>CM038674.1:130055408-131444904 GCA_021605145.1 Aegilops bicornis | reverse complement strand
TATGGCGGCAATTCCTATATGGCGCTTCAGGGTCTGGTTGTACTTGTTTCTGCAAAATCGGCGCACACCCCCCGCTCAACTATGGGCCGGCCCATTCTATCTTTCTCGTTTCTTAAACGTAAAAAAGGTGTTGAGGTTCAAACCCACAACCCCTTCATTGCAACGGCTCCGCTCTAACCACCAGGCCATCGCCCCACAGGTGCAAAGATACTTCGCTTTTGCCTTTTATTTCTTTTCTTCACGTTCGCGAAAAGCCCAGTTTGGGGAAGCTTCCCAAACCAGTTTTTCTCGGTTTGTGGTTCAATTATGGCATTATTTGGTTTTTCCTTTTTTAAAAGAATTTCTTGTTTTTAAAATTCAACATATTTTTGCGATTTTAAAAAAAAAAATCTGAAATTTTCAAATTTATGAACTCTTTTTTCAAACTCAATGAACTTTTTCACAAATTTGTCAACTTTTTTTCAAAATCGATGAACTTTTTAAAAATTCAAAGTTTTTTTTAAAATCAATGAACTATTTTCGAATTTGATGAACTTTTTCCAATTACGGTGAACTTTTTTAAAACCAATGAACTTTTTTTAAATTTGTAAAATTTTCAAAAAACTCATGTACATTTTGAATTCATGTTTTTTCCTAAAGTCAATGGTTCACCGGTCAACCATGTCCATCAGCTGTGAAGCGACGTGACCGAACGAGGAGTCACCCAAGGAGCGCGCGTTTTGGGCCGGACCCAAGAGTGTGGCTGTGTGGGCGCCGGAACCCCTAGTTGGCGCATAAAACCGGACATGCACAAAGCATACGACTGAGCAGAGTGGCCTTTTTTGAAGCAGATTATGTTAAGACTGTTTTCAAGAAAACGGTGTGAACTTAATTATGCAATGTGTATCCTCGGTGGAGTACCGGGTTCGCTTCAATATAGAGGAAACTAAGAGTTTTAAGCCAACGAGAGGTTTGAGACAGAGAGACCCTCTATTCCCCTACTTATTCTTGTTATGTATGGAGGGCCTGATTGCTCTCTTGGCTCATGCGAAGGAGAATGGAAACATGTCTGGAGTAAAGGTTTGCAGAGATGCCCCATCGATTTCGAATCTCCTCTTTGCTCGTGATTCTTTAATTCTTATGTGAGCCAATACCACGAACGCGATCAGTCTTGGACTCTCACTGTGCTGCCTCAAGGCTGATGGTGAGTGTTCAAGAATCTAGCATCTTTTTTAGCCCCGATACAGAAGTGGAAAACAAGGCGCAACTTTGTTCGATTCTGGGTATTATGACTAGAGCTCTCAATGACAAATATTTGGGTCTACTTGCCAACGTGAGTATAGACAAAAGTGAGTGTTTTCAAATCCTGATCGATCGTATTATACAAAAGATTAGTGGATGGAAAGAAAAATTATTATCCGTTGGAAGGAAGGAAATTTTGCTCAAATCTATTGTACAACTATCCCCACCTATGCATGTCCGTCTTTAAAATTCCTAAAGAAAATTGCAAGGGAATGATTGACGCGATATAATTTTGGTGGGGAGACGAGGACAATCAAAAGAGGATGCATTGGATGGCTTGGTGGAAGATATGTGTTCCAAAAAATCAAGAAGGTATGTGATTCTGGGACATTCATTGTTTCAATCTAGCATTACTAGCTAAACAAGAATGGCATCTCCTTGATAATCTGGATTCTCTATGTGCCCGTCTACTGAAAAATGGGCTCTCCTTTTACGTGCAAAGCTTAAAAAAGGGCTCTCCTTTTACGTGGCAAAGCATTATGGCGGGAGTTAATTCACTGAAAAATGGTTATATCTAGAGAGTTGGAAATGGACAGAATATCAATATATAAAAGATGCTTGGATCCTGAATTGTGCAAATAGGAAAATTATTACTCCTAGAGGAGGGCACCTTCTGTCCAAGGTCTCTGATCTTATTGATCCAATCACGAACTTATGAGATGAAGATTTGGTGAGGCAAACATTTGTGGACAACTGATGCTCGACAAGTTCTAGCTATTCCTCTCTCTATGCATAATATCATTGCTTGGAGCTATATAAAAAATGGTTTGTTCACTGTTCGATCTGCTTATTTTGCGGAATGGAATCATTAACATGGGAGAAAATTGCAATATACAAATGGTATGGGTAGAACCAATGTTAACCCTATTTGGTCTAAGATTTGGAAACTTTCATGTCCGGCAAAGGTAAAGATCTTTATTTGGCGTACGTTGCATGGAACTCACGCGTGTCGGGTTACGCTTGCAAATAGACACATGGAGATTTTGCCAATCTGCCCATCATGTTCGAATGGGCAGAAGATACAAAGCACGTTTATTCCTTTGTCATAAAGTGAAGGAGGTTTGGAAGAAGTTGGGGATGAATGAAGTGATTAAAAGAGCTTGTGCTATTGATCGTATGGTGAGGCGGTACTTGAATTCTTACTCCTTATGCAAGACCAGGACCTATCTATTTTGGGATTCCAGGATGTACATGAGATGATCACTATAATTGCATGGTATCTATGGTGGGATAGACGTAAGCTGGTCCATAAGGCAAAGATTCAAGATGCATACCACACATCCATGGGGTTCTGGCTAACACAGCTAATTTTGTTAAAGCTTACTCCCCTAATGCGACCAGTAAACAAGGGGGTGGAGTAAACCTCCTATGACTTCTGTTGAGGTCAATGTTGATGCATCTTTTGATCATGACCAGCACATGGGCACAGTGCAGTTGTCCTTGGAGATGATAAAGGAAATTTCATCGTCGGTTGAAATTGGAGGATTGATTGGTGTGTGGATGTTCTGACGGCAGAAGCTATGACTCTAAGGTTTGGCTTATCTCTGGCACATAAGGCGGGATGCCATCGTCTAGTAATTAACTCTGATAATACGGAAGTCATCGACACAATGAAGAATGGAGGAAATGTGCAGGAGCGGCGGCGACAGTTTCCGATGACTGCTATTTTTTGGCTTGTGATTTTTCCCTGACTAGTTTTGGACACCGTAATAGGGAAGCAAATAGGGTTGCTCATGAATTAGATAAGTTAGCTCAAAGTTTCTGCCACAAACGAGTGGCTTGAGAAGCCTATGGACGATATTGTATCTTTTTTTATAGACGATGTAACTGTTATTTCCAATTAATAAAGTTCTTTCATTTCAAAGAAAGGAGCTCCCTTTTAGGCTGGTCATAGTGCAGAGTAAGTTATACTAATGTCATGCATATGACACTAGTCTAAGTTACTATCTTCATAGTGTAAAGTAATATAGTAGCAATATCATACTATATGGCTTCATTTATTAGCTTGTAGACTCATTCTTTCTTGGGAAGCGCTATGTTACAGTAACATATTATGTTACTCTAAACACCTCTCCCTTTATTAACTACATGTCACATAAGCAAAAATTTCTTAGAGTGTGCTATGTTATTATCTAAGTTACTCCCACTATGATTAGCTTTATGCATGGAGTCACGTTGCACCATATCACAGCCGGTCCATAGCTCTCTTAAAAATTTCTAAAAACAGCAACTCCCTTGAAAAACATAATGATGCTTGGCTAATCACATCAGCAACGCTCTTTAAGAAGAATCGCACTAACAAATGTCAAAAAAATCAGACCAGCAATGAAAACTGCCGTCAATTGAAATACAGTCGTGTCAGCTTTTTTTTAGTTAATATATGAAGTTAGCTATCTATTAGTTGCCTGAAACTAAGATTTCAATTTCGGGTAGGAGCATCACTCTGTAGCCCTGAGGACAACGAGGGGTGACGCAGCCGGTGGCGCCGACGAGGCCATCAGCCCCCAGTTGATAATGGAAAGCTAGCGAATTACTGACTGACACAAAATCTGACCAAATCACAACATTGCTTTTCTGGCTTTAAAACGACCCAACAAAACACAAACTTTTAGCGCTGAAAACTAGCACGAGCGATGAAGAACTTAAAGCAGCAACGGTCATCAGATGCATGGAAACTAGATGATGCATGAACATGCTGACCAGAGGATAATACGATGCAACCTTATGCAGCAAGGTCTCTGCAAGAACAAGTACATCACCACTACAGGTCAGGGACATCCTCAAAAGAACGGGATGGCGCCTACTATCTTACATACTATAGCGTTCAGCAAATTCATCCTGCTTAGATACGCTTAGACATGCATAGAACACCTTTGCGTAAATGGTGTCTTGCTGAAATACGCTGAATCTGACATAGCATGTTCGCAGCACCATCTTGTCCACCCTCCATTTCAACTCAAAAGCTACAGATGCATGCCCAAAATAAGAGACCCCGCCAGATTGTTCCTGCAGGTATATTTAGTTAAAAATCAATAAGCAACCCGTATTAGATGCAATGAAAATGTTGGATTTGTTTCACGGTAAGGCTGTGTGTGCAAAACTGAAAATGCAATACAGTTCATGGCTAAAGGCACATAAGCTGATCGCTCATGCTTCGAGAGAGCCCTTGGCCATCTTATTCTAGTTAGGACTTAGGATAACTGAGCCTACTTACAGGCACATGCCTCTCCTAATTGATTATTTACCCCTGTTCACATTTTGGGTTGACCATTAATTTACCCTTTTGCCGTATAGCAATCACTTCGTTCTCTTTTCCCTTTTTGATATTCATGAAATTATTCTGCTCTTCCAATTCTGTCCCTGTCCCTGCCAAACTTCCCTCTTTCTGAAGGAACATACACGGGAAGGCAAAAACTGAACCCAATGCGCAAGCAGTGATCCACAACTAATGATAATGCCGTCTTCCTGGGCCAAATCATGGCATTGATGTTTGAATTGAAAGTATAAACAGTGGTGGAAACGTGACATTTGGAACATCAGAACACAGCATAAGCCGTACTTGTGATGGGGTTGGCCATTGTCACACGTCATCAGCTAGGAGCATTAGTAGCTCGCTGTGCGATCTACTCCCTCCGTCCCATAATATAAGAGCGTTTAACGCTCTTATATTATGAGACAGAGGGAGTAGTTCGGGGCTCTCAGCCATGCATGCCGTTAGTGGTGGTCACCCTTGCCACACCACTGAAGTGGGGAACCTACATTGCCTTCCTCGTTGCTTTGGAAACTCGTGAGTAGACGCTAAGTACGGGTATGGTCGAACACAAACACCAGGATGGGGCAAGGTAAAAGGAGAAGGAAAAAAGACTGACTATAGCAGAGAAAAAAAATAGTTGAACAAAACATTGTTTTGCATAACTAGAAAGGGTAAATTGTCAAAACAAAAATCTAAACAGGGCAAACTAGAGGTACCTATAAGAGTGACAAATTGTCAATATTCCAATTCCAGTAAGGAAGCAGTATGCCCAGATAAAATGTAGCATAATCATATGTTGTGGATAGTAAATTAAAGACTTTCCTAAGATGTGAATGGCCATCAAACATTAACTGAAGCGGCAGGATATGCAAATTTGGTGGGATATATGTGCCTTCCTTGGCATGACGAAATTGTCTTCTTTATGTCCCCATCACAAAGGCAATTATTGAACAGGCAAACAAATCAAGACCACGTTCCCTACTTTGACAGGTTCTCATAATAATAACATAAAGGGAATAACCTTCTACAAGAACAATAAGAACTGCAAAGTGCAAAGCACAACGATCATAGAAAAAATGAACTTACCACTTCATATACTCGGTTTTGACAACGATGGAGGGAGGCCGAAGTACCAGAAAATACTTTCATTATCAAACAGTGCCCTCAACTTACTGCAAACCTTTGTAAGTTCAGAAGTCTGGACATCCAGTGAAAAATAATGTACTTCAAAATCACTCCTCTGCCTCAACCAGGCTCCATCAGCTACCCACTCCTTTTCTGCAAAGGTAGTGGCTCCAAGGAATAGGAATCCCTCAGCCGCACCCACGGTGTAATAGTAATACTGGCTAGACAATGGTGTAATTTGCTTCAGCTGCCATTCCATGGAAGAGTCATCGTTATCTTGCTGAAAGGTATGATGGACAGCAAACGAGCCTTTTGTATTTCGATCGCCAACGAGAGAAACCATCTTAAGGGCTTCTTCCTCTCTACCCACTACAATGGAAGACTGGCATCTCCTCTGGCCAGGCTGATCTACAAGTTGCTTATGATAACCTGTGAGGAAGTCGATATTGGAGAACTCCATTGTGCGCGTGTTGAGCACAAGCCACTTGTCCCTCCAAAAACTGCAAAGGTCTGTCCAGTAGAAGCAGCCCTGTAGGCAACTGTGATCGGACAATGTCAAATTGGGCTGAACCAAGCCCAAAGAACTCCAGCTGGTCGACGCAGCTATACACCAATTTGAAGTGACGGAGGAGAAGACAAATGCAACCAATTTGCCGGTGTAGTGCGCCGGGCAGATAACTCTGAAGGCCGTCTCATCCTCATCGTCACCGACGGGAGCGAGCATGGTCTCGATTTGAACAAATTTCTCTTCCTGGACGGCCAGGTCTTTGGGTATGGGTGGAATCAGCACGTAGCGCCGTGACAGCGGGTCGCAAACCGCAAGGTTTCTGAACATGGCCGTGGTGGTTTTGCCTGGTCTATCGTCGAGGAGGACGCGGCCGTCGCGGGCGTCGCGGAGATACCAGTCGGCAGGGAACGGTGGGGTACCAACTTTGAGCTTGGGGACGAACGAGTAGGTGAAATCAGCGGCGGCGGCGAGGGCGCGCGCGAGCGGGGCGGATGGGTGGGGCGCCTGAGCGGGGTGGAAGCCGTCTTGCTCGCTGAGGAGTCCGAGGAGCGGCGGCGGGTGGCGCTTGCGGTAGCGGCGGAGGAAGGAGCGCTCGGTGATGACGCGGCGGTAACGGGGGCAGGCGGTTGAGGCGCGGGCGAGCGCGGCCGGGGTGTCCAGGCGGAGGAAGATCTCCTCCATGATCCCGTTGGTGAGGTGCGGCACCGGGTCGGCCATGCCGCCGGCCGCCTGGGTGGGAGGAAGAGGATGGGTCGCTAGGGTTTTGGGCGGAGTGGGGTGAGGTCGGGGGCCTCGAGTGCTGTGTGACTTTTGGAAGGAGAGAACGGACGCGAGGCAGTGGACGGGATGGACGCGGGGTGAACTGGATGGGTCAGCGGAGGAGAAAGTATAGCTGGCCAAATGGGCCGGGCCAAACTGGCCAGCCCGCAAGCACGCCGGCACGGCCCGTCATGGGCCAGGCACGGCACGAGCTAAACGGGCCGTGCCCGGCACGCGGCACGCCTTGGGCCGTGCCCGGCACGCGGCACGCCTTGGGCCGTGCTCAGACGGAGCACAGCACGCGGCCGGCACGGCACGGCCCGTTTAATTTTTTTATATATATTTCAGATTTTTTTATAGATGTATACGTAAAATATAGCCCAATAGGCTTAAAAACCAGCCCAACAGGGTGAAAATATGCAGCCCAACATGCTAAACGGGCCATCGGGCCGACCCGTTTACTAATCAGGCCGTGCCTTGGCCAAGGAGCAGCGCCCGTGGGTCGGCACGGCACGGCCCGACTATTAAACGTGCCACGGCGGGCCGTGCCGGGCCAGTCACGATTAGCACAGGCCGTGCCGTGCCGTACCGGGCCGGCCCGTCTGGCCAGGTATGGGAGAAAGCGGCCATCGCGTTGCTTTTTTTATATCATCAAAAGTGTTCAGATTTTCCCCTAAAAAAGAGTTTAAATTTTAAATTTGATTTATAGTATTCCCTCCGTGAAGAAATATAAGAGCATCTATAGCTAGTGGCCTCAAACACGTGTTAAACGGGCTGACAGGTCATAAAAAACCGATCCACTCGGACGCCTCAAACCGTTCTCAGACGCCCGTGTCAGGGGCCTCTCATATCCAGCCCAAATATGGGATGGATATGGGGGCAGCCCTGGCGCGCCCGGGCGTCCGCCACGTCAGGTCGGCCCACCCGACCCCACATATATCCCTTCTGATGAACCCTAGACCTTAGTCCGCTCCACTCCCTCTGACTTCTCCTCTTGCTATTCTGTCCTCTCCTCTTGTCAATCCGCCATCTCCTCTTCCCAATCCGATTCATGGCGGACGACCGAAGCGGCTTCGACTCCAATGGCGACGAGAGCGACGTTGATATAGTCGCTCTCCGCATTGCTCTACGCCACTCCCGTCTTGATCAGGGGCGGCAACAGCGGAGGTAGCTCACGGAGCGACGCGCCGTCCCCCTTCGCCCGCCGTCGCAATACGGGCGATGTTGTCGGGCCGTCGTGTCCAGGCGGAGGAAGATCTCCTCCATGATCTCGTCGGTGAGGTGCGGCACCGACTCGGCCATGGCGCCGGCCGCTGGGTGGGAGGAAGGGGATGGGTCGCTAGGGCTTTGGGCGGAGTGGGGTGAGGTTGGGGGTTTGTGTTGCCCCACAGTGATGTGTGACTTTGGAAGGAGAGAACGGACGCGAGGTAGTGGACGGGATGGACGCGTGGTGAACTGCTGGGTGGGTCATGTGTAGAGCGGAGGAGGAAGCGACCATCGGTGGTAGTAGCTTAGAGCAGTTTTATTTTTAAATTGTTTACTTATCTTTAAAATTCTTTAGCTCCCTAATTTTAGAGCTTCCTCAAAAGAGTTCTAATTTTAGATTTGATCTACAGTAGCAGATTCTGATTGGGTTGTCGTGGAGCCTCCTTCGGTAAAGGCATGGCCAACGGGCTGCCCCAGACCTTTTTTAGAAAAGGAGGAGGATCCCCGGCCTCTGCATCTGGACGATGCATGCTGCCACTTTATTAATTATTCACATATGACCTCAAAAAGTCATACAACAGTAAAACTAAAGCCACCGTCTAGGCAACATTTGTCAACATTTGTCGCTACTCCTATCCAATTGATGTAGGGATGCTGATAGTCTGGGCCTAATACCACACAGACCTCGTGAAGGAAATATGCCCTAGAGGCAATAATAAAGTTATTATTTATTTCCTTATATCATGATAAATGTTTATCATTCATGCTAGAATTGTATTAACCGGAAACATAATACATGTTTGAATACATAGACAAACATAGTGTCACTAGTATGCCTCTACTTGACTAGCTCGTTTATCAAAGATGGTTATGTTTCCTAGCCATGGACAAAAGAGTTGTCATTTGATTAACGGGATCACATCATTAGGAGAATGATGTGATTGACTCGACCAATTCCGTTAGCTTAGCACTTGATCGTTTAGTATGTTGCTATTGCTTTCTTCATGACTTATACATGTTCCTATGACTATGAGATTATGCAACTCCGTTTACGGAGGAACACTTTGTGTGCTACCAAATGTCACAACGTGAATCGGGTGATTATAAAGGAGCTCTATAGGTGTCTCTAAGGTACATGTTGAGTTGGCGTATTTCGAGATTAGGATTTGTCACTCCGATTGTCGGAGAGGTATCTCTGGGCCCTCTCGGTAATGCACATCACTTAAGCCTTGCAAGCATTGTAACTAATGAGTTAGTTGCAGGATAATGTATTAAAGAACGAGTAAAGAGACTTGCCGGTAACGAGATTGAACTAGGTATTGGATACCGACGATCGAATCTTGGGCAAGTAACATACCGATGACAAAGGGAACAACGTATGTTGTTATGCGGTTTGACCGATAAAGATCTTCGTAGAATATGTAGGAGCCAATATGAGCATCCAGGTTCCACTATTGGTTATTGACCGGAAACAGTTCTAGGTCATGTCTACATAGTTCTCGAACCCGTAGGGTCCGCACGCTTAACGTTACGATGACAGTTTTATTATGAGTTTACAAGTTTTGATGTACCGAAGATTGTTCGGAGTCCTGGATGTGATCACGGACATGACGAGGAGTCTCGAAATGGTCGATACATAAAGATTGATATATTGGACGACTATATTCGGACAACGGAATTGTTCCGGGTGATTTCGGAGAAAACAGTCTTGGGAGGGGTTACCGAACCCCCGGGGAAGTAATGGGCCTTAGTGGGCCTGAGGGGAGAGAGAGGGCAGCAGCCCAGGAGGTGGCACCCCCCCATGGGGAGTCCGAATTGGACTAGGGAGGGGGGCCGCGGCCCCTCTTTCCCTCTCCCTCTCCCTCTCTTTCCTTCCCCCTTCCTCCTTCCTAGTGGGACTAGGAAAGGGGAATTCTACTCCCACTAGGAGGAGGATTCCCCCTCCTTGGCGCGCCCCCTAGGGCCGCCCCCCCTTCTCCTTTATATACGGGGGCAGGGGGCACTCCATAGACACACAAGTTGATCTTCGTGATCGTTCCTTAGCCGTGTGCGGTGCCCCCCTCCACCATAGACCACCTCGATAATATTGTAGCGGTGCTTAAGCGAAGCGCTGCGACAGTAGAACATCAAGATCGTCACCTGCCGTCGTCTTGTGGAACTCATCCCCGAGACTGTGCTGGATCGGAATCCTGGGATCGTCATCGAGCTGAACGTGTGCTGAACTCGGAGGTGCCGTACGTTCGGTACTTGGATCGGTCGGATCGTGAAGACGTACGACTACATAAACCGCGTTGTCATAACGCTTCCGCTTACGGTCTATGAGTGTACGTGGACAACACTCTGTCCTCTCGTTGCTATGCATCACCATGATCCTTGCGTGTGCGTAGGAAATTTTTTGAAATTACTACGTTCCCCAACAGTGGCATCCGAGCCAGATTTTATGCGTAGATGTTATATGCACGAGTAGAACACAAGTGAGTTGTGGGTGATACAATTCATACTGCTTACCAGCATGTCACACTTTGGTTCGGCGATATTGTTGGATGAAGCGGCCCGGACCGACATTACGCGTACGCTTACGCGAGACTGGTTCTACCCAGGTGCTTTGCACACAGGTGGCTGGCGGGTGTTTGTTTCTCCAACTTTAGTTGAACTGAGTGTGGCTACGCCCGGTCCTTGCGATGGTTAAAACAACACTAACTTGACGAACTATCGTTGTGGTTTTGATGCGTAGGTAAGAACGGTTCTTGCTCAGCCCGTAGCAGCCACGTAAAACTTGCAACAACAAAGTAGAGGACGTCTAACTTGTTTTTGCAGGGCATGTTGTGATGTGATATGGTCAAGACGTGATGCTATATTTTATTGTATGAGATGATCATGTTTTGTAACCGGGTTATCGGCAAGCTGGCGAGAGCCATATGGTTGTCGCTTTATTGTATGAAATGCAAACGCATACGTAATGCTTTACTTTATCACTAAGCGGTAGCGATAGTCGTAGAAACATAAGATTGGCGAGGCGACAATGATGCTACAATGGAGATCAAGGTGTCGCTACGGTGGCGATGGTGATCACGACGGTGCTTCGGAGATGGAGATCACAAGCACAAGATGATGATGGCCATATCATATCACTTATATTGATTGCATGCGATGTTTATCCTTTATGCATCTTATTTTGCTTTGATTG
Organism: Aegilops bicornis; assembly: GCA_021605145.1. Classification (NCBI taxonomy): domain Eukaryota; kingdom Viridiplantae; phylum Streptophyta; class Magnoliopsida; order Poales; family Poaceae; genus Aegilops; species Aegilops bicornis. The sequence goes on along the minus strand of CM038674.1, from coordinate 131,433,585 downwards.
ATGGTAGCATTATAAGATGATCTCTCACTAATTATCAAGAAGTGTTCTCCCTGAGTATGCACCATTGCGAAAGTTCTTCATGCTGAGACACCACGTGATGATTGGGTGTGATAGGCTCTACGTTCAAATACAACGGGTGCAAAACAGTTGTACACGCGGAATACTCAGGTTAAACTTGACGAGCCTAGCATATACAGATATGGCCTCGAAACACGGAGACCGAAAGGTCGAGCGTGAATCATATAGTAGATGTGATCAACATAGTGATGTTCACCATTGAAAACTACTCCATCTCACGTGATGATCGAACATGGTTTAGTTGATTTGGATCACATGATCACTTAGATGACTAGAGAGATGTCTGTCTAAGTGGGAGTTCTTAAGTAATATGATTAATTGAACTTAAATTTATCATGAACTTAGTCCTGGTAGTATTTTGCAAATTATGTTGTAGATCAATAGCTCGCGTTGTTGCTTTCAAATGTTTATTTTGATATGTTCCTAGAGAAAATTGTGTTGAAAGATGTTAGTAGCAATGATGCGGATCGGATCCGTGATCTGAGCTTTATCCTCATTGCTGCCTGTAAGAATTATGTCCTTAATGCACCGCTAGGTGACAGACCTATTGCAGGAGCAGATGCAGACATTATGAACGTTTGGCTAGCTCAATATGATGACTACTTGATAGTTTAGTGCACCATGCTTAACGACTTAGAATCGGGACTTCAAAGACGTTTTGAAACGTCATGGACCATATGAGATGTTCCAGGAATTGAAGTTAATATTTAAGCAAATACCCGAGTTGAGAGATAGGAAATCTCCAACAAGTTCTATAGCTAAAAGATGGAGGAGAATCGCTCAACTAGTGAGCATGTGCTCAGATTGTTTGGGTACTTCAATCGCTTGAATCAAGTGGGAGTTAATCTTCCAGATAAGATAGTGATTGACAGAATTCTCTAGTCACCATCACTAAGTTACTAGAACTTCGTGATGAATATAGTATGCAAGGGATGACCAAAGCGATTCCCGAGCTCTTCGTGATGTTGAAATCGACGAAGGTAGAAATCAAGAAAGAGCATCAAGTGTTGATGGTTGACAAGATCACTAGTTTCAAGAAAAGGGCAAAGGGAAAGAAAGGAAACTTCAAGTAGAATGACAAACAAGTTGTCACTCCCGTGAAGAAGACCAAAGCTGGACCAAAGCCTGAAACTGAGTGCTTACACTACAAAGGAAATGGTCACTGGAAGCGGAAATGCCCTGAATATTTGGTGGATAAGAAGGATGGCAAAGTGAATAAGGGTATATTTGATATACATGTTATTGATGTGTGCCTTACTAGTGTTTATAGTAGCCCCTGAGTATTTGATACTTGTTCAGTTGCTAAGATTAGTAACTCGAAACAGGAGTTCTGAGTAATAAACAGAGACTAGTTGAAGGGAAGTGACGATGAGTGTTGGAAGTAGTTCCAAGATTGATATGATCATCATCGCACTCCCTATACTTTCGGGATTAGTGTTAAACCTAAATAAATGTTATTTGGTGTTTGCGTTGAGCATGAATATGATTTGATCATGTTTATTGCAATACGGTTATTCATTTAAAGTCAGAAAATAATTGTTGTTCTGTTTACATGAATAAAACCTTCAAATGGTCATACACCCAATGAAAATAGTTTGTTGGATCTCGATCGTAGTGATACACATATTCATAATATTGATGCCAAAAGATGCAAAGTTAATAATGATAGTGCAACTTATTTGTGGCACTGCCGTTTGGGTCATATCGGTGTAAAGCGCATGAAGAAACTCCATAAAGATGGATCTTCGGAATCACTTGGTTATGAATCATTTGATGCTTGCGAACCGTGCCTTTTGGGCAGGATGACTAAAACTCCGTTCCGGAACAATGGAACGAGCTCTTGACTTCATCGAAATAATACATACCGATGTATGCGATCCGATGAGTGTTAAGGCTTGCGGTGTGTATTGTTATTTTCTGACCTTCACAGATGATTTAAGCAGATATGGGTATATCTACTTGATGAAACATAAGTCTGAAACATTTGAAAAGTTCAAAGAATTTCAGAGTGAAGTGGAAAATCATCGTAACAAGAAAAATAAAGTTTCTAAGATCTGATCATGGAGACGAATATTTGAGTTATGAGTTTGGTCTTCATTTGAAACAATGTGAAATAGTTTCGCAACTCACGCCACAGAACACCACAATGTAATGGTGTGTCCGAACATCGTAATCGTACTTTACTAGATATGGTGCGATCTATGATGTCTCTTATCGGTATACCACTATCGTTTTGGGGTTATGCATTAGAGACAGCTGCATTCACGTTTAATAGGTCACCATCTAAATCCGTTGAGACGACACCGTATGAACTATGGTTTAGCAGTAAACCTAAGCTGTTGTTTCTTAAAGTTTGGGGCTGCGATGCTTATGTGAAAAAGCTTCAACCTGATAAGCTCGAACCCAAATCGAAGAAGTGCGTCTTCATAGAATACCCAAAGGAAACTGTTAGGTATACCTTCTATCACAGATCCGAAGGCAAAATATTCGTTGCTAAAATGGATCCTTTCCAGAGAAGGAGTTTCTCTCGAAAGAAGTGAGTGGGAGGAAAGTAGAGCTTGATAAGGTAATTTGTACCTTCTCCCGAATTGGAAACTAGTTCATCACTGAAATCAGTTCCGGTGATGCCTACACCAATTAGTGAGGAAGCTAATGATGATGATCATGAAACTTCAGATCAAGTTACTACCAAACCTCGTAGGTTAACCAGAGCAAGATCCGCACCAGATTGGTACGGTAATCCTATTCTGGAAGTCATGTTACTAGACCATGATAAACCTACGAACTATGAGGAAGCGATGATGAGCCCAGATTCCGTGAAATGGCTTGAGGCCATGAAATCTGAGATGGGATCCATGTATGAGAACAAAGTGTGGACTTTGGTGGAGCTGCCCGATGATCGGCAAGCATATTGTATAAATGGATCTTCAAGAGGAAGACAGATGCTGATAGTAGTGTTACTATCTACAAAGCTCAACTTGTCACAAAAAGGTTTTCGACAAGTTCAAGGTGTTGACTACAATGAGATTTTCTCAACTGTAGCGATGCATAAGTCTGTCCGAATCATGTTAGCAAGTGCCACATTTTATGAAATCTGGAAAATGGATGTCAAAACTGCATTCCTTAATGGTTTTCTTAAAGAAGAGTTGTATATGATGCAACCAGAAGGTTTTGTCAATCCTAAAGGTGCTAACAAAATGTGCAAGCTCCATCGATCCATCTATGGACTGGTGCAAGCATCTCAGAGTTGGAATACACGCTTTGATAAGTTGATCAAAGCATATAGTTTTATACAGACTTGCGGTGAAGCCTGTATTTACAATAAAATGAGTGGGAGCACTACCGCCTTTCTGATAAATATATGTGAGTAACATATTGTTGATCAGAAATGATGTAGAATTTTTCTGGAAAGCATAAAGGAGTATTTGAAAGGAGTTCTTTAAAAGAAAGACCTCAGTAAAGCTACTTACATAGTGAGCATCAAGATCTATTGAGACAGATCAAGACGCTTGATAAGTTTTTTCAATAAGTACATACCTTGTCAAGATTTTGAAGTAGTTCAAAATGGAACAGTCAAAGAAAAGTTCTTGCCTGTGTTGCAAAGGTGTGAAATTGAGTAAGACTCAAGTCCCGACCACGGCAGAAAATAGAAAAGAGAATGAAAGTCATTCCCTATGTCTCAGTCATAGGTTCTATAAAGTATGCTATGCTATGTACCAGACCTATTGTATACCTTGCTCTGAATTTGGCAAGGAGTACAATAGTGATCTAGGAGTAGATCATCGGACATTGGTCAAGAACATCCTTAGTGAGGACTAAGAAAATATTTCTTGATTATGGACGTGATAAAAGAGCCCGTCGTAAAGAGTTACATCGATGCAAGCCTTTTACACCGATCCAGATGACTCTAAGTCTCAATCTGGATACATATTAAAAGTGGGAGCAATTAGCTAGAGTAGCTCCGTGCAGAGCATTGTAGACATAGAATATTTGCAAAATACATACGGCTCTGAATGTGACAGACCCGTTGACTAAGCTTCTCTCACGAGCAAAACATGATCATACCTTAGTACTCTTTGGGTGTTAATCACATCGCGATGTGAACTAGATTATTGACTCTAGTAAACCCTTTGGGTGTTGGTCACATGACGATGTGAACTATGGGTGTTAATCACATACAGATGTGAATATTGGTGTTGAATCACATGATGATGTGAACTAGATTATTGACTCTAGTGGAAGTGGGAGACTGAAGAAAATATGCCCTAGAGGCAATAATAAAGTTATTATTTATTTCCTTATATCATGATAAATGTTTATTATTCATGCTAGAATTGTATTAACCGGAAACATAATACATGTGTGAATACATAGACAAACATAGTGTCACTAGTATGCCTCTACTTGACTAGCTCGTTTATCAAAGATGGTTATGTTTCCTAGCCATGGACAAAAGAGTTTTCATTTGATTAACGGGATCACATCATTAGGAGAATGATGTGATTGACTCGACCCATTCCGTTAGCTTAGCACTTGATCGTTTAGTATGTTGCTATTGCTTTCTTCATGACTTATACATGTTCCTATGACTATGAGATTATGCAACTCCTGCTTACGGAGGAACACTTTGTGTGCTACCAAACGTCACAATGTAACTGGGTGATTATAAAGGAGCTCTACAGTGTCTCCGAAGGTACATGTTGAGTTGGCGTATTTCGAGATTAGGATTTGTCACTCCGATTGCTCGGAGAGGTATCTCTGGCCCTCTCGGTAATGCACATCACTTAAGCCTTGCAAGCATTGCAACTAATGAGTTAGTTATGGATAATGTATTACAGAGCGAGTAAAGAGACTTGCGGTAACGAGATTGAACTAGGTATTGGATACCGACGATCGAATCTCGGGCAAGTAACATACCGATGACAAAGGGAACAACGTATGTTGTTATGCGGTTTGACCGATAAAGATCTTCGTAGAATATGTAGGAGCCAATTTGAGCATCCAGGTTCCGCTATTGGTTATTGACCGGAAACAGTTCTAGGTCATGTCTACATAGTTCTCGAACCCGTAGGGTCCGCACGCTTAACGTTACGATGACAGTTTTATTATGAGTTTACAAGTTTTGATGTACCGAAGATTGTTCAGAGTCCCGGATGTGATCCCGAACATGACGAGGAGTCTCGAAATGGTCGAGACATAAACATTGATATATTGGATGACTATATTCGGACACCGGTATTGTTTCGGGTGATTTCGGAGAAAACCGGAGTGCCGGAGGGGTTACCGGAACCCCCCGGGGAAGTAATGGGCCTTAGTGGGCCTGAGGGGAGAGAGAGGGCAGCAGCCCAGGAGGTGGCATCCCCCCTCCCATGGGGAGTCTGAATTGGACTAGGGAGGGGGGGGGGGGCGGCCCCTCTTTCCCTCTCCCTCTCCCTCTCTTTTCTTCCCCCTTCCTCCTTCCTAGTGGGAGTAGGAAAGGGGAATCCTACTCCCACTAGGAGGAGGATTCCCCCCTCCTTGGCGCGCCCCCTAGGGCCAGCCGGCCTCCTCCCTTCTCCTTTATATACGGGGGCAGGGGGGCACCCCATAGACACACAAGTTGATCTTCGTGATCGTTCCTTAGCCGTGTGCAGTGCCCCCCTCCACCATAGACCACCTCGATAATATTGTAGCGGTGCTTAGGCGAAGCCCTGCGACGGTAGAACATCAAGATCGTCACCACGCCATCGTGCTGACGGAACTCATCCCCGACACTTTGCTGGATCGGAGTCCCGGGATCGTCATCGAGCTGAACGTGTGCTGAGCTCGGAGGTGTCGTACGTTCGGTACTTGGATCGGTCGGATCGTGAAGACGTACGACTACATCAACCGCGTTGTCATAACGCTTCCGCTTACGGTCTACGAGGGTACGTGGACAACACTCTTCCCTCTCGTTGCTATGCATCACCATGATCCTTGCGTGTGCATAGGAATTTTTTTGAAATTACTACGTACCCCAACACCTCGCAGCCAAACCTAACATCTATGACCTGAGGTCCCAACCAGGACGCCTGCCGGGTATGGGGCACCCACCAGTCCGGCGCACTCCTCAACCAGGACGCCTGTCGGGTATGAGGTCGCCACAGCCACCTGCCACCAATCCATCTTCAGTGATGTACTGCTGCATCTACCTTGCCCGGTGAGGGAGTCCTGGATTAGGGGGTGTCCGGATAGCCGAACTATCACCGTTGGCCGGACTCATGGACTATGAAGATACAAGATTGAAGACTTCGTCCCGTGACCGGATGGGACTTTCCTTGGCGTGGAAGGCAAGCTTGGGAATACGGATATGTAGATCTCCTACCATTGTAACCGACTTTGTGTAACCCTAACCCTATCCGGTGTCTATATAAACCGGAGGGTTTTAGTCTGTAGGACGAACAACAATCATACCATAGGCTAGCTTCTAGGGTTTAGCCTCTCTGATCTCGTGGTAGATCCACTCTTGTACTACCCATATCATCAATATTAATCAAGCAGGAGTAGGGTTTTACTTCCATCGAGAGGGCCCGAACCTGGGTAAAAACATCGTGTCCCTCGTCTCCTGTTACCATCCGCCTAGACGCACAGTTCGGGACCCCCTGCCCGAGATCCGCCGGTTTTGACACCGACATTGGTGCTTTCATTGAGAGTTCCTCTGTGTGTTCATCTTTAGGCACGATGGCTCCTTCGATCATCAACAACAACGTGGTCCAGGGTGAGACTTTTCTCCCTGGACAGATCTTCGTATTCGGCGGCTTTGCACTGCGGGCCAATTCACTTGGCCATCTGGAGCAGATCGAAAGCTACGCCCCTGGCCATCAGGTCAGGTTTGGGAGTTTGAACTACACGGCCGACATCCGCGGAGACTTGATCTTTGACGGATTCGAGCCACAATAGCGTGCCGCCTTTGTCTCGATGGGCATGATCTAGCTACTGCCACCAAACAAGTGCCACGAGGCCGCACCAGCGTCCCCTCCGACCCTTAGCTCGGAGCCGACTCCGCCGATCGAGGACGAGTGGTTGGACACCGCCTCGGGGGCTACGATCTCTACGGCGATTGAGCCGAACTCCATCCATGTCCTTTGCAAAGACCGTGACTCCAAGGTATCGGACTCCTCTCCGGACTCCGAACCCTCCGAGCCCCTGCCAATCGAATCCAATTTGGCGCCTGTTAGGGAGTTCACTGCCGCGAACATCTTTCAGCACTCGCCCTTTGGCGACATCCTGAATTCACTAAAGTATCTCTCTTTATCAGGAGAGCCCTGGCCGGACTACGGTCAGGAAGGTTGGGATGCGGACGACGAAGAAATTCAACGCCAACCCACCGCCCACTTTGTAGCCATTGTCGAAAGCTTAAACGACGTGCTCGATTTCGACTCCGAAGACATCGACGGTATGGACGACGATGTAGGAGACAACCATGAACCAGCACTGATGAGGACATGACTACCTTGGATAAGACCAAAAATATTGCATACATGCATATTTGTCAGGTGATTTCTAGTGCAAACTATTCAATAATCTATTTATGTTATCCAGAACAAAAATACTTCACATACTTTTGTGTTTTGTCTAATTGCAGGTGTATGGGACATTTGTACAATACACATATGAAGATAAGGGAAAAGGAGCAGTTTAGGTGTTGTTCAAAAAGTCCTCTCACGTCACTTTTGGGCCAAGAGAAGATAGAGTCCAAGTCTCTCATGTTCTGGATTCAGATTCGGACTGCACAGACATACCTGACTCAAAACGCCAACAACCTTTTCATACGGACTCCGAATTGGGTGATTCATTTTTTGTTGGAAAGTAGATTTCATGCTCTTTCCAACCCAATTGGAATCACCTTAAAATCCGTCCGGAGCGTTGAGTTATGGACGAAACAATCTGACGCTGCACCAGAATCCGAGTCAAACTACAAGTCCAAAGGTGTTACGCCACTTTCACGTGGGCCCATTGGCCTTGTACGACCTAGGGTTAGTTTTAGGCTGCCTTGGGACGTCCTCCCACCTCCTTGGCCGCCACCCCTTGCTCCTATATAAGTAGATCCATCTAGTAGCTTTTTCCTTGGGTTTTATTTAGTTAAAAGTTAGCCATCGCTGCAACTTCGTGTACTTCGTTTGTGTCCAACGACCAGACCAAGACCGCTTATGAAACCCCACTTTAATCAATACTTCATCCATATTCGCAATATTCAGATTGCTTAATCATATTCTTGCTTGTTCTTCGATTGCTTGCAGGAATAGACCTTCGTGGTCACTGATCGTGCTTCGGCATCGCCAAGAACCTCGTGGAGATTGGTTTAGTGATTGCTAAGGCTCAACGTCGTGCACGTTTGTAGTCGGATCGTCAAAGTCGACTCCACCAAATCGATAGTTGTCATCTCATCAAAAGATCGGGACACCCTCGCCTCTATCAAGTGGTATCAAGTGGTATCCGTTTTCAGGTTGCTCGGTGAGAATTTCCAGTTTTCCCTAGATTAGATTTATTTTCTTACCTATTGTCCAAGAAAAAGCCACAAAAAAAAGTTATGTCTATTCATCCTTTGTCCCAGCCAGTCTGAGCCTTTACAATTTTTTTTTCATTGTTTGCATTATTGAATTATCGGTTGCATCGTCGTGTCGAGTTGCTGGTCTTAGTGTCTAGTTCGTTTAGAGTTTCGAGTTCTGTTCACGTTAGTCACGTCGCCGCTGCATCGTTATCCCTTCCGTTGACCACCATCCATCCATCAATTTTCACCACGTGCTACCCACCGTTCATTGTCATAATCATAGTTGAGATCGTTCACATCTTCACTTGATCCAATCTGCATCTTATCTAGTTTGTTTGGAAAGAGGGAGAGAGAGAAAAAAAAGAGAAAAAAAGTAAAAGGAAAAAGTCAGAGAAAAAAAGAGAGAAAGAAAAAGAAAAAAGTGTGATAAAAAAAGAGAGAAGAAAAAAAAACAAAGTTCGGATCTATCTAGACTCAATCTCATAGCTTAATTCGGATTGGAATCTGTTTTGTGCACTGTTCAGTAAAATAGGCATAACTTCCTCATACAAAGTCTGTTTTGGCTCCGCGAGTACTCAAATTAAAGCTAGAGACGAGCCGCATCTAAATAGTTGCAGAAGCTAGTTCAATATTTGGCACCTTAAAATCGGCTTCTAAATAGGTCTTTTTGCCCTCCGAAGTTTGTGAACACAGCTTATTCCAGTTTTTCAAACCAGTTTTAGAATTTTTTGACTCCTCATAGCAACTCGGAATTGAGTGATTCTTTTTGCATTGGAAAGCTTGAGTTAGTAGCATTCTTTGAAAAAATTTATCAGAAAATTGGCTCAAACTTTTCAAGAGGAAAATTGGAGAGAGAGTTGTTGTATATCCTGCTTGGCAGTTGTTTTTCATCATTATCTTTACTGCGGTTGTGATCTTCACTTATATCTTGCTGTCCAGAGCTACTTATTATCCTTCATAGATGCTAGTTGTGCTATGCCGTGACCTTATTAGTGTTCTAGGCTCGCGTCTTTAGTCCGGTCTAGCCTAGGACCAGCACAGTACCGTCGTTGAGCGTTTATTCAACATTGCATCTCTGAATTGATTATTGCTAATCTTTTGCTACCATATATAGCCAACCCAGCTCCACATATTTCTACACCGTGTATACGTATGTTCCCCTGGCAATTGCTTTACACAATCTTTGGAGTTATTTGACACCGCTGGTTGCCTGTCACCACCTGCTGCATGGTAAGAACTTGTAAGATATTGATATTTGTGTTGGGTAACGTAGTAATTTCAAAAAATTCCTACGCACACGCAAGATCATGGTGATGACATAGCAACGAGAGGGGAGAGTATTGTCCATGTACCCTCGTGAGACCGTGGCGGAAGCGTTATGACAACGCTGTTGATGTAGTCGTCGTCTTCACGATCCGACCGATCAAAGTACCGAACGACGGCACCTCCGAGTTCAGCACACGCTCAGCTCGATGACGATCCCCGGATTCGATCCAGCAAAGTGTCGGGATGAGTTCCACAAGACAACGGGCGTGGTGACGATGATGATGCTCTACCGGCGCAGGGCTTCGCCTAAACTCCGCGACGATATGACCGAGGTGGAATATGGTGGAGGGGGCACCGCACACGGCTAAGGAACGATCCGTAGATCAACTTGTGTGTTCATGGGGTGCCCCTTGCCCCGTGATATAAAGGAGTGGAGGAGAGGAGGGCGGCCCTCTCTATGGCGCGCCTTAGGGGAGTCCTACTCCCACCGGGAGTAGGATTCCCTTTCCTAGTCCAACTAGGAACCCTTCCATGTAGTAGGAGTAGGAGAGAAGGAAAGGGAAGAGAGAAGGAGAAGGAAGGAAGGGTGCGCCCCCCTTCCCTAGTCCAATTCGGACTAGTCCAAGGGGAGGGGTGCGGCCACTCTTTTGGCCCTTTCTCTCCTTTCCCGTATGGCCCAAAGAGGCCCAATACGAATTCCCGTAACTCTTCGGTACTCCCAAAAATACCCGAATCACTCGGAACCTTTCCGAACTCCGAATATAGTCGTCCAATATGTCGATCTTTATGTCTCGACCATTTCGAGACTCCTCGTCATGTCCCCGATCTTATCCAGGACTCCGAACTCCTTCGGTACATCAAAACTCATAAACTCATAATAAAACTGTCATCGTAACGTTAAGCGTGCGGACCCTACGGGTTCGAGAACTATGTAGACATGACCTAGAACTATTCTCGGTCAATAACCAATAGCGGAACCTGGATGCCCATATTGGCTCCTACATATTCTACGAAGATCTTTATCGGTCAAACCGCATAACAACATACGTTGTTCCCTTTGTCATCGGTATGTTACTTGCCCGAGATTCGATCGTCGGTATCCAATACCTAGTTCAATCTCGTTACCGGCAAGTCTCTTTACTCGTTACGTAATGCATCATTCCGTAACTAACTCATTAGCTACATTGCTTGCAAGGCTTATAGTGATGTGCATTACCGAGAGGGCCCAGAGATACCTCTCCGACAATCGGAGTGACAAAACCTAATCTCGAAATACGCCAACCCAACATGTACCTTTGGAGACACCTGTAGTACTCCTTTATAATCACCCGATTACGTTGTGACGTTTGGTAGCACCAAAGTGTTCCTCCGTAAACGGGAGTTGCATAATCTCATAGTTACAGAACATGTATAAGTCATGAAGAAAGCAATAGCAATATACTAAAGCGATCAAGTGCTAGGCTAACGGAATGGGTCATGTCAATCACATCATTCTCCTAATGATGTGATCCCGTTAATCAAATGACAACACATGTCTATGGTTAGGAAACATAACCATCTTTGATTAATGAGCTAGTCAAGTAGAGGCATACTAGTGACTATATGTTTGTCTATGTATTCACACATGTATCATGTTTCCGGTTAATACAATTCTAGCATGAATAATAAACATTTATCATGAAATAAGGAAATAAATAATAACTTTATTATTGCCTCTAGGGCATATTTCCTTCAATTTGCTATACTGTGAGCGTTTTACCACCACATCCTAGTAGTTCGTAGGAACATTATTCTCGAATTTTGTTTCTTGTTTCTACTAATCATGATAGGTTCTGGAGATAGAAGTTCTTGGATGACGGACACATCTCCACCATCACGAGAGTTGGGACAACACACACAAGCACATGATCAGGTTATCTCTTTACCGTCATTTGAGGGTAGATTTAATCCTGCTATTTATCTTGCTTGGGAGCTTGAAGTTGAACAAGTTTTTAGTCACCATGACTTTTCTGAACTTGAGCGAGTACGAGCTGCCACTAGAGCATTTACTGGTTTTGCTTCTGTTTGGTGGAGTGTGCATTGTAAGAAAAACAATGATAACCAACCCACAACTTGGAAAGATTTGAAAGATGTAATGAGACAACAATTTTTCCCTCCTTACTATCATCGTGAATTGCTTGCAAATTGGAACAATTAAAACAAGGCAAGAATAACTGTTCATGCTTACTACCAAGAGTTCAAATCTTATATGCATCATTATGACATAGAAGAATCTGAGGATGATAAAATAAATAGATTTTTTGGTGGTTTGAACCATGATATCCGTGCAAGATTTCACTATATTCCTCGTTGCATTCTTGGTATGTATATTCGCGCTTGTACCTTTGAGAGATGTATACAGGAGGATGCATTGGGTGACTACAACAACTACTATTCCAGTTCATGCTCACCACCGCCGTTGGTTCCTCCACCGTTGCACCTACTAGAGCAGCCCCACCTCAGATTGTGAGCGACATCATCTCAAGTGTATGGTGCATTGTCAACGCCTGCATTCTACATCAGCTACGTCTTTACGACAAGGTAACAATAAAGGTATTAATGATATAACTTCACATGAGAATGATGCATCCCTAGTTAACTTGAGTGCATCATGTGTTGAGTTACCTGGTGATTTGAGCACATCACCTATTTTAGAGAATCTTGATACTGTCATGAATGCGTCATGTGATCAAACAACTGAAATACCAACAATTTTGAGTGCACCCATTGAATTAACTGTTGATGCAAAAGAATCAATGTTTAATCATTTTGATATGACCTCTAATCTTGGTGATGATTCTGTGTCGAATGACTTATTGCATGTTTGCTTATTTAAGCATGTTGTAGCATGTAAATTTGATGCAAGTAAGGTTTATTCACCAATGTTGGGATGGTTTAATGATGAACATTGTCAATCTTTTGAAATGAATAAGAGCTTCACTTATATGTGCAAACCGAGTTGCAATATTTTCATGCCTTCTACTTCTTGTGATAATGTTTTGGCTTTAGATTTTATGAACTATGCAAGTTACTCATCTATTCATGTGTCATATGTGCAAAAATCAAGGGAAGTAAAATGGATGACATATACATATACAACATGTACACCTTGTCTCTTTTGTTAGCCACATTTCAGACTAAGCATCCCGAGGACGGCTTTTGTTTTCAAGAAGTGGAGGATGATGAGGACATGACTACCTTGGATAAGACCAAAAATATTGCATACATGCATATTTGTCGTGTGATTTCTAGTGCAAACTATTCAATAATCTATTTATGTTATCCGTAACAAAATACTTCACATACTTTTGTGTTTTGTCTAATTGCAGGTGTATGGGACATTTGTACAATACACATATGAAGATAAGGGAAAAGGAGAAGTTTAGGTGATGTTCAAAAATTCCTCTCACGTCACTTTTGGGCCAAGAAGAAGATAGAGTCCAAGTCTCTCACGTTCTGGATTCAGATTCGGACTGCACAGACATACCTGACTCAAAACGTCAACAACCTTTTCATACAGACTCCGAATTGGGTGATTCCTTTTTTGTTGGAAAGTAGATTTCGTGCTCTTTCCAACACAATTGGAATCACCTTAAAATCTGTCCGGAGCATTGAGTTATGGACGAAACAATCTGACGCTGCACCAGAATCCGAGTCAAACTACAAGTCCAAAGGTGTTACGTTACCTCCACTTGGGCCCATTGGCCTTGTACGACCTAGGGTTAGTTTTAGGCTGCCTTGGGACGTCCTCCCACCTCCTTGGCCGCCACCCCTTGCTCCTATATAAGTAGATCCATCTAGTATTGGGTTTTATTTAGTTAAAAGTTAGCCATCGCTGCAACTTCGTGTACTTCGTTTGTGTCCAACGACCAGACCAAGACCGCTTATGAAACCCCACTTTAATCAATACTTCATCCATATTCGCAATATTCAGATTGCTTAATCATATTCTTGCTTGTTCTTCGATTGCTTGCAGGAATAGACCTTCGTGGTCAGGCTGATCGTGCTTTCGGCATCGTCAGTAACCTCAGGAGATTGGTTTAGCGATTGCTAAGGCGCAACGTCGTGCATGTTTGTAGTCGGATCGTCAAAGTCGACTCCACCAAATCGATAGTTATCATCTCATCGAAAGATCGGGACACCTTTGCCTCTATCAAGCACCTATAGGATACTGGACAACCACCTCATCCCACGATGTATACATGGTGGATACACCTAAAGGAAGTGACGACGAGGAACAACGGGACACTACGAAGGATAAATCCCTCAAAAAGCAATCAAAACGACAACGTAAACGCCGCACCAAGTCCCGCCTCAACAAAGATGGCAGCCACACAGACCCAGCCATAGAGCAGGGCGAACAGGTGGACGCATTTAACATGCTATCGAGCAACCGTCCGAACAGGACAACTTGGATAAACAACCCGTCCCCGGCGAAGATAACAGTCCGGTCGATCTCACGCCGGACAAATTGTTGGAGCAGAAGAACCTCCACAAAATGCTCGTCGCCACTGCGCGTAGCCTGAAAAAGCAGAAGCGGAAGCTCAAAACAGCGGAAGATGCACTATTATTCAGTTGGAGAAAAGTACTCAACACCGTGAGAAATACGGCGATACGCCAAACAAAAAGCTACCCGAAGCGCAAATTACTGCCCGAATTCGATGAGGAGGCCGTAGAGCCCCCGCAATCAAAGAACAAAAAGGCCGCCCGGTCGGATAGACGACCACATGGCAAACATGGAGCGGCAAGCGGTGCCGCACACAAGCCGGCACGCGATCCGCATAAGGATTCAGATCAAAAGGATGGCCCAGCTTAGGTCCATCTATGGGCCGAGAAAGCAAGCTCTTCCAAGCAATGCAACACGCCAAATATCCGAACATCACGACACACCCAAATATAGGGGTGCCGCACACCCCCTGTGTTTCACCGATGAGGTGCTGGATCACGAATTCCCAGCGGGATTCAAACCCGTAAACATAGAGGCATACGACGGAACAATAGACCCTGGAGTCTGGATTGAGGATTACATCCTCCACATACACATGGCTAGAGGAGATGATCTCCACGCCATAAAATACTTACCCCTCAAGCTCAAAGGGCCAGCCCGACATTGGCTCCAAAGCCTCCCTAAAAATACCATTGGAAGTTGGGAAGAGCTCGAGGATGCTTTTCGGGCAAATTTTCAAGGGACTTATGTCCGTCCTCCGGATGCAGACGATTTAAGTCACATAAATCAACAACCCGGAGAGTCAGCCCGCAAATTCTGGAACAGGTTCCTCATCAAAAGAACCAAATAGTCGATCGTCCGGACGCCAAGCCTTAGCAGCTTTCAAACACAACGTCCGAGACGAATGGTTTTCCGCACACCTCGGCCAGGAGAAGCCGAGAACAATGGCTGCATTAACAAGCCTCATGACCCGCTTTTATGCTGGAGAGGATAGTTGCTCGGCAAGATGCGCATCAGCGACCCAAGTACATTCAAGTCGTGGATGGAAATGGAAAACCACGACACAGCAAGGACCAAAGCACCGGACAAAGGGAAAAAGCCGAAGAGCACGACAGTCAACGCCGGATTCGTAAGCTCCGGCAGAATCATAAAAACTGCCCTCAAGGACAACAAAGGACGAGCTATCCAACCTAAACAAAATCTTGGACAAAATATGCCAAATCCACAGTACTCGGGAAGCCTGCAAACCATACCCACAGAGATTGTTGGGTCTTCAAGCAGTCCGCAAACTCAATGTCGAACACAAGGCTCGACACACCAAGAGAGGACGATGACGAACCCCACAAGCAGAAAGCACCGAAAGCAAAAGAATTTCCCACAAAAAGTCAAAACAGTGAACTCACTTCAAGTGACAAAAGGGAAAACAGAGCGGCGCCCATAGAAACACGCACCGCACGGTCTATCCCAGCAGAGTCCCAATGATGGTTGTCAAAACCAATCACCTTCGATCATCAGGACTATTCCGGAAGTATCCAGATCGCAGGATGGACTGCCTTGATTTTAGTTCCTATAATCGACGGACTCCAATTTACACAAGTCCTAATGGACGGAGGTAGCGATCTAAACCTGCTATATCAGGACACAATCCGCAAAATGGGGATAGACCAAACCAAAATTCGCCATAGCAACACCTCCTTCAAAGGGGTAATGCCAGGCCTATATGCCCATTGTACGGGCTCTCTACTGCTAGAAGTTGTGTTCGGCTCATCCGATAACTTCCGCCGCGAAAAGATAACCTTCCACATCGCCCCATTCGAAAGTAGCTATCAAGCACTACTGGGACGTGAAGCTTTCGCCCGCTTTAATGCAATATCGCACTATGCATCTCTTACACTTAAAATGCCCGGTCCACACAGCATCATCTCATTAAAAGGGAGTATCAAGTGTTACTCGAGCACGGAAGAACGTGAGACTACCTTGACAGCCCCACACTAATCCGGCTCCGCTAATCAAAGCACCGAATAGGTCATTCAACCCCGGACATGGCTAGACTAGTCCGTGCAAACATATAACGCCTACTAGCGGCATACCCCGCATAAGGGCTGCACGCATGTACAACAAGAGACAATAAAGCTCAATTTTATTCACTTTTCGAACCGTACTCTGTTTATTTAATATAAAGTACATTTTTCAGACGATCTTTTTTTCTTTTCAACTAAGTTCTTCTATTTTACAGATGAACACCGTATACACCCGGCCCAGGATACGGCACAACGGAGACACAGCGCAGACGCGATAGGGACCCGTTGCAAGGATTCTTTTCAGATTAAGACCCCACGTAAACCTTTTTTACTGTCTCTTGTTGATACACATCGCCCGATTTCTTGCTATAACCGAGGAGGAGGTCGGCGTTTTGGCATCGGCCGCACCAGAATTTTTATGCGTACCGACACTGAGGGCTTAGGGCATTATTCTGCCTGCTTTCATAAAGACCGAATACCTTAGGGAGTGTTCGCGCCTCGAGTTAGGCCTTATATGCATCAGCTCCGAATCATGTCTTTGGTCAAATGTTGGGTTTGCCCGGCTCTGTGTTTTGCTGCCTTACATTCCGTTCTATCGGCTAACGCGGCACCGGAGAACTATCGCGATTGTGCCCCGGTTCGCCAGTGAGCACCTCAAGAGAGAAAGCCGAAACTGACCGTCATGATATAGCGTGAGACTGGTCAACCACTCGATGACCCACCGGAATGTTTAGAATTTCAAGATTAACGAAGAGACCGCTTTCCGGCCAGCACATACGCCGCCCGATTCGGGAGAGCGCGGTGCCCCTAGGGGCTATATAGTAGCCCCACCATCAAACTCCTATGGCTAAGTGAAAGTGATAAAGCATTATAGTCCGGTTGCCTAGTTTGCTACGCTATGACCTCCTTTACAGGACCAAGACGTTGGATTAAGTGTGAAAATGCGCCTTTTGCAAACACCCCGCACTATGTGCGTGGGGCTGAAGTCAAGACCGCCATCTTTCGTGTTATATACACATATACATCAATGGTCAGACAGAGGTGTTTTAATACTTGAACGCACAAGTATAAAAAGCTCTTATATTATATCAAACATTGTTTTCACAAATCATACATGTCATTAAAACATAATATCCTTCGAGCATCGCGTCTCTATTAAACGAGCGCCTGCAGGACTTCCTCAAAATAGTGCTCGCAAGTACTCTTCGTCCGAATTTTGGGATGCAACGTCGGTGGCCTTCATCTCTGCCCAGTATTTCTTGACACGGGCAAGAGCCATCCGCGCACCCTCTATGCATGTTGACCGCTTCATTGCATCGATATGCGGCATCGCACCAAGGAACTGTTGCACCAAGCCAAAATAACTCTTCAGCTCGGGCCTTTTCGGCCACAAATGAGTCACGACAGCCTTCATGTCAAGTCCGGACAACCTATTCAGCTTAGCCCATTCGGCCAAATGATCGGTTAATGAAAGTGGACGCTCCGGACTATGGAACTGCGACCAAAAAAGCTCTTCCATTCCGTGATCCTTTTGACCTCGGAAGTGTTCGGCCGCGTCTGCGGCACTCGCAGCCAAGTCCAGATAAGCATCCTCCGCACCCCACAGCCGGTCCAATTGAGCGTACCTACGATCCGTGAATTTCCTCCGCAATAGAAAGGGCTTTCCAGCCGCAATATCTCCGGCCTGACGTAGCTCCTCCTTCATAGCTCTCATTGCAGAGCGAGTATCCTTGGCCTCGGTGGCGGCCTTTTTCAGGTCCTCTTGTTTCGCTCAATCTTCTTTTTCAAGAAGCTCGCAATGGTCAGTAGCATTCTTCAATTTCACGGCCATCTCGGCCATTTCTTTCTTGCTTCGGCAAGTGAGCAACCTGTTCGACTTTTAGCTCTGCGGCCGCCTTTAAAGCAGCCGCATCACTTTTTCTGCTTGCTCCTTGGCTCGGGCGAGCTCACCAAGGCTCTCCATAGCAGCGGCACCATCTGCATTAAGCATACATGTTGTAAGGCATAGGCGCTAAGCTCCCTTACCAGGTGTCCACGGAGAAGTTGCATACCGGTGACTCGTCAAGCCGCTTATTAACAAGCGTGATGTCCGCATCCGCCACGCTGTTGCCGCCTGATTCGGCAAATTCATCAGCCCGGCTAGCCACCGGACGCTTCGCCACCTACATAGGAAGAGCGCATATTATACCTGGGGTTATGATCCTCACCAAGTCTCATGGGCTACTATCTATACAGGGCGCATTTTATATGCAAAACTATCAGAAGGTACATCATTTTGCGTACCTCAAAACCCGTCAGTAAACTTACAACGGCTTCATGCAATCCGCTCTCAGCGGATGAAATCCTTTCAATCACCGTACCCATTAACGTACGGTGATCTTCCGAGATAGACGCCGCCGAGCAGATCCTTCAGCTCCTCCGACCGTACATCCGTTGGTGCCGGACTCGTCCCGTGGCCTTTTTCAAGGCCGGACACGGAGGGCTTTGAGGGACATACGGCTGCCTTCGCCCCGCCGAGTCGGAGACGCCCGCGATGACACCTCGTGGTCGCCCACCTCGCATAACGGTATCGGCAGCGGAGGCGTTCGCTCTCCATCATCTCCGGACCAAGATCCCCAAGACGAGCTCTGCTGTGAAGGGCTGAGATCCGAACTACAAGGTAAGCTTTGGTTACCTTCGTAAATACAACGGGATGTCTCTCTTTAAAAACGCCTTTACTTACGGCTCATTGGAGGGCCGATCTCCTTGGGGAAATAGTGCGGCGGGGCATCTCCGCCAGCAGACCCTCTGGTGAAGATTTCTTCCCCGCTTGAGGCTTTGGTCTCTGGATCTTCGTGGCGGTCCTCTTCTCCCTTGGAGGGAGGGATTCTCGATCCCCCTTTCTTGATAGCCTCCTTCACGGAGATAGTAGTTCCTTTGTTCCCCTTCGCCTTCTTCAAAAGGCACGGCCTCTAGCATCTTGGTTAATACAGATCCGTGTGGTCTCGTGGAGGGGGTCGGACACCTGATCGCTTTTGCTTTTGCTATCCACTCCTGTTTAAAGGATAGTTCTTTTAAGGGCAAGTTTATGATAAATATGCGGATAGCATGTCCAGTACAGGACTACTTACTTGAGTATCCGGCGATTGCAGCTCAGACTCAAGGCCTCGCTAAGTCCGGACACATTGCTTGTGATCCAAGAACAATTGGTACATCTCCACGGGCGTTACGCCCATAAAATGTTGGAGAGCTCGTGGTCCCTCTAGATTAAACTCCCACAGCGGAGGGGGCGACGCTTGCAGGTGGCAAGGTGCGATTTAATCAACATAACCTGCGCTAATACGACCAGATTGATCTCTCTCTCTCAGAGGTCTCGAATACGGCCCTGCAACAGAGGTACGTCCTTGGACGGTCCCCTGTCGAGCCCTTTATTGACCCATGATGCCTGCCGCAGTGGAGGACCCGAGCGGAAGGCAGGTGGCGCCGCCCATTTGGTGCCCCTGGGAGCGGTGATATAAAACCACTCCTGTTGCCATAAATTGAGCTTCTCTTGAAAAGAGCCCTCGGGCCATGGAGCGTCCACATTCTTGCTTATAACAGCCCCTCCGCACTGCCTCGATGCCCCTTGATCATCTTCGCTCCACTTTGAAGGTCTTGAGCCACAATCCTAAGTGAGGGGTAATGCGGAGGAAGGCTTCACATACGACAATGAACGACGAGATATGGAGGATGGACTCGGATCCAAGTCATGGAATTCCAGCCCATAATAAAACATGAGCCCCTCACAAAGGGGTCCGTCGGGAAGCCTAAACCCCGAAGGAAGTGAGACACGAATACCACGCTCTCACCAGGCTCGGGAGTGGGAATAACCTGCCCCTGGGCAGGCAGCCTATGCAAAATTTCACCGGTCAGATACCCGACGTCTCTCAGCTTTAGCACATCTTCTTCCGTGACGGAGGAAGACATCCACCGGCCGTGCAGGTTGGAGCCGGACATCGTTGAAGGTACGAAGCGCCTAAATCTGGAGCTTTGGGTGTTGGAACTCGAGGCGAGGGGCGGATTCAATTGAGATTGAAAGAAAGGAGCGGGCCTTGGTCTCGTTATAAAGAGGTTGAATACCAAGAGCCCTCCCCGTGACCGTTCGGGACTCGCCTTCGATGGACGAGGCGTGCTAACGGGCACGATTGGGTTACCCATGCCCGTATTGATGAGAATCTCGGAATAAGGGGGCACGATCTCCGCTTTGATAAGACGTGCCAAGGAAACTGCCTTGCTAAACGCTACCGAGGTGGGACAAGAAAACGATTCAGTATAAAGGCCTGGCCGTGGTGTGATGTCACGCCGCTGAATACGCCGCCAGATCTGTGCAAAAGTTATTCTCTCTATGGTGGTATGTGGAACTTGTTTTGCAGAGCCGGACACAATCCTTGTGTTCAAAATCTTCTATGAAGTATTCGGAGGAGGAACCCGCCTTGCAATGCCGAATACAATATGCGCGCCGGACTCGTCGTCATTGAAGCCTGGTTCAGGGGCTACTGAGGGAGTCCTGGATTAGGGGGTGTCCGGATAGCCGAACTATCACCGTTGGCCGGACTCTTGGACTATGAAGATACAACATTGAAGACTTCGTCCCGTGTCCGGATGGGACTTTCCTTGATGTGGAAGGCAAGCTTGGAGATACAAATATGTAGATCTCCTACCATTGTAACCGACTCTGTGTAACCCTAACCCTATCCGGTGTCTATATAAACCGGAGGGTTTTAGTCCATAGGACGAACAACAATCATACTATAGGCTAGCTTCTAGGGTTTAGCCTCTCTGATCTCGTGGTAGATCCACTCTTGTACTACCCATATCATCAATATTAATCAAGCAGAGTAGGGTTTTACCTTCATCGAGAGGGCCCGAACCTGGGTAAAAACATCGTGTCCCTCGTCTCTTGTTACCATCCGCCTAGACGCACAGTTCGGGACCCCCTACCCGAGATCCGCCGGTTTTGACACCGACACCCGGTCTAGCTGTCGTCGACGTCACCACGACGCCAGACAACGCCACCATCCTGCACTCGTCCATCATCACACGCTCACCGGTGAGACCCCGCTGCTCCATGCCGCCGAGACCTGCTGTCATCGACGCGAGAGAAGGCACACCACACCACCTCACGCCTCTTCCATCCGGCGCCGCTCCACAAACGATGCCCCCAATAGGGAACACGGCACCGTAGTGCCGCCATCGTCCGATCCGGTGATCTTAGGATTTCTCCCGGAGCGGCACAAGCAGGTTGACGATAGTTGCTTGACGATGCCTTCATCAAGGTAACGACGTAGACGCCGCCATCGCCCGCCATGACCGGAGTCGGCTCGGTTTTCACCGGCGACTATGTCTCCCCAACTCGCCGCCGGTGCTAATAGTGGGATCCAAGATCCGTCACTACCAGCCTAGCCAACCGCCTCTCCAGACCTAATGCCCCATGTTCCACGTAGGCTCGGATGACACGCTGGAGCTAAAGCATGCGCTCCGCAGAGCAAACGGGCTCTTGCAGAGGAGCCGAGTGCTTCAGGCAAAAGGCAAGAGAAAGGAGGAGAGAGGTGGGTATGCCCACGGTGAAGGAAGGAGACGGGGAAAGAATAACTGAGTTGGGGTCCATAGAGATGAGGTCACCTTATGCTGCCTCCTTTGGGTGAAAAATAAAAATGGTAGCCCTGGAACTTTTATGTCTATTTGGAAGATGGGGCTACACCATTGTAGTGCTTCCATTGCTCATGCCCTAAGTTGGGTAGAGTCCTAGTAGGTGGGTTGTCATTGTCCGTGATATCTTCTTGATCTTTCCGCGTCCAATGACCTCTCCAGGAGGCTCTGTTCTCGTGCTCACCTTCACCCATCAACGCATCATCGCCCCTATTTTCTCCTGATCGGCGGTGATCCTTATCCATCCCTCCGTCCCGGTTGCACCTCTCTGCCTCGACCGGCCACACTTTTATTTTCCAGAGGATCCTCGTCCAACTTTCTCGCGTCGCTCGAGCTTTATCGGCAGTTCTTTTGCAGGCGCAACAATGAGATGGAAGAGAGATGGAGGCGGCTGACATCATTGGCAGGTGGAGGTGGTGGGGACGACATAGGTCCAGGTAGCGTGTGCCCGAGGGGGGGGGGATGTTCTCGCACAGCGGCAACCACACATCAACCTCACCCCTCTCTGACTCCTTTCCCACCCGGGCCACGATGCGGTTGCGGCGAACGCCAAGTACACGCCCGCACCACCGCCTGGATGCACCTAGCTGAGGTGCATGTGGAGGCTCGCCATGGACGTCCCAGCGGCGGCGTTATGGCACGTGCCTAGCGGGAGCCCATGGAGTTGTCGCGGGCAAGCTGTGAGACCAGCCGCGGGGTCGAAGGTGTGGTACCTCTGATGAGTGTATTTTTATATTCATTTTCACCATTGTTTAAACCTAATAATCTCATTTTTTAAGATAATCATTTTGATATGATCACTAATGACTAATAAAAGCAAAATGTCATGAACCCTTTTATCTATTTTGTTCTCTGCGGGAATATGCCAATTTAGAAGAAAATTCAAGTCATATATGAAAGATATGAAGTTGAGAAATCAAGTCCAGTCAGCCGGAGGGACAGAATAACCAGCAGAGGAGAAGACGGCGCCTGGCACGAGCTCAAGCCGTCGTACCAAAACCAACACTCGTACCGCCTGCCGTAGCCTCTGGCATATCACCATCAACAACTTTCATGAAGGCACCAAGGGCAGAATCGCAACATATCGCCACAGAAACCTAATCTCGCACGTTGGGAGCTACTCCCTCCGTCCTATAATATAAGAGCGTTTTTGACACTACACGCTCTTATATTATGGGACGGAGGGAGTATATGAGGAGAAGATAACACTTCTGGAGGAGGGATCACCTAGACAGAGAAACGACCATCATCAAGTCGCTCATCCATCTTCGCAGCAGTCGCCATTCTTATTGAAGTTGATCTTGAACACATTATGGCTTGCATGTTGCGAGAGATGTTTTTACCAGTCTCATATGCAGTCCAATCTATAATATTCTTGACAACAATGGTACTTTTTGGAACCTCAATATAGGCAAATAAATACTCTCTCCGTCCCACAATGTAAGACGTTTTGTGGGACGGAGGGAGTAGTAAAGAAAGAGCAATGAAAAGAAAATATATAATTTTAAATTATAATTTAGTGACCATTTAAGTCTAGTCTATATGCTAGCTTGGTTAAAAAGCATAACAATGAGCAAATTATCATGGATGTTCTTGTGGCATTGACTCACTAGCTACTCGGCAAGTTCCAAACTTCAATTCCCCCTTTAAAAGAATGAAAGATCTCCATCTATGCAGGTATGACATGTTATAGAGTTATTAGTATTAGTATTAGCATTATTTCCAAAACAAAACAGTCAACCTACACTAGTAGAAAACAGGGCATTTGTCCCGGTTCGTAAGGGCTTTTAGTCCCGGTTCTTGAACCGGGACTAAAAGGTCGTTACTAATGCCTCCCACCTTTAGTCCCGGTTCTTACACCTAACCAGACAGATGGGCATCCACGTGGCCGCCAAGGGAAGCCCAGTAGGGGCCTTTGGTCCCGTTGGTGACATAAACCGGGACCAAAAGGCTTCCACGCCACAAGATTTCAGTGGCTGGTGTTTTGTTTTTTATTTTGAAATGGGGGGTTAGGGGTTTTGGGGGGTTAATTTAGGTGTTTGTGTTGGCTAGCTAATTAATAGAGAGAATTGTCCTCTCTTATCTCCGTGCTTGGTCGATGCTACGTACTATATATATATATATACGTATACAGAGGACTAGACACTCTAGCTAGCTAGTAAGCAAATGAAGGAAACAGAAGATCGTCATGAACATATGCATACAGAGAGAAGTGATATCGACCACCTCTCCTTCTCTGAGAGATTGGTCGAACAACAAGTTCTCATATATCTATCCGACGCTACTGGCTACATATATACAATATAATTATCTCTTACAATATAATCTCCTAATTCCAAACAAACTAAGGGTCCACATGGTATTCTCCGTCTTTAGCGATCACGTGGTCAAGAAAGAATGCCACCAATTCCTCTTGAATTGCTCGCATACGATCTGGTGGTAGTAGTTCATCCCGCATCCGAAACATCTAATTTGAAGAAGGGGTCAATACATATATATGAATAAATGAAACTGAACACAAATGATGATAATAAAATAAAATTGTGAATATTATTATTTACACACTTCATATTGTTTGTCAGAGTAGCCCCGCTCACAGGTCGTGTGGCGGATGGACTCGCAAATGTAGTATCCACAGTAATCATTCCCTTGTTCCTGCCACAACCACTTTACAAGGAACAGAGGTCAATCAAACTGATAATTAACAAGCATACTAAATGGTATTGATGAAACTAGCGCTTGAATCACTAGGAGATGCGTGGAACATGCTACTATAGTACTTACTTTCGGGTATCTAAATTGCAGCTTCTTCGGCAGTCCCGGAGTTTTTGAGGTGAATTTTTCCCAAACCCCTGCCGACATAAAGAAAACAATTACTTGATATCACGAAATGAACAAAGTTGCCGATATGGTGCGATAATGATCGGTTTAACTTACTTCTCTAGAATTTCAGTCAAGTCCGCATACTCGTGGGATCTTTTCGTCTCGAGTCTAAGACGGTTACTTGTCCCTGCTCAAGCTTAATCTCTAGCAGAATATAGTGGAACTCGCGCAAGCATGCATAACTCATCAATTACATTACTACAACCTCGACTAATAAGGGATGCACAAGACAAGAATACTCACTTGACTTCGTAAGGGAAGAGTATTATAGCTTTGTTTTGATTTAATACAAACGATTGTAGCAGCTTGGCCTCGGTATCTTTGGCATGAGATTTAACCATAAATGCATCTACGAGATTTGTGTTAATGAACCCAATATCACCGACTTGTCTTTTCTTCAATTCGGCGATCTTCAATCTGCATAATTAATATAGTGAGGATAATTAAAAATACATGCAATGAAAGAGCTGACCTATATATAGAGACTTAATTAATGACAGAAGTAGTACTACTTACAGGCAGTAGAAAGTGACCATTAATTTATCGACGGCCTTTACGTTGAAAAACACGAAGAACTCCTCAAATGGAACATTCAACTGTTCAATTCCAACGAGGTCATGCTCCTCTCTAACACTCAGCGTCAAAATATACCTCCCCTCAGACTCTCTGCAGGTTTTCATGTACCAATTATGGAATCTGAACATCATCGTTGTTAGAGATCTTTCATCTTTGACGAGAGGCTTCCAGACACGTATCTGTGTTCGCCCGCCTCCAAGAAATCATAATGTACATCGTCGGGCAGGTAATCTGCAGGATTGTTGTAACCCGGCACCATCCCGCCCGGATCATTAGCGACGCTATCTTCGGACACCTGGAGCGGGGGGAGCGATTGGTTCGCTTGTTCGCCGAGCTGGGCAATTTTTTCCTCGCTCGTCGTTCTGCTAACCTTTGATCAGTGACAGTACTTCCAGACCACTTCGCTTGGACAAATGACTTTTCAAGGATGCGCTCGTAGTTGCCTTTCAGCGGAGACTTTGGTGGTTTCCTCAGGGCAGCCAGAGTACGCTTCACTTTCACCGGATCTATCTTCTCCTCCGGAGGTGGATGTCTCTGCGCTTTCAACCCTTCAAAGAAGTCCTTCACTTCGGTCCGCACAATCTTCTTGTTTTCCTCCACGGTCATCTCGTACGGTAACTTCTCTAGAGGCTTGAGAGGTGGACCGTATCTGTATTGCCTCCCGCCTCTGGCTGTACTGCTAGACGTCGGAGCATTTGAGCGGCTGTGGCTGTCTTCTTCGTGCTTGCTTACGAGGCGGAGGAGAAGGACTACGACGCGCGGAGAAGCCGGGCTGCGGCGGGTCTCTTCGCCTTGTCAAGTAGGCGGAGAAGGAGGAGGCTATTGGCTGCTCGGTGCGCCAAGAAGCGGAGAAGGAGGCGGAGTGCCGCCACGCCGGAGAAGGAGGCCGACTGCCTGATCGTCACTCACTGGAGGAGGAGGCGGTGGAGGAGGCGGAGTGCCCCGACTCGCCAAAGGAGGAGGAGGAGGCGCCCAGCCGTAAGCTTGATGAACTCCTTCCGCCATAGGCATGGAGTCTTCAGAGCATAACCCAGCCGAGTCTCCCCTTCACCGGTAGGGTGGTCAAGCTGGAGGTCCTCAAATCCCTCCGTTATTTCGTCCACCTTCACCCTAGCATATCCTTCTGGAATCGGACGACAGTGAAAAGTTGCGCCAGGTTCAGAAGGTCGAACTTGGCCGACAGCCGCCTTGACTTTTAAGTTCTGCAATTGCGCCATAAGGTGGCAATTTTGAGACTCCGTGATAAAATCCACGGGGTAGCTAGAAGGATCCGTCAAGACATGCTCCGGCTGAAGCATCTCGATGGAAGCCACGCTGCTTCTCCGCTGAGATGGCGGGGTAGCTTCGGGGGAAGCTTCGGCAGGTCGTTTGCTGCGATCTGCTTCTCGTTCCTCTAGCCCTTATACCCTTGCGTGCAACGCCTGCAGTTGGCTATGCTCCACTTTCTTCCTCCTCTCCTGGGTTTTGTAACCCCCTGCGTCCGGAAAACCAACCTTCCACAGAATGGAGCCTGGCGTGCCTCATGTCCGTCCAGGGTGCTCAGGATTCCCGAGGGCCATTGTGAGCTCGTCGTTCTCCCTGTCTAGACGAACGTCCCTTGTTGCGCTGCATTGATATAGTGCCGAAGCCTCTTGACAGGTATTTTCAGTTGCTCGTCCGTCCAACGGCACTTCCCTCGACATAGGTCCAAGGTTCCGCCAGCCCCGAAGAACCTAGTCCGGCAACGGTCTGGCCAGTTCATTGTCTCTGGTTCGATCTCTTTATCAAGCAGATCATTCTTAGCCTTGGCCCACTTAGGCCGGACTTTGAGGTAGCCACCTGACCCCGTGCGATGGTGAAGCTTCTTCTTCGCAGCATTTTGCTTGTTTATCGCCGACATCTTCTTACTCTTTTTCAATGTCTTGTGGGCCGCAAATGCGGGCCAATGATCTCTGATCTTCTCATATTTGCCGATGAATTCTGGTGTCTCTTCTTTGTCGACAAACCTTTTCAGCTCATTCTTCCACCTCCTGAATAGGTCTGCCATCTTCTTAAGATCATGAGACTCTTGATTAATTGCTCTTTAACTGGCTTCTCCGGATCCTCCTCTGGTGGTAGGGTGAAATTTGCCTTCAGCTCAATCCAAAGATCATCTTTCTGCATATCATTGACATAAGACACCTCAGGGTCTTCGTTCTTAGGCTTATACCATTGGTGGATGCTGATCGGGATCTTGTCCCTAACAAGAACCCCGCACTGAGCAGCAAATGCTTCCTTTGTCCGAATGGGTTCAATCGGTTGGCCGTCGCGCGTGATTGCTGTGATCTCAAATCTTTCATCCGAGCGCAACTTTTCTTCGGCCTCGCCTCCCACCGGTTGTGCTCGATCCGGAGGGCTAGAAAAAAGAAGAAAGACGAGAGTTAATTAATATGTGTACATATACCAAAACAATGAATGCTAGTCAGCACAGGCTTAACTAATATATATACCCTGGCCAGACTCGGTTCGGTCACCGGAGCCATCATCACGGTCTCCTTCTTGCACCGTCATTGGGTCACCGGAGCCGTCCTCACGGTTTCCTTCTTGCACCGTCATTGGGTCACTGGAGCCATCATAATCATAGCCTGCTTCTTCACCCTGTCCTTCCAGACCATCGATGTCGTTCAGAAACGAGAAGACGGCATCACTTCCTTGTGCGATTATGTCCCCCAACAACGCTTCTTGTGCTTCGTCTCGGGGGTGTCCATAGTTTCTACAAATATTTACAACATGGCAATTATTATTCAAACATGACAGATGGATATATTAGCTAGTGGAAAACGTAGAACTAGCTAGCTAATCACAGTAAGGAATCATATTAATTAGTGGCCTCAACGCTGCTTCTCTAGGGTTTGGGGTGGCCTCGAGAACGCTTCAAGGAGGGGGTAATATCGACAACGATTTAGATACATACACGGAAAATAATGTTATCGGGGAGGTATATCGAATTTCCACGTGTTGAAGTTATCGGGAGGGTTTATATTGACAACGATGACATACGCATATGGGAAAATAATATTATCGGGAGGGGTTATATCGACCCCCCATGTGTTGAAGTTATCGAGAGGGTATATCGACCCCCACATGTTGAAGTTATCGAGGGTATATCGCCTCACGTGTTGAAGTTATCGGAGGGGTATATCAACCCCCTCGTGTTGAAGTTATCGGGAGGTATATCGAATTTCCACGTGTTGAAGTTATCGGAGTTTATATCTACACGACATACATACATGGAAATAATATTATCGGGAGGGGTATATCGAATTTCAACATGTGTTGAAGTTATCGGAGGGGTATATGGACGACAGAGACCCGATAAAGCATAAGAAAACGAAGAAGAAATAAAAGAGGAGAAGAAAAAGGAATAGAGGAGAAGATCGAAGAAAAAAGAAAAGAGAGAAGAAGAAAGGAATAGAGGAGAAGAATAAAAATAGAATATTTTTTCTTCTTCTCGCCTATTCCTTTCTTCTTCGCTTCTTCTTTTCTTTCTTTTTCTTCTTATTTATTTCTCCTCTTCTCCTCCTTTCTTCCTGTTCTTATTTTCCTTTTCCCTCTCATTCTTTTAGTATTGCTTGTTTTTTTTAAATGTTCAAATAGAAAATTTTGAAAAGAAAGTAAAGGTTTTGCCTAATGCATTGTTCATATTTCATCAACATATATGCATACAAAAAAAGCATACATACATACATATATACATACAAAAAAAGCATACATACATACATATATACAAAAAAAGCATACATACTTTCCTAGCTAGCAAAAAAAGCATGCATACATACAAAAAAAGCATACATACATACATATATATATATATTGCGAGGAAGGTAAAACATACATACATATATCTGATACGTCTCCAACGTATCTATAGTTTTTGATTGCTCCATGCTATATTATCTATTGTTTTAGGCAATATTGGGCTTTATTTTTCACTTTTATATTATTTTTGGGACTAACCTATTAACCGGAGGCCCAGCCCAGATTTGCTGTTTTATGCCTATTTCAGTATTTCGAGGAAAAGGAATATCAGACGGAGTCAAAACGGAACGAAATCAACTGGAGAAGTTATTTTTGGAAGGAAACCCACTTGATGGACTTGGACCCCACGTTAGAAGATACGGGAGGTGCTCACGAGGGTGGGGGGCGCGCCCACCCCCACCGGGCACACCCCCTGCCTCATGGGGCCCCCGTAGCTCCACCGACGTACTCCTTTCACCCATATATACCTACGTACCCTAAAACTTCCAGAACGGAGATTAGATCGGGAGTTTCGCCGCCTCAAAACCTCCAGAACCACCAAAAACCAATCGGGGCCCTATTCCGGCACCCTGCCGAAGGGGGGAACCCTCACCGGTGGCCATCTTCATCATCTCGGCGCTCTCCATGACGAGGAGGGAGTAGTTTACCCTCGGGGCTGAGGGTATGTACCAGTAGCTATGTGTTTGATCTCTCTCTCTCTCTCTCTCTCTCTCTCTCTCTCTCTCTCTCTCGTGTTCTTGATTTGGCATGATCTTGATGTATCGCGAGCTTTGCTATTATAGTTGGATCTTATGTTTCTTCTCCCCTCTACTCTCTTATAATGGATTGAGTTTTCCCTTGAAGTAATATTATCAGATTGAGTCTTTAAAGATTTGAGAACACTTGATGTATGTCTTGCCGTGCGTATCTGTGGTGACAATGGGATATCACGTGATTCACTTGATGTATGTTTTGGTGATCAACTTGCGGGTTCCGCCCATGAAGCTATGCATAGGGGTTGGCACACGTTTTCGTCGTGATTCTCCGGTAGAAACTTTCGGGGCACTCTTTGAGGTTCTATGTGTTGGTTTGAATAGATGAATTGAGATTGTGTGATGCATATCGTATAATCATGCCCACGGATACTTGAGGTGACATTGGAGTATCTAGGTGACATTAGGGTTTTGGTTGATTTGTGTCTTAAGGTGTTATTCTAGTACGAACTCTAGGGCTGTTTGTGACACTTATAGGAATAGCCCAACGGATTGATTGGAAAGAATAACTTTGAGGTGGTTTCGTACCCTACCATAATCTCTTCGTTTGTTCCCGCTATTAGTGACTTTGGAGTGACTCTTTGTTGCATGTTGAGGGATAGTTATATGATCCAATTATGTTATTATTGTTGAGAGTACTTGCACTAGTGAAAGTATGAACCCTAGGCCTTGTTTCCTATCTTTGCAATACCGTTTGTGCTCACTTTTACCACTTGTTACCTTGCTGTTTTTATATTTTCAGTTTACAAAAACCTATATCTACCATCCATATTGCACTTGTATCACCATCTCTTCGCCGAACTAGTGCACCTATACAATTACCATTGTATTGGGTGTGTTGGGGACACAAGAGACTCTTTGTTATTTGGTTGCAGGGTTGCTTGAGAGAGACCATCTTCATCCTACGCCTCTCACAGATTGATAAACCTTAGGTCATCCACTTGAGGGAAATTTGCTACTGTCCTACAAACATGTGCACTTGTAGGCCCAACAACATCTACAAGAAGAAGGATGTGTAGTAGACATCAAGCTCTTTTCTAGCGCCGTTGCCGGGTAGGCTAGGTAAGCTTGATGTGGTGTTTTGTTTTCTTTCGCTAACGGAGCTTACGAGTTTTCTGTTAAGTTTTGTGTTGTGAAGTTTTCAAGTTTTGGGTAAAGATTCAATGGACTATGGAATAAGGAGTGGCAAGAGTCTAAGCTTGGGGATGCCCAAGGCACCCCAAGGTAATATTCAAGGATAACCATGCGTCTAAGCTTGGGGATGCCCTGGAAGGCATCCCCTCTTTCGTCTTCGTTCATCGGTAACTTTACTTGGAGCTATATTTTTATTCACCACATGATATGTGTTTTGCTTGGAGCATCATTTTATTTTGTTAGTATTTGCTTGCTGTTATTTAGATTAGTGTTTTGCATCTTTAGTTTCAATAAAAAAGTCAATGATAGCCTTTGCCATGCTTATTTTGCTAGCATACATGTTGTTTGAAAACAGAAAGTTTACCGCTGTTGCAAAATTTCCTTAGAAAAGTCAGAGAGTGGTATAATGTTGAATCTTTTTGCATATTGAGCTCTGATAAATTTATTACAGTGGGAATTTTAGTTCATAATTTTTGGAGTCAGGGAAGTATTGATACTCTTGCATTCTTTACAGACTGTACTGTTTTGGCAGATTGCTGTTATGTTTGCATTGTTTGCATATGTTTGCTTGTTTAATGATTCTATTTAAGGATAGGAGTATTAAATATGCAGAGGCATTTAGTATGCAATGTTGAATAATAATTTTAGTGATTTGTTACAGTAGGAAATGATAAGGTTTTGCATTGGTTTATACTAACCTATCTCACGAGTTCTTGTTGAGTTTGTTGTGAATGAAGCTTTTGATAAAAAGAGAAACCATAATATGAGAGGAATTAAGGAGACACAAAAGCTCAAGCTTGGGGATGCCCAAGGCACCCCAAGATATTATTTCAAGAAGTCTCAAGCATCTAAGCTTGGGGATGCCCCGGTAGGCATCCCACCTTTCTTCTTCAACAACTATCGGTTAGTATCGGTTGAACCTAAGTTTTTGCTTCTTCACTTGAGTTGTGCTATCCTTGCAATGTAGTTTTATTTTTCTTTGCTTGCTGTTTGAATAAAGTACCAAGATCTGAAATTATTAAATGGGAGAGTCTTCACATAGTTGTATAATTATTCGACTACTCATTGATCTTCACTTATATCTTTCGGAGTAGTTTGTCATTTGCTCTAGTACTTCACTTATATCTTTTAGAGCATGGTGCTGGTTTTGAAGAAATAGATGAACTCTCATGCTTCACTTATATTATTTTGACAGTCTTAAATAGCATGGTAATTTTCTTAAATAATCATAATATGCTAAGCATAAAGGATTTGTAAGGATTCTTATGAGTGTGTTGAATACTAAAAAAAGTTTGATGCTTGATAATTGTTTTGAGATATGGAGGTAGTGATATTAAAGTCATGCTAGTTGGGTGATTATAAATTTAAAGAATTCTTGATTTGAATTTAGCAAGTCCCGTAGCATGCACGTATGGTTAAAGTTGTGTAACAAATTTGAAACATGAAGTGTACCTGGCTTGTGCATCCTTATGAGTGGCGGTCGGGGACGAGTGATGGTATTTTCCTACCAATCTATCCCCCTAGGAGCATGCGCGTAGTACTTGATTTTTGATGACTTCTAAATTTTTGCAATAAGTATATGAGTTCTTTTGACTAATGTTGAGTCCATGGATTATACGCACTTCTACCTTTCCGCATTTGCTAGCCTCTTCGGTACCGTGCATTGCCCTTTCTCACCTTGAGAGTTGGTGCAAACTTCGCCGGTGCATCCAAACCCCATGATATGGTACACTCTATCACACATAAACCTCATTATATCTTCCTCAAAACAGCCACCATACCTACCTATTATGGCATTTCCATAGCCATTCCGAGATATATTGCCATGCAACTTTTCACCGTTCCGCTCATCATCATCATGACATACATTACTTTTATCATATTGCCATTGCATGATCATGTAGTTGACATCGTATTTGTGGCAAAGCCACCATGCATTATTTTTCATACATGTCACTCTTGATTCATTGCACCATCCCGGTACACCGCCGAAGGCATTCATATAGAGTCATATCTTGTTCTAGTTTCGAGTTGTAATACATATGTTGTAATCAATAGAAGTGTGATGATCATCATTATTAGAGCATTGCCCAAAAAAAGAGAAAGGCCAAAAAAAGGCCCAAAAAAAGGAAAATAAATAAAAAGGGCAATGCTACTATCTCTTTTTCCACACTTGTGCTTCATAGTAGCACCTTGTTCTTCATGTAGTGAGTCTCATATATTGTGCTTCAAAGTAGCACCATGTTTTTCATATAGTGAGTCTCATAAGTTGTCTTGTTCATACTAGTGGGAATTTTTCATCATAGAACTTGGCTTGTATATTCCTACGATGGGCTTCCTCAAATGCCCTAGGTCTTCATGAGCAAGCAAGTTGGATGCACACCCACTAGTTTTCTTTTGTTGAGCATTCATTTATAGCTCTAGTGCATCCGTTGCATGGCAATCCCTACTCCTCATGTTGACATCAATTGATGGGCATCTCCATAGCCCGTTGATTATCCTCGTTAATGTGAGACTTTCTTCTTTTGTCTTCTCCACACAATCCCCATCATCATATTCTATTCCACCCATAGTGCTATATCCATGGCCCACGCTCATGTATTGCGTGAAGGTTGAAAAAGTTTGAGATTATTTAAGTATGAAACAATTGCTTGGCTTGTCATCGGGGGTATAGAAGTTGGGAACATCTTTGTGTGACGAAAATGAAGCATAGCCTAACTATATGATTTTGTAGGGATGAACTTTCTTTTGCCACGCTATTTTGAGAAGACATAATTGCTTAGTTAAGTATGCTTGAAGTATTATTATTTTTATGTCAATATGAACTTTTGTCTTGAATCTTATGGATCTGAATATTCATATCACAATTAAGAAGAATTACATTGAAATTATGCCAAGTAGCACTCCGCATCAAAAATTATCTTTTTTATCATTTACCTACTCGAGGACGAGCAGGAATTAAGCTTGGGGATGCTTGATACGTCTCCAACGTATCTATAATTTTTTATTGCTCCATGCTATATTATCTACTGTTTTAGGAAATATTGGGCTTTTTTCCACTTTTATATTATTTTTGAGACTAACCTATTAACCGGAGGCCCAGCCCAGATTTGTTGTTTTATGCCTATTTTAGTATTTCGAGGAAAAGGGATATCAGACGGAGTCAAAACGGAACGAAATCAACTGGAGAAGTTATTTTTGGAAGGAAACCCACCTGATGGACTTGGACCCCACGTTAGAAGATACGGGAGGTGCTCACGAGGGTGGGGGGGGCGCCCACCCCCGGGCGCCTGCCTCGTGGGGCCCCCGTAGCTCCACCGACGTACTCCTTTCACCCATATATACCTACGTACCCTAAAACTTCCAGAACAGAGATTAGATCGGGAGTTCTGCCGCCGCAAAACCTCCAGAGCCACCAAAAACCAATCGGGACCCCTGCTCGGCACCTGCCAAGGGGGGAACCCTCACCGTGGCCATCTTCATCATCCCGGCGCTCTCCATGACGAGGAGGAAGTAGTTCAACCTCGGGCTGAGGATACGTACTCAAGTAGCTATGTGTTTGATCTCTCTCTCTCTCTCTCTCTCTCTCTCTCTCGTGTTCTTGATTTGGCACGATCTTGATGTATCGCGAGCTTTGCTATTATAGTTGGATCTTATGTTTCTTCTCCCCTCTACTCTCTTGTAATGGATTGAGTTTTCCCTTGAAGTAATCTTATCGGATTGAGTCTTTAAAGATTTGAGAACACTTGATGTATGTCTTGCCGTATGCGATCTGTGGTGACAATGGAATATCACGTGATCCACTTGATGCATGTTTTGGTGATCAACTTGCGGGTTCCGCCCATGAACCTATGCATAGGGGTTGGCACACGTTTTCGCCGTGATTCTCCGGTAGAAACTTCGGGGCACTCTTTGAGGTTCTATGTGTTGGTTTGAATAGATGAATTGAGCTTGTGTGATGCATATCGTATAATCATGCCCACGGATACTTGAGGTGACATTGGAGTATCTAGGTGACATTAGGGTTTTGGTTGATTTGTGTCTTAAGGTGTTATTCTAGTATGAACCCTAGGGCTGTTTGTGACACTTATAGGAATAGCCCAACGTATTGATTGGAAAGAATAACTTTGAGGTGGTTTCGTACCCTACCATAATCTCTTCATTTGTTCTCCGCTATTAGTGACTTTGGAGTGACTCTTTGTTGCATGTTGAGGGATAGTTATATGATCCAATTATGTTATTATTGTTGAGAGGACTTGCACTAGTGAAAGTATGAACCCTAGGCCTTGTTTCCTATCTTTGCAATACCGTTTGTGCTCACTTTTACCACTTGTTACCTTGCTGTTTTTATATTTTCAGTTTACAAAAACCTATATCTACCATCCATATTGCACTTGTATCACCATCTCTTCGCCGAACTAGTGCACCTATACAATTTACCATTCTATTGGGTGTGTTGGGGACACAAGAGACTCTTTGTTATTTGGTTGCAGGGTTGCTTGAGAGAGACCATCTTCATCCTACGCCTCTCACGGGTTGATAAACCTTAGGTCATCCACTTGAGGGAAATTTGCTACTGTCCTACAAACATGTGCACTTGCAGGCCCAACAACGTCTACAAGAAGAAGGTTGTGTAGTAGACATCAATACCATCAACATATATGCAAAAAAGCATCACTAGCTATGGGCGGCGGTGGCGGCAGGGCAGGCGCGGGACTCACTATGGGCGGCGCCGGCGACGGCGAGGTCGTGGCCGACCGAGGCAGAGGCGGTGGCGTCTGGGGCAGGGGACGACGTCAGGCGGCGATGGCGTCGGGGTGACGCGGGCGGCGATATGGCGTCGAGGCGCGACGCTGGGCGGGCCGGCTGAGGCGAGGCGGTGGCGTGGGGCAAGGGGGCGCCGACGAGGAAGGCTTGGGGACGGCCGACGGTGAAGGAGCCCTCGGGCGAGGGCAGGGGCGCTGGGCTCGGGGACGACGTCCCGACGGGCGACGGCGAGGCACGGGCGACAGTGACGGCGCGGTCTGGCGGGGGCGACGGCAGGGGCGGCGGACGGCGTCGGGGCAGCCTGGCGGCGAAGAGCTCGGCATCGTCGGGGGCAAATGGAGATGAGAAAATGAAATTTTCACAAGTCCTGGTTATATACCAAGAGCATTGGTCCCGGTTCATGGCACCAACCGGGACCGCCACCAACCGGGACCAAAGGCCGCCGCTTCCCGCCCCTTTGGTCCCGGTTGGTGGCACCAACCGGGACTAAAGGAGGGCATTGGTACTGGTTGGTGCCACGAACCGGGACCAATGCCCTCCTTTAGTCCCGGTTGGTGCCACCAACCGGGACCAAAGGCCTTCTGCCATGCCAAAAGTTTAGTCCCACCTCGCTAGTTGAGAGGGGCTCAGAGTGGTTTATAAGCCCCATTGCAGCTACCCTCTCGAGCTCCTCTCAAATGCAGGCTTACGGGCCTAATCTCACACTTGTTGCTCAGGCCTATTGGGCCTTCTGCGGGCCTGAATCTCGCCCAGTTGGGTTTCTAGTCGTATTCAGTCGTCGTGGCCCGATAGGTGGCAGTTTTTTATTTTTTCCAGTTTTTTGTTTTGTTTTTTGCACTATTTATTTTCTTTTTGTTTTTGCTTTATTTTTAATTCTTTTTGCTTTTAGTTTTAGAAAATTATAAACTTTCTGTTAGTGCCATTAGTTTATAAATTTGAAAACACTTTTTTTGTTTTTTTGTTTTCTTTGTTGCTTTATTTATTTTATTTTGTTTCTACTTACAACAAAATACTTATTGTTGCTATTTTTATTTTGTTTCCAGTTTTCTTTTTGTTTTCTGCATTATTTATTTTCTTTTGTTTTTTGCGGTAGAGGATGCAGTCATTAGGGCATGCATGTATCTTCTGCACCTCCAATCCTAGAGGGCATACGATCTTCTTTGCTGCGTATGTACTGTCGGGCAATTCGTTATCCTTTGGAAGCTTCTTCTTCAATATTTTCAGTAGCTTCTCAAATCCTTTGTCAGGCACATAATTCTTTGCCTTCCACCGCAGCAATTCCAGTACGGTATCGAGCTTTGTGTTGCCATCTTCGCAAATGGGGTACAACCCTTTTTTGTGATCCTCTAACATGCGATCGAACTTCAGCTTATCCTTTTGACTTTCGCATTGCGTCCTTGCATCGACAATGACCCGACAGAGATCATCATCATCGGGCACATCGTCTGGTTCCTCTTGATCTTCAGCAGCTTACGTTGCAGCATCATCGTGCACATCGTCTGGTTCCTCTTGATGTTCTCAGCAGCATCACAAGATTCAGGGGCACATAGTTGTCATCGTACTCTTCTTCTTCGCCGTCTTCCATCATAACCCCTATTTCTCCGTGCCTCGTCCAAACATTATAGTGTGGCATGAAACCCTTGTAAAGCAGGTGGGTGTGAAGGATTTTCTGGTCAGAGTAAGACTTCGTATTCCCACATATAAGGCATGGACAACACATAAAACCATTCTGCTTGTTTACCTCAGCCACTTCGAAAAAATCATGCACGCCCTTAATGTACTCGGAGGTGTGTCTTTCACTGTACATCTTTTGCCGGTTCATCTGCGTGCATTATATATAATTAAGTGTGTCAAAAATCATTACAAAACATCATGAATAAATAATTAAGTGACCAAATTAATAGATGTTCATCATCACATAAAAACCAAAGTACATACATAGTTCTCATCTAACAACATAAAGCTCTGCAGAGCATCTAAATTAATTAAACCATACATTGAAACTATGTAAAACATTTCAATGCGAAAACAAAGGCGATCATAATCGCAACCAAGGTAACAATTGATCCAACGACATAATGATACCAAGCCTCGGTATGAATGGCATATTTTCTAATCTTTCTAATCTTCAAGCGTATTGCATCCATCTTGATCTTGTGATCATCGACGACATCCGCAACATGCAACTCCAATATCATCTTCTCCTCCTCAATTTTTCTTATTTTTTCCTTCAAGAAATTGTTTTCTTCTTCAACTAAATTTAACCTCTCGACAATAGGGTCAGTTGGAATTTTCGGTTCAACAACCTCCTAGATAAATAAAATCTATGTCACGTTGGTCGGCATAATTTTGATAAACAATAAATGAACCAATAGTTATGAAAGATAATATATACCACATCCGAATCATAGACAGGATGAGGGCCGATGGGGGCGGATACCAAAACCATCGCACTATATAAGATGCAATAATAAAAGTAAGAAAATAATACAAGTATCTATCTAAACATACAAGTAAGAATATTTTTCCTTTCAGAAAGAAGATAAGAACAAGAGGCTCACCACGGTGGTGCCGGCGATGAGATCGGCGCGGGCGATCGACGGCGGTGAAGACGGAGACGGGACGCGACAGACCGCTAAACCTAGACAAATATTGTGGAAAATGGAGTTTGGAGGTCGAGTTTGGAGAGGAGAAAGTTAAGTAGTGTGGCTCGGGCATTCCATCGAACACCTCGTGTACATAGGAGGTGAGCTAGAGCACCACAAAGCTCTCCAACGGCCGGGCAGAAAAAACAGAGCAGTGAAGTGCTCTGCCCGGGGCGAGGGGTATATATAGGCACCTCATTGGTCCCGGTTGGTGGCATGAACCGGGACTAAAGGGCAGCCTTTGGTCCCGGTTCAAGCCACCAACCGGGACCAATGGTGGTGGGCCAGGAGCGAGGCCCATTGGTCCCGGTTCGTCCCACCAACCGGGACCAAAAGGTCCAGACGAACCGGGACCAATGGCCCACGTGGCCCGGCCGGCCCCCGGGGCTCACGAACCGGGTCCAATGCCCCCATGGGTCCTGGTTCTGGATTGAACCGGGACTAATGGGTTGACCCGGCCTGGACCATTGCCCCCTTTTCTACTAGTGCTACCATTTCTATCTCACGTTTCTTGGTATTTATGTCGGGAAAAAGGGCAATGATGTGCGTCGGCGTGCAGGCCCGCAGCCGCACGATTGCCTGTAGTACCATCGTTGGATCTCCCCCCTACGGGTATGTTGGCTTCCTCCTCCGCGTTCACATCCCCCCCCTCCTCACCTGTAGCTCCCCCACAGCCCCTACCTCTCGGCGACCGGTCCTCCGCTCCTCGCGGATCGGTGGCCTCTCATCGTCGCCGGGTGCAGTTCGACATCGGTCGACGCTGCTAGCATGCAGCTCCCGTGGCCACCTGTTGCAGCTTTGTTTTCCTCGGTTGTAGCAAGACCAAACCCAGTGGTAGCATCCCCGACCACCGTGTGCCGATGCAAAGCTCTGTCATCGCTGCTCGTCGCACCACCGCACGCGGTTGCACACCATGTCATGCGGGTTGCACCATGGCATGCTTCTGTGGTTGCCCCCCTCGCCATCGTCGGATAGCAGCCTCACCGTTGCAGCTTTTGCAACCTCTCGTAGCCTTGCAGTTGAAGCTTTTTGCAAGACCGGTTGCAGCTTTTAACTCTGCGGTTGCAGCAAAAACACGGAGAGATGCCATGGCCATCGTCGAGGAAGATTTCTCGATCCTTGGTTGAAGCTTTTTCATCTGCGGGTTGAAGCTTTTTGTCAAACGGTTGTAACTTTTCCTGTATTCTGTTGTCTGGTTGATGCTTTTTTATCTACTGGATGTAGCTTTTTGTGCCCATGGTTGTAGTACGGGAAAACGCCGTTTGCAACTCTCCCCAGTGCCGCGGTTGCAGCTCCTCCCAGTCGCCATGGTTTTAGCACGGGCACCTCGGTCCTCCTGGCGTTTGGCCCGTCGCCGGTTGCAGCAAAAAGGTAAGAGGGGAGGAGGAAAAGGAAGAGAGGGAGAAGGGAGAAAAGGAGGTGGGAAGACGAGCGGGGCTGCAACCTACATCCATGGCCGACGGCGAGCTGCTCCACGCGCTGCAATGGGGGATCCATGCGAGGAGGGAGGGGTAGAGATGCTGCAGCGTCGAGCCGAGATCCGCGCGAGATTGAAGGCAGCGAGGGTGGCCCAGTGTCCTACGTGTCGTTTGGTGGATGGCTGGGGCGAAGCGCGCGTGGACGCGTCCGGCCCAAAGTTCGGCCGGCGCGCCGCGCCCAAACAGTTTCCTATGGAAAATGGGTCTCATGTTTTTGGTAGGTCTCCTGCCGACTTCCATGTTTTGCAGTAAACACAGGATCTTGATCAGTGAGCAACGAGGAAAGAAAGAATGTGCTCCCAGTGGCAAGTTTGTGGCAACATGTACACATCAGATAATAAAGGGAGAAAAGAACAGCAAAGGTGACTTTGTGAGTTTCTCACAGTCCAAATGCTCCAGCAAATGTGGCAGCAGTACTCTCGCGGCGAAGATGAACGCTACCAGGAAAAACTTTGCCAAAGAGTAAGAAGACAACAAGGAGCTCCCAGCACAGCTAGATAAGTATCATGATTGTGGAGTTCCTGGTCGCTTGTTGACTGAAACCTATGTATCTAATCTAACAGGGCATTCAAAAGAAACATATCTCTTGTAAAGATGTTGGATAAAAGAATGTCGGCGTGAAAAATGAAGCTTGCCAGTTTCGTTTTAGCTGATTGCCTCAAAACGCCGCTCTCAAAAGGCATCCAACAAAACACAAAATTGTGAATACTGAAAACCAGCACGAGCAATGAAAAGCAGCAATGAATCATCAGATCCATGAACATGTTGAGCAGAGAGGATAATGTGCTGCAACCACTGAGAGTTTCGACAACAGTATACGACCATTTTCCAAACACACACAACAACAAGCATCTTACATACAAACGTTCGCCAAAATTCACCTTGCTCCCATCATGTCTTGCTTGGACGCGCTTAACATCGACATATGTAGCAAAGTACATCGACTCAAATACTAATACCAATGCTCAAGTACCAATATTTCCCCGTAAATAACACCAATGCTCAAGTACTATTTGTGGCACCATCTTTTTGCCCATCCTCCATTTCTCCTCAAAGGCTCCAGATGCATGGCCCAAAAAGAGACACCGGAGGCAAAGCGAGTTCATCAGTCCTGCAGATATACTTACTAGTTAGAACAAACTAGAATCATGTGGATGCAAAAAAAAACTGTTCTTCCAAGGGTTTCACAATAAAGCGCTCCGTACAAAATCGACAAGTAAATCACAGATTCACAGCTCAAAACTAAAGGCACGTAAGCTCCTCATTCATGGTCCTAAGGAGTCCCTCTATTCCATGTAGGATATTTGATTATTCGAGCCTCTTATGAACATACCCACATTACTTATCGCGCATAACCTAGATTCTAATTGATGGTATACCCGAGATTTTTGGGTTGATGATCTACCCTTTTGTGGTAACTTCCATTTATTTTCCCTTTCCTGAGATTATTTTTGTTCTTGCATTCTGCTCCTGTCAACTGTCAAGTCACAGCTGTCCATGCCAAGCTAGCTGTGCTCTTTCTGAACAAGAACCTGATTGATAAAAAAGAAGGAAATAATTGAACCATGCGCAAGCAGTGATCCGCAACTAATGATAATGCCCATCTACCTGCGCATAACTGTGGAATCAGTATTGGAATTGGAAGCATCAGCAGCTGTAGAAACATCGACACTGAACCACATACAAAGAGTGCGGCGGCCATTGTTGCAGCACTGCACTTGTTGTGGGGCTGGGCATTGTTGCACCTAGGAGTGTTGCAAGCTCATTGATAGCTCTCCACAGGTCAGTCGAGAGCTTGCAGCCTAGCAAACTACTCGGTGGGGCTCGCACTGCCATGCCACCACCGATGCTAGTATCGGTATGGTCCAATCCAAACACGAATATGGGAGCAAAGGTAAAAAGAGAAGGAAAAAAAGGCTTTGACTTGTGGAATTGGAACAAAACCATATCTTTGCATCTTGTCTTATATATTTACTAATTGGGCGTTCCTTCCGAGCCACCATGTTGACTCTAAATAAAACAGATACAACCCATTGGGTTTATCTGTATGGTCCAGATCATAATGAATCCACCATAACTCCACGTTTGGGACGTCGTACAGATCGTGGCGGCCATATCAGATCAATCAGAATAATAGTTCAAGTCACCTACATCTCAGTAGCATTGTAGCAAACCTGCCAAAGGCGTTGAAGCTGATTGGAAAATACAAGGTGGGGTGGGATCCTCCCATACTAATGAAGTAATAAGGTCCATGTGTACGTTTAAAATTGCCTAATTAATCAGCTTTTTTCCATCTTTAGTGGAAACCATCGAATGCCACAATGCATTCATGATAAAGATAGATGCATGTGCTTTGAGTTTTTTCGCCCGTTGGATTGACTAGAGCTGCTCGAATTGACAAAAAATGTACTGCTGTACTAATAAATCTGAAATAGCACAACTAATTGGATGCAAACGGATAATTCAGCTTCCGTGCTAGTGCAGTAGAAGGAAAAGTTTGAAAAGAAGCAAACGCTCTTCAAATTGATGTACGTTCATGTATGTACCCAATAAAGCAAATTCATATCATGTTAAGAGCAATAATATTATTTGATTACTCCCCCAGATTTTGGAAACTTAGTGAGGTTTACACCTTCTACGCTTGAATAATAATATTTTATATAAAATATTTATATTACTACTTGGGAATAATGTCTGTGTATTCGTTGTAAACAGTGTTTTGATAATATCAAATTTGACAGGGTACGTAAATATATCTAATCACCCACTAGTGTTCCAAATTGTGTTTGAAGACCATTTTTATATATTTAAATAATAGCTTTTAAAAGTCCTAGGGAGTTTATAGGTTGAAGGCTCACTTATGCCCTACAGCTAACCCTTTTCCTTAGAGATAGATAAAAATAACACGTAGCTTCAAGAAATGGATGCCCGAAATCTCACGATGTGAATCTTTGATTACGTATGTATCGTCTTAGATATCATGTGGACTCTTATTCATGTGCTACAAAGAGAACCATGTCAATGGAGTCTAACTATAATCTGTCCAGTCATCCGGAGCATGTGCCAAATCATATTCAAAGAAGAAAAGAAAAATAGAAGATATATGGGCAGCTTTTTGTTCCAAATGGGTAGGGTGTTCCTACAATTTATGAAAAGAGAATAGAGCTGCACCGTTTCTAGGCAAAACTGCGCCGAAAACCTTAATATGAATGGCTTCCAGTTAAGTTTATTAACGAAATATGAAGCAGGATATGCCTCAATTTCAATTAAGCTAACATATATCAGAATATTTATACTTTCACAAACAAATACCAAACAGTAGCTTCACAAAGCTGTATAAAGTTACTGAAAATATAGTTCCAGGCTTCAGCACAACTCGAAACATACATGCAGTTTTAAAATCTTGCAAGAGTGTACTCCTATTCCTTTCCTATAGTTCTATTTCATACTTCTTTTACAGGTAACTGATGCCATACTTCTTTTGCAGGTAACCGATGTCATACTTGCATGGGTTGGTGCCTACTAACTAGAAAGGCGAAAATAGTACGCACAAAAATTTAAACAAGAGAAAATTAATGGTCAAATGTTATCTAAAGAGGGGCAAATAATAGAGGTAGTATGTCTATAAGAGGGACAAATGATCATTTAGCCAATTCCAGTTAACAAAATGTAGCAGAAACTAATACGCGAAGGATAAATTAACGCCTTTCCTTAGATGTAAATGGCCCTCAGACATTAACTGAAGCAAATGTTATGCAAACTTGGTGGGATATATTATATACACCCTTCTTGGTATGAAATGAAATTGTACTTTATTACCATGTTGCAAGGCAATTATTGACCAGGAAACAGATCATGCCAATTTTCCCTACTTTGACAATGTCTTGTAACAGCATAAAGCAATCACATCTACATGAACAATTAGGCCAGCAGAGCACAACGATCATAAAACAAATTAACTTACCACTTCATACACTCGGTTTTGACAGCGGCGGGGGGTAGCCAAAGTACCAGTGAACATGTTCAGCATGGAAGAATTTCCCCTTGCTCGTGCAAACCTTCCTCACTTCAGAAGTCTTGACCTCAAGCGAAAAATAATCTACATCCCAATCAGTCCTGGACAATGGCGGCCCAGACTCTCTATCAAAGCCCACTTGATCTTCTGTAGTGGCTCCAAGGAATAAGAATCCCTCAGCAGCACTCATGGTGAAATAGTCATGCCCTCCAGGCAACGGTATAATATTCTTCATCCGCCATTCATTGGAAGATTCACCATTGCTTTGCTGAGTCGTATGATAGAGATCAAATGAGCCATTTGGGCTGTGATCACCGATGAGAGAAAACATCTCGAGGTATCCTTCTCTACCTACTACAATGCCAGGCATACTTCTGTCTTGAATTCTATGGGGATCATCGTATCTGGCGAGAACTTCGAGTATCCGGCCAGGCAGAAGTTTGAGGAGTATATAGTAGCCAGTGTAATGGTTGACAGTGAAAAACTCCATTTTCTGTGTGTCCAGCACGAACAACTTGTCTAACAAAGGTGACTCCAAGTAGAAGCATCCGCTCTCGTTGTCGAAACCGGACAAGCCACAGAACCCATAAGTTGACAACATGCACGGTCCAAGGGGACGGTGGGGCACGCCTAACAAACTCCAACCGATAGATGCAGCCATACACCATTGCTGTGTGACAGACGAGAAGACAAAGGCGGTTAGCTTGGAACCATAGATGGTTAAGCATATCACCTTGAATGATATATCATCTTCATCGTCGCCAATGGGAGCAAGGATGGGCACGATATCAAATGGGTACTCTTCCTGGACAGCGAGGTCCGTCGGTATGGGCGGGAGCAGCACG
The DNA here is from genome assembly GCA_021605145.1 of Aegilops bicornis. Lineage (NCBI taxonomy): Eukaryota > Viridiplantae > Streptophyta > Magnoliopsida > Poales > Poaceae > Aegilops > Aegilops bicornis. The sequence goes on along the minus strand of CM038674.1, from coordinate 131,388,686 downwards.
TAGCGCCTTGACAAGGGATCACACACCGCCATGTCTTTGAGGGTCTCCAAAACTTGGCAGGCCTCGAGGAGGACTCGGCCATCGCGGACGTCGCGGACATGCCAGGGGATGCCATTGCTGGGCACGGGGACGAAGGAGTAGGTGAAATCAGCGGCGTCGGCGAGGGCGCGGGCGAGCGGGGCGGAGGGGTGGGGCGCCTCGGCTGGCTGGAAGCTGCCATCCACGTTCACGAGCCCGAGGAGCGGAGGTGGGTGGCGTTTGCGGTGGCGGCGGAGGAAGGAGCGGTCGGTGATGATGCGGCGGAAACGGGGGCAGGCGGTGGAGGCGCGGGCGAGCTCGGCCGGGGTGGGCAGGCGGAGGAAGATCTCCTCCAGGATCTCGTCGACGAGGTGCGGCGCCGGCGTGGGCATGGCGGCGGGGTGGGAGGAAGGGGATGATGGGGGCGGCTAGGGTTTCGGGCGGAGTTCAGAGCAGCTGGGTAGCGAGGGAGTGAGCCTGATTGTTCACGGAATTAAGCGAGAGGCTGCTAATTGCTCTCGGAATTTAGCGTGAGGTTGCTAATTCTATCTCCCTTCTTCGTTTGCTGCCGGCGGCGGCGGCCGCCGCCGCCCCCGGCAGCCGAGCCGACTGAGCCCACGGCGGTCGCTGTATCCAACCATTATTCTTCGGAATCTATAACCCCCGAATGTCAGATTTCCAGGACCCCAGCCTGAACGTCTTTTCTACCCTTGGATCATTAGCACGAATCTTAGAGCAGGGGATCGGCCACATCTCACTTTTTCTCGTTGGGGAAAGCAACGCCGCGTCGCGAACGCCGCACGTATCGTATTCCCTTTCCCGACCACTCCGCACCGCTTCTCATTTTCATTGTTGGCCTGCAGGCGAGTGAGAGCGGAGAGAGTCCTCGGATAACAACGGTGTGGTCGCGAGGCCGCCGGCGACCACGACGGCGCCTGCCATCACGGAGCAGAGGCCGGAGGCAATCACGGCGCGCTCCCTCAGGTGGCCGCACCCGAAAGGAGCTCTCCGCATCGGACGCGAAGAGCGGTGTCGGCCCTCGCCCTGGCCACCGCGACGGTGCATACCGTCTCGGGGCAAAGGCCGGAGGCAATCATGGCGCACTCCCTCCGATGGCCGCAGGCAAGAGGAGATTTCCGCATCGGAGGCGAGGCGGGTTGCGCCGTCGTCGAGGCGTTGCGGCTTGGGGCCATGGGGGAGGAGGTCGAGGAGACACCCCCCCTCCCCCCTAGTTGTGCTCTGGCGTATCTCGGATGGAACGCGCGGTGAAAGAAGTTGCACAACGCCGTAGTTGTCGGGTCTGACACCATCGGTGGTGCTGGTGACATTGGGGCAAGGTCGGCGTGCGGAAGACCACCACCGCTATGGCCAATTGTGTCGCAGATGCAGACCGCCGCCCGTGTGACTTCTCATCATATTCATCCCGGTAGGTTAGGCCGCTGCTCGCCTGCTCTTCTCGTGAGGTCAGAGCTAGTGTTTTTATCAGAATCTTTGATTTTTTTGTGTCTTCGATCCTGCATCTAAGACACTTCTAGTTCGTCTACGGTGTATCAGCTGCAGGATATGAATCCCCTAGTGTTTTTATGTCCAGCCATTGCACATTGATGCAACATTTTTTGTAGGCTATTGTTTTATGGTTTGTTCTAGAGTAGATGGGAAGTTACAATAAAAATGTGACCCCCTAAAAATGATGGCAAAATTATTTGCAGAGATGGCAAGTTCATATACATCCCCACTACGAATTTGACATGTTTTTTGTTTGGGAAACAACAATAGTTGCCATGACAAATTCATATATTTGACATCTTTGCAAGAAGATCATTTTGGTTCAATCATCTTATAGCACTAGAAATGTCATGGCAATTTTTAAACCCATAGTTAGCATGGTCAATTTCAATATGTAGTTTGCTTTGGCGGTAGAGATGTGATGGCAATTTTGCGTGGACACATGGAAAATATAGTCTAATTTAGAGCAACTCCAAAGGGCCAACCCATTTCGTCCGCCTGCGTCCGTTTGGGTCGGCGCAGACAAAAGTGACGGCCCAACGCGCCGACCCAAACCCAAATCACGTCTGCATTGCGTCCGCGCCGACACATTTGCGGCCCAAATTTATGCCCCAAATGCGTCAGCGCGGACGCCGAACGGACGCTTCGCGCGCCTTCTCGCTATCCGCCGCGTCTCCACATGGCGGCCGTTCAACTACCTGCTGCCCACGCGGTCAGCTTAATTTATGACGACGGGCCCACGAGTCAGCGACAGCGCTCGTCCTTTTTTAAGCCGACCGTGCGGCGGGGCCGTCCTCATCCAAACTCGCCGTCCACATCTGCCCACCTTTGCTCCCTCGTCGCCGGCAAACCCTAGCCACCACAACCACAGCGAGATGAGCCTCTTCTCTGGCGCCAGCGGCAGCAAGGCCAAGGGTAAGTCCCCCGTCACCCCTTTCCCCTCAGAGTTCCTCCCACCTTCGCAGGCGCCTCGCCGGCAGAGGCAGTGCGTGAACGTACCAGTGCACCAGACGAAGTGGCATTGGCAGAACCGCCAGCCTCTGTCGTATCCGGGCGTGACGTTGCCGCACGACTGGCATCTGGATCCAGATAGGACCCCAATGTCGGCGGCACTGCGGACGGCTCGTGCTTACGCGGAGGAGGTGCGGCGCCGGAGCAGCGCCTCGACAAGGCCTACGCAACCGACTCGCCCAACTGGGCGAGGTGGTTCGCCTTCGAGCACGAGGAGGCGAGGCGACGGGGCGTGCGTGAGGTCGACCGGAGGACACCGCCAACTCGTCGTTCGCGAGGAGGACCAGGCGACGGAGGACGCCTACCAGGCGGCCCTTGCGGCCGTCTACCGGGAGAGCGAGGAGGACGAGCGGCGCCAGAGCGGAGGCGGAAGAGGAGGCCCGGTACGAGGCGGCAATGGTGCAGGCCCTTGCCCTCTCCGCGGGGGGGCGACAGCGTGGTGCCGCCGGTGGCCCCGCCGTCCCCCATCAAGCCGGAGCCGCAGCCGGAGCCCGAGCTCGAGCCTATCGCGCGCTTCTCCTGGAGGGGAGTGGTGCGCGAGTGGGTGTCTGCGCCACCGATTTGCCTGGGGGGGACGCCGGCGCAGGAGCAGGCGTACCTCGAGATGTGGCGCCAGCGCCAGCTGGCAGAGGAGCGACGTCGCGACGAGTACGAGGAGATGCTCGAGCGCGTCCTCGAGGAGGAGCATCGCGAGGTCGAGGAGGAGGCGGGTCAGGCCGCGACTGCACAGGCGGCCGCACACTTCGCCGCTTCGCATCGCCGCCGCACAGCCCGACATGGCGGCGCTCTGGAACACGGCGTTCGCCTGGGCCGGGCCGGCGCCGACGCTCATCGACCTTACGGATCCCGAGGACGACGACGCCGCCTAGGGCAGCGCGCCGCCTCGTAGTTTAGGTTGTTTTTTAATGCAAATGTGGACGCGTGCACTCTCGCCGGCCTTCGTGGCCAGCTTTAATGTTTAATTAATAATGTTTTCTTTTTTTTAATATGCATGCGTTCATTTTTTTTGGCGCCGTCAAAATGGGTTTCAGGCCAGCGTTGGGCGCACGCGCCGATCCAAATGCGGAAGCGGGCATCCGTGTCCGTCTGGCTGATCCAAACGGATAAAAAACGGACGAAATCGTCGTCCGTTTGGGTCGGCCCGTTGGAGTTGCTCTTACATTATGGAAGTTGCCATGCCAATATAGTCTTCTTTTTTGCCATGGCACATTCACACTTTCTTTGGCCATGCTATATAGTGACGATTTTGTTTGTGTGATGGAAATTTTCACCAAGTTCGCAATCTCTAAAATTGCCATGTCAATTTTCAGCATGTTTTTTTTTACGTGAGCATGTCAAATTTCTTCTTCTTCTTTTTGCAACATGGCAACATTTCCTTTCTATGTAACCATGGCAAACCTAGTCAACACATCATGGCAAACTTAGTGCATGGACCATGGCAATCTTAGGTCATGGTCTATGGCAGAATACATTTTCATTGATCATGTCTTTTTCGTATCATTGAACAATTTACTTTTTGTTTCCATGGCAACTTTACCATGTCTTGTTTGTATCATGACAAAAATTACTAAAAATGGGTACTTACATTTTGATAGGGAAATAAACCCCCCATATGCCTTGTGCCTCATTGTAATATATTATTTAGATAGAAAGAAAGTCTAAACTCATGGCAACTTTTTGTAAACCTTAATGTGTTGACATGGAACATGGCTACTTCTTTTCTCTTACTTTCATTTTGCAATTTTATACTACAACCCATGGCAATTTTCTTTTAAATAACATGGAAAATTTGATATGCATTTTCACCATGGCGTTTTGATATTTCATAACATTTCACATTTTAAGAACATGGCCATTTCTACTTTGTAGCATGCCAAATTTTAGTTTATTGCCATGGCAACTTTTACCTTCATTTGCCAAGCAATGTTTCACTCTTTTTTTGCCTTGTCAAAATTTTCCTTTATTTTGCCCTGGCAAAATTTACCTTCCATTTGTCATGTCAAATTTACTTTAACATACATAGCAAAAGAATTCCTTTGTTTTTCATGCAATTTTACTCTTTTTGCCATGTCAAATTTGCCTTTATTTTTTTGACATGTCAAATTTTACCTTTCATTTTGCCATGGCAAATTTACTTGCACATACATGGCAAATTTTCACCTTCATTGCCACGCAATTTTTTACTCTTTTTTGCCATGTCATATTTTCTTTTATTTTTCCATGTCAATTTTTTTACTTTATTACACCATGGAAAAATTTTACCTTCAATGATATGGCAAATTTACCTTTAAATACTTGGCAAATTTACTATTACATACATGGCAAATTTTACTCTATTTTGCCATGTCAGCTTTTACTTTATTTTGCCATAGCAAATTTTCACCTTCATTGCCATGGCAATTTTACCTTATCCTTACTTGGTAAATTTACTATTGCATACATGGCAAATTTTACTCTATTTTTCCGTGTCAAAATTTTACTTTTATTTTGCCATGGAATTTTTTTTTACCTTCATTGCCATAGCAACTTTACTTTCAAATACATGGAAAATTTACTTTAACATACATGGCAAATCTTACCCATGGAAAAATTAACCTTTATTTGTCATTGCAAAATTAACCTTTTATTGCCATGGCAATTTTTATTTAACGTACATGGAAAATTTACTTTTTTGTCACTCATGACAAATTTACTTCTATGGAGCATGGGAAGTTTAATTTTTATTTTGCCACAGAAAAAATTCTTTACATCCATGGTAAATTTTGCCTTTTACACCCTTCATAGGAATTTTTGCTTCCATAGACTATGGTACATTTACTATGCAAAACATGACAATTACTACTAACAAGTGTATTTTTGTTTGTGCTCCACATGGTGGCAATTTTTAATCCACATTCTTGTCTCTTCATTTATATAGAAAAAATAGTATACATATTTTCAATCGACATTTCTTGCCATCGTGTCACAGATGCAAAATTGCCATGAACTTTTTTTTGCCATGAATTTGCTTCTAAAGATGATGGCAACCCTTTTTCTTCATGGTCTATTTGTAACTTTTTTTGTTTTTGAACCATGGATTTGCTAAAAACAATCCATGGTATATTTTAATTCATTCTTTATATGTCAATTTTATTTTTCCCTTTATTTTGGGGCCATGGAATTTTGTTCATAGCACGGCAAAACATTGGGCTTTATTAGTCACAGGCAAAAAAAGGCTTTTATTAGCCAAAAGCAAAAAATTCAGAAAACTGGACTTTATTTTATTTTCATCATAGCAAAAAGGCATGTACGTTCTGTGGGCTTTTGGGCTGGGGGGGGGGGGGGGGGTTCTCTGGTCAAACGAATTCGTTCGATCGATCTAGCGAACGAGTCATTTGGTCTGGGGCCTCCCAGATTGAATGTTCGAGAGATATCGATCGTCCTTCTTCTTCCCGTGCATCTCGCGCCTTTGAAACAGACTTTCGTCCCGCTTTATATATAAAGCAACAATTAAATAAAGTACACGGCCGAATGATACAAGAAGATGGGGTGGCCTCTAAACACTGCCGATCCTAAGATGATCAGATCACGCATGACGCATACGACTACGCTACCGAAATAAAGTACAAGATGAACTAAAGCAACGCCGCGCTAAGTCCTATAACACCTAAGCTCCACAACAACGCACCTGGGAGGGACAACGACGTTAGGCGTCGTTGTTGCCAAATCTACAACAGATGGAGGTTTTCACCCAGAACCCGGACACAGAGAGGAGCGCCATGACGACGTCTTCAAAAAGATAACAGCGCCCGCGAGCGTCGGCGTCTTCAGCGACAGAGCGCGGAGCTTTCGCTCGGTAACTCCCCCGCGTCACCATGAGGTCTCCAGGGCAAGCGCGAGGAGCATAGACCTTCCAGATCCGGATCGGGGCACGGCCACCGTCCGAGACAAAGAGCATGCCTGAGCCATCCGCTGCACCACCTCTCACCGCCTACACGACCAAGAGGTAATGCCATCCCCGTCACCATGGTGCCTGCCGGAGAGCCAACCATGCGGACCGCCATCCAGGGCCACCACCCTGACATCCATGTACAGGAATCTACCAACCGTCCACATCACAGTGCATCAGCCACAAAGTATGAGTGGAGGCCCCCAGAGTAGGAGGCATCCACACCTGGATCTCCAGCCGTACCCGATGGACGGGGGAGACCCTACTCCGTGACTACCGATGGCCGTCGCCGAGCCGCTCGCACGACGACTTGACCGCCAACGTCCACCGTACCCACAAGGAGAGGGACCTCACCACCCACAGGCACCTCCAGGATCGAGCCCAAGCGTACCTTCCCGGAGCGCAAACTTCGACTCACCCCGGGAACCGTCCAGATCCGCTCGAGCACGAGCCCTGGTTCGCAGCCCTGCTTCGGCCTAGAACCAGGGGAGGAGGCCTGCTGCACCACCAACCAGCGCCACCGGTGGAGACACGACAGCGAACACAAGCGCCGCCTCCCCATCATCTGCACCATCCGCTCCCCAGACGCGATCACCACAGCCATAGAGTCGCTGGACCACCCCAGCAAGGAGCACGCCGCCACGCTGGTCCTCTCCAGCAGCCAAAGCCACCAGCGACAGCCGGCTCATGCCGCCCAGGGCCGGTCCTGAGATTTTGGGGGCCCGGGGCAGGACAAAAATTTAGAGGCCCCCTATATATAACTAATAACAATTTAGTGCAACCAATTTTGATCTACGTTCAATACTTTTTATATATCATTCTAAAAGTTTCTTCCAAAATCCCGCTGGCCATCGGGGACCTAATTGTAAGGCCATGATTAGCATGGCAAGAAATCACTCACTCTTCTATAGGCGACAAACATATGCACAAACAAAAACTCCAAACGTTAAACATCCTTCTATATCGAGAAACATCTGAATAACTCGGCTACGGAACGACTGAGCAAAGAAAAGTACATAAATAGATACATAAGATCGAGTCTCTTAAAATAATTCTTGATACAAAGTCACTTTTGATAGGTCGGTGTAAGTTTTATCCAACAATTTTTATCGATGCGAAATATTGTAAAATCATTTAGCAGTGGAAGATATGCATCATATATGTGAAGGTAAATTAGTTAATCAGCTATCAGCAAAAATTATTTTACTTAATCAGCAACAAAAATACTCAGGGAATAGTATGAATGATATACCTCAGACCAATTGCATTGGCGTCCATGATAGGCGCCAGCAACGGTGTGGACGCCGTCGGGAGGCACTCGGCGATAATACTCCCAGCACCGGGAAAGTAGATAACGGACGCACTCGGCGCTGTCAATTGCCATGACCTGGCGATGTGCGTGTGAGTCATGCATGGCCGCGTCCAGCTTCTCGAGCCGCCGGCGGCCTGCGACTTCACTGGTGGAAAAAAGGCCTTTGGTCGCGGTTCGCAACTGCCATTAGTCGCGGTTGGGCAACCGCGACCAAATAAGCGCGACTAATGCTCCCCACCTTTAGTCGCGGCTGCTTAAGAACCGCGACTAACGGCCCGTCCACGTGGGCGCCAGCGGCCGTCAGGCGGAGGACCTTTAGTCGCGGTTCTTCTGGCCAACCGCGACTAAAGGCCGCCACAGGTTTAGGGTTTTAGCCCCCCCCTCCCTAAACCTGTTTTCTGTTTAATTTGTATTGTTTTGTGCTTTATTTTATTTCTTTTACAGAAAACCCCCTGCCACCAGGTTGCGTCGAGGGCGGGCGAGCGAGGCGGCGCCTTGGGCGAGGAGGCCGGTCGGCGGCGCGTTGAGGGCGGGCGAGCGAGGCGGCAAGACCGAGGCCGGCCGGGCGCTGCTGTAGGCGAGGGCGACGGCGGGCGGCGAGGGCGAGGGCGACGGCGGCGTCGAGGCGAGGGCGACGGCGGGCGGCGTCGAGGGCGCAGAGACGAACAAAGCGAGAATCGGAATCGGAGAAGACGAGAATCGGAGCCAAAAGCAAACCTACACCCACTTGTGAAGAGAATGGCTCCAAATGGCTAAGTGTTGGCTGCTGGATGGGTATATATAGGGGAGGGGCTTTAGTTGCGGTTGGCACGGCAAACCGTGACTAAAAGGTGCCGAAGGCCTTTAGTCGCGGTTGTCCCGGCAAACCGCGACTAAAGACCTCACGTCGCCACTACCACACCGAGCGCCCTGGGCCCAGGCCTTTGGTCGGGTTCACCTCCAGAACCGCGACTAAAGGTCCCATTAGTCGCGGTTCCTACAGCTTCGCGACTTATGGGGCTGGACGGAAGCCTGTTTTTCCACCAGTGCTTGTGATCTGGAGGTTGGGTCGGGGAACAGAGAATTGGGTAGTCGATGACTGGATTAGGGATGCAATCTCACGTCTCAAGTATTAGGCCATAATTGCGTGCGTACATCAATGTGGGGCTAATCAACTTGAGCTAATTTCGTTTCGGAAGAAGAAAGTAGTAAAATTACTGATTGCCTACTTGCCTTTTTCTTTCACGTATACTTGCCTAGGCTGCTACCTCTCTCATTTATTAGCGCTAATTTTTTCGGGAGATGATATGGGCCTCCTGCGTACAGCATGTCTGGGAGGGGCCCCCTCGATTTCGGGGGCCCGGGGCGGCCGCCCCCCCTGCCCCCCCTCCGGGCCGGCCCTGCCGCCTCAGCCCGCGCCGCCTGCTAGCAGCCGGCCTGAGCATCCGCCCGATCCAAATCTAGGCCAGGACGCCCACAGCCGCCACCTGCGCAGGCATGCCCCACCACGCCCCCGACGAGCAGCCGTCCACGCTGCCACACCAGGACGCCACTGCCGTGCCGCCCCGGTTGCAGCCACGCCGCGCCGTCCTGCAGAACCGTGCGCAACCGCGTTGTTTCGCTGTCCCACACCATCCCACCTCAAGGAAGGGGAAGAGGCTCCGCCGCCATCGACGTTGGCCGGGCTTTGCCCGGCGGCACGTTCCGACAGCGGCGAGGGAGGGGGAGGCTGGAGGTGAGCGGCGCAAGGGTTGGCCTCCCCGCTTGCGGGAGCGGGCCTATCTGTAATGTTTCCACCTTTTTTTTAGACGAAGTGGATGCTTTTTTTTTGGTTCACGGGAAGGATTTGTGCTTGGGTTAGTACACAGACATGTAAATTTTTTAAGAAGTTTTGTCGAGTTGTCCTTAAAACCAGTTTTGAAGGAGAACTATTTGTATCTGATCACCCTATGATCAGCCCTCTTTGTAACTACTTTTTAAATATTATTGATAATCATTCCAACGTCTCGTAGATTACCTAGTTACCTAGTCACGGTAAGGGCCGCAAGCCGCACGTCGAAAGCTTCACACTCTTCACCATAGAAGCTGACAAGCGTGGCGAGGATGTCGACCGAGAGCAGGGACGAGAAGGATGATGTTGGAGAGGACATTGCCCATGAGACGTGACAGACTGAGATCAGAATATTGACGAAGACGGGGATGAGAGGTCACATGGGGAGGCTTTTCATTGATCTGATATCATCGATGCGCAACACTCTCCTCTAGTGTTGATGCATCCATATTGCTCCTAACTAACACTCTATTCATACTGTTCCTAGTCGGCTCAGCGCCATCCTTGGTTCTCACAGCCATCGCTTCGATCTCGGGCGGTGCTGACACTCCTCCTGGAAGACGTTCCTTTGAACGACGCTTTTGTTTTTTGTTGGCGCCAACTTTGCTACAATCAATGCGACTTGTTGTGCGCATTAAAGAGTGGGAAACATGGTAAGTGTAGTTGTTCTGGCCTCATGGGTTCTATATATACATTTCCTAGTGTTTATGTATGTGTTTAGTTGGGTTTAGTATCACATATACATGCTTCTGCTATCATATGTGACATGTTTTCAAGTATTTACATGCGTGATATGTTTTTTACACACAAATGATAATTATTCAATACTACTATATTCCGCTTCGACCACCATCAAATTGCGTCTCCGCTGGCTTACTATTGGGTAAATGCACCAGTATACATGTGACATACTTGACACATAAAACATGATATGTTTCCTTGAATATACATGTGCTTCATTCCTTACACTTAAGACTACGACAATAGTGTTTTGGTACTACATTTTACAGTCTTCTATCATCACAAAGTTGTGTTTTGAAATAGAACCATTCATAGCATAGAAACGAACCATGCCAATGCTTGGAACAAAATGCGACTATGAATCATGAAGCATGGCTTGTAGTGTTGGAAACATGTTTATCCTATAATGGGAACAACTATGGAATGGAAGGAAGCATTGGAAACATACACAATTATTGGGACATGAAAGCGGATATTGGGGGTATGTACGAAAGAAACATGATTAAAGGAAGTTCATTATGGAAACCACCGGGAAATATGCTCGAAAGAATGCATCCAGCGAGTTCTGACCTAACAGGCATACCATGGTCTGACAGGAAGCTAGGGATTGGTAGGCTGCACTAGTTTTGGGATGCGGACCGTCCAAATGTGTTCCATGTATTTACATGTTCTCCTCGTAAAGACATACTTCCTACCCCCCCACACACACACACCCCAATGAAACACCACATTCTCGGGGCCAGTTGACCAAACATTTATTTTGGTAATAGAAGCTTTATATATTGGGTCACGAAGAAATTGCATACAATCATGGAGGAAGGTAGAGGTGTAGTTAGTCCACAAACACCTCCACCTAAGCTCACTAGTTTGTTTAGCACACTATGAGGCACCTCATTTTGCTTCACGGCCTACATGCTACTTGCTCTTGCGTTCCAAAGTGCATGTGCATCAGCAGCATTTGGCCATAAATATTCCTTCTCGTCCCATGATTAGCAGCATTTGCATCAGCTGACGAACACCATCCTGAAACGAGAAACCGTCACCCTCCTTGCGAAAACCTGACCAATATAACAGTAACGAACAGCTTAACGCACCGTGAAAACAATCTCTGCGAGAGGTGTGCATCGAAGGTGACTTTGTTTCTCACAGTCCAAATACTCTAGCAAATGTAGCAGCGATACACATCATAAAGAACATGTCTCGTTACGGCGAGAAAGAATGCAACCAGGCAAATTTTGCCGAGAGTAGGAAGACAGAAAGGAGCCGCCAGCACAGCTAGATACGTATCAGGGATTGTTGAGTTTCTGATCACTTGTTGACAGAGTGTCTAATCCAACAGGGCTTTCACAAGATGCATATCTCTTGCAAAGATGTGGATAAAGGAATGTCGGCGTAAAGCATGAAGCTTGTCGTTTTGTTTTAGCTGATTGCCTCAAAACACAGCTTTCAAAGACGTGTAATTTTATCAAATTTTCATTAGTTTTCCTTAAAGGCGGTTTCTAAGGAGAATTATTTGTATCCGATGTCTGATCTCACCAAGCCATCTTCGTTACTATTGAATATCGATAATCGATCCAACGTCTCGTAAATAAGAGTTAGAATAATCACCGCAAGCCGCCCGTCGAAAGCTTCACGCTCTTCACCGTAGCCGCTCGCAATAGTGGCGAGGATGTCGACCGGGAGAAGGGCGAGAAGCACCACGTTGACTAGGGCATTGAACTCGAGAGATGACAGAGTGAGATCATAATATTGACGAAGACGGGGATGGGAAGTGTGATGAGGAGGCTTTTCACTGATATATGATCCCATCAGTGTGCAAGCCTCTCCTGTAGTGTTGAGTCATCCATATTGCTCCTAACCGAGACTTCGTTCCTACTACTCGTACTCGACTAGCGCCACCCTTAGTTCTCATGGTCATTGTCTCGTTCTCGGGCGACACTCACACTCCTCCTGGAGGAATGTTCCTTTGAAAGATGATCTTGTTTGAGTTGGCACCATCTCTGTTGTCATCGTGACTTATTGTGTGCATGGGAGTGGGAACATCGTAAATGCAGTTGTTGCAGTGGTCTATATATACATTTCCTAGCGTTTTATGTATGCGCTTCATTTTTATGTATGTGCTTCATTGGGTTTAGTACCACATACATGCTTCTGATATCATATGTGTCATGTTTTCAAGTATTTATATGTTTGCTTCATTTTTGACATACAGATGGCAATGATTCAGTACTACTTTGTTCCCGTTTCGACAACTATCAAAATGTGTTTCCACTGGCTCAGTATCATGTAAATGCATTAGTATTACATATGATACACATGAAACACGACATGTTTCCTTGAACATACATGTGCTTCATTCTTACAGTATGATACAATTTTTTTGTGGGGGTGCGATAAGAATGTTTTGGTACTACATTTTCCGGTGTTCTATCATCACAAAATTGTGTTCTAAAATAGAAGCATTCATAGCATAGAAATAAAGCATGACAATGCTTGGAGAAAATGCAACTATGAATCGTGAAGCATGGGTGTTAGTGTTGGAAACATGTTTATTCTATAATAATGGGAACAACTATGGAATGAAAGAAAACATCACTTGTATGAGGAAGCATACATGATTACTGGACCTGGGGATATAGAATATCGCGAGCATGTGTGGAAGCAACATGGATAGATAAAGTTTATTCTGAAAACCACCAGGGAATATGCTCGAGAGAATGCTTCTGATGCTCTAGCGAGTTATGATCTAGCATGCATACCCTCGTGCCATGGGAAGCTATGGATTGGTAGGTCGCGCTAGTTTTGCGGTGTGGACCGTCCAAATGTGTTCCATGTACGCACCCCCCACCCACCCACACACGCACCAACGAAACACCACATTCGCAGGGCTACTTGACCAAACATTCTTTGTTTTTCTAACAAGGAGCTTTATAATATTACTTAGAGGGATTACGGGAAAACTGCATATAATCATGAAGGAAGGTAGAGCCGTAGTTAATCCACATGCACCTCCGCCTAAGCTCACTAGCCTATTTAGCACATCCATGATACACCTCATTTGCTTCACGAACCACCTGCACCAACACACGACTAATGAAGCCTCTACTAAGCTCCCTTGTATCTTGAGAGATAGCAACAATCTTCGCACGATCAAAGCAGTATGTGTTACACAGTCTGACCACCTCCTGGGCATCACTCTCTATGACGATTCTTTGAAATCCAAGCTTGCTTGCCAACCGCATTTCATCACGAGTTGTGCAAGCTTCCATGGACGAAGAGCTACCTGCTCTTGCGTTCCAAAGTGAGCCTGAACGGTTCCTGATAATCAGGCATGTACACATCAGACCGAGGGAGGGAAGGACAAGGATTGTAATGTAAGAAAAAGAACATGACCGATGAGGAAAAGAGGACAGCCATTGGACCTAGCATGTCTACAAACAAGCATATGGCCATAAATATTCCTCCTAGTCCCATCGTCAGCAGCAGCAGCAACATCTGCATCAGCTGATGAACGCCATCCTGAAACGAAGAACCGTTCTCCCTCCTTACGCAAACCTGACCAATATAACAGTAACAAACAGCCGAATGCAGCGTGAAAACAATCTCTGACAGAGGCGTGTGTCAAAGGTGACTTTGTTTCACACGGTCCAAATCCTCTAGCAAATGTACCAGCAATACCCATCATAAAAACTCTGTCTCGTCACGGCGAAAAAAAAAACCAGGTAAATTTTGCCAGAGTAGGAAGACAGCAAGGAGCTGCCAGCACAGCTAGATAAGTATCAGGGGGCAACCCTAGCGCCTCCCCTCTCTCCCTCCCCTCCGCCGCTGCCAGAGGGACTCGCGGCGCTCGCGCGTGGCCTCGATGAAGGTGGCGGCGGGGGATCTGACGCCTTCTCCCTGGGTGGAGGGCTGCGGCTCCCGGGGCGGCGGCCCCGGCCGGTGGCGTGCGGCGTGGCCTGGGCGGCGGGCGGCGCCGGCGGGTGCTGGTGGGCGGCCTCCACGGCTGCGTGGGCAGGTGGTGGTCGTGGGCGTCGGTGCTACGGTGGCGCCTCGCTGGCCGCCGTCCACCTTGGAGAAGCTTGGCGCCTCCCGATCTGCTCTGATCCGTGCCTGCGTTGGTCCCCGGCGGCTGTGGTCGGCGTTTCTTGGTGATTGCTGGCCGGATCTGGCGTTTGGGTGAGGAGCCAGGGGGAAACTCCTGGCCGGCGCGGCGGCCCCCCAAAGTCGACGCCTTTGGCGCCGATTCCCTTCTTGGAGGCTTTGGGGTGGCTCCTCTCCCGTTTGCCTCCCCCCTGAGCTCCGGCGAAAGTCGGCACTCCCCGGATCTGGGCGTCGACGACACCTTGGTGCCGTGATCCTTCTTGAAGGCGGCGACTGGGATGTGCTCTTGGGGGTGGAGCGGCTGGTGGCTTGGCTCCGAAGCATGACGGCTTGGTCTTCCTGCGATTTCCTGCTCGGCTTCGCCCGGTGCATAGTGATGCCTTCTTCGGTCTTCTCCATCGGTGTGCGCCTTCGTTTGACAACTCGCGCCCCGTGCTCCGTGTTGCCACTGCCGGCTTGGTGCTCATCTGGTTGGTCCTCTGTGGTCCGCTGATCAGCTCCGTCTGCTTCTCCTATGGCAGCTGGACACCTTGAGTTGGGCTTTGTGATAGCCATTCTGCTGTTCGCCGATGCGGCACTCATCAAGCCTGGGTGAAAGGGTAGTGGCCCTTTGCGACGGTGGAGACAGCTCAAGTGTTGCCCATGTTTGGCCTGTGGATGCAGCCGGCGCTCGATGCTTGCTCGGTGTGGCCCTCCTTCCGTGTTCTTGCTGGCTAGTTGGTGTAGGTGTAGTGCTGGGCGTCGGCATCAGTGTTTCTGCTGTTGCCATTGTGTTGTTCCACCTAGTGCCTTGTATCTTCCTTTCCGCTTTCCTTTGCATTTCATCTGTATCATGGTGCCTTTGTAATCCTGGCCGGTTGATGGCTTTGTTAATTCAAAGTCGGGCTAGGTTCGAGCTCTTCTCGGGCTTGGCCGGTGCCTTTTCTCTAAAAAAAAAGAGTTTCCTATCACTTGTTGACAAAAACCAGATAGATATCTCTTGCAAAGATGTGGAGTATCAGGATTGTTCGTTCCTGATCGGTCGACGATGAAGGCATGAAGCTTACCTGTTTTATTTCAGCCGATTGCCTCGGAATGTGGCTTTTGAAAGGCATCCGACAAAACTGCAAATTTGAATTCTCAAACCTAGAATGAGCAATAATAAGAACCTAGCAGCAATTGATCATCGGATGCACGAACATGTTGAGCAGAGGATAATGTGCTGCAACTGCTGAGACTTTTGACAACAATAAGTTACTCGAACATTTTTCCAACACACATATACACACAAAAAAATAGCCTCTTGGATGTAAAAGTTCACAAAAAATCACGTCGTTTACAACATTTCTTGCTAGGACACGCTTAACATCGGCATATGTAGCGAAGTACACGACTAATCCACCTTGCCTGCAGCATCTCTTGCTTTTAAATTTGCCTCATACCGACACGAGGTACAGGATGGCTGATTCCTCTTAAGTAAAACAAATGCTCAAGTAGTGTTTGTGGCACCATCTTGCCCATCCTCCATTTCTCCTCAAAGGCTCCAGATGCATGGCCCAAAAAGAGACACCGAAAGCAAAGCGAGTTCATCCTGCGGACGCACTTAATAGTTAGAACAAGAATTATGTGGATGCAACAAAAAAATTGCTTCCGCAGTTTAACAACAAGGCGCTGCATACAAAATCGACAAGTACACCACAGATTGACTGCTTAAGACTAAAGACCGTAAACTGCTCATTCATGCTTCAAAGGAGTCCCTCTTATGCTAGGTAGGATATTTGATTATCTGAGCCTCTTATGAACATACCACATTACTTATCCCGCATAACCTAGATTCCAATTGATTATATATCCGTACTGAGATTTTTGGGTTGATGGTCTATCCTTTTGCGGCCACTTCCATTTATTTTCCCTTTCCTGATTATTTTTGTTCTTGCATTCTGCTCCTGTCTGTCAAGTCACAGCTGTCCATGCCAAGCTGTGCACTTTCTGAACAAGAACCTGATAAAAAAGAAGGGAAGAATTGAACCATGCGCAAGCACTGATCCGCATCTAATGATAATGCCCGTCTACCTGGGCATAACTATGGCATTAGTATTGGAATTTGAAGCGTCAGCAGCGGTAGAAACATCGAAACTGAACCACATACACAGAGTGTGGTGGTCATTGTTCTTGACACTGCACTTGATGTAGGGCTGGGCATTGTTGCACCTAGGAGTGTTGCAAGCTCGTCGATAGCTCTCCACAGGTCTCATCGAGAGCTTGCAGCTTAGCAAACTACTGGGTGGGGCTCGCACTGCCATGCCACCACCGATGCTAGTATCATTATGGTCGAATCCAAACACCAATATGGGAGCAAAGGTAAAAAGAGAAGGAAAAAAGGCTGACTTGTGGAGTTGTAACAAAACAATATCTTTGCATGTTATATATTTACTAATTGGGGTTCCTTCCAAGCCACCGCGTTGACTAAAAAAAACAGAAATAACCCATTGAGTTTATCTGTATGGTCCAGATCGTAATGCATCCACCATAACTCCATGTTCGGATGTCGTACAGATCATGGCGACCAAATCAAATCAATCAGCATAATAGTTCAAGTCACCTACATCTCAGTAGCATTATAGCAAACCTGCCAAATGCGTTCAAGCTGATCGGAAATTACTAGGTGGGGTGGGTTTCTCCCATACTAATGAAGTAATGAGGTCCATGTGAACGTTTAAAATTGCCTAATTAATGAGATTTTTTTTTCATTTTTAGAGGAAACCATCCAATGCCACAATTCATTCATGATAAAGATATATAGATGCATGTGCTTTGAGTATTTTCTCCCATTGGATTGACTGGAGCTGCTCAAATTGACAAACAACAAATTGTACTGCTTTACTAATAAATCAGAAATAGCACAACTATAATTGGATGCTAACGGATATTTCAGCTTTCGTGCCAGTCCAGTAGAGGGAAAAGTTTGAAGATAACTCAAGAAGCAAACGCTCTTCGAATTGATGTACGTTCATGTACATACCCAATAAAGCAAATTCATATATCATGTATCAAACAATAATATTATCTGATTAATCCCCTGGATTTTGAAAACTTAGTGAGGTTATACCTTACACGCTTTGAATATAAAATACTTATAATACTACTACCTCTGTCCCATAATATAAGAACGTTTTTTACTCTAGTGTAGTGCCAAAAACGTTCTTATATTATGGGATAGAGGGAGTACTTGAGAATAATGTATGTGTATTCGCTGTAAACAGTATTTTGATAATATCAAATTTGATAGGGTACGTAAATGTTTCTAAACACCTATTAGCTAGTGCTTCAAATTGTGTTTGAAGACTATTTTGGTATTTAAATGATAGCTTTTAAAAAATCCTAGGGAGTTTAAAGGTTGAAGGCTCACTTAAGCCCTACAGCTAACCCTATTCCTAAGAGAAATAGATAAAGATGACACGTAGCTTCAAGAAATCTCACGGTGTGAATCTTATTACGTCTGTGTGGTCTTAGATATCATGTGGATGACTATTCATGTGCTACAAAGAGAACCATGTCAACGGAGTCTAACTAAAATCTGTCCAGTCATTCGGAGCATATGCCAAATCATATTCAAAAAAGAAAAGAAAAATAAAAGGCATATGGGCAGCTTTTTGTTCCAAATGGGTAGAGTGTTCCTGCAATTTATGAAAAGAGAATAGAGCTGTCCCGTTCCTAGGAAAAACTGGGCCGAAAACCTTAACATGGAAGGCTTGCGATTAAGTTTATTAAGGAAATATGAAGCAGGATATAACTCAATTTAATTAAGCTAACAAATATCAGAATATTTATACTTTCACAAACCAATACCATACAGTAGCTTGACAAAGCTGTATAAAGTTACTGAAATATAGTTCCACGCTTCACCACAACTCCAAACATACATGCAGTTCTAAAATCTTGCAAGAGTGTACTCCTATTCCTTTCCTATATTTCTATTTCATACTTCTTTTACAGGTAACCGATGTCATACTTGCACGGGTTGATGCCTAGTAACTAGAAAGGCGAAAATAGTAATGCGCACAAAAATTTAAACAAGAGTAAATTAATGGTCAAATGTTATCTAAAGAGAGGCAAAATAATAGAGGTAGTGCATCTATAAGAGGGACAAATGACCATTTAGCCAATTCCAGTTAACAAAATGCAGCAGAAACTAATACACAAAGGATAAATTAACGCCTTTCCTTAGATGTAAATGGCCCTCAGACATTAACTGAAGCAAATGTTATGCAAACTTAGTGGGATATATACGCCCTTCTTGGTATGAAATGAAATTGTTTTCTTTATTGCCATGTTGCAAAGCAATTATTGACCAGGAAACAGATCATGCCCACCTTCCCTCTTTGACGAGGTCTTGTAACAGCATCTACAAGAACAATTAGGGCAGCGGAGCACAACGATAATAAAAAATATTAACTTACCACATCATATACTTGGTTTTGACAACGGCGGGGGGTAGCCAAAGTACCAGTGAACATTTTCAGCTTGGAAGAATTGCCCCCTGCTCCTACATACCTTCCTCAGTTCAGACGTCTTGACCTTGAGCGAAAAATAATCTACATCCCAATCAGTCCTGGACAATGGTACCCCGGAAACTATATCAAAGTCCACTTGATCTTCTGTAGTGGCTCCAAGGAATAAGAGTCCCTCAGCTGCACTCACGGTGAAATAATCATATCCCCGAGGCAACGGTATAATATTCTCCAGCTGCCAATCACTGGAAGATTGACCATTGTTTTGCTGAGTCATATGATAGATATCAAATGAGCCATTTGGGCTGTGATCACCGACGAGAGAAAACATCTCGAGGTATCCTTCTCTACCTACTACAATGCCAGGCAAACTTCTGTTCTGGCCAGGTAGAACTCTAGGGGGTTTATCGTAACTGGCGAGAAATTTGAGTATCCGGCCAGGCAAATGTGTGAGCAGTATATCATAGCCGGTGTGATAGTTCACAGTGAAAAACTCCATTCTTTGTGTGTCCAGCACGAACAACTTGTCTAACCAAGGTGACGCCAAGTAGAATCATCCGCGCACGTTGTCAAAACCGGACAAGCCACAGAACCCATAAGTGGGAGACATGTGCAGTCCAAGGGGACGATAGTCCACGCCTGACAAACTCCGAGCGATAGATGCAGCTATACACCATTGCTGTGTGACAGACGAGAAGACAAACGCGGTTATCTTGGAACCATAGGTGGCTAAGCATATCACCTTGAACGACATCTCATCTTCTTCATCGCCAATGGGAGCAAGGATGGGCACGATATCAAGTGGGTGCTCTTCCTGGACAGCGAGGTCCGTCGGTATGGGCGGGAGCAGCACGTAGCGCCGTGACAAGGGATCACACACCGCCATGTCTTTGAGGGTCTCCAAAAATCGGCAGTCCTCAAGGAGGACGCGGCCGTCGCGGACGTCGCGGACTTGCCAGGGGATGCCCTTGCTGCGCACGGGGACGAAGGAGTAGGTGAAATCAGCGGCGTCGGCGAGGGCGCGGGCGAGCGGGGCGGAGGCCTGGGGCGCCTCGGCTGGCTGGAAGCCGCCATCCTGGTGTACGAGGCCTAGGAGAGGAGGTGGGTAGAGTTTGCGGTGGCGGCGGAGGAAGGAGCGGTCGGTGATGATGCGGCGGAAACGGGGGCTGGCGGTTGAGGCGCGGGCGAGCTCGGCCGGAGTGGGCAGGCGGAGGAAGATCTCCTCCAGGATCTCGTCGACGAGGTGCGGCGCAGGCGTGGGCATGGCGGGCGGGGCGGCTGATTGACCGCCGCCGGGGTGGGAGGAAGGGGATGGGGCCGCTAGGGTTTCGGGCGGAGTTCAGAGCAGCTAGGTACTCAGGGAGTGAGACCTAGGTCGCTAATTGCGCACGGAATTTAGCGTGAGGCCGCCAATTACTGACGAAATTTACCGCGAGGTTGCAATTGCGCTTACTAGCATTCTAATCCCCCCTTCCACCGCCGCCGGCGGCCGCCACTGTCCCCCGCAGCCGAGCTCGACTGCATCTAACATGTGGTGCTTCGGGATGAACGATCCAACCATTGTTCTTCCCGTACACCTCACGCTTGGAGACAAAAGGAGTGGATGTTTTTTACTTGCGTAAAGATTTGTGCTTGGGTTATGGGTTAGTACTCCCTCCGTTCGGAATTACTTGTTGCAGAAATGAATGTATCTAGATATATTTTAGTTCTAGATACATCCATTTCCGAGACAAGTAATTCCGAACTGAGGGAGTACTTAGTACAAAAACGTGTAATTCTGTCAAGTTTTCATTAGTTTT
The DNA here is from genome assembly GCA_021605145.1 of Aegilops bicornis. Lineage (NCBI taxonomy): Eukaryota > Viridiplantae > Streptophyta > Magnoliopsida > Poales > Poaceae > Aegilops > Aegilops bicornis. The sequence continues at coordinate 131,367,970 of CM038674.1, read as the reverse complement.
CCTTATAAAAGCGGTTTCTAAGGAGAATTATTTGGATCCGATATCTGATCTCACCCTATGATCAGCCATCTTCATTACTATTGAATATCGATAATTGATCCAATGTCTGGGTGGACTTTATAATGAGGGTAACCACCGCAAGCCGCCCGCCGGAAGCTTCACGCTCTTCACCGTAGTCACAGGAAATAGTGGCGAGGATGTCGACCGGGAACAGGGGCAAGAAGCGCGATGTTGACGAGGGCATGGACCACGAGAGGTGACAGGCTTAGATCATAATATTGATGAAGACGACGATGAGAAGTGTAACGAGGAGGCTTTTCATTGATATGATCTCATCAGCGTGCAGGCCTCTTCTATAATGTTGAGGCATCCATATTCCTCCTTACAAACACTTCATTCCTACTACTCATAGTCAACTCGGCACCACCCTTGGTTCTCACGGTCATCGCCTCGATCTCGGGTGACGCTGGCGCTCCTCCTGGAAGAATGTTCATTTGAAAGATGCCCTTGTTTGAGCTGGCATCATCTTTGCTGCCATCGATGCGACTTGTTATGTGCATGAGAGAGCGCGGGAACATCGTAAATGCAATTGTTGCAGTGGTCTATATATACATTTCCTAGCGTTTTATGTATATGTGCTTCGTTGGGTTTAGTACCATATACATGCTTATGATATCATATGTGACATGTTTTCAAGTATTCATATGTTTGCTTCATGTTTTACACACAAATGACAATGATTCAGTGCTACTTTGTTCCTGCTTAGACAACCATCAAAATATGTTTCCACGGGCTCACTATCACGTAAATGCAATAGTACTGCATGTGACACACATAAAACATGACATGTTTCCTTGAACATACACGTGCTTCATTCTTACACTTACACTATGATACCATGTTTTTTCCGGGGGTATGATAAAAATGTTTTGGTACTATATTTTTCGGTCTTCTATCATCACATAGTTTGTGTTCCGAAATAGAAGTATTCATGGCATAGAAATTAACTATGACAATGCTTGGAGAAAAAAACGCTACTATGAATCCTGAAGCATGGGTCGTAGTGTTGGAAACATGTTTATTCTATAATGGGAACAACTATGGAATGAAAGAAAACATCGCTTGTGTAAGGAAACATACATGATTACTAGAACCTGGGGAGCATATCAGGAGCATGTATGGAAGCAACATTGAAATGATCTACATGGCGACTAGGGGGGTGAATAGGAGTTTTAAAACTTTTACGGATTTGGCTTTATCCTAATGCGGCGTTAAACTAATGGATACTTTTCAAGCACAAATCCTAAATATGCTAGGCTCAACTAAGTGCACCAACAACCTATGCTAAACAAGATAGGCACTTAAGCAAACTAGCAAGCACAAACTATATCACAAGATATGGAAATGAAGGAACAACTAAGCAATTCAACTATCACAAGATATATCAATATGAGCAAGTACGAATTGTGGAAAGTAAAGGGTGTGGGTATGAGATAACCACAAGTGAGTCGGGGACGCGGATTTATCCCGAAGTTCACACTCGTGAGAGTGCTAATCTCCGTTAGAGCGGTGCCGAAGCCAAAGCTCCGGGGCGTCACCAAGTGACTCACCGTATTATCCCTTTCGAGTCACCCCCAACGGATGAGCCTCGGTTCACTCGGGGTTGGTCTTGAAGGCGACCACCACACCTTTACAAACTTCTCCGGAACACACCACAATCACGGAAGCTTCCGGAGGAACTTGACCACCTAGGCCACTTGAACACCCTTCCCCGGAGCACACCACAAAAGGAAGCTTCCAGGGGAACCTTGGCCACATAGGCCTCTTCACAATCTTCTCAATGATATCACCAAACCGTCTAGGAGGCAAAGCCTCCAAGAGTAATAAACTCACGGGCTCTCACTCGAACAAATCGATGCGGGGAGCTCAAACCAATGCAACAAATGCAATGCAAGGTCAAGCAACAAATGCTCAACTCACTCTCTCAATCTCACGAGATGCAACTCAAGAAAGTGGGAGATTGAAGAGAGGGGATGCAATGGAGGAAATCAACAAATGACTCCAAGATCCATCCACAAATCCCCCTTCACTTAGAGGGGAGATAGGGGTTTGGGAGAGGTGGTAAGAGGCCCAAAATGATGTTTAGAATGTGAATGAACAACACCCAAACCGGTGGGAAGGAAGGGCTCTTTTATAACCAACTTCCAAAACTAGCCGTTGGGGCTCCAACGGACACTTCCTGGACACCCCGTGCCCACGGGGGTTTAGACCCCGTGCCCACGGGGTCCCGTGCGCACGGTACAAGCCCGTGTGCACGGGGCCCCGTGTCCACGGGGTAACCAGAACAGCCTGCAGCAGCCCACTAAAATAGTGATAACTTTGGCATACGAACTCCGAATTCGATGATCTTGGGCTCGTTTTAAAGCTAGGGAAAATCCCAAAGTCCCACATAGAGAAACACCCAAGATCAACAAAAAAAAATAATGATGCAAGTAATGCAAAGGTTTGAGCCCTCTACATGCGACGTGATCAAGCTACTCGCCCGAAAGTCCCTCTTGATAGTACAGCTATCAAACCTATAATCCGGTCTCCCTCCAAGCACCATGAGACCGGCAAAACTAGGAAAACCTAGATAATGTATACCTTTGCCTTGCACATACAACCTGAGCTTGGTGATGACTTTGATGCTTGCCTCAAGTTGGAATCTTTTTCTTGTCCACAATCACTTGGTGAACATACTCGAAATGCTTCCTCATATTCCAATGAGGGACGCCTTAACTTAAGCCCATATTCACAAGCACATTATCATGATGTGGACTGCAAGCTTCAAAGCATATAACCTCCGGCTTCTCATCTTGCACTCTCCTTGAACCCAATGACCATCACCACTTGATGTCATCCACACATAGGCTACTTGAAACATCTCTTTTGATGCAAGTGAAAGATCGTAGATGTCGCCTAGAGGGGGGGGGGGGGGGGTGAATAGGCGCTTTAAAAAATATGGTTTAGGCTTGAACAAATGCGGAATAAACCTAGCGGTTAATTTGTCAAGCACAAAACCTACAACAACTAGACTCACCTATGTGCACCAACAACTTATGCTAAGCAAGATAAACAACTAAGTGATAGCAAGATATATGAGAAGAAACAATATGGCTATCACAAAGTAATGTGCATAAGTAAAGTGCTCGGGTAAGAGATAACCGAGGCACGTGGAGACGACGATGTATCCTAAAGTTCACACCCTTGCGGATGCTAATCTCCGTTTGGAGCGGTGTGGAGGCACAATGCTCCCCAAGAAGCCACTAGGGCCACCGTAATCTCCTCACGCCCTCGCATAATGCAAGATGTCGTGATTCCACTAAGGGACCCTTGAGGGCGGTCACCGAACCCGTATAAATGGCAACCCTTGGGGGCGGTCACCGAACCCGTACACTTTGGCAACCCTTGGGGGCGGCCACCGGTACCCGTCAAATTGTTCGGGGCGATCTCCACAACCTAATTGGAGACCTCGACGCTTGCCCGGAGCTTTACACCACAATGATTGAGCTCCGAACACCACCAACCGTCTAGGGCGCCCAAGCACCCAAGAGGAACAAGCTCAAGGGTACCAAGCACCCAAGAGTAATAAGCTTCTCAACTTGTAACTTCCACGTATCACCGTGGAGAACTCAAACCGATGCACAAATGCAATGGCAAGGGCACAGGGAGTGCCCAAGTCCTTCTCTCTCAAATCCCACCAAAGCAACTAAATTCCAGGGAGGAAAGTGAGAGGAAGAACAAGAAGGAGAACACCAAGAACTCCAAGATCTAGATCCAAGGGGTTCCCCTCACATAGAGGAGAAAGTGATTGGTGGAAGTGTGGATCTAGATCTCCTCTCTCTTTTGCCTCAAAAACTAGCAAGAATCCATGGAGGGATTGAGAGTTAGCAAGCTCAAAGAAGGTCAACGATGGGGGCAAAAACGAGCTCAAGAGATAGGGAACCATTGGGGAAGAAGACCCCCTTAAATAGGTCCCCACGAATCTGCCCGTTATGTGCAGAATAACATAGGAGCGGTACAACCGCTATGAGCACCGGTACAACCGGTAACAGGCAATAAGTGGTACAACCGGCCCACAACCGCCCAACAACCGCACCACAACAGAAACTAGTCCAGTAGTAGAGCGGTACATGGCCGGTACAACCTTCGGACCAATTCTGGAGCGGTACAACCGCTCCAAATACCGGTTGTACCGGTCAACCGGTACAACCTCTCTATGGGGCGGTACAACCTCTCTATGTAAAACAGGTAATATCAAAACAACCACAACTTTCGCATACGAGCTCCGAATTCGACGAAATCAAGTTTGTTGGAAAGCTAGCAACAAGGGCTAACACAATCTTGATAGAAATAACAATAAGAAGGAAATTATAAAGGGCCCAATTGAAAATGGTGAGAACCCTTCCTCGAATAAGACCGGTAAAACCTCCAACACCGAAAACGCAAAAGAAGAAGCAAATGAAATCGGTTTTTGATGAACTCGAGCTTGTCAATAAGATGACCATGAGATCCAAATATCACAAGGAGAAGAACCAAACAAGAACCAAGAGAGATGATGCAAGGATGCAATGGTTTGAGCTCTCAATGAATGATACGATCAAGCTACTCACTAGAGAGCCCCCCTTGATAGTACGACAATCGATCCTACAACCCGGTCTCCCAACTACCACTATGAGACCGGTAAAATAGAAAACCTATCAAGGGCAAACCTTTGCCTTGCACATAATCCACTTGAGCTAGATGATGACGATCTTGACTTCCTCAAGTTGGACCACCTTTCTTGATTGTGTTGGCTCGGTGAAGACTAGTTGAAAGTGCGTTATATATATCGACTAGAGGGGGGTGAATAGGCGATTTTTATGAAATATTCACTGAGGAATTTGCGGGTGAGGAAACTCATTAGCGAAGAATTACTTGCAGTGGAATAAGTACTCAAAAGTAAACATAACAGAACACAAGCATGGTCATCATGATGAAATGAAGATGAGCACAGAGTACAGAAAGCGTAAACACAGGATAACACAGGATGAAGACAAATAGACTGAAGAATTTGAACTGAGGAAATTGAGAAAGTCTTCAGTCAAAGTCTTCAAACACAGATATGAACAAGTGCACAACAGCTTATGAGGAAATGAAAGGGTTGAGGAAATAGAACCAGTAACCTTGGTGAAGACAATGATTTGGTAGACCAGTTCCAACTGCTGTCTCAGTTGTATGTCTGGTTGGAGCGGCTAGGTATTTAAACCCGAGGACACACGATCCGGACACACGCCTCACCGTATTCTCCTTGAGCTAAGGTCACACAGACCTCGCCCAATCACTCGTGGTAAGTCTTCACGTGACTTCCAAACCTTCACAAACTCAGTCACTCGGCGATCCACAATTTCCTCTTGGATGCTCAGACCATGACGCCTAACCGTCTGGAAGAAGCACAATCTTCAAAGGTAACAAGCATTGGATCCACGCAGGATCAACCTCTTCAGTGATGCTCAATCACTTTGGGTTTGTAGGTGTTTGGGTTTGGGTTTTCCTCACTTGATGATTTTCGCTCAAAGTCCTCGGAGGATGGGATGCTCTCAAATGACAAGTGTCAGTTTCTCTCGGAGCAGCCAACCAGCTAGTGATTGTAGGGGGCGGCTATTATAGCCTAGGGAGTAGCCCGACATGATAAAACATAAATGCCCTTCAATAATGTGACCGTTAGGTGGGTAGATATTTTGGGACAGCTGGCACAAGGCACAACAACGGTAGGAAATTTGAGTATCAAATTCCTCAGGGCTATCATGTTCCTCACAGTGTAGGCAATCCGCACTGGCGAATTCCTAACTCCCCAGTCAGAACAAATTCCTCAGAGACCAGAAGAACTTCGTCTCTGTCACTGAAGAATATGAATGAACTGTATGAGATTTCCAATGGCTTCACCCGAAGGGATTGGTAGGTGTAGGATTTTGAGTTGGGCATCACTTGGAAAATTTTCCTTAGTATTTCCTCGACCCCCTTTAACAGTACGGTGTTTCCTATGACTCAAGAAAGAGAAAAAGAAACTACGAAGACAGAAGTCTTCACGCTTCATGTTCCTCGAATGGATACCAAGTCTTCAAGGTCACACCAATTTCTTCACTTTCAAAGTCTTCAGAAAGTCTTCGGAAATCCAAAGTCTTCACACGAAGAACTTCATTTTTAGGGGTCGACTTTCACTGTAAATATCAAACTCCTCATAGACTTATAGACCTGAGTACACTCATAAACACATTAGTCCCTTAACCTATAAGTCTTCAATACACCAAAATCACTAAGGGCACTAGATGCACTTACAATCTCCCCCTTTTTGGTGATTGATGACAATATAGGTTAAGTTTTCAACGGGGATAAACATATGAAGTGTAAATACGGATATTGAGGAATTTGATTGCAAGATATAAAAGAACTCCCTCTGAAGATGTGCATAGTGAGGAATTTGCTTTTGAGGCAATGCACACTTGAAGAGTAGAATCATGGAGATCTCCCCCCTATATCTTGTAACTCATACACGCATTTGACATATAATATATGAAGAATTTGAAATGCATGATGAAATATGGTGACTGATGTAATTCAGCATGCGTGCATTAACATTAACAAGGAATAAGCATGCAGAAAAGCTCAGCAAAAGTATCATGCCACCATAGAGTTTAAGTTTACAACTCGATCCAGCAAAGTCATCAGAAGAACGAGAGTTGTAACTTCGCAAAAAAACGCCCATATAGGATAGACCCGCTTGAAGACTAACTCAAATTTCTCCCCCTTTGTCATCGAATGACCAAAAGGGTTGAAAATGAGGGCTAACGCCCCTGAAGAATATCAAGTTGATGAAGGAGCACCAACATTATTGGGGTCGTTTGTCGTAGTAGGGCCTGCCACAGTGTCGACCAAGTCTTCATGCTCGTCGGTTTCGCGTGATCAAGAATATGAGCTGGCCACCAAGGAAGGAACCTTGACCTTCTTGTATTTCTTCAGTGGAGGTGCAGACCAGTCAAAGTCCTCCTTGAGACCCATTTGCTTCAGATCTTCTTCACCATGTACATGTGATAGAATAGCCCAGGTGCGACCGAAGATTTCATGGAGGTAGTAATGGTTTTTCTTCACTGCATTATGTGTAGCAGTCATGTTGTGAAGAATGGAACCAAACTGACGTTCAACCCATTTATAGTTTTGATCCACCTTCTGGTGAAGACTAAGAAGAAGCTCACGGTCAGTCATCACTCTTGGAGCTGTGGCTTGAGGAGTAGACTTGGGTGCATTGGCAGCAGAGTCATGAGTGGCAGAGTCATCATTGGTGGAATAAGATGCAGCTTTGCGAAACTGACCATCCAATGGACGAATGCCTTCATCTATAACAGTAGCGGCCTTGCCATTTTCATCAGCTGAGGAAAATGTCCTTTTGAAAACTTCAATGGGGGGCAAGTAGCTGCAGTGGTTGAGAGTGTCAGCCTTGTAGTTGAGTGAAGACCTTGTCCTGATGAATCTCGTAATCCAAGGTGCGTAAGGCTTCAACTCAAATGGAGAAAGTGCGACATTTGCCAGAGTCATCATGAAGAAATCGTGATAATTTACAGGAATGCCATGTATGATGTTGAATAGCAGATTCTTCATGATGCCAACAATTTCCTCATCAGACGAGTCGTGGCCTTTGATTGGACTCATAGTCTTTGTCAGAATGTGATAGACTGTTCTGGGCACATATTGCAATTCCTTCACGAGGAATTTGGTCCTTGGGGCTTGACCTGGCTTCAGAGGCTTCATAAGCACTTGCATGTAATGAGCACTGAGTTCTGGCTCCTGGTACAGGCAACGAGCTCCTTCAATGGGTGGACTGATGGGCAGGGCGTGAAGTAATTCATAGGCCGGTGCCTTATAGTGAGTGTTTTCGGTCATCCAGTCAAAACCCAGTGTTGATGTCATCAACATCGCCGGTGATGTGCAGGGTTGCATAGAATTGAAGAATGAGCTCTTCATTCCAATCACAAATATCCGTGCAAAAGTTGAGTAATCCTGCATCATGAAGCACACTGAGGACTGGAGTAAAACAAGGCATGGATTCCATGTCAACGTGAGGAATATGCTCGTGGTCGAAGACTTTTTCCTTGTTGAAGAGCTGTGAAGAATAGAAATTGGCATGGCTGTCAGTCCAGAAGCGCTTCCTTCTAAGACGAGCAGAGTCATAGGGATTATAGTCAGTGAAGAACACATGCTCGCCGAAGAAGTCATCAGCCTTGAATTTCTATTTCTTCGAGAATGGATCCTTTGGCTTGGGCTGAGGAGTGTCAGTCAATTGCATCACCACTTCAGGAATCGCAATCTCAGGTTCCACAGGCTGAGGAATTTCAGCTTCTTCTTCAGTGGCAGCCTGGGTCTTCAATTCTTCATTTACATTTTCTTCAGCACTAGTGGCTGGAATCTCTTCATCGGCAGATGGTGTGGCATGTGGTTCATCCGATCCCATTTGAACCGTAGTTACAGGGGACTGAGGAATTTGTTGCAACGGTGTGAACAGTGGAGAGTTGGGGTGCTGACTTTCCCAAAAGTCATCATTCAGCACGGGTGTGGTACATCCAATGTCCACATCTTCTTCTTCCATTTCTTTAATGCCGGCCTCTTCAGCAGTGAACTAAGGCATAGGCGAGGAGACAATTGACGTTGAAGGGATTGCATCCGCTTCCATTTCTTCATCCAACTGCTCGGACGAAGCAGCAGAAGGAATCTCTTCATCTGATTCACTTGGAATCACATATTCTTCATCACAAGGAACAAGGTGAGGGAGTCCTAGACTAAGGGGTCCTCGGGCGTCCGGCCTGTTATCCATGGGCCGGACTGATGGGCTGTGAAGACATGAAGGCCGAAGACTGTACCCGTGTCCGGATTGGACTCTACTTGGCGTGGAAGGCAAGCTTGGCGACCGAAGATTCCTTCTTATGTAACCGACTCCATGTAAACCCTAGATCCCCCCGGTGTCTATATAAACCAGAGGGGTTAGTCCGGAAAGGACACACATTATCATAGTCATACATGCTAGACTTCTAGGGTTTAGCCATTACGATCTCGTGGTAGATCAACTCTTGTAATACTTATATTCATCAAGATCAATCAAGCAGGAAGTAGGGTATTACCTCCATAGAGAGGTCTCGAACCTGGGTAAACATCGTGTCCCCCGTCTCTAGTTACCATCGATCCTAGACGCACAGTTCGGGACCCCTACCCGAGATCCGCTGGTTTTGACACCGACATTGGTGCTTTCATTGAGAGTTCCACTGTGCCGTCGACGAAAAGTTCGATGTCCCCTTCAATCGTCGACAATGATGCTGTCCAAGGGGGAACCTTCCTCCCTGGACAGATCTTTGTATTCGGCGGCTTCGTACTACGGGCCAACTCACTTGGCCATCTGGAGCAGATTGACAGCTACGCCCCTGGCCATCAGGTCAGATTCGGAAGCTTGAACTACGTCACGGACGTCCATGGAGACTTGATCTTCAACGGATTCAAGACCGCGGCCACCGCTCCCCTTTGCCCCGATGAGCCTGGCTTAAACCTGTCATCGGGCCCCATCCAGGAGATAGCTCCTGCAGCAACTCCTGCCTTAGATCTGGAGCAGATCGAGTCATCCGAAGATGGGATGCCCAACCCCATCACGGAGGCTGCCGATCCCGCGGTGTTGGATCCGCACACAGATTTTACTTCTTATGATATCTGCATCAACGGGACCCCGGACTCGTCTCCCGCAACAAGTTCCGAACCCTGCGAGTCCGCGGATACCGAACTCGATCGGTTATCGATCTTCAAGTTCAGCGCCGCAAACTTCTTCCAACACTCGCCCATGGGGGACATACTAAATTCACTAAAAAACCTGTCCCTGGCGGGTGACTCGCCGCTGAACTATATTCGGTTCGAACTTACAGCGGATGATGGGGAATTTTGCTTCCCACCCGCCACCCACTTCATAGCCACGGTCGAAGACCCAACCAACATGACGGACCCCTGCTCCGAAGACATCGATGGTATGGACGACGATGATGAGAAAGACCAGAACTTACCATCCGCTAGACGCGGGATGGCCACTTCCTGGTATGGCGTATGTATGGTAGACACACCCAACAACGATCTCGACGATGACAAGGAGGATCCAGTTAAGGATAAACCTCCCGGCACACAATCCGAACACCGGCGCCCCCGGCACCGCTCTCCGTCATGTCGCTCAAGAGAAAAAGAACACTGGCACCGGAGATGATAACACTCCGGACAACAAAGACCCTGATGAGGCAGGATCTGAACAGGAGGAACAAGAAAGCGGGCAAGATAGCCCTGATAAACAGGTCATATATGGAGACTCGGAGGATAGTAATTATCCCCCACTCTTCGAGGAAGAGGAAAGCCTCGGCAACCAGGATTTCATCGTGCCTGAGGAACCTCTCGAGCAGGAGCGCTTTAAACGCCAGCTAATAGCCACGACAATGAGTCTAAGGAAGAAGCAGCTACAGCTTCAAGCAAGCCAAGATTTGCTCAATGATAGATGGACCAAGGTCATGGCCACCGAAGAATACGGCCTCAACGACCCAGACAAAAGCCACCCCAAGTGCAGGTGGCTCCCTCAACACGATGGCGGGGTGGTAGAGCCTGTATCACCATCGAATAATGCGGTAGGTCGACCACAGTTCGGTCCGGATAAACAGCAGCTCAAGCAGACCACCACACCACCCCATCCGGTCGTAAAAACAAAACAGCTCGGGGGAACACTCGCGACATCAACCAAGACCTGGAGGGTAGAGTAGGACGCACAAGATCGATGTACAGATCCCAGAGATATACCCCGACCGACGATGATGGTCACCTATTCGGACACTACAGAGCCGACTATGCCCGGTCCGGTCCGAACACCGTAAACGGAGCCCGCTGGAGGTGCTTCATAGTGTGGCCCAACATAGAGGAGCCGCACACCCTCTCTGCTTCACTGACGAGGTAATGGAGCATTAATTTCCAGACGGGTTTAAACCCATTAACATCGAATCATACGATGGAACAACAGATCCCGCGGTATGGATTGAGGATTACCTCCTCCATATTCACATGGCTCGCGGAGACGACCTTCACACCATTAAATACCTACCTCTTGATACGTCTCCAACATATCTATAATTTTTTATTGTTCCATGCTATATTATATTCTGTTTTGGATGTTTAATGGGCTTTATTATACACTTTTATATTATTTTTGGGACTAACCAATTAACCGGAGGCCCAGCACAAATTGCTGTTTTTTTGCCTATTTCAGTGTTTCACAGAAAAAGAATATCAAATGGAGTCCAAACGGAATGAAACCTTCGGGAACGTCATTTTTGGAACAAACGTGATCTAGAGGACTTGGAGTCTACGTCAAGAAAGCAACAAGGAGAGCACGAGGCAGGGGGCGCGCCTACCCCCCCAGGCGCGGCCTCCACCCTCATGGGGCCCACGTTGCTCCACCGACGTGCTTCTTCCTCCTATATATACCTACGTACCCCCTAATCAACAGAAGCATCCACGAAAACCTAATTCCACCGCCGCAACCTTCTGTACCCGTGATATCCCATCTTGGGGCCTTTTCCGGTGTCCTACCGGAGGGGGCATTGATCACGGAGGGCTTCTACATCAACACCATAGCCCCTCTGATGATGTGTGAGTAGTTTACCTCAGACCTTCGGGTCCATAGTTATTAGCTAGATGGCTTCTTCTCTCTTTTTGGATCTCAATATAAAGTTCTCCATGATTCTTGTGGAGATCTATTCGATGTAATCTTCTTTTGCGGTGTGTTTGTCGAGACCGATGAATTGTGGGTTTATGATCAAGTTTATCTATGAACAATATTTGAATCTTCTCTGAATTCTTTTGTGTATGATTGGTTATCTTTGCAAGTCTCTTTGAATTATCAGTTTGGTTTGGCCTACTAGATTGATCTTTCTTGCAATGGGAGAAGTGCTTAGCTTTGGGTTCAATCTCGTGGTGTCCTTTCCCAAAGGATGTTAGGGTAGCAAGGCACGTATTGTATTGTTGCCATCGAGGATAAAAAGATGGGGTTTATATCATATTGCATGAGTTTATCCCTCTACATCATGTCATCTTACTTAAAGCATTACTCTGTTCTTATGAACTTAATACTCTAGATGCATGCTGGATAGCGGTCGATGTGTGGAGTAATAGTAGTAGATGCAGAATCGTTTCGGTCTACTTGTCGCGGACATGATGCCTATATACAGGATCATACCTAGATATTCTCATAACTATGCTCAATTCTATCAATTTCTCGACAGTAATTTGTTTACCCACCGTAATACTTATGCTCTTGAGAGAAGCCACTAGTGAAACATATGGCCCCCGGGTCTATTTTCCATCATATTAATCTTCCAACACTTAGTTATTTCTATTGCCGTTTATTTTACTTTGCATCTTTATTTACTCTTTATCATAAAAATACCAAAAATATTATCCTATCGGATCTCACTCTCGTAAGTGACCGTGAAGTGATTGACAACCCCTTTATCACGTTGGTTGCGAGGTTCTTGTTTGTTTGTGTAGGTGCGTGGGACTCACGCGTGGTCTCTGAGGGAGTCCTGGATTAGGGGGTATTCGGACAGCCGGACTGTATACAACGTCCGGACTATTGAAGCGTGAAGATGCAAGACTCAAGACTTCGACATGTGTCTGGATGGGACTTTCCTTGGCGTGGAAGGCAAGCTTGGCGATCCGGATATTATATTTCCTTCCTTGTAACCGACTCCATGTAAACCCTAGCCCTCTCCGGTGCCTATATAAACCGGAGAGGTTGGTCCTTAGAAGGCCGATCACAATTACAATCATACCATCATAGGCTAGCTTCTAGGGTTTAGCCTCTACGATCTCATGGTAGATCTACTCTTGTACTACCCATATCTTCAATATTAATCAAGCGGAAGTAGGGTTTTACCACCATCGAGAGGGCCCGAACCTGGGTAAACATCTGTGTCCCTTGCTTCCTACTACCATCGGCCTAGACGCACAGATCGGGACCCCCTACCCGAGATCCGCCGGTTTTGACACCGACATTAGTGCTTTCATTGAGAGTTCCTCTGTGTCGTTGCTACAGGGCTCGATGGCTCCTCCAGTCATCGTCAACAACACGATCCCGGGTGAGGCCTTTCTCCCCGAACAGATCTTCGTGTTCGGCGGCTTTGCCCTGCGGGCCAACTCGCTTGGCTATCTGGAGCAGATCGACAGCTACGCCCCTAGCCACCAGATCAGGTTCGGAAACCTGAACTACACGGCGGACATTCGCGAAGACTTGATCTTTGATGGTTTCAGGCCTATGCCAGGAGCACCGGACAGTCACGACGAGCATGGCTTAGACCTGCTGTCAGACGAAGCTCGGGGTATCACCCCCGCAGTAGCCCCGGACCTAAATCCGGAGCAGGCTGTGCTGCCTAAGGACGGAGGGATGGACCCCGCCCCGTAGGTCGCGCACTCATCGGCGGTGGAGCCGAACACTGGCCTTACCTCTGTAGTGGCCTATGACTCCGGACCCCCGGATTCGTATCCGGACGTCGGTTCCAATCCGCGCACTCCCGAGCCAGTCGAGCCAGGTTGGGCTCCGGTAATGGAGCTCACCGCGCTGCGGATATCTTCCAGCACCCATCCTTTGGCGACATGCTGGACTCATTAAAGTTTCTCTCTTTGTCAGGAAGCTCTTGGCCGAACTATGTCCGGCTTGAGTGGAAGCAAAGGCGAAGGAATTCGTTGCCCACCCACCACCCACTTCATTGCCACAGTCGATGATTTAACCGGCGTACTAGACTTCAACTCCGAAGGCATCGACGGTATAGACGACGATGCAGGACAAGAACATGAAGCACCGCTCACTGGGCGGTGGACAGCCGCCTATCCCTATGATATATATATGGCGGACACTCTGAAGGAAACCAATGGCGATGAGGCAGCGGAGGACAATCCCTCAGAGAGAAAAGCAAAGCATGGGCGTTGTCGGCGCCGCTCCAAGCTCCGCCATAGCAATACCGGCCCGAAGACGAAAACAATCCGGATGGCGCCGAAGATGAATATAACCCTAGTAGGCCTGCCTTTCAGAAGGCCGGACTGGCCATTGTGGGATACTTGGAGAGGGACAACTATATGCCCCCTCCGAGGACGAGGCAAGCCTCGGCAATGAAGAATTCGGCGTGCCTGAAGATCCAGTGGAACAAGCTCGCTTCGAGCGACGGCTCATGGCCATGGCAAAGAGCCTGCAAAGGAAGCAACAACAACTTAAAGCTGACCAAGATTTGCTGGTGGACAGATGGACCAAGGTCCTGGCCACCAAAAGATACGGACGCGACCGCCCCGACAAAGGGCACACAGGGCACAACCGGCCACCCCAACCTAAGCAGGAGAACCCAAGGCACATGCCCCAACGTCAACACACCACTACGGTCCAAAACAATACGAAGGACACAAGAAGAAGCATCCTCAAGCCTCGGCACAATGGTCATAAGCGTCAAGTCATGAAAGCTGGTGCTAATTCCAGCAACTCCCAGTCCAGTCAGCGGACAAAGAACAGCTCAGACCTACCCGGCCCGAGCCACACACTCGATCAACCATGTGAAATTCATGGTACTCCTAGAAGGACGGCAAATCATACCAATAGAGAATGCCGGATCCTCAAAACAAAGCGGCTGGTCGTGTGCCGGAAACAATGAAGGGAGGCGTCTGGTCAGGAGACCCCCCCCCCCGCCCCATAGCACAAAAGTACGGCCGATCACCCCCAACCGCATTAACCACAACAATTCAATTGCAGTACCTTTAGACATAGCAAATTGGGGGCTCCATAACACATAAAGCCCCCGCAGGTGCAAAACCACAAACAACATCTTCTAAAAGATTATAGGGTCAAAGGACAAGTTTTATTGGCCCACCACTCTAACGGTTGTCTTCGGATCACCAAAAAATGCCACGCCAAGGAATAAATCTTCGGCACCTTCCCACCATCCGGTAATTTATCGTATGCCAATGAGATGAACCACGTTGACTAGGTGCCACGTGGTAAATCACTCAGGCCAACCCCGTGTGATGCAATCACACCTATGGGCAAGGCCGAACCACGCCCTCAGAGCGGAAACCATACAGCTGCCGGAATAGCGAGTCGCGCATGCCTATCAAAATTTTGATATGACAACCAACTATCCGGACACCAACTGAGGAGTCCGTGCTATTTCACGATATAACGGCTGGGTTTACCAGCGCCCGATCAGGAACCCTTAGACCAACTAAAAGAGGACGTTCAGCTACCTCCAAGCATTTGCCTTTACAAACTTACTTTGACACAGAACAAGATTGGCGGCGTGGAATCAGTCCGGACACACAATGGCAGGAACATACAATTAGAAGGCAGTTTGGATTCACTCTTGATCCATCAACAACCCCATCCAGTCCGGCCATCACAGGTTCCGCCAAAAAACACCTCTTTTCATAATCATACATCGTACTCATATGCATAGACATATCATCTTACTACAATGCGTAGACTTAAATAACACTTACCGGCCGTCGCTTTTCATCGACACCTCGTGTTACGCCCGATTATGCCAGGGGCTTCATAGTACGGCAATAAAGTCCGACCACCTTCTCGGTCGCTCGGCACCCCACCCCAAACTTATAGCATTATATGCATCAGCTCCGAATCATGTCTTGGGTCATTGGTTGTGTTTGCCCGGCTCCCTTGTTTTGGTACCTTAAGTTTCGTTATATCGGCTAAGGTAGCGCAGGGAGAACTACTGCGATTGTGTCCCGGATCTGTCAGACGAGCACCTCAGTAGAGAAAGCCGAAAACCGACTGTCATGATACAACGAGAGCTGGTCAGTTGTTCGAGAGGTTGCAAAATCCTTAAAGATTTATTCCGCGTGACGCCATTATAAATGCAGAGTGCGACGGATCGGTCTTCCGATCAGGCGCCAATAGAGCCCCTAGTTCGGCCTTCCGAACGCTAGGGGCTGCGCCGACCATACTCGAATTCCTATGGCTAAGTGAGAGTAATAAAGCCTTATAGTCTGATTGCCTGGTTCGTGGTGAGAAGCACCTCCTTAAAGGACCCAACTATGGGATAAAGAGCGTTCAGATATATCCCGAACACCCCCGTATTCTTTTTACGTAAAGCGGTTTGACGGCCAACTCTCGTGATTAACATACAATAAACAGCCGCACAGGAAGAACATATGTTCAAACAAAACAGGCAATATATAATAAAAATGCCATAATCCCATATAACAAAAAGTGGCACGAAAGCCCTCAGGGAAATATAATGTCTTTGGCACACTTATCCGCCGCAAAGTAGCTCCTTCGATACACCTTCGTAATACAGTTCGGGCTTGCGGTGCTCCTTGCCCTCCGGTGGCCCCTCAGTCATCAGCTTCTCCGCGTCAAGCTTCCCCCAATGCACTTTTGCACGGGCAAACACCATACGCGCACCCTCTATGCAGACCGATCGCTTAACAACATCAAGCCGAGGACAGGCGCCCACAATCCGCTTAACGAGCCCGAAGTAACTGCTCGGAATTGGCTCCGCGTACACGAGACAACCAAGTCCTTCATGGCTAGTTCGGCCGCCTGGTGCAGTTCGACCAGCTGCTTCAGCTGATTGATAAAGGGCAACGGATAGTTCGGTGCCAAATACTGCGACCAGAAATCCCTCTCCGCAGACTTATTTTCCTCGGTTCGGTAGAATTGGGCGGCATCTGATATGCTGCGAGGAAGATCCGCAAACGCCCCTGGAAAAATAAGAATTCAGATTGCCGCTTAGAATTCTTCCCATTATCATGAACAAATGGCTAAGAATACAGAAGGCCTTACCAGCCGCAACTTTTCGGGCCTCTTGAATGTCCCGTACAGCACCTCGGGCTTCTTCCCGAGCATCTTCCGCGGCTTGGAGCGCTTGGGCAAGTTCAGATTCTTTCCCTATTAGACTCTGCTCCAAGCCCTTGCTTTTCTTCACAGCCTCCTGGAGCTCCGGCTCAGCTGTGACAACCCTGGCCTCGTGTTTTTCGCGAAGTGCCTGTTCTGCGGCAGCCTTCTCGTCGGCATCAGCCATAGCCTGCTTCAGTGCCTCGTATTCGGCACTCGCTCCTAGGGCATACAACACAAATACTTTTTAATAAGCACAATTACTTATTCGTGCCTAATGCAAGACAATGTTTCAACATACCTTTCTTATCCTCTAATTGCTTCCTCATGCGGCCAAGTTCTTCCTCGGCCCGTTCCAGGATCCGCTTCAGTTCGGACACTTCCGCATTATGAGCGGCCGTCTTCTCCGCAGATGACTGTTTTCAAACAAAGAGGTACACGTCATTAACATAAGTTCCCACGACAAGAGAGGATTTGATCCCCTGCCCGGCTCTCTCTCTTCCTCTGGACAATGTATCAGGGGCTACTACTCATATTGTGACGATTCCTTGAAGGTTTCTTAGGAAACATACCTCAAAGGCCTTTATAAGGCCAAGGCAGGACTCGTTCATCCCGCTCTTGGCGGACTGAATCTTTTCAACCACCGCACCCATAAGGGTCCGATGTTCATTGATGATAGACGCGTTCTTTAACGCTCTCGATAGACCGCCTGGCAACTATGCTTGAACAGAGGTTGCCAGCGGAGTAGGTAGGCCTCCCACCATCGAAGGTGGCTGCTCGCCCGATCCGGGAGCCTTAGAGGTCTCCTGGACCTTGTCCGGCTGTGGGCCGAATCCAAGATCGCCCCCGCTGATGGCACACTCAGGGGCCATCGCTCCCGTGTGTCCGGCTCCAGTGATATGCCCCCTGGTCCGGGACCCATTGAGACGACACTGCAGTGTCACGCCGGGACTTGGGGGAAGGGGCTTCTAGAGGCTTCTCGCTCGCCAAGGCGTCCGAGCTCAGCGAATCCTCGGATGAGGACTGTCCGGCGCGAGATCTTGCCGGACTGTGGAAAACATAGCAACAGTTAAAACTAATATACCCAAAAACAATCCCGGACGCATATGCATGTTCGTACTTTGTATACTTATGACTTCTCCAGGGGCTGGGCCCTGGGATCCCACTCCGGGCTGCTATAGGCAGCCGTGGTGGATGCCTCTGGGAGGGAACCTTTTCTTCTCTTGGGCGATTCGGCCTCCAGGGACGAGGAAGCTGCACGCTTCTTCCCACCTTCAGAGTGAGGCTCGTCCTCCTCTACTTCTTCCTCTTCGTCTTCCGAAGAAGGAGCATTGCTTGAGTCTTCGGATTTTGCGTCCGAAGCCTCGCGGTGACGGAGGCCACTCTGGGTCTTCTTGACCTTCTTGGAGGCCTCTTTCCTTGGTGCCTCGTAAGGCGTGGGGACCAGCATCTTCGTCAGAAGAGGTCCGGCCGGTTCCTCCGGCAGCGGGACCGGACAATGAATCCGCTCCACCATCTTTATCCATCCCTGGGGTCACGACAAAACGCGATTAAGATGTCTCCCTCATGACATGTCAACCGAAGCGTGGATGGACAGAGCGGGGTTGTAACTTACTGGGACTCGCGGTCCTCAGCGGAGCCCGGCCATGATTTGCCGGACTTGAAGAGAACCTTCCAGATATCCTTGTGGGAGGAGTCATAGAGCTCCTGAAGGGTTTGGTGCTCGGTTGGGTCGAACTCCCACAGAGTGCAGGCTCGGCGCTGACAAGGGAGAACCAGGCGAACTAGCATCACCTGGACCACGTCGACGAGTTTGACGTCCCTGTCAACCAAACTCTGGACGCGCGTCTGGAGCAATGACAGCTCATCGGATGAGGACCAGTTCGGGCCCTTCTTGGGCCAGGACGTGAGCCACAGTGGAGCTCCGGATCTGAACTCAGGAGCTGCGGCCCACTTTTTGCCGCGTGGTTCGGTGATATAAAACCACTGCTGCTGCCACTCCTTGACGGAGTCGTTGAAAGCACCCTTCGGCCAAACGGCCTTGGGCATCTTGCTCACCATGGCGCCCGCCAAGACTTCGGCGTGTTCGCCACTCACCACCTTGGGCTTCACATTAAAAATCTTCAGCCACAGGCCGAAGTGAGGTGAGATCCGAAGAAAGGCCTCGCACACGACGATGAACGTCAAGATATTGAGGAAGGAGTTGGGGGAAAGATCATGAAAATCAATCCCGTAGTAATACATGACTCCGCGAACAAATGGGTGCAGGGGAAACCCAAGCCCGCGGACAAAATGGGGAAGGAACACGACTCTCTCGTGAGGTTCCGGAGTAGGGACGACCTGTCCCGCCGGTGGGAGACGGTGGCTGATCTTCTGGGCCAGATACCCGGCGTCCTGGAGCTTCTTGATATCCTTCTCCCGGACAGTAGAGGCCATCCATCTGCCTCCTGCTTCGGATCAGGACATCTTCGAAAAACCTCTCTTCGGTGGAAAAGAAGAGTGCTTGGGCGTTAGGGCTCGAAAAGAGGGGTATGAGCTAGCGGAAGGAGAAAGGCGTGGTGCTACCTCTTGAGCACTGCGTTGGATTTCCCCGAAGAGGAGAGGATGATGCAGCAAAGTAGCATAAGTATTTCCCTCAGTTTTTGAGAACCAAGGTATCAATCCAGTAGGAGGCCACACACAAGTCCCTCGTACCTACACAAAACAATAGCTCCTCACAACCAACATGATTAGGGGTTGTCAATCCCTTCACGGTCACTTACGAGAGTGAGATCTGATAGAGATGATAAATAATATTTTTGGTATTTTTTTGGTATAGAGATGCAAAGTGAAAAGTAAAGGCAAAGTAAAAACAAAGCAAGTATTAAAGTAATGGAGATTGATATGATGAGAATAGACCCGGGGGCCATAGGTTTCACTAGTGGCTTCTATCAAGAGCATAAGTATTCTATGGTGGGCGAACAAATTACTGTTGAGCAATTGATGTAATTGAGCATAATTATGAGTATATCTAGGTATGATCATGTATATAGGCATCACGTCGAGACAAGTAGACCGACTCCTGCCGCATCTACTACTATTACTCCACTCATCGACCGCTATCCAAAGATGCATCTAGAGTATTAAGTTAAAAACAGAGTAACGCCTTAAGCAAGATGACATGATGTAGAGGGATAAATTCATGCAATATGATAAAAAACATCTTTTATCCTCGATGGCAACAATACAATATGTGCCTTGCTGCCCTTACATCCTTTGGGTAAGGACACCGCAAGATTGAACCCAAAGCTAAACACTTCTCCCATTGCAAGAACTACCAATCTAGTTGGCCAAACCAAACGGATAATTCGAAGAGACTTGCAAAGATAACCAATCATACATAAAAGAATTCACAGAAGATTCAAATAATGTTCATAGATAATCCGGATCATAAACCCACAATTCATCGGTCTCAACAAACACACCGCAAAAAGAAGATTACATCGAATAGATCTCCACGAGAGAGGGGGAGAACATTGTATTGAGATCCAAAAAGAGAGAAGAAGCCATCTAGCTACTAGCTATGTCCCCGAAGGTCTGAAGTAAACTACTCACACTTCATCGGAGGGGCTATGGTGATGATGTAGAAGCCCTCCATGGTGGATGCTCCCTCGTGAGCTCCGAACAGGGCCCAAGATGTGATCTCGTGGATCTGAGGAAGTTGCGGCGATGGAATTAGGTTTTTGGCTCATGTTCTGATCGTTTGGGGTACGTAGGTATATATAGGAGGAAGGAGTACGTCGGTGGAGCAACAGGGGGCCCACGAGGCAGGGGGGCGCGCCCCCCACCCTCGTGACGGCCTCTTTTGTTCCTTGGAGTAGGGTCCAAGTCACCTGGATCACGTTCGATGAGAAAATCACGTTCCCGAAGGTTTCATTCCATTTGGACTCCATTTGATATTCCGTTTCTTCGAAACACTGAAATAGGCAAAAAAACAGCAATTACAGGTTGGGCCTCCGGTTAATAGGTTAGTCCCAAAAATAATATAGAAGTGGAAAATAAAGCCCAATAAAGTCCAAAACAGTAGATAAAGTAGCATGGAGCAATCAAAAATTATAGATACGTTGGAGACGTATCATGTGGGCAAAGAGAAAGAGGCCTTGTCTCTTTATAGGGGCGGTAAATGCTTTTTGTGCCTCCCCACTTGCCTGGTGGAACCCGTTTTGCCTCCCGATCGCCGCGATTGGCGGTGCGGTTGGGTTACCCATACCCGTATTGATGAGAATCCCATAATAAGGGGACACGATCTCTGCTTTGACAAGACGTGTCGAGGAAACCGCCTCGCAATATGCATTGTGGCTGGTTGTGGGAAAACGATTCGAATAATGACCCGACCGTAATGACACGTCGTGTTGCCTAAAAAGTTGTCAGCAGATTGCATTTGTGAAATACCATTTTCTCTATGGTGGCATGTGAAGATCATTTTGTGGATCCGGACACGGTTCAAGTGTTCGATAACTACCTTGGAGTATTCGGAGAATGAACCCGCCTGCAATGTCAAGACAAGATTGCGTCTGACTCATCGTCATTGAAGCCTGGTTCAGGGGCTACTGAGAGAGTCCTAGATTAGGGGGTATCGGGACAGCCGGACTGTATACAATGTCCGGACTATTGAAGCGTGAAGATGCAAGACTCAAGACTTCGACACGTGTCCGGATGGGACTTTCCTTGGTGTGGAAGGCAAGCTTGGCGATCCGGATATTATATTTCCTTCCTTGTAACCGACTCCATGTAAACCCTAGCCCTCTCCGGTGCCTATATAAACCGGAGAGGTTGGTCCTTAGAAGGCCGATCACAATTACAATCATACCATCATAGGCTAGCTTCTAGGGTTTAGCCTCTACGATCTCGTGGTAGATCTACTGTTGTACTACCCATATCTTCAATATTAATCAAGCAGGAAGTAGGGTTTTACCTCCATCGAGAGGGCCCGAACCTGGGTAAACATCTGTGTCCCTTGCTTCCTGTTACCATCGGCCTAGACGCACAGATCGGGACCCCCTACCCGAGATCCACCAGTTTTGACACCGACAGTCTCCTACTGGATTGATACCTTGGTTCTCAAAAACTGAGGGAAATGCTTACGCTACTTTACTGCATCGCCCTTTACTCTTGAAGGGAAAACCAACGCAGTGTTCAAGAGGTAACACCTCTCATGCTTAAAGGGCCAGCTCGGTACTCGCTAAACAGTTTGCCAGAATATTCTATTGGCAACTGGGAAGATTTGGAAGACGCCTTTTGAGACAACTTCCAAGGAACAGATGTCCGGCCATTAGATGCCGATGACTTAAGTCACATTGTCCAGGAGCCCGGCGAGTCAGCCAGGGAGCTCTGGACTAGGTTCTTAGTCAAAAAGAACCAAATTGTCGACTGCCCGAACGCAGAAGCCCTCGCGGCCTTCAAACATAGTGTCTGGGATGAATGGCTAGCGCGTCACCTCGGCCAGGAAGGACCCAAATCCATGACAGCCCTTACTGCTTTAATGACTCGCTTTTGCGCGGGAGAAGACAACTGGCTCGCTCGTAAAAGCAACAACGCCAGCGACCCGGGCACTTCCAAAATCCGAGACGGCAACGGTAAGCCACGAAGAATCGAACACAACAGTCGCAATAATATACACGACACAGCGGTGAACGCCGTATTTCACAATCCGAAGCCCGGTCAACGGAAAAAGCCACTAAAGGCAAACCAGGATGGACCATCCACCCTTGACAGGATATTGGACCGACCTTGTCAGATTCACGGTCACCCTGATAAGCCAGCTAATCATACCAGCAGAAACTGTTGGGTCCTCAAGCAGGCAGGCAAGCTTAACGCCGATCACAAGGGGAGGAGGCCACCAGGCGATAAATATGACGGATTGGCTCGCCAGCCAAAGACCAGGGGCCAGAAACAGTTTCCCTCTGAAGTTTGACCACACCCGGAACGGAAATAGCAGTTCGGCTTCTGCCACCCACCTACCGTACTAGCAAATTTACACCACGTGTACATCACTACGCACTCAAGATACCATGGGCATCGGCGGAAGCACAATACGGACAACCCTGCAAGCATTCCCGTAATGTTTTTTTATCTGTTTTCCTTATTTTTCTGTATCATCTCTTAAGAACATGTGACCAATAGGACAGCATCTACAACGGACTCTATCGGAGTTCGGATCCGTACACTCGCCTAAGGGGCTACTTCTGTTAAGGATTCCCCTCCCCAAGGACGGGCGGCGCAGACATGCAACAGGAGGTCCAAAATAACTTTTTGTAGACCGCACTCTTTATTTCCAGCCTGTACTATGCCCTTTTTCCTCTGATCCCGACCCCGAGCATGTCAAATAGCTGGGTTTGTGGTTTCCTTTTTTTATATATATACATAAATTTATCATTGGCATATTGCTCCGCTCCCAGTAAACCTCATCCGAACTAATTTTCCATACTCTTTCAACAATGAGTACGGCCTTAACGGCTGCTTTACAAATGCACCTCGACATAACCTGCCAGGGGCTTGGTCTGGGAACAAACAAGTTGCCAGCAAAAGTCCAAACAGCTCTACAGCATATGTCGGTGTCAAAACCGGCGGATCTCGGGTAGGGGGTCCCGAACTATGCGTCTAAGGCGGATGGTAACAGCAGGCAGGGGACACGATGTTTACCCAGGTTCGTGCCCTCTCGATGGAGGTAATACCCTACTTCCTGCTTCATTGATCTTGATGATATGAGTAGTACAAGAGTTGATCTACCACGAGATCATAGAGGCTAAACCCTAGAAGCTAGCCTATGGTATGATTGTTGTTGGTCCTATGGACTAAACCCTCTGGTTTATATAGACACCGGAGGGAGCTAGGGTTACACAGAGTCGGTTACAATAGGAGGAGATCTACATATCCATATCGCCAAGCTTGCCTTCCACGCCAAGGAGAGTCCCATCCGGACACGAGACGGAGTCTTCAATCTTGTATCTTCATAGTCCAACAGTTCGGCCAAAGGATATAGTCCAGCTGTCCGGATACCCCCTAATCCGGGACTCCCTCAGTAGCCCTTGAACTAGGCTTCAATGACGATGAGTCCGGCACTGAAAGCACAAGTGCTCCCTGGGTGATTTTGGTAATTAATGTCAACATATCTCTTGTTGGACTAACACTTTTACCTAGTATGTTTCAGATAAGTTCAACAATGAAGTGGCATGGACTAAAGGATGTGGAACCCCTTCAAGATGCTAAGGACAAAGGAATGGCTCAAGCTTCAAGTACAAGACTCTACATTTTATATTTTAGTGATCCAAGATCACATTGAGTCTATAGGAAAAGCCAATACTATCAAGAGGGGATGAGGTGTTACTTAATGGCTTGCTTGCTCAAAGTGCTTAGTGATATGCTCCAAAACCCTCAACTACTTTCTCACATCCACATTTGACCTAAACCAAAAGTCCAACTCGGCCCCATCGATTCTTTCTATCCGGCGACCCCGAGCTCAGATGTCATAGCCACAGCCACAACCCCTAGGCAAATCGGTCTCATCGATAGGGATCTCGGTCTCACCGAGATGGGATTGTAATCTCTCTGTGTATGTCCATTACCAAAATCGGTCTCACCGAGTTTGAGCAATTGGTACTACCGAGATTACAATGCAAACTCTCTGGTTAGCTTATTACCAAAATCGATCCCACTGAGTTTGTGTAATCGGTCTCACCGAGTTTGCTTGACCAACTCTCTGGTTAGCTTATTACCAAAATCGGTCCCACCGAGTTTGTGTAATCGGTCTCACCGAGATTATGTTATGCCCTAACCCTAACCATATCGGTCCTACCGAGTTGCATGTCGGTCCCATCGAAAATCCTAACGGTCACTAGATTTGCTGAATCGGTCCGACCGAGTTTCTCAATTCGGTCCCACCGAGATTGGTAAGTTGTGTGTAATCAGTTAGATTTTGTGTGGAGGCTATATATACCCCTCCACCCACTCTTCATTCATGGAGAGAGCCATCAGAACAAACCTACACTTCCAATACACATTTTCTGAGAGAGAACCACCTACCCTTGTGTTGAGGCCAAGATATTCCATTCCTACCATATGAATCTTGATCTCTAGCCTTCCCAAGCTGCTTTCCACTCAAATATTCTTTCCACCAAATCCAAATCCTGTGAGAGAGAGTTGAGTGTTGGGCAGACTATCATTTGAAGCACAAGAGCAAGGAGTTCATCATCAACACACCATTTGTTACTTCTTGGAGAGTGGTGTCTCCTAGATTGGCTAGGTGTCACTTGGGAGCCTCCGACAAGATTGTGGAGTTGAACCAAGGAGTTTGTAAGGGCAAGGAGATCGCCTACTTCGTGAAGATCTACCGCTAGTGAGGCAAGTCCTTCGTGGGCGGCGGCCATGGTGGGATAGACAATGTTGCTTCTTCGTGGACCCTTCGTGGGTGGATCCCTCCGTGGACTCGCATAACTGCTACCCTTCATGGGTTGAAGTCTCCATCAACGTGGATGTACGATAGCACCACCTATCGGAACTACGACAAAAACATCCGTGTCTCCAATTGCGTTTGAATTCTCCAAACCCTTCCCTTTACATTCTTGCAAGTTGCATGCTTTACTTTCCGCTGCTCATATACTCGTAGCATGCTTGCTTGATATGTATTGTGAGTGTTAAACTTGTGCCTAAACTCCACTCCAACTTAAAGTAGTTAAAAACTGCAACTTTTGGTACTTAGTGTCTAATCACCCCCCTCTAGACACCTCTTCTCGATCCTTTCAATTGGTATCAGAGCTTTGGTCTCCATTGCCTTGGTTTAAACACCTTTGGAGGAAGATGGATGTGTCTACTTTAGGGAGTCTTAGATATAGAGTGCCTATTCTTGATGGAGAATATTTTCATGAGTGGAAAAATGAAATGCTTGAGATTTTCAATGAATATCATTTGAACAAGTATATTGCTAGCCCTTGTGCACCTCATATTGATCCCTTGCATCCCACACCCGAAGAGGATCTTGACATGATTTGCAATCTTAGAATCATCAAGCTTATCATAAGAGGATTGCCCAAAAACTTGATTGCTAGTTTGCCTACTCTTTATTGTGCCTATACCATATGGAAATTTCTTGAGGAACGATTTCCAGACTATTCCTTGAAAAATTTAGATGAAGTTCTCCATAAGTCTATTGCCTTGAGTAAGATGAATTCTAGTGATCCTAGCTTTGGTGATTGTCTATTTGAGCTTACAAATCTCATGCGTTCCATAGGAGATGTTGGAATCATTAGCAATATTATTTCCGAAGCTATTAGAATCCATAAAGACAATCATAGAAATGATCATTTGTCTAATGAATTACCCTCTCTAGGAATTGATCAATCACAAGACGATGTTGAACATGGATACTATGATGAGGATGATGATAGTGAATATGATCTTGACGATGCAATGAGACACTTTGGTCTTATGGCAAATCTTCGCGGCTACATGCCTGGAGGAAAGGAATGGGTCCTTGATAGTGGATGTACTGATCATATGACCGGAGATAAAGACATGTTCCGTGAGCTTGCTGAAAACGACGGCCCTCAAAAGTATGTCACTTTTGGTGATAATTCAAAGGGTAAGGTGGTTGGCTTGGTAAGGTGGCCATATCACATGATAGCTCCATACAAAATGTCATGCTCGTTGAATCTCTTGGCTACAACTTACTTTCAGTATCTAGACTTGCTGATTTCGGTTTCAATGTCCTATTCTATCAAGTAGATTGCCAAGTGTTTCGTAGAGATAATCATAAAATGGTCTTTACCGGTGTAATGAGAGGTGATCTCTACATTGTTGATTTCACTAAAAGGCTCAACCTAGAACTTGCTTTATTGCTAAATCTTCTAAAGGCTGGTTGTGGCATAGAAGACTAGGTCATGTTGGCATGCGAAACCTTGACAAGCTTATTAAAGGAAATCATATCCTTGGTGTTAACGATGTCATATTTGATAAGGATTGACTTTGCAGCGCTTGTCAAGCAGGTAAACAAGTTGGAGGAAGGCATCCCGTGAAGAACATCATGACCACAAGGAGGCCACTCGAGCTACTTCACATGGATCTTTTTGGTCCCAACGCTTACAAAAGTCTCGGTGGAAATTCTTTTGGTCTAGTTATAGTTGATGATTTTTCAAGATTTACGTGGGTGTTCTTTCTCGATGATAAATCGCAGGTCCAAAAGATCTTCAAAAACTTCGCTAGGAAGGCCCAAAATCAATTTGACGTGAAGATCAAGAAGGTTCGAAGCGACAACGGAACGGAGTTCAAGAACGCAAATGTGGATAACTTTCTTGACGAAGAAGGTATTTCACACTAGTTCTCGGCTACATACACACCTCAACAAAATGGAGTTGTTGAGAGGAAGAACAGGACGCTCATTGAAATGGCAAGAACGATGCTTGATGAGTACAAGACGCCGAAGCACTCTTGGGCGGAAGCGGTTGAGACAGCTTGTGATGCAACAAATCGCTTGTATCTTCACAAGCTACTCGGCAAGAAGGCATACGAGCTCCTCACCGGTAACAAACCCCAAGTTGGATACTTTCGAGTATTCGGCTCAAAGTGCTACATTCTTGATAAGCATCGTCGTTCTAAATTTGCTCCTAAGTCTCATGAAGGTTTCCTACTTGGTTATGGCTCAAACTCTCACACCTACCGTGTCTACAACAATTTCACCCGAAAGGTTGAAGAAACGGTAGATGTGAAGTTTGATGAATCTAACGGCTCGCAAGTAGAGCAATTGCCAATTGATGTAGGAGACAAAGATCCCTCGGAAGCAATCCAAGACTTGTCTATTGGCAAGATTCGTCCAACGGAGGTGAAGGAGAGTACCTCGTCCGTCCAAGTGGAAGCTTCTACCTCACGACAAGGTGAACCAAGAGTTGATACGGAAGCATCCACAAGTGGGACACACCAAGATGAAGAAAACGAGGGAGTGCACCAAGACGAACGCCAACAACCTCCTTCTCCACCATGATAAGAGAACGACAACGCCAACAATGAAGAAGGCCAAGAAGAAGAACAAGATGAAGAAGATGTTCAACCAAGACCCAAGCAAAAGCTTTCGCGAGTTCGAGCTAGAATTGCTAAAGACCATCCCGTCGAGCAAATCTACAAAGATATCCAAACCGGGGGAATCACTCGCTCTAAAACTCGTTTAGCTAACTTTTGTGAACATTACTCATTCATCTCTAGCATTGAACCTATGAAGGTTGAAGAAGCATAGGAAGAGCCGGATCGATAAATGCTATGCATGAAGAGCTACACAACTTTGAGAGAAATCAAGTGTGGACATTGGTTGAGAAGCCCGACAACAATCACAACATCATCGGTACCAAATGGGTGTTTCGCAACAAGCAAGATGAAGATGGACAAGTAGTCCACAACAAAGCACGTCTCGTCGCCAAGGCTACACACAAGTCGAAGGTATGGACTATGGTGAGACTTATGCTCCCGTTGCTAGACTTGAGTCCATTCGCATCTTACTTGCTTATGCTAATCACCATGATATCACCTTGTACCAAATGGACATTAAAAGTGCTTTTCTAAATGGTGAAATTGAGGAGGAAGTTTATGTTAAGCAACCTCCCAGCTTTGTCAATCCTAAGAAACCTGATCATGTCTACAAACTTCACAAAGCCCTTTATGGTCTTAAACAAGCTCCTTGAGCATGGTATAAATGCTTGACCAAGTTCCTTATTGAAAAAGGCTTTGAAATTGGTAAAATTGATTCTAATCTTTTTACAAAAAGGGTTAATGGGGAACTATTTGTATGCCAAATTTATGTTGATGATATTATATTTGGTTCTACTAACCCTCATTTTAGTGAAAAGTTTGGGAAGCTAATGTCGGAGAAGTTTGAGATGTCTATGATGAGTGAACTCAAATTCTTTCTTGGTTTGCAAATCAAGCAAACTAAGGAAGGTACCTTTGTCTCTCAAACAAAGTACACCAAGGACTTATTCAAGAAGTTCAATATGCAAGAATGCAAAGGTATGACTACACCCATGCCTACTAGTGGACATCTTGATTTGACCAAAGATGGTGAACCGTTGATCAAAAGGTTTATCACTCTATGATTGGTTCATTGTTATATCTATGTGCTTCATGTCCCGATATCATGCTAAGTGTGTGCATGTGTGCACGATATCAAGCTGCTCCTAAGGAATGTCATCTTAAGGCCGTGAAAAGGATAGTGAGATACTTAATCCATACACCAAATTTTGGCATTTGGTATCCTAAGAGATCTTCTTTCGATCTTGTTGGCTACTCCGACTCGGACTATGCCGGTGCAAGGTTGATAGAAAGTCCACTTAGGGTACTTGTCAATTTCTTGGTAGATCTCTTGTGTCTTGGTCTTCCAAGAAACAAAACTCAGTATCCTTATCCACCGCCGAAGCGGAATACATTGCCGCTGGTTCATGTTGTGCTCAATTACTTTGGATGACCCAAACTCTTAAAGATTATGGGATACATGTGAAACATATTCCATTACTTTGTGACAATGGAAGTGCTATCAAGATTGCTCACAATCCCGTGCAACACTCTCGAACTAAGCATATTGAAGTTCGTCATCATTTCATTCGAGATCACGTTGCTAAGGGTGACATTAATCTTAAGCATGTTCGCACCAACAAGCAATTAGCGGATATATTCACTAAACCACTTGATGAGAAAGTGTTTTGCAGGTTAAGAGGATAATTGAACATAATTGATGCTTCAAACTTGGAGTAGGAACTCCATTGGATACATGAAAGACTTGAGCTTATGACTAATCCTTGATATTTCTCTTATGATGATTATCTTATGTCTAGGATATATTTGCATCTTGCATGTTATCTAACCCTTGTAGGTACTTGGATGAATCTAAATCTATGAGATTGCAACTCACTCACATCTTGAGCAATCTCTACATCACCAAGTCTCTACGCAATGGTGGTTGAAGACAAGGAAGCACGAAACCATTCAAACATATCCTTTGACAAATTCTATGTTGAGTTTCATGATTGTCATTTTGGATACACGAGTGCTCTTCCTTGCGAAAACTAACCCATGTAGGTAGATGAACTCAAATTCCAAGTGGTGCTCCCAACTCTTGATGAGCTACATCAACCTTGAGCAACCCACACAAGTTCAACTACATGATCACGATCAACACTACCTCCCCCGGTATGTTGTTCCATCTATTTGAAGCTTTACTCCAAGACATGAGTCAAAGCAACTCGACAAGATGTGAATACATCAAGATGCTTAAACGAAAAATGGCAACCCCATTTTGCGCTTAAACGATGAGTATGACCTATGATCAAGTGATCTCACTTGACTCCTAAGTCAATATACTCTAACATAGGTGACTTTGTCGCCGACCATCTCTAGATGAAAATTTCTTGTGTTCTTTTCTGTGCCCTTGCATTTGTCTCATGCATATTTGTTTTCCCCTTTCAAAAAAAAACTTCAGCTAGATTTCCTTTCTTTTCTTTTCTTTTTGTTCTGCATTCCCTGCATCCAATTCATTGCAAATCTTTCAGTTAATTGCTTGCAAATCCTTGTGAGATCTTACTTGTCTAGTGAGCTGAGGTGACAAGTGCTTTTCTCTCTGATGAACTCGGTCCCATCGATTTCTTGCTTTCGGTCTAACCGAAGTTGTTCGATGCAACCGAAGCATCCAACTCGGTGCCACCGATTTCACTATGGGAAAAACATTTTGCCATTTATTCCTGCTTTACTCTTGATCCAGCTCCATTCAATGAATCTTGTCCTCTACAAGCATCACATTTACCTTAGTGTTTTGTGATGTGACTCAAGGACCAAACCCATTCACGACAAATTCCAGAAGACCCTTCTTGGAAATTGATGTCAAAGGGGGAGAAAGAGATCACATCAAAGCTTAATCATATCTCTAGGGGGAGAGATCTCTAGGGGGAGGGAATACTCAAGGAAAGAGCAATCTTCAAGGATCCCAGATGCTTGGTGTTCAAGAGGAGAGATGCCACATGTCTTCTTGAGGGGAAAGACATGCTCATATGTGCTTATTTGCATTAGCTCCGTTCATTTCTTTCTTTGAGCTCTGATTTTCTGTTCCCTATCTTCTCCCAGTATCCCATGCTAGATTCAGGGGGATCAAGACATCTAAGGGAAAGAAATTTCTTAAATTCATTGCACATCTTTACCTTTGGGGATATGTCAATATCTATTGTGGTACTTAGTGCTCACTCTACATGTCGTCCCAGTCTTGGTACTCTTGTGGTTTCTTTTGTTTGCTCTGGCTAGTAGGTGTATCTGTATTATCTAACCTTGTTTACGCAGGTTCATTTCATACTAATTAAGCCAACTCAGGACCACAAGGTAAGTATATGCATCACAATCATGTGTATGAGGAATTCTTGCTGATGTACATATTGTTTGCAAGAAGGACTCATGAGCATGAAGGTACATTTCCCATATTCACATCTTTTGCTCTGATGCATATAGCCAAGATACATGTAACACATTGCCTACTCTGTCATGGTTATGCTCTCACATGCTTCAATATTCCATATTCACATGATTGCATACATGTAAGGGGAGCCTATGCATGTTAAATGTCTTTCCAAAGCTTTACTTGTTATTCTCTATATATTTATCTAAAGCTTTGATGTATGTTGTCATCAATTACCAAAAAGGGGGAGATTGAAAGCACAAGTGCTCCCTGGGTGATTTTCGTAATTAATGTCAACATATCTCTTGTTGGACTAACACTTTTACCTAGTATGTTTCAGATAAGTTCAACAATGAAGTGGCATGGACTAAAGGATGTGGAACCCCTTCAAGATGCTAAGGACAAAGGAATGGCTCAAGCTTCAAGTACAAGACTCTACATTTTATATTTTAGTGATCCAAGATCACATTGAGTCTATAGGAAAAGCCAATACTATCAAGAGGGGATGAGGTGTTGCTTAATGGCTTGCTTGCTCAAAGTGCTTAGTGATATGCTCCAAAACCATCAACTACTTTCTCACATCCACATTTGACCTAAACCAAAAGTCCAACTCGGCCCCATCGATTCTTTCTATCCGGCGCCACCGAGTTCAGATGTCATAGCCACTGCCACAAACCCTAGGCAAATCGGTCTCACCGATAGGGATCTCGGTCTCACCGAGATGGGATTGTAATCTCTCTGTATGTCCATTACCAAAATCGGTCTCACCGAGTTTGAGCAATCGGTACTACCGAGATTACAATGCAAACTCTCTGGTTAGCTTATTACCAAAATCGGTCCCACCGAGTTTGTGTAATCGGTCTCACCGAGTTTGCCTGACCAACTCTCTGGTTAGCTTATTACCAAAATCGGTCCCACCAAGTTTGTGTAATCGGTCTCACCGAGATTATGTTATGCCCTAACCCTAACCATATCGGTCCTACCGAGTTGCATGTCGGTCCCATTGAAAATCCTAACGGTCACTAGATTTGCTGAATCGGTCCGACCGAGTTTCTCAATTCGGTCCCACCGAGATTGGTAAGTTGTGTGTAACAGTTAGATTTTGTGTGGAGGCTATATATACCCCTCCACCCACTCTTCATTCATGGAGAGAGCCATCAGAACAAACCTACACTTCCAATACACATTTTCTG
The DNA here is from genome assembly GCA_021605145.1 of Aegilops bicornis. Lineage (NCBI taxonomy): Eukaryota > Viridiplantae > Streptophyta > Magnoliopsida > Poales > Poaceae > Aegilops > Aegilops bicornis. The sequence continues at coordinate 131,335,356 of CM038674.1, read as the reverse complement.
AGAGAGAACCACCTACCCTTGTGTTGAGGCCAAGATATTCCATTCCTACCATATGAATCTTGATCTCTAGCCTTCCCAAGCTGCTTTCCACTCAAATATTCTTTCCACCAAATCCAAATCCTGTGAGAGTGAGTTGAGTTTTGGGGAGACTATCATTTGAAGCACAAGAGCAAGGAGTTCATCATCAACACACCATTTGTTACTTCTTGGAGAGTGGTGTCTCCTAGATTGGCTAGATGTCACTTGGGAGCCTCCGACAAGATTGTGGAGTTGAACCAAGGAGTTTGTAAGGGCAAGGAGATCGCCTACTTCGTGAAGATCTACCGCTAGTGAGGCAAGTCCTTCGTGGGCGACGGCCATGGTGGGATAGACAAGGTTGCTTCTTCTTGGACCCTTCATGGGTGGAGCCCTCTGTGGACTCGCGCAACCGTTACCCTTCGTGGGTTGAAGTCTCCATCAACGTGGATGTACGATAGCACCACCTATCGGAACCACGACAAAAAATCCGTGTCTCCAATTGCGTTTGAATTCTCCAAACCCTTCCCTTTACATTCTTGCAAGTTGCATGCTTTACTTTCCACTTCTCATATACTCGTAGCATGCTTGCTTGATATGTATTGTGAGTGTTAAACTTGTGCCTAAACTCCACTCCAACTCAAAGAAGTTAAAAACTATAACTTTTGGTACTTAGTGTCTAATCACCCCCCTCTAGACACCTCTTCTTGATCCTTTCAGGCGCGCAGATTGTCTTCGGCATTGCAAGGCGGGTTCCTTCCTCCGAATACTCTGTAGAAGATTTTGAACACAAGGATAGTGTTCGGCTCTGCAAAACAATTCCCACATACCACCGTAGAGAGAATAATATTTCCACAAATCCAATCTGCTGACGCACTTGATATCATGACTCATACCATGGCCCGGTCATTATTCGAACCGTTTTTCTCAACCAGCCTTGGCGCATATTTCGAGGCGGTTTCCTTGGCACGTCTTGTCAAAGCAGAGATCGTGTCCCCTTATCGCGGGATTCTCATCAATACGGGCGTGGGTAACCCAACCGCGCCATCAATCACGGCGCTTGGGGAGTAAGCGAGTTTACCAGGCTAGTGGGGGCGTATATTTTCGTCCGTCTTTATAAGGGGATAAGGGTTCACCTTTTTTCACCCCCGCCTTCTTCCTCCTTGCTCATCCATTCTTGAGCACTCGAGCTCCAGCACCCAAGTTTGCATCTTTCTCCTCACACCGCTCCAATCATGTCCGGAGCGGGAGGCAAGTGGATGAAATCCTCCGTCACGGAGGAGGACATCAAGAAGCTGCGGGGAGCCGGATACTTGGCCGTGGATATCGCGCACCGGCTGCTCGACGAGGGGCAGATCATCCCTACCCCGGAGCCTTACGAGAGGGTAGTCTTTCTCACCCACTTCGTCCGCGGACTGGGGTTCCCCCTTCACCCGTTCGTCCGCGGCCTCATGTTCTTCTACGGGCTAGACTTCCATGATCTAGCCCCGAACTTTATTCTCAACATCTCGGCGTTTATCGTCGTGTGCGAGGCCTTCCTCCGCGTCCAGCCCCACTTCGGCCTGTGGCTGAAGACCTTTAATGTCAAGCCGAAGGTTGTAGGCGGCCAGCAAGCGGAATGCGGAGGCGCCATGGTGGGCAAAATGCCCAACGTCACATGGCTCGAGGGCTCCTATGTGGAGACCATAAAGGGGTGGCAGTCGGGGTGGTTCTACATCACCGAGCCGCGCGACACCAACTGGGTGGCGGCCCACGAATTCCGATCCAAAATCCCCATGCGGCTTACCTCCTGGAAAGAGAAGGGCTTGTCCTGGGGTTCATCGGTGGAGTTGACCGGACTCCAGAAGTGTATCCGGAACATGATAAGCAAGAAACTCAAGCTTGTCAACATGGTCCAGGTCATGCTCTTCCGTCGGATCCTCCCGTGTCAACAATGGGCGTTTAATTTATGGGAGTTCGACCCGGCCTGGCACCAGACTCTGCATGAGCTCTTTGACACGACACACAAGGACGTCTGGAGGGTGCTGTTCAAGGGCGCTGAGGCCCCCCTTCCCTTACCGAGGACTGTGGACTTAGCGCGAAGCACCCTACAAATCCGGTAAGTTCTCTACACCTTATAGGGTATTTGCTTTCCCCAGTTTAATCAGGTGCGGGATATGAGCTCCCATGCCTTTGACAGGACTGGGTGGAAGCATCGGAGCAGATCGACTGCCCAACCCCCCTACCCGAAGATCCGACCAACGCTCTCATGACGGAGATGCTGACTCCGGCACCTTATGAGGTGATGGAGAAGAAGACCAAGAAGAAGGCCACGGGGACCCGAAATAGTTCACGGCGTCAGGTGGTATTAGACTCATCATCCGGTAACTCCAAGACGCACTTCTCTCATGAAAACGAGGAGGAGGAAGATGAAGGTTCTCCCCCTCCAGCCGGGGGAGACAAGAAAAGGAAGGCCGCCCCAACCGGGGAGGCCGAAGGGTCCAAGAAGGGAAGGACTCTCCTTCCGGACTGTTCTACCACCGCTGCGCATAGCAAAGACGAGTGGTTGCCCAGGAACAAGCCCCTGGCGAAGTCGTAAGTATTCGGATACCAGAATGATTCATGGTATGCTTTTATTTCACTGCTTCTCCTTACACCGAATATGATTATGCAGTCCGTCCCGAGCCCGCATCGACGTATCTTCTTCGGACGGTTCTTTGGACTCGTCGGATATGAATAGTGATTCACTTCCGACCGCCTCCTCCCCTCGCCCTACGGACAACGTCAAGGCGTTGTCTCAAAGGGCACCAAGCCGAGGGGAGGTTGTCCTGGAGGCGCCTCAAGGCGACCTTCCGGACCCTGGGCGCAAAGGGAGCAAGACTCCCACGGGCTCCAAGTTCGGCCCTCAGCCGAACACCGCACCGGAACCACCAGTGATCCCAGACTCCGGCAGGCGGCCCCCTGTTAAGAGGGGCAAGCCGCCCGTGCCGGTGACCTCTGTCCACCCAGAGGCACCGGACAACTTGCTGGAAGTGCTTCGTAGCGCTTCCATCGATGAAGAGCACCGCACTATCATGAGTGCGGTGATCAAAAAGGTTCAGTCCGCCAAGAGCGGACTGACTGAAGCCTGTGCCAGCCTCCTAACAGGCTTTGAGGTGAGTAATCGAAGTATAGGAAAATATTACCGCATAGACAGTAGCCCCTGATGCTCTGTTCGGCGTTCGTGAAGAAAAGCCGAATAGAGGATCAAATAGTGACTGCAGGAGTCTAATCCAAATATGTATGTATGCGTATGCAAGCTTCACTACTGGCCGCTGCCGCACGTACTGCGAAGGTCGCCGCACTGAAGCAGGACCTCGAGTGGTCCGAGGAAGAACTCGGCCTTGCCAAGAAGCAGCTCGAGGAGAACAAAGGTAAGCAATACCTTGTCTATATAAAAAAAGTTTTGGTTGCAAGATAATAGGATCATCATGAATGTGCCAGGGACCACGACCGAAGTGGCGACCCTGAAGCAGGCACTACCCGAGGCCGAGAACAAAGCGGCCAAGGAGCGCATTGAGCAAGAAAGACACGAAGCCCGAGTAGGCGAGGTGCAGCAAGAGCTCCAGGCACTCGTGAAGAAGCACGAGTCCTTGGAGCTTGACTCGAAGATGCGAGAGTCCGAGCTTGCCAAGGCCCTTGAAAGCGCAAAACATGCCAAGGCCGAAGCCCAAAAGGCCCTCCATGAGATTGAGGTGGTGAAGAAGATAGCGGCGGGCAAGGCATTCATTATGCAAAGCAAGCATGTGAAAGAAAATTTCTATGTACTTACCAGAGTTCGGAGCTCTCCAGGGGCTTTCGTAGATCTGCCCCACAGTGTGTCTGATGCCGGGGAGTTCTACCGGGCTGAGGAGGGGAGCTCGATGGAGAAGGTGTTCTGGTCTCAGTATACTGGGACCGAACACCCAATGCCCTTGAGCGACCAGCTGAAGCAACTAGTCGAGCTCCACAAGGCGGTCGAACAGGCCATGAAGGGCCTTATAGTCCGGATGTGGCCTGGCGATGCCCTTCCCAACAGCTACTTCGGCCTGGTGAGGCGGCTTGTGGATGCCTGTACGGGTGGAAGTCATAAAATGGTCCGTCTGCATCGAAGGTGCACGCAGGGCTTTTGCCCGTCTTGAAGGTGCATCACTTGCGCCAAGATGGACGCCGAGAAGCTGGGGAAGGAGGGGATGCCGCAGGGCAAGGAGCATCGCCGCCCTGAAATGTATTATGAGGGTGTCCTGAAGGGTGCCCATCTTGTGGCGGACGAGTGTTCCAAAGATGTAATTTTTGAATGAACTTGCTCATGTGATCCTGTATTATGAACACTGGTTCATGTGCGCTATGCAACGCTTTTGTATTTAAAATATTACCTTCTGTGTGGCCATTTATAAAATCTGAGAGTTGGCTAGTCGTAAACGGGCTTCTCGCCCCCATGCAACTAGTGCTTTGGGGTGTTCGGATAAATCTGAGCACTCTTTTCCCGTTTTGGGTCCTTCGAGGGAGGTGCTCAGCGCAACGAACCAGGCAATCGGACTATAATGCTTTATCACTCTCGCTTAGCCATAGAAGTCTACAATTTTAAATTTTGGCGAAGCCCCTAGTTTTTGGAGGGCCGAATTTGGGGCGCTATAACGCCTAAGTCGGACAAAGCCGACTCCTCGCCCGAAGCGGAAAAAGTCGTTAGGGACTTGAGACCTCTCGAACAGCGACCAGCTCTCGCCTTATCATGACAGTGAGTTTTAGCTTTCTCTACTGATGTGCTCGTCCGGAAGAACCGGGACACAATCGCAGTAGTTCTCCCAGTGCTACCTTAGCCGATATAGCGGAACGTAAGGTACCAAAACATGGGAGCCGGACAAACCCAACTATTGACCCAAGACATGATTCGGAGCTGATGCATATAATGCTATAAGTTCGGGGTGCTTCACTGTCAAGAGTGTTCGGACTTCTCATGCCGTGTTATGGGGTATCTGAAGCCCTGGCGTCTTGGTCGCATACCGAGTGTCTGGTGCTAACTGTCATAAATGAACATATATATAAGAAAGAATATAGAATGCGATAATAGACTAGTGCTATGCATTGTTTATTCGAGAAATGCGTCAAAGCATGCTGATACAAGTAGTGCGGTAAGCAAAAAATAGGACTATTTGACATGTCCCATCCAAGGGCAAGCTGCGGACTGGTATCTTAAAGCAGGTATTTCACTCGTTATCAGAGACCACCTGGGGATTCCATTGTACGACGTAGCTTCCTGCCTCCTTGGATGTTGTATCATGTGCCCGGCAATCGTACTGCCGGATAGGGCTTCCAGAGAGTAAAGTCCGTAAAGAAAGAGAATGATTAAGATAGTAAGCCCCTAGTGCGGTTGAGCCGCATTGTGGGACGTGCCTTGATCGTGCCCCCGCCGACGCCTATGGTATTTTCAATGCGTAATTATGTACGCATGGCACGAATTTTGTCGTTCGACTGAGGCTAGGGCGGGGGACGAATTGCTAGGCGAGCTCTGAGCGTGCCAGGCGATCATGTTGCAGCTTGCTCCGGACGCGCTTGACGGTGTCCAGGAGCTTTATCACCGAACTGGTGGATTGCCTTAAGAGGCTGCTTTGTGCCTCCGCTGCCTCCGCTGTGAGGGCCGCAGTGTGCTCCTCCGTATGGAGCGAGCGCTCTGTGTTTCCATTGACTGTGATGAACCCCCTAGGTCCTGGCATCTTGAGCTTAAGGTATGCATAATGCGGTACTGCGTTGAATCTTGCAAACGCGGTTCGCCCGAATAGTGCGTGATAGCCACTGCAGAACGGGACGATATCGAAGATTAACTCCTCGCTTCGGAAGTTGTCCGGAGATCCAAAGACCACTTCCAGTGTGATTGAGCCCGTACAATGGGCCTCTACACCTGGAATGACGCCTTTAAAGGTCGTTTTTGTGGGTTTGATCCTTGAGGGGTCGATACCCATTTTGCGCACTGTATCCTGATAGAGCATGTTCAGTCTGTTGCCGCCGTCCATAAGGACTCGAGTGAGGTGAAATCCGTCAATGATGGGGTCTAAGACCAATGCGGCCGATCCGCCATGACGGATACTAGTTGGGTGGTCCCTGCGACGAAGGTGATCGGACAAGAGGACCATGGGTTGAACTTTGGGGCGACGGGCTCCGTCGCATATACGTCCCTTAGTGCACGCTTCCGTTCCCTCTTGGGGATGTGGGTTGCGTATATCATGTTCACCGTCCTCACTTGTGGGGGGAACCTCTTCTGTCCTCCCGTGTTCGGCGGCCGTGGCTCCTCGTCATCGTTGTGTAGTCCCTTGTCCTTGTTTTCGGTGTTTAACTTGCCGGCCTGCTTGAACACCCAGCATTATCTGTTGGTGTGATTGGCTGGCTTATCGGGGGTGCCGTGTATTTGACACGGGCGATCGAGTATGCGGTCCAAACTGGACGGGCCCGGAGTGCTTCTTTTGAATGGCTTTTTCCGCTGACCGGGTTTAGAGCCTCTGAATCCGGCATTGACTGTCGTATCCTTAGTGTTATCGCCATTGTTATGGCGCTTGTGTTTGTTGCAACGTGGCCTGCGGTTACTGTCCTTGGTATCCGAAGTGCCAAGGTTTCTTGATATGTTGTTGCTGCAAGCCAGACAACTATCCTCTCCCGCGCAAAAGCGGGTCATTAGTGTTGTGAGGGCTGCCATAGACTTCGGCTTTTCCTGGCCGAGGTGCCGGGCGAGCCACTTGTCACGGATGTTGTGCTTAAATGCCGCTAAGGCCTCTGCATCCCGACAGTCGACAATTTGATTTTTCTTGGTGAGGAACCGTGTCCAGAATTGCCTGGCCGATTCCCCTGGCTGCTGAATTATGTGGCTCAATTCATCGATATCTGGTGGTCGCACATAAGTGCCCTGGAAGTTGTCGAGCAATGCGTCTTCCAGATCCTCCCAACAGCCAACGGAGTCTGCTGGCAAGCTATTCAGCCAATGTCGAGCTGGTCCTTTAAGTTTTAATGGGAGGTACTTGATGGCATGCAGATCATCACCGCAGGCCATGTGGATGTGGAGGAGGAAATCCTCAATCCATACCGTGGGATCTGTTGTGCCATCATATGATTCGATATTTATGGGTTTAAAACTCTCTGGGAATTGATGCTCCATTACTTCGTCAGTGAAGCATAGGGGGTGTGCCGCGCCTCTGTGCTGGGCTATATCGCGGGGCAGCTCATATGAGTCTTGCCTACTGTATTTGGCCCGGCCGGATTTGCTTTTACTGTATCCGGCGTGGCGGTCACCGTCCCACGTAGGGGCGTACCCTCGTGATCCGTAGATCGATCTTGCGTGTTTTTACCTATCTTCCAATACGTCTCGTAGGTCTCGCATGTTTCCCGGTGCCTTGGTATTTTTGTTTGAGTGGCGGCAGGGTGCGGGCTGAGCTTCTGGCTGAAATGCCTCTCTGTCTCGGCCACGAGGTGGCCGATCAGCCGCGTCATATGCTTCCTCCTCAAGTCGGGATAGAATCCTGCGCTTTGGGTGACCATTGGAGGGGCGTTCGAGTTCATATTCCTCGGCCGCAAGGACTTCAGTCCATCTGTCTGCTAGCAAATCCTGATCAGCTCGAAGTTATTGCGGTTTTTTCTTCAGGCTATTTGTTGTGGCTATAAGCCGGCGCTTAAAGCGCTCCTGCTCGACGGGATCCTCGGGTACGACAAATTCTTCGTCGTCGAGGCTCACTTCGTCTTCAGAGAGAGGCATGTAATTGTCAACCTCCGCTTCTCCTTCTGTCGCTCGCTCAGGAGGGCTGGCTTGTTCATCCTCCGGCTCTAGATCTTGCTGGAGGGGATTGTCATCATCTTCGGCACTATCCGGAGTACTATTATCTCCTGTGTCGGTATCACCGCTTTTGCTGTGGCGAGACTTAGAGCGGCGCCGCTGACGTCGGCGCCGGGTTGCTTCTTGGAGGGTCATCCTCTCATTGTCTTGTCGCCATTGCCTTCTTTGGGTGTATCCACCATATATATATATATATATATATATATATATATATATATATATATATATATATATATATATATATATATATATATCATATGATGAGGTGGTGGTCCGGTGCCCGTGGGCGATGGTTCCTATTCGTCTCCTTCATCGTTGTCCATACCATCGATGTCTTCGGAGTCGAAGTCGAGCATGTCGGTTAAATCATCGACAGTGGCTACTAAGTGGGTGGTGGGTGGGGAGTGAATTTCTTTGTCGTCCGCATCCCATTCTAGCCGAACATAGTTCGGCCAAGGTTCTCCTGAAAGGGACAGAGACCTTAATGAGTTTAGTACATCGCCAAAGGGCGAGTGCTGAAAGATATCCGCGGAGGTGAACTCCATGATCGGCGCCCAATCGGATTCAATAGGCATGGGCGCAGGCAGTTCGGAGTCCGTGGCCGGAGACGAGTCCAGCAGTTCGGCGTCACGGTTCTTGTGAGGGGTAAGGTCAGTATTCGGCTCTATCACCACTGAGGGTGCAGCCTCCAAGGCGGGGTCTATCCGCCCGTCTTCGGATGGCGCAGTCCGTTTTGGATTGAAGGCCGGAGTGGTTGCTGGCATGATTTCCCGAACACTGTCCGACGGCAGAGCTACATCGTGCTCGTCGTGATCGTGCGGCACACCTGGCATGGGCTCGAGTCCGTCGAAGATTAAGTCTCCGCGGATATCGGCAGTGTAATTCAAGTTTCCGAACCTGACCTGGTGGCCAGGGGCGTTGTCGGTGTCAAAACCGGCGGATCTCGGGTAGGGGGTCCCGAACTGTGCGTCTAGGCGGATGGTAACAGGAGACAAGGGACACCATGTTTTTACCCAGGTTCGGGCCCTCTCGATGGAGGTAATACCCTACTCACCTTGATTAATATTGATGATATGGGTAGTACAAGAGTGGATCTACCACGAGATCGTGAGAGGCTAAACCACGGAAGCTAGCCTATGGTATGATTGTTGTTCGTCCTCTGAGACTAAAACCCTCCGGTTTATATAGACACCGGATAGGTTAGGGTTACATGTAGTCGGTTACAATGGTAGGAGATCTACATATCCGTGTCGCCAAGCTTGCCTTCCACGCCAAGGAAAGTCCCATCCGGACACGGGACGAAGTCTTCAATCTTGTATCTTCATAGTCTTGGAGTCCGGCCGTGGCGATAGTCCGGCTATCCGGACACCCCTAGTCCAGACTCCTCGGTAGCCCACTGAACCAGGCTTCAATGACGATGAGTCCGGCGCATATCGTCTTCAAAGATTGCAAAGGCGGGTTCCTCCTCCGAATACTTCATAGAAGGTTTTGAACACAAGGATAGTGTCGGCTCTGCAAAACAAGTTCCACATACCACCGTAGAGAAAATAACTTTTGCAGATCTGTGGCGTATTCAGCGGGGTGACATCACACCACGGCCAGGCCTTTATATGAATCGTTTTTACCGTTCCACCTCGGTAGCGTTTAGCGAGGCGGTTTCCTTGGCACGTCTTATCAAAGCATAGATCGTGCCCCTTATTCCGGGATTCTCATCAATACGGATGTGGGTAACCCATCCGCGCCATTGATTACGGTGCTTGGGAGATAAGCGAGTTTTACCAGCTGGTGGGGACGCATAACTTCGTCCGTCCATATAAGGGATAAGGATCCACCTTTTCACCTCGCCTTCTTCCTCCTTTGCTCATCCATTTCCGCTTTTCGAGCTCCAGCGCCCAAGTCCGCACATCCCACCTCAACCTTCTCCAGCCATGTCGGGACCGGGAGGCGGTGGATGGCCTCCTCCGTCCACGGAGGGCACATCACAAGACTGCGGGAGGCGGATATTTGTCGGCGTCATCGCGCCTGAGCTGCCGATGCAGGCAGCTTATTCCAACCCCGAGGCCCCATGAGAGGGTGGTGTTTCTCCCCACTTCCTCCGCGGACTAGGTTTTCCACTTCACCCATTTGTCCGGGGCTCATGTTCTACTACGGCACGGACTTCCACGACCTGGCCCCGAATTTCATCCTCAACATCTCGGCGTTTATCGTCGTGTGCGAGGCCTTCCTCTGCATCCAGCCCCACTTCGGATTATGGCTCAAGATCTTCAACGTCCGGCCGAAGGTAGTGGGCGGTCGTCAAGCGGAGTGCAGAGGCGCCATGCTTGGCAAGATGGCCAAGGTCCTATGGCTCGAGGGCGCCTTTGTGGAGACAATAAAGGGGTGGCAATCAGGGTGGTTCTACATCATCGAGCCACGCGACCCCGAATGGGTGGCGGCCCCCGAATTCAGATCTGGCTTCCCCACACGGCTCTCGTCATGGAAAGAGACGGGCCTGACGTAGAATTCGGAAGAAACTATCCGGACTCGAGACATGCGTCCGAAACCTGGTGGACAAGAATCTCAGGCTTGTCGACGTAATCCAGGTGATGCTCATCCGCCGGATTCTCCCATGCCAACAACGGGCCTTTAACTTGTGGGAGTTCAATCCGGCACAACACCGAACCTTGAGCCGGCTCTTCGACACTACGTACGAAGATGCCTGGAAGGTGCTGTTCAAGGGCGCTGAAGCCCCAGCATCCGCTAACAAACGGATACAGCTCACGGCGTCCAGCCGGTGCGGTAAGTTATTTACCCTTTACGGGACTCTTTTTTCATAGATTGACTCTATGTGGGATCTGAAAACTCCCTATTCTTTGACAGGACTGGCTGAAGACGTCCGGACAGATTAACTGTCCGGCTCCTTTGCCAGAAGACCCAGCGGACGCCCGATTGACGGGGCTGCTGGCTCCGCACCCATGTGGTGCCGGAGAAGAAGGCCAGAAAGGAGGCCACGGAACTCGAAGGAGCTCCCGACGCCAGTGCCGTCGGATTCTCAAGCGGAATCTTCTCCTGAGGACGAGGAGGAAGAAGAAGAAGCTCCTCCCCCAATGGGGGAGGAGAAGAAAAGGAAGGCCGCCCCAACTGGGGAGGCCGGAGGGTCCAAGAAGGGAAGAACCCTTCCTCCGGACTTCTCCACCAACGTCGACGACGAGGAGGAGGATTGGCCTACAAGGGCCAAGCCCCCGGCAAGATCGTAAGTGTCCGGATACCCATGGCTTTTTATTATCACAGAGTGTTCTCTAATGTCGAACAACCGTGCAGCCCGCCCAAGGGCGAGTTCGCCGATTCGTCGAGCGGGTCCCTGGGCTCATCGGAACTGGAGAGTGCTTCGCTTCCGACCGCCTCCTTGCCTCACGCTGCGGACGGCGCCGCGGTGGGGCCCCAAGGGGGGCTTGGTCAAGAGGAGGTAGCACAGTGCCACAAGGCAACCTCCCGGACTCCAAGCCCAGGCAAGACCCCGAGGCTCTAAGCCCGACCCTCGTCCGGACTCCATGCCGAACCATCGGCCGGTTCAAGTCCGGCCAGCGGATCCTTCGCAAGAAGGGTAAGACGCCGGTGTCCTCCGTCCAACCGGAGGCACCGGATAAGCTCTTCGAGGCGCTCAACAGCGCCTCCATCGAGGAGGAGCACCACACCTGTTATGAGTGCGGTGATCCGGACAGTTCGATCCGCCAAGAGCGGGCCGACTGGCTTATCACCTTCTAACAGCTTTGAGGTAAGTTTAGAATATGTAAAAATATTACCGCATAGACAGTAGCCCTCGATGCTTAGTTCGGCGTTGGAAAGAAAAGCCGGACTAAGGATCTAAAAGATATACGCAGGAGTCTAACATAAGTATGTCAATATGGGTATGCAAAGGCGCTGCTGACCTCACCAGACCGACTGTGGAGGTCAATGCATTGAAGCAGAACCTCGAGCGGTCCGAGAACGAGCTTGGCCAAGCCAAGAAGCAGCTCGAGGACAAGGAAGGTAAGTAGTACCTTATTAAAGAAATACCTTATAAAAAGGTTTCGGTTGCAAAAAATAACAGGAATAACTTGGGTACTACAGGGGCCACGAACGAGGTGGCGACCACTCAAGGAAGCGGTGTCCGTGGGTCGAAACAAAGCGGCTGCGGAACGCACCGAGGGAGAGAAGGGGGAGGCGCAGCTGGCCAAGGTACGACAAGAGCTCCAAGCTCTCGTGGAAGAACACGAGGGTTTGGAGCGTGACTCGAAGACTCGAGAGTCCGAGCTCGCCTCGGCTCTTGAGAGTGCCAAAGCTGCTAAGGCCGAGGCCCAAAAAGCCCTCCAAGAAATTGAGTCGTTGAAGAAGATAGCGGCGGGTAAGGCATTCTTTATGCAAAGCAAGCATGTGAAAGTGAATTATCTATTACTTACCCGGATTCGGAGCTCTCCAGGAGCATTCGCAGATTTGCCCCGTAGTGTGTCTGATGCTGCCGCATTCTACCGCGCCAAGAAGGGGAGCTCGACGGAAAAGGTGTTCTGGTCTCAGTATGCTGAGGCCGAACATCCGGTGCCCCTGAGCAACCAGATGAAGCAGATGGTCGAGCTCCACAAGGTCGCCGAACAGGCCATGAAGGGCCTTATAACGCGGCTGTGGCCATTGGAGGCCATGCCCGGGAGCTACTTCGGCTTGGTGCAGCAGCTGGTGGATGCCTGTCCACGGATTGAAGTCATCAAGCGCTCCGTCTGCATTGAAGGTGTCCGTCGGGCCCTTGCCCGTGCTAAAGTGCACTGGGGCAAGCTGGATGCGAGAAGCTTGTGATGGACGGGCCACCAAGGGCCATGAGCATCGCATACGCCGAAATGTACTATGAGGGCCTCTCAAGGGTGCCCGCCGAATAGCGGATGAGTGCTCCAAAGATGTAATTTTGAATAAACTCGCATTTGTTATCATGTACGCTGAAAACTTGTTCATATGCGCTAAGCAACGCTTATTAATTTAAAATATTACCTTCGTATGCGACCGTTTATCAAATTTGAGAGATGGCAAGTCGTTAGCTTCAAATTTCATGCCACGAAAGTCTTTGGGGTGTTCGGGATAAACTTGAGCACTCTTGTTCCCATTCTTGGGTCCATCTAGGAGGCGCTCAACACAACGAACAAGGCAACCGGACTTATAATGCTTGAACACTCTCACTTAGCCATAGAATTCTATAATTTTAAATTTCGGCGAAGCCCCTAGTATTCGGAAGACCGAGTTCGGGGCGCTATCCACGCCTTGGCCGGACAATTTCGGTTCCTCGCTCTAAGCGGCATAAGTCTTTAGGGACCCGAAAAAACCTCTCGAACAGTGACCGGCTCTCGCCATATCATGACGGTCAGTTTTAGCTTTCTCCACTGAGGTGCTCGACCTAGCTCAACTGGGGCACAATCGCAGTGGTTCTCCCGGTGCTACCTTAGCCGATATAACGGAACGTAAGGTACCAAAAAACAGGAGCCGGGCAAAACCAACTATTGACCCAAGACATGATTCGGAGCCGATTCATATAATTCTATAAGTTCGGGGTGCCGCACTTGTGAAAGTGTTCGGACTTATCTCACCATAATTTTGGGATACTTAAGCCCCTGGTGTATTCGTCGTACCAAAGTGTACGGTTGCAACATGTCATGAAATGAACATATATATAGATAAAGGAAGTAGAGCAATAATAAGCAAAAGCTATGTATTGTTTATTCAAAAAGGTACTACAATGAAAGCAGAACGATACAAATAGTGCGGTAAGCAAGGGATGGGACTATCTAAGATGTCCCCCTCCAGGGGTAAGCTGCGGGATGGTATGTAAAACAGGTATAATGCTTGTAATAGAGACCACCTAAACACTTCGACGTGGCTTACTGTTTCCCTGGCTGTTGCATCGTGAGTTCGGCGATTCTAGTGCCGGACAGGACTTCTGGAAGACGGAGTCCTGAAAGTAAGAAAAAGGAAGAAAAAGGAAAAAAGGAAAAGCCCACAGTGCGGTCGAGCCGCATTCTTGGCGTGCCATGGTCTTGCCCCTCCCCATATGCCCATGGTATCTCCAGAGCGTAATTATGTACACGTAACACTAGCTTCGCAATTTCGCGAGGGCTGGGGTTGGGGCCGGATTGCTACGCGTGCTTGAATCGTGCCAGGCGTTCTTGTTGTAGGTTACTCCGGGCGCGCTTGACAGTGTCCAGACGTTTAATGGACGGACTCGAGAGTTGCTGTGAGAGGCTGCTTTGTACCTCCGCCGCGAGGGCCGCCGTGTGCTCCTCCGTTCGGAGAGAGCGTTCGGTGTTTCCATTGACCGTGATTACTCCTCGAGGGCCTGGCATCTTGAGCTTGAGGTATGCATAGTGCGGCACCGCATTGAACTTTGCAAATGCGGTTCGTCCGAGCAGTGCATGATAGCCGCTGCGGAATGGGACGATGTCGAAGATTAACTTTGAGTGTAACCGAGCCCGTACAACTGGCCTCTACACCCGGTATGACGCCTTTAAAGGTCGTCTTTGTAGGTTTAATCCTTGAGGGGTCTATGCCCATTTTGTGCACTGTATCCTGATAAAGCAGGTTCAGGCTGCTGCCGCCGTCCATCAGGACTTTGGTTAGGTGAAATCCGTCGATAATTGTGTCAAGAACCAATGCGGCGAAACCGCCGTGACGGATGCTAGTGGGGTGGTCCCTTCGATCGAAGGTGATCGGGCAGGAAGACCATGGGTTGACCTTCGGGCGGCGGCTCCATCGCATATACGTCCCTTAGTGCACGCTTCCGCTCCCTTTTGGGTATATGGGTTGCGTATATCATGTTCACCGTCCGCACTTGCGTGGGAAAACCCTTCTATCCTCTATTGTTCGGCGGGCGGGGCTCTTCCTCGTCATCTCTAAGCATCCACTTGTCATTGAGTTAGGCACTTAACTTGCTTTCTTGAACACCCAACAGTCCCTGTTGGTGTGATTAACTGATTTTCGGGGTGCCATGTATCCGCACAAGCAATCGAGTATTCGGTCCAAGTTGGACGGGCCACAGGTATTTCTTTTGAATGGCTTCTTCCGCTGACCGGTTTAGAGCCTCTGAATCCGGCATTGACGGCCGTATCTTGAGTGTTATCGCCGTTAATGCGGCGCTTGTTCTTGTTGCGACGCAACCTGCCGTTCTTGTCCTTGGTATCCGAACTATCGGGATGTTTGGCCAAGTTGTTGCTTCGAGCTAGCGGCTGTCCTCTCCCGCACAAAAGCGGGTCATGAGTGTTGTGAGGGCTGCCATGGATTTTGGCTTTTCCTGTCCTAGGTGCCAGGCAAGCCACTCGTCGCGGATGTTATGTTTGAAGGCTGCAAGGGCCTCTGCATCCGGACAATCAATGATTTGATTTTTCTTTGCTAGGAACCGTGTCCGTAATTGTCCGGCCGATTCTTCCGGCTGCTTTGGATTATGTGGCTAAGGTCATCGGCGCCCTGTGGTCGCACATATGAGCCCAGAAGTTATCAAGGAATGCGGCTTCCGTGTCCTCCCAACAACCAATTGATTCTGCTGGCAAGTTGTTGAGCCAATGTCGAGCTGGTCCTTTAAGCTTGAGTGGGAGGTATTTGATGGCATGTAGATCATCACCGCGGGCCATGTGGATATGGAGGAGATAGTCCTCGATCTAGACCGCAGGGTCTGTGGTACCATCGTATGATTCGATGTTTATGGGTTTGAAGCCCTCGAGGATTTGATGATCCATTACTTCATCTGTGAAGCATAGTGGGTGTGCGGCGCCTCTGTATTGGGCTATATCACGACGTAGCTCATATGAGCTTTGTCTACTGTGTTCGGCCCGGCGGGTTTGCTGTATCCGGCGCGACGGTAATCATCCCGCGTCGTTGGGCGCCCACACGATCCGTAGATCGATCTTGTATGTTTTGCCTTATCCTCCAATATAGCTCGCAAGTCCGGCGCGTTTTCCCGTGCCTTGGTACTTTTTGAGCGGCGTCGGGGTGTGGCTTGAGCGGAGGGCCGAGAGGCTTCTCCTGTCAGCGACCACGGGGTGGCCGGTCTGCCATGTCGTCTTGCTGGTGACTTGGGTGCTTCCTCCTTTGATCGAGGCAACGGCCTGCGTTTGGGGTAGCTTTTGGAGGCGTTCGAGTCCATACTCTTCGGCTGCAAGGACTTCGGTCCATCTGTCAGCTAGCAGATCCTGGTCAGCTCTAAGTTGTTGCTGCTTTTTCTTGAGGCTGCTTGCCGTGGCTATAAGCCTGCGTTTGAAACGCTCCTGTTCGGCGGGATCCTCAGGCACGACAAATTCGTCGTCGTCGAGGCTTGCCTCGTCTTCGGAGGGAGGCGCATAATTATCGTCCTCGACCTCTCTTTCTGCCGCACTGTCGTGCGGACTTGCTTCTCCCTCCTCCTGCGCCGAGTCCTGCTCGAGGGGGTTCTCTTGACCTTTGTCCGGTGTTATTATCTCCGTGCGGAATCACCGCTTTTATTGTGGCGGGATTTAGAGCGGCGCCACGACGTCGGCGCTTCGGCTGTTTCTTGGAGGGTCATCCTCCGTTGTTCCATCGCCGTTCCCATCTTTTGGGATGTCCACCATGTATATGTCATATGACGAGGTGGCCTTCCGATTGCCCTATGGCGCTGGTTCTTGGTCGTCTCCGGCGTCGTCGTCCATACCGTCGACGTCTTCGGAGTCGAAGTCGAGCATGTCGGTTAAATCATCGACAGTGGCTACAAAGTGGGTGGTGGGTGGGCATTGAATTTCTTCATCCATATCCCAACCTTCCTGTCCGCAGTCCGGCCAGGGCTCTCCGGATAAAGAGAGAAACTTTAGCGAATTCAGAATGTCGCCAAAGGGCGAGTGCTGAAAGATGTCCGCGACCGTGAACTCCATAACGGGCGCCCAATCGGATTCGATTGGCAAGGGCGTGGAGGGTTCGGAGTCCGGAGAGGAGTCCGGCACCCTGGAGTCGAGGTCTTCACAAAGGATAGGGATGGAGTTCGGCTCAATCGCCGTAGAGATGGTAGCTCCCAGGGCGGTGTCCAACCACCCGTCCTCGATCGAGGGAACCGCTCGGATTATGGGTCGAGGCGAAGCGGAGTGCGGCCTCCAAGGCACTGTTCGGCTGCAGAGCTAGATCATGCCCATCGAGACAGTGCGGCACGCTTGGCCGCGGGTCGAATCCGTCGAATATCAAGTCTCCACGGATATCGGCCGTATAGTTCAAACTTCCAAATCTGACCCGATGGCTAGGGGCGTAGCTTTCGATCTGCTCCGGATGGCCAGCGAATTAATTGGCCCGCGGCATAAAGCCACCGAATACGAAGATCTGTCCGGGAGAAAAGTCTCACCCTAGACCACGTCGTTGTTGATGATCGAAGGAGCCATCGGGCCTATCGGTGGCGACAGAGGAGCTCTCAATGAAAGCACCAATGTCGGTGTCAAAACCGCGGATCTCGGTAGGGGTCCCGAATCGTGCTCTAGGCGGATGGTAACAGAGACAAGGGACACGATGTTTTTACCCAGGTTCGGGCCCTCCGGATGGAGGTAATACCCTACTCCTGCTTGATTAATATTGATGATATGGGTAGTACAAGAGTAGATCTACCATGAGATCAAGGAGGCTAAACCCTAGAAGCTAGCCTATGGTATGATTGTTGTTCGCCCTACGGACTAAAACCCTCCGGTTTATATAGACACCGGATAGGTTAGGGTTACAGTCGGTTACAATGGTAGGAGATCTACATATCCGTATCGCCAAGATTGCCTTCCACGCCAAGGAAAGTCCCATCCGGACACGGGACGAAGTCTTCAATCTTGTATCTTCATAGTCTTGGAGTCCGGCCGTGACGATAGTCCGGCTATCCGGACTGTTGGGGAACGTAGTAATTTCAAAAAATTTCCTACGATCACGCAAGACCATGGTGATGGCATAGCAACGAGAGGGAAGAGTGTCCGTCCACGTACCCTCGTAGACCGAAAGCGGAAGCGTAATAACAACGCTGTTTATGTAGTCGAACGTCTTCACTATCCGACCGATCCAAGCAACCAAAGTAATGCACATCCGAGTTCTTCTCACGTTCAGCTCGATGACGCATCCCGGACTCCGATCCAGCAAAGTGTCGGGATGAGTTCCGTCAACGCAAGGCGTGGTGGCGATGTTGATGCTCCACCGACGGAGGGCTTCGCCTAAGCTCCGCGACGACGATATGACTTCTCGGCGCAGGGCTTCGCCTAAGCTCATGACGATATGACCGAAGTGGAATATGGTGGAAGGGGCACCGCACCGCAGCTAAGGAAAGATCCGTGAGATCAACTTGTGTGTCTTGGGGTGCCCCCTGCCCTCAGATATAAAGGAGGCAAGGGGAGGTGGCCGGCCCTAGGGGAGGCGCGACTAAGGAGGAGTCCTACTCCCACCGGAGTAGGACTCTCTCCTAGTTGGACTAGGATTGGAGGAGGAGGGAAGGCGCCCCCTTCCTTGTCCTATTCGGACTAGAGGGGGGAGGGGGGCGCGCAGCCCACCTTGGCTAGCCCTTCCTCTTCTCTCCTATGGCCCATTAGGCCCATGGACCTCCGGGGTTCCGTAACCTCCTGCATCTCAGTAAAATCCGATTTCACCGGAACACTTCCGATGTCCAAATGTAGGCTTCCAATATATCAATCTTTATGTCTCGACCACTTCGAGACTCCTCGTCATGTCCGTGATCACATCCGGGACTCGAACAACCTTCGGTGCATCAATACTTATAAACTCATAATGAACTGTCATCGAAGCGTTAAGCGTCAAGGACCCTACGGGTTCGAGAACTATGTAGACATGACCTAGAACCATTCTCGGTCAATAACCAATAGCGGAACCTGGATGCCCATATTGGTTCCTACATATTCTCTTAAGATCTTTATCGGTCAAACCGCATAACGACATATGTTGTTCCCTTTGTCATCGGTATGTTACTTACCCGAGATTCGATCGTCGGTATCCAATACCTAGTTCAATCTCGTTACGGTAAGTCTCTTTACTCGTTCCATAATACATCATCTCACAACTAACTCATTAGTTGTAATGCTTGCAAGGCTTAAGTGATGTGTATTACCGAGAAGGCCTAGAGATACCTCTCCGACAATCGGAGTGACAAAACCTAATCTCGAAATACGCCAACCCAACAAGTACCTTTGGAGACAC
This sequence comes from Aegilops bicornis, assembly GCA_021605145.1. Classification (NCBI taxonomy): domain Eukaryota; kingdom Viridiplantae; phylum Streptophyta; class Magnoliopsida; order Poales; family Poaceae; genus Aegilops; species Aegilops bicornis. The sequence goes on along the minus strand of CM038674.1, from coordinate 131,316,368 downwards.
CTGTAGTACTCCTTTATAATCACCCGATTACGTTGTGACGTTTGGTAGTACCTAAAGTGTTCCTCCGGTAAACGGAGTTGCATAATCTCATAGTTATAGGAACATGTATGGGTCATGAAGAAAGCATTAACATACTAAACGATCAAGTGTTAAGCTAACGGAATGGGTCATGTCAATCAGATCATTCAACTAATGATGTGACCTTGTTAATCAAATAACAACTCCTTGTTCATGATTAGGAAACATAACCATCTTTGATTAACAAGCTAGTCAAGTAGAGGCATACTAGTGACATACCGTTTGTCTATATATTCACACATGTATTATGTTTCCGGTTAATACAATTCTAGCATGAATAATAAACCTTTATCATGATATAAGGAAATAAATAATAACTTTATTATTGCCTCTAGGGCATATTTCCTTCAGTCTCCCACTTGCACTAGAGTCAATAATCTAGATTACAAAGTAATGATCCTAACACCCATGGAGTCTTGGTGCTGATCATGTTTTGCTCGTGGAAGAGGCTTAGTCAACGGTCTGCAACATTCAGATCCGTATGTATTTTGCAAATCTCTATGTCTCCCACTTGGACTTGGTCCCGAATGGAATTGAAGCGTCTCTTGATATGCTTGGTCCTCTTGTGAAATCTGGATTCCTTTGCCAAGGCAATTGCACCAAGATTGTCACGTAAGATCTTCATAGGTCCCGATGCACTAGGTATGACACCTAAATCGGAAATGAACTCTTTCATCCAGACTCCTTCATTTGCTGCTTCCGAAGCAGCTATGTACTCCGCTTCACATGTAGATCCCGCCACGACGCTTTGTTTAGAACTGCACCAACTGACAGCTCCACCGTTCAATAAAAACACGTATCCGGTTTGCGATTTAGAATCGTCCGGATCAGGTCAAAGCTTGCATCGACGTAACCATTTACGACTAGCTCTTTGTCACCTCCATATACGAGAAACATATCCTTAGTCCTTTTCGTGTATTTCAGATGTTCTTGACCGTTGTCCAGATGATCCATTCCTGGATTACTTTGGTACCTTCCTGCCAAGCTTACAGCTAAGCATACGTCAGGTCCGTACACAGCATTGCATACATGATAGAGCCTATGGCTGAAGCATAGGAACATCTTTCATTTTTTCTCTATCTTCTGCTGTGGTCGGGCATTGAGTCGACTCAATCTTATACCTTGTAACACGTGCAAAAACCTTTCTTTGCCTGATCCATTTTGAACTTTTCAAAACTTTATCAAGGTATGTGCTTTGTGAAAGTCCAATTAAGCGTCTTGATCTATCTCTATAGATCTTGATGCCCAATATGTAAGCAGCTTCACCGAGGTCTTTCATTGAAAAACTTTTATTCAAGTATCCTTTTATGCTATCCAGAAATTCTATATCATTTCCAATCAATAATATGTCGTCCACATATAATATCGTAAATGCTACAGAGCTCCCACTCACTTTCTTGTAAATACAGGCTTCTCCAAAAGTCTGTACAAACCCATATGCTTTGATCACATTATCAAAGCGTTTATTCCAACTCCGAGAGGCTTGCACCAGACCATAAATTGATCGTTGGAGCTTGCACACTTTGTTAGCACCCTTTGGATCGACAAAACCTTCTGGTTGCATCATATACAACTCTTCTTCTAGAAATCCATTCAAGAATGCAGTTTTTACATCCATTTGCCAAATTTCATAATCATAAAATGCGGCAATTGCTAACATGATTCGGACAGACTTAAGCATCGCTACGGGTGAGAAAGTCTCATCGTAGTCAACCCCTTGAACTTGTCGAAAACCTTTCGCAACAAGTCGAGCTTTGTAGACAGTTATATTACCATCAGCGTCGGCCTTCTTCTTAAAGATCCATTTATTTTCAATGGCTTGCCGATCATCGGGCAAGTCAACCAAAGTCCATACTTTGTTCTCATACATGGATCCCATCTCAGATTTCATGGCTTCCGGCCATTTTATGGAATCTGGGCTCACCATCGCTTCTTCATAGTTTGTAGGTTCGCCATGGTCAAGTAACATGACTTCCGAATAGGATTACCGTACCACTCAGTGCGTATTTTACTCTGGTTGACCTACGAGGTTCAAGAGTAACTTGATCTCAAGTTTCATGATCATCATCATTAGTTTCCTCACTAATTGGTGTAGTTGTCACAGAACCATTTCTTGTGATGAACTACTTTCCAATAAGGGAGCAGATATGATTATCTCATCAAGTTCTACTTTCCTCCCACTCACTTCTTTCGAGAGAAACTCTTTCTCTAGAAAGGATCCGAATTTAGCAACGAAAATCTTGCCTTCAGATCTGTGATAGAAGGTGTACCCAACAGTCTCCTTTGGGTATCCTATGAAGACACATTTTTCCGATTTGGGTTCGAGCTTATCTGGTTGAAGTTTCTTTACATAAGCATCGCAGCCCCAAACTTTAAGAAACGACAACTTTGGTTTCTTGCCAAACCACAGTTCATAAGGCGTCGTCTCAACGGATTTTGACGGTGTCCTATTCAACGTGAATGTGGCCGTCTCTAAAGCATAACCCCAAAATGATAGCGGTAAATCGGAAATAGACATCATAGATCGCACCATATCTAGTAAAGTACGATTCTGACGTTCGGACACACCATTTCTCTGTAGTGTTCGGTGGCGTGAGTTGCGTAAACTATTCCACATTGTTTCAAATGTAAACCAAACTCGTAACTCAAATATTCTCCTCCACGATCAGATCGTAGAAATTTTATTTTCTTGTTACGATGATTTTCCACTTCACTCTGAAATTCTTTGAACTTTTCAAATGTTTCAGATTTGTGTTTCATTAAGTAGATATACCCATATATGCTCAAATCATCTGTGAAGGTGAGAAAATAACGATACCCGCCGCGTGCCTCAACATTCATTGGACCACAAACATCAGTATGTATGATTTCCAACAAATCAGTTGCTCGCTCCATAGTTCCGGAGAACGGCGTTTTGGTCATCTTGCCCATGAGGCACGGTTCGCAAGTACCAAGTGATTCATAATCAAGTGATTCCGTAAGCCCATCAAGATGGAGTTTCTTCATGCGTTTTACACCGATATGACCTAAACGGCAAAGTGCCACAAATAAGTTGCACTATCATTATCAACTCTGCATCTTTTGGCTTCAACATTATGAATATGTGTATCACTACCGCCGAGATTCAACAAGAATAGACCATTCTTCAAGGGTGCATGACCATAAAAGATATTACTCATATAAATAGAACAACCATTATTCTCTCGATTTAAATGAATAACCGTCTCGCATTAAACAAGATCCAGATATAATGTTCATGCTCAACGCGGCACCAAATAACAATTATTTAGGTCTAAAACTAATCCCGAAGGTAGATGTAGAGGTAGCGTGCCGATTGCGATCACATCGACTTTGGAACCATTTCCAACGCGCATCGTCACCTCGTCCTTAGCCAATCTTCGCTTAATCCGTAGTTCCTGTTTCGAGTTGCAAATATTAGCAATGTAACCAGTATCAAATACCTGTACTATCATGCGAGTATTAGCAAGGTACACATCAATAACATGTATATCACATATACCTTTGTTCACCTTGCCATCCTTTTTATCCGCCAAATACTTGGGGCAGTTCCGCTTCGATGTCCGTCTGCTTGCGGTAAAAACACTCGATTTCAGGCTTAGGTCCAGACTTGGGTTTCTTCTCTTGATCAGCAACTTTCTTGCTGTTCTTTTGAAGTTCCTTCTTCTTCCCTTTGCCCTTTTCTTGAAACTAGTGGTCTTGTTGATCATCAACACTTGATGCTCTTTCTTGATTTCTACCTCCGCAGCTTTTAGCATCGCGAAGAGCTCGTGAATTGTCTTAGTCATCCCTTGCATATTATAGTTCATCACGAAGCTCTTGTAGCTTGGTGGCGATGATTGGAGAATTCATCAATGACACTATCATCCGGAAGATTAACTCCCGGCTGAATTAAGTGATTGTTATACCCGGACATTTTGAGTATGTGCTCACCGATGTAACTATTCTCCTCTATCTTGCAGCTATAGAACTTATTGGAGACTTCATATCTCTCAATCCGGGCATTTGCTTGAAATATTAACTTCAACTCCTGGAACATCTCATATGCTCCATGACGCTCAAAACGTCGTTGAAGACCCGGTTCTAAGCCGTAAAGCATGGCACACTGAACTATAGAGTAGTCATCAGCTCTGCTTTGCCGACGTTCACAACTTCGGCTCAAGATCTGCAGCAGAACTGTCACCCAGCGGTGCTTCCCAGACGTAATTTTTACGTGCAGCAATGAGGATAATCCTCAAGTTACGGACCCAGTCCGTGTAATTGCTACCATCATCTTTCAACTTTGCTTTCTCAAGGAACGCATTAAAATTCAACGGAACAACAGCACGAGCCATCTATCTACAGCAAACATAGACAAGCAAAATACTATCAGGTACTAAGTTCATGATAAATTTAAGTTCAATTAATCATATTAAAAAACTCCCACTTAGACAGACATCTCTCTAGTCATCTAAGTGATCACGTGATCCATATCAACTAAACCGTGTCCGGTCATCACGTGAGACGGAGTAGTTTCAATGGTGAACATCACTATGTTGATCATATCTACTATATGATTCACGTTCGACCTTTCGGTCTCCGTGTTCCGAGGCCATATCCGCTATATGCTAGGCTCGTCAAGTTTAACCTGAGTATTCGGCGTGCAACTGTTTTGCACCCGTTGTATTTGAACGTAGAGCCTATCACACCCGATCATCACGTGGTGTCTCAAAGACGAAGAACTTTCGCATCGGTGCATTCTCATGTAGAACACTTCTTGATAATTTTTTAGTGAGAGATCATCTTATAATGCTACCGTCAATCAAAGCAAGATAAGATGCATAAAGGATAAACATCACATGCAATCAATATAAGTGATATGATATGGTCATCATCATCTTGTGCTTGTGATCTCCATCGCCAAGCACCGCCATGATCACCATCGACACCGGCGCGACACCTTGATCTCCATCGTAGCATCGTTGTCGTCTCGCCAACTATTGCTTCTACGACTATCGCTACTCCTTAGTGATAAAGTAAAGCAATTACATGGCGTTTGCATTTCATACAATAAAGCGACAACCATATGGCTCCTGCCAGTTGCCGATAACTCGTTACAAAACATGATCATCTCATACAATAAAATATAGCATCATGCCTTGACCATATCACATCACAACATGCCCTGCAAAAACAAGTTAGACGACCTCTACTTTGTTGTTGCAAGTTTTACGTGGCTGCTACGGGCTGAGCAAGAACCGTTCTTACCTACGCATCAAAACCACAACGATAGTTTGTCAAATAGACTCCGTTTAACCTTCTCAAGGACCGGGCGTAGCCATACTCGGTTCAACTAAAGTGAGAGAGACAGACACCGCCGTCACCTTTAAGCAACGAGTGCTCGGGCGGTGAAACCAGTCTCGCGTAAGCGTACGCGTAATGTCGGTCCGGGCCGCTTCATCTCACAATACCGCTGAACCAAAGTATGACATGCTGGTAGGCAGTATGACTTGTATCGTCCACAACTCACTTGTGTTCTACTCGTGCATATGACATCAACGCATAAAACCTGGCTCGGATGCCATCGCTTGGGGAACGAGTAATTTCAAAAATTTCCTACGATCACGCAAGACCATGGTGATGGCATAGCAACGAGAGGGAAGAGTGTCCGCCCACGCACTCGTAGACCGAAAGCGGAAGCGTTATAACAACGCGGTTGATGTAGTCGTACGTCTTCATGATCCGACCGATCCAAGCACCGAACGTACGGCACCTCCGAGTTCTACACACGTTCAGCTCGATGACGATCCCCAGGCTCCGATCCAGCAAAGCGTCGGGGATGAGTTCCACAAGACGACGGCGTGGTGACGATGTTGATGCTCCACCGACGCAGGGCTTCGCCTAAGCTCCGCGACGATATGACTTCTCCGGCGCAGGGCTTCGCCTAAGCTCCGCGACGATATGACTGAAGTGGAATATGGTGGAAGGGGGCACCGCACACGGCTAAGGAAAGATCCGTAGATCAACTTGTGTCTCTTGGGGTGCCCCCTGCCTCAGATATAAAGGAGGCAAGGGGAGGTGGCCGGCCCTAGGGGAGGCGCGACCAGGAGGAGTCCTACTCCCACCGAGTAGGACTCCCCCTCTCCTAGTTGGACTAGGATTGGAGGAGGGGAAGAGGGAAGGCGCCGCCCCCTTCCTTGTCCTAGTCGGACTAGAGGGGGGAGGGGGGCGCGCAGCCCACCTTGGCTAGCCCTTCCTCTTCTCTCCTATGGCCCATTAGGCCCATGGACCTCCCGGGGGGTTCCGGTCACCTCCCGGTACTCCGGTAAAATCCCGATTTCACCCGGAACACTTCCGATGTCCAAATGTAGGCTTCCAATATATCAATCTTTATGTCTCGACCACTTCGAGACTCCTCGTCAGGTCCGCGATCACCTCCGGGACGCCGCCCAACCTTCGGTGCATCAATACTTATAAACTCATAATGAACTGTCATCGAAACGTTAAGCGTGCGGACCCTACGGGTTCGAGAACTATGTAGACATGACCTAGAACCATTCTCGGTCAATAACCAATAGCGGAACCTGGATGCCCATATTGGTTCCTACATATTCTACGAAGATCTTTATCGGTCAAACCGCATAACGACATACGTTGTTCCCTTTGTCATCGGTATGTTACTTACCCGAGATTCGATCGTCGGTATCCAATACCTAGTTCAATCTCAAGTTACGGTAAGTCTCTTTACTCGCTCCGTAATACATCATCTCACAACTAACTCATTAGTTGTAATGCTTGCAAGGCTTAAGTGATGTGTATTACCGAGAAGGCCTAGAGATACCTCTCCGACAATCGGAGTGACAAAACCTAATCTCGAAATACGCCAACCCAACAAGTACCTTTGGAGACACCTGTAGTACTCCTTTATAATCACCCAGATTACGCCAGGACGCTTTGGTAGTACCCAAAGTGTTCCTCCGTAAACGGAGTTGCATAATCTCATAGTTATAGGAACATGTATGGGTCATGAAGAAAGCATTAACATACTAAACGATCAAGTGTTAAGCTAACGGAATGGGTCATGTCAATCAGATCATTCAACTAATGATGTGACCTTGTTAATCAAATAACAACTCCTTGTTCATGATTAGGAAACATAACCATCTTTGATTAACAAGCTAGTCAAGTAGAGGCATACTAGTGACATACTGTTTGTCTATATATTCACACATGTATTATGTTTCCGGTTAATACAATTCTAGCATGAATAATAAACCTTTATCATGATATAAGGAAATAAATAATAACTTTATTATTGCCTCTAGGGCATATTTCCTTCACGGACACCCCCTAGTCCGGGACTCCCTCAGGCGTAGCTCTCGATCTGCTCCATATGGCCAAGCGAGTTGGCCCGCAGTGCGAAGCCGCTGAATACGAAGATCTATCCGGTGAGGAAAACCTCACCCTGGACCGCATCGTTATCAATGATCGGAGGAGCCATCCAGCTTTACGTCGACGACACATGGAACTCTCAATGAAAGCACCAATGTCGGTGTCAAAACCGGCGGATCTCGGGTAGGGGTCCCGAACTGTGTGTCTAAGGCGGATGGTAATAGGAGGCAGGGGACATGATGTTTACCCAGGTTTGGGCCCTCTCGATGGAGGTAATACCCTACTTCCTGCTTGATTGATCTTGATGATATGAGTAGTACAAGAGTTGATCTACCATGAGATCGTAGAGGCCAAACCCTAGAAGCTAGCCTATGGTATGATTGTTGTTGGTCCTACGGACTAAACCCTCCGGTTTATATAGACACCGGAGGGGGCTAGGGTTACAGTCGGTTACAATAGGAGGAGATCTACATATCCGCATCGCCAAGCTTGCCTTCCACGCCAAGGAGAGTCCCATCCGCATACCTAGACGAAGTCTTCAATCTTGTATCTTCATAGTCCAACAGTCCGCCAAAGGATATAGTCCGCTGTCCGGATACCCCTATTCGGGACTCCTCAACAGATTTCAAGGCCGCAAGTTTGGCCTTATATGCATCAGCTCCGAATCATTGTCTTGGGTCAATAGTTGGGTTGCCCGGTTCCTGTGCTTGCTACCCTACGTTCCGCTCTATCGGCTAGGGTGGTAAAGTAAGAACTACTGCGATTGTGCCCTGGCCTAAACCGGATGAGCACCTCAGTAGAGAAAGCTGAAAACTGACTATCAATGCGGCGAGAGCTGGTCAACCACTTGACGACTTATTGGAATCTTTAGCGATTCTCCGTGTAACACGAGGGATCTTTTTCAGATCAGATATGCAAGGCACCATACACCGCATACATACCAGGGGCTATGTCGTAGCCCCACCATAAAACTCCTATGGCTAAGTGAAAGTGTTAACGCCTTATAGTCTGATTGCCTAGTTCACCGCATTATCACCTCCTTCACGGACCAAGACGTTGGATAAAGAGTGATTAAATGCTTTTCCGAACACCCCCATGCTTCCTACGAGGGGGCCGAAGCCGACGACTGGAAAACTTTCAGATTATATTTAAACGGCCGCATCGGAGGAATTCAAGCTTGCAAGCAAAACATAAATAGATTAATTATAAATTTGTCTTTACAATTCTAATGCACCTCACTCGAACATTATGTTCTTCGAGCATTGACCCTCTATCAGGCGGGCGGCTTCCAGGACGTCTTCAAAATAATGCTTCGGCTCATTACGGTCCTTGCCCTTGGGCGGACTCTTCGTCACGATGTCAATGGCCTTCATCTTTCCCCAGAATGTCTTGACTTGGGAAAAGGCCATCCGTGCACCTTCAATGCACGCCGAGCGCTTCACAACGTTGATTCGCGGCACCGCGCCCACAAGTCTTTGTACCAGATCGAAGTAGCTCCCCGGAATAGGCCCAGTTGGCCACAACCGGATTACGACATCCTTCATGGCAGCGCCGGATATCCTATGCAGCTCGGCCCACTGGGACATCTGTTCATTCAGCAACAGTGGGCGCTTTGACGCGCCAAATTGTGACCACAAAAGCTTCTCCGTTGCATACCCCTCTCGCGCATGGTAAAACTGCGCCGCTTCGGAAGAACACTTCGGCAAGTCTAAAAATTCGTCCGGAGAACTCCATACTTGGTTAAGCCGAGCATAGTTCGGATGGCCGAACTTAGCCTATAGCAAAAAAGGCTTGCCAGCCGCAATCTCCCCAGCTTGCCGGATTTCCTCACGAGCCGCTCTGGATTCAGACCGCACTTCTCTCGCCTCTTGTATGGCCTTGTCAAGTTCAGCCGTTTTGGCTTCATTTTCCTTCTCAAGAAGTTTACAGCGGGTAGTCGCATTCTTTAATTCATGCGCCATGGTGGACATCTTCTTCTCGTATTGGCGTCGTGCAACTTGTTCGGCTTTCAACTCAGCCGATGCCTTTTCAAAGAGTCAAGATTACTAAACCGGCCTGCTCCTTGGTCTTGACTAGCTCACCAAGAGCTTCCACGACGGCAGCACCATCTGCATTCATGCACGTTTCATATAAAACTCTTTTCAGCGTCAAGCACATTGGTGTAAGGAATGCTCGAAATATATACCTTGTGAGTCGTCAAGACGCCTGTTGATAAATGCAATGTCATCCTCCGCAATTTCCAGCTTTCGCTGCAGTTCGGCCATTTCCGTATTTCGGGCAGCCACAGGAGGGGAGGCAGCCTGTATTCCAAGTTAAATCAAGTAATACGTGAGCATATCTCTTTGATCCTCCGATCGCCTCCTTCGAAAGGCAATCTAAGCCTCAGGGGCTACTGCATATACAACAGGTGCATTCTGTCAATAAAATTCAATTGACAAAATTACATCACAAACCTCAAAACCTCTTAGAAGGCTCGTGAAGGCCTCGTTCAATCCACTCTTCGCGGATAGAACCTTTTTTACCATCGTAACCATCAAGGCACGGTGCTCCTCTGAAATGGACGCTTTTCATAGCATGTCCGTCAGCATTTCCGGCGCTCCTGGATCTTCGGAAACCGCCGCCGGAGTACGCCATTCCTTTGAAGGAATCTGCTTACTAGCCTCCAGAATCGTCTCCGGTTGTAAATCGGACGGTTTCAGGCCATCATTCTTGATTCCCGAACCCTGACTGACAGAGGCACCACCTTCGGGTAATGCCTTCTTCGTTTCCTGCACTACTTGGCGATCGGGAGGAGCCCTTCGGGACGATACCTCGGTATCATCCCCCCTATTGGGCAAGGAGGCCGGAGAAGTCGTGTCACTCTCCATCATCTCCGGAAGAAGATCTCCCAAGGAGGAGGACGATTGAGAAACACCAGACGTTAACATGCGTGGATGTATGATGACCCACAAGTATAGGGGATCTATCATAGTCCTTTCGATAAGTAAGAGTGTCGAACCCAACGAGGAGCAGAAGGAAATGATAAGTGGTTTTCAGCAAGGTATTCTCTGCAAGCACTGAAATTATAGGTAACAGATAGTTTTGTGATAAGATAATTTCTAACGTGCAACAAGTAACAAAAGTAAATAAAGTGCAGCAAGGTGGCCCAATCCTTTTTGTAGCAAAGGACAAGCCTGGACAAACTCTTATATAGGGAAAAGCGCTCCCGAGGACACATGGGAATTATCGTCAAGCTAGTTTTCATCACATTCATATGATTCGCGTTCGGTACTTTGATAATTTGATATGTGGGTGGACCGGTGCTCGGGTGCTGTCCTTACTTGGAAAAGCATCCCACTTATGATTAACCCCTATTGCAAGCATCCGCAACTACAAAAGAAGTATTAAGGTAAACCTAACCATAGCATGAAACATATGGATCCAAATCAGCCCCTTACAAAGCAACACATAAACTAGGGTTTAAGATTCTTTCACTCTAGCAACCCATCATCTACTTATTACTTCCCAATGCCTTCCTCTAGGCCCAAATAATGGTGAAGTGTCATATAGTCAACGTTCACATAACACCACAAAAGGAGAGACAACATACATCTCATCAAAATATCGAACGGATACCAAATTCACATGACTACTAATAGCAAGACTTCTCCCATGTCCTCAGGAACAAACGTAACTACTCACAATGCTTATTCATATTCATAATCAGAGGAGTATTAATATGCATATAGGATCTGAACATATGATCTTCCAGCAAATAAACCAACTAGCATCAACTACAAGGAGTAATCAACACTACTAGCAACCTACAAGTACCAATCCTGCACTTAGAGACAAGAAATGGATACAAGAGATGGACTAGGGTTTGAGAGGAGATGGTGCTTTGGTGAAGATGTTGATGGAGATTGGCCCCTCCCGATGAGAGGAGCGTTGGTGATGACGATGGCGATGATTTCCTCCCTGAGGGAAGTGTCCCCGGCAGAACAGCTCCGCCAAAGCCCTATATTGGTTACCCCAAGGTTCCGCCTCGTGGCGGCGGAGTCTCGTCCCGAAAGCTTGCTTATGATTTTTCTTCGGACGAAAGACTTCATATAGCAGAAGATGGGCACGAGTGGGCCAATAGGGGGCCCACGAGGTAGGGGGCGCGCCCAAGGAGGTAGGGCGCGCCCCCCACCCTCGTGGCCAGGGTGTGGGCCCCCTCTGGTATTTCTTCCGCTCAGTATTTTTTTATTATTTCCAAAAATAACTTCCGGAGTTTCAGGACTTTTGGAGTTGTGTAGAATAGGTCTCTAATATTTGCTCCTTTTCCAGCCCAGAATTCTAGCTGCCGGCATTCTCCCTCCTTATGTAAACCTTGTAAAATAAGAGAGAATAGGCATAAGTATTGTGACATAATGTGTAATAATAGCCCATAATTCAATAAATATCGATATAAAAGCATGATGCAAAATGGACGTATCAACTCCCCCAAGCTTAGACCACGCTTGTCCTCAAGCGAAAGCCGATAACGATAAATATGTCCACATGTTTAGAGGTAGAGGTGTTGATAAAATAAAATATGGACATGAGGGCATCATGATCAATCTTATAACAGTAACATATATGGATATTGTCATATGATTTCTTATGATCAATTAATAATCTATTCTTAATGCAAAGTATGAATCAGAAACTTTATTGAGAACCAACAAACTATAATCGAAGTCATTGAAGCAATTGCAATTTGTCATAACATCGGAAAGAGTCTATGTCAGAGCTTTCCAGCAAGTCCACATACTCAACTATCATTTAGTCTTTCACAATTGCTAACACTCACGCAACACTTGTGGTTACAGAGTTTTAATCAGACACAGAGAAAGATAGGGGCTTATAGTTTCGCCTCCAAACCTTTTACCTCAAGGGTAATGTCAACAATAATAGTTCATGCTAACTTACATCCAATTGGATATATCTATCAGGATCTTTCCAACACACTGTGCTTGCCAAAGGATAAAATGTAAAAAGGAAATGTGAAGATCACCATGACTCTTGCATAAGGTAAAAGATAATAATAAAAGATAGGCCCTTCGCAGAGGGAAGCAGAGGTTGCCATGCGCTTTCACGGTTGGATGCACAAAATCTTAATCCGAAAGAACGTCACTTTATATTGCCACTTGTGATATGAACCTTTATTATGCAGTCCGTCGCTTTTATTTCTTCCACATCACAAGATCGTATAAAGCTTATTTCCTCCACACTAATCAATCATACATATTTAGAAAGCAATTTTTATTGCTTGCACCGATGACAACTTACTTGAAGGATCTTACTCAATCCATAGGTAGGTATGGTGGACTCTCATGGCAAAACTTGTGTCGGTGTAGTGAAAACCAGGGCTACACTAACCACCGAGCATGGGCCACGACTGTATGCAATTACACTAAAGAGAATCCATCTTCGCCGACAAGTGCTACATCAGCAAGCAAGACCCAAGCCACCTTCCCAAGAAGGAGCATCCTGCCTCGCCAGGAGGATGACATAAGGCAAAAAGAAGCAGCCAAGCCCGAGAACCGTAAGACGAGACGACCGCAAGGCTCCTTGCCGAGGTTGCCCACGAGGCCCGGCAAGGCCCCTGTCAAGATGGCCGCAAGGCCCAGGCAAGCCTCTTGCCAAGGGCGCTCACAAGGCCCCGGCAAGACCCTTGCCGGGAATGTACGCAAGGCCGCGACAAGCCCTTGCCGAGGACATCGGTGGGGCTGCAGCCAGGCACACACCTACCAAGACTCCACCGCCGTACCCATGCAGCTGCCAGCTCAACCAGCTGAGCAGGCGCCCGCGTGGCGACATGCAGTCTCTACACCGATCCAGCAAGCTCCTGCGTGGTGGCATGCAAGTCTTCCTGAAGACTCCGCCACCCGCCACCCGAGAACCAGCCAACGTGGCGCTTATAACGCCTCGTCGGCTCGGACGCGCATCAAGGCCAGGCGAGGCGGCGACAGCTGGGACGAGCTTCATTGCCGTCCCCGATAAAGCAAGAGGACGCATAAGCGGCGCATTGAATGCGTTTGTCCTGCGATATCAGGCGATAAGCTTGTACGTTGTAGATACCTTCCACCTCCTGTGTGCCACTGTGGTGACCCCTTTGACATATAAAAGGAGGCCCGAGGCATACTGTGGAAGGGGATCGGGCTTCGGATCCTCGGAGGATTCGGCTTTTTGGAGCTCCTCACGCCCCATTGCTAGTTCAAGAACACAGATAAACAAACCACCAAAGCAGGAGTAGGGTTTTACGCATCCTCGCTGCCGGAACCTGGATAAGGAAACCGCGTGCTATCTGTTTGATCCGCTCTTCTCACGACCCCGCGCCCCGCGGCCGTAGTAGGGATTCTTGTGATCCCATAGGTGTCGTTCCCACCGACATCTTTGGCGCGCCAGGTAGGGGGGCGCAATTGTGAGAATCAGGTCTAGCAGTCAACCTAGCTGTTCTTCATCGCCAGGACTCCTGCGGAGGAGGCGGCCAAGAAGGCGGCGCTGCCCGTTGGTGCGAAGGACGCCGAGGCCGCGACGAGAGAGCTAAGTCATGCTAAATTTTAAGTTTTTCTCCTTAAATATAAGGTTATTATCCGGGATGGTTCGGCCTATGTATGGAGAGCCTGTACGCAGAGGGGCCCTCCTATGATCGGCAGCGCCTTTGTTCTGTTTCGAGTCTGCTCAACAGTTCAGGCGGCCGCATCGCGAGTGGCAGGGTAGCCTTTCGCCATCGGCAACGCTCTCGGTTCTGACTCGAGTCAAGCTCGACAGATCGAGCGGCCGCGCCAAGGGCAGTAAGGTGGTTTGCCCGGTAGCAAGCACACCTGGCAGGCTGATAGGGATCCGTCCTCGAGATACCGCCCTAGGTTTACGCGCCGGCAAGCCTACCCAGTGACGTAGGGTAAACATACAAGGGAAGATCAAACAGGAAGATAGCATGCACTATTTATTTGAGATTTCTGCATAGACCTATATGCCAAGGAACCTTCTCGGGGCTAATTGCGCTCCATGTTGCCCCGAGTCCGCTCGGCAACTTGTGCGGTTGTGCTAGAACCAATAAGGTAAACCTTTCCAGGAGGCGACGTTCCCGAATAGCCGCTAAGGGCCCGTTCCCTCAAGCGCTGCTGGCTGGATCGTACGCACCGGAAAGCATTCCAACAGGCATAGGGAATATTTAGCAGAAGTCAAAATTTACAAGTGAGTTAAGTGCAGTTCAGATGCTAATCAACTTGTCATATTTAAACGCAGTTATGGCCCGGGGGCTGGCAACGCCCTTGGGACCAATCTTCTTGGTGTCAAGAACGACGAAGTTCTTCGCCATAAGCCTTCCCGGCGACGATCTTGCCGGAAGCCAGCGTCAAGAACGATGAAATTCTTCGCCATAAGCCTTCCTGGCAACGATCTTGCTGCGAGCCGGTGTCGAGAACGACAAAGTTCTTCGCCACAAGCCTTCACGGCAACAAGCTTGCCGGGAGCCGGCATCGAGAACCTCAAAGTTCTCTGCTGAAGATAAAAGCCTTCCCGGCAACAAGCTTGCCGGAAGCCGTCATCGAGAACGTCAAAGTTCTCTGCTGAAGATAAAAGCCTTCCTGGCGACGAGCTTGCCGGAAAGCCGGCATCGAGAACGTCAAAGTTCTCTGCTGAAGATAAAAGCCTTCCCGGCAACAAGCTTGCCGGAAGCCGGCATCGAGAACGTCAAAGTTCTCTGATGAAGATAAAAGCCTTCCTGGCGACGAGCTTGTCAGAAATCGGGCATCGAGAACGTCAAAGTTCTTTGCTGAAGATAAAAGCCTTCCCTGCAACCAGCTTGCCAGAAGCCAGTGTCGAGAACTCCGGAGTTCTCCACTGAAATCCGGCATCGAGAACGTCAAAGTTCTCTGCTGAAGATAAAAGCCTTCTTGGCGACAAGCTTGCCGGAAGCCGGTGTCGAGAACGTCAAAAGTCTCCGCGAGAAACATAAGACTTCCCGGCAACAGCCTTGCCGGAGCAAGAAAGGAAACAAAACCACACTCTGGCATCGAGATCTATAGAGTTCTCGACGTAAAATTTCCATGGAAGTAGGCTCGGGGGCTGGCAGCTCCTTTGAGCGCAACAACAACCGTGACCCGTGCCAAGCTTGGTCCCGTCTCCAGCGTCGAATTCATGAAGTTCTCCGCTGTAGCCGGGCCCGGGGGCTACTGTCGGTGTAGTGAAAACCAGGGCTACACTAACCGCCGACCATGGGCCACGACTATATGCAATTACACTAAAGATAATCCATCTTCGCCGACAAGTGCTACATCAGCAAGCAAGACTCAAGCCACCTTCCCGGCAAGGAGCATCCTGCCCTGCCAGGGAGGACAGATACAAGGCAAAAAGATGCAGCCAAGCCTGAGAACCAGAAGACGAGACGACCGCAAGGCTCCTTGCCGAGGTTGCCCACGAGGCCCCGGCAAGGCCCCTTGCCGAAGATGGCCGCAAGGCCCCGGCATGCCTCTTGCCAAGGGCGCTCACAAGGCCCCGGCAAGACCCTTGCCGGGAAGATACACAAGGCCACGACAAGCCCTTGCCGAGGACATCCGTGGGGCCGCAGCCAGGCCCACACCTACCAAGACTCCACCGCCGTCCCCATGCAGCTACCAGCTCAACTAGCTGAGCAGGAGCCCGCGTGGCGACATGCGGTCTCTACACCGATCCAGCAAGCTCCTGTGTGGTGGCATGCAAGTCTTCCTGAAGACTCCGCCACCTGCGCCAGCCCAGCAACCAGCCAACATGGCGCTACAATGCCTCGTCGGCTGGACGCTGCGTCGAAGGCGAGCGAGGCGGCGGACAGTGGGACGAAGCTTCCTTGCCGTCCCGATAAAGCAAGAGGACGCATAAGCGGCGCATTGAATGCGTTTGTCCTGCGATATCAGGCGATAAGCTTGTACGTTGTAGATACCTTCCACCTCCTGTGTGCCACTGTGGTGACCCCTTTGACATATAAAAGGAGGCCCGAGGCGTACTGTGGAAGGGGATCGGACTTCGGATCCTCGGAGGATTCGGCTTTTTGGAGCTCCTCACGCCCCATTGCTAGTTCAAGAACACAGATAAACAAACCACCAAAGCAGGAGTAGGGTTTTACGCATCCTCGCGGCCCGAACACAGATAAGGAAACCGCGTGCTATCTGTTTGATCCGCTCTTCTCACGACCCCGCGCCCCGCGACCGTAGTAGGGATTCTTGTGATCCCATAGGTGTCGTTCCCACCGACAACTTGGTTTAAGGGAATTTGGAAGCACAAGTAGTATCTCTACTTGGTGCAAAGAATTTGGCTAGCATGAGGGGAAAGGCAAGCTCAACATGTTGGATAGTCCATGACAATATACTTTATCTCAGATATAAGAAAACATAACCCATTACGTTGTCTTCCTTGTCCAACATCAACTCTTTAGCCTGTCATATTTTAATGAGTGCTCCCAATCATAAAAGATGTCCAAGATAGTATATTTATATGTGAAACCTCTCTTTCTTTATTACTTCCTGTTAATTGCAACGATGACCAAAGCTATGTTTGTCAACTCTCAACAACTTTTAATCCTCATACTCTTTCTATGTGAAGTCATTACTCTCCATAAGGTCAATATGATCTCTTTGTTTCTTTTTATTCTTTTCTCTTTTCTTTTATTCACTCAAGATCATAGAAAGATAATCAAGCTCTTGACTCAACACTAATCTTTATTATATAGCTCATAGACTCGATTACATAGAGGGATCATAAGGCAAAACTCAAAACTAGATCATACCAAAAACTTTATTCTACTAGATCAAGATATTACTAAAAGGATCGAACTAAGAAAAATGGTAAATATAGGAGTGTGATGGTGATACGATACCGGGGCACCTCCCCCAAGCTTGGTAGTTGCCAAGGGGAGTGCCCATACCCATGTGATTATATCCCCTTTGTTGCCTTGTTGGTGAAGAAGGTGGAGTTGTTGATGATGTGGATTGTGCTTTCAGCTTCTTCATATTGTAATTGAGGAGAGCAATTTCCTCCTCTAAATCATCGACCTCCGACTCCAGCTTCAAGATCTTGTCACATAAATCTCCTTTGCTTTTCTGTCGAAAACGAGAAGGAATAGATCGGTTGTTAGATAGTTTAGCCCTCTTAGGGAGACTAGATTTCTTGAACTTCATGTGCATATCCCTAGGTTGAGGTAGAGGGACATCCTCCTCCTCCGAACTTGAATCATTGATCCTCATCAGATGAGCATCCTCCTCCTCATCCATAGTTCGACCACAAGGAGATAGATCCCCATAGGTCTTTGGGTCAGCAATGAGGTGTGAGACATAGCTATCTCCGTCGGAATCCTGAGATGACATCTTGCTCCAGATCTACTACAGAATCAGCTCGAAACAAAAATAGAGGACAATTGCGTGATACAGGAGTTAAAACCTTCGGGATATTATATAATGATTTTTTACCGACCAAAATACGTATCGTGCAAGGAAACAGAGTCCGGAGAGCACAAGAGGTGCCCACGAGGCAGGGGGCGCGCCCAGGGGGTAGGGCGCACCCTCCACCCTCGTGGAGCCCTCGTGTCCTTCCCAGACTGCTTCTTATTTTTCTATTTTTCTAAATATTCCAAGACGGAGAAAAATTGCCATTAGAACTATTTTGGAGTCGGTTTGCTTACCGTACCACATACCTATTCCTTTTCGGAGTCTGAAACGTTCTGGAAAGTGCCCCTTATGTATTCTTCCGGGGTCACGGTTTCAATAACATTGGTTTCAACATTTATAGGATTACCTGAGATATAATGTTTTATTCTTTGATCGTTCACCACCTTCGGATTTGTGCCTTCGAAGTTGCTGATTTTTATGGCACCGGAACGATAGACCTCCTCGATAACGTAAGGACCTTCCCATTTAGAGAGAAGTTTTCCTGCAAAAAATCTTAAACGAGAGTTGTATAGTAATACATAATAACCTACATTAAACTCACGCTTTTGTATTCTTTTGTCATGCCATCTTTTAACTTTTTCTTTAAACAACTTGGCATTCTCATAGGCTTGGGTTCTCCATTCATCAAGTGAGCTAATGTCAAATAGCATCTTCTCACCGGCAAGTTTGAAATCATAATCAAGCTCTTTAATTGCCCAATATGCCTTATGTTCTAGTTCGAGAGGTAGGTGACATGCTTTTCCATATACCATTTTATATGGATACATACCCATAGGATTTTTATATGCAGTTCTATAGGCCCATAATGCATCATCAAGTTTCTTGGACCAATTCTTTCTAGATCTATTAATAGTCTTTTGCAAAATTAATTTGAGCTCTCTGTTACTCAATTCTACTTGACTAGACTGGGGGTGATATGGAGATGCAATTCTATGATTAACGTCATACTTAGCAAGCATTTTACAGAAAGCACCATGAATAAAATGTGAACCACCATCAGTCACTAAATATCTAGGGACTCCAAACCTCGGGAAAATAACTTCTTTAAGCATCTTAATAGAGGTGTTATGATCAGCACTACTAGTTGGAATAGCTTCTACCCACTTACTAACATAATCAACAGCAACTAAAATATGTGTATATCCATTAGAGGCAGGAAACGGTCCCATATAATCAAAGCCCCAAACATCAAATGGTTCAATAACAAGTGAATAATTCATAGGCATTTATTGACGTCTACTAATATTACCAATTCTTTGACATTCATCACAAGATAAGACAAACTTACGTGCATCCTTGAAGAGAGTAGGACAATAAAAACAGGATTGCAATACCTTATGTGCAGTTCTATCTCCAGCGTGGTGCCCTCCATAAGCCTCGGAGTGACACTTGCGTAGGATCTGTTCCTGTTCATGCTCAGTTACACAACGTCTAATAACACCATCTACTCCTTCTTTATAAAGATGTGGGTCATCCCAAAAGTAATGTCTCAAATCATAGAAAAACTTTTTCTTTTGTTGGTATGTGAAACTAGGTGGTATAAATTTAGCAACAATGTAATTAGCATAATCAGCATACCATGGAGCAAAGACGAGAAGCATTTATGACATTTAATTGCTCATCGTGAAAGCTATCATCGATAGGTAGTGGGTCATCAAGAACATTTTCTAACCTAGACAAGTTGTCTCAGCAGGGGTTCTCAGCTCCTTTCTATCAATAATATGCAAATCAAATTCTTGTAGCAAGAGAACCCATCTAATAAGTCTAGGTTTAGCATCTTTCTTTTCCATAAGGTATTTAATAGCAGCATGATCGGTGTGAATAGTTACTTTAGAATCTACAATATAAGGTCTGAACTTATCACAAGCAAATACAACTGCTAAGAATTCTTTTTCAAGAGTAGCATAATTTCTCCGGCATTGTCTAGAGTTTTACTAGCATATTGAATAACATTTAATTTCTTATCAACTCTTTGCCCTAGAATAGCACCTACAACATAATCACTAGCATCACACATAATTTCAAAGGTAAATTCCAATCGGTATTTGAACAATAGGTGCGTAGATCAATTCTTTCTTAAGTATTTCAAATGCTTCTACACAATCATCATCAAAGACAAATGGTATATCTTTTTGTAATAGATTAGTCAGAGGCCGGGAGATTTTTGAGAAGTCCTTAATGAACCTCCTATAAAACCCGACATGACCAAGGAAACTTCTTATACCTTTGATGTCCTTGGGACATGGCATCTTTCCAATAGCATCAACTTTAGCTTTATCAACTTCAATACCTCTTTCAGAAATTTTATGCCCCAAGACAATACCTTCATTAACCATAAAGTGGCACTTTTCCCAATTCAAGACAAGATTAGTTTCTTCAATCTCTGCAAAACTCGATCAAGGTTTCTCAAGCAATCATCAAAAGAGGATCCATAAATGGAGAAATCGTCCATGAAAACCTCACAAATCTTTTCACAAAAGTCAGAGAATATAGCCATCATGCATCTTTGAAAGGTAGCAGGTGCATTACATAAACCAAAAGGCATACGTCTATAAGCAAAAGTACCGAAAGGGCAAGTAAAAGTGGTCTTAGCTTGATCATCAGCTGACACAGGTATTTGAGAGAAACCAGAATAACCATCTAGAAAGCAAAA
The DNA here is from genome assembly GCA_021605145.1 of Aegilops bicornis. Lineage (NCBI taxonomy): Eukaryota > Viridiplantae > Streptophyta > Magnoliopsida > Poales > Poaceae > Aegilops > Aegilops bicornis. The sequence goes on along the minus strand of CM038674.1, from coordinate 131,295,821 downwards.
AAATGTGTATGTTTGGATAATCTTTCTAGCATTTGATCAATAAAAGGTAAGGGGTAATGATCTTTTTTAGTAGCTTTATGCATAAATCAATTACCATCCTATAACCTGTAATAATTCTTTGCGGAATCAATTCATCTTTATCATTTGGAACGACAGTAATACCTCCCTTCTTAGGAACACAATGGACTGGACTTACCCACTGACTATCTGAAACAGGATAAATTATACCTGCCTCAAGGAGCTTTAGTATTTCTTTTCTTACCACTTCTTTCATCTTAGGATTCAGCCGTCGTTGATGATCAATAACTGGTTTGGCATCTTTCTCCAAATTTATTTTATGTTGACATAGAGTGGGACTAATGCCCTTAAGATCATCAAGAGTATATCCAATAGCATCACGGTGCTTCTTCAGAGTTTTCAATAACTTTTATTCCTCCTTCTCTGAAAGGTTAGCACTAATAATAACAGGATATATCTTCTTTTCATCAAGATAAGCATATTTAAGAGTATCAGGCAACGGTTTAAGCTCAAACACGGGATCACCCTTGGGTGGAGGAGGATCCCCTAGGATTTCAACAGGCAAGTTGTTTTTCAAAATAGGTCCTTGTTTAAAGAACACTTCATCTATTTCCCTTCTTTCATTCATAAACATCTCATTTTCATGGTCTAGAAAATATTGTTCTAAAGGATCACTAGGAGGCACGGCAATAGAAGCAAGACCAATAATTTCATCTTTACTAGGTAATTCCTCTTCACGGTGTTGTCTACGAAACTTAGAGAAATTAAACTCATGAGACATATCACCTAGACCAATAGTAACAACATCATTTTCGCGGTCTATCTTAGCATTAATAGTGTTCAAGAAGGGTCTACCAAATATAATGGGACAAAAGCTATCTTGTGGGGAACCAAGAACAAGAAAATCAGCAGGATATTTAGTTTTTCCACAAAAGACTTCAACATCTCTAACAATTCCCGTTGGTGAAATAGTATCTCTATTAGCAAGTTTAATTGTGACATCAATATCTTCTAACTCAGCAGGTGCAATATCATGCATAATTTCTTTATATAAGTCAATAGGTATTGCACTAGCACTAGCACCCATGTCACATACGCCATGATAACAATGATCTCCTATTTTAACGGAAATAACAGGCATGCCTACCACAGGTCTATGTTTATCTTTAGCACAAGGTTTAGCAATTCTAGCGGTTTCATCACAGAAATAAATAACATGCCCATCAATATTATCAGCCAAGAGATCTTTAACAATAGCAATATTAGGTTCAACTTTAACTTGCTCAGGAGGTGTATAAGTTCTAATATTGCTTTTACGAACCATAGTTGAAGCTTTAGCATGATCCTTTATTCTAATAGGGAAAGGTGGTTTCTCAACATAAGCAGTAGGAACAATAGGATCATTATAAGTGATAGTCTTTTCTTCAACTTTAATAGGTGCAGCTACTTTTACTTCTATGGGAGGATGATATTTAAACCACTTCTCCTTAGGGAGATCAACATGAGTAGCAAAAGATTCACGTAAAGAAGCTACTATCTCGAGTCAAGTCCATATTTAGTGCTAAATTTACGGAAAACATCGGTATCCATAAAAGATTTAACACAATCAAACTTAGGTGTCATACCTGACTCCTTACCTTCACGAGGTCCCAATCTTTAGAGTTGTGTTTAATTCTTTCCAATAAATCCCATTTGAATTCAATAGTCTTCATCATAAAAGAGCCAGCACAAGAAGTATCGAGCATGGTGCGATTGTTATCAGAAAGCCGAGCATAAAAGTTTTGAACAATAATTTCTCTTGAGAGCTCATGATTGGGGCATGAATATAACATTGATTTAAGCTCCCCCAAGCTTGAGCGATGCTTTGTCCTTCGCGAGGCAAAAAATTATATATATAATTACGATCACGATGAACAAGATGCATAGGATAAAACTTCTGGTGAAATTCTAATTTCAATCATTTGTAGTTCCATGATCCATATCATCACATAGCCTATACCATGTCAATGCATCTCCCTTCAAAGATAAAGGGAAGACCTTCTTCTTAATAACATCATCGGGCATACCTGCAAGCTTAAATAATCCACAAACTTCATCCACATATATTAGGTGCTCATCAGGATGTAATGTTCCATCTCCTACAAAAGGACTAGCTAGCCGTTTTTCTACCATACCCGAAGGAATTTCAAAGTAGACATTTTCATTTTCAGTAGGTTCAGTAGGTTGAGGAGAAACTCTTTGCTCTACTGGTCGGGGTGAAGATACCTCGAACAAGCCCCTCAGAGGATTACTTTCCATAGTAACAAGTGACAGTAAATTTCAGCACACTATATAAATTTTTCCTTACCAAATTCCACCTACCAAAGGCGCTTCACTCCCCAGCAACGGCGCCAGAAAAGAGTCTTGATGACCCACAAGTATAGGGGATCTATCGTAGTCCTTTCGATAAGTAAGAGTGTCGAACCCAACGAGGAGCAGAAGGAAATGATAAGCGGTTTTCAGCAAGGTATTCTCTGCAACACTGAAATTATAGGTAACAGATAGTTTTGTGATAAGATAATTTGAAACGAGCAACAAGTAACAAAAGCAAATAAACTGCAGCAAGGTGGCCCAATCCTTTTTTTAGCAAAGGACAATCCTGGACAAACTCTTATATAGAGAAAAGCGCTCCCGAGGACACATGGGAATTATCGTCAAGCTATTTTTCATCACGTTCATATGATTCGCGTTCGGTACTTTGATAATTTGATATGTGGGTGGACCGGTGCTTGGCTGTCGTCCTTACTTGGACAAGCATCACTCTTATGATTAACCCCTATTGCAAGCATCCGCATATACAAAAGAAGTATTAAGGTAAACCTAACCATAGCATGAAACATATGGATCCAAGTCAGCCCCTTACGAAGCAACGCATAAACTAGGGTTTAAGCTTCTGTCACTCTAGCAACCCATCATCTACTTATTACTTCCCAATGCCTTCGCCCAAATAATGGTGAAGTGTCATGTAGTCGGCATTCGCATAACACCACTAGAGGAGAGACAACATACATCTCATCAAAATATCGAACGAATACCAAATTCACATGACTACTAATAGCAAGACTTCTCCCATGTCCTCAGGAACAAACGTAACTACTCACAAAGCATATTCATATTCATAATCAGAGGAGTATTAATATGCATATAGGATCTGAACATATGATCTTCCACCAAATAAACCAACTAGCATCAACTACAAGGAGTAATCAACACTACTAGCAACCTACAAGTACCAATCCCAGACTTAGAGACAAGAATTGGATACAAGAGATGAACTAGGGTTTGAGAGGAGATGGTGCCGGTGAAGATGTTGATGGAGATTGGACCTCTCCTGATGAGAGGAGCGTTGGTGATGACGATGGCGATGATTTCCCCTCCCGAGGGAAGTGTCCCCTGCAGAACAGCTCCGCCATGAGCCCTAGATTGGTTCCAAGGTTCCGCCTCGTGGCGGCGGAATCTCGTCCCAAAGCTTGCTTATGTTTTTTCTTGGACGAAAGACTTCATATAGCGTAAGATGGGCACCGAGGGCCAACAGGGGCCCATGAGGCATGCGCCCCCACCCTCGTGGCTAGGGTGTGGGCCCCCTCTGGTATTTCTTCCGCTCAGTTTTTTATTATTTCCAAAAATAACTTCCGTGGAGTTTCAGGACTTTTGGAGTTGTGCAGAATAGGTCTCTAATATTTGCTCCTTTTCCAGCCCAGAATTCCAGCTGCCGGAATTCTACCTCCTTATGTAAACCTTGTAAAATAAGAGAGCATAGGCATAAGTATTGTGACATAATGTGTAATAACAACCCATAATGCAATAAATATCGATATAAAAGCATGATGCAAATTGGACGTATCAATGTACATATGTCAGATGATTACTTCACTAATAGGAAAGGAATGAGGTACGTTTAAAGTGCCCCAGCTTCACTTACGGTTTGGCCCGAGGTTCGTCCTCGTCATCAAGCCCTATGGCAGCATTGCTTGCCTGGCCCAAGCCGCCCGACGATGGCATTTTTCCTCTCTTGGAAGGCTTCCCCTCCTGATCTTCGGAAGCGGCCCTCTTCTTGCCATGGAGGGCTCCCTCTGCACCTTTGCCCTTGGGCAAAAGGGTTTCGGTTTCCCCGAACGCAGCGTTTAATTCATCCTCAGGGCGGTTATCACCCCTAGGCTCCCTGCTCTCACCCCCCCTCTGCAAACACCTGGTACGGTGTCGGAATCAGCATTCTCGTCAGCAGGGCGGTCGCACAGTCTTCGAGAAGGGGTGTCGGACACCAGATTAACACCGCTTTCTTTATCCAGTCCTGTACAGGGACGGATTGTTCAGTATCTTGTCAAGAGATGCTTGAATGGAAGGTGTTCGGACATTGAGTCCTTACCGAAGTGTCCAGATAATTGCAGTCAAGGCCAACATCTTCGGTGCCGGCCATTGCTCTCGTTCCCCGAAATATAATTTCCACATTCCTTCATGCATAGTGCCGAACAAGTGCTGAAGAGTCCGCCGTCCTTCTGGATTAAACTCCCACATACGGAGAGGCCGCCACTGACATGTCAGGGTCCAGCGGACTAGCATTACTTGAACGACGTTCACAAGATCGATGCCCTTCTCGGTAAGGCTTTGGATGCGACTTTGCAGAGTCTGCACTTCATTGAAGGATCCCCAGTTTAATCCCTTATTGATCCATGAGGCAAGCTAAATTGGAGGGCCGGGTCAGAACGCGGGCACAGCCGCCCACTTGGAGCCGCGCGGCTCGTTGATATAAAACCACCCCTGCTACCATAGGTCGGAAGACTTGGCGAAAGATCCTTCAAGCCAAACCGCGCTGGCAAGCTCGCCTATTATGACGCTTCCGCACTCTGCTTGCTCCTCCTCTGTCACATGCGGCCTCAAGTCAAAGGTCTTGAGCCACAAACCAAAGTGCGGAGGAGTCCGGAGGAAGGCCACACACGTGACGATAGATGTCGAGATGAGGAGAATAGAGTCCGGGGCCAAATCGTGAAATCTTGCCCGTAGTAGAACATGAGCCCCCGGACGAAGGGGTTAAGCACGAACCCTAGCCCATGGAGGAAGTGGGATACAAATACTACCCTCTCACCAGATTTGGGGGTAGGAATAACCTGCCCCTTTGCGGGAAGTCGATGAAGGACTTCTGGGGTCAGATACCTCGCCGCGTGGAGCTTTGCAATATCCTCCTTCGAGACAGAAGAAGCCACCCACCGGCCTGGACGGATGGATCCGGACATGATTGGGGCTGGTGGAGATTGGAACCCGAGGGTTAGGACTCGAGGTGGCTGGGGTTGAGGAAGAAGCAAGTGCAAAAGAAAAATACGAGACGGGTCCCTATATAAAGACCCCAAGTACCGAGCGCCTCCACCTGGGTCTCTAAACTTACCTATACCCAAAGAGTTGTACCTAGGGGACGGTTGGGTTACCCATGCCTGCATTAATGAAAATCCCGTAAATAAGGGGACACGATCCCTACTTTGACAAGACGTGCCAATAAAACCGTGCGCCGAGACGTGGGGCGGCTCGCTAGCCAACGGTTGGAAATAGTAACTGGGCAGGCATGATACGATGTCATGAACATCTATCAGCAAGTTGGGCTCGTGGGATATTGTATTCTCCGCAATTATATGTACAAGTCTGGATATACTTACTACATCCGAAGACTATTCCGGAGTTCGGAAGGAGGGAACCCGCCTTGCAACGCCGAAGACAAATCTACGCGCCGGACTCCTCGTCATTGAAGCCAGGTTCAGGGGCTACTGAGGGAGTCCTGGACTAAGGGATCCTCGGGCGTCTGGCCTGTTATCCATGGGCCGGACTGATGGGCTGCGAAGACATGAAGGCCGAAGACTGTACCCATGTCCGGATTGGACTCTACTTGGCTTGGAAGGCAAGATTGGCGACCGAAGATTCCTTCTTATGTAACCGACTCCATGTAAACCCTAGATCCCCACGGTGTCTATATAAACCAGAGGGGTTAGTCCGGAAAGGACACACAATATCATAGTCATACAGGCTAGACTTCTAGGGTTTAGCCATTACGATCTTGTGGTAGATCAACTCTTGTAATACTCATATTCATCAAGATCAATCAAGCAGGAAGTAGGGTATTACCTCCATAGAGAGGGCCCGAACCTGGGTAAACATCGTGTCCCCCGTCTCCTGTTACCATCGATCCTAGACGCATAGTTCGGGACCTTGATACGTCTCCGTCGCATCTATAATTTCTGATTGTTCCATGCCAATATTCTACAACTTTCATACACTTTTGGCAACTTTTTATACTATTTTTGGGACTAACATATTGATCCAAAGGCTCAGTGCCGTTCTGTTTGTTGCATGTTTATGTTTCACAGAAACCCAATATCAAACGGAGTCCAAACGGGATAAAAACGGACGGAGAAATATTTTGTAATATTTATGATTTTTGGGAAGTAAAATCAACGCGAGACGGTGCCCGAGGGGGCCACGAGGCAAAGGGCGCGCCCCAGGGGGCAGCCCTGGACCCTCGTGGGCACCCCGTAAGGCGGTTGACGCTCTTCTTTTGCCGCAAGAAAGCTAATTTTATGAGAAAAAACTGGGCGAAAGATTCAACCCAATCGGAGTTGCGGATCTTCGGATATAAAAGAAACGGTGAAAGGGCAGCAGAGTAGAACGCAGAAACAGAGAGAGACAGAAAGACAGATCCAATCTCGGAGGGGCTTTCGCCCCTCCCATGCCATGGAGGCCAAGGACCAGAGGGGAAACCCTTCTCCCATCTAGGAAGGAGGTCAAGGAAGAAGAAGAAGGGGCCCCTCTCCCCCTCTCTTCCGGTGGCGCCGGAACACCTCCGGGGCCATCATCATCACCGCAATCTTCACCAACAACTTCACCGCCATCATCACCAACTCTTCCCCCCTCTATGCAGCGGTGTAACCTCTCTCTTACCCGCTGTAATCTCTACTTAAACATGGTGCTCAACGCTATATATTATTTCCCAATGATGTATGGCTATCCTATGATGTTTGAGTAGATCCATTTTGTCCTATGGGTTATTTGATGATCAAGATTGGTTTGAGTTGCATGTTTTATTATTGGTGTTGTCCTATGGTGCTCTCCGTGTCGGCATAGCGTGAGGGATTCCCGCTGTAGGGTTTGCAATATGTTCATGATTTGCTTATGGTGGGTGGCGTGAGTGGCGAAGCACGTAATCCGAGTAAGTAGGTTGTTTGCATATGGGATAAAGAGGACTTGATGCTTTAATGCTATGGTTGGGTTTTACCTTAATGATCTTTAGTAGTTGCATTATGCTTGCTAGAGTTCCAATCATAAGTGCATATGATCCAAGTAGAGAAAGTATGTTAGCTTATGCCTCTCCCTCAAATAAAATTGCAATAATGATTACCGGTCTAGTTATCGATGGCCTAGGGACAAATAACTTTCTCGTAACAAAAAGCTCTCTACTAAAACTAATTTAGTTGTGTCTTCATCTAAACAGCCCCTAGCTTTTATTTACTCGCTCTTTATTATCTTGCAAACCTATCCAAAAACACCTACAAAGTACTTCTAGTTTCATACTTGTTCTAGGTAAAGCGAACGTTAAGCGTGCGTAGAGTTGTATCGGTGGTCGATAGAAATTGAGGGAATATTTGTTCTACCTTTAGCTCCTCGTTGGGTTCGATACTCTTACTTATCGAAAGAGGTTACAATTGATCCCCTATACTTGTGGGTTATCAGACCCCCTACCTGAGAGCCGCCGGTTTTGACACCGACACAAGGTCCTTTGATGGCATGGTTGAGATAGGAACAACATCAATTGGGTTCGCAAACGAACTGGTCAACGGCTTCATCTTCTTCTGAGCTGAAGAATCTGATGAAGTTGATGCTTTCCTTTTCTTCACAGCTACTTGCTCTGCAGCCTTGATTTTCTTCACATCTGATACAGATGGAAGGATCAGAGTTGGGGTAGGCGCAGGAGGAGCAGAGGAATTTGGTTGAATTTCTTGAGCTGGCCCGATGCGATTACCCTGACTTCTTCATTTTCTTCAGGTGCACCACTAGTGGATGCCCTGGCAATGTCTTCAGCGGCTGGAATGCAGTCATCAGCCCTGGTACTTTGAGTTTCTTCAGCAGCCTGATTGTCATCAACGGTGCTGGCATTTCCTTCAGTCGGCTGAGCAGATGCTTCAGCCTGAGGATTTTCTGGTTGCGTTGGAGCTGCAACTTTGGACATGAACTTCTCAGTCAAGTTCACAAACCTGACTTTGGCTCCAAGCCAGTCAGCATAGTAACGGTCAAATTCATCACTCAATTGCTTGATTTCAGCTTGCAAGGCAACTAGTTCTTCAGGGGAAAGCTTCAGAACATTTTGCTTCAGAAAGCGTTGTTTCTTGTACTGCGCTTTCTTTACTCTTCTTCCTTGTTCAAATCTCCATTTCTCTTCTTCAATGAAGGCAGTCAAAACATGACTTTGACCAGGAGTGAGGTTCATCTCCAACAAAGTTGTGTTGGGATCCTTGTGCCATAGGTCGATGAAGTCTAGGATCAGCTTCGGATCCATAAGCAATGGCACTTTGTTGCCTTTGGCTCTAGCGGCCTTGACCTACCTGTCTTTGATGATTTCAGCAAGTTCATCATCATCAGCTTCGTCTTCATCGGACGGCACTTGAAAGGCGACCTGCTTCTTGTGAGGACTTGGGCGAGAACCGCGCCCAGTAGTGGCCTTTTTGTTCAGCAGAGAGGGCCTGTTGAGGAATTTGGTGCAGCTGAGGAACTGGCAGAAGCTCCTGAGGCAATAGAGATGCCCGTTGTCCTTTGGCACGTGGCAAGGTGCACAGGTGCAGAGGATTTGGTTGGAGCAGCTGAGGACTTTGGCGGAGGAGCTGAGGACTTCGGAGGAGCAGGAGCAGTTTGAGGAGTTGGCCGTGAGGGCTTTGAGGAATCTGGCCGTGAGGGCATTGCTGAGGAGCTTGGCCATGAGGGCATTGAAGGTGAAGCACTTGGCTTATGCGCAGGCTTCTTTGCCATGGCCTTCTTCGGCTTGCTTGCAGAGGCCTCAGCAGTGGCAGCAGCAGCAGCAGAGTCTTCATTGAATTTCCTCACTGCTTCTCTTGCTTGTCTAACCAATTTGGCATGGTGCTTGGCCCATTCATCAGGATAATCCTCACCGCGCTTGAGGCTGGTGGGATCAGCTTCTTGGCCAGGTGCCAATGGAGGTCTTGGGCCTGGAGGATTGAGAGCGAATTTCTTCATGTACTTGGGAGTAACATATCTTTACTCCCTCCATTTCCATTCCCATCTCCTCTCTATCCTTTGGATGTGCACCTTGCACTAATTTTTGTCCTCCTTGCCAAACTTGGCCTCATCAGGAGTGCAGTAATCCTTGTATATATCATCAGGGATCTCAAAAGCAGTATTAATCTCAGGCCTTTTTCCTCCTTTCTGTGGCTTCTTTCCATCAGCCATTTTCTTCAGCTGAGGAATTTGAACAATTGAATTCTCTGAAGATGTATGCAACTTTTCTTCGAGGAGCGCTACAAATGAGTTAAGTTGATGAGAACCTAGTGATTCAGCGGTGACATGAGTACCGTGGAATGAGCAGTATAGTTGCGAGGAATTTGGAGAGGTCATATGCGTTCTCAGAAGGTTTTGTAAAAATAATCAAGTTTGAGGAATTTGACCAGATGAGTCTTGAAGAATTTCAATAAGCGTTCTTTGTCTTAGGTTCCAGAGTTGTATAGATTGAAAATCCACACAACTGAGGAATCTTGAAGAAAAACGTAGCTTAGAGAAATGAATCAAGAACAGATGACATGAGAGGTGTTTAGAGTGTGAGAATTTGAAGAAAAAACACCTTTGAAGTTTTGTAGAAAACATTTGAATCAAAGAGGGCGATAAAAGTAACTTTTAATTACCACGAGCGAAGAACACGACGAATGGGAAGTGTAGATGTGAAGTTAAATCGATTCAGATCTTCCACGCCCTAACTCGGCAGAGGAAGACAGCTACGGCGGCGGCGGAGTGAAGAAATCCGCGACCGGCGTGAGTACGATGGCGACGAGGTCGAGGCAGTGAAGCTATTCCTCACCGGCGATGATGAAGTAGCGGCGGCGCTAGGGTTTGAGAAGCTCGAGCTGGAGTGAGGTCGAGCGTAGTAAAAGTGAAGTGAGGAAGGGGAGGGGTATTTATAGTAGGAGTAAAAAATTGTTCGCCCGAAGAAATTGGACGAATGTGCCCCTGACCCTACTCATTAAACGACATGTGTCACCCACGTACTGAGAAGTGGAGATCGTGTGAGATCGTGGGTGAATAGATAAGTATTATCGTGGGATGTGGAACGGTTTGAGCGGCAAAACTGAAAATTTTGGATAAGATAAGTTTCAACATTGCGTTCGCAAATTCTTCAGCTGGCAAGGATACAGTGAAGTTTTTGAACGAGTTTCAAATAGAACGCACATGAAGAATTTGTGAATAGAATGGGTTGAGTTTAGCATAGAGGGGGAAGGGTCCAATCACATTCACTTAGCACAAAAAAACAACTTGAAGAATTAGCAATAAGAAGCCAATTAAGAAAAATGACGGAAAAGGTGAAGACAATGCAAAGTTGAAGAAAATGAACAACTGAGGAATTTCAAAAACTGAGGAAAAACTCAAATTGAAGATTTTTAACTTTTGGTGGTGGCGTGACCCACCGTATAAGAGTGATGATTTTAGACACCGCATACAATTGTCGTAGGGCTCTGAGAATCAAATTCTTCGTTAATTTCTTCACACTTAGAGTGTTATTCTTCATTGATTGAAGAAAAACTTTACTTCATGTGTTGCACATATAAGTCATCAATTTTGCATAAATGTTAGGATGAGTGTCCTTTTCAAAGAACATTCGAAGATTCTAAGATATTTAGCTCACACCGCAACTTGCTAAATCTCTTCTCATCCAAGTGCTTTATGAAGATATCGACTAGCTGTTCTTCAGTCTTCACATGCTCAATAGAAATGTCGCCCTTCAACCATGATTTTAAATAGCGGATAACGGGGTGATAGCGGATTGAGGTCGGCGTAGCGGAATATAGATAGCGGGTAATATTGCGGATGCTATGCGCCCGCATAGCGCTTTTGTAAAAGCACTTGCAAATTACATATTATTATGTATATTTCTAATCAGTTGAAAACAATATGACACTTGAATTGAATAATTGGTCCATCAGGAAATATTCAACCATGTAAGTAGTAACCATGCAACCATGTAAGCACTTGAATTGAACAGAATTATGCAAACAGCCAACCATATCATGATATCAAACAACAACCACCAGCATATTTGGTTCATAGGCACTCATCATCAAATAAATAAGTTCAGACTTCGTAGTCTACATCCATCAAGCCATGACCTAATTACCATCCATCCATCACAGAATTAAAAACAGAAATGAGTGCATGACACATTAACAAAGTTGACAAGTGACAACAAGAGTGCACGACACCGTCAGGCCACGACCATCACGCAAAATAAAACAGATTCAAGTCAGATCATGCAAGAAGCATTCACCATCCTCTTCATCTTCAATAGTCAGATTGATGTCCACTTCTTGGTCTTCATCATTGTCTTCCTCAGCTTCTTGGTTCTCATCATCTTCTTCCATTTCCTCTTCTTCTGCCACTTCCTCCTCTTCCTCCTCATCTTCAACATCTTCATTTGTACGAGCTCTTTTGCCTCTAGTTCTTGAAGCTACAGATTTTTGTTTTCCCTTTGAATTGATGTCAATTTCAGCTTCATCTTCAGATGACTCATCATCCTGTAGTAGCTCTTCATCCAACATCCACTCATTTGGTGGTTCATCTTCAATGTATTTTGCAAGCAGTGGGTCCCTTTCCCTCTCAGAGTACTTCGAGTCCAGCCTCTTGTTGAACATCACATAAACAAGATCATTCAACTTCTTCTGGCCTAGTCTGGTCCTCTTCTTTGAATGTACCTAAAACATAAATACAATAGTACATTCCATTTAGTAATTCACATGATGCAAAAAATGGTAAGAACCTAAGCAATTGAGGAATAGCTTAATTGGGGATGTTATTACCCTCCCAAATGCAGACCTTTCTTTCACATGCCGAAGAACTACAAGTTAAGCTCGAGATTCTAATAGCCATCTTCTTCAAGTCCTTTGCAGAAGTTCCATGCACGGTCCACCATCTTGCTGCAAACAAGCAAGTCAAACAAATAAATAAGTACATCACTACCAGGTTGCAACATTCAGGAAAGACTCTCACAAGTTCTAGCATTCTTACCAGGAGTGATAGTTGCTACTTTGCGTTGTCTAATGGCCATGTCAGTTCCAAATGAATCTATGGCTTCAGTATAATAACTAAGCTGGGAGACAATATTGTCTTGCACCTCTATGTTATTTTTGTACATAACAGATGCACACTCTATGACTGCTTCCATGAAATCTTCTTCAGCCATTTCACTCTGTCTATCATAGTAGAAGAAAGGGTTCAAAAAATAACCAGCTTTGTGCAGCGCTGTTTTCATCTTGTTATCCCACCTCTATCTATAATCTCCCAAATAGGACCATGTTTTTTCTCAACATGGTTGAGCCGGACTGCTATTTCCTGCTTTGCTTGGAGAAGATCACCATATAAGAACCCCATGGCTGGAGTGTCTTCATCAACCCGCCTAAGCACATTGGCAAGTGGCTCAAAATAATTCACTAGCAGGTTTATCTTGGCCCAAAACATATTATCCATTACGAGCTTGTACACACGTTTGCCCAATGGCTTCTTAGCATAACTACTGCCAGCCCAATCATTTGATGCAAACATTAGCTTCAGCTGCTTCCTCTTCCCATACAAACTCTTCAAGTTCAAGTAGTGACTTGCAAATCGAGTAGCACCAGCTCTGACTAAATCACCTTTGGCATACTTGCGAAGAATAGCCAACAATCTAGTGTGTGCATAAAAGAAATTTGTGATGGTCTTACCATTGGTAATTGTTGAGCTGACTATGGGTATATTGCCAATGTCTTGGAGCATTAGGTTGATTGTGTGGGCCGCACATGAGGTCCAGAATATTTGAGGATGCTTCTGCTTAAGTAATTTGGCTGTTGCAATATTGTTACTTGAACTATCCGTGACTACTTGAACAATCTTTTCAGCACCAATTTCAGAAATGCAAGACATGACCAAGCTCAAGATGAACTTGGCATCGTGAACCTCCATTGAAGGTTCAATGGCACGGAGGAAACACACGCCTCTGGAAGAATGGGCAACCAAATTCATTAAGCTTCTTCCTCGACAATCTGTCCAAGCATCAGTCATTATAGAGCATCCAGTAGCAACCCATGCCTCCTTTTGGACCTTCAACATTTCATCTACCTTGCTAACTTGTATCTTCAACAAAGGATTGGCAAGCTGATAAGGTGTCGGTGGCTTCAATCCTGGACCAAACTGTCCAATTGCTTCCACCATTCGAGCAAATGATTTAAGACTAGCAAGATTATGTGCAAGGGCACCCTCAATGAAGAACTCGCAGATATAATCATAAGTTGTCTTTGCTTCTTTGATCTTGTAATGAGCATTCACCGTTGTTTGTTTCCCTGCTCCTGGCTCTGCACGATTCCTGTCCATTGGACCCTTGATCAGAGGCTTCTTAGGAAGTTGAGAGCTTCCACTTGCTACAGGAGAAAACTCAACAATTTCACAATCTTCATCCTCATTCCCACCGTGATCACACATCCCTCTGACCTCCTCTCGCAGCGCCAACATTTTTTTGTGGTTTATCCTTATTTTTATCATTCTCAGCTATCAATGCACTCATTTGATCTCTAACATGATCAAGAACCTGCGTGCAAGGTACACAGTCCTTTCTCAGTCCAGCCAAGTGCTTCTTAAATCTTGTAATGCCACCATTATAAAAGTTCAAGCAATATTTGCACCCAACTCTGTTCTTGGTCCTAAACTCATCAGTAATTGGTAAAGCATGCTCCCAGGCTGCATCTTTTCTTGTTCTACCAGTTGTGGTTGCTGCTGCAGACGAAGCCCCTGATCCGGCTGAAGACATTGTGCTAGTAGCCTACAACTGCAGGAAAAGAAACAAACATAAGCTATTAATTTGACTGAATTACCAGTGCAGATCATGCATGGTGCAGATAGTTGATTTGTTGAATTACAAACCTGTGCAAGTGTATCACTATAAACTGAATTTATAAACATAAATTTAACAGTACAGATAAAATGCAGAGACTGTACTGAGTATAGTACTATTGTGCTAATTTATCATTACCAGACTAAACTTTGTGCATCTGGTGCTTCAGTACTTGTTCTATTCGAGAGAACTAGTAACTAGTAAGTATTTAGTGCCGCAGTGGCCTATGTACTGACGTACTATTCTATACTTGTATGCTCTATGCCCCTTGCTCCCCGCCCAATTTCATCTACGTACTAAACTATGCATCGATTTGTGTATAGGAAAAGCAAAGAAAAGCCAATACCTTAACTCTGAACCGTGGTGAGAGCTGCCCGACTGGAGCAGAGCAGAGCAGCCGGACGTAAGGAGCAGAGCACGAGCAGTATGGAGTGGAGGCGTGGAGCAGGAAGGGGACTGCCTCGTCGCTGGTCACCGTCCTACTGCGGATCTGCGTCGAGCAGGAAGGGGACTCCCTCTGTCGTCGTCGTCAGAAATGGCCCGTCGTCGACCCAGGGAAGTGCGTCGAGCAGGAAGTGGCCGCCCAGCCGGCTGCCGCCTCAACGAACGGGAAGGGAGCAGGGGCTATGGGGGTTGAGCCATCAGCCGTCTGTCCGGCCTCTACGTCCGGCCTCCGGCCGTCTGGCGTTAGCTGTGCTGCCGCTGGGGAGCCGCCGCCCGCCAGCCGCCAACCAAAAAGAAGGGGAACGAGAGGAGTGCGTTGATTTAGGGTTAGGGCTGGCCGATTCAGTGCACGTCTCAAATTTATACCAGGTACAAGTCCGCTATGACCGCAACCAACGCTACCTAAATGTACGCTATTGCGCTCTGACAGCCGCTATAGCGGCCGCATCATGCCAAACACGCTATTTCCTAGCGCATCATTTGACTTGTAGCGGCTAGGACACGCTACCGCAATAGCGGCTGCAATAGCGTTCATAGCGCCCGCTATTTAAAACCTTGCCTTCAACATATGATCATGAAGAAAATGATGACGAATCTAAATGTGCTTTGTCTTCGAGTGCTGAACTGGGTTATGAGCAATCTTGATTGCACTCTCATTGTCACGGTAGAGAGGCACTTTCTTCATGATGACACCGTAGTCCTTGAGTGTTTGCTTCATCCACAGCAATTGAGCACAGCAAGAACCAGCAACAATGTACTCAGCTTGATGATGAAGCGGTGATCTGTGATTCTGTTTCTTCAAGGACCAACAGACCAAAGATCGTCCGAGGAAATGGCATGTTCCTGATGTTGACTTGCGGTCCACATGGTCACCAGCATAGTCAGAGTCTGAATATCCAACGAGATCAAAAGCCGAGCCCTTGGGCTACCATAATCCAAGTGTTGGTTTGTGAGCTAGATATCAAAGAATATGCTTCACAAGCTTATGGTGTGATTCCTTCGGTGTAGCTTGAAATCGGGCACACATGCAAACACTAAGCATAATATCTGGCCTAGATGCACATAAATATAATAAAGAAATAATCATGGAGCGGTATACCTTTTAATCGAAGTCAATACCATTTTCATCAGTGCATAGATGGCCATTTGTTCCTCAAGCTTACCATTGAGGCATGCACTTTTCACATCCATTTGATATAGAGTGATACCATGATATTTAGCATAAGCAAGTAATATGCGAATAGCCTCAAGTCTAGCAACAAGTGCAAAAGTTTCATCGAAATCAATTCCTTTAACCTGTGTGTAGCCTTGAGCTACAAGTCGTGCCTTATTCCTCACCACAAGGCCATTTTCATCTTGCTTGTTGCTTAGATCCACTTTGTGCTAATGATATTGTGCTTGCGAGGATCTGGACGTTTGACGGTTCCCAGGCGTTGTTGAGCTCGACGATGTAATTCTTCTTGCATCGCTTGAATCCACTCAGGCTCCAGAAATGCTTCATCTACCTTAGTGTGCTCTGTGATAGAGACAAAAGCAAAGTACCCACAAAAGTTAGACAAATGTGAAGCTCTTGAGCGTGTGAGAGGACCTAGTGCTTCAATGTCATTGATGGTCTTCTCAATTTGCACTTCGTTTGCAACGCAAGGATGAGCGGGTTGTCGTCGAGGAATTTGATCAGCATTTTCTTCAGCACCATTTTCTTCAGGTGCTTCAGCTCGATGTTCTTCACGTTCTGGAATGAATTCTTTAGCAGATTCTTCAGTAGGGATGACATCCTCAGTAAGCCTTGAACATGATAGTTTCCTCAGGTGCCGGTTCATCTATCACAGAAGGTAGGTGCTCTCTTTGCGAGCCATTAGTTTCATCGAACCACACATCTACAGTCTCAACAACCTTGTGAAGAACGTTGTTGAAGACTCTGTATGTGTGTGAGTCATTTCCGTAACCAAGCATAAAACCTTCATGTGCTTTCAGTGCAAATTTTGAGTTGTGATGAGGATCTCTAATCAAACATTAAGCACCGAAGACTTTGAAATAACTCACATTGGGTTTCTTATCAGTGAGGAGTTCATAGGCAGTATTCTTGAAGAATTTGTGAAGATATACCCTGTTGATGGTGTGGTATGCAGTATCAATTGCCTCAATCCAGAAATTGCGAGGCGCCTTATATTCATCAAGCATAGTGCGGGCCATCTCAGCAAGAGTCCTGTTCTTGCGCTCCATGACGCCACTCTGCTGATGAGTATAAGGAGCATATAACTCATGAGTAATACCGAGTTCATCAAGATAGTCATCAGGACCAGAATTCTTGAACTCAGTTCCATTGTCACTTCTGATGTGCTTGATCTTCACACCAAAGTTGGTTGAAGCCCTGATGACCCACAAGTATAGGGGATCTATCATAGTCCTTTCGATAAGTAAGAGTGTCGAACCCAACGAGGAGCAGAAGGAAATGATAAGCGGTTTTCAGCAAGGTATTCTCTGCAAACCTTTGAAATTATAGGTAACAGATAGTTTTGTGATAAGATAATTTGTAACGAGTAACAAGGAACAAAAGTAAATAAAGTGCAGCAAGCTGGCCCAATCCTTTTTGTAGCAAAGGACAAGCCTGGACAAACTCTTATATAGAGAAAAGCGCTCCCGAGGACACATGGGAATTATCGTCAAGCTAGTTTTCATCACATTCATATGATTCGCGTCCGGTACTTTGATAATTTGATATGTGGGTGGACCGATGCTTGGGTGCTACCCTTAATTGGACAAGCATCCCACTTATGATTAACTCCAATTGCAAGCATCCGCAACTACAAAGAAGTATTAAGGTAAACCTAACCATAGCATGAAACATATGGATCCAAATCAGCCCCTTACGAAGCAACGCATAAACTTGGGTTTAAGCTTCTGTCACTCTAGCAACCCATCATCTACTTATTACTTCCCAATCCTTCCTCTAGGCCCAAACAATGGTGAAGTGCCATGTAGTCAACGTTCACATGACACCACGAGAAACAACATACATCTCATCAAAATATTGAACGAATACCAAATTCACATGACTACTAATAGCAAGACTTATCCCATGTCCTCAGGAACAAACGTAACTACTCACAAAGCATATTCATGTTCATAATCAGAGGAGTATTAATATGCATATAGGATCTGAACATATGATCTTCCACCAAATAAACCAACTAGCATCAACTACAAGGACTAATCAACACTACTAGCAACCTACAAGTACCAATCTCAGACTTAGAGACAAGAATTGGATACAAGAGATGAACTAGGGTTTGAGAGGAGATGGTACTGGTGAAGATGTTGATGGAGATTGGCCCCTCCCGGTGAGAGGAGGCGTTGGTGATGGCGATGGCGATGATTTCCCCCTCCGAAGGAAAGTGTCCGTGAGCAGCTCCGCCAGAGCCCTAGATTGGTTCCGCCAAGGTTCCGCCTCGTGGCGACGGAGTCTCGTCCCGAAAGCTTTCTTATGATTTTTTTCTCGGACGAAAGACTTCATATAGGCATATAGCAGAAGATGGGCACCGGAGGGCCACCAGGGGGCCCACGAGCCGAGGCGCGCCCGAGGTAGGCGCGCCCCACCCTCGTGCCAGTGTGGGTCCCCTCTGGTATTTTCTTCGCTCGGTATTTTTTATTATTTCCAAAAATAACTTCCATGGAGTTTCAGGACTTTTGGAGTTGTGCAGAATAGGTCTCTAATATTTGCTCCTTTTTCAGCCCAGAATTCCAGCTGCCGGTTGTCGGTTTAATATCTGGCGTATCTCGTAGTAGGGGTCCTAAGCTAGGCGTCTGGGAGCGATGGTAACATGGACACGGGGTTTTACCCAGCTTCGGGCTCTCTTGATGAGATAATACCCTACATGCTGCTTTTGGTTGTATTGATATGGGTGTAGTACAGAGTATATGTATCTACCACGAGATTGTAGTAATGAATATGAGATCGTCTATTGACTAGCCTGGCCTCGGTTTATATATGCATCGTAGGCCTAGGGTTTAGAGGAGTCCTTGTCTTGGGCACCAAGTCTTGTAGAATCCTCCTTGTATACGGCATGGGCTGTCCGAACTGGCCCAATAGTGAACCGCCATGGGGGTCCTCGGCCCGATCCACCTGATCGGGAGACGACATGGTGAGTACCCCCTAGTCCAGGACTCAGTAGCCCCCTGAACCGGTCTTCAAGTTGGGGACACTCCTCGATTCTTCCGAACTGTTCTTCATCTTTGATCGTCGGTCTTGAAAACTGGTTCAACAAATCTTCTTATTTTCGACCTTGAGGATCGCCAAAATAAATCTGAAGAGTTTACATGTCGGGTATCCGAGGAGCCCCTTTAAGTTATCGGCCTTTATCAATGCCTTGTTATTTTTATGCCAGACCTAGGATTTGAAGTGTTTCCCGTGCGGCAGTGTCCTCTTGCGTCCGAGTTCCAACGCCGTACTGTGTCCGAGCTCCAACGCGGGACTGTATCCAAGCTCCAACACCGGACTGTATCCAAGCTCCAACGTCGGACTGTGTCCGAGCTCCAACGCCAGACTATGTCCAAGCTCCAACACCGGACTATGTCTGAGGTGCCATAGATCACCTTGGTTCAAAAAGTTTTAGCCGATCTTAATGCCGAAAATGCCCTCTAAGGAGCCAGCCACTTCCATCCGAGCTATATGTCGAACTGCTTCTGAGGTGGCTCAGCACCTCGGTCATGGGCTGATTGTTTGCGAATTTTATTTCTGATGCGTATAAATTTATTTATTGTGCTGACGAGATGTATTGCCAGTAGCCCTCAAGGTGTCTATTAGCCTAAAATCCGAGATGCACCTGAAGGAAAACATAAAACTGCTGATCCTAGTAGCCCCTGAGACCCAGGTCGTGAAATCGGCACAGGGATCAACTCCTAACTTCGGCGACATACATAGGAATAGAAACGCATTGTAATATATTAGAGGTAATAATGATCGGTGGATGGGCCCCTGAGAGAGGGTCGTGAGAAGTCGCCGTGATATATCAGCTTGATGTCGGATAAGTCCCATATGGTACTTATTGTCGTCCGAAGACGCGCTTGTCCATAGTTCGGTTATGCTGAACACTGAGCACTTTGAATTTTCTGCATTGAATAGGCAATGCAGTAGCCCCCAAGACACTGGTCGGGTGGCAACACCAGATTAGGGGATCGATGTGCCCCTTTAATATTTGTAAATAACGAGCGCAAAGCCCAATAGCCCCCGAGCCTTAATGTGGGCACGGGTGGTCGAATTAAGGATCGATATCCGTTTGACAGAAAATTTTGTTGTGTTTAACACAAACTTCTTGGAAAGAAAATAAAGATCTCTTAAAAGAGTTTGGAGCTGGTCGAAATCCAAGCTCGCCAAGGTAGGCCCCAAGGGGTTTAAAAGATGGATTGCAGTAAATGGATTTTACTCGCAATTTTTATGTGTAATGGTTCTATGTATCCAAGTACTTTTCATCATTAATGCTCAAATCCGCATTGTACAAAACTATGTTGACCGACCATCGGCTTCAACCTCCTCGGCGATGGCTAGGGAGTGTTTGTCCTACTTTATAAAGCTGTTATAAGGGCAAAGTTTTACGGCAAACAAGGCAATCCGGTCATACGGTTTTATAAACAAAGGAACACCGTCGATCAATGTGGGAAACATCTTCCAAAGAAAATAGTCCCGCTATCGGTTCCTTTCTTTGGGTCGTCATGCTTATCATGATCATGAAAACTCACCTCCGGTCAATGTGGGAGGAAAATATTGAGGATTTAGTTCGGCGAAAGTTCCCAAACTCTATGGTATTAATGAACCAAAAAATTTACTTCCGTCGTTGCCGACCAATGTGATCCTTTAAGATTGCTAGCTTTCGGCTTCACCCAGTCTAAGGTACTAACTCGGATGACCCGGTAGTAACAATCACAGAGGTGCTCCCTTTACCACCTAGCCGAACAATCGGGAATGTAAGGGTAAGCACAGGAGCCAGGCAACCCAGCTTGGCCAAAATCTTAAGTCAAATTGATGCATATGTATGGCTTTATAATGATGATTACGGAAGGCAGCCTTTGTATATTAAATACAAACGCCGATGGTATGTTTATTTTGACTCTGTTGCGACCGTTTATCAGTTGAAAGTGGCCCATCGTCGGCTTCCGCCCCATTGTAGATGCTACGCAGGGTGTTTTCGCAATAACAAAACAACCCTTAGCCGATGTCTTGGTGCCCGAAGGCGGTTGTGTTAGCGAAAACGAGGCAATCAGATATTTGGGCTTTATAACTTTCACTTAGTCATAGGAGCTTTAAACTGGGGAAGCTAGGTACGAGCCCCCTGTTAGTGTTCGGCGACAGCCGAGGTCAAGCCGTAAACACTTTGGCCAATGTTATGAATGGTCCGTCATTTAACATAGTCATCGGATCGCTGACCAGTTTACGCTTATTATGACAGTCAGTTTTCGGCTTTCTCCACTTAGGTGCTTAACCATGTGAGCTGGAAGCACAATCGCAATGGTTCTCCCTTTGCACACCTAGCCGAACAAAGCGGAACATAGGAGGCAAGCACAGGAGCCGGGCAACCCAACTATTGACCGAAGACACAATTCGAAACCGATGCATATATAGCAATATCCGAGAATGTTTTCACCGAATCTCTAAAGGTGTCCGGCGTTGACTTATGCGGGAAACACACAAATAGTTTAAAAGTGCCATAGGCTTGGAAAACCCGACAATTTAGTAAAAACTTGACGTTCGAATTAGATCAAGTGTTCGGTGCCAATCCGAAAATTGGTCAAAAAGGGGTGCTTCTGTCGTGCATTAATATGACACATCCGATCTCAAGACCTCAAGCGGGTCAGCCCATGGCTGTAACCTCCTATCCCGAAGGCGGAGTACTGCTCGTTAGGCCAGTTTAGCAAACTAAACTCGAACGGCTTTGAGAGAGAGACTAGGCTCCCCGGCTATTGACCACACACTCGCGTCGAAAAAAGGAGTGATAGAAAAAGACTTTGCAACGACTAAGAAGAAGAACACTTATAAAATGGCTCGTATAAATTCAAGAGCCCCCAAGTGACTTGGGTAAAAGAGTTTTATGTATAGTGATTGTATGTACCGAAGTACTTATATCATATCTATGTTCACCCGAACTTTAAACACGTCTTAACCGATCGTCGGCTTCTCCCTCTTTGGTCAAGGGTCGAAAAGTGTTATGTACTCCACCTGTCGAGAATATCGACAGTGTTTCCGATAACCAGGCAATCAGGCCATTAGGTCATAATGAGACAAAAGCACGCTCAGGGAACTTATGCTATATTACTAACGAAGTGTAAGAAGCATCTTCGAAGAAAATAGTACCTCCGCCGATACCTTTCTTCGGTTGCTCATTGTTACTATGAGACTTGTGTAATAGATTTTTTGTATTCATGAGTTCCGTTGTGTGCCGACCATGATTGAAAACAATAAGAGTGCTAGCTTTCGGCTTCACCCAGTTTGAGGTCCGAGCTCGGATGACCCGATCGTGACAATCGCAGAGGTGCTCCTTTTACTCCCTAGCCGAACAATCGGGAACGTAGGGGTAAACACACGAGCAAGGCAACCCAGCTTGCGGAACACTTAAGTTAACATGGTGCATATTGTGGCGTAATACACGAACAAGGAACGAAGCCATACAAGTATAATCATATGCAAGAGGAAAGGCTTCATAAAGGAAGCACCCAAGCAAACGGGGTATTTGAATTTGTGTGTCACAAACAAAGTTTTGACAAGGAAGTTTTCACAAACAACTTTTGCCAATAAAAGTATAATGCTTGGTCGAACCGAACAAATTTAAAATTGAAAATTCCGAACATAAAAGCGACTTAGCTGGTTAATGTGCTCGGTGTCGATGCACGGCCCGAGCATACGGTGGGACAAGGTCCCAGCCCCCGAGCCGGTCCCGAGGTGGCGGAGCGAAGAGCTCGGCACTCCGAAGTGGCGACATAGCACGGCCAATGCAGGCCCAGCATGTGGCGCCAAAGTCCCAGCGTGGGTTAATGAAGTGATGATGAAGCCCTCGGTCCGGCCGAGGTGGCGTGTACGTCGATCTGTGAGGTGACAGCGCTGCCCGATCCGGATCCTTTATCTGTGCACAGAAAATAGTGCAAGCCGGAGATAATAGGAATAATAATAAAAACTAAAAAATGTTGCATAATTAATAATTTATGCAAAGTGAGTAATAAAAGACATATGTCCTGTGTGCAGAACACTCGGTGCGGTAGAGCTCTCTCAACAATGTCAAAGTCCCCAAGGCAACCGAACACGTCGGTATGGCAACACGACCAACGAGGTGATCACGCGAGCTGATTTACGCCGATTGGGACGACGGCGTCGGCTTGCCGAAGAGACCACGTGACGTAGTCGAAGTCCACTACCGAACCACCATGTGACCGTCGTTAATGCGGCCACCATTTGATAGACCTGCGTCTGAGATGATGGAACAAACCAGAGTAATAATTCCTTGGGAAAAATAAACCCAAACAAGCGAAAATTACTAGGATAAATAGCACCTGGTTTATTTGTTGTAGCAATCCAAAGAAAGGTGACTCCCAAAATTGGGACTCGGTCCGCACACCCATTGCCTGATGGGTGATAAAGCAACGGTATGGCGATGCTGGCAAAGGTTGGCTTGCCAAGACAAAGCCCTCGGTCCATCTAACATGATGAAGCTGGTCGGCTGGTGACGCCGAAGTCACCGGAGTATGTTGATGAAGAAATAGCCAAGTCCCCGGTCCAGCCGAGGTGATGGAGCAGGTTGGTGAGGAGACGTTGCAGCTGCCATGTCAGCCGAGGTGTTGGGGCAGGTCGGCGTGATGGACATCAGCTTGAAGAAGCAACAATGCGGCCATCTTGTGTGGTCGTGACTTGTGGATCGATGCCGGCTTGATGAAGTGACCATGCGGCGATGCCGGTGTGCCTGCTCCGTGTAATCCGTGGAGCAGCGATGTTGGTGATGATTTATCCTTTGCGATGCCGAACTCTTGTTCGACTTGCCGAGCTGATGATTTGAAGAAGTTGAGCTCGACTCAACAAAGCGGCGACGTGTCTAGCGCAGGTCGGCAGCCGTGGAGCAATATTGCCAGACTGGTTTGACACCAGCGTGATGGTGAAGATTACCTCGGAGGAGGCTTAAAATTTTATGTCTACATGTTTAAAAACAACGCACAATACCCTAGAAAAAAATTCCTTCAAAAGGGTTGTCCAATATTCGGTTCATGAAGCAACATGAACTCGGGCCGGATTCATATTCGCGTAGAAAAGAGATCCAAAAATTGGTCCACTCATCGGAAGGTTCCCGGATTTTGGACCGTCGGATCGAGCTGAAATTTGGAGGGGTGGTAGATGTGGGAATTCCACAGCAGATGAACGGTTGGATCCTCCAAAGGACCTTTGAGCTGGGCTCTGGAGACCACGCCCTAAACTCGTCCAGATTCCCGTCCAGATTTGACACGGCTCCGGTATATCGTAGATTGCCAGAGATTCCTCCATCGGAACTCGAAGAAATTTGGCATGGTTGTTGTACACTTAATTCCGCACAATTCCACCGAAGGAATCGTCAAAGCGATGCTCGAGGAAGTGGTGGCAGCGGATACAAGTTTGCTGTTCGGAAAAAACAGCACGGACGCCCGAGGGCAATGTTGACGTTGAGCCCCCGAGCCCCATGGATGATTCTTCCATGATCATGATAGAGATCGGAGTTGATGTTGACGAAGGCCCTCGTCCGAACATGATGATCGGAGGTAGGGCACAGTCCTTTGTTATGCCAAGGTGGCCAGTCGAGCCAGTGACAAAAGATGCCGACATCGACCATAAAGCTCGGCTCCGATGCGTAGATCGCGCCGGAGACGATCCGAATTCCCATCGCCCCGTGGCGACCGCCAGCAGGCTCTCAATGAAAGCACTAATGTCGGTTCAATATCCGGAGTATCTCTTAGTAGGGGTCCTAAGCTAGGCGTCTGAGAGCGGTGGTAACATGGACACGGGGTTTTACCCAGCTTTGGGCTCTCTTGATGAGATAATACCCTACATGCTGCTTTTGATTGTATTGATATGGGTGTAGTACAGAGTATATGTATCTACTACGAGATTGTAGTAATGAATATGAGATCGTCTATTGACTAGCCTGGCCTCGATTTATATATGCATCGTAGGCCTAGGGTTTAGAGGAGTCCTTGTCTTGGGCGCCAAATCTTGTAGAATCCTCCTTGTATACGGCATGGGTTGTCCGAACTGGCCCAATAGTGAACCGCCATGGGTGAGGGAGTCCCGGATTAGGGGGTCTTCAGACAGCCAGACTATATCCTTTGGCCGAACTGTTGGACTATGAAGATACAAGATTGAAGACTTCGTCCCGTGTCCGGATGGGACTCTCCTTGGCGTGGAAGGCAAGCTTGGCAATACGGATAAGTAGATCTCCTCCCTTGTAACCGACTCTGTGTAACCCTAGCCCCCTCCGGTGTCTATATAAACAAGAGGGTTTAGTCCGTAGGACAACAACAATCATACCATAGGCTAGCTTCTAGGGTTTAGCCTCTACGATCTCGTGGTAGATCAACTCTTGTAATACTCATATCATCAAGATCAATCAAGCAGGAAGTAGGGTATTACCTCCATCAAGAGGGCCCAAACCTTGGTAAACATCATGTCCCCCGCCTCCTGTTACTATCCGCCTTAGACGCACAGTTCGGGACCCCCTACTCAAGATCCGCCGGTTTTGACACCGACATTGGTGCTTTCATTGAGACTTCCACTATATCGTCACCACAAGGTTTGATGGCCCCTTCGATCATCGGCAACGATGCGATCTAGGGTGAGGTTTTCCTCCCCGGACAGATCTTCGTATTCGGCGGCTTCGCACTGCGGGCCAACTCGCTTGGCCATCTAGAGCAGATCGAAAGCTCGCCCACAGCCATCGTGTCGAGTTTGGAAACTTGAACTATCTTGCCGACATCCGCGAGACTTGATCTTGACGGATTTGAGCACATGTCGAGTCGCCCGCCTGATCCACGACGAGCATGACTTAGCTCTGCCGCCGGACGGTGTTCGGGAGATCACACATGTGCCTACTCCGGCCCTAGATCCGGAGTCAATTATGCCGTCTGAGGACGGATGGATGGACCCCGCCTCGGAGGCCACACACTCAGTAGCGATAGAGCCGAATACTTACTTCACCCCCCACGGGACCTGTGCCACCGGA
This sequence comes from Aegilops bicornis, assembly GCA_021605145.1. Taxonomy (NCBI): domain Eukaryota; kingdom Viridiplantae; phylum Streptophyta; class Magnoliopsida; order Poales; family Poaceae; genus Aegilops; species Aegilops bicornis. The sequence continues at coordinate 131,269,985 of CM038674.1, read as the reverse complement.
TCCTCGGATTCATCCCCGGCCACAGGCCTCGAACCGCCTGCGTCCATGCCTACCGAATCTGATTGGGCGCCGATCATGGAGTTCACCTCCGCGGATATCTTTCAGCACTCGCCTTTTAGCGACGTGCTAAATTCATTAAAGTCTCTCTCCTTATCGGGAGAATCTTGGCCGAACTATGTCCGGCTAGAATGGGATGCGGACGACGAAGAAATTCGCTCCCCACCCACCACCCACTTAGTAGCCATCATCAGCGATCTAACCGACATGCTCGATTTTGGCTCAAGACATCGGCGGTATGGACGGCGATGCAGAGAGGCAACGAGAACCACCGCCCATAGGGCGCTGGACTGCCACCTCATTATATGATATATACATGGTGGACACCCCCAAAGGGGGGATGGCGATAAGACAACAGAGGATAATCCCTCCAAGCACCGACATCAGCGGCGCCGCTCTAAGTCCTGCCATAATAGCGATACCGGCCCAGGAGACAATAACGCTCCTGATAGTGCCGAAGACAATGAAAATCCCCTCCAGCCAGATCTCGAGCGGGAGGATGAACAAGCTAGCCCTCTAGAGCGAGGCGACAAGCGGGGAATCGAGAGGATGACAATTACATGCCTCTCTCCGAAGACGAAGTGAGCCTCGTGACGAAGAATTTATCGTGCGGAGGATCCCGTCGGCGAGGCGCTTCAAGCGCCGGCTTATAGCCACAACAAATAGCACGAAGAAAAAGCAACAACGACTTCGAGTGATCAAGATCTGCTAAGCGGACGGATGGATCAAGTCCTGGCGGCCGAGGAATACGAACTCGAGCGCCCAACCAAGAGTTACCCAAAGCGCAGGTTGCTACCCCAACTCGAGGAGGAAGCATTGAAACCTACATCACCTACGTATGATGCGGCTGATCGACCACTACGTGGCCCAGATAGAGGGGCATACCAGCCCGAAGTCCAGCCCGCACCCCGCCGCCATTCAAACAAAAATCCCAATGCCCGGGGCAACACGCGGGACCTGCGAGACGTATTGGAAAACAAAGCAGGACATGCGAGATCGATCTATGGATCACGGGGGCACGCCCCAACGCGGGACGATGACCGTCATGCCGGATATACTAAAAGCAAATCTGGTCGGGCATAATACAGCAGACAAGACTCGTACGAACTGCGTCGTGATATAGCCCGGCACAGAGGCGCCGCACACCCCCTATGCTTCACCGATGAAGTAATGGATCACGAATTCCCAGAAGGGTTTAAACCCGTAAACATTGAATCATATGATGGCACCACAGACCCCGCGGTATGGATAGAAGACTTCTTCCTCCACATTCACATGGCCCACGGGGATGATTTACATGCCATCAAGTACCTCCCGCTAAAGCTCAATGGGCCGGCTCGGCATTGGCTCAATAGCTTGCAGGCAAACTCCATCGGAAGTTGGGAGAGCCTGGCAGATGCATTCTGGACAATTTCCAGGGCACTTATGTGCGACCGCCGTATGCTGACGACTTAAGTCATATAACTCAGCAGCCAGGGGAATCGGTCAGAAAATTCTGGACCCGGTTCCTAACTAAGAAGAACCAAATTGTCGACTGTCCGGATGCAGAGGCGTTAGCGGCATTTAAGCATAACATCCGTGACGAATGGCTCGCCCGGCACCTCGGTCAAGAGAAGCCAAAATCCATGGAAGCCCTCACGACACTTATGACCCGCTTTTGCGCGGGCGAAGATAGCTGTTGGCTCGTAGTAACAATATAGCAAGCAAACCTGGCACACCAAAAGCCAGGGATAGCAACGGCAAACCACGACGCAACAAACACAAGCGCCGCAAATATGGTGAAAACGCCGAAGAGACGGCGATCAATGCTGAGTTTAGGGGCTCAAAGACCGGTCGTGGAAAGGGCCACCCAAAAATAACAATTCGGGCCCATCCGATCTGGACCGTATACTCGATCGCCAATGCCAAATTCATGGCACCCCAGAACGCCGACCACCCATACCAGCAGAGAATCTTTGGGTCTTCAAACAAGCCGGCAGGCGATGCCAAACATGGAGAAGGGGGATCTCAAAGCGATGATGGCAGCGAAGAGCCCAGATCACCGAACACAGGAGGGCAAAAGAAATTTCCCCCGCATATTCAATCGGTGAATGTGGTAAACACCACTCAAAATCCCAACTCGGACCGGATACGCACCCTTAGGGATGCTGACTTAACGGAACTAGTCTTCCCACAATATAAACTAGGGCCGGTCACCTTCAACCGCACAGATCGTCCGGTTAACGCTAATCAGGGCAATCCAGCCGCACTAGTCCTCGACCCAATAATTGACGGGTTCTGCCTCACATGAGTCCTTATGGACGGAGGCCGCAGTCTAAATCTGCTTTACCAGGACACAGTGCACAAAATGGGCATCGATCATTCGTCGATCAAACCCACTAAAGCCACTTTCAGAGGCATTATACCAGGTGTGGAAGCCAGCTATACAGGCTCCATTGCCCTTGAGGTAGTCTTCGGATCACCAGAAAATTACCGTACCGAAGAGTTAATCTTCGAAGTCGTCCCTTCCCACAGTGATTATCAGGCACTGCTCGGACGAACCGCGTTCGCTCAATTCGACGCGGTGCCACATTATGCTTACCGTAAGCTCAAGATGCCCGGTCCACACGGTGTCATCACGGTTAATGGCACCACCGCCTTCACAGCAGAAGCAACAAGCTGCACCTTGTAGCCGAACCTCGAGTCGACGTCCAGGCCCCTGGACACCATCAAGGGACTCCGAACTACTTCACGGAAGGATAGCCCGACTCGTCCAGAGCTCGATTAAACACTCCGTGAAGGCGGGGCGAGCCGCTTTTCGGCGGCTCAACCGCTCTCCGTACGCAAACATTTCTTACATTTCCTTCGCAGTTCATCTTTGCACAGACCGGGGCCGGGTGATACTGGTCGGTTTGAAAGCGCGGGGAATCCTTAGACATTCCCGCAATGACCATCCGGCTATACTCCGAATCCGGACTCGACTTCTTCCCCGGTCTCCGCAGGTTCCGCGGTCATATTCCTTTTTTATCACATTACCTGTACTCATACGCATAGACGTACTATTTAAATACAACATGTGGATTTACATGACGCTTACCTGCTGTTATTTCTTATTGAAATTCTTTTGTCAAGTGGCATTCGTATACAACGATATGCCTTAAAAATATGCCTGGGGCTTCGTATTACCCATAACATGGCAATAAAGTCCGAACACCTTCGCAGAAGTTCGGCACCCCGAACCTATAGCATTATATGCATCAGCTCTGAATCATGTCTTGGGTCAATAGTTGGGTTTGCCTGGCTCCCATGTTTTGGTACCTTATGTTCTGCTATATCGGCTAAGGTAGCACTGGGAGAACTACTGTGATTGTGTCCCGGTTCTTCCGGACGAGCACCTCGATGAAAGCGGCCGAAAACTGTCATGATACGACGAGAGCTGGTCAGCTGTTCGAGAGGTTACAAAATCTTTAAGAATTTCTTCCGCATAATGCCATAACCAATGCAGCGTGCGATGGATTTGTTTTTCTTCTAATCAGGTGCTTATAGAGCCCCCCGTGCGGTCTTCCGAACACCAGGGGTTGTGCCTACCTTCCTAAAGCTCTTGTGGCTAAGTGAGAGTGATAAAGCCTTATAGTCTGATTGCCTTGTTACATTTGTCTTTGAACACCTCCTTCGAAGGACCCAAAACTGGGATAAAGAGTGATCAGGTTTATCCCGAACACCCCCGTACTTCTTACGTGGGGGAGGAAGCCGACGACTGGCCAACTCTCAGGATTAATATATACAACGGTCGCGCAGGAGGATAAACTTTTATATAACAAAGCAACAAATAATATAAATGACCTTGTTTAAACATTCCGAAGGACAACATGATTTGCATTCATGGAAATATAATGTCCTTGGTGCATAGCTCCGCTGCAAGGGAGGATCCTTTAAGGACACTTTCATAATATAATTCGGGCTTGCGGTGCTCCTTCCCCTTGGGCAGCCCTTCGGTCATCAGCTTCTCAGCATCCATCTTCCCCCAGTGCACCTTTGCATGGGCGAAGGCCATTCGTGCACCTTCTATGCAGACCGACCGCTTGATGACGTCAAGTCGAGGGCAAGCGCTTACAAGCTGCCTCACAAGCCCGAATTAGCTGCTTGGAATCGGCTCGACGGGCCATAGCCGGATAATCAAGTCCTTCATGGCTAATTCGGCCGCCTTATGCAGTTCGACCAGCTGTTTCAGTTGATCGACAAAAGGCACCGGATAATTGGTGCCAAATATTGCGACCAGAAAAGCTTATCCGCAGTGTTCTTTTCTTCGGCCCGGTAGAATTGGGCGGCATCCGATATCTTTGAGGCAGCTCATAAACACCCTTGGAGAAATCCGATTTCAAAATTAGAAATATAATCTTCTCCTCAAAAACTTGCTTTACAGGGAAAAAGCCTTACCCGCTGCGATCTTCCTCGCCTCTTGGATCCCCTGCAGGGCGCTTTGGGTTTTCCCCCCGGGCATCGCTCGTGGCCTGATGCGCCTGAGTGAGTTCGGATTCTTTCTCCGTTAAACTCTGCTCCAAGGTATCGCATTTCTTCACGGCCTCTTGCAGCTCCTGCTCAGCTTTAATAACCCTGGCCTCGTGCTTCTCGCGAAGATCCTGCTCTGTGGCTGCCTTTTTCTCGGCCTCGGCCACAACCCTTTTAAGAGCCTCAACTTCGGTCACCATTCCTAGCACAAATCATGAAGCTTATTTTCTCATACTACAAATTTATTCGCAATAAACGCGAACAAGATTTGTGCATACCTTGTTTATCTCCCAACTGCATTTTCAATTGGCCAAGTTCTTCTTTGGCCCGCTTTAGACTTTGATTCACTCCAGATATCTCCACAGTATGAGAGGCAGCAGCCGCTACAGACGCCTGCTTATAACAGAAGGGAAATAAATGTCATTCAATTAGTCTTCCTGCGAACATGAATTTGATCCTCTGTCCGGTTATTTCTTTCACTGAACAGTGTATCAAGGGCTACTATCCATACCATGACACTCTTCGAAACCTCATAAAACATACCTCAAAACCTTTTACAAGGTCGTCTGAGCTCCATTCAGTCCACTCTTAGCGGTGAATCTTCTCAATCACCGCACCCATAAGGGCACGGTGTTCATCGACGATGGAGGCGCTCTTCAGTGCCACCAACAAAGCATCCGACACCTCTGGTTGGACAGAGGTTGCCGGCAGAACAGGCATGTCCCCTCCAGCTGAGAGAGGCTGCCTGCCTGACTCTGGAGCCGTATTGGTTTCTGGAGCTATATCCGGCTGGGAGCCGAATTCCAGATGGTCCCTGCCATTAGCTCCCATGGGAATTTTCTCCCTCATGTGTCCGGCCCCTGAAGTTTGACTTCCCGGCACCGCCTTCGCGGTTTTACCCTCTCCTCCTTGGTCGGGGTCCTTCTGGGACGAAGCCTCGGTGTTATCCACCTGTTCGGAGGAAGGGGCCTTTGGGGGCGTCCCACTCTCCATAGCATCCGAGCTCAGCGAATCCTCTAATGAGGATCGTTTGGTACGGGACCTCGCCGGACTACAAAAAATATGGCTCAGGTTAAAATGCCATTCCATGACAAATCCGGACTCATAGACGTACTTGGATTTTGTATACTCACGAGGTCACCAGGGGCTGGGCCCTGGGATCCCACGCCGGGCCGCTGTCGGCGGCGGCAGTGGACTCCTCCGGAAGAGGAGCCTTTCCCTTTTGGGCAGCTCGACCTCCAAGTGTACGGAGGCTGTCCTCTTCTTCTTTCCTCCCGTAGGGGATTCATCTTCCTCCTCCTCCTCGTCCTCTTCGGCGGCGGAACGAGCATCAGAGCCTTCAGATATTGTGTTCGAAGTGCCGCAGCGACGAAGACCTCCCCGGGTCTTTTTGGCCCCCTTCTCGGCCGTCTTCCTCGGCACCTTGTAGGGCGTCGGGACCAGCATCTTCGTCAGAAGTGGGATGGCCGGTTCTTCAGGCAGCGGGGCCAGACAATGGATCCGCTCCGCCTTCTTCGTCCAGCCCTGGGAGAGTTGTAGAAAACACGTTAAGCGCTTACTTTGGGTTATGCGGATGAAGAGTATGATGACTCACCGAACTTGTAGGGCGTGATAGTTGGTACCCGCGGTCTTCGGCGGAGTCCGGCCATGATTTGCTGGACTTGAAAAGCACCTTCCAGATGTCCTTGTGCGAGGAGCCAAAAAGCTCTCGTAAGGTTTGGTGCCTGGCCGGGTCGAATTCCCATAGGTTGCAAGTCCGGTGTTGACAAGGCAGGATCCGGCGAACTAACATCACCTGGACTACATTGACAAGTTCAATGTTCTTGTCTCCCATATCTTTAACGCGCGTTTGGAGCACCGTCAGCTCGTCGGACGAGGACCAGTTCAGGCCCTTCTTGACCCAGGATGTAAGCCGCAGGGGGGCACCGGATCGAAATTCGGGAGTAGCGGCCCATTCCGTGCCCTGCGGCTCAGTGATGTAAAACCACTGCTGTTGCCACTCCTTGACAGAATCGTTAAAGGTGCACATTGGCCCATACGACATTGGGCATCTTGCTCACCATAAGCGCCTCACTTTTCGGCGTGCTCACCGCCCACTACCTTGGGCTTCACATTAAAATCTTGACCATAAGCGAAGTGTGGCGAGGTGTGGAGAAAAGCCTCGCACACGACAATGAATGTCAAGATGTTGAGGAAGGAATTAGGGGACAGATCGTGAAGATCGATCCCATAGTAATACATGATGCCGCGAACAAACAAGTGAAGGGGAAACCCTAGCCCACGGACAAAGTGAGGGAGGAATACAACCCTCTCATGGGGTTCCGGAGTAGGGATGATCTGTCCCACCGTCGGGAGACGGTGGCTGATTTTCTTGGCCAGATACCCGGCCTCCCGAAGCTTTTTGATATCCTTCTCCCGGACGGTAGAGGCCATCCACTTGCCTCCTGCTCCGGATCCGAACATTTTCGGAAGGCCTTTGTGGGCAGAGGAGACGAACGCTTGGGCGCTAGAGCTCGGCGGAGGAAAGTGGATCGGGAAGAAGAAGGCGTGGTTGCGAATGGGTGTTCTTATCCCCTTATAAAGGCAGCAGGTATTCTGCGCCTCCCCACTTGCCCGGTAAAACCGCTTATCCCCCAAGCACCGTAATTGATGGCGCAATTGGGTTACCCGCACCCGTATTGATGATAATCCCGTGATAAGAGGGACACGATCTCTGCTTCGACAGGACATGCCAATAAAACCGCCTCGCAACACGTGTAGTGGCAGGCTCAGAAAAAATGGTTCGTCATGACCAGACCACGGCATTGCGTCACGTTATGAAAGGTTGTCAGCAGATTAGACTTGTGGAAATATTATTCTCTCTACGGTGGTATGTGGAATTTGTTTTGCAGAGCCGGACACTGTCCTTGTGTTCAAAAATCTTATATGGAGTATTCGGAGGAGGAACCTGCCTTGCAATGCCGAAGACAATCTGCGCGCCAAACTCATCGTCATTGAAGCCTGGTTCAGGGGCTACTGAGGGAGTCCCGGATTAGGGGGTCCTCGGACAGCCGGACTATATCCTTTGGCCGAAGTGTTGGACTATGATGATACAAGATTGAAGACTTCGTCCCGTGTCCGGATGGGACTCTCCTTGGCGTGGAAGTCAAGCTTGGCAATACGGATATGTAGATCTCCTCCCTTGTAACTGACTCTGTGTAACCCTAGCCCCCTCCGGTGTCTATATAAACCGGAGGGTTTAGTCCGTAGGACAACAACAATCATAGGCTAGCTTCTAGGGTTTAGCCTCTACGATCTCGTGGTAGATCAACTCTTGTAATACTCATATCATCAAGATCAATCAAGCAGGAAGTAGGGTATTACCTCCATCGAGAGGGCCCGAACCTGGGTAAACATCGTGTTCCCCGCCTCCTGTTACCATCCACCTTAGACGCACAGTTCGGGACCCCCTACCCGAGATCCGCCGGTTTTGACACCGACAATGGGGGTCCTCGGCCCGATCCACCTGATCGGGAGACGACGTGGTGAGTACCCCCTAGTCTAGGACACCGTCACCGGCATTCTCCCTCTTCATGTAAACCTTGTAAAATAAGAGAGAATAGGCATAAGTATTGTGACATAACGTGTTATAACAACCCATAATGCAATAAATATCGATATAAAAGCATGATGCAAAATGGACGTATCAAGCCCTCGAAGAAAATTGTTTGAAGACTTCCTGCACTTCATGTTTGTAAGTGACAATATGTACCGATGTGTAACGAGAGTAATCATCAACAATAACAAAGCCATATTGAGATGCATCATTTGAAACTGCAGAATAATGATTAGGACCAAAAAGGTCCATGTGAAGCAATTCAAATGGTTGAGTAGTAGTCATGATAGTCTTCGCTGGATGCTTGGCCTTGATCATCTTTCCAGCTTCACAGGCACCGCACAAGTGATCCTTGAGGAATTTGACATTCTCAATGCCAATGACATGCTTCTTCTTCGCAAGCGTGTGCAAATTCCTCATGCCTGCATGACCAAGTCGTCGATGCCATAGCCAGCCTTCTGAAGCTTTTGCAAGTAGGCATACGGCTGGTTGAGGTCATGTAGAGAAATCAACAATATACAAGTGTCCTCTCCTAAAGCCTTCGAAGACTTTGGAATTGTCAGCTTCCAAGACCACAACACAACGATACTTGCCAAAGACAACAACCATATCAAGATCACAAAGCATTGAGACAGACATGAGGTTGTATCCTAAGGACTCGACAAGCATGACTTTGTCCATGTGTCGATCCCTTGTGATCGCAACCTTACCTAGACCCAATACCTTGCTTTTTCCTTTGTCTGCGAAGATGATATGCTTCAGATGTGATGGAGATAAGGGAGCATCCATCAATAGATTCTTGTCACCAGTCATGTGATTTGTACATCCACTATCGAGGACCCACTCAGTGGCTTTGGGTTGATCATCCTGCGGATGAATTAGTGCAGCTTACGGACTCATATACTTCATCAGTGAAGAATATGACATCAATTCATCAGATCAATTTCATCAACCAATAGAACAGATAAAACAGAATGAGGACGTGAGAAATGAGGGTTCATTTCTTCAGGATTAGCCTGCGTCCTTTCAGGAATTTTCAGGTCTCCAGCAAATTCTTCAGACATTTTAGCACGTCTGGAGACCTGACCCTGCATAAGAGATTAGTTCTTTTTGTTCACCACCCACATCTGAAGGGGTGGCAAAGAGTTCATCACTCTGCGAGCTCCATATGAGAAAGGTGGCATAGAAGCCAGTCCATTTCGTTTCACATAAGAGGAGTTAGGATAAGCATATGAATAAGCAGAGAAATTCTTCGAAGACTTATGAACATAATGATTAGAAGAATAATGCTCATATTCATAACCCTTGGCTCTTCCCTGCGAAACAGAGTTGTTAGCACGATGATATTCATATGAGGACTTTGATCCTTTTGAGGAATTTGATCCACGTGAGGAATTTGGTCCGTATGAGGACTTGGATCCATATGAAGAATTGGGTCCATATGAAGAATTTGATCTGGGGTTCCTGTTCTTCACTGGTGGTTTCATGAGGACATTCACCTGAAGATTTTCAAGGCACCTTTTGGGAACCCAGATTTTCTTCATAGAAGAACCGTTCCTGCAGTTAGTGCCAACATATCTAGAAAATACTTCACCATTCTGATTTTTGAACAATTTATAGTTGGAGTCAAATGACTCATCAGAAGAATGAGGAGATTCACATGTAAAGCCAGATAAATTGGATGGATCAACTGGAGGTCCCTTTGCAAAGAACCCATGAGGTTTTGGGGTACTACTCGGGCTTCCAATATGTACCATCAAGATTGAGTTTCCTCTCAAAGGCAATACCCTCTTTCCTAGGGTTCCTGTTGAGGATCTCGCTTTTAAGCACATCACAAAGAGTCGATGCCCTTTGAGGCTTTTGTACATGCCTATCATGTACAATCCCTTGACCACTGCATCATCGGTGATACTAGCAATGTCCTCGGATGAGGAATTAGTGATAGCGAGAGACAATTGAAGAATTTGTAGCGGAAGAAGCATTTGAACATTCGGTGAAGAATTAGCGATTCACGTTCAATGCACTTCAAGCATGGAGGAACAAATTCTTCTGACGGCGCTGATTTGTTGAGCAAGTAATGAATCGCGCTCCTTCTGAAGATCTTCATAACTCACCCTTAGCTTTTCAAGATCTTGCTTTCTTTGAAGAAGTTCATAAGAAAGCTTCTCATGATCAGATAAGAGAGTGTTATGATGACCTTGAAGGTTGTCAAACCTAGACTGAAGTCTCTGAAGACTCTCAGCCAAGGGTTTCGACTGATCCATTTCTTTACCCAACATATCATCGCTCTTATTTAGCATGTATTGAACTTTTTCCAAAGCTCTTTGTTGTTTAGTGGCAAGGGAAGCAAATTTGACATAGCTGAGTCCAAATTCATCGCCAGATTCATCATCACTGGATTCAGATAGATAGCATTCAGTTACCGTTGCATCTTGTGCCATAAGGCATGGTGTAGAAGATGATGATTCTGGTTCGAATGTCATCGCTTTGAGAGATTCCTTGAAGTCCTCAAACCAAGGATCATGACGGGTTCGATGACCTTCATAGACCTCAGAGAGACGGTCCCAGATAAACCGCATGATTGAGATGCATGATGTTCTGAACTGATTTTTGAGACAGACGGGAGCGGATGGCGTCCTTCGCCGAGAGGTTGAGAAGGGTGAACTTGCGAATGTCATCGACTTCGCCATCTTGCACAGATCGGTAAGACCAATCTCAGTGACGGTCCACAGTTCACTATTCATCGCCATGAGACGCTTCTTCATCATGGCCTTCCACTTGGGATACTCGTGACCGTCAAATATGGGGCATGACACGGTCTTCATTCCTGTGGTCGACATAACTAAAACTCCAGGTGGTTAAACCAAAGTCACACAGAACAAGGGAGTACCTTGCTCTGATACCAATTGAAAGTGCGTTATATCGACTAGAAGGGGGGTGAATAGGCAATTTTTTATGAAATCTTCACTAAGGAACTTGCGGGTGAGGAAATTCCTTAGCGAAGAATTACTTGCAGCGGAATAAGTACTCAAAAGTAAACATAACAGAACACAAGCATGGTCATCATGATGAAATGAAGACAAGCACAGAGTACAGAAAGCGTAAACACAGGATAACACAGGATGAAGACAAACAGACTGAAGAATTTGAACTGAGTACATTGAGAAAGTCTTCAGTCAAAGTCTTCAAACACAGATATGAACAAGTGCACAACACAGTTATGAGGAAATGAAAGGGTTGAGGAAATAGAACTAGTAAGCTTGGTGAAGACAATGATTTGGTAGACCAGTTCCAACTGTTGTCTCAGTTGTACGTCTGGTTGGAGCGGCTAGGTATTTAAACCTGAGGACACATCCTGACACACACAGTCCTCACCGTATTCTCCTTGAGCTAAGGTCACATGAGACCTCGCCCAATCACTCGTGGTAAGTCTTCAGGTGACTTCCAAACCTTCACAAACTCGGTCACTCGGCGATCCACAATTTCCTCTTGGATGCTTAGACCATGACGCCTAACCGTCTGGAAGAAGCACAGTCTTCAAAGGTAACAAGCATCGGATCCATGCAGGATCAATCTCTTGATGATGCTCAATCACTTTGGGTTTGTAGGTGTTTGGGTTTGGGTTTTCCTCACTTGATGATTTTCGCTCAAAGTCCTCGGAGGATGGGATGCTCTCAAATGACAAGTGTTAGTTTCTCTCGGAGCAGCCAACCAGCTAGTGGTTGTAGGGGGCGGCTATTTATAGCCTAGGGAGCAGCCCGACATGATAAGACATAAATGCCCTTCAATAATGTGACCGTTAGGTGGGTAGATATTTTGGGACAGCTGGCACAAGGCACAACAACGGTCGGAAATTTGAGTATCAAATTCCTCAGGGCTATCATGTTCCTCACAGTGTAGGCAATTCGCGCTAGCGAATTCCTAACTCCTCAGTCAGAAAAAATTCCTCAGAGACCAGAAATCTTCGTCTCTGTCACTGAAGAATATGACTGAACTGTATGAGATTTACAATGGCTTCACTCGAAGGGATTGGTAGGTGTAGAATTTTGAGTTGAGCATCACTTGGAAATTTTTCCTTAGTATTTCCTCGACCCCCTTTAACAGTACGGTGTTTCCTATGACTCAAGAAAGAGAAAAAGAAACTATGAAGACAGAAGTCTTCACGCTTCATGTTCCTCGAATGGATACCAAGTCTTCAAGGTCACACCAATTTCTTCACTTTCAAAGTCTTCAGAAAGTCTTCTGAAATCCAAAGTCTTTAGACGAAGAACTTCATTTTTAGGGGTCGACTTTCACTGTAAATATCAAACTCCTCATAGACTTATAGACCTGAGTACACTCATAAACACATTAGTCCCTTAACCTATAAGTCTTCAATACACCAAAATCACTAAGGGGCACTAGATGCACTTACACTAGTTGATTGCTCCCCCATACTCCACTATGGGTGAGCCACTCTTCGGCACATCTTCACAATTCCATTGACACCACAATGGACGGCAAGCTTCAAGCTTGATTGCTCCCCCATACTCCATTATGTGTGAGCCACTCTTCGTGTTGCTCCACTTGAACTTGCACTGCTGCAAACTTGATGACGATCACCACTTGATGTCATCCTCCATGGGTTGTATGAGATCTTCCTCTTGACGCAACACCATGGAAACATACCTAACCCCACAAAGAACTCTCACGTAGACCATGGGTTAGTACACAAAAGCGTAATGGACAATGCTTAACATACCATGGGATCACTTGGTCCCTCTCGGTACAACTTGTGCGCTTTGTGTGTTGATCAACTTGAATCACTCTCTGTACTTAGTCTTGATCAACCTTGAACCTTTCCAATTCTCTTCATTAGGATGATGTCTTGAAGGTAAACTTGAATGTTCACACAATCTTATTCTTCAAGACATGCTTGCAAAAAGCTCAACTCTCACATGACCATTCTTTGGATAATTCCTTGAAAAGCACTTTGGCCATCTCATAAACTCCTTGAAACCAACACATGGACTTCAAGACAATCCTATGGACAAATCCTTCAAATATAACTCAAGGCAACCGTTAGTCCATAGAGATTGTCATCAATTACCAAAGCCACACATGGGGGCACCGCATGTCCTTTCAGCAAGCCCATGAGAAACACCTAACCCACATAGACATAGAAAGAACATAGCATGGGTTAGGTAGCAAAGCACAATTCGCAATTACTTACCATACCACTATATCACTTGATCCCTCGTGGTACAAAGATTGCGCTTTGAGAGTTGACCATCTAGATAATCTTCGAGCTTCATCTTGCTCAACCAACATCGTTACTTCATGTCCCATCTTGGTTCTTGAAAGCCACAATGAACTTTTCATTTACCTTCATTGCTTCAAGAAAGAGATCACCAGAGACTCTTTCATGACCATATCAAGTTTCACTATGAGTATCATATTGGTCACCATTTTCTCTCTAAAAACTCCATCATAATCTCTTGAGAGGCACACTGAATTCTTCACTCTAGTTGCTTGCTTCAAGACTTGATCAACCGAAAACCCAACACATGAGCTTACCATGATCTTGCCTTGAAACCATAACTTGAATTCTTCTATTTGATTATACTCTCAAGCTCTTGATCCTTAAAAACGCACATATGTCAATCTTTGACATCCTCTAACGAACTTCACCTTGAATATAGTTGGTTAGACATTAAAATCAATCTTGATGGCTTCAACATAAATCCCCAAAGACCAACTTGACACCTTACTAGATATGTGACCTTCAATGCCAAAACCTAGGCCCGTGTGCACGGGAGTCATGGACCCGTGGCCGGGGTATCGAAGAGTTGACACTTTCGACCCGTGCGTCTGGTCGGGAGGCCCGTCTTGCAGGGGTATCCAGAGAGGGATACCATGAGGACTTCTTCGAATGTTTTGATGGCATTCTTCCCACATAAATCCAACGGGCTTCGTGCATCACTATGGAACATTTCTTCATATAGGATTCAATGTACTTGATGCTCCATAGGAATTTGTCAATTAATACCAATGCTTAGAGCAACCATATCTTCATATATACGGACTTTATCCTTGATTCCATCTAATATCCTTGATGCACCATCTATGGACAATCCCTTCAAATATATCTTAATGAAAACATTAGTCCATAGAGATTATCATTAATTACCAAAACCATACTTAGGGGCTACATGCCCTTTCAAACATGATTAGAGAAAGTTCATTCTGGAAACCGACAGAGAATATGCTCGATAGAATGCTTCTGATGCTCTAGCGAGTTATGATCTAGCATGCATTCCTTGGACCAATGGGAAGCGGATTGGTAGGTCGCGCTAGTTTTGGAGGTGGACCGTCCAAATGTGTTCCATGTATTTATGTGTTCTCATCACAAATGCATACTTCCTCTATTTGACGCCCCCACCCACCCACCCACACGGCCACACCAACGAAACACCACATTCTCAGAGCTACTTGACCAAACATTCTCAAGGCTATGTCATTGCCCCCACCAACATCTTCGTTGTCTGAATCCGACTAGTCAACTAACTCTTTGTACGAGAATTCATCAAGGTCATTGTCCCCATGATCATCATTCGATGAATTCATTGTTCGCCTATGAATGATCAAAGGAAAAAAAGAACTGCTCAGACATTTCATTATACACATAGAGGGCGAGGTGTACGCCCAGAGGAGTTGGACATGCCGGGGGCAGCACGTGCGGTGGCGGCACGGACATCAACGTTGTGGGATGAGGCCTCTGGTGACGACGTTGTGGGTTGGGGACGATAACAACTAGGGTGGCGACAGTGCGAACGAACCAAGAGATAGGAGAAGAAGGGGGCAAGTTGGGCTAGGTTGGGGGCGATTTGGGATGCCCCCTATCAGTCCAACATGATGGATGCGTCCGGGCCTCCCCATATCCACCCCATGTATGAGATGGGTTTGAGGGTTGCCATACAACTCAGACTTTTGAGCCGGGTATAGGGTGTCCAATTGGATGGTAATTTCGTGACCGGACCGTCCACCTAGACATACAAAGGGGCATTGAGGGGGCCAGTTGCAAATGCTCATAGCGCATAAGAAAAACATGGCTTCGTCAGCAATCTACATCCTTACTTGGCTAGCATGGATTGATTAAAGATATTCTTTTTAAAAGTTTGGCTCGTGGTGCTTTATTACGATGTCAACAAAGTTTTTTTTTGAACAAAAAGCAATCAGTGTTGCATTTCATTTATAAAGAAGGTGTTACACAACTCAAGATGAGCAAACAACTAGTTTAACTTCTCCGAGGAGAAAATGAAATAGCCACGACAATGACAACACACTCACAACAAGACGACAAACACTAACTCGACCAAGATCATGCAGGTTCAAGCAACTGGTGGAGTAGGTCTTCGTCTTCCATCGTTGTCTAACCAAGCAAGGCACGACCTTTAGCATTGTCCGTCTTGTTGCCACTCGACAACACCCGTTAAAGAAAGGGAGAGGTGTCGCATGTGAATGAGGTGATCCGAGGAGGACCCAACACACTAACCCGACTTCAGATGAACACCTCAACCAAACCTCCATTGCATCAAAACCAAACTAAATCTCGTCGACCAAGCAACACGAACGACAACCCTCGCCTATCGCTGGTCTCTCTGGTCGGTAAGAAGCTCCTGGAACTATGCCTCAAGAGGTGCGACACACAACGCAATCATCGTCTAATCCCAAGGGATCAAGGGTTTCCCCTAGAGCTTCCTCACACAGTGGAGCGAGCAGAAATGCCTCAACGACGCCTTCTAGAAGGAAGTGGTGCCCACAAGCGTCGTCGTCGACTGCCCCGACCCAATGACCTACAACAAGGTCTTCATTCGACGTTGCACTTCCAACCACCTACCCTGGCCAAACCACCACTTCAATCACACGCCCGGCAGCCCCACGCACCCAACGTCCACCCCAACCACCTTCAGATCTGGATGCTGGGGCCTAGATCTCCATCATTCCCATCAGTTTCACACTGGCCCCATGCACCCGACGGTCGTCACAACCACTGGCAGAACAGGATGTTGGGGCCACGTTCTGCCACACGCCGTCCCTTAGTGCCCATCGAGCCCACGACCGTGGCTAATTTTCGTGTTTTGACCCTTTTGGCTAAAGTTTGGCCAGATCTGACTCCATTCAAAAGTATTTCGGAATTTGACCCTTTTGCTACTGCCAAAGACCCTGGAGGTAGGCAACTTGTCCACATTAGTGCAGTGCTGGCCTATCGCCAAACAGGCTGGCGATAGCTTGTGTACCCCTACCACCAAACAACCCGGCGGTAGGTGAGTACACACGTTGTATTTGATACTTAAAGAATTTTTGCGGTAGGACATGCGTTCCTACCGCCAAGGGCCTTGGCGGTAGGCTGTTATACCCTACCGCCATTGACCCTGGCGGTAGAAAAATGGGTCAGATCCTGAAATACTTTCGGATGAGGGTCAGACTGGGCTAAACTTTAGCAAAAGGATCAAAACACCAAAATCGGCCCACGGCCGCTGGTGCACAGAGCCGCCTACAGCCCGCACACTGCCGAAAAGAAGTCTCACTCCTGCCTGACCCTTCTCCTCTGTCGCGTGCGCCGATTGGGCCGGCCCATTTGTGCAGGTGAAAAATTGCAAAAATATATATGGTTCTATGGTTGGGAATCGAACTAGAACTAGTGACTTGTGCACGCACGCTACTAGCGACTACGACGAAAGGGCTCGGTTGAGCAATATACAACGGAAAACTATAAGTACTAAAGAAAGTATAAGACTTAACACTTTTTAAAAAAAATCCTTTATGATTTTCCAATTTTTAATTAAATTTTGAAAGTACAATTTTGTTTTGACAAGAGCAAACAATTTTATGATATCACAAACAAATTTTGAAATTTCTGAAATGTTTTTCGAAAACATGAACATTTTCAGAATTTGTGAACAATTTCTAAAGCAAGAACATTTTTTAAAATTTGAGAACAAATTTTGAAACGGAGAAAAATTTCAAAAATCCTGAACAAATATGGAAGCACAAAAATTTTTCAAAAACATAAAAATTTTCAGAATTTGTGCACAATTTTCTAAAGCAAGAACATTTTTTAAAATTTGAGAACAAATTTTGAAACGGAGACCAATTTCGAAAATCCTGAATAAATATGGAAGCACAAACATTTTTTGAAAACATCAACATTTTCAGAATTTGTGCACAATTTTCTAAAGCAAGAACATTTTTTAAAATTTGAGAACAAATTTTGAAACGGAGAACAATTTCGAAAATCCTGAACAAATATGCCAGCACAAACATTTTTTGAAAACATCAACATTTTCAGAATTTGTGCACAATTTTCTAAAGCAAGAACATTTTTTAAAATCTGAGAACAAACTTTGAGATGGAGAATAATTTCGAAAATCCTGAACAAATATGGAAGCACAAACATTTTTTGAAAATATCAACATTTTCAGAATTTGTGCACAATTTTCTAAAGCAAGAACATTTTAAAAAATTTGAGATTTTTTTTGAAACGGAGAACAATTTCGAAAATCCTGAACAAATAGGAAGCACAAACATTTTTTGAGAACATCAACATTTCCAGAATTTGTGCACAATTTTCTGAAGCAAGAACATTTTTTTTAATTTGAGAACAAATTTTGAAACCGAGAACAATTCCAAAAATCCTGAACAAATATGGAAGCACAATTTTTCTTGAAAACATGAACATTTTCAGAATTTGCGAACAATTTTCTAAAGAAAAAATATTTTCTGAAATTTGAGAATAAATTTTCAAACAGAGAACAATTTCGAAAATCCTGAACACATATGGAAGCACAAACATTTTTTGAAAACATGAACATTTTCAGAATCTGTGAACAATTTTCTAAAGAAATAAAAAATTTTAAAATTTGAGAACAAATTTTGATATAGAAAACAATTTCGAAAATCCTGAACAAATATGGAAGCACAATTTTTTTTAAAAACATGCACATTTTCAGAATTTGTGAACAATTTTCTAAAGAACTAACATTTTTTAAAATTTGAGAACAAATTTTGAAATAGTGAACAATTTCGAAAATTATGAGAAAATATGGAAGCACAAACATTTTTTGAAAACATGAACATTTTCAAAATTTGTGAACAATTTCCTGAAGAAATAACATTTTTTAAAATTTGAGAACAAATTTTGAAACAAAGAACAATTTCGAAAATTCTGAAAAATAATGGAAGCACAAACATTTTTTGAATACGTGCACAAAAATTTGAAATCCAGAAACTTTTTTGAAATGTTTGAACAAATTTTTTAAAACACAAACATTTTTTTACAGACAATGCAGTCTTTTATTTGAAAATATCCTAGCATTTGTTGTAAAGGCAGACAAATTTCGAATTTTTTGAACATTTTATTTTGCATTTTTGAACTTTTTTTTAAATGCGAACATGTTTTCAAACTTTTGAGAATAATTAAACTTCTGAATAATTTTTGGAAATGTGAACAAATTTTAAACATTTTTATGAAAAAAGCAGGACAAAGAAAAAACAAATGGAGAAACAAAAAAGGAAAAACAAAGAAAAGGAAACGGAACAAGGAAAAAAGAAAACGAGAAAACCAAACAAGGAACAAAACCGCTTAAGGAACCTTCTAGAAGTTTTCCAAAACCAAAAAAAAACCCGGCTGAAAACCTCTAGAAAGGTTCCCAAAACGGGGGACGATGAAAGCTTAAACGGGCTGGCCCAGTCGAACGATAGCTTGGTCTCCCCCTGTGCAAAACCTCGACAGTATGACACAACGTGCGTCCAATAGGAAAAATTCCAGAGAAAATGGGATGGATTGATTAAAGAGTGGGAACTCTCTACTAAAGCCCATTCCACCATCAGACTAGGAAATCAAGAGTTAGGCACCTCCTCGTCGTAGATGGAGGTCGACGCGACAGTCCACGTGCTTTCGAGCTAGTAGTATACAAATTGCATCCTTGTTTCTGTTTATTATACTTATAGTTTCCTTTACTAGTATAATCTTCCAGCTCCAACCGATTTCCCTGGGAGTGCCCGTTCCAATAGGAATCTCTCCCCTTTTCAATTGACGCCCGGCTCTGACTCCCTGAGTCAATCAAGATATTGACCACCAATCCACGATCCCTACGGCCCACACGTCATCGACCCACACGCTCGTGGCCAACAAACCTCCTCCGTCCCAGTCGGCGCTGCGTGTGGCCGCACCCAGCACGCCAGCCACGGCAGTTCGCAGTTAACAATGCTTCTACTTAAATCCCTCCGCCCCCTCCGCCGCCTGCTCTCTCCGCCACAACGCCGTCCCTCCACTTCGAAATCCTCCTCCCACCTCCAGCTCCCCTCCCGTCGCCCTGCCCACCTCCCGCGCGCCGCCGCCGCCATGGGCTCCGTCGCCGGGGACGCCGTGCGCCTCGCCTACCCGCCCGTCCGCCGCGACGAGTCCGTCGTCGACACCTACCACGGCGCCCAGATCCCCGACCCCTACCGCTGGTAAGACTGACCCGCGCCCCGCTTCGCGGTTTTCTCAATCGATGATTGGTTGACTGACTGCGCTTCGCGGTCGCAGGCTGGAGGACCCGGACTCGGAGGAGACCAAGGAGTTCGTGGCGGCCCAGGCGGAGCTGGCCGAGTCGGTGCTCGCCGGCTGCGCCGACAGGGAGGGCCTGCGCCGCGAGGTCACGCGCCTCTTCGACCACCCGCGCCACGCCGCGCCCTTCCGCCGCGGCGACAAGTACTTCCACTTCCACAACTCCGGCCTACAGGCCCAGAGCGTCCTCTACGTGCAGGTGCGCCTGCCCGCCACACGCCCAGATCGAGCTTGTTTGTATAACGGAATATATGTGCTGCATCTACCTGTTTTCCTGTCACTCCCGTGCCCCTGATTGGTGATGGATGATCTGGTCTCACGTGCAACCCCCCGACTAGGAATATTTCCACGCGATTATTTATCTGCTTATTATTGTTTCTGATTAGTTTCACCACTTTCGTGTGTCTATTCAAATCGTGCTGCTCTGGTATGCTCTTTATGAGCTGGTACAGTGTTATGACCGTGCTTTCCGGTGACAATGCAGGATGATTTGGAAGCAGAGGCGGAGGTTCTCTTGGACCCGAACACTCTAAGCAAGGATGGAACTGTTGCTCTTTCAACGTATTCTATTAGCGAGGATGGCAAGTACATCGCTTACGGGCTAAGTGAAAGTGGCAGCGACTGGATCACTATTCGCGTTATGCGTATTGCAGACAGACAGGATATGCCTGACAAATTGTCCTGGGTAAGTAGTTGCAACTCGTCACTGCACCTTAGTAAAATTGTTTCTGTCCAAACTGTACTGCTTCGTGCTTACCTTTGCTTCTTTTAATAAAATCCTACATGTGGGTATCGACGATGCAGGTGAAGTTCTCTTCTATAAGCTGGACCCATGACGGGAAAGGGTTTTTCTATGGCCGATATCCTGCACCTGGGTAGGTCTACAAACTTCCTATTTTTTATTATTATACTGTAGTACCCACTGCTTAATTCTTGTCATTCCTTTTGTTAGAGTGGAAATGGATGCTGGAACCGAGACAAATATCAATCTTAATCATCAGATATATTACCATATCTTGGGGTCTGATCAGTCAGAGGATATACTATGCTGGAAAGATCCTGAAAACCCCAAACATTCCCTTGGTGCATCGGTCACTGAAGATGGAAAGGTATTTCCCTTCCCTCTCTTAGACCATATCTGGTTCTTCAATTTCTTTTCAGTGTGTCTATGTCATGGTTGTTGAAATCTCCATCCGATTAACGACCCTAAAAGATTTTAGTAACTAACAAATTATTCCATACCATATGCCCTTTTATAGTTACAATAAAGATTCACCTTTTGTTCCTTCATATATTACTATTATTTGCACAAATGGCATGTATCTTCATTTAGTTTAAAAAGTATATTTTTGAATGTATGATTTAAAATTCATATATTACTATTATTTGCACAGATAACATGTATCTTCATTTAATTTTTAAAATAATATCTTTGAATGTATTATTTAAAACATATCACTAAACATTTGGGCAGCACCAAATATAATAGATTTTCATACTAATTCTTTAATGATTTAATCACATTTGGCCAGCACCAAATATAATAAATCTAGCAATAGAGAAGGACTAAAATTGCAAGAATACAGTGCCTAAAACAGCACACTAGTATTTTAATGAGGGTGTAATCTGCATGCTTTTTAAGTAGTTTCCATATGTTCTGCTAATCACAGAAGGCAGAGGGACTATGGACTTATACCTTCAACTATTTAATTAGTGAAATGTCTTGGAAGCTATATATTTCCTAGAGAAGATAGTTATCTTAACCTTATGTTTTGTTGGCAGTACATCATACTGGGTACCTATGATGGTTGTGATCCTGTCAACAAGCTATACTATTGTGAAATTTCTTCACTTCCTCATGGATTAGAGGGTTTCAGAGAGACAAAGGAGATGCTTCCATTTGTCAAGCTTATAGACAACTTTGATGCTCAATATCAAGTTGTGGCAAACGATGGTGATGAATTTACATTCCTGACCAATAAAAATGCTCCAAAGAATAAGCTGGTAAGGGTAAATATAAAAAAGCCAGAGGTGTGGACTGATGTTCTTTCTGAGCATGAAAGAGATGTGCTCGAGTCAGCTGACGCGGTTAATGGAAACCAGTTGGTGGTGTGTTACATGTCAGATGTTAAGCACACTCTGCAGATAAGAGACCTTATAACTGGAAATTTGCTTCATCAGTTGCCTCTAGAGATTGGTTCTGTTTCAGAGATCTCTTGTAGACGGGAAGACAAGGAAGTTTTTATTGGCTTCACGAGCTTTCTTTCTCCTGGTATTATTTATAGGTGTAACTTAGCATCTACAATCCCTGAAATGAAGACCTTCCGAGAAATTTCAGTTCCTGGGTTCGATCGCACAAGCTTTGAAGTTAAGCAGGTATGTCATGCATCCTCTAATTTTTAAACATTTAATATAGGATAATAGCTAACTAAGATCACCGATCTAAGTAGATGCTAATTACAAGTTCTATTCAAGTATTTAAACATAAAAAACTGAGTTTTTTTTTAGTTTTAACAAATTGATCACCAACTCAAATCCAATATTTTTTGTTGAGTTTTAAAAAAGATTTGTTCGTTCTCGCAAGTTACGTTGTCTTGAGTAAAATCTATTTTTAAAAGTATCGACAGGGCAAACTCGATTGGATTTCCCCCTAGTTCTTGCCTTTGGGTAATGTTGCTGATTCTTGTTGTTTTCTGGCACAGCTGGTTTTTATCTAGTTCTATTTTGTCATTTTCTCAAGGCAAAAGTTTCCCCTGTTTTGTGAACCTACACAATCCATGCAAAAAGCATAAGAGCACTGCAATCGCAGAGCTAAACCGAAACTCCCACCAGTCACCGGGAATTTCTGTTTGTTAAACTGGTTCATTGATCCAGGCCCAGCGGAGTGACAACTTCCGTTTTTGTTAGAGATCTCTCTCTCTTCTAAATATTTTTAAGCCCGTAGCCTCTTTTTTGTCCTGTCTTCAAATCTTACCGCTTTACTATTACTGTTTTAGTTTAGCTAACTATTGATTTTTCAGATTTTTGTCCCTAGTAAGGATGGAACCAAGATTCCCATGTTCATAATGTCCAAGAAAGATATTGAACTCGATGGATCACATCCAACTTTGCTATATGGTTATGGTGGATTCAACATAAGCATTACCCCTTCTTTCAGTGTTAGCCGTCTTGTCCTATGCAAGAACATGGGTTCTGTTGTCTGCATTGCGAACATCCGGGGTGGTGGAGAATATGGGGAGGAGTGGCACAAAGCTGGAGCACTTGCAAAGAAACAGAATTGTTTTGATGACTTCATTGCTTGTGCGGAACAGCTTATTTCTTCTGGTTACACAAGTAACAAGAAAATATGTATTGAAGGTGGAAGCAATGGTGGTCTTCTAATTGCTGCTTGTATTAACCAGGTTAGAGTAAATCCTCATGTTATTACAAAGCTACATGAGCTTTTCAAGTTTATCTTATGGTAATATCAGAATACAATATTTGGCATGCATATCTTTAACCTGCACTGTCTTGCAGCGGCCTGACCTTTTTGGGTGTGCCCTGGCTCATGTTGGTGTCATGGATATGCTTCGGTTTCACAAGTTCACAATCGGTATTTTCTAGTTCTGTTGTGGATTTGATGATTAGCTGTACTTTACCTCTATTTATTTATACAGCTTATCAATAGATGCTTGATGTTTTCTGTAGGTCATGCCTGGACTACAGATTATGGTTGTTCAGATAAGGAAGAAGAATTCGGCTGGCTTATCAAGTATGGGAGTTTCTGTTGTTTCCGTATACCTGTTTGTCACTATTAGTTTAGACATTATATAGTCATTACTGCATTGGTTGTGGGTCACGTACAATATTGCCATGCCATATTAGTATTGATCTTTTGGCAGTGGTGGAGCTTGGGCCCGTAGTAAAGAGGAGGTGGTGCGGAGCACCTAATTAATCACTATGTAATTAGACACTCATGCTGTGAGCTAACTTTAGCAAAATAGCTCATGTGCTAATACTTCCATTGAGTTGCACATTTGGCCTCGCTCTCTTCCCCTTGGTTTCAGAAATCAGAAAATAAATAAATCTTGCAGATGTGCCCAAATGCATGTCATTTTCTGTTACAAGACCGCCCGGATGACACAGATCCTACAACCTATTAGGCTAAATATAGGTGTAGGACCGGGCCAATTACTCTGACTTCTACACGGGGATGCATCATCGTACTCCAAAACATGTATCTACCTGGCATCCTGGGTTCTAGTTGTAACCGGCTAGGGATTTACTAGTAAACTGATTCGGGCTTTATGTTAACTTTGTCGTGCTGACTATATGAGGCGGCGCACGGATTGGTAGATCGATACGCAAGAAGAAAAAATGAGACGCTCAATCCTAGCAACCTTGAGAGCTCCTTTGAATACCTTGTGACGGTGTTATGGCCCAGGGGTGCCTCGCCTTGCTGGTTACCGGCCCAAGTAGGCCGGCCCGAGGACCCCTAGGTCGGTTCTGCCTTGGGCCGTCAGTCCGGCCCATGTGCCTCATAGGAGAAGAGTCTTGAAGCCTTGCTGTTCAAGGCAAGGAAGCCGGAGCAGTCCTCCACTGGACTCCCCTTCACGGACGTAGCCGACTAGGTTATGTAACCCTAGGGGCCGCGGTATGTTATATAAGCCGGGGCCGAGCTAGTTGATGGATCATATAATCCTTAGGTTTTACATGTACTTTGTACACCCAATCGCAATATACACAGAGCAGGAGTGCCTTATCATAGGGCCTGAACCTGGGTAAAGTCGTCTCATGTTTCCCCTCCGACCTAATCACCATGTTGGGATACCCTACCGAGGGTTCTGCTGGAATCATCTTTGACAGTGGTGGCCCATTTAGATCTAGCATGGTGAAGGCAGAGGTTTGATGGGATTGCTGACGTCCATCAGAGATCCCATCAAACCTCTGCGTTCACCATGCAAGACGTGCATGGGCCACCACTGTCGGAGTTGATTCCGGTAGATCCCTCGGTAGGGTATCCCGGTGGTGATTAGGTTGGAAGAGAAACATGAGACGATTTTACCCAGGTTCGGACCCTCTGATAGAGGTAAAGCCAACTCC
The DNA here is from genome assembly GCA_021605145.1 of Aegilops bicornis. Taxonomy (NCBI): domain Eukaryota; kingdom Viridiplantae; phylum Streptophyta; class Magnoliopsida; order Poales; family Poaceae; genus Aegilops; species Aegilops bicornis. The sequence goes on along the minus strand of CM038674.1, from coordinate 131,245,170 downwards.
TCCGTGTATATTGCGATTGGGGTGTACAAAGTACAGGTAAAATTGAAGGATTGTATGATGATCTATCGACTAGCTCGGCCCCGTCTTATATAACATACCGGGGCCCCTAGGGTTACATAACCTAGTCGGTGGAGGGGAGTCCTCCACGGCTCTGGCTTCCTTGCCTTGAATGGCAAGGCTTCCAGAGTCTTCTCCTACGAGGCCCATGGGCCAGATTGATGGCCCAGGGCGGAACCGACCTAAGGAGCCTTGGGCTGGTAACCAGCAAGGCGAGGCACCCCTGGGCCGTAACACAATCAAAAACCTTTCATGCTTTTTAAGTAGAAGAGATTTGATGGAATCAGACCACACTTGCTCCCATTAGACAGGGGAAAATATGCTCTGATTAATTGAATATTACTTGAAAAAAATTATCGCATCGGTAATCGGTTCTCACACCAGGTAGATATTTTGATAGAGTATAGGAACATACCTAAAAATAAATAAACCTAACTAACAATAGAATTATCCCTCCAATTTCCAATTAATGGTACAGCTCACCTCACATGAACAGTGGTGCATGATCCCTACAGTACAACACGATCAGCAAAAAGCCGTCTTTAGGAACAGACAGTAAAAGTGGACTTGCTCATTACTTGGAGATATAATTAGGGAGTGGCTTGCTATTGCTCTGGTGGTTGATCTAATTGTTTTGTTTCCTAAGTGTTCAATTCATATTTGTTTCATCATTCTTGCATTTGCTCTAGTAAATTATTCTTGATGTTTTTTTTGTGTACTTAATGTTTTGTATTGTACTACTGGTGGACATTTACTAGATATTCTCCCCTTCATAACGTGAAGAGACCTTGGGAGCAAAGCTTTGGTGATAATTGTCAGTATCCAGCAACCATGCTGTTGACAGCTGATCATGATGACCGTGTTGTGCCATTGCACTCGCTGAAGTTGTTGGCTGTAAGTAGAATTCCTGTGTCTGTTTCTCCTTTCCATTCTAATGGAATCCTCCATTACCACTTAGTATTCTATTCGATATGAAAATTGATGGCATAGATATGATATAGTTTAACTTATATCATGTGAATGTGGAAAATATTGTATTTACCTCTTTGATTTTGCACACTTGTTGTTTGTCACAGGGGCAGTTATGTTTTATTTTAGTTTATTCTGTCCTGTAGTCTGAACTCCATTATTGTTCATTATTCAAATACCTCAACATAATAATTCACTGGGTAAACATAACCACATGATGAAAAGCCAAACACAGCTATCAATAGATATCTCTTTCTTACTTCATACTGTAAAACAATTTCTTAATCCATGCAAAAGTGGAAACTTTAAGCTTTATAAGACCTTTTCAGTTGTCCAGGGATCAAGTTGTTGGTCACATGAGTATCACTGAGTTTGTTGGATAAGTTAACAACTTTGTGATTTGATAAACTGCATAAACATAAACATCATATAGACTCTTTTCCTAAATATATATTTTCAGAAAGTACCTGAATGGTATTCAAGTAAAGGCTGACTTTTTAATGAACAAGTAGCAACTTCTCCTGGTTCTCTTTTTGTATTCGATCTTGCATCTCTACTTCGACTCGTTTTCTGATAGTTTTGGGTGCTCTTAATAGGATGTTTGGGTGTTCTGTACTTTTGACTCGTAGAGGTTAGGTTACCATCATATTTTGAAGAAATGTAGATTGTCTTTTGGTTGTATTGTTGTTCTGCAGTTTAATGAAAATTGTTTTTCAGTGCAAAATGCAAATGAAGACAATTTATTGTGGTTCTTATTTGTCATTTACAGTACAAATCAGTTTTACAACCATGTAATTTGTAGTGTGTCAGTGAGAAATTTGGTGTGTTGTCACATGGAACTAGACTGTCAAGCAATATGCAGGTGCTACTGTTGCTGAAACCATGATCAGACCCTAAATATAAGTTCTTGTAATTACAAACCTTCATCTGTATGCGTTGCTGTTTGATGGCGGATGTTGCAAACTATCTTGAATATCTAAGCATTATCTGATGATTAGCTAGTGTGTTTACTGTTCTTACACCTTTTGCTTTGCTTGCTATTCACAGACAATGCAGCATGTCTTGTGCACTAGCATTGAGAACAGCCCGCAGACCAACCCAATAATTGGTCGCATTGACCGCAAGTCAGGGCATGGAGCTGGCAGGCCGACTAAAAAATTGGTTTGTGCAAAACCACTTCTCATATCCTAGAGTTATGTTTTAGTTTCACTTATTCACTTATTTATTGCATGCCTTGGGTTCAATTTCAGATTGATGAGGCCGCGGACCGTTACAGTTTTATGTCGAAGATGTTGGGCGCTACATGGACTGACTAGTTCAATTCTGTCCTGGAGATGCTGTGTGCTGAGCACACAAGACGGTGAAAGGTGTAATCCTGGAGGGGAAAGATTGCTATCGCTTCAGCTGCTGAACAGTTTTTGAGTTCAAGTACTACAATTCTTTGAAGCTTACAACACTTACAATGTTTGTGTTGTGCAAGAGCCTATATATTCTTCCATATGTGAAAGGGGTGTGTGTTTCTGCTTAGAAAAATGCTGTTGAAAACTTGAAATGGACCAATGAAGCTGTCTGGCTGGAACGATTTAGTCAGGACGCTCAGCCTGGCCCTCGGGGCTCAGGGTATGCTTGATAGATTTATTTAAAGTATTTTCTTGATTTCTTTGCATATCATACCATTTTATTTTCATGTGTATTTGTCGCATCGTTGAAGGTGGCAATCGGTTAGGGTTTCATCGACCCATATAGTAATCCTGGCATGGACATCCTGGCCTGGTGTCTTGGGCTGTGGCCGGGCTTGGGCTTCACTTTTCTGCCTGAAGTCTAGTCCAATAAGAGTTATTTTTTGTATTTTTAAAAATAGGTTTAATTCTTTTTGCAGGCAAATCTTTTACTCACCTGTTTGACCGTCAACTAATTCCAGACGTGGGGAGTATTATTTTGCCCTTGAAATCATTCAACTACTTTTTCTAGAAAACATGCTATTTTCTGGGCCATGGATTGGATCTGGTTGGCTTGGGATTGGACTTGGTTTTTCTAGCTGGGCTTTTGCAAGCCTGGAGTATGCTCATGTCTAAAGAAAAAGGTCTACCATATTCATACACCGTGAATATGTTCAAAATTGGACCCCTACAGTTAGGATAGGAAAAACTCAAGAAACTTCTCAAAAAAGATTGAAACATGATGTTTAAGAAAATGTTTGGGATCCTACAAAATGTGAAAAGGAGAGATTCTAGGGCAGTTGCAAAAGCAAAATTTCTTTGAAAATCTTGCAAAAATCCTGCATTCCAAATGTCTCCTTAAAGGTCAAGTGGTCAACAACATGCAATGGGAAAAAAAATTCACATCAATTCATGCATCAAATGTATTAACTATATTATGATACTTACATTAATACCAGTAGACATTGTGTAATTGTACAGCAATCATATGCATTTTTTGTTTTAGTTTTTACTTGCAAAACGGCCAGTGTGTTGCATTGGGAGAAAATAATAATCATAATCTCCAATTTTCATGACCACATTTTGCTGCATCGTTGAGATACACTATCATTCTCATTTTCGTGAAATCGTGAACAATTTTTGAAAATCATGAACATTTTTTTTAAACTCGTGAACATATCTGAAATCATGAACATTTTTCAAATCCATGAACATTTTTACAGATTTTTGAATTCTAAAATGATGAACATTTCTTGAATTCATGAACATTTTATACTATTTCCAAACATTTTTTAGAATTGTGAACATTTTCAATACACTTTTCATGAATAGGCGAACATTTTTAGAATCGATGAAAATTTTCTTGGAAATTGGTGGAACAAAATTTTAAATTCACGAACATTGTTTTGTTTAATGAACATTTTTTGCAATGCATGGTAATTTTTGAATCAGCGAACATTCCATGAATTAATAGATTATTTTGCATGTCGCAAACAGTTTTTGAATTTTTAGAATATTTTTCAGTTCATGAACATTTTTTGAATTGGCGATTTTTTTATTTCATTAATGTTTTTTAATACGCAAACGTTTTAAAAATCATGCTCATTTTTTGATTTCCCGAACATTTTTTTCAAAATTGTGAACTTTTCTGAATGTGCAAACATTTCTTAAAAATCGTGAACAGTTTTTGAATATGTGAACATTTGTCAAAATTCTCATTTTTCTTAATTTTCGGAACTTTTTTGAAGTCCCAAATTGTTTAAAGTAGAAAAAATATGAAAAGGGAAAACTAAAACTAAAACGTGAAATAAAAAAAGGCCGCCCAGGCGTCTTGCGTCTTCTCCCAGCTCGGAGAGCGCAGTATAAGAGGTCCTTACTGGATGGGCCGGCCCAGGCGGGTATTCTCCTGTGTGAAATGTTTTTTTATCACTTACTAGTAAGGTACACGTGCATTGCACGCATGAGATTTGGTAACCAAATTATGAATAAATACCACACTATATCATATAAGGTTTGAGTCATATATGCATGATGTAGATGTTTATTTAATTCTTATAGTTTATCTTATTTAAAATCAATTAGTTTTATAAAAAAACCTATTTTAAGATTTATGGAATTGTACATTGTAAAGCATAAAGTAAAAACAAAAAGTGATAATTAATCTAGAAAAAAAAGTTTGGGCAATTAAGATATGGAAGATTCTAGAACAAAGGAGAAGTGCTTGTGTTTTGAGGTTTGTGCATTATGCTTAAGTTCAACAATGGAGTCTTCTAGATTATAGATGTGGCAGAATCTGATGGAATGTAGATGATATCCAATGGTCAGTAGTGCTCGGATTTGCCATCTCTGTACCGTCGGATTGGCTTCATCCAACGACCAACTTTCAAAATTATTCGTACACTATATAGGGGTATAGATAGGTGGCATTGGTGGGTAATATTTTGCAACTTTGAGGCAATTTCCACGATGTACCGCCAGAAGTAATAGCCCCTATATTATTATTATTATTATTATTATTATTATTATTATTATTATTATTATTGTTATTATTATTGTTATTATTATTATTATTATTATTATTATTATTATTATTATTATTATTATTATTATAGGTATAGATATTATTAAGCCAAATACGCCTTAAAATAGCCAAATACTTATACTCATACAAATCTGTGTGAAAATATACTAGAAACAATTCCCACATCAATCCACGGTTTGGTTATTAACATTATAGAGAAAAAACGCGTGCGTTGCAACAGGAGAAGAAAATACCGCACGGCCCTAACTAAATGATCACGACTCAAGATCCCAATAGATCTTGCCCAGGTCTCTGTCTCTCTCTCGGCTTAAGATGAGAAATCTTCTTTTTTCCGACTAAGCTTTGCCGAATGCCGAGGCGTGCATGCATGGTTATCGATGGTTTCTTTCACCTTCAATTTAGCTTTGCTGAGGTGTTTATTTGCAACCCGGGTTGGTGTCGGTACGAAAGAGATGGATCATGCACTATTGATTAAGGTTGCATCCTAAATAATATTTTTTTAAACAATAAATAAAATAACATCATGTTCATATTCTACATATTTTTCTAATAAAATTTCATATTTAACATGTTTAAATTGAATTTACCGTTTAAAAGATATATGCATTTTTAAAAGTACTATTTGTTATAGATGGACTGCGGGTTAATTGCAAAAAGGCAGGGTTTTTTTCTAATAAAACGGGAAAACACTTCGTTTTCTCTCGCTTAATGGTGGAGTGCAGGTTATTTATCAAAAAAATGAGGGGGTTTCATGTAAAACTATAAAAAGTTATTTGTTTCTCTCACTTAAAGGTGAATGGCAGGTTAATATTCAGAAAAGAGAGGTGATTTTCTTTAAAAATGCATGACGGACAGGCAAAACCAGTAATTCCTTTATTAGTAGGTATAGATTAATCGACACATCTATTAGACCAATATAAAAAGACTCAAAGGGACAGATTCAATTAATCTCGGCCATCAAATCATGTCAATCCAACGTCTTAGATTGCTCCAATGTCAAGCGCTTAACATGTTTAGCATGCAATTAATATCATACCAAATATCAATATTTGTGCTAATCACATAAGTAACATATATCCTGCCTAATATGAATATGCAATTTACACGCAATTGATATCCTTCCTAATATAAAACGAGGTATTAATTTTCTCCCTAATATTAACGTGTATTGCTACTATTATGCAAGTTATAGCACCCCATATCTCCTTTCTCTTCCGTCTATATATACTCAGGTGTTGATAGCTAGCAATTCCTGTAGTAGAAGAAATATTTCTCATCGGCAACCATCATTAACGTAGGATGGACAAGTACGCGAATCACATCCTTGCACTAGCGCTGCTCTTGTATCTCGTATGTTATGCTACTATTGTGCAATGTAAGATCATGGTTATTTCTTTGGCCTTTGTATTTCTTGTTAGATCTTTTTCTTGTTTGTTTAGGAATCTAAAATAATTTACATACCAATGTTTCATTTCTGATCTGATGAAAAAGACTAGACAGCAGATTATACGTCAACACCATCGCTGTCATGGACAATGAGAAGGTCAATCTACCATACGGGTTGTGCGGCAAACCGAAGTTCTGCACTGGTGCTTGCTTCTGTTGCTTTGTAAATAAGTATTGCTACAGTTCTGAGGATATATGCAAGCAAGAGTGTGGAAAATCATGGTCTTCAGAGCAACTCTAGCAGATCTCGCATTTTGCCGATCCGTAAAATGTGTTTGCAGGTCGCACGGGGACGATTATGTAGGCCGAAAATTACGGCGGCAGACTAGAAACCGCAAACGGACCCCTAATTTCTTTAAAAAAGTTGTTTCGCGCGAGAAATTTAAACAACAGCTCGCCGGAGCTCGCTCGCATACATGTTTCTTCTTCGCATAATAAGTTCATACACGCCACATACATACATAGAGGTTAGATATGCTAGACAGGGCCTATGCTACCGCATCACTGCAACAAAATTGAGCTCACCGGAGCTCCTGCGGTAGTTGCCCACCGGCGGCGATCAGTCGGAGTCGGAGGAGTCGGAGCCGAGGTCGACGAAGAGCTTCGCCTGCTCCTCCTTCATCACGCGCAGGTCGGCCTCCTTCGATGCCTGCGCCTGCGATGCCATGAGGCCCGAATCGAGGAAGAGCTGCTCGTACTCGAGCTCGCGCCGGATCCGCTCTTCCATCTCCTGCAGCTCCCTCGCCGACCGCTTGAGGACGGCGCGCTCGAGGAGCTCCACTTGCCCCGGTGGGAGGTAGTCCTCCGGTCCGATGACGCCTCGACGCGGCGGCGCATCGGGCACGGCCTCCTCCGGCTCCCTTTTCACTGGAACGAGCCGCGAGCTCGATGCGCCCGCGGATGAGCTCCCGCGGACCAGTGGCCGAATGTGCTCCCCGCGGACCAGTTGCCAGAGGAGGCACGGCGGCTACGGGCGCGCTCGACCTCGAACTCGTCGAGCTCGCGCGGTCGAATCTGCGGCGGCGGCGGGCACCTGGTTGAGCCACCGACGCCCCCGCTTGCGGCGTCGGATTCTGGCGCGACGGCGGCGCTCCGCCTCATCCCGAAGTCGGCCATGGTGGTTCAAGGCTCGCCGTGGCGAAATCGAGCGGCGGTGGGGAATTGAGGAACGTGGCGGCGGGAGGATAGGGTTTCGACCCGCATCTGCCCCGCAAACCCGCAGTTATAGTGGCTCGGGGGTTGCGTTTGCGGGCTGCTGCTACGTCTTAAGCTTGCGTTGGTTTTCCTCGAAGAGGAGAGGGTGATGCAGCAAGTGTAGCATAAGTATTTCCCTCAGTTTTGAGAACCAAGGTATCAATTCAGTAGGAGGCTTCTCAAAAATCCCACGCACCTACACAAACAAACTGAGAACTCGCAACCAACGCAATAAAGGGGTTGTCAATCCCTTCACGGCCACTCGCGAAAGTGAGATCTAATAAAGATAGTATGATAAGATAAATATATTTTTTTTATTTTATAATATAGATGCAAAAAGTAAAGATGCAAATAAAAGTAGATTGGGAGCAAATATGATAAGAGATAGACCAGGGGGCCATAGATTTCACTAGTGGCTTCTCTCAAGATAGCATAAGTATTACGGTGGGTGAACAAATTACTGTCGAGAAATTGATAGAAAAGCGCATAGTTATGAGATTATCTAGGAATGATCATGTATATAGGCATCACATCCATAACAAGTAGACCGACTCACCTTTTGCATCTACTACTATTACTCCACACATCGACCGCTATCCAAAGATGCATCTAGAGTATTAAGTTCATAAGAACAGAGTAACACATTAAGCAAGATGACATGATGTAGAGGGATAAACTCATGCAATATGATATAAACCCCATCTTGTTATCCTTGATGGCAACAATACAATACGTGCCTTGCAACCCTTTCTGTCACTGGGTAAGTGAAAGAACATGCGGTGCCCCCATGTTTGGTTTTGGTAATTGATGACTATCTCTATGGACTAATGGTTGCCTTGAGTTATATTTGAAGGTTTTGTCCATAGGCTTTTCTTGGAGTACATGTGTTGGTTTCAAGGAGAGTTTGTGTTGACCAAGGTGCTATTAAGGAATTACCCAAAGATTGGTCATGTGAGAGATGAGCTTATTGAAAGCATGTCTTGAATAAGAAGATTGTGTGATCATTCATGTTTACCTTCAAGACATCATCCAAATGAAGAGAGTTGGAAATATTCAAGGTTGATCAAGACTAAGTCAAGAGTGAATCAAGTTGATCAACTCACAAAGCGTAGAAGATGTACCGAGAGGGATCAAGTGATCCCATGGCATGGTAAGCATTGTCCATTGTGCTTTGTGTACTAACCCATGGTCTCATGAGAGTTCTTTGTGGGGTTAGGTTGCGGTGTGCAAATTCAAGTGAAGCATCACGAAGAGATCGAATGCTTGAAGCTTGCCGTCCATTGTGGTGACAATGGACTTGTGAAGATGTGCCGAAGAGTGGCTCGCCCATAGTGGAGTATGGGGGAGCAATCAACTAGTCTTCATCGAGCCAACGCAATCAAGAAAGGTGGTCCAACTTGAGGAAGTCAAGATCGTCATCGTCTAGCTCAAGTGGACCATGTGCAAGGCAAAGGTTTGCCCTTGATAGGTTTTCTTTTTTATCGGTCTCATGGTAGTTGTGGGAGACCGGGTTATAGGATCGATTGCCGTACTATCAAGGGGGGCTCTCGATGAGTTGCTTGATCGTATCGTTCGTAGAGATCTCAAACCATTGCATCCTTGCATCATCTTTATTGGTTCTTGTTTGGTTCTTCTCCTTGTGATATTTGGAGCTTATGGTCATTTTTATGACAAGCTTGAGTTCATTGAAAACGGAGTTCACTTGCATCTTCTATGATGTTTTCGATGTTGGAGGGTATGCCAGTTCTTCTCTGTTGGAGGTTTCACTCCTTTGTTTGCTCAATTAGGAGCTCATTTGCAGAAGTTATGGCAGTTCTGGTTTTATTGTTTCCCTCTGTTGTCTTCTCTACAAAATGAAGGACTCCTAGTGTTGCTGATCTGGGGCATGCGGTAGTACTGCTCTCCGGAGCTGTAGTACCGCAGGCCCTTGCGGTAGTACCAGATCCCTATGATGTAATCTGCAGTGCTCACGTAGTATCTTGCTCTATGGGAGCGGTAGTACCGTGGCATCTAACCGGCGCTTGCTTTCGGCGGTAGTAGGGCGGATGTAATTTTTACATCCAGCGCCCTCTGTGATAATGTACCAGCGCCCGTGCGCGGTAGTACCGTGGGCTCGCCAGCTTAGCGGCATGAGCGAAAGTAGGGCGGATGTAATTTTACATCCGCCCTCTGTGATAATGCGCTCTTCGTGTCGGTAGTATCGTCTTGCGGAGTTTCTTGAGTCCTCCCCAGTGGAAGTAGGTAAGGAAGTAATTTTCTACTTCCGTGCTTTCTCTAAGCCTAGTGTTGCACCGCCTTACGGTAGTACCGTAGAAGCGTGATGTAATACCGCTCGGCCAGTTCTACCGCTCGTTATACAATGCGCAATGTGCCTTCATATGGCGATCTTTGCACATGCGGTAGTACCGCAACCTGCAGTGATAGTACCGCAGCCAATCAGCGGTAGTACCGCAGCTCCGTCTTGATAATGCAGCGTCGTCTTGAGCTGAGTGAGGGGATAACGGTTGGATTTTCCCCCTCCTTTAAAAGGGGGTCTTCTTTCCAATGGATCTCATCCTTTGGGCTCGTGTTCTTCCCCCATTGTTGACCTTCTTCGAGCTTGCTAACTCTCAATCCCTCCATGGATTCTTGCTAGTTTTTGAGGGAAAAGAGAGAGGAGATCTAGATCCACATTTCCACCAATCATTTTCTCCTCTATGTGAGGGGAACCCCTTGGATCTAGATCTTGGAGTTCTTGGTGTTCTCCTTCTTGTTCTTCCTCTCATTTTCTTCCCTAGCATTAGTTGCTTGGTGGGATTTGAGAGAGAAGGACTTGGCACTCCGTGTGCCCTTGCCATTGCATTTGGTGCATCGGTTTGATTTCTCCACGGTGATACGTGGTAGTTACAAGTTGAGAAGCTTATTACTCTTGGGTGCTTGGTGCCCTTGAGCTTGTTCCTCTTGGGTGCTCGGGCGCCCTAGGCAGTTGGTGGTGTTCTAACTCAATCATTGTGGTGTAAAGCTCCGGAAGCGTCAGGTCTCCAATTAGGTTGTGGAGATCGCCCAGCAATTTGACGGGTACGGTGACCGCCCCAAGGGTTGCCAAAGTATCTGGGTTCGGTGACCGCCCCAAGGGTTGCCATTTGTACAGGTTCGGTGACCGCCCTCAAGGGTCCCTTAGTGGAATCACGACATCTTGCATTGTCTGAGGGCGTGAGGAGATTACTGATGGCCCTAGTGGCTTCTTGGGGAGCATTGTGCCTCCACACCGCTCCAAGCGGAGATTAGCATCCGCAAGGGTGTGAACTTCGGGATACATCGTCATCTCCAGCGTGCCTCGGTTATCTCTTATCCGAGCCCATTACTTATGCACTTTACTTTGTGATAGCCATATTGTTTCTTGTCATATATCTTGCTATCACCTAAGTAGTTTTTCTTGCTTAGCATAAGTTGTTGGTGCACATAGGTGAGCCTAGTTGTTGTAGGTTTTGTGCTTGACAAATTAACCGCTAGGTTTATTCTGCATTTGTTCAAGCCTCAACCGTAATTATTTTAAAGCGCCTATTCACCCCCCTCCCCTCTAGGTGACATCCATGATCTTTCAGTAAGGACACCACAAGATTGAACCCAAAGCTAAGCACTTCTCCCATGGCAAGAAAGATCAATCTAGTAGGCCAAACCAAACTGATAATTCGAAGAGACTTGCAAAGATAACTTAACCATACATAAAAGAATTCAGAGAAGATTCAAATATTATTCATAGATAAACTTAATCATAAACCCACAATTCATCGGATCTCGGCAAACACGCCGCAAAAAGAGATTACATCGAATAGATCTCCACAAGAGAGGGGGAGAACATTGTATTGAGTTCCAAAAGAGAGAAGAAGCCATCTAGCTAATAACTATGGACGCCAGCGTGAGTCTGTGGTAAACTACTCACAACTCATCGGAGGGGCAAGGATGTTGATGTAGAGGCCCTCCGTGGTTGATTCCCCCTCCGGCAGAGTGCCGGCGAAGGCTCCAAGATGGGATCTCGCGGATACAGAAGGTTATGACGGTGGAAATTATGTTTCGTGGTGCCCCTGGATGTTTTCGGGGTACGTAGGTATATATAGGAGGAAGAAGTACGTCGGTGGCCGCCCGAGGGGCCCACGAGACAGGGGGCGCCCTATAGGGGGGGCGCCCTCCTATCTCGTGGAGGCCTCGGCTGCTTCTTGACTTGCACTCCAAGTCCTCTGGATCACGTTCGTTCCAAAAATCATGCTCCCGAAGGTTTCATTCCATTTGGACTCCGTTTGATATTCCTTTTCTTCAAAATACTGAAATAGGCAAAAAAAAACAGCAATATGGGCTGGGCCTCTGGTTAGTAGGTTAGTCCCAAAAATGATATAAATGTGTAAAATAAAGCCCATAAACATCCAAAAGGGGTAATATAATAGCATGGAACAATCAAAAATTATAGATACGTTGGAGATGTATCAAGCATCCCCAAGCTTAATTCCTGCTCATCCTCGAGTAGGTAAATGATAAAAAGAGAATTTTTGATGTGGAATGCTACCTAGCATAATTCATAATGTAATTTTCTTTATTGTGGCATGAATGTTCCGATCCAAATGAATACAAAATAAAAGTTCATATTGATAAAAGAAATAGTAATACTTCAAGCATACTAATCAAAGTAATCATGTCTTCTAAAAATAGCATGGCAAAAGAAAGTTCATCCCTACATAATCATATAGTTAGGCTATGCTTCATTTTCATCACACAAAGATGTTCCCAACTTCTATACCCCCGATGAAAAGCCAAGCAATGGTTTCATACTTAAATAATCTCAAACTTTTTCAACCTTCACGCAATACATGAGCGTGAGCCATGGATATAGCACTATGGGTGGAATAGAATATGATGATGGGGATTGTGTGGAGAAGACAAAAAAGGAGAAAGTCTCACATTAACGAGGATAATTAACGGGCTATGGAGATGCCCATCAATTGATGTCAACATGAGGAGTAGGGATTGCCATGCAACGGATGCACTAGAGCTATAAATGAATGCTCAACAAAAGAAAACTAGTGGGTGTGCATCCAACTTGCTTGCTCACGAAGACCTAGGGCATTTGAGGAAGCCCACCGTAGGAATATGCAAGCCAAGTTCTATAATGAAAAATTCCCACTAGTATGAAAAAGACAACTTATGAGACTCACTATATGGAGAACATGGTGCTACTTTGAAGCACAATATATGAGACTCGCTACATGAAGAACAAGGTGCTACTTTGAAGCACAAGTGTGGTAAGAGGATAGTAGCATTGTCCCTTCTCTCTTTATCTCTCTTTTTTTATTTGGGCCTTTTCTTTTTTTTATGGCCTCTATTTTTTTATTTTTTTATTTTTCGTCCGGAGTCTCATCCCGACTTGTGGGGGAATCATGGTCTCCATCATCCTTTCCTCACTTGGGACAATGCTCTAAAAATGATGATCATCACACTTTTATTTTCTTACAACTCAACAATTACAACTCGATACTTAGAACAAAATATGACACTATATGAATGCCTCCGTGATGTATCGGGATGGTGCAATGAATCAAGAGTGACATGTATGAAAAATAATGCATGGTGGCTTTGCCACAAATACGATGTCAACTACATGATCATGCAATGGCAATATGACAAAAGTAAAGTATGTCATGATGATGAACGGAACGGTGGAAAGTTGCATGGCAATATATCTCGAATGGCTATGGAAATGCCATGATAGGTAGGTATGGTGGCTGTTTTGAGGAAGATATAGGGAGGTTTATGTGTGATAGAGCGTATCGTATCACATGGTTTGGATGCACCCGTGAAGTTTGCACCAACTCTCAAGGTGAGAAAGGGCAATGCACGGCATCAAGAGGCTAGCAAAGGCGGAAAGGTAAAAGTGCGTATAATCCATGGACTCAACATTAGTCAAAAGAACTCATATACTTATTGCAAAAATTTAGAAATCATCAAAAATTAAGTACTCTGGCGCATGCTCCTAGGGGGATAGATTGGTAGGAAAAGAACATCGCTCGTCCCCGACCGCCACTCATAAGGATGCACAAGCCAGGTACACTTCATGTTTCAAATTTGTTACACAACTTTAACCATACGTGCATGCTACGGGACCTTCTAACTTTGTAGCGACCCAACCTCAGACGGTCAAGCCTCTGTGTATCTCATGCCATCCACGGATCAAGATCTTTGGCACACAAGTACATCAATGTATATATCAAAGTGCAATCACATGTATAAATAACGTAAAATGATATATACCTCATAATACTCAGCGGAAACAATCAAGCGGGTGTGGAGTCCCATCAACGCCATCGGCGGGTTGAGTGTAGACCGTAACCACAGATCGTAACTCTTACTCGTCGAAGAAAATCCTGCAACATGATACGTTGCAGCCGTGTAGGTCAAGACATTGAATGTACCCGGCAAGATCACAACATGAGAAAACATATGGTAAAACTATACTATATGCAATTTGGCTTTGTGTCTCCGGGTCTGAGTTTTGTTTGCGTAAAAGCTGGTTTTATTTTCCCTACATCAAAGGAATAAATGAAGTCTGTACTATGGAGTTTTCTATCATGACATGGTTCCGCCAACCGATGTCTCATAGCCCAAAATCATCATAAGTTGCCCACAATTAAGTTATCAATCCGGTGTTGAGAGTTCCAGATAGATCCAAGTCCGTGAGGCTCAAATTGTCCGTAACCGGGGACACGGCTAATCGATTAGGTTTTTAACCCTCTGCAGAGGTTTGTACACTTTACCCGCAAGATTCGATCCCTCTCTTTACGTTCTCGCACTTCGTGGTGTTTGAGAACAAGATGACCAAACATGGTCTTCCTCAAGAGTTCCCGACCACTGTCCGGTGCTCATCCAATCCTACCGTAGTTCTACATCTGCTAGCACCGTCCCAGCCAGATTCACCACTAAGGTCAACCAAGCGAGCCCATAGTGACTTGCGGTTGCATGTAAGCTTCCGGCATGAAGTATTCTTCCGTCTCTTTGAGTCTGGGTGAAGCTTTCCGCAAGATGTCATGGCGCTTCTCCATGCATCCCGGCCATCCACTGGTTTCTCCAGGGTGCCCGTCAACCATCCTTCACCCAGTAGTGTGTATTGAATTCTTGTCTTGAGTCTTGAAGTCTTGAGGCCTTGAAGATGCACTCCTTGTAGATTCCATCATGGAGTTGTCGTCATTGACGTAGAGCCTCCATTCTCACACTACTCCCGAGCACTCATACCAACCCCGTCTACTATAGCGTAGCATTAAAATAAATAACGTCCCGGGCTTGGTAACAGGGTGATGGGTTCCTACCTCATGCATACTACTCAACTACAAGGATTCAATATCACTACGGGAGGGATTGTTGCGAAGATGACACGAGATGTAATAAAATACAGAGGTATGAAAAACATGGTCTAAGTGAACTTGCACAGTACGTTGATGAAGATAACAACACTCTCACAAAATTTGATAGAACTATTCGTCACTCTCCGAAGAAAATCTATACAAGTCAAACATAGCATTCACATAAGCAATCATTCTAGCAAGCAATACTAACACTCAAAATAACAATTAAAAAACTCAATAATAAAACTCCAACAAAGTCCAAAGAAGCTTCAAATAAAACTAGAAAGAAAAACTACTAACGAAAATCTATGACTTTGCTACAAGCATCTAACATAGTTTTGCCCTAAGTAAAAAAACTTAACAGCAATTAAAACACTAAACTAATAATTTAACATAAAATAAAAATTAAAACAACTAAGTTAACAGAAAGTATTTTTTCATAAAATTTTATTTGCAAAAAGAAACAAATAAAAAGCTTTTATAAAACTCTAACTATGACCTATAGAAGGTTTCATACAAAACTAAGGAAAATAAATTTTTCTCCTGTTGTCTAACAGAAACACAACTAATTTTATCAAAAGTGACAAAAAGAAATAATTTAAAACTAATAAAAACAATAAAGAAAAAGCAAAAACAGAACTAATAATAAAACAGTACTGTTTTGCTAAAAACCTAATTTAAATTAACCTAGAAATAAAATACTAAATACTACTGGATAAACAAAGGTCCTAGAGACCAGGAGCAAAAAGAATCGGTCAAAACTAATATTCCTAACTCAAAATAGCTCAAATCTAGTGATTTGGGCAAATTCATACAAACACAAATTTAAACTGCTCAAATGTGAAATAAAATTGAACTAACAGAAACTTCATAAAATTTGTGATCCAAGGCAGTTGGAATCACTCAAAAATACCTCGTAGATAATTAACTATGGACTTTACAAGATTGAAACTATTCTGTTTTAAAAACAGAACGAAAAAAAATAGGTCGGGATTTACTGTAGCAGTTCCGATGATGGGGTTCTGGTGGAGCTCCGGCGACGTCCTCCGGTGGCCCTCTGGCGTCGGGGAAGGGATGGTCGAGGCGGCAGAGCGGGCGGAGCGGCTGGTGGGGTCTGTTGGTGGCGGGATGGCCGAAGGTGGCGGAGACGGGCGGCAATGGCGGCGGTGTTCCACGAACTCCAGTGAGGTGGCGACGACGTGGGGTGAGGAGAGGAGGGACTAGGGAAATGGGTGCGGGAGATGGCCATTTATAAGGGGGGCAGGTCGGTTTGGAGGAGGGGGCAAGGGATTTCGCGAATCCCGTGATTCCGGCGATGCTCCGGCGGTGGCTGGAGATCTGGAGCATCTCGTCGGAAGGAAAGAGATGATTCGGTACGGATCGGGCCAGATTTGGCCCCAAAAAAAACAGTACCTTCCTTTTTTTTAATAACCCGTGAAGAAGAATCATTTTAGGAAATAAAATGAAAATAAAATATAGGAGTATTATATATCAAAATGATCAGAAAAATAAGCCCAATTTAATGGGATAGTTTGCAGGGGCAAATGAAATACTTTTTGAAAAAATCGTTTTTTTAATTCAAACAAAAATCAAAATGACTCTCAAAACTCTATGGAAAATTTATTCCAACATTTTTGGGGTGTCATGTTACTCCCTCTCAACACTTTTGTTAAAGTGTTCTTTGTCAGAAAAGTTTTTGAATAAAACTCAAATGCCACTTTGAGTTAAAAACAAAATTTAAAATGACAAATTCAAAATGAAATTTTCTTTACTTCCCACTCTCTTTCATTGAAGAAATCATGAGGATCATTGAGTGGCATGAAGTTTGAAATATTTCCAAATTCAAATATTCCCTCTCAACAAAACTTCAAAAGTTTAAAATTCCAATCAATTTCACGCAATCGATCACTCAACAATCAATCAAACAATCATATATTTTAATTATTATAATATTTCAAAATTTAGAATTTTGGGATGTTACAAACTACCACACTTAAAATGAATCTCGTCCTCGAGATTCGAAGAGGCTAGCAAGAAAAGGTTAGGGTTTGGAGGTCTTCCAGCAAATCCATCGATCGGAATGGTCTAGTGTGCTACCACACTTAAAAGCAGTGGTTATGGTTCCAACGAACTCAGGTACTCCATCCCTTTGGGTTGACGATTATTAAGCTCGGGATAACTCTTTCACTGAGGCTCTTTCGGTAGGGGTATAACCTTTTCCTCCAATCTCGGAGTCCTTTCATTCATGGTGAGTTCCTTCCGAGACTGGGTCTTCTGAGCTGACAGGTTTGTCGCCAACCCTAATCAACTATTCGATATTCTCGTGGTGGTCAACAATTAATGGTTTCTCCTGCAGGAAATGGGCCTAGTTTAAATCTCACCGTATAACCTACGATTGGCAACGGTTTCCTGTAAAGAGTTCCATCGTCCTACCATTCTATGGTTTTATGGCTTGACGTGTCGACACTCTTCTAAGGTTTTCAAGGCTCTCTGATTTTCCATCAGCATATGATAGTTCATGATAGAAGTCTCCGGTATGGGGGCCAATCCATCCCGTACTTGAACCATTACTAACTATGCAAACATTGAATCACGTATTCTAACACTTGGTCATAGTCACAAGCATTGCAGAATTTCCTTTGTCGACGAACTGAGTTCGAATAAATCCATGGTTTCTGCAAGCTGAACAAGACATCTAACGTTTCTTCACAACCCTCGGGTTTTCGTATCCTCCTAAAAATGTCGGATGATAAAACTCAGAGTTTTCTTCCGAAATATGTTCCTACAACAAGAGTGTGCTTGCTTCTTATTAACTCCTGGGCCTGTGGGTTATGGCCCACTTCAACTCTTGTACAAGTTTAACTCATCCTTCCGAGGATTATCATTCCATATTCCAACATTACATCTCCTGTAAATCCAATAGTACTTCTTCCTTCATACCCTTGTGGTGACGATCATACAAAACTCCAACTTATTTTGTCCAGCTTCCTTCTATGGACCGTCATGAATAACACATTTCTTTCTTCATTGATCCCGTGGCTTTACGGAGTACTACGACACCAAAAAAAATGCACTAGTTTATCCATAAATCCCATTATTTTCATATCAATCTTTAATTACATCCTTAACCATTTTTCGTAAATCCAAATTCCAAAAAGTTTATTACAAATGCTGCCACCCACATGGTTCGGTATGGTCAGGCATTACTTCCAACTTTATTCATTTTTCCTCCTTGAGGATTCTTCAGTCCCACTGGAATTGTGCGACTAGCGCCTTGAAATCTTCAATCTTCTGTTTCATCGTGGTGGCCTTGAGCTTCATCTCCATCATCTCTGCATGCACTTCTCTTAGGTATTCCTGAGTATAACGAAGTCTTGTTTCAAGTATTTCTCCGATCTGGCGTATGGCTTCCATGGCTGCTTCATGAACAACGTCGAAGAAAGTTGCTTGTGGTACACGTGAGATGAAAAAGTACTGCCCCATCGTCTTTGGGAAAACTCCTTTCATACGGTGAGGTGTACCTCCACATACCAAAGTTCCACTCCCTTTTTCATGAAGGGGTAGCCTTTGTAGACTGCATCTCCTTCAAGGTGAATATGCTTCATCATGTCCTTCAGGATCTTGGTAATCATGATCACTTGTCGTGGTCATGATCGTTTGAGGCCCTTAAGGAAAGACTCATAAAGGGTTGTCATCTGCATGTGTAGGATAAGAGGGGTGCTCAGAACAAGGAATGTATCTCCATGGGGAAATAGCAATTGTCTCCAGAAAAATTTGGTGTTCAGTTGTCCATGGGTTCAAGATTTCGGGGTCTGGTTGAGACAGAAAGATAAAGCAAATACCCACCCATCAACAAAAGAATCCTAGCTCAAAAGTACCGTTTTTAATGGGCCGTTCTACTATGGTTTCGTTTCTAAGTCCTCATTTCTTCAGGTCTTCAATGCTCGGGAGTTTCCAATTCCTGATGCTTTTCCCATATGAAGGCCTTCTACCATTCTTTCGTAACTTACGTCTCTCAAGGTTGAAATAACAAGCCTATGAATATCGCATCTATCCAACCATTCAATAAACACAGAAAATAATAGCAACCAAGCATTCATTTATTCAATTAATTCTACAAAGATCGCCACCCACATAAGTTGGTATGGTCGGATACTTAAATCGAGAAAGCGTTCATCTTTATTTCTCTCATGTTGTTCTACTACTAATATAATTTACGGTGAACTTGATCATTGTCACGATTGGGTATTCTTCTGTGTGGACTTGATCTCCTCCAATTTTTCTGCTAGATTTTCCCTGTCGATGCGGAGTTTCTTGTGACGACCCTGTATGTCCTGAAGTTGTTCCTTGAGCTTCTGGATCTCAACGTCCTTGGCATGAGACATGGTCCTGCTGCTTTTCAGTTCCTGACGCATTCTCGAGATCTCGAGGTTCTCCTCCTCCGGGTTGTCTACCTTCGATCTCGAGTCTCAACCTCTTCTCGTAGTGCTTCATTGTCAAATAGGGCTTCCGGGAGGTCCATCCGAAGATTCTTGATGTATTGTTCTAGATCCAGATTGTACACTAACAAAGGGGGGAGAACTTCATCTTTTGCACTTCCGTCAAGGCAATAGTTGCTCCATCAAACTTCTGCCATCCAATCCTTCCAAAGAAGTGTGGGTTTAGTGCAGACGATGACGATAGCATAAGCGTGCAATAGCATCATGGACGGCGATCTTGATGCCCATATCATAGTCACCATTTATGGTGCCGAAGCTGATGTGTGCAGTCTTGGGGTCTTCATTACGGCCAAAAACTTGGGTCTTGACTCCCCATGATCTAGACGTCCTCTTAGTTGCCTTGATCTCAGGTATCGGTAACTTCAGCAGCCTGACTAGCTCCACAAGGAAGGGGCCTCCAAGAACCTTCTCGTAGTGTTCTCTTTTGTTCATAATGTAGCTCTCCATCTATAGTTTGAAATAAGGAAGGTTCAGAAAAGGAATCAGGTGTTACGAGAGTACTAACAAAAACAAAGGTCGTTCTGTTGGGGTCTTCATATTACTAAGTCATTTCCTAGGGTCACGTCCCTACGGTCAACATGTGCTCGATACCATATCATGGCGACCCAACCTCGAACGGTCAAGCCTACGTGTATCTGTGCCATCCACGGATCAAGATGTCTTTGGCACACACAGTACATCAATGTATATATCAAAGTGCAATCACATGTATAAATAACGTAAAATGATATATACCTCATAATACTTAGCGGAAACAATCAAGCGGGTGTGGAGTCCCATCAACGCCATCGGCGGGTTGAGTGTAGACCGTAACCTGTATCGTAACTCTTACTCGTCGAAGAAAATCCTGCAACATGATACGTTGCAGCCGTGTAGGTCGATTACATTGAATGTACCGCAAGATCACAACATGAGAAAGCAGATGGTAAAACTATACTATATGCAATTTGTCTTTGTGGCTCTGGGTCTGAGTTTTGTTTATGCGTAAAAGCTGGTTTTATTTTCCCTACATCAAAGGAATAAATGAAGTCTATACTATGGAGTTTTCTATCATGACATGGTTCCGCCAACCGATGTCTCATAGCCCAAAATCATCATAAGTTGCCCACAATTAAGTTATCAATCCGGTGTTGAGAGTTCCGAGATAGATCCAAGTCCAGAGGCTCAAATTGTCCGTAACCGGGAACACGGCTAATCGATTAGGTTTTTAACCCTCTGCAGAGGTTTGTACACTTTACCCGCAAGATTCGATCCCTCTCTTTACGTTCTCGCACTTCGTGGTGTTTGAGAACAAGATGACCGAAACATGGTCTTCCGAAGAGTTCCCCTGACCACTGTCCGGTGCTCATCCAATCCTACCGTAGTTCTACATCTGCTAGCACCGTCCCAGCCAGATTCACCACTAAGGTCAACCAAGCCAGAGCCCATAGTGACTTGCGGTTGCACAGGTAAGCTTCCGGGCATGAAGTATTCTTCCGTCTCTTTGAGTCCGGGTGAAGCTTTCCGCAAGATGTCATGGCGCTTCTCCATGCATCCCGGCCATCCACTGGTTTCTCCAGGGCGCCCGTCAACCATCCTTCACCCAGTGAGTGTGTATTGAATTCTTGTCTCGAGTCTTGAAGTCTTGAGGCCTTGAAGATGCAGATCCTTGCAGATTCCATCATGGAGTTGTCGTCATTGGCGTAGATCCTCCATTCTCACACCACTCCGAGCACTCATACCAACCCCGTCTACTATAGCATAGCATTAAAATAAATAACGTCCGGGCTTGGTAACAGGGTGATGGGTTCCTACCTCATGCATACTACTCAACTACAAGGATTCAATATCACTACGGAGGGATTGTTGCGAAGATGACACTAGATGCAATAAAACACATAGGTATGAAAAACATGGTCTAAGTGAACTTGCACAGTACGTTGATGAAGATAACAACACTCTCACAAAATTTGATAGAACTATTTGTCACTCTCCGAAGAAAATCTATACAAGTCAAACATAGCATTCACATAAGCAATCATTCTAGCAAGCAATACTAACACTCAAAATAACAATTAAAAAAACTCAATAATAAAACTCCAACAAAGTCCAAAGAAGCTTCAAATAAAACTAGAAAGAAAAACTACTAACGAAAATCTATGACTTTGCTACAAGCATCTAACATAGTTTTGCCCTAAGTAAAAAAACTTAACAGCAATTAAAACACTAAACTAATAATTTAACAGAAAATAAAAAGTAAAAAAACTAAGTTAACAGAAAGTATTTTTTCATAAAATTTTATTTGCAAAAAGAAACAAATAAAAGCTTTTATAAAACTCTAACTATGACCTATAGAAGGTTTCATACAAAACTAAGGAAAATAAATTTTTCTCCTGTTGTCTAACAGAAACACAACTAATTTTGTCAAAAGTGACAAAAAGAAATAATTTAAAACTAATAAAAACAATAAAGAAAAAGCTAAAACAGTACTAATAATAAAACAGTACTGTTTTGCTAAAAACCTAATTTAAATTAACCTAGAAATAAAATACTAAATACTACTGGATAAAAAAAGGTCCTAGAGACCAGGAGCAAAAAGAATCGGTCAAAAATAATATTCCTAACTCAAAATAGCTCAAATCTAGTGATTTGGGCAAATTCATACAAACACAAATTTAAACTGCTCAAATGTGAAATAAAATTGAACTAACAGAAACTTCATAAACTTTGTGATCCAAGGCAGTTGGAATCACTCAAAAATACCTCGTAGATAATTAACTATGGATTTTACAAGATTGAAACTATTCTGTTTTAAAAACAGAACGAAAAAAATAGGCCGGGATTTACTGTAGCAGTTCCGATGATGGGGTTCTGGTGGAGCTCCGGCGACGTCCTCCGGTGGCCCTCTGGCGTCGGGGAAGGGATGGTCGGGGGCGGCAGAGCGGGGCGGAGGCTGGTGGGGTCTGTTGGTGGCGGGGATGGCGGAGGTGGCGGGACGGGCGGCAATGGCGGCGGTGTTCGGCGAACTCCCGGCGAGTGCGTGGCGGCGTGGGGTGAGGAGAGGAGGGACTAGGGAAATGGGTGCGGGAGATGGCCATTTATAAAGGGGCAGGTCGGTTTGGAGGAGGGGCAAGGGATTTCGCGAATCCCGCGATTCAGCGATGCTCGGCGGTGGTACGGAGATCTGGAGCATCTCGTCGGAAGGAAAGAGATGATTGATGCGGATCGGGCGGATTTGGCCCAAAAAACAGTACCTTCCTTTTTTAATAACCGTGAAGAAGAATCATTTTAGGAAATAAAATGAAAATAAAATATAGGAGTATTATATATCAAAATGATCAGAAAAATAAGCCCAATTTAATGGGATAGTTTGCAGGGGCAAATGAAATACTTTTTGAAAAATCGGTTTTTTTAATTCAAACAAAAATCAAAATGACTCTCAAAACTCTATGGAAAATATATTCCAACATTTTTGGGGTGTCATGTTACTCCCTCTCAACACTTATGTTAAAGTGTTCTTTGTCAGAAAAGTTTTTGAATAAAACTCAAATGCCACTTTGAGTTAAAAACAAAATTTAAAATGACAAATTCAAAATGAAATTTTTCTTTACTTCCCACTCGCTTTCATTGAAGAAATCATGAGGATCATTGAGTGGCATGAAGTTTGAAATATTTCCAAATTCAAATATTCCCTCTCAACAAAACTTCAAAAGTTTAAAATTCCAATCAATTTCACGCAATCGATCACTCAACAATCAATCAAACAATCATATATTTTAATTATTATAATATTTCAAAATTTAGAATTTTTGGATGTTACAAACTTCAACACAAGCATTCTTTAAATTCATAATAATCCAACTAGCATGATTTTAATATCACTACCTCCATATCTCAAAAGAATTATCAAGTATCAAATTGATCATAGCATCCAATTCACTTCCTATGATAGTTTTTATTATACCCAACTTGGATGATCACCATTCTAGGACCAATTTTATGACCATAGCAAATACCATTCTGTTCTAAAAGACTCTCAAAATAATATAAGTGAAGCATGAGAGACTAGCAATTTCTTCAAAATTAAGACACCACCGTGATCTAAAAGATATAAGTGAAGCACTAGAGCAAAAACTATCAAGCTCAAAAGATATAAGTGAAGCACATAGAGTATTCTAGCAAATTCTAATCAAATAGGCTTCTCCCAAAAGGTGTGTACAGCAAGGATGATTGTGGTAAACTAAAAAGCAAGGACTAATATAATACACGACGTTCCAAGCAAAACACTTATCATGTGGTGAATAAAAATATAGCTCCAAGTAAAGTTACCAATGAACGAAGACGAAAGAGGGGATGCCTTCCCGGGGCATCCCCAAGCTTAGGCTTTTGGCTATTCTTGAATATCTTGGGGTGCCTTGGGCATCCCCAAGCTTAGGCTCTTGCCACCCTTTATTCCATAGTCCATAAAAGCTTTACCCAAAACTTGAAAACTTCACAACACAAAACTCAACCGGAAATCTTATAAGCTCCGTTAGTGAAAGAAAACAAAACCACCACATAAGGTACTGCAATGAACTCATTATTTATTTAATTTGGTGTTAAACCTACTGTATTCAAACTTCTCTATGGATTATAAACTATTTTATTGGCCATAGATTCATCAAAATAAGCAAACAACACACGAAAAACAGAATCTGTCAAAAACAGAACAGTCTGTAGTAATCTGTAACTAACGCAAACTTCTGGAACTCAAAAACTTCAGCCGAAATAAGTAGACCTAGGCAATTTGTTTATTGATCAGCAGCAATTGGAATCACTATTTTATCACGTTCTGGTGATTTTTAACAATTATTTTCGTGAGCCGAAAGTTTCTGGAAATTACAGCAAGATCAAATCAACTATCATCCAAGAAGATCCTATAGGTTTAACTTGGCACAAACACTAATTAAAAGACAAAACCACATCTAAACAGAAGGTAGATGGATTATTTATTCCTAAACAGAAACAAAAACAAAAAACATAAAGAAAATTGGGTTGCCTCCCAACTAGCGCTATCGTTTAACGCCCCTAGCTAGGCATAAAAGCGAAGATAGATCTAAGTAGTGCCATCTTTGGTAGGCAATTTTTCAACGAGGCATCTACCTTCCTTAGAAATTTCTTTATTTCTAGTAATTATCAAATTTTTAGGCAAAAGATCGAAGAATTCATTCGTAGCAAATGGTTCCTTAATGATAGCAAAAAGATTGGGATGAATACTTATAGATTTAAGATCCGCGGTTTCCTTACTAGAGGATTCACCCTTATTCTTAGGAACATACATGAGTTTAGCAATTTTAGTAGGTGGACTTGGAGTATTTTTTACGGAAGAAAAAGCAGTTCCCAAGTTGGTAATGATACCCTCAAGTTTATCAATTCTAGAGGAATCTTGATTTATTTTCTCATTAACTATGGGTTCCTTCTCCTTAATATCTTTCAAAATTACTCCTACCTTAGATCCATATTGGGTAATTTGATTGTGGATCTTTTTATCTAGATTTTCAATTAACTCAATGGTAGCAACTTTATTTTCAATAATTTCAAGTCTTTGCATTACATGCTCCAAAGTTAACATAGTCCTATTAACCAAAAGAGGTGGAGAGCGAAATAAATCTATCATAGCATTATAAGAATCAAAAGTATGGCTACCCAAGAAATTCCTCCGTAATGGTATCGAGGATATATCTATACCAAGGATTGGCACCTACATAAAAATTGCGGAGAAGAACTGAGGTAGATTGCTTCCTGGTAGATCTATTTTGAGCATTGCAAATTCTATACCAAGCGTCTTTTAGATTTTCTCCCTCCCTTTGTTTAAAATTTAGAACTTCATTCTCGGGAGACAACAGAGAAGATATAAGACTAGCCATAATGACAAGGCAAACGAGCTAACACATGGCAAATGGAAAAAGGAAAGCAAAAAGAGAGGAGGAGATTGGGAAAGAGAGGGCGAATAAAACGACAAGGGTGAAGTGGGGGAGAGGAAAACGAGAGGCAAAAGACAAATAATGTAAATGCGAGGGAGATGGGTTTGTGATGGGTACTTGGTATGTCTTGACTTGAGCGAAGACCTCCCCGGCAACGGCGCCAGAAATCCTTCTTGCTACGTCTTGAGCTTGCGTTGGTTTCCTCGAAGAGGAGAGGGTGATGCAGCAAGTGTAGCATAAGTATTTCCCTCAGTTTTGAGAACCAAGGTATCAATCCAGTAGGAGGCTTCTCAAAAGTCCCACGCACCTACACAAACAAACCGAGAACTCGCAACCAACGCAATAAAGGGGTTGTCAATCCCTTCACGGCCACTTGTGAAAGTGAGATCTAATAAAGATAGTATGATAAGATAAATATATTTTGGTATTTTATAATATAGATGCAAAAAGTAAAGATGCAAATAAAAGTAGATTGGGAGAAAATATGATAAGAGATAGACCGGGGCCATAGGTTTCACTAGTGGCTTCTCTAAAGATAGCATAAGTATTACGATTGGGTGAACAAATTACTGTCGAGCAATTGATAGAAAAGCGCATAGTTATGAGATTATCTAGGCATGATCATGTATATAGGCATCACGTCCATAACAAGTAGACCGACTCCTGCCGCATCTACTACTATTACTCCACACATCGATTGCTATCCATGCATCTAGAGTATTAAGTTCATAAGAACAGTAGTAACGCATTAAGCAAGATGACATGATGTAGAGGATAAACTCATGCAATATGATATAAACCCCATCTTGTTATCCTCGATGGCAACAATACAATACGTGCCTTGCAACCCTTTACATCCTTTGGTAAGGACACCGCATAGATTGAACCCAAAGCTAAGCACTTCTCCCATGGCAAGGAAGATCAATCTAGTAGGCCAAACCAAACTGATAATTCGAAGAGACTTGCAAAGATAACTTAATCATACATAAAAGAATTCAGAGAAGATTCAAATATTATTCATAGATAAACTTAATCATAAACCCACAATTCATCGGATCTCGACAAACACACCGCAAAAAGAGATTACATCGAATAGATCTCCACAAGAGAGGGGGAGAACATTGTATTGAGATCCAAAAAGAGAGAAGAAGCCATCTAGCTAATAACTATGGACCCGTAGGTCTGCGGTAAACTACTCACAACTCATCGGAGGGGCAAGGATGTTGATGTAGAGGCCCTCCGTGGTTGATTCTCCCTCCGACAGAGTGCCAGCGAAGGCTCCAAGATGGGATCTTGCGGATACAGAAGGTTACGACGGTGGAAATTGTGTTTCGTGATGCCCCTGGATGTTTTCAGGGTACGTAGGTATACATAGGAGGAAGAAGTACGTCGGTGGCCGCACGAGGGGCCCACGAGACAGGGGGGCGCGCCCTATAGGGGGGGGCGCCCTCCTATCTCGTGGAGGCCTCGGCTGCTTCTTGACTTGCACTCCAAGTCCTCTGGATCACGTTCGTTCCAAAAATCACGCTCCCGAAGGTTTCATTCCGTTTGGACTCCGTTTGATATTCCTTTTCTTCGAAATACTGAAATAGGCAAAAAAAATAGCAATATGGGCTGGGCCTCCGGTTAGTAGGTTAGTCCCAAAATGATATAAATGTGTATAATAAAGCCCATAAATATCCAAAAGGGGTAATATAATAGCATGAAACAATAAAAAATTATAGATACGTTGGAGATGTATCAGCTGCGGCAAAAAAATTTACGGGCCGGACACCGATGCGGGCTCTGGTCTAGCTAGAAAATGTGCCGAGCCTGTATAATCGCCGGAATTATGCAGGTTTGCGCCGGATGCGGGGTCTGCTAGAGTTGCTCTCAGAAGACATACTAGGGGCAATGGAATCCACTCCTTTACCTGCTCCTTTTCCAGCATAGTCGAATTGTCTTTCATAGTAATCCATACCATCATATAATGCATGCGAGCAAAAATAGTTTGGAATAAGAGTATTACCATAAGCTAGTAACCAAGTGGGTTAACCTACCGAACATTGCCAAGACATGAATTTTGTTGGATTATATTATTTGAAAATTTTATAGTTGAACATGTCACTTGCAGCAAATTAACATCTCACCATCGACATGAATATTGTCTCACTAGTAGAAAATAGGGCGCTTGTCCCGATTCCAGAGGGCCTTTAGTCTCGGTTCTGCAACCGGGACAAAACGGTCGGGACTAAAGCCCCTCACTTTTAGTCACGGTTGGCTTATGAACCAGGACTAAAGGAGCTCCACGTGGCCGCTGTGGGGCGCCCAGGCAGGAGGACCTTTAGTTCCGGTTGGTAACACCGACCGGGACTAAAAGGCAACCACGCGTCAGCAACTCCCAGACGCTGGTTTTTTTAGGGATTTTTATTTCTGTGCCCCTGGTTCCTTAGTTCTACTCATTTATCCCCACTCTCTTAACTTTTGCTCACTTTTCCCCACTCCCTTGCCCGAAACCCTTAGAACTGGTCACAACGGACGTTGCCGTCGGGTCAATGGCTTGACTGTTAACTCTGACGAGTGGGGCCGCATAGGGCCGAGTCCACATTTTGACAGTTACATGCTAACTAGTGAGGCCGCGAAACTGACACTCGTTGTAACCTGAATCAGATCGAGTCGTTTCCGCGCCGCCCCCTCCGCCGCCATCGTGCCGCCTCCGCCGCTGTCGTGCCGCCTCCGCCGCATCTACCCTCTCTCCCCATCTAGGATTAGGAAGCGATGTCGAGGGGGGGGGGGGGCACCCCGTCCGGCCCATCGACCGTGGAGATGATTGGGTCAAATCAGAGGCGGATAATTCATGGATTCCACCCGGGTAAGCATCGTTTTCCTCTCAAATTGATTAGGAGGTCCATAAATTATGCTGTATTTGACCACCGTTGGCGTGAATCAGTGCAATTTATCTAAAAATTTTCGGCCTAACTGCACCTTTTATTTTATTTCAATTGAACAGGGTTGATCTTGCACTTGTATTTCGGCTGGCGGTTAGAATGGAAACTAGCGAGCTGCGTGGAACTAAACTGTGTCTGATTTTTGAATTTTTCTATCCTTAAGTGGTAGAAACCAGCGTTTGGTTATGTACTTCGGGGATTTTTGTTAAGATCCGCAAAGTTGATTTTGGTCCCACGCTCCTAGCCTTCCATGCTCCTAGCCTTCCACGCTCCTGCGCTTGCTGGCGTCCACTCTGGCCCCGGCGCCGCCGCCCACCCTCCATGGCCTCCCCCCGCCGTCCGCCGTGGGAGGCTCTCGTGAGGTCCGCTGGCTGGAGTCGAGCCCCTTCTCGGGCGGCTCCGCAGAGTCGGCCATGTCCTACCGGCAAGCCCTTTGTTGGTTGCCTCCCCCCATCCCGCGCCTGCGTGGACCTCCTCCCCGTCGCCCACGTCCCCGGCCCCCGCACCCTCGCCGCCGGTCACCCGCCGCACGCTCCGCCCTGAGATCTGCCGGACGGACGTCGTGCCCGCCCCGGGCACGGCTGGCTGGTGGCCCGGGGCAAGAAGCGCCCGCGCCCGCGCGCCCCTCCCCGTTGCTAGCGCCGCGGCACCGGCGAGCCATCCCGCTAGCGGACGTCTTGGCTCCGCGAGGGGGAGTGTCCCCGCTTCTTCAGCACCGAGCATCTACGCTCCGAGTGCCGTCGCGACATCCGCTGCGCGCGCTGCCGGTTCTTCAGGCACAAGGCCAAGGTGTGCACCGCCCGCCTCTCATTTGCCTCCTCCTTCTCCGACGGGTCCGTCCCGCCCCCGCAGCGGCGCCGCATCTCTCCAGGCGATTCGGCTCGCTCCCTCCCTGCTACGTCGCTCCCGCCTGGTGATCCCGGTGTTGGCTCCACGGCCACCACCCGCACCTTGTCGGGGCTGCGCACGCCTGTGTCCTCTGGGCTATCGGCCTAGCCGTCCGCGCCTACCTCCAGCTCGTTCCTCACCGGCGCCACGGCCGCTACCCGCTCCTCCTTGAGCCTGCCGACGCCCGTGTGCTCTGGGCCGGCGGCTCCCACGCGCTCAGTGTCGCTAGTGGGCTCTACCTCCTCCCAGGCCACCCTGTTTTCTGGGCACCCGGCGCGCCATCCGACAGCCGCAATCTGCTACCTTCCGCGGTCTGCCGAGGTTATCGCTGTGGAGCGCGCTCTCCTCGTCATCGTGGCTGGCTGTCGCTCGGGCGTGTCTGGCGACGAGTTCGTGGCCGTCCTCTGCTCCCAGTTCGGGCTCACCATGAACGACTTGTCGGTTCACCGGCACGCGCCCGAGGATTTCCTGGTCAGGTTCATCGACCCCGCACAGCGCCGCCATGTCGCTCTAGCCCCCGCGCGCTCACGCGGCGCTTTCGCCTCATATTCCACCCCTGGGGCCGCACGGCCGGTTCCGAGCCAGTGACTGCGCGCTTCCTCCTATCCCTTGAGCTCTACGGCATCCCCGACCATGCGTGGCTGCGCTCCTCCGCCGAGATCCTGCTCTGGCCTTTCTGCAAGTTGGAGAACCTCGCTCCCGAGACGCGAAACATGTCTAACATGTTCGTCTTCAAGCTCACTGCCTGGACGATCAATCCCGACGCCATCCCGCTCACCACCGAGCTCCTCCTTCCTGATGACGATGTTGTGCTGCCTGAGGCTGACCCCGGTCGTGCGGAACGGCTCGCCCAGGGCCTCGCCTGGTTCCCTGTTCGCATCCACGTCGTGGAGTGCGTCGACTTCTGCCGCTCCCTGCCGCCGCCACCGGAGTCCGATGAACCTGGTCGCGCGCCCGACTCCCCGCATCTCCCCTCTCGCTGGCCGCAGCACCACGTGTTCCCCCCGACCAATGGCAGCACGACTCACCCGCCAGGTGACGGGCGTGGCCGCTGGCGGCGCCGCTGCCGGGCTCACGCGCCCTCGCCATGCCGGTCCTGGGCTGGCATCCTTGGGGCCGACCCCGGCGCCGTGGCTGACGTCACACGAATCCCCGCTCGCCTGCGATTGGGCACACCTACCGATTTAGTGTTGCCCCTGGCCAGCACGAGTCGCCCGCTGCGCGTGTCCTGCCGCCAGCTGTCGGGCGTGGATTGGCCGCCCTGGAGCCTGGGCCCGCCCCGGATTTGAACGGAGCGGGGGTTGTGGCCTCTCCCTCGCCCCAAGACTGCTGCCAGCCTTCCAGCGCATGCGCTGATCCCGCGGCCCCGCCCATGCATGTCGCTCCAACCGCATGCGACTGATCCCGTGGCCCTGCCCATGCACGTCGCTCCAACCGCGCCTGACGCGCCAACCCCGCTGCTCGAGTTCCCTGCCCAACGGGTGGCTGCCGACAACTACCCTGAGGACGAATCTTCCCGCGGGCCCACCTGTGATACGACCGCGACCTCGGATCCCATGCTTGACCAACCCGCGACCGAGTCAGTCCCGGCGACCGAGCCCGACGCGACTCCCGATCCTTCGGCTTGCCCTACAAATCCTCCTGGCCCCACACATGTCAACACTGCTGCTTCGCCGGGCCCCATTGGCTGCGCGCGCTAGACGTCCTATTGGCTGGCGGTGGCCCACCATCAGGTGACACGCCCATGCATGACCGTTCGTCTGCCGTGGAAGTTTTCGTGTGCGCGTTGGCCTGTTCGCCACCACCTAGTGCTGCTCCCTCCCTGCCGCGCTTGCAGATACGGATGGCAACACTCGCTCCCTGGCTTCGTCCGTTCCCAGCCTCTTCTTGCTGCACTACCGCGGCGCTGTCTTCATGAGCTGCCTGCCGACTTCACACCTCGCCAGAGTTTTAGGATTGCCAAAGCTGACCAGGGCCTTGACTCCGAGATGAAAGCAAAGCGGGTTCTTCTACGCCGCCTCGGGCTGATCAAGGATGACAACGTACGCATCCCGCACAAGATTCTAGACAAATATGCTCTCCTTTTCGAGAAGCCTTTGGCGGAGGACGTGGTCGAGGCTTGTGCCGAGTTCTTTGGATGGCACCTCCCTGGGCGTGCACTGGCCGAGGCCTCGGGCTCCCGTGCAACGCCTTGCCTCATTGAGGCTTAGCTAGCCTGCTTTCCGCTCTCTCAACGCCCCCTTCTTTGTTAATGGATTACAACCCTAAGATCATCTTCTGGAATGTTCGCGGCCTCAATTCCGGTGCCAAACATACGGCCATCCGCAGCGTGATCTCCGCTGCCGCTCCCACCATCGTGTGCCTACAGGAGACAAAGCTAGCTCATATCACGGACTCGGTCGTCCTCGATACCCTAGGCACCTTATTTGAGGACTTCTACTTCCTCCCCGCCACCGGCACACGTGGTGGCATGCTTCTTGCATGGCGCAGATCCCATGTCTCCCTCTCTAACCCATATATTGGCGAGCACCATATGACTTCTCTGGTTTCCCCCGTCGGCGGCGCTGGCCATTGGTGGCTCACCGGCGTTTACGGCCCCCAAGATGATGAGGCCAAACTCGACTTCCTTGTCGACCTTCATGACGTGCGCGAGTCGCGCATTGGGCCTTGTCTCCTTGGCGGAGACTTCAACATGATCACTTCGGCTGCCGACAAAAACATCCCAAACCTGAACCATCGCGTCATGAGCAGATTTCGGCGCTTCATTGCAGATGAGGAGCTCCGAGATATGTACTTACACGGGCGCCGCTACACTTGGTCCAGTGAGCGTGACACGCCTACCCTCGTGCGGAATGATCAGATCATTTGCACGTCTGGATGGGAGATTGTCCACCCGCATTGCCTTCTACATTGTCTCTCCTCCGCGATGTCCGACCACTGCCCGTTGGTTGCTGATTGCGCTGCTCGTCCTGCTGGGCCGCGCTGATTCCACTTCGAGTGTTTCTGGCTGAAGCTTGACGGATTTCACGACACAGTCTTGGAGGCCTGGAACTCGACTCCCCCGGAGGCGGATCCCTTCCGGCGTATTGTGGCTCGCCTTATGGCCACCGCGCGACACCTCCAGCGTTGGAGCGCATGCACTATAGGCGGCGTCTCGCTGCAGTTGTAGGTTGCATGGGAACTGATTGCCCGCATCGATGCCGCGCAAGACTTTCAGCCACTCTCACAGATCGAGGTGTGGCTCAGGCGCAAGCTCAAGAGCACTTACCTGGGGCTGACTTCCCTCGAGCGCTCTGTCAAGCGCCAGCGATCACGCCTATCTTGGCTCCGGGACTCCCCGCTATCCTACCTCAGTGTGCATGCCTCACGCCGGAAACAACGTAACCTAATCTCCTCCCTCCGCATGGACGATCATTTGGTCACCGAGAACGCTGCCATGGCCGAAGCAGCCTTCAACTACTTCTCCGATGTGCTTGGCTCTTCGGAAGAGCGCGCCTTCTCCCTGGACCAGTCCTTTTTGCGCACGAAACCATTCGACCTATCTGACTTGGAAGCGCCTTTCACGGAGGACGAGATCTGGAGGGCCATTAAAAGCCTACGGACCGGAAAGGCTCCTGGCCTGGATGGATTCACGACCGAGTTTCTTTGTGCTTGCTGGGATATCATCAAGCAAGACATCTGTAGGGCATTCAACAAGCTCTATACCGCCAACGGGCGTGGGTTCCAGAAGCTAAATGAGGCGCTCCTCACTCTCCTACCCCAAGCGGCCGGACGCCGCTGCCCTATCCTACTACCGCCCCATTAGCCTCATCCACCTCATTGCAAAACTCTTTGCAAAGGTGTTGTCCATGCGGCTCGCTCCTCGACTCAGGACCATGGTTTTGACAAACCAGAGCGCTTTCATCACCAGCCAATGTACTCACGACAACTTCCTGCTTGTTTAGCAGACGGCGCGTCTTCTCCACAACCTCAAGGTGCCCCGCATGCTTCTGAAGCTTGATATCGCGCGGGACTTCGACAACGTGTCATGGCCCTTCCTCCTCGAGACTGTACAACACCTTGGCTTTGGCCAGCGTTGGCACGACTGGATCTCGATACTTCTATCCACCGCCTCCACCTGAGTCATGCTCAACGGCCACCCGAGCCCCCCGATTGACCACGCCTGCGGCCTTCGCCAGGGCGACCCGGTTTCCCCGATGATTTTCACCCTCGTCATCAATGTCCTCAACTCCATGCTCATCTGGGCCGTAGAGCTCGGCCTCATCCAGCGGCTGACCACGCGACACGCGGCCTCTAGCATCTCTCTTTATGCCGACGACGTCGTCATCTTCTGCCGCCCTGACCACCACGACATCTCGGCCGTCCATGAGCGGCTCCGGGTTTTTGGGGTGGCCTCTGGGCTACGCACCAACTATAACAAGTGCTCGGCAACCCCCATCCAATGCAACGACAAGGACATCTCGAGCACCGCTTCCGAGATGCAATGCCTAGTGAACAATTCCCAATTCAATACTTGGGACTCCCTCTATCTATTCGCAAGCCGTCTACTACGAGCCTCATGCCGATCATCCACAAGCTGGAGCGTAAGCTTTCCACCTGGCGGGCCTCCCTCCTCTCTCTAGGCGACCGGCTCGCCCTTGTCCACCATGTCTTATGTGCCATCCCGACGCACTTCCTCACCGCCGTTGCCT
Source organism: Aegilops bicornis (assembly GCA_021605145.1). Lineage (NCBI taxonomy): Eukaryota > Viridiplantae > Streptophyta > Magnoliopsida > Poales > Poaceae > Aegilops > Aegilops bicornis. The sequence continues at coordinate 131,211,209 of CM038674.1, read as the reverse complement.
TCAACCCCTCCATCCTCAAGAAGGCCAACCATATCATTCGTGGCTTCCTATGGGCCTGGAGCAAATATGCCAAAGGTGGCCAATGCTTGGTCAACTGGCAAAGGGTGTGCCGCCCGCTTTCTCTCGGCGGCCTTGGCGTCCGTGACCTGCAGCGCGCCGACATCACGCTGAGAACCCGCTGGCTATGGCTCAAGTACACCGACTCATCGCGGCAATGGGGCCACCTACACATCCCCCAAGAACCTGCCATCACGACCATCTTCCGTGCTTCTAGGACTTGGACACTCGGCGACGGCCGCACATGCATGTTCTGGAGCGATCACTGGATGAATGGCAGATCAGTTGCCGAGATCACACCGCTCGTCCTCGCGCTTGTCACCCAGAGGCGGCGCAAGACCCGCACCATACACGATGGCCTTCTCCAGCGCTCTTGGGTTTGTGACATCCAAGGTGCTTCGGGACTTGCCTCTCATCCAGTATGTTGACCTCTAGCGCTGTGTGCGTCATGTCGCTATCACCGACTCCCCAGACTCCCTACATTGGCGCTGGACCACTTCCGCTACCTACTCGCGAGCTCATCCTATCAGGCGCTCTTCCTAGGTGCCCGCCAGGACCCACATTGGCAGCTCACCTGGAAGCCGTGGGCCCCTCTCCGCATAACATTCTTCATCTGGCTAGTGTTGCGAGACCGGTGCTGGACGGCTGAACGCCTCGCTCGGCATGGCCTCCCGCACGAGGACTCCTACGCCTTCTGCGATCAAGAGGAGGGGACCATGCAACATCTCTTGGCGGGCTGCCCTTTCTCACGACAAATCTAGCACGAGATCCTAAGCTGGGGTCGTTCCACCGCCGACATCCCGAGCAGCGACACTGACTTCTATGCTTGGTGGGAAACGTCCTGCAACCGCTCACCATCCTCGACGCGCAAGGGCTTGGCCTCATTGATTATTCTCACCGCTTGGTGGCTTTGGAAGCACTAGAACGCTTGCATATTTGATGGCGAGCAGCCCTCCATCTCCCGGCTTTCCGGCATCATCAGAGGCGAGGTGCGCATGTGGGCCCAGGCCGGCGCCATCGGACTGCACAACATCATTCCTGAAGGATAGCTTTGTAGGCTCGCGGGGCTGAGCACACCCATGTCTGTTCTGCTCCTAGTTCACTTGCCTGCTTTCTTGCGTACATGGCAGTGAGCTCTTGTAACCCCATGCTGTAAAACTCTTCTCCTATCAATGCTAAGATACACATCCTCTGTGTATTCGCGAAAAAAAGAAACCAACGTTTCGTTCACAGATTTCCGCAAGGCACTCTGTTGTGAGTATCCGTGGAGCCCTGCCGATGCTGTTGAACTGAGATATTTCGACAGTAATAAGCAGAGATTTGTCTCATTAACTTGTGATGAGCATCTGGGATAGCTATTTAGTTTGAATGCTGATAGCCGTTTCGGTAAAATCCATATCAGTGTGCTTCAGGCACGCAAACAACGTATCCTGAAGGGGAAGGGTGTTTAGACATCATCTGTCTCTGCTAATAGCGAGCATCCTTGCACTCCTTGTAGGTCGAGACTAAGTAAACCTAGTGGTTCTGAAAGCCACAACATGTCGGCTGCCGCTAATTCTGCCACTTCTCCTCTCCCTTCTGCACCTGATGTAGAAGTAGATGCAGAGCCTGACGAGGAAGTGCCTCGACATGATGATGAGGAGATTCTATTCCCTGAACTGGTAGATAGAGTCCGTCAACAGGCAGTGGAAGATGAACATCCAGAGGAGACTAGCAGCCGTGCTAGATTTGATGATACTAACGATGAAGAAAGGGAGGAGAACATCCACTCCTTAGTTTTACAAGAATATGATGGTGAGGACATGCCAAAAATTGAGTGGAACAGGGAGAATCCCGAGCTTACTCCAGGAACCGTATTTAAATCGATGGTGGGCTGTCATAATGCAGTGACTACATATTGCATTCTCACTGAAAACTCTTATGAGGTTGATAGGAGTGAGCCAGGAAGATTCGATGTTCATTGCCCTTATGATAGGTGTAGGTGGAGGTTGCATGCATCCATTATGCTAAAGAGCAAATTGATCCAGGTATTACACACTACATGAATCAGGCACTTTGCCATCTGCCATGGCTGACGGCAAAGGCATGCCTGGCGGACGGCAAAGGCCTTTGCCATCAACCAACAGACGACAACAGGTCCGGCTGAATAAGCTATGGCAAAGGGCACTTTGATGTCTGCGGGCGGACGACAAAGATGAAATGGTCTTTGCTGTCCACCAACAGACGACAAAGGACCTGGACGGCACACGTGGCAGCTTAGGGCCGTTAAGGGGTTAACGACGTGCTTTTTCGTCTGCTGGCATACGACAAACACCTTGGCATCTTTTCCGTCTGCCAGCAGATGGCAAAGTACCCAAATATGCCAGCCCAGATGCCCCCAGGTAGCTGCCACATGGCAAGCTACACCGTCTGCTGGTGGACGACAAAGACGCTAATGTCTTTGCCGTCTGCCAGCATACACAAAGCTGCCAAATAGGCCAGCCCAGTGCACCCCAGGCTGCACACGTAGCTGCCACGTGGTAGCTTTGCTGTCCGCTGGCTGATGGCAAAGCTCTTTGCCTTCTGCCAGCAGACGGCCAAGAACTTGTACAACCCCTATTTTTTCTGTTTTTTTCTTAAATTCATTCAATTTCACAGAATTTCATAGATATATATACACACATCTGAAAATACTTTCAACAAGCATAACAACACATATACATACCAAATCATATCCCTGCCATATGGATATGATCATCCAACACATATACATACCAAATCAAAAGTCCATATCAAACATATATAGCTAGCCAACATATCCAACAACAAGCATACAATGGTTTCATCTATACATACATATATAGGTAGCAAGTTTCACATTGTTCATCCTACAAAATCAAAACAAAAAGGAAGCACAAGGAGAAGAGTAGACTTGATCAACGCAAGCTTCCTTATCGAAAGCAAATCTGCAACTTGGGAAAGAAGAAAGTTAGAAGAAGAAGAAGAAGACTAGAAGAAGAAGACTAGCTAGAAGAAGAAGAAGAAGAAATTTTCTTATCTTTCCTTTTCTCTCTCCTCTTCTTTATCTTCTTCTTCTTCTTCTTATAACTAAGGTAGGTAAAAATGCCATTTTTTGCTAAGCTAGGTAAAAATGCTAAGTGTAGGTCATTTTAGAGCTAAGCTAGGTAAATAGGTCATTTTGGAGCTTAGTAAGGTTATTATGTCATTTTCGTGGAAAATAAGCTAAGTCTATGTCATTTTGGAGGTAACAAAGATTACCATTCCATTGACCTAAGTATGCTAAATATGTCATAAATGAACTGAAGAAGCTAAGTATAGGTCATTTTTTAGTTAACCTAGGTAGTTATGCCATTTTTTGCCTAAGTAAGCTAATTATGTCATAAATGAACCAGGTAAGCTAAGTATAGATCATTATTGAGCTATCCTAGGTAGTTATGCCATTTAGGAGGAAAATAAGCTAAGTATGCATTTGTTAAGCGAAACACTAGAGAAAACTTACCCTCATCACAACAAATGCGATGAAGATCGCAACTAAGGTACCAATTGATCCGACGACATAATGATACCAAGCCTCATTATCAATTGCATATTTTCTAATCTTCTTAAGCTTCAGGCGCATTGCATCCATCTTCAAGTGCATTGCATTCATCTTCATCTTGTGATCATCGACGACATCGGCAACAGATAACTCCAATGTCATCTTCTCTTCTTCAATTCTTTTATTTTTTCTTTCAAATACTCATTTTGTTTTTCAACTAAATTTAACTTCTCGACAAGAGGATCGGTTTTAAATTCCGGTTCACATACCTCCTAGATTGAAATATCTCTATGTCAACTTGATGGCCATAACTGTCATAAATGTGAAATGCAACAAATAGGTATAAAATAGAATTTACCACATCCAAATCATAAAGCGGGCGAGGGCCGATGGGGACGGACATCAAGAACGGGAGACACATAGTGGTCACGCATACTGATGATTGAAGACACCTATAGCTAGCAAGTTTCATCGGCACAAAGACCGGAACAAAGAAAATGAGGGGGGGGGGGGAGGAGATGTCATTTGTGCTCACCCACGAAGGCAGAGGCGGAGCTCGTCGAACACTAGACCCTCACAACAACGAAAAAACTGCACATTTAAATCGAAAGATGAGTAACATAGCAATATTGTTTTTTTCGTCAACCTAACTAAATATCTACAAAAGGACGAGCGGGTTAGGGGGTTCCTCGGCATCGAAGGAACCCTAAATAGCAAGTATCATCAGTGCGAGATACAGGTGGCACTCGGCGTGGAACACTAGATCCACATCCCACAAGTGACGCTTGCGCCCGACGTCCCGCGCACAACAATAGTTCCGGGGGCCGATGACGGTCGAACACCTTGGCGAATTTGTCTGGCAGCCTCTGCAATGAGGATTAAAGCCAAGTTTTGAAACTTCAAACAACCAAACCGACTTGAGTTAGTTTGGGTGTTTCAAGTTTCAACACTTGGCTTTTAATCGTCATCGCAGAGGCTACAAGACAAATTCACATAGGTGTTCGACCGCCATCGACCCCGAGAACTGTTGCTGCGGGACGCCGGACGCCGGCGTCACTTGTGGGACATGGATGTAGTGTTCGACACCGACAACCACATGTATCTCACACCGACGATACTTGCTATTTAGGGTTCCATCGATGTCGAGGAACCCCCTAACCCGCTCGTCCCCGGGCACCCTCTGGTATGGGCGACGGTGTCAGGACCCACTGGCTCCACCATCTATCCCCTCGGTGGCCGGCGACCCTCGACCCCTCGGTGACCCTCGACCATCGGCGACCCTCCTTTTCTACTTTTCCTACTTCCTTTTTTCATCTTCATCTTCTACTTCTCTTTTTCATCATCTTCTTCTTGTACTTATTGTTCTTTTTTATCTTCTTCTTCTTCCTCTTCTTCTTTTTCTTCCTCTTCTTCTTTTACTTCTTTTTTCCATCTTTCTTGTTTATTCTTAAAAAACAGAAGAAAAAAACCTAAGCTAAACTATAAACTAAATGTAACCTAAAATAAACTAAATTAACGTAAACTAACCTAAACTAAACAAACATAAACTAAATATAAAAAAACAGGAAAAAAAAGAACTCACCATGAGGAGGGGCGGGGCGGTGGCGGGCAGGCGGGGCGACGGGTGGCGCGGGCGGCGGCTGGGGCATGGGGTGGGGCGGGCGAGGCATGGCATGGGTTGCACAAGGCGGCGGCAGCTCGGGCACGGGGGCGGCACGGGTGAGGGGCGGCGGCGGCTTGGGCAGGGGAGAGAGAGAGAGTAGACAGAGAGAGGGGCGGGGCGCGGATGCTGGCCGCTTTTTAGTTGGGTCACAGCTCTTTGCCGTCTTATAGCAGACGACAAAGAGCCTAGCTAACGGATGTTAGGTTGGCCACTTTCTTTCCCGTCCGCTAGCAGACGACAAAGAAGCTTTGCCGTATGCTAGCAGACGACAAAGAAAGTGGCCGTTATGTCAGGACCCCGATTCCAAGTCACATTGATCTAGCCGGTAACACCTCATATCACTTTGCGGCCTCACACACGGTATTCCCACGGGTGTCGCCTTACCATGGCCCGGGACCGTTTGCGTCTTTTGGCTCACGTATATGATAGTGTCGCTAGCATCCATATGACAGAGAACCCGGGCCGACATGGCTAGTCGTGAACCCAAAGCGGCACTAACCCATGGGGGACAGCATACATGAATCACATCGAGCATGTCGGTCATCAACATGTGAATCCGCTGTAACTGGCTAACAGGACTCCGGTATCTGGTCATGCTTGAGCTAAGCGAGGACTCGGATGTCACCGCGTGACATTTCCCGAAGGGATGTATATAGGAATGAAGTGAAACACATGCGGCCGTCAAGTGTCCAAAGCAAGAGTGTCGGGCTAACAGGACTCCGGTGAACCGGTCAGAAGCGGACTACTATCGCTCGGGAAGCACTAGACTACATTTCCCCATATGAGAGGCTGCCAAGGATAAACAACTAGATTGTCGGATCCCACACATACCAAGCATTTCAAACATACACACAATATGCTCAATATGTGTAAATACAACATGGCATCACAACATAACTCTACGACTCAAATATTTATTCATTAGGCTCCGAGGAGCGAGATATTACAAACATGGGTCTCATGACCCAACACTCGAAACATACAAGTCAAGGCACAAGCGGAAGCTTAACATGTCCGAAAGTACAGACATCTACAAATGAAAAAAGGCTGAGAAGCCCGCTATCTACCACATCTCGCCGAGGGCACAAGATCGTAGCTGAGGTAACAAGCTAAACGTCAAGTCCAAGCGGAACTACTAGCGAGACCGACGCGTCTCTCGCAAAACATAAAATAAGCAAACGTGAGTACAAACGTACTCAAAGAAGACTTACATCGTAACTATCTACCTATGCATCATTATCAACAAAGGGGTGGTGGAGTTTGACCGCAGAAGCCAGCTTTGACTCGGTGGCTATCCTGAACTACGATTGCAAGTAACTCTTTTGAGGTGGCGCACGAGTCCACATATTCACCATATCAACACCCCACTATGGACCCGCTCCGTCCCCCCTACGAGAACGCCATCCATAGCACTCACGCTTATCTTGCGCGTTTTAGAGTATCCACTTTCACTTGTCTATGAACCGATATAGGCAACCCGTAAGTCCTTTACCATGACACGGCTATTCAATAGATCATATTAACCTGCAGGGGTGTACTTCTTCACACACGCTCACCACTTACCGCCGTTTACACGACATGTACTCGGCAACCTTCAAGCGGAAGCCCAACGTGGGTGTCGGCCACGGCCTACCTAAACACTCAAGTCCCTAGTCCAGGTTTATCGCCTATTCGGGTTCCATCCGCAGGAGTCCGGCCGAGGTTTCCACTAACGGCCCCGAACGATGTGTGCAGGGTTCCCGAGATACCAAACGGGCATTCGCACACCGGGCCATAGTGTATCTACCGCATCATAGCCCACCCCTAGGGTCAGCCACGCATCGACCTCCAACACATATCCTACAAACACTAGAAACTAGTTGCAACTCCTGGACAGAGAACAAGGGTGGTTAAGAAGCCGAGAGGGTCCATTGGTTTCGGGCCCAATGCGTGGTAGTAACTTTTTCATGGATCACAAACACAGAACTCAGTTCGAGGACGGCTGCAATGAGACAACCCACCATGTACTCCTACATGGCCTCTCACCGCTACCTTTACCAAATCGTGTTCACACACTTAGCTCTCAACAAGAGGGACATGTTCACACCTCCGATTCATCCCGATGAATCGCACTGCACTCAACTCTAAGCAAGAGCAGGCATGACAAACAAGCATGAATGAGTAGGCACAACAGGCTCAAACAACTCCTACTCATGCTAGTGGGTTTCATCTAATTCTTGTGGAATGACAGTCATGCGAGAGGATAAAGGGGTTCAGCTACCGCAACATGTAACAGTTAAATCGTTGTTGTCATAATGCAGTAAAAGAGAGCAGGAGCGAGAGAGTGGGATTGTATCGGAATGAACAAGGGGGGGTTTTGCTTGCCTGGCACTTCTTAAGATAATATAGTTCTTCATCGGTGTCATCGATCTCATCGTCGAAACCACGTCTATCGAGAGGAACAACCACCGACAAACAAGAAGAAACACAATCAATGCAATGCACAAACAAATGAATGACATGTCATGTTAAGGAACTGAATTGACCTAATGCAGCAAGAAGCCAAGTTAATTGAAATGGAATTCAAACAAGGTTAAACTCCAACTCCAAATGCTAGTTCATAAATTACCCTAATCATGATTCATCCTATTCAGTGAGGTTAACTTGTTCAATCATGCATGAAAGTGGTACATATGGATAGATTGGATTTTTCTGATCATTTTTCATATATAATTTATTTCATTTTGAGTTACGGTTGAATTTATATGAATTTTACAAGTTTTAAACATTTTCTGGAATTTCTAAGTATTTAGAATTAAACTAATTCCAGAAAATGAATTACTACGCCGCTACATCATCATGACGTCAATAGTCAACCGGGCAGCCCAGGTCAATCGACCAGTGGGTCCCGCGTGTCGATGATTAGACTAACTAACCTAATTAAAATTAACCCTAACTAACTTGCTTAGCCGGGCAGGGCCCGCACGTCAGTGACCCAGGGGTCAAACTGGGCCCACCCAGTCAATAGTCAGCAGGGTCAAACCTGCCGGCGTCGAGTCGCCGGCGAGGCCGAGACGACGGAGAAGTCGGAAACGCTGCTCCGGCGACCAAATGAGCGGCGGAGGAGCTCTATGCGTAGCTGGAGATCTCGCACATCTAACGGTGGAAGAAGCAATGGGTGGTCCAAACAACGTCAAGTCGAGCTTTGCGGCCGGAGTTCGGACGGGGTTGGGTTCACGCTTCTGATTGCACGGGAGGAGGGGCTGGTAGTGGATACGGGCTCCTGGTGCTACGCTGAGCACAACGGCGAGCTTGGCTTCGAGCCACTATGGCCCTAGCCACGACGGCGCCATGGCCGGCGGCGGGGAGCTTTCGGGTGCGGTGGAAACGGCGGCTACGGAGGCCAAATGAGCATGGGAGCTAGGGGGAGAGGAAGAGGAGCTCACAACGAGTTGAACGGAGGCCTCGGCGTGTTCGGGGAGGGGTTGGTGACAGCGAATCGGCGGCGGCGGGCGGCGGAGCCCGAGGAGGAAGACGATGGTGATGGTGGTGTTCCAGGGCGTCCGGCGCCGTGCGTCTCTACGAGGAGGCATAGCCCACAGTGGCGGGGCGCGTGGGCACGACGGCGAGGCGAGAGGGAGGCTGTGGCCGCGTCGGCGTGCGGCGGCGCTTTCCTGTGTGTTCGGGCGTCGCGGAAGAGAGCGAGAGAGAGGAGGGGAGAGGCGCAGGAGAGTGGGGGAGAGGTCCGGGGAAGGGTCGGGCGATGCACGTGGCGCTCGGGCCAACTCCAAGGCGGCAAGCAAGCGGGAGGTGGCGGACGCGTGCTTTCAGCCACGCGCCTTCGTCCTCCTCTGGCAAGGGAAGGCAGCAGGGAGGAAAGCGATGGTGGGTGGGCCGGCCAGCTGCGATCTTTGGGCGGTCGGTGGAAACTCTTGTGAAATTTGGAGAGGTAAGTCCAGTAAGGTTTCTCTCCTCTGCTTTTTCCAATTATTTCAGTTTTCTATTATTCTCAGAAATTTTAGGGCTTTATTAAAAATACCTATGCACTTTCAAAATCATGAGACTGCTTGTGGCCACTATTTGGATTAATTCCAATAACTGTAATTTCAGTTCATGAATATTTGGACATTTAATATAATATATAAAATTTAAATGCCCAAATGCAAATAAGGTATGATTTAAATCCAGAGCCCAATATGTCATGGAAAAATGTGCATCACCTCCGTTATCAAGCTTCCAAAGATTTTCCAAGAATGATGAACATTTTGGAAGTCATTTGATTTCATCGAAATATTTTGGTTGAACCTAGTGAATTCCTTTAATGCTAGGGTTTAGGCAATCCCCATTTCAAGTTTCTTAGAAATTTAAACATGATGACATGATGAGCAAGCAAAGTCAAGCAAGGCCGATGCTGGGTCATGATACTCACCCCCACTAAATAAGAATCTCGTCCCGAGATTCAAGACGTGAGGTAAGAAGTCAAAGGGGTCACAAGCTAACACGATCTTCACGATCCAACTTTCCTTCTCAAGATGTTGATTCATTGCTTCATAAAGATCTTGACGTCTTTGCTTTCGAGAACTTCATCCAACATGACAACGACAGAGAGGAACTCTGCAGGAATCTATCTTCTTAAAGATCGAGCAACTCACGATCAACTCACGGACTGAGACATAAAAACATTTCTGGAGCGGAGAGGTAAGACATGCATCAGTAAGGACGGAGGAAACAATTTTACGAGTGTTTCAAAATAGCGAGGGAAGTTGCCATGATTCCAAAACGGGGCACCTTAGGGGAGGTGACGCAAAGAACTATTCCCTTAAGTGGCAAAAAGAATTACTTTTGATTCAGAGATCATTGAAACTCTTCATACCAACCTAAGGCAATCACAATCGATCATTTGAAGGAGTTCGAAAGAATGACATACTCATACTAGAATGGATGATGTGGACTACCTTGATGAAGACAACGCGATGGATGAATTTGCTTATCATAAGAAATGGATGGGACCCATGGTAAGTCCACTTTTGATGATGATCCTAGACATCAATTACTGAGAAGGGCAGCCCATGGAAAATTGGCACGATGGGATGCAAGTGGGAACAAAATGCAAATGTTGGGAAGGTTCCAACCATCATATCTGCCTGAGATTCAGATCCGATTGGTAATAGGATACTTCAGACTCGTCAAGCCTAGAAAGAGAAATGAAAGTTTGCAACACAAATCGACGAGATGACGTTGCGAGATTCTCGGGAGATGGACTATGGTAGTGAGCTCCAAAACATGAGCGGGTTCTGCTACAAACATGTGAACATGTTGTTCAAGACAAGCATGACCACATAGTAGTCTTATAATAAAACACTACCGAGTTCAGGTGGGGAACTATCAACAAGGATATCGAAGTCCCTACATAAGTCCGGATTAGCTCTTATGAAGGAACTCCTTCTCCTTGAACAAATCAATCAGTGGCTTGGTGTGCTAGGAGCACATGTAGAGCGAAGGTTGCAAGTCTCCGAACCACATAATACTTCGCACATATGCATGACTGAATTGGGACGATTCCAGAGGAAGCAAAACAAACCCTTCTCAAATTCACGGCGGCCACTTGCATCAAATGCACATGAACTAGAGGAAGTCACTTCTTCCATCGAGGCATAAGCTTCATGAACGGCACACGAAGGCATTGCTTACAAAGTTTCCAACACTAGGTTGATGTTCAACATGAATCATGGGGGAGACAAAATGCTACTGATGGGCTCAACTGCAACTCATCAGAATTTCCATATCACTGTACTTCCACCATCATGTGAACACGGTGATAGTATTGGTCAGACCAAAAGATATAATGGTGTATGCTCGAGGGATCAACCACCAGTAAGACAACATTACGAACATCGTTGGTTCTGATTTGACTTGACGATAGCCCATACTCGAGTCAAAGTTTGGACAAGACAATAGATTCATCAAATGATCACAGGAACCATTCGATGAAGATATCATCTTTCTTCAACACACACTACACAAGAATATCCCTTTGGAACGAACTAAGTTAGGCAAGCTTTTATCTTCCAACTCTCCAAGTTGTTGTCTAGCTTAACCAACTAGCTCGGGGATATCCAACATGCATTCTTGGAGAAAGGGTGGTTCACAAGAACCCAACTTGATCACGAGCTCAACATAACAGTCAGGAAACAACCCGGTAACACTTCCAAGAAGATATTTGGAAAGTCACGAACCACCGATATGTTACTAAGCTCGAGAACAATCTTGCTTTTGAGGGCAAGACAATATGATCAAATGAGTGAGGACTTGACAAGATCCTAACTCATTGATCGAAGAGTACACCGGAAATAAGGACTAGGTAGTACGATCAATCTTAGGATGATGATTTAATAACCAACACGCTAAGAATGAGGATATTGTCCATTAGCTACCAAGCAACGAGTTGCTCGGAGTATTGATTTCACACATCACAATTCACTTATCGGCATTCCGGTTACAACAACTCGGAACCGAGGAATGAATAATGATGGCGAGAAGTATCACTGCGTCAAGAATTCATAAGAGAAGGTGCAATTCTCATCACGTTCCTGACATAAAGTGGGTAATACTTCAGGATAGAACAGAATCAAAAGCTGGATGGGCACTTTGATCTGCGGAATACAACTGCTTTGACCCAATCCTAGAAATGGACAAGGTACTGGGGTTTGTTTCTCCTAGTCATTCCGAAATAGAATGGCTTGACGGACCACAAGGATAATAGGCATCAATAAACACGATCGCACACATACTCTTGACTATCAATTGATAGACGAGAGTCAGAATACAGCTAAAGAGGGGCAACTCAAGGAACATATAACTTTTCGAGTTGTGGAGACATGGATTAGTATGTCGAGCAAAGTTCAACATTTCTTCCGGATAACCCATGCGGAAAGGTAGAATTAAGCGAGTCACAATATGAATGGAGTACTCCTCAAGGGCACTCTGGTTGTGATCTTTTGGTTCAAAAGAACTTCTGCCATAAGCAATTCATGGTATTTGGAAGAAGGAGAATACCACGGACCTCGAGGACTATCGCAAAGGTTACTAATAACCTAAGGGAGCTAGCAATTACTAACAACATGAAGTAAGTAGGGAGAATCTCGGGTTCAAGAACCCAGGAATAGAATGCCTACTAACTAATAACATCACGGGATGCTTTCAAGAATAATGGCCAGAATCATCACACTGGGGATACAAAAGCATTGCTAAATTACTAGGTGACTTCCTAAACACCTAGGGTCATAATAATAGCTCCAACATCTACGCCGAGGAAACAAAGTACCCCAACTTACCGATTAGTGTTCTTATTCTGACCAAAGGGACATCGGGAACGGAAGGAAAGGATTTGCAAATGCATCAGACTATTTAGAGACCTGGGATGACTCGGACAACATAACGGTTGTAAATGCTCAAAATGATTTGAGACATCCTGCAAAAATTGTGGCATAACCACTCAACATCACAATATCAAGGTTCCGAGATCAACAGTTATCATAGAGAAATAGTAGGAACTGAACTGGGGCTTAAAACCAACAATCTTAAAGGTCTATGGATTAGTAACACGTCATCCTGATAGATACATGAGAAGGCCTAGTTCTTAATCCCCGTAGAAGAGAAGAGGTTGACTCAGATCAGAAGGCCATGAGGTATAAGGAGTAAAAAGAGCCTTACGTTCCCTTCCACAATCAATTCCCCCACATAACTAAAGCAGTTCTAGACACAACTTGGACCAGTTTGGCTTGGTAATCCTATAGGTAGTCAGGCTCTGATACCAACGCTGTCAGGACCCTGATTCCAAGTCACATCGATCTAGCCGGTAACACCTCATATCACTTTGCGGCCTCACGCACGGTATTCCCACGGGTGTCGCCTTACCATGGCCCGGGACCGTTTGCGCATTTTGGCTCACGTATATGATAGTGTCGCTAGCATCCATATGACAGAGAACCCGGGCCGACATGGCTAGTCGTGAACCCAAAGCGGCACTAACCCATGGGGACAGGCATACATGAATCACATCGAGCATGTCGGTCATCAACGTGTGAATCCGGGCTGTAACCTTTGGGCTAACAGGACTCCGGTATCCCGGGCTGTAGCAGGCTAGGCAGGACTCGGATGTCACCGCGTGACATTTCCCGAAGGGCAGACATATAGGAACGAAGTGAAACACATGCCGGCCGATAAAGTGTCCAAAGCGGTAGTCTTTGGGCTAACAGGACTCCGGTGAACCAACAGAAGCGGACTACTATCGCTCAGGAAGCACTAGACTACATTTCCCCATATGAGAGGCTGCCAAGGATAAACAACTAGATTGTCGGATCCCACACATACCAAGCATTTCAAACATACACACAATATGCTCAATATGTGTAAATACAACATGGCATCACAACATAACTCTACGACTCAAATATTTATTCATTAGGCTCCGAGGAGCGAGATATTACAAACATGGGTCTCATGACCCAACACTCGAAACATACAAGTCAAGGCACAAGCGGAAGCTTAACATGTCCGAGTCTACGTACATCTACAAATGAAAAGGCCGAGAAGCCTGGCTATCTACCACATCTGCCGAGGGCACAAGATCGTAGCCGAGGTAACAAGCTAAACGTCAAGTCCAAGCGGAACTACTAGCGAGACCGACGTCTCTCTCGCAAAACATAAAATAAGCAAACGTGAGTACAAACGTATTTCAAGAAGACTTACATCGTAACTATCTACCTATGCATCATTATCAACAAAGGGGTGGTGGAGTTTGACTGACAAGCCAGCTTTGACTCGGTGGCTATCCTGAACTACTTAATCGCAAGTAACTCTTTTGAGGTGGCGCACACGAGTCCACATATTCACCATATAAATACACCACTATGGACCCGCTCCCGTCCCCCTACGAGAACGCCATCCATAGCACTCACGCTTATCTTGCGCATTTTAGAGTATCCACTTTCACTTGTCTATGAACTGATATAGGCAACCCAGAAGTCCTTTACATGAGACACGGCTATTCGAATAGATCATATTAACCCTGCAGGGGTGTGCTTCTTCACACACGCTCTCACCACTTACCGCCATTTACACGACATGTACTCGGCAACCTTCAAGCGGAAGCCCAACGTGGGTGTCGGCCACGGCCTACCTAAACACTCAAGTCCCTAGTCCAGGTTTATCGCCTATTCGGGTTCCATCCGCAGAAGTCCGACCGAGGTTTCCACTAACGGCCCCGAGCGATGTGTGCGGGGTTCCCGAGATACCAAACGGGCATTCGCACACCGGCCACGGTGTATCTACCGCATCATAGCCCACCCCTAGGGTCAGCGCCACGCACGGCCTCCAACACATATCCTACAAACACCAGTAACTATTTTCTACTCCGGGACAGAGAACTAGGGTGGTTAAGAAGCAGAGAGGGTCCATTGGTTTGGGGCCCAATGAGTGGTAGTAACTGTTTCATGGATCTCAAACTTAGAACTCAGTTCTGAGGACGGCTGCAATGAGACAACCCACCATGTACTCCTACATGGCCTCTCACCGCTACCTTTACCAAATCGTGTTCACACACTTAGCTCTCAACGATGGGACATGTTCACACACCTCCGATTCATCCCCGATGAATCAGACCAGACTCAACTCTAAGCAATGGCAGGTGCATGACAAACAAGCATGAATGAGTAGGCACAACAGGCTCAAACAACTCCTACTCATGCTAGTGGGTTTCATCTAATTCTTGTGGAATGACAGTCATGTAGAGGATAAAGGGGTTCAGCTACCACAGCAAGTAATGTGATGAATCGTTGTTATCCTAATGCAGTAAAAGAGAGCAGGAGCGAGAGAGTGGGATTGTATCGGAATGAACAAGGGGTTTTGCTTGCACAGCACTTCAAGATAATATAGTTCTTCATCAGTGTCATCGATCTCATCGTCGAAACCACGTCTATCGAGAGGGAACAACCACCGACAAACAAGAAGAAACACAATCAATGCAATGCACAAACAAATGAATGACATGTCATGTTAAGGAACTGAATTGACCTAATGCAGTAGTAAGCCAAGTTAATTGAAGTGGAATTCAAACAAGGTTAAACTCCAACTCCAAATGCTAGTTCATAAATTACCCTAATCATGATTCATCCTATTCAGTGAGGTTAACTTGTTCAATCATGCATGAAAGTGGTACAGATGGATAGATTGGATTTTTGTGATCATTTTTCATATATAATTTATTTCATTTTGAGTTACGGTTGAATTTATATGAATTTTACAAGTTTTAAACATTTTCTGGAATTTCTAAGTATTTAGAATTAAACTAATTCTAGAAAATGAATTACCGCGTTAGCGCTACATCATCATGACGTCAGCGAGTCAACGGGGCAGCCCAGGTCAACTGACCAGTGGGTCCCGTGTGTCAGTGATTAGACTAACTAACCTAATTAAAATTAACCCTAACTAACTTGGTTGGCCAAGGCGAGAGCCACTGCGTCGATGACCAGGGGTCAAACCCAGGCCCACCAGTCAATAGTCAGTAGGGTCAAACCTGCCGGTGTCGAGTCGCCGGCGAGGCCGAGACGACGGAGAGCGTCGGAAACGCTGCTCTGGCGGCCAAATGAGCGGCGGAGGAGCTCTATGCGTAGCTGGAGATCTCGCGCATCTAACGGTGTAAGAAGCAGCAGCTGGGGTGGTCCGAAATGACGGCGACGTCGAGCTTTGCGGCGGCCGGAGTTCGGACAGGGTTGGGTTCGACGCTACGGTGCACGGGAGGAGGGGCTGGTAGTGGATACGGGCTCCTGGTGCTACGCTGAGCACAACGGTGAGCTTGGCTTCGAGCCACTGTGGCCCTAGCAACGACGGCGCCATGGCCGGCGGCGGGGAGCTTTCGGGTGCGGTGGAAATGGTGGCTACGGAGGCCAAACAAGCACGGGAGCTAGGGGGAGAGGAAGAGGAGCTCACAGCGAGTTGAACGGAGGCCTCGACGTGTTCGGGGAGGGGTTGGTGACAGCGAATCGGCGGCGGCAGGCGGCGGAGCCCGAGGAGGAAGACGATGGTGATGGCGGTGTTCCAGGGTGTCCGGCGCCGTGCGTCTCTACGAGGAGGCGTAGCCCACAGTGGCGGGGCGCGTGGGCACGACGGCGAGGCGAGAGGGAGGCTGTGGCCGCGTCGGCGTCTGGCGCTTTCCCGGTGTGTTCAAGGCCGGAAGAGAGCGAGAGAGGAGGGAGAGGCGCAGAGAGTGGGGAGAGGTCCGGGAAGGGTCGGGCGATGCACGTGGCGCTCGGGCTGACTCAAGCGGCTGACAAGCAAGCAGGAGGTGGCAGACGCGTGCTCGCAGCAGCGCCACGCGCTACCTCCTCTGGCAAGGGAAGACGACAGGAGGAAAGCGGTGGTGGGCTGGGCCGGCCAGCTGCGATCTTTGGGCGGTCGGGTGGGCTCTTGTGAGTGAAATTTGGAGAGGTAAGTCTGTAAGGTTTCTCTCCTCTGCTTTTTCCAATTATTTCAGTTTTCTATTATTCTCAGAATTTTAGGGCTTTATTAAAAATACCTATGCACTTTCAAAAATCATGAGACTGCCAGGCCACTATTTGGATTAATTCCAATAACCAGAATTTCAGTTCATGAATATTTGGACATTTAATATAATATATAAAATTTAAGTGCCCAAATGCAAATAAGGTATGATTTAAATCCAGAGCCCAATATGTCATGGAAAAATGTGCATCACCTTCCGTTATCAAGTTTCGGATTTTCCAAGAATGATGAACATTTTTGGAAGTCATTTGGATTTATCGAAATATTTTGGTTGAACCTAGTGAATTCCTTTAATGCTAGGGTTTAGGCAATCCCCATTTCAAGTTTCTTAGAAATTTAAACATGATGACATGATGAGCAAGCAAAGTCAAGCAAGGCCGATCTGGGGCTGTGACACGTTAGGTGGTTCTCGCTAGTGGGCCAACCTCCTCCTTACCGTCTGCTAGCAGACAAGAAAGCTTCTATGCCGTCCGCTAGCGGACGGCAAATAGCTGGCTGACGGTAAACATGATCTTTGCCGTCAGCTAGCACATGACAAAGAGATGGCTGACGACAAAGATTGTGATTCCAGTAGTGACAACTGAATCTTTTTATCAGATTATTTATCCATTCTATATTCAGATCATGTCTACTATTTCTTAATTGTATTTGACATCATTTTTCATTTTGTTTCAGATAAAAAGCAACCCACTCGGGCACACTTGCCCACCTGGAGGGGGAGGGGGAAAGGACAAATCAAAGCTTGCAAAGACTAGGTGGGTGGCAGATGCAATCTTGGATTGGGTGAGGGAAACACCAACAATTGGTCCAACCGCACTCCATGGGAAGCTATTTGAGAAGTACAAGATTAATATACCCTACATGAGGATTTTCTATGCTAAGGAAAGGGCTCTTGATAGGATTAATGGTCCATGGAATAAGAGTTTTCAGTTGCTTTACACCTTCAAAGCTGAAGTGGAGACGTCTAGTCCAAGGAGTGTTGTAGAGATTGACAAGCATATAGTTAAGTACAAATTAAAAGGGAAGGCACTGGAGAAGGAGTGCTTTAGGAGGGCTTTTGTTTGTTTCAAGGCTTGCTGGCAGGGGTTTCTTAATGGTTGTAGGCCCTATTTGGCTGTCGATGCAACTGCTTTGAATGGAAGATGGAGAGGCCATCTAGCAGCAACTTCTGCAGTTGATGGACACAACTGGCTATTCCCAGTTGCATTTGGTGTGTTGGAGGTAGAGTCCGAGGAGAGTTGGGTCTGGTTTCTCAGAAAGGCCATGCAACATTATAGGTACACCCTCAGGTTTAGTTATACACACAGATGCTTGCAAGGGTTTAGAAACTGCAGTAGAAATTGTATTCCCTGGAGTGGAACATAGGGAATGTATGCGACACCTAGCACATAATTTTAAAAAGAAATTCAAAGGCAAAGTTTATGATGAGAATCTATGGCCAGCATCATACACATGCAGCTTGAGGAAGCATGAGCACCATTTGAGAGTGTTGTATGCTCATAATCCTTTGGTGAAGGAGTACATGGATGAACATCATGGAAAAGTGTGGTCAAGAAACAAATTCAATGAAATCTACAAAGTAGACTATGTGACCAATAACCTCGCTGTTTCAATGCAAAGTTCAAGTCAGTGAAAGGGATTTTGTTGTGGCAAGCATTTGATAAGATTAGGCAGATGATCATGATAAAGATGGCTCTTTGTAAAAGAATTGCAGAAACACAATATGTTGGCCATCTTATGCTCCCATCTCTGATTAAGGCATTGCATGCCAAGGAAAGAGGACTAAGGATGAAATGCATTCGACCGTCGAATTACGAGGCTGAGGTGACATACACTGACAGTAAAAATAGGGAATGGAGATATCCAGTGAACCTTGCAACTAAGGAATGCAGTTGTAGGCAATGCCAGATCCGTGGGAAACCGTGCATACATGCCCTACATCTCGTGACTGTTATTGGAGGTGAAGATGGTGAAGTTGATCAGTATTGCTCTGAATATTTCTCTGTTGCCAAATTTAGGGCTGCTTATGCTTAAAATGTGCCTGCACTCTTGGGAGAAGACCAATGGAACATAGTAGACCCAGGGTTCAAACTCTATTCTCCTGTACTGACTAGACCACCAGGAAGACCAAGGAAAAACATGATAAGAGCTGGTGAAGAGGGTTGTGTAAAAAAATAGTGTAACTGCAAAAGATGTGGTATTCTAGGGCATATTGCTAGGCTTTGTACCAATCCAGTTGATGCATCATTTGGAGAAGAGGAACAATTGGCAGCAACAAATGTAGAGGAGAATGCAACAACAGAGGAGAATGCAGCAAGTTTAGAGGAGAATGCAGCAGCAGAGGAGAATGAAGCAAGTTTAGAGCAGAATGAAGCAACTTAAGTAGCAACTTGGTATGTGTGCAATCTTTCCCTTTTTTTGCATTTGTTCTCTTTTTTATCGATGGCTAAGCTTATTTCTGTTTAACCCAGCTCTAGGATAATTAGAGGCACACGACAGAAAAGACCTAGAGAGGAAGAAACTTCGGTTGAACCATCATCTGATGCAGAATTTGAAACCATGGCTTATGAAGGTTTTGAAGCTACAAGAGAGGAGGAAGTTATTTTGTCTGAAGTTCCTTTAAGGATTAGTGAACCCACAGATGACCGTTAATTGGTCATCACTTGCTCGGTCAGTCAAAGCTCAAGAAAACCGCCACCACAAGAAGTGAAGATCAGAAGCAACAAGACAAAGCTTTCAAAAGCACAAAATATCCCAGGCAGGGAAACCAGAAGCAAGACAGTTAACCCATCTCAAAACACAAGGAGCAAGGCAAATATTTGAATTTTAACTTGAATGCAAGTCATAAACTTTGAACTTTAAGGATTTGTAATAAGAATTCTGTCGTCAATTTGAACTACTCTGAAAACTTGTAAGGTGTAATAATTCTATTTGTAATTTGATGTGAAATTTGAGGTAGAATACAAAACTGAGGCAAAATTTGAATGTTAGGCAAACTTTAAATTTGAACCAACACTTGAAGTCCATTCCCATGTGGTGTGAGTTGTAAAGTTTGCTGAACTATTATAAATGTTAGGTGATCAATCCGATCTCTTTTGCATGGTAAAACTTGTAGTCATGAGAAATGTGCTCCAAATGAGCTCCCAAGCTAGGGTAATCAAGTTTTTTTGGACCTACTCCAAATGAGCCAAATATTTTTTATTAACACCTATTCAATCTATAGAGTGTAGATTCGAAGAATCACTATTTATTGAATTAATCTTTATATTTTTACTTTTTTTGAAAAAATATACTTTAATAGAAAAACATTAAAAACACGTTTAAAATATGAAAATGGGAAACTAAGTTCAGATCCTTCTTATTCACTTTGAAATCAAGCTTTGGTGATTTTTTTGATTTTTTTTATTTTCAAAAACTATACGATCGGAAGTATGTCTAGAGGGGGGTGATTAGACTATTTGACCAAATAAAAATCTAGCCTTTTCCCAGTTTTAAGTCTTGGCAGCTTTTAGCAACTATTAGACAAGTCAAGCAATCAACATACACATGCAAATCTAAGAGTATAGCAGCGGAATGTAAAACATTTGCATATGAAGGTAAAGGGAGGAGTTTGAAGGGAGCAAACACAATGTACACACGGCGATTTTTGGCGTGGTTCCGATAGGTGGTGCTATCGTACATCCACGTTGATGGAGACTACAACCCACAAAGGGTAACGGCTATGCGAGTCTACGGAGGGCTCCACCCACGAAGGGTCCATGAAGAAGCAACCTTGTCTATCCCACCATGGCCATCGCTGTTGGTGTACAAAAGTAGGGGCTCTCCTTTTGACCCCTTTACTTGTGCACGGGCAGTCAGAGCCTCCCGCCACGGCCGCACATAATAGGGCACGGAAAGGGAAGCCAGAGAGAAGCCGAAGGCACAAGACGAACAAAGCAATGACAAGGACCAAGGCCACAAAGATCAGATGGATGAAGCAGGTTTCCCCGGCAAGGACCCTTGCCGGGGCAGCTCGCTCACGCCAGCCGAGCGAGCCACCCTCGAGCCCACCAACACTCCACAAAATGCATTGGGACAGGGCTCGGGAGGCACCTCTGTGGTGGCATGCAGATCTTTGTGAAGACAAAGAATAGTCAAGATCAAGTGAGGATAGGAAGGCAGCCATCCTCACCGAAGAAACCCACAAGACCCCTGACAAGACCCTTCTTTGAGGGGCGCTGCAGCCTTGTGGCAAGACCCTTCTTGGGCCACCCGGCAAGAAGGCCCTCCCCAAAGCGCACCAGCCAGGCCACCGTCAGCCCACTTTTCCGGCCAAGTCTCCGCCGTTGGCATGCAAGCCGACCCAACCAGTGGGCAGGCACCTGCGTGAAACATGCAGCCCTTCGTGAAGGCTCCACCACCGCGCCACCTCGGTTGCTGCCTACCTACATGGCACCGCATGCATCGCTGGCGTAGCGTGTCGAAGCTTAGAGGAGCGGCGACGGACGGGACGGGCCTCGCCCCCGTCCCCGATAAAGTGAAGGGACACCTAAGCCTCGCATTAAATGTGCTTTGTCCTGTAATACCAAAGATAAGCTCGTGACGCTGTAGCACTTTCCACCTCCTGTGTGCCACTATGGCAGCCCCTTTCGCCTATAAAAGGAGGCCCATGGCACATGGGAGAAGGATTCGGCTCTTTCGAACCTCGCAGCACCTGGAGCTAGTTCAAGAGCTCAAGAACACTAAATACATAAACCAAAACAGGATCGTAGGGTTTTACGCATCTTTGCGGCCCGAACCTGGGTAAATCCCCTTGTGTCGTCTGCTAGTCCTGCTCTTCTCACCATCCCTACGCCCCGCAACCGTAGAAGGGATTCCAGTGATCCCATAGGTGTCGTTTCCCACCGACATCTTTGGCGCGCCAGGTAGGGGGCGCAATTGTTAGAATCTGGTCTAGCAGTTGACCTAGCTGTTCTTCATCGCCATGGCTCCTAAGAAGAAGGCGGCCACGGCGATCGGTTCGTCCGGGACCAGGTTGCCAAAGACCGATGCGCAGACCAGTAGTGGGCGATCATGAAGAGACCCAGCGGCCTTCCCGCGAACATCCACATCACCACAGTGGTTCAGGCTGGCGAGTGGCGTCGTTCAAGCGCCAGCGACGAGCCGGTCGCGAGCTCGAGAGGCAGTCGGGCCCCCCTTGACGGCGCTGGGCCCTCGAGCGCCGCCATTCCACCAGACGGCGGCACAACGGCCTCCAAGACACCAACACTAGTGCCCACGGCGCGCTCTTCCCAGGTTGTGCATGATGAGCAGCGTCACCCTGCTGGTGACCCTGCGCGCCGCCCTGGGAAGAGTCCCGTGCGCCCATCACATGATGAGGAGGGACAGCATGCGCGCCGAGGTGTGGACGGAGGTGGTGAACGGCTGCGGGGCTGTGATGCAGCTCCTTCTAACATGGTTAGAAGTCGAGGTGCATCGCGGTCTACCCAGCTCTCGCCGCCACCCACGCCAGCAGAGGCCCTAGCACGCGCGCAGCTGCTCCTCGATTTTCCTCCCGCCACGGAGAAGCTTGACGAATGGAGGGCCACCGTGCGGAGCCTCGTCGGCATCGCCAACAACGATGAGCTGCGGCCGGCGGGACCCATAGGCCGTCGCTCCACCGGGCTACCGCGTGCCAGCGGAGGCCATGCCGGTGGCGATGCGGCCACGGTGTACTCCCCACCTCCATCCCGACCGCCCCGGGCGTCGGTTCGTCGCGACAACACTCGAGACGACATCCCCATCGCGTCGTCCGACCCGCGCACCAACCGCGATAAGCATCAAGTCCTTCGGGAGCGGGCTCATGAGGACGCTCGAACTACGATCGAGCGCCGACAAGACGCGCGCCACCAGTCGGACAGGTGGGCAGGGCCCGCTACGGACCACCCAGCGCCGGGAGGCTACGGTGGCCTACCTTACGAGGTGGGTGGTCCGGCTTTCACCCATGAGCTGCGGCAGTTCCAGTGGCCCTCTCACCGTACGTTCAAGACCGACGTTGGCGAGAAGAACAACGACAAGACTCACCCGTCAGAGTTTCTCAGCATCTACACCATCGCGATGCAAGCTGCCGGGGCCCGCGACGATAAGGTGCTTGCCAACTACTTCCCATTGGCACTCAAGCCTAATGTTATGTCATGGTTGATGCACTTGCCGGTGGATTCCATCTCTTCTTGGGCAGATCTGTGCCAAGAGTTTGTTGGCGCCTTTACCGGAGGTCACCAAGCTCATGGCCAGGCGAGTGATTTACACATCATCCCCCGGAAGGAAGGAGAAAACCTGCAAGTACATCCAAAGGTTCAGCCGGGTGTAGTACAACATCCCCGATGTTCATCCCGTCGCCGTGATCAGTGCGTTCCATCAGAATGTGCGCAATCGCAAGATGCGTGAAGAACTGGCGATGAACAAGGTTAAGGATGTGGCCGAGCTCTATGTTCTGGCCGATCGATGCACTCGTGCTGAGGAGGGAAGGAAGTATCTCGGTGAATATGCCGGTGCGGAAACTGACTCCACTGGCGACACCGCCACCCCAGCGAAGAAGGGCCGACACCGTAACAGGAAGCGAAGGGCAAGGCCGTGCTTGCCGTTGAGGGATCCGACGACACCGGCGCCACCAAGAAGACCAAAGGCGGCGACCCGACAAGGAGGTTGCGGGTGTGACGCTTTGCCGGCCTTGGCGGCTGCCGACAAGCCAGGAGGCTCCGACAAAGCGATCTTGCAAGATCCACCGCACTAAGGGCCACGATCTCCAAAACTGCCGGCAGGTAGAGCTACGCGCTGAGAAGCAGAAAGCCGAGTATGAGCGGCAGGACAAGGAGAAATGCCCAGATGGTGCCGAGGGATCCGACAAGAAACGTAGTGGCCAAGGAGGCCGCCGCGGCAAGGATAATCAACAAGAGAGGCCCGCCCGGGGCCGTGACAAGAAGCAGGAAGACGATGATCATGACGAGGACGACGAGTCCGGCGACCACGAGTTTAGAAAAGCCACAGAGGCCATGTGCGTTGATGGTGGCGCCTCGCTGCATACATCTCACCGCCAACTCAAGCAGTGGGCGCGTGAGGTCACAGTGGTGGAGCCATCATTCGATGCACGGAAGTCGCTGAAATGGTCCAGCACGCCCATCATCTTCGACACCGAGGACCACCCTGACCGCACTACTGCGGTTGGGTGCTTGCCATTGTTGGTCTCACCAACAATCCGCAACCTCAAGGTGACGAAGATGTTGGTTGATGGCGGGGCCGGCCTGAACTTGATCTCGCCTGTTGTGGTCAAAAGGCTACAGATCCCTGATGAAGACCTCGAGGAGACGGGCACGTTCCAAGGTGTTAATTCGGGAGGAGCCAGCCAAAGGGAAAGATCACACTGCCCGTGACATTCGGAGGCGAGCTGAACCACAGGACGGAGAGGATTGTTTTTGATGTAGCCGAGATCCCCTTGCCTGGCGGGATCCTCGGCCGCCCGGCACTAGCCAAGTTCATGGCGGCTTCGCACTACGCCTACAACATGCTAAAGATGCCCGGGCCGATGAACATCATCACCGCCCCCTCCGACAAGAAAGATGTGTTGATTTGCGCCGACCAACTTTACCGGGAAGCAGTTGCAGCAGCCGCCGCTAAGGCACCTGCTCCTGCCGACGGAGCCCCGGGCGGGAAGAAGACCGGCGAGACTCCTAGCACCCACTCTGGCAAGCGCACCTCTTCGGGGTGTTGCGCTCCCGTTGAGGACGTGCCAGAGAGCTCCGCCGGCAAGAGCAAGAAGTCCAGAGCAAAACCACCAGAGACCAAGAAGGTGCCCGTCAAGGAGGACGGTATGGGGGGAGCTTTTACCATAAGCTCCACCCTCAACGGCAAATAGGAAAGCAAGCTCATCACCTTCCTGTGGGTGAATGTCGATGTGTTTGCATGGCAAGCCTCCGACATCCCCGGCGTTCCCAGGGAGGTGATTTAGCACCACCTTGCTGTCTGTCCTCATGCGCGTCCCGTCAAGCAAAAGGTCAGGAAGCAAGCTCTGTAGAGACAGGAGTTCATCACGGAGGAAATCAGAAAGCTAGAGGCGGCGAGTTTGGTGAGGGGAGTACTCCATCCGACGTGGTTGGCCAATCCAGTGGTAGTGCGCAAGGCAAACGGGAAGTGGAGGATGTGTATTGATTACACAAACATCAATAAGGCCTGTCCAAAGGATCCTTTCCCGTTACCGCGCATTGACCAGATTGTTGACTCCACGGTTGGGTGTGACCTCTTGTCGTTCCTTGACGCCTACTCAGGATACCACCAGATCTTCATGAAAAGGAAGATGAGGAAAAGACAACATTCATCACCCCATGTGGTACGTATTGCTTTTTACGGATGCCTTTCGGGTTGAAGAATCCTGGCTCAACCTTTGCAAGAGCA
The DNA here is from genome assembly GCA_021605145.1 of Aegilops bicornis. Classification (NCBI taxonomy): domain Eukaryota; kingdom Viridiplantae; phylum Streptophyta; class Magnoliopsida; order Poales; family Poaceae; genus Aegilops; species Aegilops bicornis. The sequence goes on along the minus strand of CM038674.1, from coordinate 131,186,004 downwards.
GTCCAAATTGGTTTTGAGCCCCATCTACATAGAAATATGGAAGCTTATATGGATGACATAGTGGTCAAAACCAAGGACAAAGCAACACTTGTACAAGATCTGGAGGAAACATTTGGGAACCTGTGCAAGATCAACCTCAAATTGAACCCTGAGAAGTGTGTCTTCGGCGTCCCCTCCAGCAATCTTCTTGGGTTCTTTGTGTCCCAGCGCGGTATTGAAGCAAACCCAGATAAGATCAAGGCCATCGAGTAGATTGAGGCACCCAAGCGGATCAAGGACGTGCGTCGGCTCACTGGCTGCGTTGCTGCCATGAGCCGGTTCATCTCCAAGTCCGCAGAGCGTGCCCTTCCTTTTTTAAAGATCCTGAAGAAGGAAGGGCCGGTGGAGTGGACCCTAGAGGCCGAGGCAGCGCTACAAGATTTGAAGAAATACATCTCCTCTACCCCAGTGCTGGTTGCGCCTAAACCACAAGAACCGTTGCTACTTTACCAAGCGGCAAAAAATCAGGTGGTTAGCGCCGCACTAGTGGCGCAGAGAGAGGTTGATGAGGAGACAGCAGCAGCGGCGGAATCGACGGTTGACAGGCCGGAACCTTCCCGGCGAGGCTCGATCCGGCAAGGCGGAGTCCCGGCAAGGCTCGGTCCCGGCAAGACTGGCGCCAGCACGACCGGACCCACGCGACCGGGTGATGAGGCGCAGAAGAAGAAAATGGTACATCACCCAGTTTACTTCGTCAGCTCCCTCTTGCAGGGGGCTAGGTCGAGGTACTCAGGTGTGCAAAAGCTGCTCTTCAGCCTCCTTATGGCCTCGAGGAAGCTGCGCTATTACTTCCAAGTGCATGAGATCACGGTAGTCACCCGCCTCCCATTGCAACGGATACTGCATTACCCAGATGCAACGGGGAGGATCGTGCAATGGGCCCTGGAGCTGTCAAGTTTCGGTTTGAAGTTCGAAAGTACCTCGACAATTCAGAGCAGAGTCTTGGCGGAGTTTGTTGCGGAATGTACCTCGACGCCCAACGAAGAGGTACAGGAGACCACTCTCCCCGGCAAGGAAACGAGCCGCAACTAGGTCATGTACTTTGATGGTGCCTTCTCACTGCAAGGCACCGGTCTTTGTGTCGCTTGTCGCACCCACGGAGAGCACCTCAAGTATGTCATCCAGATGCACTTCCACAGGAGATGTCAACCAACAACACCGCCGAGTACGAGGGATTGCTTGCCGGTCTCGGGATCGCCGCAGACCTCGAGTTAAAAAGCTCATCGTCGAGGCGACTCACAGCTCGTCGTCGAGCGGATCAACAAAAGATTATCAAAGTCCGTTGATGGAAGCTTATGTAGATGAGGTGAGGAAACTGGAGGAGCGCTTTGACGGTATACAAGCGAAGCATGTCCCTTGGGCGGAGAATGACATCGCTGACTACCTGTCAAAGCGCGCTGCCCTCAAGCTTACACTGTGGAACCGGTACTTTTGTGCTTGATTAACCCAACCATCCGTAGATCCGTCAACCGGCGAGAACAAGCGGAGGAAGCTAGGCCACAGCAAGTACTTACCCAAGGCTCCCGGAGCCGCCGGCCGAATATATGTTGCCCGGATGCCGATCTGCCATGGACAGCCGACTCCGGCAGGACCTCAGTTCATGGCCGTGGAGGTGGCCGCTCCCGGGGCAGAAGAGATGCCTTTGGTCCTTGTCGTCGAGCCACAGGCTCCGGCATGGGCGCAGCACACCATCCGATTCCTTCAAAAAGGAGAGCTTCCTAAGGAGCAGGCAGAGGCAGAAAGAGTAGCCCGCCGGTCTACTCTGTACCAATTCGTTGATAACGTATTATACAGAAGAAGACCGAATGGGGTGAAATTGATGTGCATCTCCCGGGAGGAAGGACTAGAGCTGTTGGCAGAGATACATGGAGGTATATGTGGCTCCCACATAGGGTCGAGAGCCCTTGCTGGCAAGGCTTTCTGGCAAGGTTTCTTCTGGCCCACCGCCCTCCAGGATGCGACGGCACTAGTAACCAAGTGTGAAGCGTGCCAGTTCCATTCGAAGAAGCTCCATCAACCAGCTCAAGCCCTTCAAACTATCCCTCTCTCCCGGCCCTTCTTGGTCTGGGGGCTCGACATAGTGGGCCCTTTCCCCCGTGCTTTCGGGGGCTTTGAGTACTTGTAGGTCGCACTCAACAAGTTCACAAAGTGGCCAGAGGTGGAAGCAGTGAGGAAGGTGATAGCGCAGTCAGCCATCAAGTTCTTCAAGGGACTAGTGTGCCGTTTTGGGGTGCCCAACAGGATCATCACCGACAACGGCACACAGTTCACAAGCCATGCCTTCATGCAATACATTGAGGATCTCGGCGTGAGTGCATTTTGCTTCCGTGGTACACCCACGGAGCAACGGCCAAGCGAAGAGAGCAAATGCTGAAGTCCTGCAAGGCTTAAGGACGAAGACTTTTAACAGGCTGCGCAAGAGTGGAAGGCGCTGGATTGATGAGTTGCCGACGGTTCTTTGGTCGGTCAGAACGACGCCAAATCGAGCCACCGGCCAGACACCCTTTTCCCTGGTTTACGGGCAGAAGCAGTTCTCCCCACAGAACTCATATGCGGGTCACCTCGAGTCCTCGCTTATGATGAGCTTGAGCAAGAGCGATTGCGGCAAGATGACGCGACACTCCTTGAGGAAGATTGTCTCCGGGCGGCTGTGAGAGCAGCACGCTACCAGCAAGCCTTCCGCCGCTACCATAGCCGCAAGGTTCATGCCTGGATCTTTGAGGAAGGCGACCTTGTTCTTCGGCATGTTCAGCCGGCCAAGAATTCCAACAAGTTGACGCTGAAGTGGGAAGGCCCTTATCGGGTAACACAAGTCACCAGGCCCGGCGCAGTCCAGCTGGAGACCGAAGATGCCGTTCCAGTGAGCAACTCCTGGAACATCGAGCATCTCCGCAAGTTTTACCCATAAGGCGCGGCTGCCGGGACTCCCGGCAAGCCACCCTTTTGTACAAGCCTTGCCGGCAAGGCATGTAACCCTTTGTACAAAGCTAGGCGCAGACCCTGAGCATAGATAAACGAAGCGCTGGCACCCTAAGTTATAGCATGCATGCTAGGTTGAGTCTCTTCCTTGGTTAGGGTTGATAGTGCTTAGCGGCGGCTAACCCCTAGCTTAGAGGTCGAGTGCGCGTCTCTCTGTTCTTCTTTGTCTTGTCTGGTTCGCAGGACACATGAATATCCTTGCCGAGCTGCTTTGGAAGAAAGGGGACGGACCGGCGTCTGGGCCCCGGCAAGCCAGTATTGCCGGGGGCTACAAGAGCAAAGATCCACCCACGGCAAGCCAAGGTTGCCGGGGGCTGCAGATTCAGATAAGTTCTCTATCCCTTATCATGCGTTTCGTTATGGACTGGGGTATGCGAAACCTTGTTTTATCCTTAGGCTACCATGCTCCCCTCATTCCGGACCCTAGGACTCGTCTCCTGGGACCGAGTTTGGTCATAGTTGCGGCAGAAATGAAATGAAACGAGGAGCCTAAGCCCACCTCATCCCTGCCTCCGCCAAGGGCGTGAGAAAGGTCGAACAAAGTGGAGGGACGGCAAGGCCTGTTGCCGGGTGAGAAAACGTTTATCTTAAAGGTAACAGGGATTTACTCCTCGTCGTGGGTTTCACCTGCGAACGAAAACCCGGCAAACATCCCTTTTTCATTAAAAAACATCCCGTCTGAGTGCAGTTCATACGAAATGAAAAACATGAACAAGGGGATTACAAGTTCTAAAGTTAACAAAGGCCGAAGGCTTACAAGACTAAAGAGATAAGGTGCTCAGAATCCCTTTCTTGTCCCTCTCCTCAGGAAATGGAACAAGAAAGCAGAAGGGCAAAAGGGGCGCCTAGGCGAGCTACGGATGGCAGAAGACACCAAGGGAACATCTCGGTGGCCGTCCAAAGGCTGGATGGTGATGGCGGCGCTGGAGGCAGAGCTCGAAGACGAGGCGGCATGACGTCAATACGCGACGAAGGCGTCGGTGCCCGCGTACTCCGACTTGACGACCTTGCCGCCCGCCCTCTTCCTCTTTTGCAGCCTCCCAATGCCAGCCGCCCAAGGAGACGACCCCGAGAAGTTCAAGGAGTCGGCGACACATCGCCGGTGCCGCTCGGAGCGGCGCCCGACACCTAGTCGGACCCGTCATCCTGCCGCCCGCTGGCCTCATCGCTGCTACCGTTGTCTTCCTCGCCACTCTCGCTCGAGGAGGAATCTTCATCATCAGAAGAGCTCTCCACGCAGCAGCTTACGCGAGTCCCGAAGTGCCCGAAGATCTTGACGGAGAGGAGGCCACCCTCCATTAGTTTGAAATGGAGAGTGAGCCCATCCGTCAAGCTGTGAAGACGAGCGAAGGTCTTCCACCCCCGATGAAGGTACATGATGTGAGGGGCAGTGAACTCGACGTTGGCCCATGTGCCGCTGTTCCCGCAACCCCTCATGTGCAGCCGCAACGCCCGCGGCGGATCCAGCTCCATCTCCCGCGCGAATGGAGTCGGGAGGCGAAGGCGACAGCGCGGTGGCTGGCGCAGCCTGACGAAGAATTCGCAGAGGTTGTCCCCGGCGTGGCCCTCTGTCGGTGTACTAGAGTAGGGGTACCCTAGTATCCCGAACTTGTGCACGGGCAGTTGCAGCCCTCCGCGGCAAGGCTTACCGGGTGACCGCCAAGGTCCTCCGTGGTTCCTTTGGAGCCATTCAAGAACAAAGTATTCAAGCCAAGGAGGCAAGGCCCCAAGAAGAGGATCTTGCTTGGAAGGCCGCCTAAAGCACCCTAGGAGACAAGGCCCTGCAAGAGGAGCTTGTCGGAAGGCCACCCAAGGCACCCAGGAGACAAGGCCCGGCAAGAGGAGCTTGCTTTGGGAAGGCCGATGAGCGACAAGCTTCCGGACGCGACAAGACAACAAGCGCAACAAAGGCGCTTGCCACGGCGGAACCACCACTCTGTACCTGCGCTCCAAAGACGTCCACTAACGTGTCGCCACAGGACCTTCCCAGCGCGTGGCAAGAGGACGTCTTGCGGCCAGCGCCTTGATGGCAAGCGGCGTGACAAGATTGCCATCGGCAAGCGGTGGCACCCCCAGCGGTCCCTGTTTGCCTTTGTTAGAGGCGGCGTGAAGCGGGCATTTAATGCCTTTGTCCCCTGCCGGCCGGGTTAGGTATGATACACTGTACAAGTAGCTGTACCAACCACTCCTTTTCCATTTTTACCCTTGTCTACGTTGCCACCTGTCGGAGACCCCTTTAGCATATAAAAGGAGGCCCATGCGCAACGTAGTGGGGGGTTGGAAGGGTTCCACTCACGCCGCCTCGTTAGCAGCTTGTGTGTCTTTGTAGCACTCAGCGCTCTGAGCAAGAACTCAATACACTCGGACATGCAGCAGAGGGAGTGTTATCTCTCGGAGAGCTCCGAAGCTGGGTAAACCGCTTCGTGTGCCGCCTCGATCTGCTCTTCGCGCGACCTCTGCCCCCCGCCGAACCGAAAGGGGCTCGGTCCGCCGGTCCCATAGGTGTTCGTGGGTCAGATCAGCCTGTCCCGACATCTTTGGCGCGCCAGGTAGGGGGCGTCGAGATTGTGTGAACTTGATCCGGCGTCCACGCGAGCTAGATCTTCATCATCTTCATCGACATGCCACCGAAGAAGAAGGCTTCGGCTGCAGATGTTCCGTCCGCGTCGAACCCGCCACCACCGGAGCAAACGGGTGGTGGGGTAGACGCCGGCGGAAGAATGGACGTCGACGGGGGAGCCCACGGTGCTGCCAAGTCCAAGGACAAGGCTGCGCAGACCTCGGCGTCCTTACATGCACCGCGCCCGTCTCAGGAGGCGCGGGACCGACAGCGTCATGGTATTCACAACGCCATACGCTCGTTGGGCCAAGATCGAGCTGGTGGATCTCGGGATGCTCAAGACCAGCATGCACGCCAACATGCTGGCGCGAGCGAGGCACGGTCGCCTGGACGGGATACTGCTCCTTCTAACATAGTTAGAAGTCCGAGCATATCCCGCTCCTCGCGCCGTTCGCCACTGCCACCCACCACTCCAGCAGAAGCATTGGCGAGAGCTCAACTACTCCTGGATACCCTCCAACAGCCGACAAGGTCGACGAATGGAGGGCCACCATTCAGAGTCTCATCGGCTTTGCCAACGGCGACGCTCCGCGGCAGCCGAGTGCATCGCTGCCGCGGCAGGACTGCCAAGCACGAGCCGGTGGCGACGAAACCGTGGGGTGCAACCACCATGCACTCTCCGCCTCAAGGCCAAGATCGCCGACTCACGGATCCACCTCGACAATGACTCCACCGCATCATCGGATCCACGAGCTCGTCGCGATCGATGCCAAGTTCTTCACGAACGACAGCAAGAAGATGCTCGAACTCGCATCGAAGCGCGCCCGAAGAGAAGCGCGGCGTCAATCCGACCAGCGCTGGGCCCTCTGTCGACATGCATGCGCCCGGGAACCAGGCGACTTGCCGTCTGCGATAGGTTGCCCTGCGTTCACTCGTGAGCTGCGGCAAGTCCAAAGGGCCCGGAAGAAGAATTTCAAGCAGGCGTACGAGAGAAATGCGGCGGCAAGACGCATCCGTCGGAATTCCTCGATATCTACACCATCGCGGTGCAAGCTGCCGGGACGAGACGACAAGATCCTGGCCAACTACTTCCGGCGGTGCTCAAGCCCAATGTCGATCCTGGCTCATGCACTTGCCGGACAACTCCATATCCTCTTGGGCAGATCTAGGCCATCAGTTTGTCGGCGCCTTTACAGCGGCCACAAGCCCCATGGCCAAGAAAGCGACCTTCATCTGCTGCGCCCGAAGGAAGGAGAGCCCTGCGCCAAATACATTCAGAGATTCAGCCAGACAAAGACAACATCCCAGATATCCACCCTGCCACGGTAATCAGCGCGTTTCATCAGAACGTGCGAAACTGCAGGATGCGGGAGGAGATGGCGATGTGCAAGATCAGAGACGTCAGTGAGCTATATGCCCTGGCCGACAAGTGTGCACGTGCTGAGGAAGGGAGGCAGATGATGAGCTAGCAACCATGGCAGATGCATCCGGCTGACGGCGGGGGCTTCACCGGCAAGCTCTGGTCCCGACAAGGATGGATCTACGCAGAGCTTCCCGAAGTCGCCGTCAAGAAGGTCCTCAAGATCAACACCAAGGGTGCTGAGGAGCAGTCTGCTCCGGCAAGCCCTAGGGTTTGTTCCGTTGAAGCAGACGCTCCAAGTCCGGCAGGAGCTCTGATGCCCACTCCGGCAAAGCACACCTCTTCGGAGTGCTGCGCTACCGTCGAGGACGCACCATCGAGCTCCACCGACAGGTGCTGAGGAGCAGTCTGCTCCGGCAAGCCCTAGGGTTTGTTCCGTTGAAGCAGACGCTCCAAGTCCGGAAGGAGCTCTGATGCCCACTCCGGCAAAGTGCACCTCTTCGGAGTGCTGCGCTACCGTCGAGGACGCACCATCGAGCTCCACCGGCAGGTGCTGAGGAGCAGTCTGCTCCGGCAAGCCCTAGGGTTTGTTCCGTTGAAGCAGACGCTCCAAGTCCGGCAAGAGCTCGATGCCCACTCGGCAAAGCGCACCTCTTGAGTGCTGCGCTACCGTCGAGGACGCACCATTGAGCTCCACCCGGCAAGTCTTTGAGGAGCGATCTGCTCCGGCAAGCCCTAGGGTTTGTTCCATTGAAGCGAGACGCTCCCGACAAGTTTTGCTCCGGCAAGCTTGCCGGGAACGCTCAAGCTCCGGCTGAGCCGCGGCAGTTCTCGCCAGGAAGCGGATGTTCCGCAGCAGCCAGATGTGCGGTGGTTCTTTGGTCGATCAGACGACGCCAAATCGAGCCATCGCCGGACACCTTTCGCTCTAGTCTATGGAGCGAGGCAGTTCTCCCCACGGAACTCAGATACGGATCACCTCGAGTGCTCGCTTATGATGAGCTTGAGCAAGAGCAGCTGCGACAAGATGACGCGCTGCTCCTTGAGGAGGATCGTCTTGATTCTTTGTCTGAGCTGCTCGATACCAGCAAGCTTTGCGCCGCTACCATAGCCGCAAAGTTAATGCCAGAAGTCTTGAGGAAGGCGACCTTGTTCTTCGGCGCGTTCAGTACGCCAAGAATTCCAACAAGTTGACGCTGAAGTGGGAAGGTCCTTACCGGGTGAAATGAGTCACTAGGCCTGGCGTTGTCCGCCTTGAGACCGAAGATGGCATTCCGGTGAGCAACTCCTGGAACATTGAGCATCTTCGTAAGTTTTACTCAGAGTAGCGGTTGCGGAACCTGTTCCGCAACCACCTTTTGTACAAGTCTTGCCGATGTTGCATGTAATCCTTTGTACAAGGCGGCGCAGACCCGTGCATAAGTAGAGCTAATGTGCCGCACATCTTGTCAATTTCATGCTTTCTACTTCTATTTTGCATGCGTTATCGACACTTTGTGCAGCACCTACCCCGATAAGCAATAACGAGCCATAAGGCTCCATATCTTTATTTTCTCTTCTTTCTCTTTCTCAAAGAAAGGAAGGTTCCCTCGCCCACAAGTTTGCCGGGGAAAGGAGAAGATAATGGTGTGGACCAAGCGTCGCTCAAGGAAGTCTAGCCTTACCGGAAGCAAACGACAGAAAAGCTAAGTTGCTAAAGTTTGAGCAATCAGTTTTAAAATTTTAAGTTATCTTCCTCGAACGACCGTACTTTGTATGGAAAACCTGCACGCGGAGGAACCAACTCGTAGCTAGTTGCGCCCTTACTTTGTTTCGAAGTCTGCTCAACAACTTAAGTGAGCTGCGACTAGTTGCGACAAGGTTTCTTGTCGGTAGCAACAACACCGCCAGAAGGCTGGCGTCCCGCACTTTTCGGCCAAACCAGTGTGCTCGCGCCAACAAGTTCCCTAAAAGCGTAGGGCAAAAACATACAAAGGAAGGAACCAAGTAAAGGAAATAACATAGCAATTGCTGCCCGAAATAGAGTTATATTACAAGATAGCTTGTCGCAGCTCTAACAGATTGTCCTCATAACATGACCAGCTGCGGCAAGAAAATGAGAAGGCGGGCGGCCTAATCTACGCGATCGCCTTCAACCCTCTTGATCCCGCTCACCCTGTCCACGATGGGTGCGACAAGGGTCTTGAGCGCTTCCACGCCAAGATCCGTGGCAAGGACTTGAGGGCGTTGGTGAGGTTGAGGCCTGGGTTGCGGAAGGCCACCTTCATCGACACCTTTTGAAGAGCTCCTGCGTGGATCCGCGCGACTCCTCGGCCAGCTTCTTTGGGGTTTCTTCCCGAGTCATTTGGAGGCCGTCACCACACCCTTGAAGAACAAGCTGAGCTTGGCGCTTGGTTGGAGGTGCTCATCGGAGGAATATCCAAGATCCTCCATCCCCAGCTGCACCAGCTCCCTGTCGATGGCTACAGCAACATCCATGAGACCCTCGGTCCAGTGCTCCACATTCTCCCTAAAGGTATTGCAGGCGGCGGCCTCGCCAGCGGCGCCTCGTCGGCCTTGATCTTCTCCTTCAAGGCCACCTCCTGCTCCTGGCGCCCGTCCAGCGAGTCAAGGTGGTCAGCTTCAACTCAAGATCTGCGTTGGAGTCCTTGGCGGCACCGAGCTCCTTGCTCCTCTCGGCGGCGGCCTGCAGCTCGCCAAGAGTGTAGGCGTCCTTCTCGCGCTCATGCTTGAGTGCAGCAAGCTCCTCGCCCCTCTCCTTGATATTGGCCTCCAGCTGCATCACCTTCGTCTCCAGCTCCTTCTTGGCGGCCTCGGCAGCTGCGGCGGCATCCTTTGCTTCCTTGAGAGCCCCGCCAAATGTTTGCTCGCGTGTGGCTAGATCCTCCTCATGGCTGTCAAGATTAACCTTCCTCTGCACCAACTCGCCTTCTTGCGTAGATAGCTTCTCGGCGGCAAGCCGCTGTTGCTCCTCAGCTTCAGCCTTCTCGAGGAGGAAGGCTTTGCGCTCCTCGGCGAGTTGCTCCCGCTCCGCTGCCAAGGACCGGAGAGCTTCCTGGTTAAGGCCCCGGAGCTCCTCCGCGCGCTTCTCGATGTCTGCTCACGCCTTCGTGACAAGCGCTGCTCGGGATTCCCGCTTGGCTTGTCGGCGCGGTAGAGCGGCAAGACTTCCGCAGCAGCTCCTCCTCCTCAGACTCGCCGCTGCTGCTGTTTGGTGCGTCAACCAGCGTCAGTCCAGTGGAGGCGAGCAGCTCTTCATCAAAAGTCTCTCCTTCGGCCGGCGCCCTGGAGCTCGACGCCCATGGGAGCTTGATGAAGACGCCATCGCCGGCCTTCAAATAGGTGCCGGGCTGGGGCTCTTCGGAGCCCAACGCTGCCGCAGCGGCGGAGGGATCGGTGGTCGGCATAGCGCCAGGCGCTCCTGCGGCCTCAGGGCCATCAGTGCGATCGCCGGACCCCTCGTCGGCTTCTACGGCGGCAGCTTCGGCGGCCTCTTCGCCGACGGGCTCGTCAGCGCCAGCTTCTTCTTCGATGGCAGCGGCGTCGTCAGTATTGCCGCGCGCGTCCTCCTCGCCGGCGGCCTCGGTCTCCATTGGCTCTGTGGCGAATGGATCTGACGACCGGAAAATGAAGAAAAGTCAAGCAAATATTCAAAAAGAAAACCAGAAGAAGAAGAACACAAGGGAAGTTTTCAAGCAAGAGGATTACCTGTGATAGGGTCTGCAGTCATGGTCTCCGCCGCTAGGGGATCGCTGGTGCTGTCCCTTGCCGGAGAGCTGTCCCTTGCCGGAGAACTGCCCCTTGCCGGAGAAGTCTCCCTTGCCGGAGAACGCTCCCTTGCCGGGGAATCCTCCCTTGGCGGTGTAGTCGGCGAAGGCATGTCGAGGCGGCTTGTGGCACTCTGGTAAGGCTGCTCTGCTCCTACACAAATCAGCGATCGAGATATCAAGAAGAAAGGGCACCCATGCACGCCTAACAGCAGGAAGTAAACCATATACTTACGCTGGGGGCTGCGCTGGGGGCTGCTTTGAGGAAGAGTTGTCGCGTCTGGCAAGGTGGTCTCGGACACGCCTCCTGCTGCCGCGGTGGGTTCGTCCTCGATGACAATCACCGGGGCCTTGGCTCTCTTCGACGCTCTCACGGGCCAGCGTCACGAAAAGGAATGGGTTCAGAGTGAAGCAAATCAGATACAAGACAAAGCAACAAGTCAAGAACTACAAATGCTGCAAAGAATCTTACTCTTCTTCTTCCTCGTCGGAGCTGGCCGGAGAGGTCAAATTCTGGCTCGCCTCCAAGGCGACGAGGCAGAGGAGTAGGTTCCTTGGCCGCTTGGCGGGGAGCGAAGCGGTGGCCTGCGAGGGCCCTGCTCCGATTGCCGCAGCGGCGTGAGGTGCTCCTCAAGGGCAACAGTGCTTGCCGGCGGTGGAAGCGCTGCGCGCGCCGCGGCTGTTGGCCCGTCTGCCGCCCTTGCCTTCTCCGGCCTTGCGGAGACGCCTTCTTAGTGGAGCTGGGGATCCGCTCGCGGCAAGCTGTCTGAAGGAGGAGGAGGCGCCCTCGTGGCTCGCTCAACTCAGCTTCAGGCCCGACAAGCTCTTCCTCGCCGGCAAACTCCCTCGCCGACAAGGCTTGCCGCCTCTGCTGCCTCTGCCTCCTCCACGGTGAATCCGAACTGCGCCCATGGCGGCCTACTGCCGCCTCTTCCAGCCTGGTGGCGATGCGCTGCATCTCATCATCGGTGGTGTCGCGGGTGAGGCTCTTCTGTTCATCGGGGCGGACCGGCACTTCTACCAGGCTGTCAAAGAACACTCGCACGACGTCATCTGCAGGCTCTTGCCAGGTTGGAACGATTCCATGCGAGTCGCACAACGGCATCATTGCACGGATGTGGTCGAGCGAGGAATTGTTGCACAGCGGGACGACATTCTTCGGCAACCTGAACGCTCCGAGATGCTTAGGATCGTGCTTGAACAGCTCCAAGAGCATCGCGTCTAGTTCCAGGACAGTGAAATTGAAGTTGAGGCCCGGGCGCAGCCTCATGATATCCGCCGCGTTCCGGAACTCCCAGGCGGGTCTCCTCCTCTCCGCAGAGAAGCGTCACGGCGAAGGAAATCTGCGCAACGGGCGCCTTACAAAGGAGTCCGGCAAGCCTTAGGCGTAGGATCCGGATGACGGCAATCTTCAGCCTAGCGTCTTCCGGGGCCAGAGTGCTCCAATCGTTGCCGCGCACTACTGAGGTTTGGCGCTGGGCGGTAAACGGTTGCGGGTTCTCCTCGACAATCCAGCACCAGTCTGCTCTCCACTCATCCCATTTGCTGCGGAGCTCTCCCTCCAGATAAGCTTCCTTCTTGCCGGTCCTCGAGATCCGAGCGATCCCACCGGAAAGAGGCTCCCTCTCTCAACTCGGGGCATAAAGAAGTGGCGGAAAAGGGCTACGTTTGGATGGACTCCGACAAAGTTTTCGCAGAGATGTGCGAAAACTGCCATGGTCAGAACAACATTGGGGGTGAAGTCAAGGAGGCGGAACCCGTAGGTGTTCATGATATCGCAGAAAAATTCAGAGAAAGGCGGGCGAGCCCGCAGAGAAGAACAGCGTGAAGAAAGGGTACCCATTCGAGCCGGTTCGAAGCAGCGGTGGAGTACCTTCGTGCGCGGATGCGCTCGCGTCTCCGTCGACCGAGAAGAGGTAGTAGTTCTCCCTCGGCTCCCTCGCGGTAGCTGGGGGAAAGATTGCCGCTCCTTCCGCGGCGCCGCCAAGTTGCTGCGCCTCGGCCGACTTCACGGCCTTCCCTTGTCGGCTTTGAGCCATGGCGGAGGTGGTGAGGAGATCGACGGCGTTGGTGATCTTTGGTGGCGATGAAGTGAGCGCTCTCTCTTCAGCCTTGGGAAGAAGGGGGAGGCAGCGGGGATTTTTCGAGATTGGACAGCAACTGGCGAGATGGGCGAACTGCCCCTGTTTCCCCTGCTTATAAAGAGGGAGGGGGCGGACGTTCCATCTTTCCGAATAAAGAAACCACCCACGATCTCACCCACGATCTCTCACACGACGCCGCATTCGACGCGTGCCGTTCGTGGAGGGCGTGGTGGGTCCGGGGTGAGTTACGGTGTAACCCAGGCCGCGCGTGCCCTGTTTTGGGCCTGGCCCAACAGCGCTTCGGCTTGCAGTGTGGCCCAGGCCCGGGGCTCTGTCGGTGTACTAGAGTAGGGGTACCCTAGTATCCCGAACTTGTGCATGGGCAGTTGCAGCCCTCCGGCAAGGCTTACCGGGTGACCGCCAAGGTCCTCCGTGGTTCCTTTGGAGCCATTCAAGAACAAAGTATTCAAGCCAAGGAGGCAAGGCCCCGGCAAGAGGATCTTGCCGGGAAGGCCGCCCAAAGCACCTAGGAGACAAGGCCCCTGCAAGAGGAGCTTGTCGGGAAGGCCACCCAAGGCACCCAGGAGACAAGGCCCCGGCAAGAGGAGCTTGCTGGGAAGGCCCGGTGAGCGACAAGCTTCCGGACGCGACAAGACAACACCCGCGGCAAGGCGCTTGCCGCGGCAGACCACCACTCAGATTATGCGCTCCAGCCGTCCACTAACGTGTCGCCTCAGGACCTTCCCAGCGCCGTGGCAAGAGGACGTCGGCCAATGAGCTTGGTGGCAAGCGGCGCCGACAAGATTGCCATCGGCAAGCGGTGGCACCCCGACGGTCCCTGTTTGCCTTTGTTAGAGGCGGCGTGAGACGGGCATTTAATGCCTTTGTCCCCTGCCGTCAGGGTTAGGTATGATACACTGTACAAGTAGCTGTACCAACCACTCCTTTTCCATTTTTACCCTTGTCTACGTTGCCACCCTGCCGGAGACCCCTTTAGCATATAAAAGGAGGCCCATGCGCAACGTAGTGGGGGGTTGGAAGGGTTCCACTCACGCTCAGTCTCGTTAGCAGCTTGTGTGTACTGTAGCACTCAGCGCTCCTGAGCAAGAACTCAATACACTCAGACATGCAGCAGTAGGAGTGTTATCTCTCCGGAGAGCTCCGAAGCTGGGTAAACCGCTCGTGTGCTTCGCCTCGATCTGCTCTTCGCGCGACCTCCGCCCCCCGCCGAACCAAAAGGGGCTCGGTCCGCCGGTCCCATAGGTGTTCGTGGGTCAGATCAGCCTGCCCCGACACCCTCCATCGGAGAAAGGGCTGCTGGCGGAGGCGAGGCTGATCTGCCGCCCCGTCCTCCTCTCCATCGAGCACCACGACGGCCTCGACCTCGCCCCTCCCCCTTCCTCTAGCGGCTGGCTCCGCCACTATGAGCTCTTGGGAGGAGCGATGCGCTGTCTGGCCGAAACCCTCGTCGCCACCGATGAAGCGTCACCACGCCCCCTCGCCATGGCAGAAGAAGAAAGGAAGCAGGAATGGGGAGAGGCAGATGGCGAAAGGCTGAGAGGCACCGTTCCTCCCGCTCCCCTCTTTATAAAGGGGCGGGGGCGGGGCTCGGCCGCCCCCTCTCGGCCAATCCGGCTTGTTGAAGTGACCACAAGCGGGGCCGTCGACCGCCCTCCCCGCTCCATTGAAGGCGTGTGGGAATCGACCCACGCACGCGCACAACTTCCCACACCCCGCGTGCCTGTCATTCGCTCTGCATTATGCATGTAGCGAACGTGGCGCAAGAGGCGGGCGCGGTGGGACGCGTGGAGTGACGGGTCCCAAGCGAGGGCAGTAAATGGGAAGCGGCCCTGCGGTCTCAAAGAGACACGCAAGCCGCCTCTTTACTGTCCACCACGGGATGACGCCAGCATGCTTCCGTCATGCGCGCGCACGACGCCCACGTCATGTGAGTCGTGGTGGAGCGCAGCGGACGGAGCAGTTACCACGGTAAAAATCTGCCCCAACTGCCCGCACACCGTTCTGGGCCTGGCCCAACAACGTACTGCGCTTATGTGTGGCCCAGGCCCGGGGGCTCTTGTCGGTGTACAAAAGTAGGGGCTCTCCTTTTGACCCCTTTACTTGTGCACGGGCAGTCAGAGCCTCCTGCCACGGCCGCACATAACAGGGCAGGGAAAGGGAAGCCGGAGAGAAGTCGAAGACACAAGACGAACAAAGCAACGACAAGGACCAAGGCCACAAAGATCAGATGGACGAAGCAGGTTTCCCTGGCAAGACCCTTGCCGGGGCAGCTCGCCCACGCCAGCCGAGCGAGTCACCCTCGAGCCCACCAACACTCGACAAAATGCATTGGGACAGGGCTCGGGAGGCACTTCTGTGGTGGCATGCAGATCTTTGTGAAGACAAAGAATAGTCAAGATCAAGTGAGGATAGGAAGGCAGCCATCCTCACCGAAGAAACCCACAAGACCCCCGGCAAGACCCTTGCCGGGAACGCCTGCGCGCCGTGGCAAGACCCTTGACGGGCCACCCAACAAGGCCCTCGCCAAGCGCACCAGCAGGGCCACCGTCAGGCCCACACCAGCCAAGTCTCCGCCGCCATTCGCATGCAGCTGCCGACCCAACCAGCTGGGCAGGCACCTGCGTGGCAACATGCAGCCCTTCGTGAAGGCTCCGCAACCGCGCCACCTCAGCTGCCTGCCTGCCTACATGGCACTGCATGCATCGCTGGCCAGGGCGCGTGTCGAAGCTTGGAGGAGCGGCGACGGACGGGACGGGCCTCGCCCCCGTCCCCGATAAAGTGAAGGGACACCTAAGCCTCGCATTAAATGTGCTTTGTCCTGTAATACCTACGATAAGCTAGTGACGCTGTACCACTTTCCACCTCCTGTGTGCCACTGTGGTAGCCCCTTTCGCCTATAAAAGGAGGCCCATGGCACACGGGAGAAGGATTCGGCTCTTCCGAACCTCGCAGCACCTGGAGCTAGTTCAAGAGCTCAAGAACACTAAATACTTCCACCAAAGCAGGATCGCAGGGTTTTACGCATCTTTGCGGCCCGAACCTGGGTAAGTCCCGCTCTTCTCACGATCCCCTCGCCCCGCAACCGTAGAAGGGATTCCAGTGATCCCATAGGTGTCGTTTCCCACCGACAATCGCCCACGAAGGACTTTCCTCACTAGGGTAGATCTTCATGAAGTAGGCAATCTCCTTGCCCATACAAACTCCTTGGTTCAACTCCACAATCTTGTCGGAGGCTCTGATACGTCTCCATCGTATATATAATATTTGATTGTTCCATGCCAATATTCTACAACTTCCATATACTTTTTGGCAACTTTTTATATTATTTTTGGGACTAACATATTGATCAAGTGCCCACTGACAGTTCCTATTTGTTGCATGTTTTATGTTTCGCAGAATATCCATATCAAACGGAATCCAAACGGGATAAAAAATGGACGGAGTTTATTTTTGGAATTTGGAAAATCTGGAAGAAAAATCAACGCGAACCAGTGTCCGAGGTGGGCATGAGGTAGGGGGGCGCCCCCCCTAGGGCGCGCCCCTGGCCCTCGTGACCCACCTATAAGGCAGTTGACACCCTTCTTTGGCCGCAAAAAAGCTAATTTTTGGTAAAATATCACGGCGAAGGTTTCAGTCCAATCGGAGTTACGGATCTCCATATATATACGGCACGATGAAAGGGGACCAGAAGAGAACGCAGAAACAGAGAGAAACAGAGAGATAGATCCAATCTCGGAGGGGCTCTCGCCCCTCCCATGCTATGGAGGCCAAGGACCAGAGGGGAAACCCTTCTCCCATCTAGGGAGGAGGTCAAGGAAGAAGAAGACGAAGGGGCCCCCTCTCCCCTTCTCTTCTGGTGGCGCCGGAACGCTGCCGTGGCCATCATCATCACCGCAATCTTCACCAACAACTTCACCGCCATCATCACCAACTCCCCCCCTCTCTATGCAGTGGCGTAACCTCTCTCTTACCTGCTGTAATCTCTACTTAAACATGGTGCTCAACGCTATATATTATTTGCCAATGATGTATGGCTATCCTATGATGTTTGAGTAGATCTGTTATGTCCTATGGCTATTTGATGATCAAGATTGGTTTGAGTTGCATGCTTTATTATTGGTGCTGTCCTATGGTGCTCTCCGTGTCGCGCAAGCGTGAGGGATCCCCGTTGTAGGGTTTGCAATATGTTTATGATTTTCTTATGGTGGGTGGCGTGAGTGACAGAAGCACAGACCCGAGTAAGTAGGTTGTTTGCGTATGGGATAAAGAGGACTTGATACTTTAATGCTATGGTTGGGTTTTACCTTAATGATTTTTAGTAGTTGCGGATGCTTGCTAGAGTTCCAATGATAAGTGCATATGATCCAAGTAGATAAAGTATGTTAGCTTATGCCTCTCCCACAAATAAAATTGCAATAATGATTACCGGTCTAGTTATCGATTTCCTAGGGAAAAATAACTTTCTCGTGACAACAAACTCTTTACTAAAACTAATTTAGTTGTTGTGTCTTTATCTAAACAGCCCCTAGCTTTTATTTACGTGCTCTTTACTTTCTTGCAAGCTTACCCAAAACACCTACAAAGTACTTCTAGTTTCATACTTGTTCTAGGTAAAGCGAACGTCAAGCGTGCATAGAGTTGTATCGGTGGTTGATAGAACTTTAGGGAATATTTGTTCTACCTTTAGCTCCTCGTTGGGTTCGACACTCTTACTTATCGAAAGAGGCTACAATTGATCCCCTATACTTGTGGGTTATCAAGATCTTCTTCTGGCGCCGTTGCCAGGGAGTCATAGCGTGGGGTGAATATTCTCGTGTGTGCTTGTTTGCTTTATCACTAAGTAATTTTTATTTGCTGTTCTTAGTTGTTCTCTATCTTTAGTTATGGATATGGCACATGAAATACCAAAAAAATTAGGTGTACTTTCTGCTCATGGAGATGGGGAACCTCCTAAAACCCTCGATGCTGGTTATGTGAAAGATATTACGTACTACTTTAATAATCCCGAGAAAACCCCATTCAATTATGTAATGGTAGTAACGTTGGATCAACGTGAATACTTTAGGGATTATCTCTTAACACAAAAAGGGAAAATATTATGGGATCAAATTCATATATTGGAGTGGTATGCTTGGCAACTATGCGTGAGTTATGATTATACTTTTTGCTCTAGGATGAAGGCTCCACACCTTCCCTTTTCATGCAAATTTAATGATAATAAAACCTTAGCTTCTTATGCTAATGGTATATATGATTACTATGATGTGGAACAAATAGAAGAATTTGTTGCTTTTATGGGTGCTTATGAAATTGAATCTATGTGTAAAGGGTTTGAAGATTTTTATGATGCTATTTATAGATATGAAAATTTATCTATCCTCAAATTTTGCTATGAGAATTATGAATACAATTCTGATATTAATGCACTTATTGAGAAAGTCTCCGCTGTCCAAGAAGAGATTAATATTTTGCAGGAATCTATGGAAGAAGAAATTGATGAAACTGTGAGCTCATTGGATGAAAAGATGAGGAGGAGAGCGAAGAACAAAAGGAGGAAGAGCGGATTGATCACCCGTGCCCACCTTCTAATGAGAGTAACCCTTCAACTCATACATTGTTTAATTCCCCTTCGTGCTTACCGAAGGATGATTTCAATGATGACTATTATGATCCCATTAATTCTCTTGAAATATCCCTTTTTGATGATGCTTGCTATGCTTGTGGCCAAGATGCCAATAAGAATTATGCTTATGGAGATGAACTTGCTATAGTTCCTTATGTTAAACATGAAATTGTTGCTATTGCACCCACGCATGATAGTCCGATTATCTTTTTGAATTCTCCCGAATATACTATATCGGAGAAGTTTGCCCTTATTAAGGATTATGTTGATGGGTTGCCTTTTACCGTTGCACATGATGATTTTGATAGATATAATATGCATGTGCTTGCTGCTCCTACTTGCAATTATTATGAGAGAGGAACTATATCTCCACCTCTCTATGTTTCCCTACGATAAAATTGCAAGAAACTGTTTATACTATGCATTGGCCTTTACTATGTGTGCATGAATTGTTCTTTTATGACATGCCGATGCATAGGAAGAGAGTTAGACTTCGTCATTACATGATATATGTTACTTTGTGCTCACTACTAAATTACAAATCATTGCTAATTAAAATTGGCTTTGATATACCATGGGATCCGGGTGGATTCACTACTTGAGCACTATATGCCTAGCTTAATGGATTTAAAGAAAGCGCTGCCAGGGAGACAACCCACAAGTTTTAGAGAGTCATTTATTTCTGTTGAGTGCTTTCTTTTATTTTAAAAACAACAAAAATAAATAGGGGAACCCAAAACGTTTTCAAAAAGAAAAGCGAAAGTGAGAAAGACAAGCATTGTTGAGGTGGGAGCTAGCCTTGAACTTTGTTCATGCTCACGGAAACTTTGTGAATCTTGATTACAGAAACTTTTCAAAAAAAAATAATTATCCCCTTGTACAATTCCATTGTATTATAAAAATAATGTGCCAAGGTTTGCCTTTAGGATGTTTACAATGCTTGTTGGTTTGTGCGGTGCAGGACAGAAACTTTGGCTGTAGTGCGCGAATTGTAATTTTTTACTGGAACGTCAAATGGTTCTGATTCTTTTTGCAATGTCTTTCTGTACAAATTGTTTATTTTTCCTAGTTTTGGCAGAATTTTTCAAGTACCATAAGTATGGTGAATGTTTAGATTATTACAGACTGTTCTGTTTTAGACAGATTCTGTTTTTGATGCATAGTTTGCTTGTTTTGATGAAACTATTGATTTATATCAGTGGATTAAGCCATGAAAAAGTTATATTAAAGTAGACAAAATGCAATAATAAAATATTAATTGGTTTTCAACAGTACTTAGTGTAGTGATTTGCTTTATTATACTAACGGATCTTACCGAGTTTTCTGTTGAAGTTTTGTGTGGATGAAGTGTTCGATGATCGAGGAGGTCTTGATGTGAGAAGAAGGAAGAGAGGCAAGAGCTCAAGCTTGGGGATGCCCGAGGCACCCCGAGTAAATATTCAAGGAGACTCAAGTGTCTAAGCTTGGGGATGCCCCAGAAGGCATCCCCTCTTTCTTCAACAAATATCGGTATGTTTTCGGATTCGTTTCATTCATGTGATATGTGCAAATCTTGGAGCGTCTTTTGCATTTAGTTTTCATTTTTTTATGCTCCATGCTGGTATGAGATGGTCCTTGGTTGATTTATAGAATGCTCTTTGCACTTCACTTATATCTTTTGAGTATGGCTTTATAGAATGCTTCATGTGCTTCACTTATATCATTTGAAGCTTGGATTGCCTGTTTCTCTTTACATAGACAACCGTCATTTGTAGAATGCTCTTTTTCTTCACTTATATTTGTTAGAACGTGGGCATATATTTTGTAGAAAGAAAAAACTCTCTTGCTTCACTTATATCTATTTAGAGAGATGACAGGAACTGTTCATTCACATGGTTAGTCATAAAATCCTACATAAAACTTGTAGATCACTGAATATGATATGTTTGATTCCTTGCAATAGTTTTGCGATATAAAGATGGTGATATTAGAGTCATGCTAGTGGGTAGTTGTGGATTGTAGAAATACTTGTGTTGAAGTTTGTGATTCCGTAGCATGCACGTATGGTGAACCGTTATGTGATGAAGTCGGAGCATGATTTATTTATTGATTGTCTTCCTTATGAGTGGCGGTCGGGGACGAGCGATGGTCTTTTCCTACGAATCTATTCCCCTAGGAGCATGCGCGTAGTACTTTGTTTCGATGACTAATAGATTTTTGCAACAAGTATGTGAGTTCTTTATGACTAATGTTGAGTCCATGGATTATACGCACTCTCACCCTTCCATCATTGCTAGCCTCTTCGGTACCGTGCATTGCCCTTTCTCACCTCGAGAGTTTGGTGCAAACTTCGTCGGTGCATCCAAACCCCGTGATGCGATATGCTCTATCACACATAAGCCTCATTATATCTTCCTCAAAACAGCCACCATACCTACCTATCATGGCATTTCCATAGCCATTCCGAGATATATTGCCATGCAACTTCCATCATCATCATATACATGACTTGAGCATTCATTGTCATATTGCTTTGCATGATCGTAAGATAGCTAGCATGATGTTTTCATGGCTTGTCCGTTTTTGATGTCATTGCTACGCTAGATCATTGCACATCCCGATTACACCGCGGAGGCATTCATATAGAGTCATATCTTTGTTCTAGATATCGAGTTGTAATATTGAGTTGTAAGTAAATAAAAGTGTGATGATCATCATTATTAGAGCATTGCCCCAGTGAGGAAAGGATGATGGAGACTATGATTCCCCCACAAGTCGGGATGAGACTCCGGACGAAAAAATGAGAGAAAAAGAGAGAAGGGGCAATGTTACTATCCTTTTACCACACTTGTGCTTCAAAGTAGCACCATGTTCTTCATATAGAGAGTCTCTTAAGTTATCACTTTCATATACTAGAGGGAATTTTCATTATAGAACTTGGCTTGTATATTCCAACGATGGGCTTCCTCAAATGCCCTAGGTCTTCATGAGCAAGCAAGTTGGATGCACACCCACTTAGTTTCAGTTTGAGCTTTCATACACTTATAGCTCTAGTGCATTCGTTGCATGGCAATCCCTACTCCTCACATTGATATCTATTAATGGGCATCTCCATAGCCTGTTGATACGCCTAGTTGATGTGAGACTTTCTCCTTTTTGTCTTCTCCACATAACCCCCATCATCATATTCTATTCCACCTATAGTGCTATGTCCATGGCTCACGCTCATGTATTGCGTGAAAGTTGAAAAGGTTTGAGAAACATCAAAAGTATGAAACAATTGCTTGGCTTGTCATCGGGGTTGTGCATGATGTGAATATTTTGTGTGGTGAAGATGGAGCATAGCCAGACTATATGATTTTGTAGGGATGAGCTTTCTCTGGCTATGTTATTTCAATAAGACATAGTTGCTTGGTTGGTATGCTTGAAGTATTATTGTTCTTATGTCAGACAATAGACTATTGCCTTGAATCACTCGTGTCTTAATATTCATGCCATGATTAGATACATGATCAAGATTATGCTAGGTAGCATTCCACATCAAAAATTATCTTTTTTATCATTTACCTACTCGAGGACGAGCAGGAGTTAAGCTTGGGGATGCTGATACGTCTCCGTCGTATCTATAATTTTTTATTGTTCCATGCCAATATTCTACAACTTCCATTTACCTTTTGGCAACTTTTTATATTATTTTTGGGACTAACATATTGATCTAGCGCCCAGTGCAAGTTCCTGTTTGTTGCATGTTTTATGTTTCGTAGAATATCCATATCAAACGGAATCCAAACGGGATAAAAACGGATGGAGTTTATTTTTGGAATATTTGGAAAATCTGGAAGAAAAATCAACGCGAACCAGTGTCCGAGGTGGGCACGAGGTAGGGGGGGGGCGCCCCCCTAGGGCGCGCCCCTGGCCCTCGTGACCCACCTATAAGGCGGTTGACGCCCTTCTTTGGCCGCAAGAAAGCTAATTTTTGGTAAAAAATCATGACGAAGGTTTCAGTCCAATCGGAGTTACGAATCGCCATATATATATGAAATGGTGAAAGGGGACCAGAACAGAACGCAAAAACAGAGAGAAACAGAGAGATAAATCCAATCTTGGAGGGGCTCTCGCCCCTCCCACGCCATGGAGGCCAAGGACCAGAGGGGAAACCCTTCTCCCATCTAGGGAGGAGGTCAAGGAAGAAGAAGACTAAGGGCCCCTCTCCCTTCTCTTCCGGTGGCCCGGAGCAGCGTCGTGGCCAGCATCATCACCGCAATCTTCACCAACAACTTCACCGCCATCATCACCAACTCTTCCCCCCCTCTATGCAGCGGTGTAACCTCTCTCTTACCCGCTGTAATCTCTACTTAAACATGGTGCTCAATGCTATATATTATTTCCCAATGATGTATGGCTATCCTATGATGTTTGAGTAGATCTGTTATGTCCTATGGGCTATTTGATGATCAATATTGGTTTGAGTTGCATGTTTTATTATTGGTGCTGTCCTATGGTAATCTCCGTGTCGCGCAAGTGTGAGGGATCCCCGCTGTAGGGTTTGCAATATGTTTATGATTTGCTTATGGTGGGTGGCGTGAGTGACAGAAGCACAGACCCGAGTAAGTAGATTGTTTGCGTATGGGATAAAGAGGACTTGATACTTTTATGCTATGGTTGGGTTTTACCTTAATGATCTTTAGTAGTTGCGGATGCTTGCTAGAGTTCCAATCATAAGTGCATATGATCCAAGTAGAGAAACTATGTTAGCTTATGCCTCTCCCTGAAATAAAATTGCAATAATGATTACCGGTCTAGTTATCGATTCCCTAGGGACAAATAACTTTCTCGTGACAACAAACTCTTTACTAAAACTAATTTAGTTGTGTCTTTATCTAAACAGCCCCTAGCTTTTATTTACGTGCTCTTTACTTTCTTGCAAGCTTACCCAAAACACCTACAAAGTACTTCTAGTTTCATACTTGTTCTAGGTAAAGCGAGCGTCAAGCGTATGAGAGTCATGTCGGTGGTCGATAGAACATTAGGGAATATTTGTTCTACCTTTAGCTCCTCGTTGGGTTCAACACTCTTACTTATCGAAAGAGGCTACAATTGATCCCCTATACTTGTGGGTTATCAGGCTCCCAAGTGACACCTAACCAATCTAGGAGACACCACTCTCCAAAAGGTCATAGATGGTGTGTTGATGATGAACTCCTTGCTCTTGGGCTTCAAATGATAGTCTACCCAACACTCAACTCTCTCACACAGATTTGGATTTGGTGGAAAGATGATTTGAGTGGAAATCCACTTGGGGAAGGCTAGAGATCAAGATTCTTGTGGTTGGAATGGAATATCTTGGTCTCAACACATGAGTAGGTGGTTCTCTCTCAGAAAATGTATGCTGGAAGTGTAGGCTCGTCTGATGGCTCTCTCCATGAATGAAGAGTGAGTGGAGGGGTATTTATAGCCTCCACACAAAATCTAACCATTACACACAATTTACCAAACTCGGTGGGACCGAATCATAAAACTCGGCCAGACCGATTTAGTTCAAAATGTGAATGTTAGGCTTTTTGGTGGGACAGACATGTCAACTCGGTGGGACCGATTTCATTAGGGTTAGGGCTTGAGCCAATATGTGTCCTTAGCATTTTTAGGGCATTCCTAATCCATGCCATGCCAATCATTGAACTTTCTGAAATGATCATCTTGAAATAGCATTAGTTCAATGAGCTATATGTTGTTAGGAATTACCAAAACCACCCAGGAATAGTTGCACTTTCAATCTCCCCCTTTTTGGTAATTGATGACAACATATAGATCAAAGCTTCGACCAATGATAATAAGATTGAAACACATCGTCGCTTTGAGAAGTATGTGATAAAAAAGAGATCCCCCTAAATCTGTGCATTATTTAAAATTTGCTTTTGAATGCAAATGCACAATCGATTAGGATCATGGGTTACTCTTCCATGTCACATACATCTTGGTGGAGCGCTCAAAATTATATAAGGAAAAAACATGCACTCATCACCAAGAAAAGTGAATTATCATATATGAGATATAAAAGATAGCATCATTCAAGCATAAGCATTAATGTAGAATATGATCAAACACATGATCATACAAGTATCTCACACACAGACATAGAGTATTAAGCAAGCACACAAAAGTATCAACCAAATAACAAGAGAGACAAAAGAAGCAAAAACACTCTCTCTTGAAGCCTATGATCTATACATTCCCCCCCCCTTTGGCAACAAGTTACCAAAAAGTTTCAAAATGCATAGTGCTATGCGTCTCTCTAGGCTTGATCTTCGGGAGGTGGTGTTGAGAGGACTCCAAGGACGAATGCATCTCTAGAAGTTTTTGGAGCTGGTGGAGTTGCAACGGGATGTGGCACTGAAGCTGTGGCTGCTGGTGCTGATGTGGTAGCTCTAGTGTCAGCCATGGGCACTTCAGAAGACCTCTGACCTCTAGGCACTTTCTGAAAGACATCTATGGTAGCCTGACCTTTCCTCTCCTCAGCTTCTTCCTGGAGTTGCTCAACGACTGTCTGCATCTTAGTCACTTTCAGATCAAGATCATAGAACTTTGTCTCAATGATCCTCTCCAAGCTCTCCTGATTTTGAGTCAGGGTGGCCAAGCCCTTCTCAATCCTCAAAGTTGCTTGAATCGGATATCCAAGTTGATCTTGTTTGCTCTTCAAAAACACTTGAGATGCCTCTTCAACACTTGGCATCTTTGCAGCCTTTTCAGCCTTTGCCTTCTCTCTCTTTTCTTGTGCTTGCACAGATGTAGGATCTTCTTCATTCATGACAACACTGTTGTCCTCAAAGTCTGGTCTCAAGGGTAAATGCTCCTTGTCCAAGAGGTAAGTGTCTATGCCCATCTTGGAGTTGATAAGCACCTAAATATGTGGAGCATACCCACAAGATCTCTTCTGGTCTGCAGCTGTCTTCTTGATTGTTTCCACAATTAGGCTCATAACTTTGAATTTCTGAGGCACATCAAATATCTCAGCAAGTTGATTGAATGACCTCTGATCATCTTGTGATCTCCAGATTTGGGCAACAATGTATGCCTCAATATAGTGTTGATAGTAGCTAATCCAGACAACAAGTAATGTATATACCCAAGCCTATGAGTTTCCAATGCCTTGTCTGGAATCTCCTTGTACATGTTGGCCATAGAGTTGTGGTCTTTCTTCTTCTTGGCATAGACATCCAAGTCATCTTCATGCTCTTTAGGGGCATTGATCAATTTAGCCCACTCATCAACAGTTGATTGGTACCTTGTACCTTCAGACATCCAAACTATTCTTCCATCAGGATAGAAGTGTGCAGTGGAGTAGAATTGCATGACGAGTTCATCATTCCATTTTGTCAGCTTCTGACCCACAAACTTGTCCACTCCACATGCTCTGAAGCTCTCATGTACACCTGGAAAATGGTCTTCATTCTCATTAATGTATTTCCAGTCAGCCCACTTCATATCACAGACTATGGGCTTCTTGTCAAGCAATATGGTTTCATAGAAATCTTGCTGCTCTTCGGTATGGAACATGTAGTCCACATCAGTCTTTCTCCTCATAGCATAAGGGTCACTTTGTCTCCAAAGTCTGAGACCTGCATCTTTCCTGATCTTCATGTCTTCTGCCACAGGGTGATTATCATCATGATCTGGAATTTTTGGTTTAAGCTTCCTAAGCACTTGGGCTTCAGCATCTTCTTCTTCATCCATCTCAGGCACTGGGGCCTTGTTCTTCTCAGCAGAAGAAATGTTCCATGTGCTCCTCTTGGGCTTTGGAGCTGGAGCAGAAGCTTTGGGGGCAGTCTTGGGCTTGGAAGGGGCAGCCCCAGACTTGATGGCATCCCCCATCAGCTTTTGTGACTTGGGTGCTGGAGCAGCATCCTCTTCTTCTTCTTCATCTTCATCAGATGAATGCCTCTCAAATTCTGCCATTGGATCCACCTTCTTGCACCATCTTCCTCTCTTCCTTTCCTTCTTCTTGCCCTCACCAGCAGCCTCTCCTCCAGTTGATTTGGAAGTGTCATGAGTGGAGGCTCTGGATTTTGACATAGGAATCCTCTTGGCAGGTGCCTTCTTGTGTATACCAGGTTTTGTTGCAGCAGCAGCTCCATATTCCTTCTTCAACACTTTATTTCTAGAGCTCACTTCCTCCTCAGTAGCCACATAGTCCTCATCCTCTGAGTCTGAGGTTTTCTTCTTCCTTGACTTTGTAGCTACTTTGGGCAAATTGCTTGGAGTGCTCCTGCTGCCCTCATCATAGCTGCTAGAGGGACTAGTGCCCTCACTCAAGTGCACTTGCTCTTCTGATTTGTTCTGGCTATCACTCTGATCAGACATACTGGCAAAGCAAACTGACAACAGACCCTGTGAATAGATATAGATGAGATAGAGTGGATGAGCATCACAAAGTGCAGATGTTTTTGCAAAACTGATGAGTAAAAAACTTAGTTTTAGTTCTCCACGGAAAGCATTTCGGAGCTACCGATTTGTTAAATTCGGTGACACCGAAGCAACTTTTGGAGTCTAAACTAGTGAACTCGGTCAGACCGAGTCACAGTTCGGTGACTCCGAGATTGCTAGGGTTTCACAGAGAGTTGAACTCGGTCGCACCAATTTGCAACTTCCGGTCAGACCGAAAAGTGCAAGTGCAAAGGCCTAAGCCAAATCGGTGAGACCGATTTCCACAACTCGGTCGGTCCAAGATGAGTTCGGCGGAAACCTAACCCTAATTTTCGAATCAAACCTAATCTAATGGAGGTTTTGCTGGACATATTGATCTCATACATGGTGAGAAACATGGCATTGACCTTGTGCTCGGAATCGTAGGTAAAAAGAATGCACAAGGGGTCGAACTCATACCCTAGTTCAGCGATGAGCTCGCTATGGCGGCAACGGCGGCGTTGAAATCTGTTGACGGTGATGGAAACCAGCGGCGGGAGGTCAGTGGCGACGAGAGGATGACCCAGAGACCCGAGGCGGCAGAGCAGGACACGCGCGTGATGAAGGGTTTTGGAGAACTTCCCAAAATTCAACCCATCGGTATATATATCCTGACACTGTCGATGTGACCGAGTGGAACAACTCGATGGCACCGAGATACAGAATCGCA
The DNA here is from genome assembly GCA_021605145.1 of Aegilops bicornis. Classification (NCBI taxonomy): domain Eukaryota; kingdom Viridiplantae; phylum Streptophyta; class Magnoliopsida; order Poales; family Poaceae; genus Aegilops; species Aegilops bicornis. The sequence continues at coordinate 131,158,462 of CM038674.1, read as the reverse complement.
AGCGGTTACTGCAACTCGGTGTGACCGAAAAGTTCTAATCGGTTGCACCGAGATTGAAAACCTAGGTCAACTCAGTGAACTCGGTGTGACCGAAGTGGATGGATCGGTCAGACCGAAATGCACAGAGAGGTTTTGGAAGTTTAAGTCTATGACAAATCAGGGACTCCGAGTGCTCCTCACACAGAGTGGTTCGAATCTGACTTGATCAAACTTTGTCATGTAGCATGAATAGAGTTTGAGACGAGAAAAGGATATATAGCTAGAGGAAGTTCTTAGGCATTCTTGTCCATCCATTTGGCAAAAGAGAAAAAGCCAAACAATCAAAGCAACAAATGGATGTCCTCGAATGAGTAAAATATGCAACCAACATGCTCACACAATAAAATGGCAAATGAAATATGTGGCAAAGCATGCACAAACACTCTAGCATCTATCAAGCAATTGGCGATGACTAGGTCATCTATATATGAGTATATTGACTTAGGAGTCAAATGAGAAACATTTGATCATAGGTCATACTCATCATTTAAGCACAAGTGGGGTTACCACTTTTACATAAAGCATTGTTGGGTTCACACCATTAGAGTTGCTTTAGCTCAATTGTTAGAGCAAAGCTCCCCCTATATGTGATATCTCCCCTAAGAGGGATGAACTAACCTTGGGTTTTGTCGATGATGACTTCATGTAGATGTTGAAGATGTGGATGCTCAATGTTGATGTAGATCATTTGGAGCAATCCATTGGAGTGAGTTGCACTTTCAATACCTACACGGGTTAGTCCCACAAGGAACAAACAAGGATATCCATAGACATAGAGTGATGTTCACACAAGATGATGTCCATGAAAGCATTAGGTTACCTTGTCCCTTGTCTTACCAACAAGAGGGTTTGTGACTCCTTGAACTAGTGCAAGATGTGGAAGTTGTTTGCACTTGTCCTCGCCAAGATGATATGAGTGAAGTATGTTGGCGGAGTCACCCTCAAGAACTCTCTAGTTCTTCTTCTTCGGGATCCACACCATCTTGATGGGAATCCTTGGAGTTGTAGTTGTACTTGATGAGGTAGAACTTGATGTAGTCTTGGGAACCCACTTGACCAATGCCTGAGGAGCTTCTTCAAATGCATCAATCTCCTCTTGAAGCTTGTCCTTGCCCTTTTGCTTGTGGTATTATGGTGGAAGATCATCTTGAGCTTGTGTCCCTTGGAAAGAAGTAGGATCATACTTCTCTTGTTGAGGAACAAACTTTGTCTTGTGGTATTGATCTTCTTCCCACTCAAATCCATTGGCATTGAACCTTCATTCAAAACCAACACCTTGATTCTTCCGGTGCCTTCCTTGCTTGCGTACAATTTCGTCAAATTGCTTACTCCCAGCAAGGCTCTTGTAAACACCTTTCTCTATAATTCCCTTCAATAAGCTATTTTCTTGCTCAAGGGTAACTTGGCTAAGAGAATCGTTAGTGGAATCAAGAGAACTACAAGAAGCAACAACATTGGATTTAACATGATTATTGTTACTACTAGAAGAAGAATATTTCTTGCTCTTGTTGCTAGATTTAACTTGTGGCATATAAGTAGACAAGAGTAAACCCTTGGCAATGTAAGAAGAACTTTTGTTGCGAAGATCATCATTGATTTCTTTTAGGAACCCATGCTCTTGCTCAAGGTTGAGCTTTTCAAAGCATAGCTTCTCATGAGTCTTTGAAAGTTCTCGATGATCTTCCAAGGTAGTTTCATGAGCTAACTTAAGAGTGTTTAATGCTTTAGTTAGTCACTCAATCTCCTTCTTATCATCATCATTCATTTTATCTTGATTAGCATGATTAATAGCAAGTTCATCATAGTTTTCATCACTAGAGTTGTCAACAAGTAAATCATCATCACCTAGCAAATCATCTTCATCACTATTGAAATCAACATACTCGGGGTGTGATACCTTTGGGCCTTTAGCCATGAAGCATCTTCCAATTCCTTCATTTGGTGAGTCAAATATGTCATAGGAGTTGGTTGACACAAGTGCTAGACCGGCAACACCTTCATTTTGAGTATATTCGGAGTCAGAGTGATAACTTCTTTCGGAGTGATGGTCAGAGTCGGAGCCAGATACTCATTCACCAACATGAGGTTGATGCCTCTGTTTTGTGTAGCTCTTTGATGATTTGTCCTTCCTTTCCGAATCCTTGCTTCTACGAGAGGTTCTTCGTTCATAACGATCATCTCTACTCCTCCTCTCTCTTGGTGGTGATTCTTCTCTTCTACTTCTCTTTTGGGTGAATCTTCTCTTATTTTGTAGGGGGCCGTACACTCATTGGAATAGTGTTTGGGTCTTCCACAATTGTAGCAATTACGCTCATGACTCGAAGATATTTTGTCATTGTAGGACCTTGACTTGGAACTTCTTTCTTTGCTTCTACTCTTGTAGAACTTGTTCAAGTTCTTCACCATTAGGCTCAATTCCTCATTGAAGATTTGTTTATTACTTGATGATGTAGGAGCATCACATGAGGTTTTGTAAGCACCACTTGACTTGTTGTGAAGCTCTTCCTTATCCTTGAGTAACATCTCATGAGCAACAATTCTTCCAATGACTTCCGTTGGCTTGAGATCTTTGTAGTTGGGCATCATTTGGATCAATGTGCACACGGTATCATATTTTCCATCCAGGGCTCTTAGGATCTTCTTGATGATGAATCTATCGGTCATCTCTTCACTTCCTAAGCCGGCAATCTCATTTGTGATGAGAGCAAGCCTAGAGTACATTTCAGCGACACCTTCACCATCCTTCATTTTGAACTTGTCAAGCTGACTTTGAAGCACATCCAATTTGGATTCCTTGACGGATTCGATACCCTCGTGCATATCAATCAAAGTATCCCAAATTTCCTTTGCATTCTCAAGACGGTTGATTTTGTTGAATTCTTCGGGACATAATCCATTGAAGAGGATATCGCAAGCTTGAGCATTGTATTGCAGCATCTTCAACTCTTCCGGGGTAGCTTCACGGTTCGGTTCTCTCCCATCAAAGAATTCACCTTGCAGGCCAATACACACAATAGCCCAAATGGCGGGGCTACGTCCAAGAATATGCATTTTCTTCTTATGCTTCCAACTAGCAAATTAGTACCATCAAAGTAAGGACCTCTACAGTGATAATTTCCCTCGCTAGACGCCATACTCTCCTAGGTTGTGAAACCAAGGCTATGATCACCAAAAGCTATGGAAATCAAGGCAAATGGAGACCAAAGCGCTGATACCACTTGTAGGTTCGAAAGTATGTCCAGAGAGGGGGTGATTAGACTACTTGACCAAATAAAAATCTAGCCTTTTCCCAATTTTAAGTCTTGGCAGATTTTAGCAACTTAGCACAAGTCAAGCAATCAACCTACACATGCAAATCTAAGAGTATAGCAGCAGAAAGTAGAACATTTGCATATGAAGGTAAAGGGAGCAAACGCAATGTAGACACGAAGATTTTTGGCGTGGTTCCGATAGGTGGTGCTGTTGTACATCCACGTTGATGACTTCAACCCACGAAGGGTAACGGCTGTGCGAGTCCACGGAGGGCTCCACCCACGAAGGGTCCACGAAGAAGCAACCTTGTCTATCCCACCATGGCCATCGCCCACGAAGGACTTGCCTCACTATGGTAGATTTTCACGAAGTAGGCGATCTCCTTACCCATACAAACTCCTTGGTTCAACTACACAATCTTGTCAGAGGCTCCCAAGTGACACCTAACCAATCTAGGAGACACCACTCTCCAAAAGGTAATAGATGGTGTGTTGATGATGAACTCCTTGATCTTGTGCTTGAAATGATAGTCTCCCCAACACTCAACTCTCTTTCTCACAGATTTGGATTTGGTGGAAAGATGATTTGAGTGGAAAGCAACTTGGGGAAGGCTAGAGATCAAGATTCTTGTGGTTGGAATGAAATATCTTGGTCTTAACACATGAGTAGGTGGTTCTCTCTCAGAAAATGTATGCTGGAAGTGTAGGCACGTTCTGATGGCTCTCTCCACGAATGAAGAGTGGGTGGAGGGGTATTTATAGCCTCCACACAAAATCTAGCCGTTACACACAATTTACTAAACTCGGTGGGACCGAATCATAAAACTCGGTCAGACCGATTTAGTTCAAAATGTGAACGTTAGGCTTTTCGGTGGGACTGACATGTCAACTCGGTGGGACCGATTTCATTAGGGTTAGGGCATAACGTAATCTCGGTGAGACCGATCACATAAACTCGGTAGGACCAATTTCTGTAATAGGCAAACAGAGAATTGGTCAGGCAAACTCGGTGGGACCGATTCGCTCATTTCGGTGAGACTGAAACGTTACGAAAGGGAAATAGAGAGTTTGCATTGCGAACTCGGTGGGACCGATCGCTCATCTCGGTTGGACTGAAACGTTACGAAGGGAAACAAAGAGTTTGCAATTCCATCTCGGTGAGACCGACATCCCTATCGGTGAGACCGAAGTGACTAGGGTTTCTGGCACTGGATATGTCAAATGAACTCGGTGGCGCCGGATAGATCAAATCGGTAGGGCCGAGTTTGACTTTTGGTTTGGGACATATGTGGATATGAGAAAGTGGTTGAGGGTGTTGGGGAACGTAGTAATTTCAAAAAATTTCCTACGCACACGCAGGATCATGGAGATGCATAGCAACGAGAGGGGAGAGTGTGTCCACGTACCCTCGTAGACCGAAAGTGGAAGCGTTATGACAACGCGGTTGATGTAGTCGTGCGTCTTCACGATCCGACCGATCCAAGTACCGAACGCACGGCACCTCCGAGTTCAGCACACGTTCAGCTCAATGACGTCCCACGAACTCCGATCCAGCAGAACTTTGCGGAAGAGTTCCGTCAGCACGACGGCGTGATGACGGTGTTGATGATGCTACCGACGCAGGGCTGCTCCTAAGCACCGCTATGATATAACCGAGGTGGAATATGGTGGAGGGGGGCACCGCACACGGCTAAGAGATCAATGATCAATTGTTGTCTCCAAGGGGTGCCCCCTCTCCGTATATAAAGGAGTGGAGGAGGGGGAGGGCCGGCCCTCTCTATGGCGCGCCCTAGGGGAGTCCTACTCCCACCGGGAGTAGGATTCCCCTTTTCCTAGTAGAACTAGGAGCCCTTCCAAGTAGTAGGAGTAGGAGAGAAGGAAAGGAAAAGAGAAGAGAAGGAAGGAGGCGCTGCCCTCCCCTAGTCCAATTCGGACTAAGCATTGGGGGGGGGGCGCAGCCTCTCCTCTCTCTTTCCCCTAAAGCCCAATAAGGCCCATATACTCCCCGGCGAATTCCCGTAACTCTCCGGTACTCCGAAAAATACCTGAATCACTCGGAACCTTTCCGATGTCCGAATATAGTCGTCCAATATATCGATCTTTACGTCTCGACCATTTCGAGACTCCTCGTCATGTCCCCGATCTCATCCGGGACTCCGAACTACCTTCGGTACATCAAAACACATAAACTCATAATACAAATCGTCACCGAACGTTAAGCGTGCGGACCCTGCGGGTTCGAGAACTATGTAGACATGACCGAGACATGTCTCCGGTCAATAACCAATAGCGGAACCTGGATGCTCATATTGGCTCCTACATATTCTACGAAGATCTTTATCAGTCAAACCGCATAACAACATACGTTGTTCCCTTTGTCATCGGTATGTTAGTTGCCCGAGATTTGATCATCGGTATCTCAATACCTAGTTCAATCTCGTTACCGACAAGTCTCTTTACTCATTCCGTAATACATCATCTCGCAACTAACTCATTAGTCACAATGCTTGCAAGGCTTATAGTGATGTGCATTACCGAGAGGGTCCAGAGATACCTCTCCGACAATCGGAGTGACAAATCCTAATCTCGAAATACGCCAACCCAACAAGTACCTTCGGAGACACCTGTAGAGCTCCTTTATAATCACCCAGTTACGTTGTGACGTTTGGTAGCACACAAAGTGTTCCTCCGATAAACGGGAGTTGCATAATCTCATAGTCATAGGAATATGTATAAGTCATGAAGAAAGCAATAGCAACATACTAAACGATCAAGTGCTAAGCTAATGGAATGGGTCAAGTCAATCACATCATTCTCCAAATGATGTGACCAAGTTAATCAAATGACAACTCATGTCTATGGCTAGGAAACATAACCATCTTTGATCAACGAGCTAGTCAAGTAGAGGCATACTAGTGACACTCTGTTTGTCTATGTACTCACACAAGTATTATGTTTCCGGTTAATACAATTCTAGCATGAATAATAAACATTTATCATGAAATAAGGAAATAAATAATAACTTTATTATTGCCTCTAGGGCATATTTCCTTCAGTCTCCCACTTGCACTAGAGTCAATAATCTAGATCACATCGCCATGTGATCTAACACCAATAGTTCACATCACCATGTGATTAACACCCATCGTTCACATCGTCATGTGACCAACACCCAAATGCTTTACTAGAGTCAATAATCTAGTTCACATCTCTATGTGATTAACACCCAAAGAGTACTAAGGTGTGATCATGTTTTGCTTGTGAGAGAAGTTTAGTCTACGGGTCTGCCACATTCAGATCCGTATGTATTTTGCCAATTTCTATGTCAACAATGCTCTGCACGGAGCTACTCTAGCTAATTGCTCCCACTCTCAATATGTATCCAGATTGAGACTTAGAGTCATCTGGATCAGTGTCAAAATTTGCATCGACGTAACCCTTTACGATGAACCTTTTGTCACCTCCATAATCGAGAAACATATCCTTATTCCACTAAGGATAATTTTGACCGCTGTCCGGTTTTCTACTCCTAGATCACTATTGTACTCCCTTGCTAAATTCAGTGTAGGGTATACAATAGATCTGGTACACAACATGGCATACTTTATAGAAACTATGGCTGAGGCATAGGGAATGACTTCCATTCTCTTTCTATCTTCTGCCGTGGTCGGGCTTTGAATCTTACCCAATTTCACACCTTGTAACACAGGTAAGAACTCTTTCTTTGACTGTTCCATTTTGAACTACTTCAAAATCTTGTCAAGGTATGTACTCATTGAAAACACTTATCAAACTTCTTGATCTATCTCTATAGATCTTGATGCTCAATATGTAAGCAGCTTCACCGAGGTCTTTATTTGAGAAAATCCTTTCAAATACTCCTTTATGCTTTCCAGAAAATTCTACATTATTTCCGATAAACAATATGTCATTCATATATACTTATCAGAAATGTTGTAGTGCTCCCACTCACTTTCTTGTAAATACAGGCTTCACCGCAAGTATGTATAAAACTATATGCTTTGATCAACTCATCAAAGTGTACATTCCAACTCCGAGATGCTTGCACCAGTCCATAGATGGATCGCTGGAGCTTGCACATTTTTTAGCACTTTTAGGATCGACAAAACCTTCTGGTTGCATCATATACAACTCTTCTTTAAGAAATCCATTAAGGAATGTAGTTTCGACATCCATTTGCCAGATTTCATAAAATGTGGCAATTTGCTAACATGATTCGGACAGACTTAAGCATCGCTACGAGTGAGAAAATCTCATTGCAGTCAAGATCTTGAACTTTGTCAAAAACCTTTTTCGACAAGTCTAGCTTTGTAGATAGTAACACTACTATCAACGTCCGTCTTCCTCTTGAAGATCCATTTATTTTTATGGCTTGCCGATCATCGGGCAAGTCAACCAAAGTCCACACTTTGTTCTCATACATGGATCCCATCTCAGATTTCATGGCCTCAAGCCATTTCGCGGAATCTGGGCTCATCATCGCTTCCTCATAGTTCATAGGTTCGTCATGGTCAAGTAACATGACATCCAGAACAGGATTACTGTACCACTCTGGTGCGGATCTTACTCTGGTTGACCTACGAGGTTCGGTAGTAACTTGATCTGACGCTTCATGATCATCATCATTAGCTTCCTCACTAATTGGTGTAGGTTTCACATGAACCGGTTTCTGTGATGAACTACTTTCCAATAAGGGAGCAGGTACAGTTACCTCATAAAGTTCTACTTTCCTCCCACTCACTTCTTTCGAGACAAACTCCTTCTCTAGAAAGGATCCATTCTCAGCAACGAATATCTTGACTTTGGATCTGTGATAGAAGGTGTACCCAACATTTTATTTTGGGTATCCTACGAAGACGCACTTCTCTGATTTGGGTTTGAGCTTATCAGGTTTGAAACTTTTTCACATAAGCATTGCAACCTCAAACTTTAAGAAACGACGGCTTAGGTTTCTTGCCAAACCATAGTTCATACGGTGTCGTCTCAACGGATTTAGATGGTGCCCTATTTAACGTGAATGTAGCCGTCTCTAATGCATAACCCCAAAACGATAGTGGTAGATCGGTAAGAGACATCATAGATCGCACCATATCTAATAAAGTACGGTTACGGCGTTCGGACACACCATTACACTGTGGTGTTCCAGGTGGCGTGAGTAGTGAAACTATTTCACATTGTTTTAACTGAAGGCCAAACTCGTAACTCAAATATTTTACTTCTGAAATTCTCCACTTTTATTTTTGTTACGATCATTCTCCACTTAACTCTGAAATTCTTTGAACTTTTCAAATGTTTCAGACTTGTGTTTCATAAAGTAGATATACCCATATCTGCTCAAATCATCTGTGAAGATCAGAAAATAATGATACCCGCCGCGAGCTTCAATATTCATCGGACCACATACATCAGTATGTATGATTTCTAACAAATCTGTTGCTCGCTCCATTGTTCCAGAGAATGGAGTCTTAGTCATCTTGCCCATGAGGCATGGTTCGAAGCATCAAGTGATTCCAAAAGTCCATTAGCATGGAGTTTCTTCATGCGCTTTACACCAATATAACCTAAACGACAGTGCCACAAATAATTTGCACTATCATTATTAACTTTGCATCTTTTGGCTTCAATATTATGAAAATGTGTATCACCACGATCTTCATTGGGTGTATGACCATAGAAGGTTTTATTCATGTAAACAGAACAACAATTATTCTCTAGCTTACATGAATAATCGTATTGCAATAAACATGATCCAATCATATTCATGCTCAATGCAAACACTAAATAACATTTATTTAGGTTCAACACTAATCCCGAAAGTATAGGGAGTGTGCGATGATGATCATATCAATCTTGGAACTGCTTCCAACACACATCGTCACTTCACCCTTAACTAGTTTCTGTTCATTCTGCAACTCCCGTTCCGAGTTACTACTCTTTAACAACTAAACTAGTATGAAATACCGCGGGGTTGCTATAAACACTAGTAAAGTACACATCAATAACATGTATATCAACTATACCTTTGTTCACTTTGCCATCCTTCTTATCCGCCAAATACTTGGTGCAGTTCCGCTTCCAGTGACTAGTCCCTTTGCAGTAGAAGCACTTAGTCTCAGGCTTAGGTCCAGACTTGGGCTTCTTCACTTTAGCAGCAACTTGCTTGCCGTTCTTCTTGAAGTTCCCCTTCTTCCCTTTGCCCTTTTATTGAAACTAGTGGTCTTGTTAACCATCAACACTTGATGCTTTTCTTGATTTCTACCTTCGTCAATTTCAGCATCACGAAGAGCTTGGGAATCATTTCCGTTATCCCTTGCATATTATATTTCATCACGAAGTTCTAGCAACTTTGTGATAGTGACTAGAGAACTCTGTCAATCACTATCTTATCTGGAAGATTAACTCCCACTTGATTCAAGTGATTGTAGTACTCAGACAATCTGAGCACATGCTTACTGGTTGAGCTATTCTCCTCCATCTTGTAGGCAAAGTAATGTCAGAGGTCTCATACCTCTCGACATGGGCATGAGTATGAAATACCAATTTCAACTCTTGGAACATCTTCTATGCTCCGTGGCATTCAAAACATTTTTGAAGTCCCGGTTCTAAGCCGTAAAGCATGGTGCACTAAACTATCAAGTAGTCATCATACCGAGCTTTTGTCAAAAACGTTCAAAATGTCTGCATCTGCTCCTGCAATAGTTCTGTCACCTAGCGGTGCATCAAGGACATAATTCTTCTATGCAGCAATGAGGATAAACCTCAGATCATGGACCAAGTCCGCATCATTGCTACTATCATCTTTCAACATATTTTTCCCTAGGAACATATCAAAATAAATAGGGGAGCTAAACGCGAGCTATTGATCTACAACATAGATATGCTAATACTACCAGGACTAATTTCATGATAAATTTAAGTTCAATTAATCATATTACATAAGAACTCCCACTTAGATAGAAATCTCTCTAATCATCTAAGTGATCACGTGATCCAAATCAACTAAATCATGTCCGATCATCACGTGAGATGGAGTAGTTTCAATGGTGAACATCACTATGTTGATCATATCTACTATATGATTCACGTTCGACCTTTCGGTCTCAAAGGTTCCGAGGCCATATCTGCATATGCTAGGCTCGTCAAGTTTAACTCGAGTATTCTGCGTGTGCAACTGTTTTGCACCCGTTGTATTTGAACGTAGAGCCTATCACACCCGATCATCACGTGGTGTCTCGACGAAGAACTTTCATAGCGGTGCATACTCAAGGAGAACACTTATACCTTGAAATTTAGTGAGAGATCATCTTATAATGTTACCGTTGATCTAAGAAAAATAAGATGCATAAAAGATAAACATCACATGCAATCAATATAAGTGATATGATATGGCCATCATCATCTTGTGCTTGTGATCTCCATCTCCGAAGCACCGTCATGATCACCATCGTCACCGGCGCGACACCTTGATCTCCATCGAAGCATCGTTGTCGTCTCGCCAACTTTTGCTTCTACGACTATCTCTACCGCTTAGTGATAAAGTAAAGCAATTATAGGGCGATTGCATGCATACAATAAAGCGACAACCATATGGCTCCTGCCAGTTGCCGACTCGGTTACAAACATTATCATCTCATACAATAAAATTTAGCATCAAGTCTTGACCATATCACATCACAACATGCCCTGCAAAAACAAGTTAGACGTCCTCTACTTTGTTGTTGCAAGTTTTACGTGGCTGCTACGGGCTGAGCAAGAACCGTTCTTACCTATGCATCAAAACCACAACGATAGTTCGACAAGTTAGTGTTGTTTTAACCTTCACAAGGATCGGGCATAGCCACACTCGGTTCAACTAAAGTTGGAGAAACAGACACCCGCCACCATGTGCAAAAGCACGTCGGAGAACCAGTCTCGTGTAAGCGTCCGCGTAATGTCGGTTCGGGCCGCTTCATCCAACAATACCGCTGAACCAAAGTATGACATGCTGGTAAGGAGTATGACTTGCATCGCCCACAACTCACTTGTTTTCTACTAGTGCATATAACATCTACGCATAAAATCTGGCTCGGATGCCACTGTTGGGGAACGTAGTAATTTCAAAAAATTTCTTACGCACACCTAGGATCATGGTGATGCATAGCAACGAGAGGGGAGAGTGTGTCCACGTACCCTCGTAGACCGAAAGCAGAAGCGTTATGACAACGCGGTTGATGTAGTTGTATGTCTTCACGATTGTGACGCCCGGATAATTAGGCTACAAAAAAACTCTGCTAATGATGCCACGTCACCTCCGTTACTGTTGCTAATCCCTCGTTAGTTCAAAAAACCGATTCAAAATTCAAATTCCAAATATGGCATACAACAAAAGTTTTCAAACAATAAAACAAAAATGTTCGGTTTGTGGCAATTAAATCATTAGGTAATATTGGTAGAGAAACCACATTTCTATAGAATAATTAAATGCACTATGATAATTAAAACAGTAACTAAAACATTAATTAAATGCCTTTTTCTAAATTATAAAATATTAAAACATTTTATTTAGGGGTCAAACTTTTTGCAGCCGTGGGTTAAATGATAATACTAATTTAGAAGTTTATTTTATCCTTTAATTAAACTAAAATACATTAAAGACTAAAAGAGAAATGAACAAAAGGTAAAACAAAGAAAACAAAAGTAAGGGAACACCCCCCCCCCCCGCCGCGCTGGGCCTCAGCCCAGCTGGCCATCCAACCGGCCGGCCCACCTAAACCCTCCATAACCTCCCCACCGACAGAAACCCTAGCCTATCGCCCCCACTCCCCCCCGTCGCCCCACGTTCCCCCACTCCCCACTCCCCCTTCCCCCGATCCAGAATTGGATCGGGGCGCTCGACGCCGCCGCCGCTCGGAGGCGCCCGAACCCCGCGCCCCGCCGCGCCTCCATCCGTCCCCGTCGGCTCCCGTCGCTCGTCCTCACCCCCCCTCTTCGCCGGACGCCGTCCACGCACGCCGCCGCCGTCCTCTTCGCCCGACGCCGTCGCCGAAGACCAACATGCCGGCCTGCTTCCTCTTCCCCATCGGACCGCCTCCCGTCGCCGGCCGTCCCGTCTTCCTCCCCGCCCGCTGCCACTCCCCTCTGCGCCAACGTGAGGAACCCCTGTCTCCTCCTTTCCCTGTGCCGCGCGCCCTGCCGCCCGTCTTCGTCCTCGCCTCATTGCCGCAGCATGCCCCGTCATCTGGCGCAAGCAAGCGCCGCGCGCCTTGCCAGCCCTAAAGCGCCCTCGGTGCCTTTTGATGCCTCGTTAAGGCCATGGCCTTCCCCCCCCCCCCACGCACGCGGTCACCACGGTCGGGTCGCGCCACAAGGCGCCTGCCGTCGGCCGTGCTCCGGCACCCAAGCTCCTCGCCTCCGCCCTCATTGTCGCGTCCGTCTGCGGTGGCCTTCCCGCCTCTCGTCATGCTGCCGCAGCCACCTAGCTCCGCCACCGCCTTACCTCCTCACATCCGGCGCCCAGCCTCCTTTGCTTCGGTGACGACGCAGCGCTTTACGCTCAGGCGTCCGCTATGGCCTCAACCTTTGCCAAATGGGGCCCGCGCCCCCCCACAGAACGTTTCCAAAAAAAGGGTATTAAAATAAATAAATAATAATAGATATATAATTAATTAATTAATTAATTACAGAAATAATAAACTTAATTAATTTTGATTAATTAAACTAAACAACTAATTAAGCTAACTAATTAACCTAAACCCTAATTAACCTAAATAGAGAATGACAGGTGGGTCCCATCGACCCACACGTCAAATTGACCAGGTCAATGGTCAACGTTGACTGCTGACATCACTCGATGTCATGCCGACGTCATCATTTACTATTCTGGATAATGTTGGATTTAAATAATTAATTAAATTCCAGAAATTAATAAAATCTTTAGAAAATCATATCTTTTAATCCGTAACTCGGATTAAAATATTTTCAACATGAAAGTTTCTCAGAACGACGAGACGATTCCGGATACGCAACCCGTTCGTCCGCCACACCCCTCTAACCTATCGAAATCACAACTTTCCCCCTCCGGCTCTTCTGCCCGAAAACACGAAACATCGGGGATATTTTCCCGGATGTTTCCCCCTTCACCGGTATTGCCTATCCCTACGTTAGGTCACCCCTAGCACAACGTATTGCCGCGTCTTGCTTTGTGTTACATTTGATTGCTCTGTTATTTATTGTGTTCCCCCTCCGTTACTTCTTTCCGGTAGACCCCGAGACTGCCGGCGACCCCAGTTTGACTACGGAGTTGACGACCACTACTTGCCAGAGCAACCAGGCAAGCCCCCCCTTTGATCACCAGATATCGCCTACTCTTCTCTATACTGCTTGCATTAGAGTAGTGTAGCATGTTACTGCTTTCAGTTAATCCTATACTGTTGCATAGCCTGTCCTTGCTACTCATCATTGTTACCTTTACCTGCTATCCTACTGCTTAGTATAGGATGCTAGTGTTCCATCAAGGCCCCACACTCTTGTCCGTCTGCCATGCTATACTACTAGGCTGTGATCACTTGAGGAGGTGATCACGGGCATATACTATATACTTTACCTTTGTTACATTACCTGTGATAATCTTTGTTAGGAGATGGGGCTGAAAGGACGGTGGCTCCATCCCAAGAGAGGTGGGCCTGGGTTCCCACGGCCCCATCGTTACTTTGTGGCGGAGCGACAGGGCAGGTTGAGACCACCTAGGAGAGAGGTGGGCCTGGCCCTGGTCGGCGTTGGCGGATACTTAACACGCTTAACGAGATCTTGGTATTTGATCTGAGTCTGGCCATTTGGTCTATACGCACTAACCATCTACGCGGGAGTAGTTATGGGTATCCCGGTGTCGTGGTATCAGCCGAAGCCTTCGTGACGCTAGCGACTGAGCAGCGCGCGCCGGATTGGAACGTAGGCCTACTCTTGTATTAAGGGGGCTAGTTCTGCTTCCGGCCGCCCACGCAACGTGCAGGTGTGGCTAAGGGCGATGGGCCCAGACCCCTGTGCGCTTAGGTTTAGACCGGTGTGTTGGCCTCTCTGTTGTGCCTAGGTGGGGCTGCGACGTGTTGATCTTCCGCGGCCGGACATGACCCAGGAAAGTGTGTCCGGCCAAATGGGATCAAGCGTGTTGGGTTATGTGGTGCACCCCTGCCGGGAAGTTAATCTATTCGAATAGCCGTGATCTTGATGGTAATGGGACGACTTGGAGTTGTACCTTGACCTTATGACAACTAGAACCGGATACTTAATAAAACACACCCTTCCAAGTGCCGGTATAACCCGGTGGTCGCTCTCTCTCGTGGTTACGAGGAGGGATCGTCGGGTAGGATTATGCTATGCGATGCTATTTGGAGGACTTCATGCTGCTCTCTTCTACATGTTGCAAGACGGAGGCTGCTGAAGCGTAGTCTTCGGCGTGATTAGCTATCCCCCTCTTATTCTGGCATTCTGCAGTTCAGTCCACTGATATGGCGCTTTACACATATATCCATGCATATGTAGTGTAGCTCCTTGCTTGCGAGTACATTGGATGACTACTCACGGTTGCCTTGTTCCCCCCTTTTCCCCCCTTTCTTTACTCGGTTGCTGCGACCAGACGATGGAGCCCAGGAGCCAGACGCCACCGTCGATGACGACTACTACACTGGAGGTGCCTATTACTACGTGCAGCCCGCTGACGATGACCAGGAGTAGTTAGGGGGATCCCAGGCAGGAGGCATGCGCCTCTTTCGATATGTATACCAGTTTGTGCTAGCCATCTTATGGCAACTTGTTTAACTTATGTCTGTACTCAGATATTGTTGCTTCCGCTGACTCGTCTATGATTGAGCACTTGTATTCGAGCCCTCGAGGCCCCTGGCTTGTATTATGATGCTTGTATGACTTATTTTATTTTTAGAGTTGTGTTGTGATATCTTCCCGTGAGTCCCTGATCTTGATCTTACACGTTTGCGTGTATGATTAGTGTACGATTGAATCGGGGGCGTCACAACGATCCGACCGATCCAAGTACCGAACGAACGACACCTCCAAGTTCAGCACACGTTCAACTCGATGACGTCCCACGAACTCCGATCCAGCAGAGCTTTGCGGGAGAGTTCCGTCAGCACGTTGGCGTGATGACGGTGTTGATGATGCTATCGACGCAGGGCTTCGCCTAAGCACCGCTACGATATAACCGAGGTGGAATATGGTGGAGGGGGGCACCGCACACGGCTAAGAGATCAATGATCAATTGTTGTCTCCAAGGGGTGGCCCCCTCCCCGTATATAAAGGAGTGGAGGAGGGGGAGGGCCGGCCCTCTCTATGGCGCGCCTAGGGGAGTCCTACACCCACCGGGAGTAGGATTCCCCCTTTCCTAGTAGAACTAGGAGCCCTTCCAAGTAGTAGGAGTAGGAGAGAAGGAAAGGGAAAAGAGAAGAGAAGGAAGGAGGGGGCGCCGCCCCTCCCCCTAGTCCAGTTCGGAATAAGCATTGGGGGGGGGGCGCAACCTCTCCGCTCTCTTTCCCGTGAAGCCCAATAAGGCCATATACTCCCCGGCGAATTCCCTTAACTCTCAGATACTCCAAAAAATATCCGAATCACTCGGAACCTTTCCGATGTCCGAATATAGTCGTCCAATATATCGATCTTTACGTCTCGACCATTTCGAGACTCCTCGTCATGTCCCCGATCTTATCCAGGACTCCGAACTACCTTCGGTACATCAAAACACATAAACTCATAATACAAATCGTCACCTAACGTTAAGCGTGCGGACCCTACGGGTTCGAGAACTATGTAGACATGACCGAGACATGTATCCGGTCAATAACCAATAGCGGAACCTGGATGCTCATATTGGTTCCTACATATTCTAAGAAGATCTTTATCGGTCAAACCGCATAACAACATACGTTGTTCCCTTTGTCATCGGTATGTTACTTGCCCAAGATTTGATCGTCGGTATCTCAATACCTAGTTCAATCTCGTTACCGGCAAGTCTCTTTACTCGTTCCGTAATACATCATCTCACAACTAACTCATTAGTCACAATGCTTGCAAGGCTTATAGTGATGTGCATTACCGAGAGGGCCCAGAGATACCTCTCCAACAATCGGAGGGAAAATCCTAATCTCGAAATACGCCAAACCAACGAGTACCTTCGGAGACACCTGTATACCACCTTTATAATCACCCAGTTACATTGTGAAGTTTGGTAGCACACAAAGTGTTCCTCCGGTAAACGGGAGTTGCATAATCTAATAGTCATAGGAACATGTATAAGTCATGAAGAAAGCAATAGCAACATACTAAATGATCAAGTGCTAAGCTAACGGAATGGGTCAAGTCAATCACATCATTCTCCTAATGACGTGACCCCGTTAATCAAACGAAAACTCATGTCTATGGCTAGGAAACATAACCATCTTTGGTCAACGAGCTAGTCAAGTAGAGGCATACTAGTGACACTCTGTTTGTCTATGTACTCACACATGTATTATGTTTCCGGTTAATACAATTCTAGCATGAATAATAAACATTTATCATGAAATAAAGAAATAAATAATAACTTCATTATTGCCTCTAGGGCATATTTCCCTTCAGAGGGCTATTGGAGCATATCACTAAGCATTTTGAGCAAGGAAGCCATTAAGCAACACCTCATCCCCTTTTAATACTATTGGCTTTTCCTATGGACTCAATGTGATCTTGGATCACTAAAATGAAAATGTAGAGTCTTGAGCTTGAGCTAATATGTGTCCTTAGCATTTTGAGGGGTCCACATTCCTAAGCCATGCCATGCCAATCATTGAACTTTCTGAAATGATCATCTTGAAATAGCATTAGTTCAATGAGCTATATGTTGTTAGGAATTACCAAAACCACCCAGGGATAGTTGCACTTTCAAAAACCGAAGGAAACCCTACGTCCTCTCCTTGGTATCTATGAAATGTTGTACGTGATAGCTCATATGTGTAAAGGTTTTTTCATGAAAATGTCCATAGACAAAGTTTACGATTTTTGGTTGGTAACATGTCACACAAGACAACATTGTGTGCAGGTTTTATATTTTTTTGATTTTTTTAAATTAGTGGTGCTCATTTGACCTCGATCGTGCTAGCTACGTTTTTTTTTGTAAATGTACGTATACCAAGTTTAGTATTTTTCCTTGTTAGTGTGTCTTATAAAATGATGAACGGCAAATGTTTCATATTTTTTCGATTTTTTTAAAGTAGTTATGCTCAGTCAAAGCCTTGGAAACCCCGTTGACTAACTCAAAACCACTCTAAACCCCGCGGGGTATTGCCTAACCCTAGCTCCGAACGCCAGCCGTCCGACCATACCCTAGTGCCAAGCGACAGCCCTCAGATGTGGTCTTCTAGAAGGAATTCTGAGGGCAGGCTGCATGTAGGCTCCGCGCCGTTGGATCACATGGATGGCTCCGCATCGTTGGATCGTGGGGCGATCCGCGAGAGGTGATCCGCGAGACTTGTTGGTCGTGCCTCCCCTTCTTCTGTTGTTTATTCTGCGGCGACGAGAGGAGCCACTCCTCCTCTGCTTCTTCTTCTCTGATGACTTTGGGCGATATGACGAGCTCCACTTCAGCCTCCTGTCCCTCGTGGACCTAGTATGGCCCACTTCCCATGGAGCGATGTCTTGACTACCCACGCAGCGCGCCACTAATACGGTTGACTTCGAAGGAGGTCAAGAATGGCAACTATGGGCGTGAGTTCGTGAAATGCAAGAGCAAGCCAGAGGGGCACGTTAAATCTCATGATTTTTCTTTGATTTCTTTGTCTATTTGCTTTTAATTCTTTTTCGATCTGGGATTTAGGGTTCATGTTTTCGTTTCAGATCGTGAAGAAATGCACACATTTTGAATGGCTGGATGACTACGTTAAGCGGATTCATTTCAATGGGGCCCCAACCTGGGAGCTCAATCTGCCGTCAACACCAACTAATTTGGTCTCTAAAAGTGCTGCTCTGACAGTTGGGGATGCAGATCTGAAGGGGGAATTAAAGAAGATGAACAAGAACTTGAAGCAGATGATTCAATTGAACAAGCAGGCGGATCTGATAGCTTTAGGATTTTATCCCTTTTATTTTTGTGTAGTTGCTCTAGGATTTTCTTACTTGCTGGTCATCACTCGTTAGAGATGTTATTAGTGTGGTGTCATGTGCTCTAGGATTTGGTTAAATTTGTGGATCATGTGCTCTACGATTTGCTTAAATTTGTGGATCATGTGCTCTATGCTTTGTGTTGCTTAATTTGTGGATCATGTGCTCTATGCTCTGTGTTGCTTAATTTGTGGATCATGTCAGTTTCCTCAGTTTTGTACACTTTCGGTTTTGTCAGACGACACCGACCGCAGAAAAGAAAACGTAGTTCTAGGGCCCAAATTGAAACTAAGCTCTGGTTGGGCCGTCTCATTGCGTTGAGTTTCGAAGGCCTACAAATATAAAAGAGGCCTAAAAATAGTGCATGCGTTGGCTCTGTTTTTTTCCTTGATTATTGCCATGGTAAATCGATTTATTGCCATGCCGAACAAAAATAGTGCATGATGGTAAATCGATTTATTGTTGGACTTGCCCATGTAAAATTTATTTGTATATATCGTGGCAATTCCTTCTGTATATAGCCTACGGCACAACACTTTGATTTTTTGACATGCGGGTATTATAAACATGTTTTTATTGCAAGAAAAATATTGTATACATGATTTTTTTTATTAAGAGCATGTTAGACTTAATTATGTAGATCATGATATCCATCTGAAACCACGTCTAAAATAAAGTCCGCTAGCACCATTAGCCACCATATCCATCTAGAGAGCATGTCTAGGGCTCGGCTACGGCACCATATCCATCTAGAGAGCATGTCTATGGCTCGGCTATGGCACCATATCCATCTACCGATATCTCACATAGCAAGCATACATCCATAACATAGAAAGTAGCAACCATAGCATACTTCTTACATTAAACATAGGGTGCCCTAAACCATAGCATATGACACAAACTATTAAAAAATTAGCTTGTTTTTGTTCATACAATATACAAAATAGGGCCACCAACAATTCAAAAAAATAGCTTTTCTTCTTCTTTTCAACATCAACATGGCTCATTTTTTTAGCTTTAGTTTCCTTTTTGACACTTCAACTAGTCCATTATCCGCGCGTGCGAAAACTTGACCCTACTCTAAATGGGCCATTTAAACTTGACCTACACAAGTACACACCATGAATATAACAAGACGAATGGGCTACCCTCCAACCATTTTTACAAGGCTAACCCCAAAACTTGCTGGTTTTCATTGAGGGATACCCTTTCATTGATTGATTTAGCAGAAGGGCTCGTGTACGGCACCATGTCCATCTAGAGATATCTCACGTCAAATACGATAGAAATAGCAAGAAAAACACAGATAACCAACGACATATCAAATAAGGGTAGCAAGCATAACATAGTTCTTAGGGGATAACACGACAGAGATAAAAAGTTCACGGTACAACCAACGACATAATTGAGATAGAAATATATAAAAGATAAAAAGCCCTAACACCCTAGGGCAAGACAAGCTCACGAGACCAGGCCTTCACCACCATATTCACTGCGCCTCCTCTTCACTGCTCCTCCTCTCCATGTCGTCCTCGCCGATGTAGCAGGGGAGGCTGTGCATACCGTCGCGGGTGGGGAAGATGTAGTCGAAGTTTGTGAAGATGTTGTGGGTTGTGAATGATATGAATTCGCATCCACACTAGAACACCTTGGAGAGGAGGTAGTACGCATCAAATCTGTTGGTGAAGGTGACGGTGAGCCCTATCAGCGGAGTCCCTGAGTTTGGACGCACTTCCTCCAGTCGAAACATCACCGGCGAGCCTGCCAGGAGGTGAGCAAAGCCCGCACCGAGGAACCACTGGGCAAAACCCCTTGCACCCCTCCAGTGTGAGAACGCCCACACGTGGAGCATCCTCTCCACGACGACGCCGGCCGGATACCGTCTCTCTGGCACGGCCGGTGGGAGCTCGAAGGTGGGGCCGTTGTACTGCATCCTCGCCTCGCTTTTAAGAGTGCTTTGGGTTTGGGTGAAGAAGATAAGGGGGTGGAGCAAATGGATATGTGGAGAATAGGTGGAGGGGTGGTGGTTTAAATATGGAAAGGGGAAGGGAAGAGGAGTGAGGGAGTCCTGGATTAGGGGGTCTCCGGACAGCCGGACTATATCCTTTGGCCGGACTGTTGGACTATGAAGATACAAGATTGAAGACTTCGTCCCGTGTCCGGATGGGACTCTCCTTGGCGTGTAAGGCAAGCTTGGCAATACGGATATGTAGATCTCCTCCCTTGTAACCGACTCTGTGTAACCCTAGCCCCCTCCGGTGTCCATATAAACCGGAGGGTTTAGTCCATAGGACAACAACAATCATACCATAGGCTAGCTTCTAGGGTTTAGCCTCTACGATCTCGTGGTAGATCAACTCTTGTAATACTCATATTCATCAAGATCAATCAAGCAGGAAGTAGGGTATTACCTCCATCGAGAGGCCCGAACCTGGGTAAACATCGTGTCCCCCGCCTCCTGTGACAATCCGCCTTAGACGCACAGTTCGGGACCTGATACGTCTCAACCGTATCTATAATTTTTGATTGCTCCATGCTACTTTATCTATTGTTTTGGACTATAATGGGCTTTATTTTCCACTTTTATATTACTTTTGGGACTAACCTATTAACCGGACGCCCAGCCCAGAATTGCTGTTTTTTGCCTTTTTCAGTATTTCGAAGAAACAGAATATCAAACGGAGTCCAAACAGAATGAAACCTTCGGAAACGTGATTTTCTCACCAAACGTGATCCAGGAGACTTGGACCGTACGCCAAGGCACAAGAGAGGCGGTCACGAGGGTGGGGGGCGCCCCCCCCTAGGGCGCGCCCCCTGCCTCGTGGGCCCCTCGAAGTTCCACCGACGCACTCCTTCCTCCTATGTATACCTATGTACCCCCAAACGATCAGAACAGGAGCCAAAAACCTAATTCCACCGCCGTAACTTCCTGTATCCACGAGATCCCATCTTGGGGCCTCTTCCGGAGCTCCGCCGGAGGGGGCATCCACCACGAAGGGCTTCTACATCAACACCATAGCCTCTCCGATGAAGTGTGAGTAGTTTACTTCAGACCTTCGGGTCCATAGCTAGTAGCTAGATGGCTTCTTCTCTCTTTTGGATCTCAATACAATGTTCTCCCCTCTCTCGTGGAGATCTATTCGATGTAATCTTCTTTTTGCGGTGTGTTTGTTGAGACCGATGAATTATGGGTTTATGATCCAGCTTATCTATGAATAATATTTGAATCTTCTCTGAATTCTTTTATGTATGATTGAGTTATCTTTGCAAGTCTCTTGAATTATCCGTTTGGTTTGGCCAACTAGATTGGTAGTTCTTGCAATGGGAGAAGTGCATGGCTTTGGGTTCAATCTTGCGGTGTCCTTACCCAAAGGATGTAAAGGGTTGCAAGGCACGTATTGTATTGTTGCCATCGAGGATAAAAAGATGGGGTATTTATCATATTGCATGAATTTATTCCTCTACATCATGTCATCTTGCTTAAGGCGTTACTCCGTTTTAACTTAATACTCTAGATGCATCTTTGGATAGCGGTCGATGAGTGGAGTAATAGTAGTAGATGCAGAATCGTTTCGATCTACTTGTCTCGGACGTGATGCCTATATACATGATCATACCTAGATAACCTCATAACTATGCTCAATTCTGTCAATTGCTCAACAGTAATTTGTTCATCCACCGTAGAATACTTATGCTTTTGAGAGAAGCCACTAGTGAAACCTATGGCCCCCGGGTCTATTCTCATCATATCAATCTCCATCACTTTTATACTTGCTTTGTTTTTACTTTGCCTTTACTTTTTTACTTTGCATCTTTATACCAAAAATACCAAAAATATTATCTCTATCAGATCTCACTCTAAGTAAGTGACCGTGAAGGGATTGACAACCCCTAATCGCGTTGGTTGCGAGTAGCTATCGCTTTGTGCAGGTACGAGGGACTTGTGCATGGCCTCCTCTGGATTGATACCTTGGTTACGAAAAACTGAGGGAAATACTTACGCCATCTTGTGTTGCATCATCCTCTCCTCTTCGGGGAAAACCAATGCAAGCTCAAGACGTAGCAAGAAGGATCTCTGGCGCCGTTGCCGGGGAGTGTACGGAAAAGTCAACATACCAAGTACCCATCACAATTCCTATCTCTCGCATTACATTATTTGCCATTTGCCTCTCGTTTTCCTCTCCCCCACTTCACCATTGCTGTTTTATTCGCCCTCTCTTTCCCAATCTCCTCCTCTTTTTCCCGTTGTGTTTTTCCCGTCCGTTTGTTTGCTTGTGTGTTAGTTCGCTTGCTTGTCGTTATGTCGAATTCCTTATCCGCTCCTATGTCCCCCGAGTTTGAAGTTCTTCACTTCAAGCAAAGGCAAGGAGAAAACTTAAAAGATGCTTGGTATAGGATGATGGAATCTTATCGTAAGTGCACCCTAGAGGTGAACTTTATAATTCTTCTTCGCAATTTTTATGTTGGGTTAAATATGACGCATAGACAACTCTTGGATTGCATTGCCAAGGGAAATTTCATTGAGATTGATCCCAGTATTGCACATGAGATTATAGATGGAATAGTGGGAACACTACCCCAAAAGGGAGGATCTCATCCTACCCAGGAAGAAACCCAAGTGTTTGAGAAGATTTGCGAAGTAACAATTTTTTTACAAAAGTCTCTTGAGCCTCTTAAAAGTGTTAGCGGAAATCTTCACCACATGAATATGTTGATTACTCTTTGTAATAAGCGGTTGGATTCTTTAGATCTAAAAATTTCCGAGTATGAAGGGAAGCGAGAAGAACCACCCGGATTCGAGCATGACTCCGCTAAAAAACTGAAAATTAATGGCACTACCTAGATCTATCCTTGCTTTTATGCCTAGCTAGGGGCGTTAAACGATAGCGCTTGTTTGGAGGCAACCCAATTTTATTTTTAGTTTTTGTTTTTGTTTCTGTTTAGGAATAAATAATCCATCTAGCCTCTGTTTAGATGTGGTTTTATCTTTTAATTAGTGTTTGTGCCAAGTTAAACCT
Organism: Aegilops bicornis; assembly: GCA_021605145.1. Taxonomy (NCBI): domain Eukaryota; kingdom Viridiplantae; phylum Streptophyta; class Magnoliopsida; order Poales; family Poaceae; genus Aegilops; species Aegilops bicornis. The sequence continues at coordinate 131,135,016 of CM038674.1, read as the reverse complement.
ATTGGATCATCTTGGGTGATAGTTATTTGATCTTGCTGTAATTTCCAGAAACTTTGCGCTCAGTGCCCGAACTGTTAAAAATCACCAAAACGTGATAAAATATTGATTCCAATTTCTGCTGATCAATAAACAAATTTTCCAGCTCTTCTAATTTTGGTGGAATTTTTTGAGTTCCAGAAGTTTGCGTTATTTACAGATTACTACAGACTGTTCTGTTTTTGACAGATTCTGTTTTGCGTGTGTTGTTTGCTTATTTTGATGAATCTATGGCTAGTAAAATAGTTTATGATCCATAGAGAAGTTGGAATACATTAGGTTTAACACCAATATAAATAAAGAATGAGTTCATTACAGTACCTTAAAGTAGTCTTTTGTTTTCTTTCTCTAACGGAGCTCACGAGATTTCTATTGAGTTTTGTGTTGTGAAGTTTTAAAGTTTTGGGTGAATTCTTTTGATGGATTATGGAACAAGGAGTGGCAAGAGCCTAAGCTTGGGGACGCCCATGGCACCCCCAAGATAATCCAAGGACACCAAAAAGTCAAAGCTTGGGGATGCCCCGGAAGGCATCCCTCTTTAAATCCACTTCCATCGGTAATTTACTTGGAGCTATATTTTTATTCACCACATGATATGTGTTTTGCTTGTAGCGTCTTGTATTATTTATGTATTTGCTTGTTAGTTTACCACAATCATCCTTGCTGTACACACCTTTTGAGAGAGCCATACATGAATTGGAATTTGATAGAATACTCTATGTGCTTCACTTATATCTTTTGAGCTTGATAGTTTTGCTCATAGTGCTTCACTTATATCTTTTGAGCTTGATAATTTTTGCTCTAGTGCTTCACTTAGATCTTTTAGAGCATGGTGGTGGATTTTTTTTAAAGAAACTTCATCTCTCATGCTTCACTTAGATTATTTTGAGAGTCATTAACAGCATGGTAATTTGCTTAATGTTAATATACTTGGTATTCAAGATATGTAAAACTTTCTTTTGAGTGCGTTGAATACTAAGATAAGTTTGATGCTTGATAATTGTTTTGAGATATGGAGGTGATAATATCAAAGTCGTGCTAGTTGATTAGTTGTGAATTTGAGAAATGCTTGTGTTGAAGTTAGCAAATCCGTAGCATGCACGTATGGTTAAAGTTGTGTAACAAATTTGAAACATGAAGTGTACCTGGCTTGTGCATCCTTATGAGTGGCGGTCGGGGACGAGCGATGATCTTTTCCTACCAATCTATCCCCCTAGGAGCATGCGCGTAGTACTTGATTTTTGATGACTTCAAAATTTTTGCAATAAGAATATGAGTTATTTTGACTAATGTTGAGTCCATGAATTATACGCACATTTACCTTTCTGCCTTTGCTAGCCTCTTCGGTATCGTGCATTGCCCTTTCTCACCTTGAGAGTTGGTGCAAACTTCGCCGGTGCATCCAAACCCCGTGATATGATATGCTCTATCACACATAAACCTCCTTATATCTTCCTCAAAACAGCCACCATACCTACCTATTATGGCATTTCCATAGCCATTCCGAGATATATTGCCATGCAACTTTCCACCGTTCCGTTCATCATCATCGTGACATACTTTACTTTTGTCATATTGCCATTGCATGATCATGTAGTTGACATCGTATTTGTGGCAAAGCCACCATGCATTATTTTTCATACATGTCACTCTTGATTCATTGCACCATCCCGATACATCACGGAGGCATTCATATAGAGTCATACCTTGTTCTAGTTTCGAGTTGTAATCCTTATCTTGTAATCAATAGAAGTGTGATGATCATCATTATTAGAGCATTGCCCAAATAAAAAAAAGAGAAAGGCCAAAAATAAAAAAAGAATGGCCCAAAAAAAGGGCAATGCTACTATCTCTTTTTCCACACTTGTGCTTCAAAGTAGCACCATGTTCTTCATGTAGTGAGTCTCATATATTGTGCTTCAAAGTAGCACCTTGTTCTTCATGTAGTGAGTCTCATATATTGTGCTTCAAAGTAGCACCATGTTTTTCATATAGTGAGTCTAATTATTTGTATTTTTATACTAGTGGGAATTTTTAGATTTATAGAACATGGCTTGTATATTCCTACGATGGGCTTCCTCAAAATGCCCTAGGTCTTCATGAGCAAGCAAGTTGGATGCACACCCACTATTTTTCTTTTGTTGAGCATTCATAGCTCTAGTGCATCAGTTCCATGTCAATCCCTACTCCTCATGTTGACATGAATTGATGGGCATCTCCATAGCCCGTTGATTATCCTCGTCAATGTGAGACTTTCTCCTTTTTTGTCTTCTCCACACAATCCCCATCATCATATTCTATTCCACCCATAGTGCTATATCCATGGCTCACGCTCATGTATTGCGTGAAGGTTGAAAAAGTTTGAGATTATTTAAGTATGAAACAATTGCTTGGCTTGTCATCGGGGTATAGAAGTTGGGAACATCTTTGTGTGACGAAAATGAAGCATAGCCTAACTATATGATTTTGTAGGGATGAACTTTCTTTTGCCATGCTATTTTGAGAAGACATGATTACTTTGATAAGTATGCTTGAAGTATTATTATTTTTATGTCAATATGAACTTTTGTCTTGAATCTTTCGGATCTGAATATTCATACCATGATTAAGAAGATTTACATTGAAATTATGCCAAAGTATCACTCCGCATCAAAAATTCTCTTTTTATCATTTACCTACTCGAGGACGAGCAGGAATTAATCTTGGGGTGCCTCATACGTCTCCAACGTATCTATAATTTTTGATTGCTCCATGCTACTTTATCTATTGTTTTGGACTATAATGGGCTTTATTTTCCACTTTTATATTACTTTTGGGACTAACCTATTAACTGGAGGCCCAGCCCGTAATTGTTGTTTTTGCCTTTTTCAAGTATTTTGAAGAAACAGAATATCAAACGGAGTCCAAACGGAATGAAACCTTCGAAATGTGATTTTCTCACGGACGTGATCCAGAGACTTGGACCCTCGCCAAGGCACAATAGAGGCGGTCACGAGGTGGGGGCGCCTAGGCGCGCCCCTGCCTCGTGGGCCTCAAGCTCCACCGACGCACTCCTTCCTCCTATATATACCTACGTACCCCCAAACGATCAGAACAGGAGCCAAAAACCTAATTCCACCGCCGTAATTTCCTGTATCCACGAGATCCCATCTTGGGGCCTGTTCTGCCACCACGGAGGGCTTCTACATCAACACCATAGCCTCTCCGATGAAGTGTGAGTAGTTTACTTCAGACCTTCTGGTCCATAGCTAGTAGCTAGATGGCTTCTTCTCTCTTTTTGGATCTCAATACAATGTTCTCCCCTCTCTCGTGGAGATCTATTCAATGTAATCTTCTTTTTGCGGTGTGTTTGTTGAGACCGATGAATTGTGGGTTTATGATCCAGCTTATCTATGAATAATATTTGAATCTTCTCTGAATTCTTTTATGTATGATTGAGTTATCTTTGCAAGTCTCTTGAATTATCCGCTTGGTTTGGCCAACTAGATTGGTAGTTCTTGCAATGGGAGAAGTGCATGGCTTTAGGTTCAATCTTGCGGTGTCCTTACCCAAAGGATGTAAAGGGTTGCAAGGCACGTATTGTATTGTTGCCATCGAGGATAACAAGATGGGGTATTTATCATATTGCATGAATTTATTCCTCTACATCATGTCATCTTGCTTAAGGCGTTACTCTGTTTTAACTTAATACTCTAGATGCATCTTTGGATAGCGGTCGATGAGTGGAGTAATAGCGAGATGCGTAATCGTTCGATCTACTTGTCTCAGACGTGATGCCTATATAAATGATCATACCTAGATAACCTCATAACTATGCTCAATTCTGTTAATTGCTCAACAGTAATTTGTCCATCCACCGTAGAATACTTATGCTTTTGAGAGAAGCCACTAGTGAAACCTATGGCCCCGGGTCTATTCTCATCATATCAATCTCCATCACTTTTATACTTGCTTTGTTTTTATTTTGCCTTTACTTTTTAATTTGCATCATTATACCAAAAATACCAAAAATATTATCTCTATCAGATCTCACTCTACTTGAAGTGACCGTGAAGGGATTGACAACCCCTAATCGCATTGGTTGCGAGTAGCTATCGTTTGTGCAGTGCGAGGGACTTGTGCGTGGCCTCCTACTGGATTGATACCTTGGTTCTCAAAAACTGAGGGAAATACTTACGCTATTGTGATGCATCATCCTCTCCTCTTCGGGGAAAACCAACGCAAGCTCAAGACGTAGCAGGACCCCCTACCCGAGATCCGCCGGTTTTGACACCGACATTGGTGCTTTCATTGAGAGTTCCTCTGTGCTGTCAACGTGAGGCTTGATGGATCCTCCGATCATCGATAACGATGCGGTCCAGGGTGAGGTTTTCCTCCCCGGACAGATCTTTGTATTCGGCGGCTTCGCACTGCGGGCCAACTTGCTTGGCTATCTGGAGCAGATCGAGAGCTACGCCCCTGGCCACCAGGTCAGGTTTGGAAACTTGAACTACACGGCCGACATCCCCGGAGACTTGATCTTCGACGGATTCGAGCCCATGCCAGGTGCGCCGCACGATCACGACGAGCATGATTTAGCTCTGCCGTCGGACAGTGTTCGGGAGATCACACCTACAACTACTCCGACCCTCAATCCGGAGCAAATCGCGCCATCCGAGGACGGGTGGATAGACCCCGCCATGGACGCCACACTCTCAGTGGCGATAGAGTCGGATACTTACTTCACCCCTTACGAGAGCCGTGTTGCCGAACTACTGGATTCTTCCCCGGCCACGGACTCCGAGCCGCTTACGCCCGTGCCTATCGAATCCGATTGGGCGCCTATCATGGAGTTTACCTCCGCGGATATTTTTCAGCACTCGCCTTTCGGCGACGTGCTAGATTCATTAAGGTCCCTCTCCTTGTCAGGAGAACCTTGGCCGAACTATGTCCGGCTAGAATGGGATGCAGACGATGAAGAAATTCGCTGCCCACACACCACCCACTTAGTAGCCACTGTCGACGATTTAACCGACATGCTCGACTTTGACTCCGAAGACATCGACGGTATGGACGACGATGCAGGAGACGAACAGGAACCACCGCCCACAGGGTGCCGGACCGCCATTTCATCACATGACATATACATGGTGGATACACCCAAAGAAGACAATGACGAGGAACGGAAGGATACAGCGAAGAACAGCTCAATCGAGAAGCCAACAAAGTGTCAGCGTAGGCGCCGCTCCAAATCCCGCCTCGGCAAAAACAGCGATAACAGCAAAAGAGGAAACAACACCCCAGTCGACTCCAGGGGAAACGACGACCACATCGACCCAGCGGTAGAGCAGGATGAACCAGCAAATGGAGAACATAGTACGGATCCGCTGTCCGAGCACGGCGACGCCGAGGATAAAGCTCATCAACCCCCCTCCGGAGAGGAAAACAGTCCGGACGAAGATGCAAACATCATCCTGGAAGAGCACCTGGAACAAGAGAACCTCCGCAGAAGGCTTATTGCCACAACGAGGAGTCTGAAGAAGCAGAAGCAAAGGCTTAAGGCCGCACAAACTACGCTCAATAGCAGATGGAACAAAGTGCTCGACAACAAATAAAAGTATGGTGGAAGTTACCACACAAAGAGCTATCCAAAACGCAAGCTATTGCCTGAATTCGACGGTAAGGCCCTCGAGCCCACACAGCCGTAAAACAAAACGGCCAACCGGTCGAATCAACCACCTTATGGCCGCGATAAAGCGGCTAACAAGGCCGCACATAAGTCAACACACGATCCACGTGAGGACTTGTGCCAAAAACCAAGTATGACCAGATCCATCTATGGATCTAGGAAGCGCGCTCCGGCACAAAAGGAAAACTGAATACCACAACCGTCCGAACGCCATGATACATTAAAATACAGAGGCGCCGCACACCCCCTATGTTTCACCGATGAGGTGCTGGACCACGAATTCCCAGAAGGATTCAAACCAGTGAACATAGAAGCGTACGATGGGACCACGGACCCTGGGGTCTGGATTGAGGACTTTATCCTCCATATCCATATGGCTCGCGGAGACGATCTCCACGCCATCAAGTACTTACCCCTCAAGCTTAAAGGACGAGCTCGGCACTGGCTGAAAAGCCTCCCCGAAAACTCAATTGGAAGTTGGGAGGAGCTCGAGGATGCTTTCCGAACTAATTTTCAAGGGACTTATGTCCGACCTCCGGATGCAGACGATTTAAGTCATATAATTCAACAGCCCGGAGAGTCAGCCTGAAAGCTTTGGAACAGGTTCCTCACTAAGAAGAACAAAATCGTCGACTGCCCGGACACCGAAGCCTTAGTAGCTTTCAAGCATAGCGTCCGAGATGAATGGCTCGCCAGACACCTCGGCCAAGAAAAACCGAGAACAATGGCAACCTTGACAAGCCTAATGACCCGCTTTTGCGCGGGCGAAGATAGTTGGTTAGCCCACAGTAGCACCAGTGACCCAAGTACATCCGAAGTTAGGGATGGCAATGGAAAACCACGACGCAGTAAAAGCAAGCGTCGAAATACATAAGACAGCCCAGAGAATACGGCGGTATACGCCGGATTCAGGGGCTCTCGACCGGGTCAGTGAAAAAAGCCTCTCAAAGGCAGCAGAGATGGACCGTCCAACCTAAACAAAATTCTAAACAAACTATGTCAGATTCATGGCACCCCCGATAAACCTGCAAATCACACCCACAGAGAATGCTGGGTCTTCAAGCAGGCCGGTAAGCTAAACTCCGAACACAAGGGGCGGGAGACACCAAGCGAAGACGAGGACGAACCTCGCCAGCAAAGCACTGGGGGACAGAAAAAATTCCCACCAGAGGTTAAAACAGTCAACATGATCCACGTGACGAAGGGGAGAGGTAAACATACACTCGGAGACACAAGTGCCGTAGAGCCCGTCACCCCTAAGTTCAACCCCTGGTTGGCCTGCCCGATCATTTTTTATCGCAAGGATCACCTGACAAGCATCCGGCACGAAGGATTGGCTGCCTTGGTGTTAGACCCAATAATAAATGGATACCATCTCACACGAGTCCTCATGGACGGCGGCAGTAGTCTAAATCTGATATATCAGGACACAATCTGCAAAATGGGGATAGACCCGACAAAAAATCAGCCACAGTAATACTACCTTCGAGGGAGTAATACCAGGCCTAGAGGCCCGCTGCACGGGCTCTCTATTACTAGAGGTTGTATTCGGTTCTCCCGACAACTTCCGAAGCGAAAAGTTAACCTTCGACATTGCTCCATTTCGAAGTGGCTATCAAGCACTACTCGGAAGAGCGGCTTTCGCCCGTTTCAACGCAGTACCACATTACGCTTCTCTCAAGCTTAAGATGCCCGGTCCACGTGGCATCATCACCATTAGCGGAAACATTGAACGTTCCTTATGAGCGGAAGAATGCGGGACGGCTTTAACAGCCGAACACTAAATAGCCCCCCCCCCCAACCAGAATAAAGGATCGGTCGTCAAGACCGTGGACACGGCTAGACGAGTCCGGCCCATTACTAGCTATAACAGCTTAGATAAACTCGAGATTGGTTTGATGGTTATACCCCCATAGATGGCACCAGGGGCTTCCCGCGTGTAATCAGGGCTAGTTCGGCTCAACTTGACTTATCTTGAATTTTAATGGTTTATTGAAAATAACAAATTTTTTTGGCACGACAACTTTCACCTAAGTTTTTCTCTTTTACAGATAACAATCGTGCTACACCCTGCCAGGATACGGCACAACGGAGACACAGGCGCAGACGTGCAGCAGGGACCCGCTCAAAGGTTTCTTTTTAGATTAAGACCCTGCGTAAACCTTTTTTACTGTCTTTTGTTGTTCACATCCTCCGGATACTTAGTATAACTAAGAAGGACGCTGACGTTATTGGCATTTCGCCACGTCAGAGCATTGCACGTACCTGGACACTCAAGGTTCATTATCAAGGGCCTCAGCCCGACATATGTTATAAAGACCGAATACCTTAGGGAGTGTTCGGTGTCGCGAGTTTGGCCTTATATGCATCAGCTCCGAATAATGTCTTTGGTCAAATGTTGGGTTTGCCCGGCTCCCGTGTTTTGCTACCTTACGTTCCGTTCTATCGGCTAAGGTGGCACCGGGAGAACTACTGCGATTGTGCCCTGGTTCATCCGGATGAGCACCTCAGTAGAGAAAGCCGAAAACTGACTGTCATGATAAAGTGCAAGACTGGTCAACCACTCGATGACTTAGCGGAATCTTCGGGATTCCTCCACATTAATGAAGGGCCGTTTACCGGTCATGTACGTCTGGCGCCCGTGTTCGGACGGCCGGAGGTACCAGGGGCTATATAGTAGTCCCACCGTCAAACTCCTATGGCTAAGTGAAAGTATTAAAGCAATATAGTCCGATTGCCTTGTTCGTTGCGCTACCACCTCCTTAATGGACCAAGACGTTGGATCAAGTGTGAATACGCGTCCTTTGCGAACACCCCCGCATTATATGCGTGGGGGCTGAAGCCAACGACTGCAAACTTTCAGGTTATATACACATATATATTAACGGCCGCACAGGAGGCATCATAATACTTTCAAGCAAAAGTATAAACATAGCCTTTATAATTCAATAAAACATTGTTTTTACAATGGGAATACATGTCACTAGAACATAATATTCTTCGAGCACTGCGCTTCTATTGAGCGAGCGCCTTCAAGGACTTCTTCAAAGTAGTGCTCGGCAGATACTCGGCCGACGGCCGAACTCGGGGTTGCAATAGCGGTGGCCTCCATCTCTGCCTAGTATGTCTTGACAAGGGCAAGTGCCATCCGCGCACCCTCTATGCACGCCGACCTCTTTTATAGCGTCGATGTGCGGCATAGCACCAAGGTACAGTTGCACTAAACTAAAATAACTATTCGGCCTTTGCCCTTCCGGCCACAGATGATCCACAACAGACCTCATGGCAAGCCCGGACAATCTATGGAGCTCGGCCCACTCGGTCATTCGCTCATTCAGCAGCAGCGGACGCACTGGAACATCAAACTGTGACCAGAATAGTTTTTCCACTTCACGATCTTTTTGATCCTTGAAGTACTTGGCCGCATCAGCAGAACTAGCTGGCAAATCGACGTATGCGTTTGCAGAACTCCATAGCTGATCAAGAGGGGCATACTTCGGATCTTCGAACTTCGTCTGCAACAAAAAGGGCTTCCCAGCCGCGATATCTCCAGCTTGACGCAACTCCTCCTTCACCACTTTGATTTTAGAGTGGGATTCCTTGGCTGCTACCATGGCCTTTTCCAGGTCCGCCGCCTTCGCTCGGTTCTCTTTTTCAAGAAGCTGGTATTGGTCGGCGGCGTCTTTCAACTCAACGGCCATCTTGGCTATTTTTTCCTTGCTTTGGCAATGCGCAGCCTGTTCGGCTCTTAGCTCTTCGACCGCCTTTAGAGCGGCTGCATCACTATTCCTGGCTTGTTCTTTGGCTCGGGCAAGGGTCTCCACGGCGGAAGCTCCATCTGCAGTAACAATACATTAAAGATACTAGCATCATGCTTCTCTCACTATGTGTTGATCGCCGGGGAAATCACATACCCTGTGCCTCGTCGATCCGCTTGTTGACAAGTACGATGTCGGCATCTACCGCATCAAGTTGCTGCTTTAGCTCGGCAAAATCACCAGTCCGGCTAGCCACCGGACCCTCCGCCACCTGCACATGAAGGCGGACTGATTATCACCTGGGACTATGATCCTCTGTTTGCCGCCGTTCTCGACGGCAACCAGAGTCTCAGGGGCTACTATCTGCATAGGGCACACCTAACGTGTGCGGTACTGTCAAAAAGATACACTATTTCACGTACCTCAAAGCCTTTCAGCAGACTCATAAAATCTTCATGCAACCCACTTTCAGCGGATGATATCCTATGAATCACCATACCCATTAGTGTACGGTGCGCTTCTGAGATAGCCGCTTGCTCCAAAAGATCCTACAGTGCGTCCGATCGCACACCGGACGGTTCCGGACACTTTCTGTTGCTCTCCTTGGGAGCCTCATGCTGAGGACTTCGGGTGGCCGAGGGATTACCCTCTGGCTTTGGCGGATCAGGAGAAACCCTTCGCGATGATACTTCAGCGTCGCCCGCCTCATGAGGCAGGGTGGCATGGAGAGGTGTTTCTCTCTCCATCATCTTCGGAAGAAGATCCCCCGAAGACGAACTCTGTCGAGAAGGGCTACGATCCGAACTACAAGATATATACTTCGGTTATTGTCCTCAGAGGTAAAGCAGGATATTTTTGCTGTTAAGTGCTTTTTGTTTACTTACAGCTTGGTGGAGGGCTGATCCCCTTGCAGACACTGTGCGGCAAGGGTACCCCCCGAGGCAGGACCCCCTGGCGAAAATTTCTTCCCCCGTTTGGAAACTTTTGTTTCCGGGTCTTCAGAGGTGGTCCTCTTCCTTCCTTGGGGAGAGGGAATTTCAATTCTTCTCCCCGGTTATCCTCCTTCGCGGAGGCGCTAATTCCCCCGGTTTGGATGAATAATGGATGAGGCCCGCTTTCAGCCTCTTTATTCCCCCTTTATCTTCCCCTGAGGACGCCTAATAAGGCGCCGACTCGAGCATTCTGGCCAGTACTGGATCTGCTGAGCCTTCGGGAAGGGGAGCCGAACACCTAATCATCTTCGCCTTTGTTACCCAGTCCTGGTCAAAGAGCGACTTTTCAGAGTGACGTTGTGATAAATAAAAAGACAGCGTATTTGGCCACAGGATTACTTACTTGGGTATCTGGACGATTGCAGCTCAGATTCGCATCCTCGATGAGGTCCGGACACCTTATTTGTGGTCCAAAGAACAATTTGTACATCTCTTCGAGCGTCATGCCGAGGAAGTGCTGAATAGCTCGCGGTCCTTCCGGGTTGAACTCCCACATTCGGAGGAGTCGACGTTTGCAAGGCAGGACTCGACGAACTAGCATTACTTGCATTATCGTTACCAGGCCGACATCTCACTCGAGGAGATCTTGGATGCGACTCTGCAATATCGGCACGTCGATTACTGGCCTCCAGTCCAGCCCCTTGTTGATCCATGACGTCAATTGTGGAGGGGGGCCCGAGCGAAAGGCAGGGGCGGCCACCCACTTGGTACCTCGGGGAACTGTGGTATAAAACCACTCCCATTGCCATAAACTGGACACCTCCGGGAAGGAACCCTCTGGCCATGGAACATCGGCGGCTTTGCTTATTGCGGCACCTCCGCACTCTACATGTCGCCCCTCAATCATCTTCGGCTTCACATTGAAGGTCTTGAGCCATAAGCCGAAGTGTGTGGTAATGCTGAGGAAGGCTTCACACACGACGATGAACGCATTTAGATGTGAAGGATGGAATCTGGGGCCAGGTCATGGAAATCCAGCCCATAATAGAACATGAGCCCCCTAAAAAAGGGATCTAGAGCAAGGCCTGGCCCTCGGAGGAAGTGAGAGATGAATACAACGCTCTCGCCGGGTTCGGGAGTGGGAATGACCTGCCCTAAAGCAGGCAACCTGTGCGAAATTTCGCCGGTCAAATAACTGGCCTCTCTTAGCTTCTTGATGTCTTCCTCTGTGACAGAGGAGGGCATCCACCGACCTTGAAGGTTGGATCCGGACATGGTTGAAGGTCCGAAGTGCCTGACCTAAGCCTTGGGTGTTGGAACTCAAGGTGGGGGAAGGATTCGATTGAGTGCGAGAAGAAAAAGGACAGGCCTTGGCCTCCTTATAAAGGGGATGAATATCAAGTGTCCTTCGTGTGGCCGTTTGAGACTTCCCTAAAATCAAGGAGTCATACCAACGGGCACTATTGGGTTACCCACATCCGTATTAATGAGAATCCCACAATAAGGGGGACATGATCTCTGCTTCGACAAGACGTGCCAATAAAATCGCCTCGCAAAACGTGGAGTGGCAGGCTGATTGAGAAAGACAGTTCGTGATGGCCAGACCACGGCAATACGTCACATTATGAAAAGAGGTCGGCAGATTGGATTTGTGGAAATATTATTCTCCCTACGATGGTATGTGGAATTTGTTTTGCAGAGCCGGACACTATCCTTGTGTTCAAAATCTTCCATGCAGTATTCGGAGGAGCTACCCGCCTTGCAATGCCGAAGACAAATCTGCGCGCCGGACTCATCGTCATTGAAGCCTGGTTCAGGGGCTACTGAGGGAGTCCTAGATTAGGGGGTCTCCGGACAGCCGGACTATATCCTTTGGCCGGACTGTTGGACTATGAAGATACAAGATTGAAGACTTCGTCCCGTGTCCGGATGGGACTCTCCTTGGCGTGGAAGGCAAGCTTGGCGATACGGATATGTAGATCCCCTCCCTTGTAACCGACTCTGTGTAACCCTAGCCCCTCTGGTGTCTATATAAACCGGAGGATTTAGTCCGTAGGACAACAACAATCATACCATAGGCTAGCTTCTAGGGTTTAGCCTCTACGATCTCATGGTAGATCAACTCTTGTAATACTCATATTCATCAAGATCAATCAAGCAGGAAGTAGGGTATTACCTCCATCGAGAGGGCCCGAACCTGGGTAAACATCGTGTCCCCCACCTCCTGTTACCATCCGCCTTAGACGCACAGTTCGGGACCCCCTACCCGAGATCCGCCGGTTTTGACACCGACAGGGAGTGGCTCCGACCGCACTTTGTGAAGGAAATATGCCCTAGAGGCAATAATAAAGTTATTACTTATTTCCTCATATCATGATAAATGTTTATTATTCATGCTAGAATTGTATTAACCAGAAACATAATACATGTGTGAATACATAGACAAACATAGTGTCACTAGTATGCCTCTACTTGACTAGCTCGTTGATCAAAGATGGTTGAGTTTCCTAGCCATGGACATGAGTTGTCATTTGATTAACGGGGTCACATCATTAGGAGAATGATGTGATTGACTTGACCCATTTCGTTAGCTTAGCACTTGATCGTTTAGTTTACTGCTATTGCTTTCTCCATGACTTATATATGTTCATATGACTATGAGATTATGCAACTCCCGAATACCGGAGGAACACTTTGTGTGCTACCAAACGTCACAACATAACTGGGTGATTATAAAGGTGCTCTACAGGTGTCTCCAATGGTGTTTGTGGAGTTGGCATAGATCAAGAATAGGATTTGTCACTCCGATTGTCGGAGAGGTATCTCTAGGCCCTCTCGGTGATGCACATCACTATAAGCCTTGCAAGCAATGTGACTAATGAGTTAATTACGAGATGATGCACTACAGAACTAGTAAAGAGACTTGCCAGTAATGAGATTGAGCTAGGTATTAAGATACCGATGATCGAATCTCAAGCAAGTAACATACCGATGACAAAGGGAACAATGTATGTTGTTATGCGGTTTGACCGATAAAGATCTTCGTAGAATATGTAGGAACCAATATGAGCATCCAGGTTCCGCTATTGGTTATTGACCGGAGACGTGTCTCGGGCATGTCTACACGAACCCGTAGGGTCCGCACGCTTAAAGTTCTGTGACGATCGGTATTATGAGTTTTTGTGTTTTGATGTACCGAAGGTAGTTCGGAGTCCCGGATATGATCACGGACATGACGAGGAGTCTCGAAATGGTTGAGACGTAAAGATCGATATATTGGATGACTATGTTCGGACACCGGAAGTGTTTCGGGAGGTTTCGGGCATATACCGGAGTACCGGGGGGGTTACCGGAACCCCTTGGGGAGTATATTGGGCCTAATGGGCCCTAGTGGGAGAAGAGGAGGGGCGGCGAGGGCAGCTGTGTGCCCCCTCCCCCTCTAGTCCGAATTGGACAAGGAGGGGGGCGGCGCCCCCCCCCCCTTTCCTTCTCTTCCTCTCTCCCTTCCTTCCCTTCTCCTACTCCTACTAGGAAAGGAGGAGTCCTACTCCCGGTGGGAGTAGGACTCCCCCCTTGCCGCGCCCTCCTCCTGGCCGGCCACCTCCCCCCTAGCTCATTTATATATGGGGAGGGGCCACCCCTTGGAGACACAACAATTGATCATTGATCTCTTAGCCGTGTGCAGTGCCCCCCTCCACCATAATCCAAATATCGTAGCTGTGCTTAGGCGAAGCCCTGCGTCGGTAGCATCATCATCACCGTCACCATACTGTCGTGCTGACGAAGCTCTTCCTGGAAGCTCTACTAGATCGTGAGTTCTTGGGACGTCACCAAGCTGAACGTGTGCTGAACGCGGAGGTGCCGTACGTTCGGTGCTGAGGATCGGTCGATCGTCAAGACGTACGGCTACATCAACCGCATTGTTATAACACTTCGGCTTACGGTCTACGAGGGTACATAGACGACACTCTCCCCTATCGTTGCTATGCATCACCATGATCCTGCGTGTGCGTAGGATTTTTTTTGAAATTACTACGTTCCCCAACAGTGGCATCCGAGCCAGGTTTACGGGTAGATGTTATATGGACGAGTAGAACACAAGTGAGTTGTGGATGATACAAGTCATACTGCTTACCAGCATGTCATACTTTGGTTCGGCGGTATTGTTGGATGAAGCGGCCCGGACCGACATTACGCGTATGCTTACGCGAGTATGGTTCTACCGACGTGCTTTGCACACAGGTGGCTGGCGGGTGTCAGTTTCTCCAACTTTAGTTGAACCGAGTGTGGCTACGCCCGGTCCTTGTGAAGATTAAAACAACACTAACTTGACGAAATATCATTGTGGTTTTGATGCGTAGGTAAGAACGATTCTTGCTCAGCCCGTAGCTGCCATGTAAAACTTGCAACAACAAAGTAGAGGACGTCTAACTTGTTTTTGCAGGGCATGGTGTGATGTGATATGGTCAAGGCATGATGCTATATTTATTGTATGAGATGATCATGTTTTGTAACGGAGTTATCAACAACTGGCAGGAGCCATATGGTTGTCGCTTTATTGTAAGCAATGCAATCGCCCTGTAATTGCTTTACTTTATCACTAAGCGGTAGTGATAGTTGTAGAAGCAATAGTTGGCGAGACGACAACAATGCTACAATGGAGATCAAGGTGTCGCGCCGGTGACGATGGTGATCATGACGGTGCTTTGGAGATGGAGATCAAAGGCATAAGATGATGATGGCCATATCATATCACTTATATTGATTTCTTGTGATGTTTATCCTTTATGCATCTTATTCTGCTTTATTTGACGGTAGCATTATAAGATGATCTCTCACTAAATTTCAAGGTAAAAGTGTTCTCCCTAAGTATACACCGTTGCCAAAGTTCGTTGTGCCGAGACACCATGTGATGATCGGGTGTGATAAGCTCAATGTTCATCTACAACGGGTGTAAGACAGTTTTGCACACACAGAATACTCGGGTTAAACTTGACGTGCCTAGCATATGCAGATATGGCCTCGGAACACTGAGACCGAAAGGTCGAGCGTGAATCATATAGTAGATATGATCCACATAGTGATGTTCACCATTGAAAACTACTCCATCTCACGTGATGATCGGTTATGGTTTAGTTGATATGGATCACGTGATCACTTAGATGATTAGAGGGATGTCTATCTAAGTGGGAGTTCTTAAGTAATATGATTAATTGAACTTAAATTTATCATGAACTTAGTACCTGATAGTATTTTTCTTGTCTATGTTGTTGTAGATAGATGGCCCATGCTGTTGTTCCGTTGAATTTTAACGCGTTCCTTGAGAAAGCAAAGTTGAAAGATGATGGTAGCAATTACACGGGCTGGGTCCGTAACTTGTGGATTATCCTCATTGCTACACATAAGAATTACGTCCTGGAAGCACCGTTGGGTGCCAGGCCTGCTGCAGATGCAACCGACGACGTTAAGAACGTCTGGCAGAGCAAAGCTGATGACTACTCGATAGTACAGTGTGCCATGCTTTATGGCTTAGAACCGGGACTTCAACGATGTTTTGAACGTCATGGAACATATGAGATGTTCCAGGAGTTGAAGTTAATATTTCAAGCAAATGCCCAGATTGAGAGATATGAAGTCTCCAATAAGTTCTACAACTACAAGATGGAGGAGAATAGTTCTGTCAGTGAACATATACTCAAAATGTCTGGGTATAACAATCACTTGATTCAACTCGGAATTAATCTTCCGAATGATAGTGTCACTGACAGAATTCTTCAATCCCTGCCACCAAGCTACAAGAGCTTCGTGATGAACTATAATATGCAAGGGATGGATAAGACAATTCCCGAGCTCTTCGCAATGCTAAAGGCTGCGGAGGTAGAAATCAAGAAGGAGCATCAAGTGTTGATGGTCAACAAGACCACCAGTTTCAAGAAAAAGGGTAAAGGGAAGAAGAAGGGGAACTTCAAGAAGAACGACAAGCAAGTTGCTACTCAGGAGAAGAAACCCAAGTCTGGGCCTAAGCCTGAGACTAAGTGCTTCTACTGCAAACAGACTTGTCACTGGAAGCGGAACTGCCCCAAGTATTTGGCAGATAAGAAGGATGGCAAGATGAACAAAGGTATATGTGATATACATGTTATTGATGTGTACCTTACTAGAGCTCGCAGTAGCACCTGTGTATTTGATACTAGTTCTGTTGCTAATATTTGCAACTCGAAACAGGGACTACGGATTAAGCGAAGACTGGCTAAGGACGAGGTGACGATGCACGTGGGAAATGGTTCCAAAGTCGATGTGATCGCCGTCGGCACGCTGCCTCTACATCTACCTTCGGGATTAGTTTTAGAATTGAATAACTGTTATTTGGTGCCAGCGGTAAGCATGAACATTATATCTGGATCTTGTTTGTTGCGAGACGGTTATTCATTTAAATCTGAGAGTAATGGTTGTTCTATTTATATGAGTAATATCTTTTATGGTCATGCACCCTTGAAGAGTGGTCTATTTATATTGAATCTCGATAGTAGTGATACACATATTCATAATGTTGAAGCCAAAAGATGCAGAGTTGATAATGATAGTGCAACTTATTTGTGGCACAGCCGTTTGGGTCATATTGGTGTAAAGCGCATGAAGAAACTCCATACTGATAGACTTCTGGAATCACTTGATTGTGAATCACTTGGTACTTGCGAACCATGCCTCATGGGCAAGATGACTAAAACGCCGTTCTCCGGAACAATGGTGCGAGCAACAGATTTATTGGAAATCATACATACTGATGTATGTGGTCCGATGAATATTGAGGCTCGCGGCGGGTATCGTTATTTTCTCACCTTCACAGATGATTTGAGCAGATATGGGTATATCTACTTAATGAAACATAAGTCTGAAACATTTGAAAAGTTCAAAGAATTTCAGAGTGAAGTGGAAAATCATCATAACAAGAAAATAAATTTTCTACGATCTGATCATGGAGGAGAATATTTGAGTTACGAGTTTGGTCTACATTTGAAACAATGTGGAATATTTTTGCAACTCACGCCACCCGGACCACCACAGCGTAATGGTGTGTCCGAACGTTGTAATCGTACTTTACTAGATATGGTGCGATCTATGATGTCTCTTACTAATTTACCGCTATTGTTTTGGGGTTATGCTATAGAGACGGCTGCATTCACGTTAAATAGGGCACCATCGAAATCCATTGAGACGACGCCTTATGAACTGTGGTTTGGCAAGAAACCAAAGTTGTCGTTTCTTAAAGTTTGGGGCTGCGATGCTTATGTGAAAAAGCTTCAACCTGATAAGCTCGAACCCAAATCGTAGGAATGTGTCTTCATAGGATACCCAAAGGAAACTGTTGGGTACACCTTCTATCACATATCCGAAGGCAAAACATTCGATGCTAAGAATGGATCCTTTCTAGAGAAGGAGTTTCTCTCGAAAGAGGTGAGTGGGAGGAAAGTATAACTTGATGAGGTAACTGTACCTGCTCCATTATTGGAAAGTAGTTCATCACAGAAACCGGTTTCTGTGACACCTACATGAATTAGTGAGGAAGCTAATGATATTGATCATGAAACTTCAGATCAAGTTACTACAGAACCTCGTAGGTCAACTAGAGTAAGATCCGCACCAGAGTGGTATGGTAATCCTATTCTGGAGATCATGTTACTTGACCAAGGCGAACCTACGTACTGTGAAGAAGTGATGGTGAGCCCAAATTCCGCAAAATGGCTTGAGGCCATGAAATCTGAGATGGGATCCATGTACGAGAACAAAGTGTGGACTTTGGTTGACTTCCCGATGATCGGCAAGCCATAGAAAATAAATGGATCTTCAAGAAGAAGACTGACACTGACGGTAATGTTACTGTCTACAAAGCTCGACTTGTTGCGAAAGGTTCTCGAAAAGTTCAAGGGGTTGACTACGATGAGACTTTCTCACCCGTAGCGATGCTTAAGTCTGTCTGAATCATGTTAGCAATTGTGCATTTTATGATTATGAAATTTGGCAAATGAATGTCAAAACTGCATTCCTGAATGGATTTCTAGAATAAGAGTTGTATATGATGCAACCAGAAGGTTTTGTCCATCTAAAGGGTGCTAACAAAGTGTGCAAGCTCCAGTGATCCATTTATGGACTGGTGCAAGCCTCTCGGAGTTGGAATAAACGTTTTTATAGTGTGATCAAAGCATATGGTTTTATACAGACTTTTGGAGAAGCATGTATTTAAGACTTTTGGAGAAGCATGTATTTACAAGAAAGTGAGTGGGAGCTCTGTAGCATTTCTAATATTATATGTGGATGACATATTGTTGATTGGAAATGATATAGAATTTCTGGATAGCATAAAAGGATACTTGAATAAGAGTTTTTCAATGAACGACCTCGGTGAAGCTGCTTACATATTGGGCATCAAGATCTATAGAGATAGATCGAGACGCTTAATTGGACTTTCACAAAGCACATACCTTGACAAAGTTTTGAAAAAGTTCAAAATGGATCAAGCAAAGAAAGGGTTCTTGCCTATGTTACAAGGTGTGAAGTTGAGTCAGACTCAATGCCCGACCACTGTAGAATATAGAGAGAAAATGAAAAGTGTTCCCTATGCTTCAGCCATAGGCTCTATCATGTATGTGATGCTGTGTACCAGACCTGATGTGTGCCTTGCTATTAGCTTAGCAGGGAGGTACCAAAGTAATCCAGGAGTGGATCACTGGACAGCGGTCAAGAACATCCTGAAATACCTGAAAAGGACTAAGGATATGTTTCTCATTTATGGAGGTGACAAAGAGCTCGTCGTAAAAGGTTACGTCGATGCAAGCTTTGATACTGATCCGGACGATTCTAAATCGCAAACCGGATACGTGTTTTTATTGAACGGTGGAGCTGTTAGTTGGTGCAGTTCTAAACAAAGCGTCGTGGCGGGATCTACGTGTGAAGCGGAATACATAGTTGCTTGGGCGACAAATGAAGGAGTCTGGATGAAGGAGTTCATATCCGATCTAGGTGTCATACCTAGTGCATCGGGTCCAATGAAAATCTTTTGTGACAATCTTTGGTGCAATTGCCTTGGCAAAGGAATCCAGATTTCACAAGAGAACCAAGCACATCAAGAGATGCTTCAATTCCATCCGGGATCAAGTCCAGGTGGGAGACATAGCGATTTGCAAGATACATATGGATTTGAATGTTGCAGACCCGTTGACTAAGCCTCTTCCACGAGAAAAACATGATCAACACCAAGACTCCATGGGTGTTAGAATCATTACTGTGTAATCTAGATTATTGACTCTAGTGCAAGTGGGAGACTGAAGGAAATATGACCTAGAGGCAATAATAAAGTTATTATTTATTTCCTCATATCATGATAAATGTTTATTATTCATGTCCAGCGCGTGGTGAATGGCGCTCCCACCCACCCACCCTCCGGTGACTCTCTCCGGTGATCTCCCGTTCCTCCGTAACTTTTGGATCTTTTTCCGGCTTTGGATTTGGATTTCTCCTCTCTCTTTGGACCCATTTCTCTATGGGTTTGGATGGCGGTGCAACTCTGGATCTGGATTTTTCTCCTGGTGTGGCTTTCGCCGATGAGGTTTTTAGATCTTCTGGTCTTTCGATCCATCCTTTGGAAGGATCCCGTCCTTTTGTTCTGGTGGTGTCTTTCAGTCGGCATGATTTCCGGCTTGATGAAGATTCTGTGGCTGTGGCACTCGAGGCAGCTCTAGGGGGTTCAGCAATTGATCTCATGGTGACATATATCAAGGACAAGGTTTTCTCGTTTGTGGTGTCTTGCAAGGAGGTTGGATTTCATATTGTTGATTCACGCTCTTACGCTTCTCAGTTTAAATGTTATTTTCATCTCTGGGGCAATGGTGGGCCAAATTGGTGGCGTGAGTTTTTGATCTGGAAAAAGGAGTGTGATGCTGAGTGGATTCTTGTTAGTCCTTCTAAGCGGCGTGCTACTCTTGGTATGTTGGCTATGCATAAGCCCCCTGTCAAGTCTGCGATCAGATCTGCTAATCCTACTCGTAAAAGGCTTTCTTTCGCCACGTTCCAGAATTATGATGTGTGCAAGGGGTATCGCTATCCGGCTACTCAGAATTGTCTTGAGTTAGCTTCTTTGTCTGGTTATGATCTTCCCCCCAAGGAACGCGTTGTCATTCACCCCCCGCCGCCGGTGGATCTTCAGTGGACGGTTGCCTCGCCGTCGATCACCTTTGGTACGGTCGTTCCTTTCCGATCGCTTTCCCCGGAACCCCTAGCTCCATCTCCGACGTGTTCTTCGGGCGGGTTTGCTAATGTTTCAAATGATGCCATGTTGGGCCCCTCCGCCTTTTTGGGCTCTTCGGACTCGGTCGTCACTGGTCCTTCGCCCACCTGTCTTCCCAGGCCAAGTTTTTCTCCATTGAGCGGCAGCCCAATTTCTGCGGAGCCCACTCCTACTTCTCCAGTTGGGCCTTCTAGCCCCTCTACGTTTGTGGTCCCGTCCACGCAAGAGGCTCAGGACGCTTTCGAGACCATGGTCAATGACATGGTGGACCAAGTGCTTACATGTTCTCGTTGCTCGCTGGGGGGCCACCTGTCTGTCAGCTGTCCCTCCTCCGTTGGATGTTTGGCATGTGGGGATCCTGCTCATTCAAGAAAATACTGCGAGTATATTGCGATTGAAAAAGGTTTATGTTGGAAGCAGGCGTCCGCTATCTCGATAGGCGGTCTCTCCTTGCGTGAGGAAGCACGCTTGTCGCCATCTCTGCGAGCTTGCCCTATCACATCACCATTAACCAGCCCAGATCCTGCGCTCCGCACACCCCATCTAGTCTGCCTCCTCGGCGCCCGCTTCCATCCTCGCCACCGCCCATGGCTAACTTCGTCCTGGATCCGCAGCGTTATGTGCCGGTGGGCCATCACATCATTGATGGAGGTGTTCATCGCCTTCCTCGAACTTTTGTCTCGCCTCCATCGCCCATTGTTCGTTCGCATGAGAGCTTCATGATTGCTGAGGTTATGCCAGCACCACCTTTGCATCAGATGGGTCAGGTACATGAGCAGGTGATTGAGCTTATCAGCCACATGGGTTTTCATGTCCGTTCTGCTCAACCTTGGATTTACGGAGTGGAGTGCATTTGAGGTCAGAGATGCTGGTGAGCGTTTTGCGTTGATTCAACTACCTCCTCAAGATCTTGGTCAGGATAGGTTTGTTCGCTTTATGAAGCATGACCATGGTGAGGGTTTTCGGGGGGTTCAAGGTTTTCGTGAAGGATGTTTGATGTTCTTAGGTGTCCCCCTGGATCTACGTAATTCTGTGAATCCGAGGGCTGCTGTTAATACCTTTGGAAAGTTCCACCATTGGATTAGTGATGATCCTTATCTTGTCAGATCTGTTGTGTTTGCCTCCTTCCCTGAGGATATCCTGGTTCCTAGGGACGTGGTGTTTTCTGATTATGCTGCCTGGGGTGGTGCTAAAGTTTCTTGGACAGCGCCGTGTTATATCCTAGGTGCCAATTTTGCTGAACAAATGCCACAAGATGAAGATCCCATGCCTATTGACGGGAATCCTCACCCCCTGCCTGGCCACTTAATCCATGAAGATAATGTCTTTGCTCTTCCGCCTTATCCTGCTCTTGGGTGGAACGATGTGCCACCTCCCCCGCCTCCCATGGATGATAATCAAGGTGGTGATTGGGGTTGGCACGCCAATGAGCAGGATGCTCAGGAGGATCCAGTGCAAGTTGAGCTCGTTCTCGATCAGAGTCTATGGTCATTAACCCGCAGGATTTCTTGGGTTACATTAGCGATCGGATAGTCAAGTTCAGGCTGATCCTCCTTTACATGATGTGGCGATTGTGCAAGATCCTCCACCGTGATTGTGCAAGTTCCTGTTGATCTTGGAAATGTTGCTTTGGCTGCCCAGCTTGACGTTGCACCTGTGGAGCCAGTTCTCGTTGAGGGTGATCTTCAGATTGGTATTCAGCCTACTGTGGAAGTGGATGAAAATGTCCGTCAGATAGATGAGCCACCTATTGATCTTGATGCCTTGGCTATTGTGCCGTTCCAGCCACCTGTGTTGCCGCAGCAAGATCTTGTTGTTGGTCGAGTTCATGTAGTTTATGGCCCACCTCTGCCTCCTGAGATGGCCTGGAGACGTACTTTTGATACTCTTTTGGGGCGTTGCTCTACTCTTCAGGTCCCAAAGCCGGTCCTACAGTCTTCTTTTGGGCCTCTGGTCCTTTCCAAGAGATCATGGTCTCTGGCTTTTGAGAAGGTCCATTGGGTTTCTGATTTTATCACTGATGTTTCAGTCAGCATGGTCGCCCCTTTGTCTGCTCTCCCGCCTCCCAAGGGACTTGCTCATGATCTATTTCCTGACAACCAGATGGAGTTGGAGCATGACCCAGGCCTGCAGTTTTCGACTACCTCTGATGAGCAGTTCTCCTTTTCTGCTCCTTCTCTGAAGAAGAAGAAGGCCTCCAAGCGTGGTCGTCCTCCAGTTGTGAACTCTAATCTGCGTCGCTGCACCCGTAGCTCTGCAAGAAGGGATGGTTTCAAGCCAGTGCTCCAGGCCTTGCCTATGTCTGAACCTAAGAAGAAGAAGCCCCGTTCCAAGCCTTTGACGGATGATGATTCTGCCCATCGTATGCCTTCGGTGCCACCGCCAACACCTCTTCGCCATATTCAGCAAATTGGAGCGGATATGGGTATCTCTGCTGAAAAGCTCTCTGTGGATGCGCTTATGGCGGATCCTTCTTCTGCCAAGGACACGTCCTCCCATGATTAGTTCGAGCTGTGCAAGCGGGGTGTGGTCGACCCATAACCGGACTAGTTATCATAGGATTTATCTAAATACTTTGTCTCTGGGACTTGTATGCATTCGTTGTCTTTGCAAACTTCTTTTGTTTGGCTTTGCTGCATGTCTGAAATGCTCTATGTGTTGCCTGCTATGTGGGCATCTTTGTTAAAGTTGTAAATGCTATGTTCCATGGATATTCGGTCTACTAGAAGTTGGCGTGTTATGTGTTGGAATGTTAGGGATTAAATTACGATGACCGTCGACATGCTGTTAAGTAACAAGGTGGATGAAAGTCGGGCTTACATTATCTGTCTGCAGGAAACGAAAATGGAGTGTATTGACTCCAGAACTGTCAGGAAATTTTGCCCTCGTCGTTTTGATTCTTTTTCTTATAGCCCTTCTGTGGGGGCTTCGGGTGGCATTGTTGTGTTGTGGAACTCCTCTGTCCTTACAGGGAGATTAATTGAGGTCAAGCAGTTTGGCGTTGTTGTGCTCTTTACTTCCAAACATAACAATGAGCAATGGACGTTGGTTAATGTTTATGGGCCATGTCGTGGCGGGCTGAGATGATTTTGTGGGTGGCTCTATAACCTTTCCATCCCGGACTACGAAAATTGGCTTGTTTTGGGAGACTTTAATTTTATTCGATCAATCGAGAATGTAAATCTCCCTGGTGGCGATGCTAATTATATCTTCATTTTTATTGTGATTATTGGGCTCCTTGGCTTGCTTGAGTTACCTATTAAGGGGAGATCTTTCACTTGGTCCAATATGCAGGATAATCCTCTTCTAGAGCAGCTAGATTGGTTTTTCACTTCCTCAAACTGGATCACTTGTTACCCCTCCACCCAGGTGTTGCCTCTGGCCAGGACTGCTTCAGATCATGTACCTTGTGTGGTGGCCATCAACACTTCTATCCCTAAATGTAATATTTTTTCATTTTGAAAATTACTGGGTGGAGCTGCAGGGTTTTATGGATTGTGTGTATGCCTCATGGTCTTCTGCTTCCAGCAAAACCAATATCTCGGCCAAGATTGCTGACAAATTTAAATCCTTGAGGAGGAATCTTAAGAGTTGGCACATGAATGTTTCCAAAATGAAAATTTTAATTGCTAAATGTAATAGGGTGGTTCTCATTTTGGATTGCTTGGAGGAATTGAGGCCACTTTATAGGCATAAGTTCAACTTCCGTAATCTGGTCAAGTTGCACTTGGAGCATCTTCTGCACCTTCAATTTCTGTATTGGAAGAAGAGGTGCACTATAAGATCTATTAAAGTGGGTGAGGAGAACACTAAATTCTTTCATGCTATGGCTTCTGAAAGATATAGGCATAACTCCATTGCTTCTCTGCGGTTGGATGATGGTACAGTTGTTTCTGATCATGAGCAAATGGCTGCTGCTCCCTGGCAAAATTTCAAAAATAGGATGGGTACTAGTCATGGTATTGAAATGTCTTTTGATCTTTCCTCAATCCTGCACAGATTTGAGGGCCTGGACTCCCTCACTAAGATGTTCTCCAAGGTGGAGATGGATAATACTGTTAAGAGCATGCCCATTGATAAGTCTCCACGGGCACGATGGCTTTAATGGACTCTTTTTCAAAAAGTGTTGGCCAATAATCAGTAAGGATTTCTATGAGTTGGCTTCTGCTTTTCATGAGGGGTCTGTGAATCTGGAGAACATCAATTATTCTTATATCACCCTGGTTCCTAAGAAGAGATCTCCTGAGTCTGTTAATGATTTTAGGCCTATCTCTCTTTCTGGTATGGGGGTGAAATTCCTTTCTAAGATGGCTGCTAACAGGCTGCAGCTAGATATCATAAGATGTTTGCATAAAAACCAATATGGTTTTATCAAATCCAGAACCATTCAGGACTGTGTTGCTTGGACCTTGGAATATTTGCACCAATGCCATCAGTCAAAGAGGCCTATTGTCATTCTCAAGCTGGATTTTGAGAAAGCTTTTGATTCTATTGAACATGAGGCCATTTTCCAAATTTTGAGGAACAAGGGTTTTAATGATAAGTGGATTTCCTGGGTTAAACAGTTTTTGGCTTCTGGAACCTCTTCTGTTCTGCTTAATGGAGTTCCTGGGAAACAATTTGCTTGCAAAAAAGGGGTTAGGCAGGGTGACCCTCTTTCTCCACTTTTGTTTGCCATTGCTGCAGATCTGTTGCAATCAGTAGTCAATGATATGCATCATAAAGGTCTTTTACATCTTCCTATTCCATGCCATGAGAAGGAATACCCAATTATCCAGTATGCTGATGACACCCTCATTATTATGCCTACTGAGGAATCTCAATTGTTCTCCTTGAAGAAAATGCTACTACTTTTCTCTAAGCCCACTGGATTGCATGTTAACTATCATAAGTCCTCCATACTTCCTATTAATGTGGATTCAGTGGAAATTGCTAGACTTGCTGCTGTTTTTGGTTGTGTTGTTGGCACCTTCCTTTTACTTATCTTGGGCTTCCTGTGGGAATTACAAAACCTAAGATCTTGGACTTAATGCCTCTAGTTGATAGTATGGAAAGGAAGCTTTCTGTTAGTTCTTCCTTCCTTGCTCATGGAGGGACATTGCGATGCACTGATCTACGCCCTTTCTTCTGTGCCAATTTTTTTTCCTGTGTAGTCTGGACTTGCCTCCTGGTATTTTAAAGCAGCTTGAGAGAATTCAGAGGCGGTGTCTTGGAGGAAGTATGGACATGATTCTGTCAGTCACTGGCTTCTTGGGGTTTTGTGCAGAGGCCAAAGAACAAAGGTGGCTTGGGTATTTTGAATCTAAAGCTGCGAGAATGAGGCTCTGCTCCTTAAACATGCTAGCAAATTCTACAATAAAGTCGATGTGCCACAGGTTCAACTCATCTGGAATACTTACTACCATGGAAGGGTTCCTCATGCTACGATCATTTGTGGCTCTTTCTGGTGGAGAGATATCTGCAAGTTAATGGATAAGTTCAGGATGGTCAATGCAGTGCATGTTAATAGGGGTGACATTGTCCTGTTTTGGTCTGATTCTTGGACTTTGGGGGACACTAATATTCCCCTTGAGCTGAGGTTTGCTAGGCTTTTTTTCCTTTGCCATTGATCCCCTTATCTCTGCTGCTGAGGTTTTTGAGTCGACTGAGCTCACTTCCTTATTCCATTTACCCCTCTCTCGAGAGAGCTTTTGGAGAGTTGCAGTCTTTGCAAAACCTGCTTTTGCTTTCAAACCATAATCCTCGACAATGATACATGGGTGTGGAAAGAGGATGGCAAGGGATATTCTGCCAAGAAATACTATTCCTTCTTGCATAAACACATTGTGCCCAACCCACTCTTGTCCTGGGTGTGGGCTAGCTGCTGCACTATGAGAATCAAGTTCTTTGCTTGGATGTTGATTATGGATCGGCTGAACACTCAGGATATGCTGGAGAGAAGGCACTGGAATGTATATAATTCAAACCTTTGTGTGCTATTTCCAACACAAACCAAGGAGGATAGAGATCACCTATTCTTTCAATGTAATTTCAGTTGCAGGGTCTGGAATTATCTTCAAATCAACTGGATGGCTGGAGATGATATGATTGCCATTGCCTATCATGCTAGAAGGGATTTTGCTAAGCCTTTCTTCTCTGAAGTGGTTTTCCTGGCATGCTGGAACATCTGGAATGTTAGAAATGATAGGGTTTTTAGGAATATTTCACCCTCTTTTCGTAGATGGAGGTCTTCTTTTATTCTAGATATTTCCCTCTTGGTTCATAGAATTAAGCCTAAGTTCAAAGAGGATCTGCTTAGATGGATTTCCTTTTTGCCACCTTGAGGTGAGTTTGTTGTTTTCCTTCTTTTTTTCCTTTTTTGGGTCTTTTAGACCTTGTAAGTTGTGTACATTTGTAACCTTTTTATGGAAGCAATAAAATTGCTGTGGGGTCCATACCCTACAGTTTCAGGTCAAAAAAATGTTTATTATTCATGCTAGAATTGTATTAACCGGAAACATAATACATGTGTGAATACATAGACAAACATAGTGTCACTAGTATGCCTCTACTTGACTAGCTCGTTGATCAAAGATGGTTGAGCTTCCTAGCCATGGACATGAGTTGTCATTTGATTAACGGGGTCACATCATTAGGAGAATGATGTAATTGACTTGACCCATTTCATTAGCTTAGCACTTGATCGTTTAGTTTACTGCTATTGCTTTCTCCATGACCTATACATGTTCCTATGACTATGAGATTACGCAACTCCCGAATACCGGAGGAACACTTTGTGTGCTACCAAACGTCACAACGTAACTGGGTGATTATAAACGTTCTCTACAGGTGTCTCCGATGGTGTTCGTGGAGTTGGCATAGATCAAGAATAGGATTTGTCACTCTGATTGTCGGAGAGGTATCTCTGGGCCCTCTCGGTAATGCACATCACTATAAGACTTGCAAGCAATGTGACTAATGAGTTAGTTACGGGATGATGCACTATGGAAGGAGTTAAGAGACTTGCCGATAACGAGATTGATCTAGGTATTAAGATACCGACGATCGAATCTCGGGCAAGTAACATACCGATGACAAAGGGAACAACGTATGTTGTTATGTGGTTTGACCGATAAAGATCTTTGTAGAATATGTAGGAACCAATATGAGCATCCAGGTTCCGCTATTGATTATTGACCGGGGACGTGTCTCGGTCATGTCTACATAGTTCCCGAACCCGTAGGGTCCGCACGCTTAAAGTTCTGTGACGATCGGTATTATGAGTTTTTGTGTTTTGATGTACCGAAGGTAGTTCGGAGTCCCGGATATGATCACGGACATGACGAGGAGTCTCAAAATGGTCGAGATGTAAAGATCGATATATTGGATGACTATGTTCGGACACCGAAAGTGTTTCGGGAGGTTTCGGGCATATACCGGAGTACCGGGGGGTTACCAGAAACCCTCGGGGAGTATATTGCACCTAATTTGCCCTACTGGGAGAAGAGGAGGGGCGGCCAGAGCAGCCGCGCGCCTCCTCCCCCTCTAGTCTGAATTGGACAAGGAGGGGGGGCGCCCCCTTTACTTCTCTTGCTCTCTCTCCCTTCCTTCCCTTCTCCTACTCCTACAAGGAAAGGAGGAGTCCTACTCCCGGTGGGGGTAGGACTCCCCCCTTGACGCGCCCTCCTCCTGGCCGACCGCCTCCCCCCTATCTCCTTTATATACGGGGAGGGGGGCACCCCTTGGAGACACAACAATTGATCATTGATCTCTTAGCCGTGTGCAGTGCCCCCCTCCACCATAATCCAAATATCGTAGCGGTGCTTAGGCGAAGCCCTGCGTCGGTAGCATCATCATCACCGTCACCACACCGTTGTGCTGACGAAGCTCCTCCCGGAAGCTCTACTAGATCGTGAGTTCGCAGGACGTCACTGAGTTGGACGTGTGCTGAACGCGGAGGTGCCGTACATTAGGTGGTGAGGATCGGTCGATTGTGAAGACGTACGACTACATCAACTGCGTTGTTATAATGCTTCCGCTTACGGTCTATGAGGGTACGTAGACGACACTCTCTCATCTCGTTGCTATGCATCACCATGATCTTGCGTGTGCGTAGGAATTTTTTTGAAATTACTATGTTCCCCAACACTTTGGATTTGCTATGTTCAAATGAGCCGCGTCGATTGATATGCCACTTTAATTGCCAAAAGGTTTTAATTGCCACATTTAATACATGTGAGTGGATCGAAAAGTGTGAAACAATGCTCCACATCGAGGAGACATGCATGCGAGATGAGACGAACCAGCGGCAGCAACCATCCCGGCGTCTGTGGCGGCTCGCGTGAAAAAGAGGCCGGTCAGCTTCCGTCGCGGCTCGCATGCAGAAAGAGGCCGGTCAGCGCATCGTGGTGGCAGGTAGAGGTGCGTGCAGGTAGGCTAGCTACGTGCATGCATAGCAGGCTAGCTGGACATGTCGTGCATGCATAACAGGCTTCTATCATTGTGGCGCGCACATGGCCCAACAGTCTAACCACGGTCCAACGGGCGAACAATGGCACCGTCCGACGCGACCCCACTCATCAGGTCCAACAGGAAACATAGTCAGCGCGACGCCACTCGTCAGAGTTAACGGTCAAAGCACTAACCCGACGGCATCCATCGTTTGAGACCAGTTCTAAGGGTTTCGGGCAAGGGAGTGGGGAAAAGTGAGAAAATTTTAAGAGCGTATGAATGAGTATGGCTAAGGAACTAGGGGCACAAATGTAAAAAAACCTTTTTTGAAAGGAGGGGGGGTTTAGAGGTTTTGGAGGGTTTAGGGGTTTCATATTGTGTTAGCTAGCTAATACATATAGAGAGAAGTGACCTCTCTTTCTCCGTGCGTGGTCCACGCTAGCTACTACATATAGAGAGAACTCGACGCTATCTAGTAAGCAAATGAAGGAACCATTAATTACATAAGATCATCATGAACATATATAGAGAGAAGTGACCTCTTTCATCGTGCTTGGTCGAACAACAAGTTTTCAAAAATCTATCCGAAGCTACTACATATATACAATATAACATCTCTTACGATCCCTAACATCATCTACCGAAAATCCATTTGAATTTCCATATGGTATTCTCTTTTTTCATGTATGACGTGGTCAAGAAAGAATCCCACCAATTCCTCTTGAATTGCTCATATGCGGTCATGTGGTAGGAGTTCATCCCGCATCTGCAACATCTAATTTAAAGAAGGGGGTCAATACATATATATGAATGAAACTCAACACAATTGATGGTAATAAAATAAAATTGTGAATATTGTTTATGTACTTCAAATTGTTTGTCAGATTAGCCCCGCTCAGAGGTCGAGTGGCGCATGAACTTGCAAACGTAGTATCCACATAAATTATTCCCGTCTACCTGCCACAATCACTTTACGAGAATAGAGCTCTATCAAACTGATAATGAAGCATGATAATGGTATTGATGAAACTAGAATCAATGAGAGATGCGCGGAACTAGCAAGTACTGCCTACTTTTGGGTGTGTAAATTGCAGCTCCTTCAAAACCCGAACCATTCTGGTGAACTTTTTCCAAACCCTGCCCGGCAAAGAAAATGATTACTTGATATCAGGAAATGAACAAAAGTTGCCGATATGGTCCGATAATATTGAACTTACTTCTGGAGCATTTCACTCATGTCCGCATAATCCTTAGGATCTTTACGTCTCAAGTCTAAGACAGTTACTACTCCCCCATCAAGCTTAACGGGTATCAGAATAAAGTGGAACCTGCGCATGCATAACTCATTAATTATAGTACTAGACCTCGAGTAAGCAAAACCGAATATGCACAAGACAGTAACACTCACTTGAAGTTGTAAGGAAAGCGTATTTCCCTTTTGTTTTGATGTTGAAGGAATGCTTTTAGCAAGCTTTCCTTAGTATCTTCAACTATTTTGTACCGTCCATTCATTTACGGTATTTGGGCTAATGAACCCAATGTTATAGATTTTTCCTCTTTTGCATTCGACGATCTTCAATATGCATAATATAGTGAGGGTAATTATATATACATGCAATGAACGAGCTGAGATAGAGACTTAATTACAGAAATAATACTTACAGACAGTAGCAAGAACGAGACTCTCAATCCTAGCAACCTTGAGAGCTCCTTTGAATACCTTATGATGGTGTTAAGGCCCATGGCTGCCTCCCCTTGCTGGTTACCGGCCCAAGTAGGCCGGCCCGAGGACCCCTAGGTTGGTTCTGCTCTGGGCCGTCAGTCCGGCCCATGTGCCTCATAGGAGAAGAGTCTTGAAGCCTTGTCGTTCAATGCAAGGAAGCCGCGGTAGTCCTCCACTGGACTCCTCTTCACAGACTAAGCCGACTAGGTTGTGTAACCCGGGTCGCAGTATGTTATATAAGCCGGGGCCGAGCTAGTTGATGGATCATATAATCCTTTGGTTTTACCTGTACTTTGTACACCCAATCACAATATACACAGAGCAGGAGCACCTCTATCATAGGGCCTGAACCTGGGTAAAGTCGTCTCATGTTTCCCCTCCGACCTAATCACCATGTTGGGGTACCCTACCGAGGGATCTGCCGGAATCATCTCCGACAATGGTGGCCCATTCAGATCTAGCATGGTGAACGCAGAGGTTTGATGGGATCGCTGAAATCTCAGATAGTGGTGGCCCATTGAGATCTTGCATGGTGAACCACGCAAGAATGGGCCACCACTGATTCAGCGATCCCATCAAACCTCTGCATTCACCACGCAAGATCTCAATGGGCCACCATTGTCGGAGATGATTCCGGCAGATCCCTTGGTAGGGTATCCCGGTGGTGATTAGGTCGGAGGAGAAACATGAGAAGATTTTGTTGGGTTCTACGGTAGGGTGCGTCGACAGCAAATAAAAATTTTCCTACGCGCAGAACAACCAAGAACATGCTACGGGAGATGGATCACAGATCATTACCACTAGACGCCAGCGATGCCGTGCAGCGGAAGAAGAGTTAGGGGCAGCGTCGCGTGGATCGTCTCCTCCTCGTCCGATCTCCCTCGAACAGCCGATCGTCCGATCCAATGTACGAGTTCGCGAACTGCGCCAAGTGCACCGCCTCTAACGGTATCCGGCGTGCAGGAGGAACACCGTCTGGCGGACTGCTAGGTCCGATCACCACGATCGGTGGCGAGTGGAGGTGGCTATTCGCAACACATGCAAACCCTAGTCGCAGCGCCGAGCGATCAATCGCATGAGTGTGCCACACCTCCACTTTATATAGGCATCCGTCGGGCTCAACACTTGGGCCTCGCCACGGACCCTAAAGCCAAAGTCTACTCGGTCACGTTCCTAGTCGATTCGGATCACATCCGACCCGGTGTCCTCTGAACCGACCTCGTAGGTTCCTTCCCTTAAGCGCGCGACCCCTTAGGTTCAAGTCGTCTTGTTCACAGTTCGGATCATCTCCGACCTACACGGTTGGTAGCGGCCTCTAGCAAGGCGTGCCGACCACCAAGCAGACTATGAAGCTGGTTAGGCGAACCTGTACAACATGTCACACTTCTGTTCCCTTTGCCACACGATATATGTTGTCGGGCTCAAGGCAAGACTGTCATCCTTGTGCTAGCCCGACCTCTTTCTCATTCTAGTGATACCGACCACAATCCGGATTATCTCATAATCCTTGTCGCATGGCCATGCTTATCCTGGTCGGATCACACGAGGGGCCCAGAGTATATCTCTCCTGATCGGAGGGGCAAATCCCATCTTGCTCGACCATGTCTCGCAGCATGGGACTGGACAAACCCGAAACCTTACTTTGTAACTACCCAGTCACGGAGTAGCATTTGGTCGTCCCAAAGCAAGTGTGGTCTGGTAACCAGCAAGGCGAGGCACCCCTAGGCCATAACGCCATCAAAACCTTTCATGCTTCTTAATTAGGAGAGATTTGATGGAATCAGGCCACACTACCCATTAGATAGTGAAAAATATGCTAAGATTAATTGAATATTACTTGGAAAAAATTATTGCATAGGTTCTCACACCAGGTTTTGATAGAGTATAGGGATATATCTAAAAATAAATAAACCTAACCAACAATAGAACTATCCCTCCAATTTCCGATTAATGGTACAACTCACCTCACATTAACAATGATGCATGATCCCCACTTCGACTCGTTTTCTGATAGTTTTGGGTGCTCTTAATAGGATCTTTGGGTGTTCTGTACTTTTGAATCGTAGAGGTTAGGTTACCATCATATTTTGAAGAAATGTAGATTGTCTTTTGGTTGTATTGTTGTTCTGTAGTTTAATGATAACTTTTTCAGTGGAAAATGCAAATGAAGACAATTTATTGTGGTTCCTTGATACGTCTCCAACGTATCAATAATTTATAAAGTATTCATGTTGTTATATTATCATTCTTGGATGTTTTACAATCATTTTATAGCAACTTTATATCATTTTTTGGGACTAACCTATTGACCCAGTGCCCAGTGCCACTTTTTGTTTTTTGCTTGTTTTTTACATCGCAAGAAATCAATATCAAACGGAGTCCAAACACCCCGAAACTTTTTCTGGATTTTTTATGGACCAGAAGACATCCAATGGGCCAGAGTAGCACCTGGGCATGCCATGACGGGGGCACAACCCACCAGGGCGCGTCTGGGGCCCCAGGTGCGCCCCGGTGGATTGTGCCCACCTCGGTGGGCTCCCGTACCCCCTCTTCGCCCTATAAATCATCAAATATTCCAAAAACCCTCGGGGTAACCCTAGATCATAAGTTCCACCGCTGCAAGCCTCTGTAGCCATGAAAAACCAATCTAGACCCCGTTCCGGCACCCTGCCGGAGGGGGAAATCATCACCGGTGGCCATCTTCATCATCCCAGCGGCCACCAATGTGAGGAGGGAGTAGTCCACCCCCGGGGCCGAGGTTTTGTACCAGTAGCTATGTGTTTAATCTCTCACTCTCGTGTTCTTGAGATGGCACGATCTTGATGTATCGCGGTCTTTGTTAATACAGTTGGATCATATGGTGTTTCTCCCTCTCTATCTTGTTGTGATGAATTGAGTTTTCCCTTTGAGATTTCGTTTAATTGGATTGAATACTTTTATGGATTTGAGAGCACTTGATGTATGTCTTTCCATGAATACCCGTGGTGACAATGGGGTATCATATTGATTCAATTGATATGTGTTTTGCCACTCAACTCGCGGATTCCTGAGGTGACATTGGGGTAATCTATGCATAGGGGTTGATGCACGTTCTCGTCTTTTGTTTCTCCGATAGAAATCTCGGGGCACTCTTTGAGGTTCTTTGTGCTGGATTGAGTATTATGAATCGGAATTTTCTTTGGTGTTAATGTAGTACGAACTCTTGATAGATCGATCGAAAAGAATAACTTGGTGTTATTTAAGTACGAACTTAGATCGATCGGAAAGAATAACTTGGTGTTATTTTAGTACGAACTCTTGGATAGATCGATCAGACAGAATAGCTACAAACAATTTCTTCTTATGTTCTCCGCTAGATAAGAACTTTTGAGTGATTCTTCATTTCATGTTGAGGGATGGTTATGTGATCCAATTATATTAGCATTCTTGAGAGATTGCACTAGCGAAAGTATGGACCCTAGGCCTCATTTTTAAGCATTGCAATACTGTTTGTGCCCACTTTTGGTACTTGCTACCTTGCTGTTTTTAATTGTTACTATTACAAAAACCAATATCTACTATCATTACTACACTTTTATTACCATCTCTTCGCCGAACTAGTGCACCTATACAAATTACCATTGTATTTGGTGTGTTGGGGACACAAGATACTCTTTGCTATTTGGTTGCAGGGTTGTTTGAGAGAGACTATCTTCACCCTACGCCTCCCACGGATTGATAAACCTTAGGTCATCCACTTGAAGGAAAATTGCTACTATCCTACAAAACTCTACGCTTGGAGGCGCGACACGTGTCTACAAGAATAAAGTTGCATAGTAGACATCAAGCTCTTTTCTGGGGCCTTTGCCGGGGAGGTGAGTGCTTGAAGGTATATCTTTAGATCTTGCAATTGAAACTTTTAGTTTCTTGTTTTATCACTAGTTTGGTTTATAAAAGAAAACTACAAAAAATGGAATTGAGGTTACATCATATTATTCATCTTTATAATGTCTTTCGCGAGAATGATGGAAAGGAAAATTGTTCTCAATTGATAGAAGAAGAATTATATAAAATGTTTGACAAAAAAATCTTTGAATTATGAGCATGATTGCAATGTTGTTTGTATGAACTCTTTGAATATCCATGATGCTAACGATATGCAAAGCCATAAGCTTGGGGGTTCTATGTTTGATGAAGATGATATTTTAGTCCCCCAAGACTTGATGTGCAAATTTGTTATAATGATAGCATGCCTCCTATTTATGATGATTATATTGATGGAAGTGGATTTGGAGAGGTCATGACTTTATTTAGTGACGAATCCACTATTTTGGAAGAGGTTTCAATTGATTGTGACAACAAAGTTGCTATCTATGATGATTATGGTGATGACATGTATGCTATATTTAATAATGATAATCATGAAACTTGTCATCATGATTTTAATTTTCAATCTCATGATAGTTATTTTGTTGAGTTTGCTCCCACTACTATTGATGAGAATAAATTTGCTTATGTGGAGAATAACAAAATTTCAATGCTTGTGGATCATGAAAAGAATGCTTTATGTGATAGCTATATTGTTGAATTCATTCATCATGCTACTGAAAATTATTATGGGAGAGGAACATATGCTTTTACATATCACAATAATATCAAGTTTCCTCTCTTTATGTTGAAAATCTTGAAGTTTTGCTAGTTTTGCCTTCCTATGCTAGTTGATTATTGTTCCCACAAGTTGTTTGCTCACAAAATCCCTATGCATAGGAAGTGGGTTAGGCTTAAATGTGCTTGTCTTGTGATTCATGATGCTCTCTTTATGTTTCAATTCTTATCTTTTATGTGAGCAACATTAAAATCATCATGCCTAGCTAAAAGGCATTAAAGAAAAGCGCTTGTTGGGAGACAACCCAATATTTACCCCTACTGTTTTTGTGTGTTAACATGATTAAGCTACTGTGTTAATCATGTTTTATTGCTTTTGTTTCAATGAAGTGCCAAGTAAGACCTTTGTGATGGTCTATGGTGATAGTTGATTTGATCTTGCTGAAAAATAGAAACTTTTGCGCCCAGTAAAATAATTTTCATTTTTTACAGAAGACTGATAAAATCCTGATTATTTTTGCACAAGATTGACTTACAAATTTCCTAGGTTGTCCTAAATTTTCAGAATTTTTGGAGTAGCAGAAATATGGTTGGAGTACAGATTACTACAGAGTGTTCTGTTTTGACAGATTCTGTTTTCAATGCATAGTTTGCTTGTTTTCTAGTTTCTATGGATTATATCGCTCAATATAAATTGTAGAAATGATAGGGTACAGTAAGCATTGTGTGAAAACAATTATGAATCTTGTCTTTGACAGTACCAAAGTGAATGGTTTCCTCTTCATCATACTAACCTATCTCACGAAGTTCCGTTAAGTTTGGTGTGATTGAAGTTTTCAAGTTTTGGGTGAGATAACGATATGAGGAGAATAAGGAGTGACAAGACCCTAAGATTGTGGATGCCCAAGGAACCACAAGTTAATATCCAAGGAAGATTCAAGCAAGTAAGCTTGGGGATGCCCCGAAAGGCATCCCCTCTTTCGTCTCCAACATTATCGGTAACCTCACTTGGAGCTATATTTTCATTCGTCACATGCGATAAGTTCTGCTTGGTGCATCATTTTATTTTACTAGGATTTGCTTGCTGTTATTTAGAATAATGTTTTACATCTTTTATTTCAATAAAAAAAGTCAAGTATAGCCTTTGCCATGGTTATTTTGCAAGTCTATATGTGGCTGTTTGAAAACGGAAAGTTTATCGCTGTTGCAAAAATTCTCGAGAGAAGTCAGAATGCGATAAAATGTTGAAACTTTTTGCACAATAAGCTCTGATAAGTTTTCTACAGTGTGGTAAATTTTCATAATTTTTAGAGTTAAAGAAGTATTGATAATCTTGCATTCTTTATAGACTGTATTGTTCTGCAGATTGCTCTTATGTTCGCATTGTTTGCATATGTTTGCTTGTTTCATGATTCTATTTGAGGATAGGAGTATTAAATATGCAGAGGAATTTAGTATGAAATGTTGAATAATAATTTTGGTGATTTGCCATAGTAGAGAATGATAAGGTTTTGCGTTGATTTATACTAACTTATCTTACGAGTTCTTGTTGAGTTTTGTGTGGATGAAGTTTTTGAGACTTAGGAAAACCATGATATGAGAGGAATTGAGGAGACACAAAAGCTCAAGCTTGGGGATGCCCAAGGCACCCAAAGATAATATTTCAAGAAGTCTCAAGAATCTAAGCTTGGGGATGCCCCGGTAGGCATCCCACCTTTCTTCTTCAACAATTATCGGTTGAGCCTAAGTTTTTGCTTCTTCACTTGAGTTGTGCTATTCTTGGAATGTCAATTTGTCTTGTTTTTCTTGATGTTTTAATAAAATACTTAGATCAGAAAGTTTTTAAATAAGAGAGAGTCCTCAAATAGCTACCTATTTACTTAACTACTCGCTTGATCTTCACTTACATCTTTTTGGAGTACCTTGTCATTTACTCTTGTGCTTCACTTATATCCTATGAGTAAATTGTTGAATGAATTGAATATCATGAAGTTGAAATTATATGTTCATATCATGCCTAGTAGTAGCCTCACATTGGGTTTAGAAAGTGAAATCTTTTGAAGCTTGACAATCACAATATTGGTCATACAAGCAATTCCTGAATGATTACTATAAGGAAAAGAACTTTCCCATGCAAATACACTATCTTGGAAATCTTTTGTGATTGTGATCCCCCATCAAAATATTATATGCCAAAATTGTTGACGTTAGACAAGGAAGACAACGTAATGGTTTATGTTTTTTCATATTCACATAGAAGTTATCTTGTCATAGATCCTTTAACATGTGGTGCTTGCCCCCATCTTTGCTAGCCATAAATTCCGCACCAAGTAGAGATACTACTTGTGCATCCCAAAACCCTTAAACTCAAATATTATTTTCAAGAGTCCACCATACCTATCTAAGGATTGAACAAGATCCTTCAAGTAAGTTGTCATCGGTGAAATAAGGCAATAAAAATTGCTTCTAAAAGTGTTAGAACATTTAGTGTAAGAGAAAATTGAGCGTTGTACGAACTTGTGATGGCAAAGAATAAAAGCGACAGACCGCATAATAAAGGTTGCTATCATAAGGGGCAATATAATGTGACGTTCTTTTGCACTAACGGGTTGAGCATAGCAACAAATAAGCGCATGGCAACCTCTGCTTCCCTCTACGAAGGGCCTACCTTTTACTTTTATGTATTTATTTTCATGCAAGAGTGAAAGTTTTTCTCTCTATTCCTTTTTATTTTTCTCTTTTGGCAAGCATCATGTGGTGAGGAAAGATCTAGGCACATATATCCAGTTAGATGTGGGTAGCATGAGTTATTGTTGACATCACCCTTGAGGTGAATACGTTGGGAGGCGAAATTATAAGCCCTTATCTTTCTATGTGTCCGTTTGAAACGTTTTGGTCATGTGTATGTGGTGAGTGTTAGCAATCATAGAAGACTATATGATGGTTGAGTATGTGGAGCTCTTACTTAAACTCTGTTGAATAAGTTAAATTACAATTGCTTGGTGACTGAGAACATAGGTTGTTGAGTTTCAAGAGAATTCGTTGTTTGAACCTTAACATGTGAATTGGTTGCTACTTTAACATGAGAAGCTTTATAGGAAAGAATTGCTGTTATGATGCTAGGAAAAGTGATTGAAATTGTCATTGATCAAAATTGTGCACTTTGCTACCATTCACACTTCATAAACTATTTCTTTTAACATTTACCTATTCAAGGACGAGTAGGAATTAAGCTTGGGGATGCTGATACGTCTCCAACGTATCTATAATTTATGAAGTATTCATGATCTTATATTATTATTCTTGAATGTTTTACAATCATTTTATAGCAACTTTACATCATTTTTTGGGACTAACCTATTGGCCCAGTGCCAGTTGCTGTTTTTTGCTTGTTTTTTACATCGCAAAAATCAATATCAAACGGAGTCCAAACACCGCGAAACTTTTTGTGGATTTTTTATGGACCAGAAGACATCCAATGGGCCAGAAATGCACCTGGGGGTGCCCCGAGCGGGGCATATCTAGGCCGCCAGGCGCGCCCCGGTGGGTTATGCCCACCTCGGTGGCCTCCCATACCCCCTCTTCGCCCTATAAATCGTCAAATATTCCAAAACCCTCGGGGTAACCCTAGATCAGAAGTTCCGCCACCGCAAGCGTCTGTAGCCACGAAAAACCAATCTAGACCCCGTTCCGGCACCCTGTCGAAGGGGGAAATCATCACCGGTGGCCATCTTCATCATCCCGACGGCCACCATGATGAGGAGGGAGTAGTCCACCCTCGGGGCTGAGGGTTTGTACTATTAATATAGTTGGATCATATGGTGTTTCTCCCTCTCTATCTTGTTGTGATGAATTGAGTTTTCCCTTTGAGATTTCGTTTAATCAGATTGAATACTTTTATGGATTTGAGAGCACTTGACACTGGTGCGCGTCGGTCCTAAACAAACGGTTTAAAACCCCTTTCCGTGATGGCATCTGGAACCGTCTCCAAGTGAGTGCGGGCAACAGGGGGGTCCTTCCCACATGACCCAGAAACCGTCGGGGATATGCCCTCCTGGCACACACGTTCGACAAAATGAGGTCGTAAAGCATCAAGTAGCGCTCAAATAAGGAAATACGTACAGTACAGATAAAAAATACAATTATACGACGAAATTGTTTCCGGTCGCAAGTACATCCCACACAGTCAGTCCCCGCTAAATGTTTCTGTTCGGATGCACATCCCACACAGTCGCTCCAAGGAAAACGTTTCCGTTCACAGGAACATCACACACAATTTTTCCCATTAAATCGTTTGCGTTATTGAATGTAGCACACACGGCCCGTAGAAGAAACTATGTGGCAAGGTGTCACAGCCCCAGATTAGCCCTTGCTTGACTTTGCTTGATCATCATGTCATCATGTTTGAATTCCTAAGAAACTTGAAAT
This sequence comes from Aegilops bicornis, assembly GCA_021605145.1. Classification (NCBI taxonomy): domain Eukaryota; kingdom Viridiplantae; phylum Streptophyta; class Magnoliopsida; order Poales; family Poaceae; genus Aegilops; species Aegilops bicornis. The sequence continues at coordinate 131,095,175 of CM038674.1, read as the reverse complement.
GGGGATGTTGAAACCCTAGCACCAAATGAATTCAACTAGGTTCAAACTTAAAACTTCTCAATGAACCCAAAATGCCCTTCATAAATGTTCACCATCTTTGGTCCTGGCTAAACCCTCTGCCAAAAATGGTTTCATATTTTTGGAGGCTATTCTGGATTTTTGAATTAAATCATAAGTATTTGAATTTGGACATTTAAATTCTATAAATATTTTAAATGTCCAAATAATCTTGAAAGCATTTGAGGGCTATTGGAAATAGTTTCAAAAGTGCCCACAATTATTTTCAGGATTTTACAAAATGAATTAGTATTTTTACTAATTCAAAACAGAGAAATAAAATAGAAAACAGAAAACAATTAAGTAACAGAGAGGGAGGGATGCTCACCTGGACCTACCTGGCAGCCCACCTCGGCCAGTGGTGGCCTAGCCCACCAGGCCCATGCCGATTATCCTCTACCTCACCCGGTGGCGAGAGGAGAGAGGCTGGCTGCCCAGCATGGCGACACGCCACCTCCCTCACACTGCGTCCCTCGCCACCGCGACGCTGAACCGCCTCCCGGCCTCCCCTCGACCCCTGGACACCGCACTTTCCCCTCTCCGCTTCTCTCTCGCCGTTTCGCAGCACACCCGAGCACGGCCGTCGCCGCCGCTCCCCGCCTGCGCAGCCACCGCCATCGCCTCGCTTAACTCCCATGGCAAAGAGGTTCCCCGCGTCCCCCTCGACCTCTATGCTGAAGCACGCGACCGCAGACGCCCCGAACCGTTGCCATCGAGCTCGTCACCGCCGCATCTGGCCGCCGGAGGTTGCCGTCGAATCGCGCCGTCAAGGACGCCCCGAGCACGCTGACCATCCCGTCGTCTCCGCTGTGAGTTTCTGCGTCTGTTCCCCCTATTCCCGAGCTCGTTTCGCCCGCCGTCGCCCTTGTCGACCGAACTGCGCTGCCGCCAAACCTCATCGCCGCCACTCTTCCGGCGACTCCGACCAACCGTCACCTCCCTAGATGCGCCCGCCCGCCAGCCTTTCCAACGGGACCGCCCGCAGCCCAAACGGCCTCCTGTAGGTGAACCCCGAGCCACTCCGGTGCGCACCGCCGCGGATTTGGTCGCCGACGTTAAGACGCCAGTGATGATGATGTGGCACTTAATTAGGCACTAATCACATCTAGTTAGCCCTAACAGACACTGACTCTGGGTCCTAGCCGTAGTCAAACCTCACTCAACGCTAGCTTTGACCGGGATTAGTTCCTGAGTCACTGACATGCGGGACCCACCGGTCAGGTTTGACCCGGGTCAACCTGGTTGACCTGCTGACGCAATGCTGCTGTCATGCTGACGCAGTAATGGCTTTCTGGATTTAAAATAAATCAGGAAATTCCAGAAAATGTCCTAAACTTCTAAAAATCATAGAAATTCAACCGTAACTCCAAATAAGATAAATTATATATGAAAAATTATCAGAAAAATTCAAGGAATCCATCTGTACCATTTTCGTGCGTGTTTGGACAATGTTTGTCCTCTGTTTTGGACAAAACAAATAAATACCATTTAAATAATCATATATGGAGTTGGAATTTGAATCGTGTATTCAAACCAACTTCATTTAAATCATAGCTAGATGCATTAGCTCAAATCACATCATATTGCCATGTCACATTCATGCATCATATTGTCGCATAGCATTGATTGTGTTCTTCCTTATTTGCCGGTGTTTGTCCCCTCTCGGTAGACGACGTACTGACGACGTGTTCGATGACACCGATGAAGAACTATATTATCTTCAGAAGTGACAGGCAAGCGAAACCCCCTTGTTCATTCCGATACAATCCCACTCTCTCGCTCCTGCTCTCTTTTACTGCATTAGGACAACAACGATTCATCTGTTACTTGCTGCGGTAGTTGAACCCCTTTATCCTCTGCATGACCTGTCATTGCCACAGTAAATAGATGAAACCCACTGGCATGAGTAGGAGTTGTTTGAGCCCTGATGTGGCTACTCATTCATGCTTGTTTGTCGTGCCTGCTATTGCTTAGAGTTGAGTCCGGTCTGATTCATCGGGGATGAATTGGAGGTGTGTGAACATGTCCTACTGTTGAGAGCTAAGTGTGTGAACACGATTTGGTAAAGGTAGCGGTGAGAGGCCATGTAGGAGTACATGGTGGGTTGTCTCATTTCAGCCGTCCTCAGACACCGAGTTCTGTGTTTGTGATCCATGAATAGCTACTACCACACATTGGAATGCTTAAGTGCCCCTCTTGACTTATTAATCAACTTGATCTCTGTCCAGGAGTTGCAACTAGTTTCTGGTGTTTGTAGGTGTTAGTAGTCTACCAAGTGGCACCCGGTACAGGTGGACTTGGGACAGACTAGGCACCGTGGCACGGTGTACTAAGCATAGATCCACCCGTCGAGGTGGGCTTGGGAACCCTGCACACATCGTTTGGGGCCGTGAGCGACACCCCGGCCGGATCTCCTTGCGGATGGAACCCGAATAGGCGATAAACCCGACTAGAGACTTGTGTGGTTAGTCGTCGTGGCCGACTCCTCGCCAAAGCTTCCGCTTGAAGGTTGCCGAGATACACGACGTGTACATGGTGGTAAGTCGCGAGAGCGTGTGTGAAGAAGTACACCCCTGTAGGGTTAATATAATCTATTCGAATAGCCGTGTCCGCGGTAAAGGACTTCTGGGTTGCCTACAACAGTTCATAGACAAGTGAAAGTGGATACCCTAAAATGCGCAAGATAAGTGTGAGTGCTATGGATGGCGTTCTCGTAGGAAGACGGGAACGGATCCATAGTGGTGTATTGATATGGTGAATATGTGGACTCGTGTGCGCCACCTCAAAGGAGTTACCTGCAGTCGTAGTTCAGGATAGCCACCGAGTCAAAGCTGGCTTGCTGCAATCAAACTCCACCACCCCCTTTGTTGATAATGATGCATATGTAGTTAGTTCTGATGTAAGTCTTGCTGAGTACGTTTGTACTCACGTTTGCTTATTTTATGTTTTGCGGAGAGACGTCGGTCTTGCTAGTAGTTCCGCTGTGGACTTGACGTTTAGCTTGTTACCTCATTTCGATCTTGTGCCCTCGGCAGGATCTGGTAGAGAGTCAGGATTCTAAGCCTTTTTCATTTGTAGATGTCTGTACTCAGACATGTTAAGCTTCCGCTTGTGCTTGTTGCTTGTATGCTCTGTATGTTGGGTCAAGAGACCCATGTTTTTAATATCTCGCTCCTCGGAGCCTAATGAATAAATACTTGAGTCGTAGAGTTATGTTGTGATGCCTTGTTGTATTTACACATATCGAGCATATTGTGTGTATGTTTGAAATGCTTGGTATGTGTGGGATCCGACAATCTAGTTGTTTATCCTTGGCAGCCTCTCATATGGGGAAATGTAGTCTAGTGCTTCCTAGCGATAGTAGTCCGCTTCTGACCGGTTCCTCGAGTCCTGCTAGCCCAGCACTACTGCTGGACGCTTGACTGGCCGGCATGTGTTTCACTTCGTTCATGTGTCTGTCCCTTCGGGGAAATGCCACGCGGTGACATCCGGAGTCCTGCCTAGCCTGCTACAGCCCGGGTTACCGGAGTCCTGTTAGCCCACTGCTACAGCCCGGATTCATACGTTGATGACCGACATGCTCGATGTGATTCATGTATGCCTGTCCCCATGGGTTAGTGCCGCTTTGGGTTCACGACTAGCCATGTCGGCCCGGGTTCTCTGTCATATGGATGCTAGCGACACTATCATATACGTGAGCAAAAAGGCGCAAACGGTCCCGGCCATGGTAAGGCGACACCCGTGGGAATACCGTGCGTGAGGCCGCAAAGTGATATGAGGTGTTACTGGCTAGATCGATGTGACTTGGAATCGGTGTCCTGACAGCTTTGGTAGCAGAGCCTGACTGCCTGTAGGATTACCAAGCCAAACTGGTCGAAGTTGAGTCTAGAAATGCTTTAGTTATGTAAGGGAATTGATTGTGGAAGGGAACGTAAGGCTCTTTTTACTCCTTATACCTCATGGCCTTCTCGATCTGAGCCATCCTCTTCTCTTCTACGGGTTTAAGAACTAGGCTCCTCATCTATCTATCGTGATGACGTGTTACTAATCCATAGACTTATAGAATTGATAGTTTCAAATCTCAGTTCAGTTTTTACTACTTCCGTGTGTTCATAGTTGATCTCGGAACCTTGATATTGTGATGTTGAGTGGTTATGCCACCATTTTTGCAGGATGTCTCAAATCTTTTTGAGCATTTACAGCCGTTATGTTGTCCGAGTCATCCCAAGTTTCTAAAACAATCTGAAGCATTTGCAAAATTCTTTCCTCTCATTTTGATGTCCCTTTGGTCAGAATAAGCACACTAACCGATGCGTTGAGGTACCTTTTGCCTCGACATATATGTTGGAGTTATTATTATGACCCTAGGTGTCTAGAGTATCACTTAGTAATCCAGCCATGCTTTGTGTTCCCAGTGTGATGATTCTGGCCATCATTCTCGAAAGCATCCCGTGATGCCATTTGGTAGTAGGTATTCTATTCCAAGGTTCTTGAACCCGAGATTCACCCTACTTACCTCCTGTTGATAGTATTTGCTAGTTCCTTGGGATATTAGTAACCTTGCGATAGCCCTCGAGGTCCGTGGTATATCCTTCTTCCAAATACCATGAACTACTTATGGCAGAAGTTCCTCGTTGAACCAAAGATCGCCACCAGAGTGCTCATGATGAGTCCTCCATTCTATATGGTGATTCTTTCAATTCTACCTTTCTACATGGGTTATCCGGAAGAAATGTTGAGCTTTGCTCGACATACTAATCTATGCATCCACAACCCAAATAATCTTATATTCTCTGAGTTGTCCCCCTTCAGTTATATTCTGATCTTCATCTATCAATTGATAGTCAAGAGTATGTGTGCGATCGTGTTCATCGATGCCTATTATTCTTGTGGTCCGTTAAGCCATTCTATTCCAGAATGACTAGGAGAAACAAACTCCAGTACCTCATCCATATTGAGGATTGGGTCAAAGCAGTTGTTATCCGCAGATCAAATGCAATCAAGCTTTTGATTCTGTTCTATCCTGAAGTGTTACCCACTTTATGTCAGGAACGTCATGAGAATTGCACCTTCTCTTATGAATTCTTGATGCGTTGATACTCTCGCCATCATCGCTCATTCCTCGGTCCCGTGTTGTTGCAACCGAATACCGACAAATGAATTGTGATGTGTGAAATCAATACTCCTAGCAACCTCGTTGCTTGGTAGTAAATGGACAATAATTTCATTCTTAGCGTGTTGGTTATTGAATCATCATCCTAAGATTGATCGTGCTACCTAGTCCGTTTTTCCTGGTGCACCCTTCGATCAATGAGTTAGGATTGTGTCAATCCCCTACTCTTCTGATCATATCGCCTTGCCCTGAAAAGCAAGATTGTTCTCGAGCCTAGTAATATAACGGTGGTTCGTGACTTTCCAAATATCTTCTTGGAAGTGCTACCAGGTTGTCACCTGACCGCTATGTTAAGTTCGTGATCAAGTTGGTTTCTTGTAAATCACCCCTTCTCCAAGAATCCGTGTTGGATATCCCTGAGCTGGTTGGATAAGCTAAACAACAACTTGGAGAGTTGGAAGATAAAAGCTTTGCTGAACTTAGTTCATCACAAAGGGATATCCTTGAGTATGCGTGTGTGTTGAAGAAAGATGATATCTTCATCGAATGATCCCGTGATCATTTGTTGAACCTATTATCTTATCAAACTTTGACTTGAGTATGGGCTATTATTAAGTCAAATCAGAACCAACGATGTTCGTAATGTTGTCTTACTCGTGGTTGATCCCTCGAGCATACCCCATTACATCTTTTGGTCTGACCAATGCTATCACCGTGTTCACATGATGGCGGAAGTCCAAAGGATATGGAAATTACGATGAGTTGCTTTTGAGCCCATCGGCAGCATTTTGTCTCCCCCATGATTCATGTTGAACATCAACCTAGTGTTGGAAACTTTGTAAGCAATGCCTTCGTGTTCCGTTCATGAAGCTTATGCTTGGATGGAAGAAGTGACTTCCTCGAATTTATGTGCTTTAGGTGTAAGTTGCCGTCATGAATTTGAGAAAGGTTTGTTTTGTTTCCCTTGGAATCATCCCAAATCAGTTATGCACGTGCGAAGTATTCTATGGTTTGGTAGATTAATTACCTCCGTTCCATATGTATTCCCTAGCACACCAAGCCACTAATTGATTTGTTCAAGGAGAAGAAGTTCCTTCCTAAGAGCTAATCCGGACTTATGTAAGGACTTCGATATCCGCACTAATGGTTCCCCTCCTGAATTCGGTAGTGTTTCATTATAAGACTACCACGTGATCATGCTTGTCTTGGACAACGTGTTCACATGTTTGTAGCGGAACCCGCTCATGTTTTGGAGCTTACTACCGTAGTCCATCTCCTGAGAATCTCACAACGTCATTTCGTCGATTTGTGTTGCAAACTTTCTTTCAGACATGCTGAGTCTGAAGTATCCTATCACCAATCGGATTTGAATCTCAGGCAGATATGATGGTTGGAACATTCCAACATTTGCATTTTGTTCCTAGCTTGCACCGTCTTTGTGCCATTTCACTATGGACTGCCTTCTTAGTAATTCTTGTTCAAGATCATCCTCAAAAGTGGTCCTACCATGGGTCCCATCCATTTCCGATGATAAGCAAAATCATCCATTGCGTTGTCTTCAACAAGGTAGTCCACATCATCCATTCTATTCCGAGTATGTCATCCTTCCAAACTCCTTCAAATGATCGGTTGTGATTGCCTTAGGCTGGTATAAAGAGTCTCAATGATCTCTATACCAAAAGCAATTCTTTTTGCCATTTAAAGTAATAACTATACGAGTCACCTTCCCCAAGGTGCCTCGTTATGGAATCATGGCAATTATTTCCTCGCCACCTTGACACCATCCACCATCTCTCTAAGCGTGGAATTGTTGCCCACCAAATCAAACCTCGTTGTTTGTTCTTCCATCCCTCTCGATGTGTTTTGTGTCTCAATTCGAGATGTTCCAACATCTCATTCCACGAGTTGATTTTGAGTGCTCGATCTTCGAGGAGATCGTTTCCTATAGAGTTTCTTTCTGTCGCCATCGTGTTGGATGAAGATCTCGAAAGCAAGGACGTCAAGATCAATTGGAGCAATGAACCAACATTTTTGGGAAGGGCAATTGGATCGACAAGTTCGTGTTAGCTAGTGTCCCCTCTGTCTTCTTACCTCACGTCTTGAATCTCGGGACGAGATTCTTGTTTAGTGGGGGTGAGCTGTCACATCCCCAGATTAGCCCTTGCTTGACTTTGCTTGATCATCATGTCATCATGTTTGAATTCCTAAGAAACTTGAAATGGGGATGTTGAAACCCTAGCACCAAATGAATTCAACTAGGTTCAAACTTAAAACTTCTCAATGAACCCAAAATGCCCTTCATAAATGTTCACCATCTTTGGTCCTGGCTAAACCCTCTGCCAAAACTGGTTTCATATTTTTGGAGGCTATTCTGGATTTTTGAATTAAATCATAAGTATTTGAATTTCGACATTTAAATTCTATAAATATTTTAAATGTCCAAATAATCTTGAAAGCATTTGAGGGCTATTGGAAATAGTTTCAAAAGTGCCCACAATTATTTTCAGGATTTTACAAAATGAATTAGTATTTTACTAATTCAAAACAGAGAAATAAAATAGAAAACAAAAAACAATTAAGTAACAGAGAGGGAGGGATGCTCACCTGGACCTACCTGGCAGCCCACCTCGCTGGCCCAGCTGGTGGCCTAGCCCACCAGGGCCCATGCCAGTCATCCTCTACCTCTGCCAGTAGGCAGAGGAGGGAGACAGCGCACGCGCGCGCCGTGGCGACACGCCACCTCCCTGCCTGCCTGCGTCCCTCGCCACCGCGACGCCTGAACCGCCTCCCCGGCCTCCCCTCGACCCCTGGACACCGCACTTTCCCCTCTCCGCTTCTCTCTCGCCGTTTCGCAGCACACCCGAGCACGGCCGTCGCCGCCGCTCCCCGCCTGCGCAGCCACCGCCGTCGCCTCGCTTAACCCCCATGGCAAAGAGGTTCCCCGCGTCCCCCTCGACCTCTATGCTGAAGCACGCGACCGCAGACGCCCCGAACCGTTGCCATCGAGCTCGTCACCACCGCATCTGGCCGCCGGAGGTTGCCGTCGAATCACGTCTTCAAGGACGCCCCGAGCACGCTGACCATCCCGTCGTCTCCGCTGTGAGTTTCTGCGTCTGTTCCCCCTCTTCTCGAGCTCGTTTCGCCTCATGCCGCCTTTGTCGATCGAATCAGGCCGCCGCCAAACCTCGTCGCCGGCCACTCTTCCGGCGACTCCAGCACCAACCGTCACCTCCCCTAGATGCGCCGCACTGCCAGCTTTCCAACAAGACCGCCCGCAGCCCAAACGGCCTCCTGTAGGTGAACCCCGAGCCACTCCGGTGCGCACCGCCGCAGATTTGGTCGCCGGCGTTAAGACACCGGTGATGATGACGTGGCACTTAATTAGGCACTAATCACATCTAGTTAGCCCTAACAGACACTGACTGTGGGTCCTAGCCGTAGTCAAACCTCACTCAACGCTAGCTTTGACCGGGATTAGTTCCTGAGTCACTAACATGCGGGACCCACCGGTCAGGTTTGACCCGGGTCAACCTGGTTGACCTGCTGACGCAATGCTGCTGTCATGCTAACGCAGTAATGGCTTTCTGGATTTAAAATAAATCAGGAAATTCCAGAAAATGTCCTAAACTTCTAAAAATCATAGAAATTCAACCGTAACTCCAAATAAGATAAATTATATATGAAAAATTATCAGAAAAATTTAAGAAATCCATCTGTACCATTTTCATGCATGTTTGGACAATGTTTTTCCTCTGTTTTGGACAAAACAAATAAAGGCCATTTAAATAATCATATATGGAGTTGGAATTTGAATTGTGTATTCAAACCAACTTCATTTAAATCATAGCTATATGCATTAGCTCAAATCACATCATATTGCCATGTCACATTCATGCATCATATTGTCGCATAGCATTGATTGTGTTCTTCCTTGTTTGCCGGTGTTTGTCCCCTCTCGGTAGACGAAGTACTGACGACGTGTTCGATGACACCGATGAAGAACTATATTATCTTGAGTGACGTGACAAAGCGAAACCCCTTGTTCATTCCGATACAATCCCACTCTCTCGCTCCTGCTCTCTTTTCGCATTAGGACAACAACGATTCATCTGTTACTTGCTGCGGTAGTTGAACCCCTTTATCCTCTGCATGACCTGTCATTGCCACAGTAAATAGATGAAACCCACTAGCATGAGTAGGAGTTGTTTGAGCCCTGATGTGCCTACTCGTTCATGCTTGTTTGTCATGCCTGCTATTGCTTAGAGTTGAGTCTGGTCTGATTCATCGGGGATGAATTGGAGGTGTGTGAACATGTCCTACTGTTGAGAGCTAAGTGTGTGAACACGATTTGGTAAAGGTAGCGGTGAGAGGCCATGTAGGAGTACATGGTGGGTTGTCTCATTTCAGCCGTCCTCAGGAACTGAGTTCTGTGTTTGTGATCCATGAATAGCTACTACCACACATTGGAATGCTTAAGTGCCCCTCTCGACTTATTAATCAACTTGATCTCTGTCCAGGAGTTGCAACTAGTTTATGGTGTTTGTAGGTAGTGTTAGTAGTCTACCAAGTGGCACCCGGTACAGGTGGGCTTGGGATAGACTAGGCACCGTGGCACGGTGTACCAAGCGTAGATCCACCCGTCAAGGTGGGCTTGGGAACCCTGCACACATCGTTTGGGGCCGTGAGCGACACCCCGGACGGATCTCCTTGCGGATGGAACCCAAATAGGCGATAAACCTGGAATAGAGACTTGTGTGGTTAGTCAGGTCGTGGCCGACTCCCTCGCCAGGCTTCCGCTTGAAGGTTGCCGAGATACACGACGTGTACATGGTGGTAAGTGGCGAGAGCGTGTGTGAAGAAGTACACCTGCAGGTTAACATTATCTATTCAATAGCCGTGTCCATGTAAAGGACTTCTGGGTTGCCTATAACAGTTCATATATAAGTGAAAGTGGATACTCTAAAATGCAAGATAAGTGTGAGTGCTATGGATGGCGTTCTCGTGGGAAGACGGAACGGATCCATAGTGGTGTATTGATATGGTGAATATGTGGACTCGTGTGCGCCACCTCAAAGGAGTTACCTGCAATGTAGTTCGGGATAGCCACCGAGTCAAAGCTGGCTTGCTGCAATCAAACTCCACCACCCCCTTTGTTGATAATGATGCATATGTAGTTAGTTCTGATGTAAGTCTTGCTGAGTACATTTGTACTAACGTTTGCTTATTTTATGTTTTGCAGAGAGATGTCAGTCTTGCTAGTAGTTCCGCGTGGACTTCGACGTTTAGCTTGTTACCTCAGCTACGATCTTGTGCCCTCGGCAGATCTGGTAGATAGTCGGGCTTCTCAGCCTTTTTCATTTGTAGATGTCTGTACTCAGACATGTTAAGCTTCCGCTTGTGCTTGTTGCTTGTATGCTCTGTATGTTGGGTCAAGAGACCCATGTTTGTAATATCTCGCTCCTCGGAGCCTAATGAATAAATACTTGAGTCATAGAGTTATGTTGTGATGCCTTGTTGTATTTACACATATCGAGCATATTGTGTGTATGTTTGAAATGCTTGGTATGTGTGGGATCCGACAATCTAGTTGTTTATCCTTGGCAGCCTTTCATATGGGGAAATGTAGTCTAGTGCTTCCTGAGCGATAGTAGTCCGCTATAGCCCGGTTCACCGGAGTCCTGCTAGCCCAGCACTACTGCTCTGGACACTTGACTGGCCGGCATGTGTTTCACTTCGTTCTCGTTCTGTCCCTTCGGGAAATGTCACGCGGTGACATCCGGAGTCCTGCCTAGCCTGCTACAGCCCGGGTTACCGGAGTCCTGTTAGCCCAGTGCTACAGCCCGGATTCATACGTTGATGACCGACATGCTCGATGTGATTCATGTATTCCTGTCCCCATGGGTTAGTGCCGCTTTGGGTTCACGACTAGCCATGTCGGCCCGGGTTCTCTGTCATATGGATGCTAGCGACACTATCATATACGTGAGCCAAAAGGCGCAAACGGTCCCGGGCCATGGTAAGGCGACACCCGTGGGAATACCGTGCGTGAGACCGCAAAGTGATATGAGGTGTTACTGGCTAGATCGATGTGACTTGGAATCGGGGTCCTGACACAAGGGCTGTCCATGACACACAGTTTTATGTGGTAAACGTTTGCGCATGGTGGCCTAACGCAAACAGTTTTCAAGAGAAAGACGTGTGTGATTGTTCATTGATCCAACACGGTTTATTCCTAGAAACTGTGTGTGTTGCCTGAGGTCATCGCCCACGGTATTTTTTCAACAACCGTTTGCAATATCAAAACCCAATTAGTAGGCTAATTGCACTATTTTAATAATCCATTTATTAATCTAATTGTCATTCATATTGAGCACACAATATATTTCATTTTTTTAACCTTGAAATAGTAGGAGAACCTCCCACTTTTATATTTGTATTAATATGGTGATGTACAATTTACATAGTGTATATACATGTGTCAACACCCCATTTGGGGTGTGATAGAATGCTAGACTACAGAGGAGAGGATGATATGGATGAGATGTTTATGCTTTTCCTTGACCCTATAGGTAAGGAGAGAGAAGTCTTTCTTAAATCTGTCCAACCAAGAAAGTTTTGTTGGAACAATCCCCCTGAAGTGCTTATTGTTACGTTCCTTCCATAAACTCCACGCCGCAAGCAAGAACATCTCCATGAATAGAGGTCGATTCCAGTGTTTTTTGGCCACAGCCACATTATGAAGGCGTGACATTCCTTGTGGCCAGGAGAGACCCAGACTTGACCAACAATCAATGCTGAAGCTGCACTCGAAGAACAAGTGCTCCAAGGTTTCCTCAATTTGTAATCCACAAAGAATATAATTGTGATCTTCACCAATATTGTAATGTCGTCGTTTGAGCATGTTCCTGGTATTAAGACGGTCTGCCAAAAGCAACCACCCTAAAACCTTAATTTTCATGGTGGATCTTGACTTCCAAATCCAACAAAATGCCTCATGTGCTCGAACATCTCTGAAGTAGAATGTATAGTATTTATGTGTTGTGAATTGATCTGATCCCCATGCATACATCCAAACATCTGGCTCATCAGATAGGGTAATCGTGGCCAAGTCAGATTGCATTTGTCGAACTTCAGCGTGAGCTTGCTCTAAAAGTGGAAGGTGGAACATGATATAGCTTCATATTAAGGAAGCATAATTTCATAATTGAAATACATCAGAGTACAACATGATATAGCTTCAGCACTCAGCTACCCCATTACACAACTGCACCAGCAGCAAGTTCCACATGCAACATGTAGAATCTTTCGAAATTAGCATCATAGACGGTATATAGACAGATGCATCTCATCTGGAAAACTGCTGAAGCGGAAGGCGAATATTGAGCCTTCATTCATGTTGAAGGTCTTTGCAACTTTAGGCCGGCTCGTGGATGATTGACCGTCTGGCCCTTCGACCTCTTCAGAACACTTCAATATTGAACCGTGGGTGTTGTATGAAAACCTTCCTCGCCTCCTGACCATAGAGGTGGTTTGAGAGGTAATCATCAGTGAACTGCTTTGGAAAGGCCTAAAAACAAGGATGTGCATAAATATCTTCTCTATATTGGAAATGGGTCAAAGGAATAAGAAAAGGCAAGGTATAATAGTTAGTACCATCTTGTAGTGAACTGATGTCTTCTTCATTGTGCAGACAAAGATCTTGCTGTTTTTTGTCGCTAATTTCTTTATCCTAACAATCTTTCTGAGTTTCTTGATTTGATTGATATTCATGGACAACTCATTTCCCCATATGCAAAAAGGGTCGAACAGTGGGTCAAAACCTCTGACAGTAGGACCTACATGTGCAAGACCAAATTGTTAAAAACCAAAATATTAGATGGTTCATGCAATTGCACAATAATGTGCTATTAGACAACGGGCCATGCATGTGCTAAACTCGATTGTAAACCTTAGTGCTTCCCATTGTTTCCCTGCAACACATATAAGGTAGTTAGTCATCAGGTTAAGTAAGGGTTCGCATGCTATCAGTAAAATATGTTGATGAAAAATAAGCACATTGCAGATTCATCAGATTAATTGAAGCCACACGGAAAACCCATTTACCCAAACCAATCATGATTAAGAACTAGGAAATATAGCACTTGTATGTATTAAGTGCATCCAAATTCGATTTATTCCTCACATGCACAACAATACAAAATTCTACCCACGACAATTGGACATCGCATTGCAGAATTGAACCAAGCAGTTAACTAAACACCACAACAAACGAACCAAACATTAACTGAGCACCACATTGCACAATATAACATTGAATCAGGCAGTTAACTAAGCACCACAACAAATGAACCAAACATTAACTGAGCACCACATTGCACAATATAACATACTCCTAATAGAAGATCAGAGAGTTAACCAAACAGTTAACTACAACCAATTGTAGCAATTGTATTTGTTTCTCAGGTATTTACTACATCCAAATTCAATTTATTCCTCATATGGTATACAATAACAGAATGCACCCACAATTTGGTTTACTTCTCACATGGAAGACAATACAAAATTGCAGCCTGAATAATTGAACATCACATTTGCAGAATTGAACCAAACAGTTAACTGAAGACGACAACTAATTAACAAAACAGTTAATAAGTGAGCACCACACTGCATTTACATATAGAACATATACACTAGAGCAACTGATTGCATGGTGAAATTAGATAGCACAATTCACTAGATTTTGTGAAGGAAAGGTAGGAGCAGCACACGCAACGGGTAAAGCGAGCATGCTTAACCGGCGTAGCTAGCAATTGGCAAGGTGCTCCTCCAAGATCTGGGGGTCGACACGAATGGCAGCCATCGCGACCTCATCCGCGCTTGCGGCCGCGATTTGCTTCTCCGCTGCAAAATGCTCCTTGAGGTCTTGGCTATACTGCGTGCACCATGGCTTAGGCCGGCGCTTATTTGGTGGAGGGGTCGGTGATTTGGGTGGAAGGTGTCACGCCTGCGCTGGCGGTCGGGGCATGTGGGATGTGGAAGGAGGAGGAGGATGGGGGTCGGGTGTGGATTACCTGCCTGGATAGAGGAGGCCGAGCAGCGTGAAGGAGGGTCGCCGGCGAGGAGGCGGCGGCGCTGCAAGCAAGGAGTGAAGGTTTCAACTTGGAAAGGAAGGCGAAAAGAGGGGAAATGTGGCTTTTGGTAAGGGGAGGCGGGAGGTAGATATTTCCATGAAGCCAAAAATTTAGAATCGCTCCAGCCAAAAAACCGGCGCGCAAAGTGTCATCAGAGTATCAGACACGGTCCCTTATTCAGAACTGTGTACGATATGTGGACATCACAAACGATTTAGATAGCTTAACCCATGTGTGATGAGTTTGAACGTCAAAAGTTTTGGTTCGAATTTCCATGGTTACAGTGGTCATCCATGTCATTGCATAATTTGGGTACACAAAGGAGACTACAACACACCCACACTTCTTAATCGAGCAAGTTCAGCAATTAAACAGAGCTAGCTGACCTAAACATTACTTTAACAAATTAAAGACCGGCGCTCTTAATTAAACAAAACAAGGAGTACTACTACGGCTGGTGCTCGTCGATTTCCGCCGCCGCCTCCATGTCCAACTCGCGCCCGACGGTCTCCTGGGGAAGGGGCTCCATGGCATCAATTGCGCCATACTCGGCAAGCATCTCGCCATCTGCGTCCGCCATATCTTTGGAAAAGGCCGCCACGAGCTGGGCGTGGGCGGATGCCATGTGGGCTCTGGCGGGCTCCATCATGGCAAGGTATGCCGCGCAGGAACCGGCGGCTGCTCGAACGCTCTCGGTGATTGCCAGCTCTTCGGTCGTGGGCTGTCGACCGTTGTCGGAGAAGCTTCGTTCGATTTGTGTGGTGACCGCCACGACCTGGGTGTGGACGGCCTCGACATGGTAGTGGGCGGCCTCCAGCAGGGCTAAGGCCGCCACTGCGGAACGGACAGCTGTTGTGCCACTCTCGCCATTTGCTATCCCCGAGGCAGATGCTGTTGCCGCCGCCTGAGAAGCAACAACGGCCGTTTGGGCTGCCTTGGCCGCCCGGACGCAGACTGCGGTCGCCCTCATGAAGCTTGTTAGCACGCGCCTGGCGGCTGCGGCCACGCTCTCACCGGAGTGGGCCGCCGAAGTTGCCCTCACGACGTGGGTCCACGTCCCCATCTTTCACCGCGACGAATGAACAGTGATATGATATTTGGGGAGTGAGCTGGCTAGTGTGCTTGACACGCCGGCTGTGGACTGTAGCCGATGCACCTTCTCTCGTAAGGCATGGGCGTACTATACACCAACGGTGCTCCAAGATATTTTGTGCTGCATCTCACACAGTTGGTGATAATAAACTATGTGCGATCTACTTGATTTATCGTCTTGATCATTTGAATTACGTAATGGGGTCACAGCTACAAAGGATGGTGTTTGAATTGTTAGAACTTTTATCTGCAGTGAACATGCAACTATAGGTGTGTCGTCAAAAAAATTGTAATTATTCAGGGTTCGTTTGTACATTTTTATACATTAACTGGGTTTTCAGCATTTTATGCACATAATTCAAATTTGAACTACATGCACATGCTCCAGTGCATATAAACTTATTGAAAAATCAAATGTGTGTCCTTGGTTGCACGCTTAGGTCCCATGCAAGAAATGGGAATGAATTTCAAACACCCTGCCACCGTGACTCGGCCGTAAACATTGAGATACCTGGTTTTTAAATTCTAGTAAATCCAAAACTTGGCATGATATCATGTAGCGGCATCAACATGACGTGGTAAATGTTTTGTCCCATTTGGGGCAGGTTTGGGTATATGCTTCTCACAAACCGAAGCTTCTCACAACAAGCATGATGGTTCTCGTTAGGGAACGTCCCACCTTTGGGGACGAAACGATGTCCATTGCCTCTTACTGCTTTCAATTTTTTCTTGTGTCAACATAGATACAAGAGTGTTGTGTGATTTTTTGTGATTTTTCGGGGTTCGTTTGGACATTTTTATGCATTAACTGAGTTTTCAATGCATTTATGTGCATAATTCAAATTTGAACTACATGCACATGCTCCAATGCATATAAATTGGTTGAAAAATCAAATATGTGTCCTAGGGTGCATGCTTAGGTCCCATGCAAGAAATGGGAATGAAATTTGAACACCGGGGCACCGTTGATTGCCGGCAAAACATTGAGATGCCTGGTTTTTAAATTCTAGTAAATCCAAAACTCGTCTGAAATTCATGAAACTTGGCATGCTATCATGGAGCGGCATCAACATGCCGTGGTACAAATTTTGTCCCATTTGGGGTAGGTTTGGGTATATGCTTCTCATAAACCAGAGCTTCTCACAACAAGCATGATAGTTTTCGGTAGGGAACGTCCCACCTTTGGGGACGGAACGATATCCATTGCCTCTTATTGCTTTCAAAAAAAATTCTTGTGTCAACATAGAACAACTGGAGTGTTGTGTGAATTTCTGTGATTTTTCAGGGTTCGTTTGGACATTTTTATGCATTAACCGAGTTTTCAATGCATTTATGTGCATAATTAAAATTTGAACTACATGCACATGCTCCAGTGCATATAAATTGGTTGAAAAATCAAATTTGTGTCCTAGGGTGCATTCTTAGGTCCCATGCAAGAAATGGGAATGAATTTCGAACACCAGGGCACCGTTGATTGACGGCAAAATATTGAGATTCCTGGTTTTTAAATTCTAGTAATTCCAAAACTCGTCTGAAATTCATGAAACTTGGCATGCTATCATGGAGCAGCATCAACATGCCGTGGTACAAATTTTGTCCCATTTGGGGCAGGTTTGTGTATATGCTTCTCACAAACCGGAGCTTCTTACAACAAGCATGATGGTTTTCGGTATGGAACGTCCCACCTTTGGGGACGAAACGATATCCATTGCCTCTTATTGCTTTCAAATTTTTCTCGTGTCAACATAGAACAACTGGAGTGTTGTGTGATTTTTTGTGATTTTTCGGGGTACGTTTGGACATTTTTATGCATTAACTGAGTTTTCAATGCATTTATGTGCATAATTCAAATTTGAACTACATGCACATGCTCCAGTGCATATAAATTGGTTGAAAAATCAAACCTGTGTCCTTGGGTACATGCTTAGGTACCATGCAATAAATGGGCATGAATTTTAAACACTAGGGCACCGTTGATTGCCGGCAAAACATTGAGATGCCTGGTTTTTAAATTCTAGTAAATCCAAAATTCTGTTAACCATTCACGTGACGCCATGTGTCTTGGTTTTAATGGCAGTAGGAGGTGCCGTGCAGACAGCTGCTTGACCTTGACTGAAATGTGCCGAGCAGGATTTCTGCAGCTCTTGATCGCAAATGATTTAGATAGAACACCCATATGCAAAGTGAGAGCAGCGCATGATTTGTGCATCCCTTCAACGCAAACGGTTGTTCTGGACGACCCGTGTGCAACCACGTACAAACAATTTGGTAAGATTTGCATCTGTCATATTTGGTATGTTGCCATTTGTCAAACTGAAAAGATTTACATTTGTTGATCTAGTAACGTTGCCATTTGTCAATCCTGGTAACACTGCGATTTGTCAAAATATGCAGCTAGAAATCATTAGTACTATGTAATTTTTGCAACAAAAATTAAGTAATTAAGCATATATTTCATTCATAGATTAAGCAGTCATTTTTAATTTATACAAACAGTTCAACTCGACAGCTGAACCGATCAAATTTCTCCTCAATTGTTGCCAACCACGTACTGAAATAGCTAGCTCAACTATATATACTAGCTAATTTTAAGTACGTTCTACAGTTCGACCACACATCTATAGTAAGATGAACTGAACAAAATAGCCCCTAAATACTACTCCACGGAGGGGCTTTGTGCTACTTCCGGCAGCCTCTCCTCTGCCGAGCGCGCTCAGTGAGAGGCAGAGGAGGAGGAGGAGCCCACCGACGTGCCGGAGAAATGCAATACGGTGCTTGCCGCTTTTGCACGTTCGGCGAAGGTCTCCAGCTCGAATGCCCAATAGCGCTCCAGACGATCCCTCTCGAAGCGGCCGGACTGCTCGTAGATCTCCAGATTCCTCGCCTCTTCATCGGTGTGTGCTGCGGCCACGGCAGCGGAAAGGCTCTTTGCGTGCTCGACGAGGCGCTCCTCCTCCTCCCGCGGGAACTCGATGTAGCGTGCAAGGTCGCTCACGCACGTGCAGTCCTCCACCTCCGCCTCCCTCCTTTGAGCGGTGGTGGCGGAGCGGGTGATGATCCCGGCGGTCGACGATGGGCTGGCGGCCACGGTGGCCGATGATGGGGTGGCATCCACGACCACCACCTCCCGCCTTCGGGCCGCGGAGGCGGAGCGGGTGATGGCCACAATGGCCGGCAGTGGGGTGGCGGCCACGACGGCCACCTCCCGCCTTCGGGCCGCGGCGGCGGAGCGGGAGATGGCCCTGGCTTTCGACGGTGGTGTGGCGGCAACGGCGGCCGGCAACAGCTGCCGACGGGCAGCGGCGGCGGAGCGTGTGGTGGGTGTTCCACGCACACCCAACAGGGACGCCACACGCACTACACTACGCCGGGGACTGCGCCGCCGCCGCGGTGTAGCCTCCCAGCTGGAGCTGTCCTCTGATGACGGCAGAGTCCGGAGTGGCTGAGCGACGACGACGGACCGATGCCATTGGCGATTGTGGGAGAAGCAGAGGAGATAAGCTACAGGGAGGGAGGGGAAAATGCGACGCGAGACTCGCCGGCCATGAGGGTTTTTATAGCAGGCCAGTAAGTATTGGGATTTTGGGGGATTTCAACGAGTCGGGCGGGAAGCTTGCACGGGAACAGGCTCACCGACGATTCACTCATGCCACCATTCGGCCAAAAGAACGCCCCCGCGCGCTGCGCAAGCTTGCGCTGTAAGCCGTCTGCGGCAGCAGGGTGACAAGACGTGCGAGAGGATAACGAGAGGACACGTACACATACAGTTAATAGAAAAACATTTGTGATTTAATTACCTACTATAACCCATCCTGGTTTATAAGTAGGATTTAACTAATAAAATACGAATGCATGTCCCCATAGATTATATCATTGGAGTCGTATTTGAACATAGTTTCCAGCTATACAATTTTTGTAACATGCATTAACACTTTTTTGGTTAAATTTAAGGTTATACACCAGCATGCGTTTGCCCGCAACACACACAACTTATTCCATCACAAACAGCTCTGATGGATCAATTGTCTGCCACATATCGCACATGCAACTCTAATATGATTCGTGCTTGATGTCTCCGACATCGCTCGCACAGTTCGTCTTATTTGCCACGTATCACTATGTCGTCCTCTGCTCGCGTCCCTCGGCAAGCTCTGCTCGCCGTTAGGCGCCGCATCGCGCTGTGCTCACCGTTAGGCACCGCGACGAGCTCTGTCGCGTCCGTTGGCGCGCTCTGCTCGCGTCCGTCGGCGCGCTCAGCTTGTGGACAGCTTTTCCTTGAGGCGATCGCGCAACGCTCTGCTCGCGTCCCTTCGCACGCGCTCTGCCAGCGGTTGGGCGTGCGCACGATCACGTCGGGGCCCCATATGCATGCGGTTGCGCCGCGCACGTTGCCACGCGATGCAGTTACTTGCGGCATGATTGAGTTACGCGCTACAAATTAGAACTACCATCAGGGCCTGCCGATATTCCTGGCCGTCTGGCTTCCCCTTTAATTCCCGCGGTCATTATAACCTTAGTCTCTTCAACCTTTTAATCGCGCCCCACAACACAACAAGCACACTCATGATGACACATAGAGAGGGGATGTCCGGCGGCGCTCCAATGGAGTTCGGCGAGCATAGAGTGGAGACCCACGTGAGGGAGACGGGTCTCTTGGTGGTGTACACCATCGACCCAGCCGTGGTGGACGACTACATCAACAGCGTTGAGCAGTTGCTTGCTGGAGACAAGTACAAGGTGGTCGGTATCGACCTCCAGTACACCGCCGGTCGTCCCGGCATAGATCAGAAGGTTGCCGTCATGTCCTCATACCACTACTGCATGGCCACAGAGCCTTGCGGCCGTTTCAATAGGTTTGTCAACAGCACCGACTACAAGTTCGCCACGGTGGATACCAAAGACGATGTAAAAGCGCTCAGTGTTACGGGCTTGGCCTGCAAGAACCTTGTCAAACTGCGTGACCACTACGAGTGCAGGGCAGCACGAAGCAGGACTCCTTGGTCGAACTCGCCTCGGCCATCATCGACCCCTGCTACGAAAAGATGAAGCAGGATGCCCAGAGAACAAGTCCCATATCCTGGCACAAGGCCTGGATGCGGCAACTGGATGGACCTCACCTCAGGTTCACGGCCAAGAGCATGTACACATGCTACGAGATGCACAAGCGGATCGTTGACATGAGGAAGTGCCTCGTTACCCAAATCGACGAGCCCGGATCGAGCCACAAGAAGAGCAAGAGCGTCACAAGAAATAGATGATGATCAGATGATCGTTTATGCTAGTTAATCATGCATATAATACATAGTTTACTTTATTGGTGTGTGTGAAAATGTCATGTGTGTAGTAGCCACCTATGTAATTATGCATGTAATAGTTCACTTTGGTGTGTGCAAATGCCATGGTTGTAGTAGCCACCTATGTAAGTGGATGTTTAATTTGGTTATGCAAGCATGTCCTTATAAGTGTGTGTGTGTGTGTGTGTGTGTGTCTATATATATGTTGTTGTTCTGTATGCAATCCCGTCGCACAACACACACGTTTTATTAGCAGCAACCGTATGTGTTCTTATCGGTCTTCAGACACATTTCTAATTACAGACCTGTTTGCCGCGTATCACACACATCTTATTAAGTTGAACCGTTTCTATTCTAATGTCTCAACGCAAACAGTTCATTTGAGTGAACCGCATGCCGTATATCGCACATACCTTTGATCTGGCTGACCGTTTCTTTTGTGTTGCCTAATCACAAACAGTTCATCCGAGTGAACCGTATGATGTGTATCGCGCACGCCTCCATCTGGCAGCCCATTTCTTTTATTCCTCCTCATCGCAAACAGTTCATTGAACTGAACCGTATGCCATTCATCGCACACGCAACTAAAACCTGAACCGTGTTTGATGCATCCGTCATCGCAAACGTTTTACACATTTCTGACGGTTTTCATACAGCACCGTTTGCGATTATAGCATCGCACAAAGTTTCTCGAAGGGTCTCTGATCGTAGTGTCGCGTTAGCAGCATCCTGCAGTAGTGTGATGTATGTCTTGCTATGAATACCCGTGGTGACAATGGCGTATCATATTGATTCACTTGATATGTGTTTTGGCACTCAACTCACGGATTCCTGAGGTGACATTGGGGTAATCTATGCATAGGGGTTGATGCACGTTCTCGTCTTTTGTTTCTCCGGTAGAAATCTTGGGGCACTCTTTAAGGTTTTTTGTGTTGGATTGAGTATTATAAAGTGGAATTTGCTTTCGTGTTATTTTAGTGCGAACTCTTGATAGATCGATCGGAAAGAATAACTTGGTGTTATTTTAGTACGAACTCTTGATAGATCGATCGGAAAGAATAACTTGGTGTTATTTTAGTACGAACTCTTGGATAGATCGATTAGAAAGAATAGCTACAAACAATTTTTTCTTATGTTCTCCGCTAGATAAGAACTTTGGAGTGATTCTTCATTGCACGTGGAGGGATGCTTATGTGATCCAATTATATTAGCATTGTTGAGAGATTGCACTAGCGAAAGTACGGACCCTAGGCCTCATTTTTAAGCATTGCAATATTGTTTGTGCCCACTTTTGGTACTTGCTACCTTGCTGTTTTTAATTGTTACTATTACAAAAACCAATATCTACTATCATTACTACACTTTTATTACCATCTCTTCGCCGAACTAGTGCACCTATACAAATTACCATTGTATTTTGTGTGTTGGGAACACAAGAGACTCTTTGTTATTTGGTTGCAGGGTTGTTTGAGAGAGGCTATGTTCATCCTACGCCTCCCGCGGACTGACAAACCTTAGGTCATCCACTTGAGGTAAAATTGCTACTGTCCTACAAAACTCTGCGCTTGGAGGCCCAACACGTGTCTACAAAAATAAAATTGCGTAGTAGACTTCATTCTTATTTGTCATTTACAGTACACAAAACTCTGCGCTTGGAGGCCCAACACGTGTCTACAAAAATAAAATTGCGTAGTAGACTTCATTCTTATTTGTCATTTACAGTACAAATCAGTTTTACAACCATGTAATTTGTAGTGTGTCAGTGAGAAATTTGGTGTGTTCTCACATGGAACTAGACTGTCAAGCAATATGCAGGTGCTACTGTTGCTGAAACCATGATCAGACCCTAACTATAAGTTCTTGTAATTACAAACCTTCACCTGTATGTGTTGTTGTTTGATGGCGGATGTTGCAAACTATCTTGAATATCTAAGCATTATCTGATGATTAGCTAGTGTGTTTCCTTGCGTGTTTACCGTTCTTACACCTTTTGCTTTGCTTGCTATTCACAGACAATGCAGCATGTCTTGTGCACTAGCATTGAGAACAGCCGGCAGACCAACCCAATAATTGGTCGCATTGAGCGCAAGTCAGGGCATGGAGCTGGCAGGCCGACTAAGAAATTGGTTTGTGCAAACCTCTTCCCAAATCCTTGAGTTGCATTTTAGTATTCACTTGTTCACTTATTTATTGCATGCCCTGGGTTCAATTTCAGATTGATGAGGCTGCGGACCGATACAGTTTTATGTCAAAGATGTTAGGCGCTACATGGACTGAGTAGTTTATTCTGTCAATCTGGAGATGTCGAGCACCTAGCACCCTTGGTGTCGGCGGTGAAAGGCGTAATCCTGGAGGGAAAGATTGTCGTTGCTTCAATTGCTGAACAGTTCTTGAGTTTTAATATCACAATTCTTTGAAGCTTACAACGCTTGCAACGTTTGCGTTGCGCAACAAGCTTATCTGAGTTTGACAATGCATGAATGAATATATCCTCCCATATATGAAAGGGGTGTTTTTCTCCTTAGGAATGCTGTTGAAAACACGGAATAGACCAATTTACTCTAGATGCTCTTGGCCTTCACAGTTTGTTTGGTATACTTATACTGACTTGATTTCTTTTTGGTATTATACACATTTTTTTTCATGCATATTTCTGACTTGATTTGTTTTTTTTTTTGGCTTATGATAAGTTTGCTTCTAAAATTACTAATTACTAATTTTCTCGTTGACCTGACACAAAGCAAAAACAAAAATCTTGGATTTCCTTTTTACAGTAACTTGATTTTTCATGATATTTAGATTGGTCACATCTTTATATAGATTTTGCCTCCACGTTTAGTTTATCTTCTTTTTTTTTCTTTTGTGGGAGACATGCTTCCAAGGTTGTTTCATCCTGACTTGCTTCCAAGGTTGTTTCATGTGACCGCATGACACATGTGATTAGAAAACTCCAAATTCATATGGAATTAAGGTTGTTTGATTGTGATTAAAGTGGCGATGATACGAGCCTTTTTGGACTACACATTTATGAAGAGCAATGGGTTCGGGTTTCATGTCGGCCATATACATACCTGTCGTTTGGACTATAAATACCCTTGTGCTATCTTGTCCAAAATACACTGACAAGTGTTTTTAACATCTGAAACAAAAATTTGTATGTATGCAAAACATATACCCAATGTGTCGCAAGATATTAGATTCAGTTTAGACCTTGAAACAAAAAAGTCAAATCATGTTATGAATAATACTCATATGAGTTTTGGCTATAAATTTGTCCCATTAACATGTTAACTATTGAATTTGTTATTTTTGTTTCTCAAGCTCTGATTCAAACTACTTTTGATGCTTTGTGACATGGTAGATAATGTTATATATACTCCTTCCGTCTCAAAATAAGCGTCACTGATTTAGTATAAATTATTTGCTAAATTATTCTATACAACTAAGTGGTTGATTCTCGTTAACATATTTATCTCACATGTCACCTCAACATGCAACCATGCATGAGAAAAGCTTAAATGTTTAAATTATATTATGCTATTTACACATTCAATATTTAGTCTGTGTATTAGCTTTGGTCAAGTCAAGCTTTGTAAACTTTAACAAAGTTTATAAATAAAAATATTAACGTATAGAATAAAAATCAATACCATTAGATTCATTATTGAAAGTACTTTCACATCATATATATTTGCTATGGTAAATGTTTATATTGTTTTTTTATAAACTTGGTCAAACTTTACGAAGTTTGACTTCAGTCAAATCTAATGTGAAGAGTAAATAAAAATAGAGGGAGTATTTTATAACTATACAATAATCATATGTATTTTCAGTTTTAATTGTTAAATTGTCATAAGCTCAAAAAAATTCTTATATTATTGACATCCATATATTCATATGACCATACCTCATTGAAATATATTGCAAGCAATTCCCGCAACAATGCATGATGTATCATCTACTATTTAGAGTTTTTGAACGTCAGAGAATGATTTGGACGGCAGATGCACCGATAACACCACAAGAGTGTGTGTTGCACATGGTAAGTATCCTTTATTATTGACATCAGGCGTGACACCCCTAGGGCCGTATGGGTCAATTAGAGGTGGCATGTAACACCCCGGTTGTAACTTTCCATATTTGTAACTCCAACTCTTGCCATTTTCGGCATTGTGATATGATATTCCCTCCGTGGTTGGGTTTTTCTTCATTTTGCATTTTGTCCTTGTCTTGCATTTTACATCATGTCAGCATGTGCATCGCATTTGCATACGTGTTCGTCTCATAATTCCGAGCTTTTTCCCGTTGTCCGCTTTTGCAATCCGACACTCCTATCTCCCCCGGCGGTCCCTTTTACGTTTTTCCGTGTGTGGGTGCTAAACCTTCTCGAAATGGACCGAGGTTTGTCTAGTGGCCTTGGTATACCATCCGTAGACCACCGGTCAAGTTTCGGGTCATTTGGAGCTCGTTTGGTACTCCAACGGTTAACCGCACTCTCGCAAAGGCCTCTTTTAAGTTGTAGCCCAACACCCCTCCAAAACAGCCCAATAACCCATCTAAGTCATTTCTATGCTCTCCGTCGTTCGATCACGATCGTGTGGGCGAAAACTACACCTCATTTGGACTCTCCTAGCTCCCTCTATGCCTATTTAAGCAAACCCCCTCCAAATCCCGGATCATTCCTCCCCCGAAACCCTAAAATCTGCCCCTCCGCGCCGCCGGACACGTCCGGGCGAGCCGGACGCGTCCGCCCGCCGCCCGCCAACCGAGGCTGCCACGTCAACAGCCAGCGCCCCGCCGCCGCACCCGCCGCCGGCCCTCCCGGCCCGATTCGGGGCCCAGCCCATCGGGCCCGGACGAGCCAGCCGCCCGTCGCCTCCCGGCGCCCGCCGTGGCAGCCGGCGAACCGCCCACGCTCGCCGGTCGACTCCACCGCCGAGCCCGCCGCCTCTGCCGCGCCTCCCGCCCGACAACTTCGCCCCGCCGCCCGGGCTTCGCCCGGCCTCCGCTTCGCCTCGCCGCTCTCTTCTCCGTGGCCGCCTTCATCGGCCGGCCGCCTTCGGTCGCCCGGCTCACGCCAGTTCCCCAGCTGGCCTCGCCGCCCGCCCGCCGGCGCACCTCGCCCGCCTCCGGCGAGCTCGAGCCGCCGCCGCCCTCGACCGATCCGGCCGGCCCGATCAGGCCTCGGGTCGCGCGCGCCCGTTGACTTCTCCCTCTTTTTCTTTCTCTAAGTTTTTGCATCATTGATATTTTGTAGCTTTTTCAACGTGCTATATCTTTGCATCTGTAGATCCATTTTGCGCGTATAATATGTCAAAATGTTTGTCTCGAAGGGTAGATCATTTCATTCCATTGTATCATTTTCATTTGAGCTCATCTTGATGCCCGAAATGCTGTTGGAAGAGTGCTATGTGATGTTAGTTTCTGTTTCTTAACAGAACTTGCACTTTTGTTATTTTTGCCATGATTGATGTGTGCACCCTATGAATTGGAGTCCTACATGTGTTTTGTAATATGCCATGCCATCTTTCCAGGGGTGTATGCCTTGTATTTTTGTGATCTATGTGGTGACTAGCACAAGCATGCAAAGTAGGTGTCCTGATGTTGCTGTTTTCAGCCCTGTTTAGCTGATATTTTGATGCCATGTTAACTTGATGCTACCGAGAGATCCATGCATATTTTGAGATACTTCAGTAAGGATGTTTTGTTAAACATGTCTTGCTCTATCCATCCATGTCCTTGTTTGCAATTATGGAGTGCCATAGCTTGAGTCAATCGAGCTCTACTTTTGCTATAAAATGTTTCCTGGCAGATTGTTTACATGTTATTCAATTTTGCCAAGGTTATTGTGGTTGATCCATGTATGCTATGTTATTGTTCTTGCCATGTATGTATTCTATGCCATGTCTTCTTGATGTATGTATGCTTAGTTTATCATTTATGGCTCTGTAGTGAGTGCATTGAGCTTGTAAACATGCCTACTTGTTATCAGTTTTTGACATGCCATGTTGCTGAATCAGTTAACGAAACTTTCAATATTGACATGGGTGTTACTATATTTTCGAGTCCTTTTTGGCTTATGGTCAGTAAGGGACTTTTGTTCTATGCTTTGAGTAGATTCATGCCATGCCTTGTTTTGCTATTTTAAGGTCCTGTAGCATGTAGTTTTGCTGCTCTGAACATTGCAACCTAATGCTGTTTTGCCATGTCCAGCCTGATATTTTGTGCATTTTTGCCATGCTTGTTTGAACCTGTTATGATGTGATTTAGCCGAAGCTCAGTGCTCATCTTTTGTCAAGCATCTTGTGTAGATCACTGCCATGTACTTTGTTGATACGTTTGGGTGCAGTAGCTTAATTATTTGTTGCTTGCTAAGTGGCATCATGCTGTTAATGGCAGATTTGTGCCATTCTTGTTTTGCTTGTCATTTGCAAAGCGTGCATCCGATTCCGGTGATCTTTATATCGATTTCAACCGAAATCATCTCATGTTTCCAGTGGCATACTTGGTTTGCCAAGTTGATGCCTGGTTCATCATTTTCCTTCCGGAGCGCGCATACGCATTGCATATCACATCCCGCATATCATGCCATGTTTTGCATCATGTTGATTGTGCATTGCACCGTGATTTATTGTGGTTCATTTGTTTGTGTTGTTGTTTTAGGTAGAGCCGGGAGACGAGTACGTGAACGAGGAACCTGTTGAGAACGCTTACGAGGATCAAGCTTTCGTCAACTCTGAGAACATTGCGAGCAAGATGACCATACCCTCGAAATCACTTCTATCTTTGCTATGCTAGATGCTCGCTCTGTTGCTATGCCTATGCTGCCATGCCTACCACTTGCTATATCATGCCACCCATATTGCCATGTCAGCCCCTAACCATCCTTTCCTAGCAAACCGTTGATTGGCTATGTTACCGCTTTGCTCAGCCCCTCTTATAGCGTTGCTAGTTGCGGTGAAGATGAAGTTTGTTCCTTGTTGGAACATGGAGATGTTGTTCCTTGTTGGAACATGTTTACTTGTTGGGGATATCACAATATATATCTGCTATAATTAATACATCTATATACTTGGTAAAGGGTGGAAGGCTCGGCCTTATGCCTGGTGTTTTGTTCCACTCTTACCACCCTAGTTTCCGTCATACCGGTGTTATGTTCCTTGATTTCGCGTTCCTTACACGGTTGGGTGATTTATGGGACCCCCTTGACAGTTCGCTTTGAATAAGACTCCTCCAGCAAGGCCCAACATTGGATTTACCATTTGCCACCTAAGCCTTTTTCCCCCGGGTTTTCGCGAGCCCGAGGGTCATCTTTATTTTAAACCCCCCCGGACCAGTGCTCCTTCGAGTGCTGGCCCGAACCGAAAGCAGATCAAGGGGCCACCACGGGGAAACTCGAGGTTTGGTTTTACTCGTAGGATGTCTCATCCGGATGTGCCCTGAGAACGAGATATGTGCAGCTCCTATCGGGATTTGTCGGCACAATCGGGCGGCTTTGCTGGTCTTGTTTTATTGCTGTCGAAATGTCTTGTAGTCCGGGATTCCGAGATTGATCGGTTTTTCCAGGTAGAAGGAATATCCTTCGTTGACCGTGAGAGCTTATAATGGGATAAGTTGGGACACCCCTGCCGGGTAATATCTTTCGAAAGCCTTGCCCGCGGTTATGAGGCAGATGGGAATTTGTTAATGTCCGGTTGTAGAAAACCAGAAGTTGACCTCGAATAAAATACACATCAATCAAGCGTGTGTAACCGTGATGGTCTCTTCTCGGCGGAGTCCGGGAAGTGAACACGGTGTTGGGGTTATGTCTGACGTAAGTAGTTCAGGATCACTTCTTGATCGCTACTAGCTTCACGTCCGCGCTTTGCTTCTCTTCTCGCTCTCTTTTGCGAAGTAGCCACCATATATGCTAGTCGCTTGCTGCAGCTCCACTATACTACTCTGTCCTTCCTATAAGCTTAAATAGTCTTGATCTCGCGGGTGTGAGATTGCTGAGTCCCCGTGACTCACAGATACTTCCAAAACAGTTGCAGGTGCCGACGATGCCAGTGCAGGTGACTCAACCGAGCTCAAGTGGGAGTTCGACGAGGAACGTGGTCGTTACTATGTGTCTTTTCCAGATGATCAGTAGTGGTGCCCAGTTGGGACGATCGGGGATCTGTGTAGCATTTGGGGTTTCTTCTTTATTTTGGTTCCGCAGTCGGACCTTGAGTGTACTCTGAATGATGGTTGTTTATTTATGTATTGTGTGAAGTGGCGACTGTAAGCCAACTATGTATCTCTTTCCCTTATTTATTACATGGGTTGTGTGAAGATTACCTCACTTGCGACATTGCTTTCAATGCGGTTATGCCTCTAAGTCGTGCCTCGACACGTGGGAGATATAGCCGCATCGAGGGCGTGACATGGCACTAGGCCTCATATGTCATTATGTCAGTGACACATGATTGGAATTTTGTTAAAGATAAATTAAAACATGGTGCTCTGTATGCGGAAAGTGCTCTTCTAATCCTGAGCTTAAATGCTCCTTCGTGAATAGTAAAATGAAAAAAAAATCCTTTTTATACAACAAACATTGCTTAGTTGGTTTTCGTTGTGCAAATTTTTATGATGAAATCACATTCGTGGAGGTTTGAAAAAACAACAAAATCGGCACTGCAAAATACTTTCAAAATTAGACTTTTTGAAGCATCGTTTTTGTTGTTTCGCCCAGAGCATTAGGAATGTTTTCAATTCACGAAAATTTGCACGTCCATAGAACATTCAGCAATATTTCTTGCCAACTTTTTTTTCAGTTTTTTCTATTTTACTATTAATGGGAGTGTAATTAAGCTGTGGAGCAGAAACTCCACATCTAAACGTATGGTCTTTACCCACCCGGAGGCCAGGACCCGGGTAAAATCAGTGTCATCCTCTTCGCCAACGGTATCCCTTTAGACACCATCTTCTTTCTATCTCAGCTTGGGAGATTTATGAGATCGTCGGAGCATCATTCGTGGACTGTCGGCTCTCACTTCCTCAACATCGGAGCGCGCAGGAAAGAGCCAGGCGCAACCCATCCAAAGCTTGAAGTTGGCGAGGTATTGCGGGTCTTCGCGGATTGGATTCAAAAATTTCGCGCTTCCAATAATGGCTTCAAATGAGCTCAACTCTCGCAGCTCAGCGACCAACCGCGAGGCTTGACGTCGAGGCGCCGGGGCAGCAGCAGTTGGCCCTCCGCCGCGAGCGCGCGCTGGATCACACGAGCCGCGAGCAAGGATGGGGATCAATCGAGACGATGCCCATCCAACTCGCGATAGTATAATCTCCGGCGATTAGAAAATCGTGATGATTGATCGGTAGGTAGTGAAGCCTTGAGGTGGTTTCCATTCATACGCATCCATTCAGCTTGCATTTGACTTTGTGATTACAAATGTCCACATGGGGTGCCTCTTCCACGCTCCAATGGTCCCGATGGCAAGTTTTTCCCGAAAATTGGCAACAACCAGATATATTTATAGATGTCTTAATAATGGAACAATATATATATAAATTAACTCCGGCATTTTTTTACCAATTATATGCTACGAGTGGAACAATATAATAGTGCTGGAACATTTTGCAGTTTATACAGTAATGATGGCTTTTGGCGGAAGATAATAAGTTTGTTTTTCAAAAAGGGGGCAAATAATAAGATGACAAACAAAAACCTTGTTATTACTGAAAATAAAACCAACCAATAGCCGATTAACAAAAACAATCATGTAGTCTCCAGGGATGCAAAATGCGTAAGATTGCCGAGACGTGAGGTACCTCATGTAACCCTTCTTACGTCAATACTTCTCTTGTGGGGGGTTTGAAAAGACTAGAGCGCGAGTAAGTCTCAAGAATTATAAGCATCATGCCAATAATGCCTCTCTCTTCAAAAACAAAATTTGAACATCGATGGGATTGGCTGCCTGATTTGTTTTAGTTTTTTGTTAGCTTCTCTTCTCGTTTTCATAGATTGGACTTTTAGAGTTCTACTAGTTTAGTATATCAAGGTTCAGAAAGACTAGAGCGCAAGTGAGTCCTATGAATTACTATAAGTGCCACACAAATAATGGTTCTCTCTCCATCAAAAAAATCAAACAGCGACGGGATTGCAGGGCTGCCTGCTTTTTTATGGTTATTTTCAATTTTCGTACATTGAATTTTAGAGTTCTAGTTTTGTTTGGATTTGAGCTGACGAGTGATGATTCTCTTCACATAGTAAGAATCTTTTATGAAGTATCATGTGTGTTTGGTAAGTTTTTCTAAAATCGATAATGGAATATCAATTAACTAGGGCAATTTTATTTATCAATATACTTATAATTTTAAAACAATGAGTGGAGCAATATTAATGCTGGAACACTTCATATTTTTTCATGCAACACTGGTAGGTATTTGTAGAAAACTAATAATATGATAAACGAAAACCTATTTTTTGAAGGAACAAACAAAAACCTATTTCTACTAGTTTAGTCCATCAAGATTCAGAAAAGACTAGAGCATTGTGAGTCTTACAAATTACTATAAGTGCCACACCAATAATGGCTCTCTCTCCATAAAAAATCGAATGCCGATGTGATTACAATGCTGCCTAATTTATTTTGGTTATTTTTCCAGTTTCTGTGCATTGACTTTTAGAGATCTAGTATTGTCTGGATTTGAGCCGACGAGTGATGATTCTCTTCACATAGCAAGAATCTTTATGAAGTATCATGCGTGTTTGGTAAGTTTTCCTAAAATTGGCAATAGTGGAATATAAATTTACTATGGCAATTTTATTTATCAATAGACCTATAATTTTAAATCCATGAGTGGAGCAGGAATAATGCTGGAACACTTCATATTTTTCCTACAACAAATGGTGGGTATTAGCTGAATAAGAATAATATGACAAACAAAAATCTATTTTGTGGACGACAAACAAAAACCTATTTCTACCAGTTTAGTTAGTCGAGGTTCAGAAAAGCTGGAGCGCAAGTGATTCCTATGAATTATTATAAGAATCTTTATGAAATGTCATGCATGTTTGGTAAGTTTTTCTACAATTGGAAATAATGGAATATAAATTTACCAGGACAATTTTATTTATCAATAGACCTATAATTGTATAACCATGAGTGGAGCAATAATAATGTTGGAGCACTTCATATTTTTTCCCTACAACAATGGTGAGTATTAGCAGAAAATTAATAACATGACAAAAAAACCTATTTTTTGGAAACAAATGAAAATCTATTTCTAGTAGTTTAGTCAGTCGAGGTTCAGAAAAGACTGGAGCGCAAGTGAGTCCTATAATCTACTATAAGTGCCATGCCAATAATGAGGCTCTCTCTCTGCTTCTTGATTTATTTTGTTTTTTTTAGTTTATGTACATTGACTTTTAGAGTTCAAATTTTGTTTGGATTTGGGCTGACGGGTGATGAACTGATGATTCTGCTCACACAGTAAGAGTATTTAGGAAGTATGATGCATGTTGATAAAAGTTGGCGATAATGGAATATAAATTTATTAGAGAAATTTATTTATCAATAGACCTCTGATTTCAAAACCATGAGTGGATAATTAACAATGCTTGAACACCTCATATTTTTAGCTAAAACAATGATGGGTATTAGCTGAATAATATTAATATGACGAACAAAAACCCATTTTTTGTAGGGAACAGATAAAATCTTATTTCCACTAGTTTAGCCCATCGAGGTTCAAGCATTGAATAACGATACATCAATAAAGACCGGAGTGCGAGTGAGTCCTTTAAATTACTATAGTGCCACATCAATAATGACACATACACACGCTCTATCCCCCCCCCCAACACCCCCACACCCCCACAAAAAAATGAACCCCGACGGGATTACATGTCTGTCTGATTTATTTTGTTTATTTTTATAGTTTTTCTACGTTGACCTTTAGAGTTCTAATTATGTTTGGGTTCGAGCTAACAAGTGATGATTATCTTCGCTCTATAAGAATCTTTTTGAAATATCATGCGTGTTTGGCAAATTTTTCTACAATTGGCAATAATGGGATGTAAGCTTACTAGGGCAATTATATTTATCAATAGACTTGTCATTTTAAAACCATGAGTGGAGCAATAATAATGTTGGAACACTTCGTACTTTTTCCTGCAACAATGGTGAGTATTAGGAGAAAATAATAATATAACAAAAAATAACCTATTTTTAACGAACAAACAAAATCTATTTCCACAAGGTTAATCCGTCGAGGTTCAGAAAAGACCGGAGCGCGAGTGAGTCCTATAAATTACTATAAGTGCCATGCCGCTAATGAGTCTCTCTCTCTCTCTCTCTCTCTCTCTCTCTCTCTCTCTCTCTCTCTCTCTCTCTCTCTCTCTCTCTTCCATAAAAACATTGAATACTGACCGGATTACAGGGCTTCCTGATTTTTCTAGTTTCGGTACGTTGACATTTATAGTTCTCTAGTTTTGTCTGGATTTTAGCTGACGAGTGATGAACTGATGATTCTCTTCACACTGTAAGAATCTTTATAGTATCATGCGTGTTTGTTAGGATTTTATACAAATGTCAATAATGGAATATAAATTTACTATGGCAATTTTATTTATGAATAATCTATTTTTAAATCACGAGAGGAAGAACAACAATGCTGGAACACAATATAGTTTTTAGTGCAATGATGGTGGCTTTTAGTAGAAAACTAAAAAATGTGAAAAACTAAAACCTTTTCTTGGAAAAAAAACGGTTACTGACAACAAGGACTCTCGCGGGCAATCTTATTTTTGACGGTTCTATTCACATAAGAGTGATGATATGCAGACGACAACCTTTACCCGATCCCTGAACGACCCTATCGATCACACCATCAATGAATAGGCAAAGTGCAGTCCCAACCATCAGCCCTTCTTAATTTGCAGGATTCTCAAAATGCAGGAGCATGGAAAATAGAGAATTAAAGTGACATGCCCTCTTGAATCCCGTGGGATGAGCGTAGTGTTTGAAGCCACGTGAAAAGCAAAGCACTTGTAAAAAGAGGTTGAAGTGGACCTCCTATTCCTGTATGATTTAAAGCGACTAACATAGGGAAAAAAATCTTAAAGTGCTTGATGCTACATGAAAAACAAAACACATGATTTCTTGAGGAAAAAACTCCTATAGGAATCATATATGATTTAAAGCACTTGTAAAAAGATGCTGAAGTGGCGAATATCCAATTCTGAGCCCGGGCTCATCTGCACCCGATCAAGAAAAAATTCATCAAAAATTCAAAAAAATCCAAATTTTTTGTGCATGGTAGATAATTTGGTGCGTGAGGTGCGCTCCAAATTTCAGAACATTTGGACATTTGAGTAGCTCCAAAAAAGACAAACTGGGTCAGAACAGTATACGAACAGTACACTATTTAACAGACCCTAAAATGTCTTTTTTGCCGAAAGCTACTCAGATGTCCAAATGATTTAAAATTTGGACCGGACATCATGCATTAAATTGTCTACCATGCCAAAAACAATTAGATTTTTTTTTAAAAAAATCAGGTGCAGATGCTCTAGGAGCCAAAACGCCTCACTCTTGAAGTGGACCCTAGATTCATGGAAGACAAAACACATGATTTCTTGGGGGAAAACCTCCTATTCCTATATGATTCAAAGCGACCAACATAGAAAAAATTCTTAAGAATGATTCTAAACTTCCAAAAATCCTGTGAAATTTCTTTTGAATCAAAGAGCCATAAATAAGGTCGCTCCCAGTATATATATAGAGCAACCGCTGAAGCTTCTTCTCAAGGCAATGCCAATGCTAACTATGGATGCGGCCACGGGCATGGACAGTGCTGGCCTTCTGCTGCTCCTTCTCGTCTTGCTCACCGGTCTCTTCGTGACTTTGTTTCGATCGCGTGGGCCGAGGGATGGTGGAACCGCACCGAGCCCACCGTCGCTCCCGCTGCTGGGCCACCTCCACCTGATCAAGAAGCCGCTGCACCGCTCGCTGGCCACGCTGGCCGCCTCGGTGCACGGCCGCGGCGGGGCCCTGGCGCCGCTCGTGTCGCTGAGGCTCGGGGCGCGCCCGGCGCTCCTCGTGTCCACGCACGCCGCCGCCGAGGAGTGCTTCACGGTGCACGACGCCACCCTGGCGGCACGGCCGCGGCTGCTCGTGGGGAAGCACCTGGGGTACAACTACACGGCGATCACCTGGGCCTCCCACAGCGCCTACTCGATCGGCCTCCGCCGGTTCCTCGCCGGAAATATCTTCTCGGCGCCCCGCCTCGAGGAACGCGCGGCCGACCGCCGTGCCGAGGTCACGTCCCTCGTGGATAATCTGCTCCACGACGCGGCGGCCGGCGGCGCGGCGGGGGTCACGGTCACCCTCCGCCCTAGGATCTTCGAGCTGGTGCTTAACGTGATGATGCGCGCCGTGACGGCACACGGGCACGCCGGCGACGTGCGCAGGTTCCAGGAGTTCGTCGAGGAGTCGTACGTGGTGGTCGGCGCGCCCAGCGTCGGGGACTTCTTCCCGGCGCTGCGGTGGGTCGACCGTCTGCGCGGCATCGACGCCGCGTACGCGAGGCTGCAGACGAAGCGTGATGCGTTCGTCGCGGGCCTCGTCGACGACCACAGACGGAGGCGCAGCAACGCCGGCGGCGACGGAGACACGACCAGCGTCATCGACGAGCTCTTGGCGCTGCAGGAAACCGACCCCGAGTACTACACCGACAACGTCGTCAAGGGCATCGTCTTGGTGAGTAGCATCATGTTTAGTTGATAATCTTCGTAGTAGCTGCAACTAATGCCCAATCCAATCCAGGTGCTGTTCACCACCGGGACTGACACGACGGCGCTGACCATCGAGTGGACGATGGCGCTGCTGCTGAAGCACCCGGAGATGCTGCAGAAGGCAAGGAACGAGATAGACGCCAGCGTCGGCACGGGGCGGCTGGTCGAGGAGTCGGACATGGCCAACCTCCCCTACCTGCAGTGCGTCGTGAAGGAGAGCCTCCGGCTCTGCCCCGTCGGCCCGCTCATCCCGGCGCACGAGGCCATGGAGGACTGCACGGTGGGCGGCTTCAGGGTCCGGCGCGGCACGATGATCCTCGTGAACTCGTGGGCGATCAACCGGGACGCCGACGCCTGGGACTCCCCGGGGGAGTTCAGGCCGGAGAGGTTCTTGGACGCCGACATGGCCAAGGCCGCGCCCATGCTGCCGTTCGGGCTCGGCCGGAGGCGGTGCCCGGCGGAAGGGCTGGCCATGCGCCTTCTTGGCTTCACGCTGGCGGCGCTCGTGCAGTGCTTCGAGTGGGATGCCCGGGAAGGCCGTGCCATTGACATGGCCGAAGGTGCCGGCCTAAGCATGCCAATGGCCACGCCGTTGGCGCTTGTTTGCCGGCCCCGAGGACTCGTCAAGGGCTTGCTCTCTGCTTCCGCTTGATGGACCGATTGAGCAATGGTTTCTTTCTGAAGAAAATTTTAAATAATTTGGTGTGAACTGTTCGTTAGCAGCCGGTGATTGTTCACAACAAAAAATGTATCTGATGAACGTTCCAAAACTATCCTTACTATCACCAATACGTGAGTGTGCGGGGGGGCATGCATAAAATTGTAAGTGTGTTATATCATCGAAAATCCCTCAAAAGTTTGTATTTTACAATTTGTTGGAACAAAAGTTACATTAGAAACTTGGGAATGTATACGAATTCCCTCCAAAAAAATGTATACGAATTCAGAAATGTTATTATTACTGAAAAGAATGTAAGAATCTTCCTAGGTCTTTCTCCTCTCAAAAGAAATTTTCCTAAGTTATCTAAGATCACCCGTTCAAAAAAAATCTAAGATCCTCACATTCATGAGTGCTTTCTCAAATGTTGGCTTCATCACCCTACCAAATAATGATTTTTTTTCGCAAATATGCAATGGTGTGTATCTTTTCAATGATAGAAGAAGAATGATATCTTGGGGTTACAACCGCTCACCAAGCCATGTGCACATAAAGGCATGCTAGCGAGTGGAGAAGCAAATAGGAAAAAGTCTCGGGTAGGATGTTCTTGAGCCTGGTGGCGCTGGCCTTAGCCCAGAGGCACGCCTCGTCTGTGATGGTTGTGGAGATGTAGAGACCGAGGTTCAGTCGCCGCCGAAGATGCAACCGTTGCGGTGCTTTCAAGACGGGGGAAACCCTCGCCGCCGCCAGGGGCTCTCCCGTCTCAGCCACAACCGCATCGCCACAGCCGAGGGGCTGCCGGGCGGTTCGGCCGCCAGGATGGCGGCGGCGGGGCGATTCGTCCCCCCCACCCCTTTCTTGCGCCGGACCCCCGCATCGCCGCCGCCAGATGGCCGGCCGGCGTGGCCGCGCCGGGCCTGAGGATGGTCCCCCCCCACCACCACCTCGCGCTGGAGCTCCCCACCACCACCACCTCGCGCTGGAGAACCCCCCTTCCTCCCATGTCCCCAGATCGGATCTGGCGTGCCATGGGCTCTCCCTCCCGTCCAGCTGCTGTGGCCCCCTCCTGCCGCTCCGGCGCGGTGGCGCGCCTGCTTGCGGTGACCCTCCCACGTCTGTCTCCTGTCTCCCATGGGCGCAGCTCTTCTTGCTGCTACAGATTGGGGCGGATGTGGCCCTTGGGTGTGGTGGCCGGGCAGGCCGGGGCTCGGTCCTGCCTCGGTGCAGTTCACCCTCCGTCCCTGACGGCGCCTCCTCCGAGCTGCGGCAACGACTTGTGTTTGTGTGGTCGCGGCGTTCTTTGGCAGGCGGCTGAAGTTTCATGGTGGTTCTTTGTCGGCACTGCTCCAGTCCCGGCGTCCACGGGCCTGCGTTCTCCAGTGTCCATGGTCTGCTGGCATCCCCACTGGCGCGGCCTCGGCCCCGGCTGACTAGTTGCTGCTCCCCTTCCAGCATCTTCGGTGCGCCGGCGTCCTGGTGGTTACGCCTCCAGCAACACGGAGCTGCGTTTCCTTCCGGCTCCAGTTTGCCGGTGGCGCTGGTCGCCATCCTACCATCCGTGTCGACCCTCTGCCCTGCTGCCTCTTCAACCCCGTCCACCTACACGTCACCTATTGCAAAGCTCGCGTTTTTGCCGATGGCACAGGTGCAGCCCCACCCTCCTTTTGAGGTAGCAGTCGACATGCATGTTTACTCTTGCATCTTCGGGTCCTGATCTGGTGGATATGGGATTGCTCAGACTCAAGGCCAGGCGAAAGCCATGCTCGATGCTGGCAGCGGCGACACCCGTGGATGTCGTTCCCCTTCCTGGAGGCGCTGTCATGACCTTTATCCGAGCCCCTCTTCGAGCATCAGGGGAAACCCTAGGTCCGGCTTTTCGGATCGGATGGCGACGGCGTCACGACGTCGTTCCCCTTCTTGAAGGCGCTATCTTGCTCGCTCGTGGAGTCCCTAGTGTTGGAATTGAAGATGTTCGATGGTTTGCTCTTTTGGCTTACTACTCTAATTTTAGGCTCAGTGGGTTAGCTGTGTGTTTATCCCTGTTCGGGCTGAGCACCCCTTGTCTCTGCTCCGGGTACCATGTGCATGCCTCCTTGCATTCATGTCATGTGTTGTATCCTCGGCTGTACTCATTCTCCTTCTATCTATCAATGAAAAGACACACAAGCTTTGCGTATTCACGAAAAAAAGGCACCAAGAAGTAAGGATGATGAGAGAGACCAATCCTTGCGAGTCGATGCCGGTGCGTGATCGCAGGACGTAGCCCACTAGGACTGGAAAGCCGTGTCACCAAGTGTTAAGTCACCGTTGACCTGGCCCATCCAAGAATCTTGTGCCAGACCTGCCTGGAGAAGGAGTATCTTGCTAGTAGATGTTGCATGGTCCCAGGATCTTGATTCGCCATAGGGCACAAGTAGTTTCGTGAGGGAGGCCGTGGAGAGCGAGGCGGTCACCTTTCCAACAAAAGTGCTGCAAAGCTAGCCATAGAAAGAACTTGATGCGCAGCAGCGCCCAAGGCTTCCGGTCAATTTTTAGTGTGGGTATTCGCAAGCGTCAAAGAAGAGCGCCTCATAGCAGGAGTTAGCTAAGTACATGGCCGAGGCGGTCCAACGCCAGCTTAAGGTATGAGGCGCATCCGAGAGGTCAATGTGGTGCAGTTGCCGCCAGAGGTCAATGTACTCGACCATGGCCGCTGGGCCCAGCGCCCCCTGGATATCCTGCACCCAGGAGCGCATGTGGAGGCCCTCCTGGATGGTATGGGTCTTGTGGCGACGCCGAGGGACAAGCGCGAAGATAAATGGGGCGATCTTGGCCACAGGTCATCCCTCGAACCAATGGCTGATCCAAAACTTGCAAATGCTGCCGTAGACTAGGTTCCAGATGGTAGACACCCTGAAGATGGTGCTGGAGTCTGGATCGTGGGGGTGTGTAGATGGCTCCAAGGGCGGGAGGGATCCGTGTGCTAGATTAATTAAAGCACCAACAACAGAAAATACTTTTTAGGGGCAAGATATATATGTTGGGGATCGTAGTAATTTCAAAAAAAATCCTACGCACACGCAAGATCGTGGTGATGCATAGCAACGAGAGGGGAGAGTGTTGTCCACGCACTCGTGAGACCGAAGCGGAAGCATTATGACAACGGTTGATGTAGTCATACGTCTTCACGATCGACCGATCCTAGTACCGAACGTCTGACACCTCCGCGATCTGCACATCGTTCAGCTCGGTGGCGCCCCACGAACTCACGATCCAAAGAGAGTGTCGAGGAGAGCTTCACAAGACGACGGCGTGATGACGGTGATGATGAAGCTACCGGCGTAGGGCTTCTCCTAAGCACTATGACGATATGACCGAGGTGGATTATGGTGGAGGGGGGCACTGCACACGGCTAAGAGATCAATGATCAACTTGTGTGTCTATGGGGTGCCCCCCTCCCCCGTATATAAAGCAGTGGAGCAGGGGGAGGGCTGGCTGAGGGAGTCCTGGATTAGGGGGTGTCCGGATAGCCGAACTATCACCGTTGGCCGGACTCCTGGACTATGAAGATACAAGATTGAAGACTTCGTCCCGTGTCCGGATGGGACTTTCCTTGGCGTGGAAGGCAAGCTTGGCGATACGGATATGTAGATCACCTACCATTGTAACCGACTCTGTGTAACCCTAACCCTATATGGTGTCTATCTAAACCGGAGGGTTTTAGTCCGTAGGACGAACAACAATCATACCATAGGCTAGCTTCTAGGGTTTAGCCTCTCTGATCTCGTGGTAGATCCACTCTTGTACTACCCATATCATCAATATTAATCAAGCAGGAGTAGGGTTTTACCTCCATCGAGAGGGCCCGAACCTGGGTAAAACATCGTGTCCCTTGTCTCCTGTTACCATCCGCCTAGACGCACAGTTCGGGACCCCCTACCCGAGATCCGCCGGTTTTGACACCGACATTGGTGCTTTCATTGAGAGTTCCTCTGTGTCGTCATCCTTAGGCCTGATGGCTCCTTCGATCATCAACAACGACGCGGTCCAGGCCTCCAGGGTGAGACTTTTCTCCCCGGACAGATCTTCGTATTCGGCGGCTTTGCACTGCGAGCCAATTCACTTGGCCATCTGGAGCAGATCGAAAGCTACGCCCCTGGCTATCAGGTCAGATTTGGGAGTTTGAACTACATGGCCGACATCCGCGGAGACTTGATCTTCGAAGGATTTGAGCCACAGCCAAGCGCCGCCTTTGTCTCGATGGGCACGATCTAGCTCTCCCGCCCGAGCGGTGCCAAAGGCCGCACCAGCGTCCGCTCCGACCCTTAGCTCGGAGCCGACTCCGCCGATCGAGGACGAGTGGCTGGACACCGCCTCGGGGGCTACAATCTCTATGGCGATTAAGCCGAACTCCATCCCTGTCCTTTGCGAAGACCGTGACTCCAAGGTGCCGGACTCCTCTCCGGACTCCGAACCCTCCGCGCCCCTGCCAATCGAATCCAATTGGGCGCCGGTTATGGAGTTCACTGCCGCGGACATCTTTCACCACTCGCCCTTTGGCGACATCCTGAATTCACTAAAGTCTCTCTCTTTATTAGGAGAGCCCTGGCCGGACTACGGTCAGGAAGGTTGGGATGCAGACGACGAAGAAATTCAACGCCCACCAACCACCCACTTTGCAGCCACTGTCGATGATTTAACCGACATGCTCGACATCGACTCCA
Source organism: Aegilops bicornis (assembly GCA_021605145.1). Classification (NCBI taxonomy): domain Eukaryota; kingdom Viridiplantae; phylum Streptophyta; class Magnoliopsida; order Poales; family Poaceae; genus Aegilops; species Aegilops bicornis. Next base: position 131,054,366 of record CM038674.1, on the reverse strand, counting down.
AGACATCGGCGGTATGGACGCATTTATGCTGGAGACGACCAAAACCAGCGCCTCTGGCACTGGAAGGCTACCTCGTCATACGACATATACATGGTGGACATCCCAAAAGATGGGAACGGCGATGGAACAGCGGAGGATGACCCCTCCAAGAAACAGCCCAAGCGCCGGCGTCAGCGGCGCCGCTCTAAATCTCGCCACAGCAAAAACGGTGATTCCGCACGGAGATAATAACACCCCGGACGGTCAAGACAACCTCCTCCAGCAGGATTCAACACAGAGGAGGGAGAAGCCAGCCCTCATGATAGAGCGGCGACAGGAGGTGGAGGGCGATAATTATATGCCTCCCTCCGAAGATGAGGCAAGCCTCGGCAGCGGCAATTTGTCGTGCCTAAGGATCCCGCCGAGCAGAGGCGTTTCAAACGCAGGCTTATGGCCACGGCAAGCAGCCTCAAGAAAAAGCAGCAGCAGCTTAGAGCTGACCAAGACTTTCTAGCTGACAGATGGACTGAAGTCCTTGCAGCCGAAGAGTACGAACTCAAACGCCTCTCCAAGAGATACCCAAAACGCAGGCTGCTGCCCCAATTAGAGGAAGAAGCACCCAAACCTACATCACCAGCGCATGATGCGGCCGACCGGCCACCCCGTGGCCGCGACAGAGAGGCCTCTAGACCCTCCATTCAAGCCGCACCCCGGCGTCGCTCGAAAAGTACCAAGGCACGGGGAAATGCGCCAGACCTGCGAGACATATTGGAGGACAAGGCAAGGCAAACAAGATCGATCTACGGATCGCGTGGGCGCCCCACGACACGCGATGATAACCGTCACACCGGATATAGCAATTCCGGCCGGGCTGAACACAGTAGACAAAGCTCATTTGAGCTGCGTCGTGATATAGCTCAATACAGAGGCGCTGCACACCCACTATGCTTCACAGACGAAGTGATGGATCATCAAATCCTCGAGGGTTTCAAACCCGTAAACATCGAATCATACGACGGCACAACAGATCCTGCGGTTTGGATCGAGGACTACCTCCTCCATATCGACATGGACCGCGGTGATGATCTACACGCCATCAAATACCTCCCACTCAAGCTTAAAGGACCAGCTCGGCATTGGCTTAACAGCTTGCCAGCAGAATCAATTGATTGTTGGGAGGACCTGGAAGCCGCATTCCTTGATAACTTCCAGGGCACATATGTGCGACCACCAGACGCCGATGACCTCAGCCACATAATTCAGCAGCCAGAAGAATCGGCCAGACAATTCTGGACACGGTTCCAAACCAAGAAAAATCAAATCTTTGACTGTCCGGATGCAGAGGCCCTTGCAGCCTTCAAACATAACATCCGCGACAAGTGGCTTGCCCCGCACCTAGGACAGGAAAAGACGAAATCCATGGCAGCCCTCACAACACTCATGACCCGCTTTTGCGCGGGAGAGGACAGCTGGCTAGCTCGTAGTAACAACTTGACAAAAAAACCCTAGTAGTTCGGATACCAAGGACAGCAATGGCAGGTCGCGTCGCAACAAGCACAAGCGCCGCATTAACGGCGACAATGTTGAAGACACGACAGTCAATGCCGGATTCAGAGGCTCTAAACCCGGTCAGCGGAAAAAGCCGTTCAAAAGAAATACTCAGGGCCCGTCCAATCTGGACCGAATACTCGATCGCTCGTGCCAAATACATGGCACCCCCGAAAAACCAGCCAACCACACCAACAGGGATTGTTGGGTCTTCAAACAGGCAGGCAAGTTAAATGTCGAACTCAATGACAAGGGGCTGCATAGCGATGACGAGGAGGAGCCCCGGCCGCCGAACAATAGAGGACAGAAGGGCTTCCCCCCACAAGTGCGGACGGTGAACATGATATACGCAACCCACATACCCAAAAGGGAGAGGAAGCGTGCACTAAGGGACGTATATGCGATGGAGCCAGTCGCCCCGAAGTTCAACCCATGGTCCTCCTGCCCGATCACTTTTGATCGAAGGGACCACCCCACTAGCATCCGCCACGGTGGATTCGCCGCATTGGTTCTTGACCCAATCATCGACGGATTTCACCTCACTAGAGTCCTGATGGACGGCGGTAGCAGCCTGAACCTGCTCTATCAGATACAAAGGCGCAAAATGCGCATAGACCCTCAAGGATTAAACCCACAAAGACGACCTTTAAAGGCGTCATACCAGGTGTAGAGGCCAATTGTACAGGCTCAGTTACACTCTAAGTGGTCTTCGGATCCCCGGATAACTTCCGAAGCGAAGAGTTAATCTTCGACATAGTCCCGTTCCGCAGCGGCTATCACGCACTGCTTGGATGAACCGCATTTGCAAAGTTCAATGCGGTGCCGCACTACGCATACCTCAAGCTCAAGGTGCCAGGACTTCGAGGAGTAATCACGGTCAATGGAAACACCGAACGCTCTCTCGGAACGGAGGAGCATACGGCGGCCCTCGCGGTGGAGGTGCAAAGCAGCCTCTCACAGCAATTCTCGAGTCCGGCTACTAAACGTCCGGACAACATCAGCGTGCCGGAGTAATCTACAACAAGACCGCTGGCACGATCCGAGCATCGCAGCGTAGTAATCCGGCCCCAACCCCAGCCCTCGCGAAATTGCGAAGCGATTACTACAGCGTACATAACTACGCTATGGAGATACCATGGGCATAAGGGAAGGGCACGACCACGGCACGCCTGCACGCGGCTCAACCGCACTGTGGGCTCCGATTGTGTCATTCTTTTTCTTTCTTATTTTCTCTTACTTTCAGGACTCCATTTTCCAGAAGCCCTGTCCGGCTCTAGAATTGCCGAACTCACGATGCAACAGCCAGGGAAGCAGAAAGCTACGTCGAGTGTCTAGGTGGTCTCTACTACGAGCATTATACCTGTTTTACATACCATCACGCAGCTTACCCTTGGAGGGGGACATGTCAAATAGTCCCATCCCTTGCTTATCGCACTATTTGTATCGTTCTGCTTTCATTGCAGTACCTTTTTGAATAAACAATACATAGCTTTTGCCTATTATTGCACTCCTTTCTTTATCTATATATATGTTCATTCATGACACGTTGCACCCGTACACTTTGGTACGGCCAATACACCAGGGGCTTAAGTACCCCCAAAATATGGTGTGATAAGTCCGAACACTTTCACAAGTGCGGCACCCCGAACTTATAGCATTATATGCATCAGCTCCGAATCATGTCTTGGGTCAATAGTTGGGTTTGCCCGGCTCCCATGTTTTGGTACCTTACGTTCCGTTATATCGGCTAAGGTAGCTGGGAGAACCACTGCGATTGTGGCCCGGTTGAGCTGGGTTGAGCACCTCAGTGGAGAAAGCTAAAACTGACCGTCATGATAGGGCGAGAGCCGGTCGCTGTTCGAGAGGTTTTTTCGGGTCCCTAAAGACTTATGCCGCTTAGAGCGAGGAGTCGGCATTGTCCGGCCAAGGCGTGGATAGCGCCCCGAACTCGGTCTTCCGAATACTAGGGGCTTCGCCGAAATTTAAAATTATAGAATTCTATGGCTAAGTGAGAATGTTCAAGCACTATAGTCCGGTTGCCTTGTTCGTTGTGTTGAGCGCCTCCCTCGAAGGACCCAAGAATGGGAACAAGAGCACTCAAGTTTATCCCGAACACCCCAAAGCACTTTCGTGGCATGGGGGCTAAAGCCAACGACTTGCCATCTCTCAAATTTGATAAACGGCCGCACTGAAGGTAATATTTTAAATTCACAAGCGTTGCTTAGCGCATATGAACAAGTTTTCAGCGTCTGAGGATAACAAATGCGAGTCTATTCAAACATTACATCTTTGGAGCATTCACCCGCTATAAGGCGGTCACCCTTTAGGACGCCCTCATAGTACATTTCGGGCTTGCGATGCTCCTTGCCCGGCGGTGGCCCGTCCGTCACAAGCTTCTCAGCATCCATCTTGCCCCAGTGCACTTTAGCACGGGCAAGGGCCCGACGGGCACCTTCAATGCAGACGGAGCGCTTGATGACTTCAATCCATGAACAGGCGTCCACCAGCCGCCGCACTAGCCCGAAGTAGCTCCCAGGCATGGCTTCCGTAGGCCACAGCCGGATTATGAGGCCCTTCATGGCCTGTTCAGCGACCTTGTGGAGCTCGACCAGCTGCTTCAGCTGGTCGCTCAAGGGCACCGGATGTCCGGCCTTAGCATACTGAGACCAGAACACCTTTTCCGTCGAGCTCCCCTCCTCGGCGCGGTAGAACGCGGCGGCATCAGACACACTACGGGGCAGATATGCGAATGCTCCAGGAGAACTCCGGATTCGGGTAAGTAGTAGATAATTCACTTTCACATGCTTGCTTTGCATAAACAATGCCTTACCGCCGCTATCTTCTTTAATGATTCAATTTCCTGGAGGGCTTCTTGGGCTTCGGCCTTAGCGGCTTTGGCACTCTCAAGAGCCGAGGCGAGCTCGGACTCTTGAGTCTTCGAGTCACGCTCCAAACTCTCGTGTTTTTCACGAGCACAGAGCTCTTGCCGCACCTCCGCCACCCGCGCCTCCTGCTTCTCTCGCTCGGTCCGCTCATGTCGCTTTGCTTCGGCTGTGGACACCGCTTCCTTGAGTCGCCACCTCGTTCATGGCCCCTACAATACCCACGTTAGTCCTGTCATTTTACAACCAAATCCTTTCTATAAGGTATTACTTTAAGAAGGTATTACTTACCTTCTTTGTCCTCGAGCTGCTTCTTGGCAAGGCCGAGATCGTTCTCGGACCGCTCGAGGCTCTGCTTCAATGCATTGACCTCCGCAGTCAGTGCGGCAGAGGTCAGCAGCGCAGCCTGAATTCCCATATTGACATACTTATGTTAGACTCCTGCGTATATCTTTTTAGATCCTCAGTCCGGTTTTCTTTCGGAACACCGAACTAAGCATCGGGGGCTACTGTCTATGCGGTAATATTTTTACATATTCTAAACTTACCTCAAAGCCTGTTAGAAGGCTGGTACAGGCTTCAGTCAGCCCTCTCTTGGCGGACTGAACTTTCTGGATCACCACACTCATAACAGTGCGGTGCCCCTCATTGATGGAGGGGCCGTTAAGCGCCTCCAGCAAGCTATCCGGTGCCTCCGGATGGACGGAGGTCACCGGCGTCGCGATCTTGCCCTTCTTACGAAGGGACCGCTTGCGGACTTGGAACCACTGAAGGTTCTCGATGCGGAGTCCGGCACAGGGCCGGACTTAGAGCCCTCTGGGGTTTCGCCCCCTTTGCGCCCGGAGTCCGTGAGGTCGCCTTGCGGCGCCTCCAGGACCACCTTCTCCTGGTTGGGCCCCTTTTGGGACTCCACCGTGGTGTCGTCTGCGTCACGAGGAGAGGAGGCGGTCGGAAGTGAAGTGCTATTCACATCCGACGAATCCAGGAGCTTCGAGGAAGCGGCGAGCTCGTCATAGGCGGGCTACATGGTTATATTCGGCGTTAGAAGACACTATGCGACAAATAAAAGTCATGAGCTATTCCAGAGCCGGACACTTACGATCTCGCCAGGCTTGGCCCTTGGTGGCGATCCTCCTAAATGCGTTGTCGGTGTTGGTGAAGAAGTCCGGAGGAAGGGTCCTTCCTTTCTTGGACCCTCCGGCCTCCCGATCAGGCGGCCTTCCTTTTCTTCTCTCCCCCCGATGGGGGAGAGGATTCTTTTTCCTCCTCCTCGTCCACAGGGGAGGATTCCGCCTCAGAGTCGTCGGACGATGAGTCCGACAGCGCCTGGCGCCGGAGCTCCGCCGGGTTCCGTGGCCTTCTTCTCCGGCACCACGTGAGGTGCCGGAGCCAGCCCTGGCTCAATCGGGCGTCCATTGGTCTTCTGGCAATGGGGCCGGACAGTTAATCTGTCCGGACGTCTTCAGCCAGTCCTGTCAATGGTTAGGGAGTTTTAGATCCCGCATAGAGTCAAACTATGAAAAAATAGTCCCATAAAGGGTAAAATAACTTACCTCGCTGGCTTGATCTTTGCGAGCTGAATCCGCGATCTTGATGGCGGATGCGGGAACCGGCACCCTTGAACAGCACCTTCCGGGCATCTTCGTGCGTAGTGTCAAGAGCGGCTCAAATTCGGTGTTGTGCGGATCAAACTCCCACAAATTGAAGGCCCGTTCTTTGGCATGGGAGAATCCGGCGGATGAGCATCACGGATTACGTTGACAAGCTTGAGATTCTTGTCCACCAGGTTTGAGACGCAGTTTGGAGTCCGGACAGCTCTTCCGAATCACCCCACGTCGGGCCCGTCTCTTTCCATGATGTGAGCCGTGTGGGGAAGCCAGATCGAATTGGGGCCGCCGCCCATTGAGAGTCGCGCGGCTCGGTGATGTAGAACCACCCTGATTGCCACCCCTTTATGGTCTCCACAAAGGAGCCCTCGAGCCATAGGACGTTGGCCATCCTGCCCCGCATGGCACCTCCGCACTCCGCTTGGCGGCCGCCCACTACCTTCGTCTTGACATTGAAGGTCTTCAGCCATAAGCGAAGTGGGGCTGGATGCGAGAGGAAGGCCTCGCACCTGACGATAAACGCCGAGATGTTGAGGATGAAATTGGGCTAGATCGTGGAAATCTAGGCCGTAGTAGAACATGAGCCCCGGATGAATGGATGAAGTGGAAACCCTAGTCCAGCGGAGGAAGTGGGGAGGAACACCACCCTCTCATGGGGCACAGGGGTGGGGATGAGCTGCCCCTTGTTGGGGAGCCGACCTGCGATGTCGCCGGGCAAGTATCCGGCTTTCCGCAGCTTTTGATGTGCCCCTCCGTGTGAGAGGAGGCCATCCACTTGCCTCCCGCTCCGGACATGGTTGGAGAAGGTTGAGGTGGGATGTGCGGACTTGGGCGCTGGAGCTCGAGTCTTGTGAAATGGATGAGCAAAGGAGGAAGAAGGCGTGGGTTAAAAGGTGGATCCTTATCCCTTATATGGACGGGACGAAGCTATCGTCCCCGCCACCTGGTAAAACTCGCTTATCTCCCAAGCGCCATAATCAATGGCGCGGTTGGGTTCTACGTCCATATTGATGGGAATCCGGGATAAGGGCACGATCTCCATACGATAAAGACGTGCCAAGGAAACCGCCTCGCTAAACGTGCTGAGGTGGAACAGTAAAAACGATTCGTATAAAGGCATGGCCGTGGTGTGATGTCACGCCGCGGAATACGTCAGCAGATCTGTGCAAAGGTTATTCTCTCTACGGTGGTATGTGGAACTTGTTTTGCAGAGTCGGACACTATCCTTGTGTTCAAAATCTTCTATGAAGTATTCGAGGAGGAACCCGCCTTGCAATGCGAAGACAATATGCGCGCGGATTAAATGCGTCATTGAAGCCTGGTTTAGGGGCTCTTGAGGAGTCCTGGATTAGGGGTGTCCGGATAGCGAACTATCACCGTTGGCGGACTCTGGAATATGAATATACAATATTGAAGACTTCGTCCCGTGTTCGGACGGGACTTTCCTTGGCGTGGAAGGCAAGCTTGGCGATACGGATATGTAGATCTCCTACCATTGTAACCGACTCTGTGTAACCATAACCCTATCTGGTGTCTATATAAACCGGAGGGTTTTAGTCCATAGGACGAACAACAATCATACCATAGGCTAGCTTCTAGGGTTTAGCCTCTCTGATCTCATGGTAGATCCACTCTTGTACTACCCATATAATCAATATTAATCAAGCAGGAGTAGGGTTTTACCTCCATCGAGAGGGCCCGAACACAGGTAAAAACATCGTGTCCCTTGTATCCTGTTACCATCCACCTAGACGCACAGTTCGGGACCCCCTACCCGAGATCCGCCGGTTTTGACACCGACACCGGCCCTCCTATGGCGCGCCCCATGGGGAGTCCTACTCCCACCGGGAGTAGGATCCCCCCCCCTCCTTGTAGTAGGAGTAGGAGAGAAGGAAGGAGGAGAGAGGGAGAAGGAAAGGCGGGCACCGCCCCCCCCCTTCCTAGTCCAATTCGAACCAAAGGGGGAGGGGCCGCGCGGACTGCCCTGGCCGCCCCTCTCTCTCTCTCTCTCTCTCTCCCATAAGGCCCATTAAACTCCCCGGGGATTCCGGTAACCCCCCGGTACTCCGGTATATGCCTGAACTCACTCGGAACCCTTCCGATGTCCAAACATAGTCATCCAATATATTGACCTCTATGTCTCGACCATTTCGAGACTCCTCGTCATGTCCGTGATCATATCCGGGACTCTGAACTACCTTCGGTACATCAAAACACATAAACTCATAATACCGATCGTCGCCGAACGTTAAGCGTGCGGACCCTACGGGTTCAAGAACTATGTAGACATGACCGAGACATGTTTCTGGTCAATAACCAATAGCGGAACCTGGATGCTCATATTGGCTCCTACATATTCTACGAAGATCTTTATCGGTCAAACCACATAATAACATATGTTGTTCCCTTTGTCATTGGTATGTTACTTGCCCGAGACTCGATCGTCGGTATCTCAATACCTAGTTCAATCTTGTTACCGGCAAGTCTCTTTACTCGTTCCATAATGCATCATCCCGCAACTAACTCATAAGTCACATTGATTGCAAGGCTTATAGTGATGTGCATTACCAAGAGGGCCCAGAGATACCTGTCCGACAATCGGAGTGACAAATCCTAATCTTGATCTATGCCAACTCAACAAGTACCATCGGAGACACCTGTAGAGCACCTTTATAATCACCCAGTTATGTTGTGACGTTTGGTAGCACACAAAGTGTTCCTCCGGTATTCGGGAGTTGCATAATCTCATAGTCATAGGAACATGTATAAGTCATGAAGAAAGCAATAGCAATATACTAAACGATCAAGTGCTAAGCTAACAGAATGGGTCAAGTCAATCACATCATTCTCTAATGATGTGATCCCGTTAATCAAATGACAACTCATGTCTATGGCTAGGAAAATTAACCATCTTTGATTCAACGAGCTAGTCAAGTAGAGGCATACTAGTTACACTCTGTTTGTCTATGTATTCACACATGTACTAAGTTTCCGGTTAATACAATTCTAGCATGAATAATAAACATTTATCATGATATAAGGAAATATAAATAACAACTTTATTATTGCCTCTAGGGCATATTTCCTTCAGTCTCCCACTTGCACTAGAGTCAATAATCTAGATTACACAGTAATGATTCTAACACCCATGGAGTCTTGGTGATGATCATGTTTTGCTCATGAGAGAGGCTTAGTCAACGGGTCTACAACATTCAGATCTGTATGTATCTTGCAAATCTCTATGTCTCCCTCCTTGACTTAATCGCGGATGGAATTGAAGTGTCTCTTGATGTGCTTGGTTCTCTTGTGAAATCTAGATTCCTTTGCCAAGGCAATTGCACTAGTAGTGTCACAAAAGATTTTCATTGGGCCCGATGCACTAGGTATGACACCTACATCGGATATGAACTCCTTCATCCAGACTCCATCATTTGCTGCTTCCGAAGCAGCTATGTACTCCGCTTCACACGTAGATCCCGCCACGACGCTTTGCTTAGGACTGCACCAACTGACAGCTCCACCGTTCAATATAAATACGTATCCGATTTGTGACTTAGAGTCATCTGGATCAGTGTTAAAGCTTGCATCGACGTAACCATTTACGACAAGCTCTTTGTCACCTCCATAAACGAGAAACATGTCCTTAGTCCTTTTTCAGGTATTTTAGGATGTTCTTGACCGCTGTCTAGTGATCCACTCCTGGATTACTTTGGTACCTCCCTGCTAAACTAATAGCAAGGCACACATCAGGTATGGTACACAACATTGCATACATGATAGAGCCTATGGATGAAGCATAGGGAACACCTTTCATTTTCTCTCTATCTTTTGGAGTGGTCGGGCATTGAGTCTGACTCAACTTCACACCTTGTAACACAGGCAAGAACCCTTTCTTTGCTTGATCCATTTTGAACTTCTTCAAAACTTTATCAAGGTATGTGCTTCGTGAAAGTCCAATTAAGCGTCTTGATCTATCTCTATAGATCTTGATGCCCAATATATAAGCAGCTTCACCGAGGTCTTTCATTGAAAACTCTTATTCAAGTATCCTTTTATGCTATCCAAAATTCTATATCATTTCCAATCAACAATATGTCATCCACATATAATATTAGAAATGCTACTGAGCTCCCACTCACTTTCTTGTAAATCTGAGGCTTCTCCAAAAGTCTATATAAAACCATATGCTTTGATCACACTATCAAAGCGTTTATTCCAACTCCGAGATGCTTGCACCAGTCCATAAATGGATCATTTGGAGCTTACACACTTTGTTAGCATCCTTTGGATCGATAAAACCTTCAGGCTGCATCATATACAACTCTTCTTCCGTAAATCCATTCAGAATGCGTCTTTACATCCATTTGCCAAATTTCATAATCCTAAAATGCAACAATTACTAACATGATTCGGACGGACTTAAGCATCGCTACGGGTGAGAAGGTCTCATCGTAGTCAACTCCTTGAACTTGTCGAAAACCTTTCGCAAGAAGTCGAGCTTTGTAAACAGTAACATTACCGTCAACGTCAATCTTCTTCTTGAAGATCCATTTATTCTCGATGGCTTGCCGATCATCGGGCAAGTCAACCAAAGTCCACACTTTGTTCTCATACATGGATCCCATCTCAGATTTCATAGCCTCAAGCCATTTTGCGGAATCTGGGCTCATCATCGCTTCCTCATAGTTCGTAGGTTCGTCATGGTCAAGTAACATGACCTCCAGAACAGGATTGCCGTACCACTCTGGTGCGGACCTTACTCTGGTTGACCCTCGAGGTTCGGTAGTAACTTGATCGAAGTTACATGATCATCATCATTAGCTTCCTCACTAATTGGTGTAGGAGTCATAGGAACAGATTTACGTGATGAACTACTTTCCAATAAGGGAGCAGGTACGATTACCTCATCAAGTTCTAGTTTCCTCCCACTCACTTCTTTCGAGAGAAACTCCTTCTCTAGAAAGGATCCATTCTTAACAACGAATGTCTTGCCTTCGGATCTGTGATAGAAGGTGTACCCAACAGTCTCCTTTGGGTATCCTATGAAGACACATTTCTCCGATTTGGGTTCGAGCTTATCAGGTTGAAACTTTTTCATATAAGCATCGCAGCCCCAAACTTTAAGAAATGACAACTTTGGTTTCTTGCCAAACCACAGTTCATAAGGTGTCGTCTAAACGGATTTAGATGGTGCCCTATTTAACGTGAATGAATCCGTCTCTAAAGCATAACCCCAAAACAATAGCGGTAAATCAGTAAGAGACGTCATAGATCGCACCATATCTAGTAAAGTACGATTACAACGTTCGGACACACCATTACGATGTGGTGTTCCGGGTGGCGTGAGTTGCGAAGTTATTCCGCATTGTTTCAAATGAAGACCAAACTCGTAACTCAAATATTCTCCTCCACGATCAGATCATAGAAACTTTATTTTCTTATTACGATGATTTTCCACTTCACTCTGAAATTCTTTGAAACTTTTCAAATGTTTCATACTTACGTTTCATTAAGTAGATATACCCATATCTGCTCAAATCATCTGTGAAGGTGAGAAAATAACGATACCCGCCGTGAGCCTCAACATTCGTCGGACCACATACATCAGTATGTATGATTTCCAACAAATTTGTTGCTCGCTCCATTGTTCCGGAGAACGGCGTTTTAGTCATCTTGCCCATGAGGCATGGTTTGCAAGTACCAAGTGATTCATAATCAAGTGATTCCAAAAGTCCATCAGAATGGAGTTTTGATACGTATCTATAATTTTTGATTGCTCCATGATATTATATATTCTATTTTGGATGTTTAATGGGCTTATTTATACACTTTTATATTTTTTTGGGACTAACCTACCGGAGGCCCAGCCCAAATTGTTGTTTTTTTGCCTATTTCAGTGTTTCGCAGAAAAGGAATATCAAACGGAGTCCAAACGGAATGAAACCTTTGGGAGAGTTAGTTTTGGGACAAATGTGATCCAGAGGACTTGGAGGTGACGTCAAGAAATCACCGAGGAGGCTAATAACCCACAAGTATAGGGGATCGCAACAGCTTTCGAGGGTAGAGTATTCAACCCAAATTTATTAATTCGACACAAGGGGAGCCAAAGAATATTCTTGAGTATTAGCAGTTGAGTTGTCAATTCAACCACACCTGGATAACTTAGTATATGCAGCAAAGTGTTTAGTAGCAAAAGTGGTATGATAATAATGGTAACGGTAGCAAAAGTAAAGATAAATGTTTTTGGGTTTTTGTACTAGTTGTAACAGTAGCAACAAAAAAGTAAATAAGCGAAGAACAATATGTGAAAAGCTCGTAGGCAATGGATCAGTGATGGATAATTATGTCGGATGCGATTCCTCATGCAATAATTATAACATAGGGTGATATAGAACTAGCTCCAATTCATCAATGTAATGTAGGCATGCATTCCGTAAATAGTCATACGTGCTTATGGAAAAGAACTTGTATGACATATTTTGTCCTACCCTCCCGTGGAAGCGGGGTCCTTACGGAAACTAAGGGATATTAAGGCCTCCTTTTAATAGAGAACCAGAACAAAGCATTAACACATAGTGAATACATGAACTCCTCAAACTACGGTCATCACCGAGAAGTATCCCGATTATTGTCACTTGGGGTTGTCGGATCATAACACATAATAGGTGACTATAGACTTGCAAGATAGGATCAAGAACACACATATATTCATGAAAACATAATAGGTTCAGATCTGAAATCATGGCACTCGGGCCCTAGTGACAAGCATTAAGCATAGCAAAGTCATAGCAACATCAATCTCAGAACATAGTGGATACTAGGGATCAAACCATAACAAAACTAACTTGATTACATGGTAAGTCTCATCCAACCCATCACCTTCCAGCAAGCCTACGATGGAATTACTCACGCACGGCGGTGAGCATCATGAAATTGGTGATGGAGGATGGTTGATGATGACAACGGCGACGAATCCCCCTCTCCGGAGCCCCGAACAGACTCCAGATCAGCCCTCCCGAGAGAGATTAGGGCTTGGCGGCGGCTCAAGTGTCGTAAAAGCGATGAAACTTTCTCTCCGGGTTTTTCTCCCGAGACAGAATATATGGAGTTGGAGTTGAGGTCGGAGGAGGTCCGAGGCCCACGAGATAGGAGGCGCGCCCTAGGGGCGCCCCCTGTCTCGTGGACAGGCTGTGGGCCCCCTGGCATTAATTCTTTCGCCAAAAATTGTTATAAATTCCAAAAAGTGCCTCAGTGGATTTCCAGGACATTCCGAGAACTTTTCTTTTCTACACATAAAACAACATCATGGTAGTTCTGCTTGAAAACAAAGGTCATCCGGGTTAGTTTCATTCAAATCATGCAAGTTAGAGTCCAAAACAAGGGCAAAAGTGTTTGGAAAAGTAGATACGTTGGAGACGTATCAACTCCCCCAAGCTTAAACCTTTGCTTGTCCTCAAGCAATTCAGTTGATAAACTGAAAGTGATAAAGAATAACTTTTACAAACTCTGTTTGCTCTTGTTGTTGTAAACATGAAAAGCCAACATTCAAGTTTCAGCAAATATTATGAACTAACCATACTCACAATAACACATAGGTCTCACAATTACTCATATCAATTACATAATCAGCCCAATGAGCCATAATAATAAAACTCAGATGACAACACTTTCTCAAAATAATCATAACATGATATAACAAAATGGTATCTCGCTAGCCCTTTCTGAGACCGCAAAACATAAATGCAGAGCACCTTTAAAGATCAAGGATTGACTAAACATTGTAATTCATGATAAAAGAGATCCAGTCAAGTCATACCCAATATAAACCAATAATAATGAATGCAAATGACGAGTGTGCTCTCCGGTAGTGCTTTTTAATAAGAAGGGTGATGACTCAACATAAAAGTAAATAGATAGGCCCTTGGCAGAGGGAAGATGGGATTTGTAGAGGTTCGAGCTCGATTTTAAATTAGAGATTGAATAACATTTTGAGCGGCATACTTTACTGTCAGCATAACAACTATGAGATGGTTGTATCTTCCATACTACATGCATTATAGGCAGTTCCCAAACAGAATGGTAAAGGTTTATACTCCCCCAACCACCAACAAGCATCAATCCATGGCTTGCTCGAAACAACGAGTGCCTCCAACATACAACAGCCCTGAGGGAGTTTTGTTTAATTATTTTGATTTGCTTCAATCTTTTTGAATCATGGGACTGGGCATCCCGATTCTACGGCCCTTTCTCGTGAATGAGGAGGCGGAGTCCACTCCTCGTGAGAATAACCCACCTAGCATGGAAGATATAGGCAGCCCTAGTTGAAACATGAGCTGCTCGAGCATACAAAACAGAATTTCATTTGAAGGTTTGGAGTTTGGCACATACAAATTTACTTGGAACGGCAGGTAAATACCACATATAGGAAGGTATGGTGGACTCATATGGAACAACTTTGGGGTTTATGGAGTTTGGATGCACAAGCAGTATTCCCGCTTAAATGCAGTGAAGGCTAGCAAAAGACTGGAAGCGACCAAGCGAGAGAGCGACAACAGTCGTAAGCATGCATTAAAATTAATTCACACCGAGTACAAGCATGAGTAAGATATAATCCACCATGAACATAAATATCATGAATGCTATGTTGATTTGATTCAACTACATGCCTGAACATGTGCCAAGTTGAGTCACTCAATACATTCAAAGGAGGATACCATCCCATCATACCACATCATAATCATTCTAATAGCATGTTGTACGCAAGGTAAACCATTATAACTCATAGCTAATCAAGCATGGCACAAGCAACTATAATCTCTAAATGTCATTGCAAATATGTTTACTTCATAATAGCTGACTCAGGAACGATGAACTCGTCATATTTACAAAAACAAGAGTGATCGAGTTCATACCAGCTTTTCTCATCTCAATAAGTCCATCATATATCGTCATTATTGCCTTTCACTTGCACGACCGAACGATGTGTATAATAATAAGAGTGCACGTGCATTGGACTAAGCTGGAATCTGCAAGCATTCAACTCAAGAGAGAAGACAAGTAATATGGGCTCTAAGTTAAATAAACAATCATGCATGTGAGAGCCACTAAACATTTTCAATATGGTCTTCTCGACCCCCAAAAGAAAGAAAAGAAAATAAAACTATTTACACGGGAAAGCTCCCAACAAGTAAGAAGAAGAACTAGAAATCTTTTTGGGTTTTCAATTTAATTTTTACTACAAGCATGGAAATTAAACTAACTAATTTTTTTGGTTTTTCTTAAGGTTTATCAAACACACAAGAAGAAAACTAGAAAAAGAAATTTAAACTAGCATGGATAATACAATGAAAGAGTATGAGCACCGACGACTAGTGTGTGAACATGAATGTAAAGTCGGTGAGAAATACGTACTCCCCCAAGCTTAGGCTTTTGGCCTAAGTTGGTCTAATACCAAGGACCGCCGCTACTCTCCTCGGTGTAATGGGAGGTGTAATTAGGATACCACTGGCTGGTCATCTCCGGGTCCCACTGGACAGATGATGCACGATAAGGGTCCGGTTCAGGTTCCGGCTCAGGTTCAGGTTCTGGAGTAAAAGCTTGGGCTCGATGGTTGTTCACCGCTTCCGGCGTAACAAGAAAACTTTCTGCAAGCAAATCAAACAACAGAGGCGCAGGCAAAATAATAATCTCAATGTGTTTCTTATTAAATCTAAGTTTATACAAGAGCATCTTTTCTTCGTTGTCAACAATAAACTTGTGTGCTACCATGCTCTTGTAATCTAAAATGTGAGGAGTTAATTTTGTCTCCTCCTCATGGTGCCTAATGGGTATCTGAAAATGTTCAGCAAGACGTGCAACATAGATACCTCCAAATATGGGGCCTTTTGTACGATTCAGGGCTAGTCGTTTAGCAACGACGGCACCCATACTAAAAGTATTGTCTCCTAGCAAAGCATGTTGAAGAATAATAATATCTGGAACGCTCAAATTTCCACTATTTCCACAACCAATCAAGCATCTACTAGCAAAAATGGCAAAGTAGCGTAAAACAGGAAAGTGTATGCTAGAGACCTTCGCCTCGGAGCCCTTCTTTGGCTCCTCTACAGCAATAGTATTAACAAAGCCACCCACATCTTCATGATGGGGTTCATCTAATTCTCCCTCATAAGGTATCCTACATACCGCGCAAAAATGACGTAAAGACATTTCTTTGAATTCATCATATAAATGAAATGATCTGCAGCGGTGATTTCTTTGGATAATAATAAAAGTTTTGCACGAAAGTATTGGTGAGTAAGAATCTTGATCGATTCGATTAGTTCATGAAACCAGTGAGGCCTGCAGTCTCGATTAAGGCATAAAAGTCTTCATGAATTCCGGCTTCTTTCAAGAAATCCTCGCATGGCCATTCACACGACCGTACTTCCGCTAAGCGAGGAAGATTATACTTGGCTGTTTCCTTCTCTTTGGCTTGTTTTTCCTGAGAGCTTTGGCTAGAAGAGCCTTTAAAAAGCCTCCTTAACATTTTCTGAAAATTTCTGAAATTTTAGTAACTTCAAAATAAAAGTGTATAAAACTAAACAAGATTGATAGAAACTACTCCTACAAGTGCCTAGAGCCTATATCATGCATTGGAATTGTTTGGGACCTCAGAAATTTAACATGCAAGCTCAAGAACATGGTCACCTATGCAGCAAAAATTTGCAACGAATAAAGCACTAGAACAAAAACTAATTGGACCAATGGAGGAGTCACATACCAAGCAACAATCTCCCAAAGCAGTTTTGTGAATGGAGCTTTGAGCTAAGAGATCGAAAATCAGAAAAATCAGCTAGAACTCGTGCTTGAGCTGGATGGGGATTTTTTTTGGGTAGAAGATGAAGTGTGTGGGTGCTGGCATAAGTGGAGGGGAGCCACCAGGGGCCCACGAGACAGGGGGCGCGCCCTACAAGGGGGCGCGCCCTCCTCTCTCGTGGACTGGTGCTTGACCCTCTTGCAGTGTTTTCAGTGCCTAAAATCCTCAAATATTCCAGAAAAAATCATACTAAGTTTGCAGGGCATTTGGAGCACTTTTATTTTCGGACTATTTTTTAATGCACGAATGATTCAGAAAACAGACAGATAATACTATTTTTGCTTTATTTATTCTAAATAACAGAAAATAAAAAGAGGGTACAGAAGGGTGTGCCTTCTAGTTTCATCCATCTCGTGATCATCAAAATGAACCCACTAACAAGGTTGATCAAGTCTTGTTAACAAACTCATTCCGAATAACACGGAACCGGAGAAATTTCGAATAACACTAAGTTACCTCAACGGGATATGAAAATCCCCAACAATAAGAATATCATACTTTTTCTTGACAGTAGGGAGAGGAAATTCAAAACCTCCAAAAATGATAGTTGGAAATTTTTCAATAGAATTGATGCTATGGACTTGAGATTGTTTCCTCAGAAAATGTACCGTATGCTCATTACCATTAATATGAAAAGTGACATTGCCTTTGTTGCAATCAATAACAGCCCCTACAGTATTAAGAAAAGGTCTACCAAGGATAATAGACATACTATCGTCCTCAGGAATATCAAGAATAACAAAGTCCGTTAAGATAGTGACATTTGCAACCACAACAGGAACATCCTCACAAATACCGACAGGTATAGCAGTTGATTTATCAGCCATTTGCAAAGATATTTCAGTAGGTGTCAACTTATTCAATTCAAGTATACGATATAAAGAGAGAGGCATAACACTAACACGGCTCCAAGATCACATAAAGCGGTTCTAACATAATTTCTTTTAATAGAGCATGGTATAGTTGGTACACTGGATCTCCAAGTTTCTTTGGTATTCCACCCTTAAAAGTGTAATTAGCAAGCATGGTGGAAATTTCAGCTTCGATATCTTTCTTTTATTTGTGATGATATCCTTCATATACTTAGCATCTGGATTTACTTTAAGCATATCGATTAAGCACATACGTAAGAAAATAGGTCTAATCATTTCAGCAAAGCGCTCAAAATCCTCATCATCCTTTGACTTGGATGGTTTAGGAGGAAAGGGCATGGGTTTACGAACCCATGGTTCTCTTTCTTCTTGTGCTTCCTAGCAACAAAATCTCTCTTATCATAACGTTGGTTCTTTGATTGTGGGTTATCAAGATCAACAATGAGTTCAATCTCTACATCATTGTCTTTGCTAGGTTGAGCATCAACATGAACATTATCATTAACATTATTACTAGGTTCATGTTCATCACTGATTGAGTTTCAAGCATCGTAAATAGAAATATCATTGGGATTCTCGGTGTGTCTACAGATGGGTTCACTAGAAGCATGCAAAGTTCTATTGTTTTTCTTTTCTTCTTTTTAGAAGTACTAGGTGCCTCTAAATTATTTCTCCGAGAATCTTGCTCGATTCTCTTAGGGTGGCCTTCAGGATACAAAGGTTCTGAGTCATTCTACCAGTTCTAGTAGCCACTCTAACAGCAAAGTCATTTTTATTATTCAATTCATCAAGCAAATCATTTTGAGCTTTGAGTACTTGCTCGACTTGAGTAGCAACCATAGAAGCATATTTGCTAACAGCGGTGAAGTTCATCTTTAACTCTAGCCAGATTATCACCTCTGGCGTCCTATCTCGAAAGCATTATTCTTTAACTCTCTACCAAAGCATAAGCATTAAAACTTTCTTGTCTAGCCATAAAGTCATCAAATTCATCTAAGCATGGGCTATGAAATTTAGTAGAGGTATTTCAACTTTATCATATCTATAGAGAGAATTTACCTTTACTACACCGTGGTCGGGTTATCAAGACAATGTAGTTCTTCAGGCGGTAAATTAAGACCATGTATTTCTTCAATAGGTGGTAAATTCTGAACATCTTCAGCTTTAATACCTTTTTCTTTCATTGATTTCTTTGCCTCTTGCATATCTTTAGGACTGAGAAATAAAACACCTCTCTTCTTCAGAGTGGGTTTAGGAATAGACTCAGGAGTTGGCTCAATTGGTTCAGGAATTACTTGAGGCGGCTCGGGAAGAGTCCAATTATTTTCATTAGTCAACATATTATTCAATAGTATTTCAACTTCATCGACTGTTCTTTCCCTGAAAACGCAACCAGCACAACTATCCAAGTAGTCCTTGGAAGCATAGTCCATTATAAAAGATATCAAGTATTTCATTTTTCTTAAGAGGATGATCAGGCAAAGCATTAAGTAACCGGAGAAGCCTCCCCAAAGCTTGTGGGAGACTCTCTTCTTTGATTTGCACAAAATTGTATATTTCCATAAGGCAGCTTGTTTCTTATGAGCAGGGAAATATTTAGCGAGAAGTAATAAATCATATCACAGGGACTACGCACACAACCAGGAGCAAGAGAATTATACCAAGTCTTAGCATCACCCTTTAATGAGAACGGAAATATCTTAAGGATATATAAATAGCGAGACTTCTCATTATTAGTAAATAGGGTGGCTATATCATTCAACTTGGTAAGATGTGCCACAACAGTTTCAGATTCAAGGCCATAAAAAGGATCAGATTCAACTAAAGTAATAATATCAGGGTCAACAGAGAATTCATAATCCTTATCAGTAACACAAATAGGTGAAGTAGCAAAAACAGGATCGGGTTTCATTCTAGCATTAAGAGACTGATGCTTCCATTTAGCTAATAATTTCTTAAGATCATTTCTATCATTGCAAGCAAGGATTTCCATAGCAGCTTTCTCATTCATAACATAACCCTTAGGAACAACGGGTAATACATAATCATTGGGGAACCTTCATCATCACTATCATCGATAATAGGTTCTTCAATATTTTCATTCCCCTAACTCTAGCAAGTTGTTCATCTAGAAATTCACCTAATGGCAAAGTAGTATCACGCATGGGTAGTTTCATCATGCATAGCAGAAGTGGCATCATCAATAATATGCGACATATCAGAATTCATAGCAGTAGCAGGTTTAGGTGCCGCAAGCCTACTAATAACGGAAGGAGAATCTAGTGCAGAGCTAGATGGCAGTTCCTTACCTCCCCTCGTAGTTGAGGGCAAAATATTGGTATTAGCGTCTTTCAAGTTCTTCATAGTGATCAACAGATATAAATCCCAAGTGACTCAGAGAATAGAGCTATGCTCCCCGGCAACGGCGCCACAAATTAGTCTTGATAATCCACAAGTATAGGGGATCGCAACAGCTTTCGAGGATAGAGTATTCAACCCAAATTTATTGATTCAACACAAGGGGAGCCAAAGAATATTCTTGAGTATTAGCAGTTGAGTTGTCATTCAACCACACCTGGATAACTTAGTATCTGCAGCAAAGTGTTTAGTAGCAAAACTGGTATGATAATAATGGTAACGGTAGCAAAAGTAAAGATAAATGTTTTTGGGTTTTTGTACTAGTTATATGATAGCAACAAAAAAGTAAATAAGCGAAGAACAATATGTGAAAAGCTCGTAGGCAATGGATCAGTGATGGATAATTATGCCGGATGCGATTCCTCATGCAATAGTTATTAACATAGGGTGATATAGAACTAGCTCCAATTCATCAATGTAATGTAGGCATGTATTCCGTAAATAGTCATACGTGCTTATGGAAAAGAACTTGTATGACATATTTTGTCCTACCCTCTTGTGGAAGCGGGGTCCTTACGGAAACTAAGGGATATTAAGGCCTCCTTTTAATAGAGAACCGGAACAATGCATTAACACATAGTGAATAGATGAACTCCTCAAACTACGGTCATCACCGAGAAGTATCCCGATTATTGTCACTTCGGGGTTGTCGGATCATAACACATAATAGGTGACTATAGACTTGCAAGATAGGATCAAGAACACACATATATTCATGAAAACATAATAGGTTCAGATCTGAAATCATGGCACTCGGGCCCTAGTGACAAGCATTAAGCATAGCAAAGTCATAGCAACATGAATCTCACAACATAGTGGATACTAGGGATCAAACCCTAACAAAACTAACTTGATTACATGGTAAATCTTATCCAACCCATCACCGTCCAGCAAGCCTACGATGGAATTACTCATGCACGACGGTGAGCATCATGAAATTGGTGATGGAGGATGGTTGATGATGACGACGGCGACGAATCCCCCTCTCCGGAGCCCCGAACAGACCCCAGATCAGCCCTCCCGAGAGAGATTAGGGCTTGGCGGAGGCTCCGTGTCGTAAAACGCGATGAAACTTTCTCTCTGGTTTTTTCTCCCCGAGACGGAATATATGGAGTTGGAGTTGAGGTCGGAGGAGGTCCAGGGGGCCCACGAGATAGGAGGTCGCGCCCTAGGGCCCCCCCCTCTCTCTTGGACAGGATGTGGGCCCCCTGGCATTAATTCTTTCACCAAAAATTCTTATAAATTCCAAAAAGTGCCTCCGTGGATTTCCAGGACATTCTGGTAACTTTTCTTTTCTACACATAAAACAACATCATGGTAGTTCTGCTGAAAACAGCGTCAGTCCGGGTTAGTTTCATTCAAATCATGCAAGTTAGAGTCCAAAACAAGGGCAAAAGTGTTTGGAAAAGTAGATACGTTGGAGACGTATTAGAGGCCACGAGGCAGGGGGCGCCTACCCCCCTGTACGCGCCCTCCACCCTCGTGGGTCCCTCGTGGCTCCACCGACCTACTTCTTCCTCCTATATATACCTACGTACCCCCAAACCATCGAGGAGCACCACGAAAACCTAATTCCACCGCCGCTACCTTACATGCCCGTGAGATCCCATCTTGGGGCCTTTTACAGTGTCTGCCCGGAGGGGCATTGATCACGGAGGGCTTATACTTCAACTCCATAGCCTCTCCGATGTTTTGTGAGTAGTTTACTTCAGACCTTCGGGTCCATAGTTATTAGCTAGATGGCTTCTTCTCTCTCTTTGGATCTCAATACAAAGTTCTCCTTGATTCTCTTGGAGGTCTATTCGATGTAATCTTCTTTTGCGGTGTGTTTGTCGAGATCCGATGAATTGTGGGTTTATGATCAAGATTATCTATGAACAATATTTGAATCTTCTCTGAATTTTTTTATGTATGATTGGTTATCTTTGCAAGTCTCTTCGAATTATCAGTCTAGTTTGGCCTACTAGATTGATCTTTCTTGCAATGGGAGAAGTGCTTAGCTTTGGGTTCAATCTTGCGGTGCTCGATCACAATGACAGTAGGCGAAACGACACGTATTGTATTGTTGCCATCGAGGATAAAAAGATGGGGTTTATATCATATTGCATGAGTTTATCCCTCTACATAATGTCATCTTGCTTAAAGCGTTACTCCGTTCTTATGAACTTAATACTCTAGATGCATGCTGGATAGCGGTCGATGTGTGGAGTAATAGTAGTAGATGCAGGCAGGAGTCGGTCTACTTGTCACTGACGTGATGCCTATATACATGATCATACCTAGATATTCTCATAAATATGCTCAATTCTATCAATTGCTCGACAGTAATTTGTTTACCCACCGTAATACTTATGCTATCTTGAGAGAAGCCACTAGTGAAACCTATGGCCCCGGGGTCTATTTTCCATCATATTAATCTTCCGTCAACAAGCTATTTCTATCTTTGTTTATTTTGTATTCTTTACTTTTAATCTTTATCATAAAAATACCAAAACTATTATCTTATCATCTCTATCAGATCTCACTTTTGCAAGTGGTCGTGAAGGGATTGACAACCCCTTTATCGTGTTGGTTGCAAGGTTCTTATTTGTTTGTGTAGGTATGATGGACTTGCGTGTGGCCTCCTACTGGATGATACCTTGGTTCTCAAAAACTGAGGGAAATACTTACGCTACTTTGCTGCATCACCCTTTTCCTCTTCAAGGGAAAACCAACGCAGTTCTCAAGAGGTAGCAAGTTTCTTCATGCGCTTTACACCAATATGACCTAAACGGTAGTGCCACCAATAAGTTGCAGTATCATTATCAACTCTGCATCTTTTGGCTTCAATATTATGAATATGTCTGTCACTACTATCGAGATTCAACATAAATAGACCACTCTTCAAGGGTGCATGACCATAAAAGATATTACTCATATAAATAGAACAACCATTATTCTATGATTTAAATGAATAACTGTCTCGCATCAAACAAGATCCAGATATAATGTTCATGCTCAACGCTGGCACCAAATAATAATTATTCAGGTCTAATACTAATCCCGAAGGTAGATGTAGAGGTAGCATGCCGACCGCGATCACGTCGACTTTGGAACCATTTCCCACGCGTATCGTCACCTCGTCCTTAGCCAATCTTGGCTTAATCTGTAGTCTCTGTTTCGAGTTGCAAATATTAGCAACAGAACCAGTATCAAATACCCAGGCACTACTACAAGCATTAGTAAGGTACACATCAATAACATGTATATCACATATACCTTTGTTCACCTTGCCATCCTTCTTATCCGCCAAATACTTGGGGCAGTTCCGCTTCCAGTGACCGGTCCCTTTGCAGTAGAAGCACTCAGTCTCAGGCTTAGGTCCAGACTTGGGCTTCTTCACTTGACCAACAACTTGTTTGCCATTCTTCTTGAAGTTCCCCTTCTTCCCTTTACCCTTCTTCTTGAAACTGGTGGTCTTGTTGACCATCAACACTTGATGCTCCTTCTTGATTTCTACCTTCGCAGCCTTTAGCATTGCGAAGAGCTCAGGAATTGTCTTATCCACCCCTTGCATGTTATAGTTCATCATGAAGCTCTTATAGCTTGGTGGCAGTGATTGAAGAATTCTGTCAATGACACTATCATAAGGAAGATTAACTCCCAGTTGAATCAAGTGATTGTTATACCCAGACATTTTGAGTATATGCTCACTGACAGAGATGTTCTCCTCCATCTTGCAGCTATAGAACTTATTGGAGACTTCATATCTCTCAATCCAGGCATTTTCTTGAAATATTAACTTCAACTCCTGGAACATCTCATATGCTCCATGACATTCAAAACGTCGTTGAAGTCCCGGTTCTAAGTCGTAAAGCATGGCACACTGAACTATCGAGTAGTCATCAGCTTTGCTCTGCCAGACGTTGATAACATCTGGCATTGCTCCTGCAGCGGGTTTTGCACCTAGCGGTGCTTCCAGGACGTAATTCTTTTGTGCAGCAATGAGGATAATCCTCAAATTACGGACCCAGTCCGTGTAGTTGCTACCATCATCTTTCAACTCAGCTTTCTCTAGGAATGCATTAAAATTCAACGGAACAACAGCACGGGCCATCTATCTACAACAGCATAGACATGCAAAATACTATCAGGTAGTAAGTTCATGATAAATTAAAGTCAATTAATCAAATTACTTAAGAACTCCCACTTAGATAGACATCCCTCTAATCATCTAAGTGATCACGTGATCAAAATCAACTAAACCGTGTCCGATCATCACGTGAGATGGAGTAGTTTTCAATGGTGAACATCACTATGTTGATCATATCTACTATATGATTCACGCTCGACCTTTAAACCCCGGTGTTCGAGGCCATATACGCATATGCTAGGCTCGTCGAGTTTAACCCGAGTATTCTGGCGTGCAAAACTGGCTTGCACCCATTGTATGTGAGCGTGAGCTTATCACATCTGATCATCACGTGGTGTCTCGACACGACGAACTTTCGCAATGGTGCATCCACAGGGAGAACACTTGTACCTTGAAATTTAGTGAGAGATCATCTTATAATGCTACCGTCGAACTAAGCAAAATAAGATGCATAAAGGATAAACATCACATGCAATCAATATAAGTGATATGATATGGACATCATCATCTTGTGCCTTTGATCTCCGTCTCCAAAGCATCGTCATGATCACCATCGTCACCGGCGCGACACCTTGATCTCCATTGTAGCATCGTTGTCGTCTCGCCAACTATTGCTTCTACGACTATCGCAACTGCTTAGTGATAAAGTAAAGCAATTACATGGAGATTGCATTTCATACAATAAAGCGACAACCATATGGTTCCTGCCAGTTGCCGATAACTCTGTTACAAAACATGATCATCTCATACAATAAATTTTAGCATCATGTCTTGACCATATCACATCACAACATGCCCTGCAAAAACAAGTTAGACGTCCTCTACTTTGTTGTTGCAAGTTTTACGTGGCTGCTATGGGCTGAGCAAGAACCGTTCTTACCTATGCATCAAAACCACAATGATATTTCGTCAAGTATGTGTTGTTTTAACCTTTAACAAGGACCGGGCATAGCCATACTCGATTCAACTAAAGTTGGAGAAACTGACACCCGCCAGCCACCTGTGTGCGAAGCACGTCGGTAGAACCAGTCTCACGTAAGCATACGCGTAATGTCGGTCCGGGCTGCTTCATCCAACAATACCGCCGAATCAAAGTATGACATGCTGGTAAGCAGTATGACTAGTATCGCCCATAACTCACTTTTGTTCTACTCGTGCATATAACATCTACGCATAAACCTGGCTCGGATGCCACTGTTGGGGATCGTAGTAATTTCAAAAAAAATCCTATGCACACGCAAGATCATGGTGATGCATAGCAACGAGAGGGGAGAGTGTTGTCCACATACCCTCGTAGTCCGAAAGCGGAAGTGTTATGACAACGCGGTTGATGTAGTCATACGTCTTCACGATCGACCGATCCTAGTACCGAACGTACGGCACCTCCGCGATCTGCACACGTTCAGCTCAGTGACGTCCTACGAACTCACAATCCGATGGAAATTAATGGGAGAGCTTCATCAGCCTGACGGCGTGATGACGGTGATGATGAAGCTACCGGTGAGGCTTCGCCTAAGCACTACGACGATATGACCGAGGTGGATTATGGTGGAGGGGGCACCGCACACGGCTAAGAAATCAATGATCAACTTGTGTGTCTATGGGGTGCCCCCCTCCCCCGTATATAAAGGAGTGGAGCAGGGGGAGGGCTGGCCCACCTATCGTGCGCCCATGGGGAGCCCTACTCCCACCGGGAGTAGGATCCCCCCCTTCCATGTAGTAGGAGTAGGAGAGAAGGAAGGATGAGAGAGGAAGAAGGAAAGGGGGGCGCCCCCCCCCCTCCTAGTCCAATTCGGACCAGAGGGGGAGGGGCGCGCAGCCTGCCCTGGCCGCCCCTCTCTCCCTCTCCACGAAGGTTCAATCTCGTTACCGGCAAGTCTCTTTACTCGTTCCGTAATGCATCATCCCGCAACTAACTCATTAGTCACATTGCTTGCAAGGCTTATAGTGATGTGCATTACCGAGAGGGCCCAGAGATACCTCTCTGACAATCGGAGTGACAAATCCTAATCTTGATCTATGCCAACTCAACAAGTACCATCGGAGACACACCAGAGCACCTTTATAATCACCCGATTCGTTGTGACGTTTGGTAGCACACAAAGTGTTCCTCCGGTATTCGGGAGTTGCATAATCTCATAGTCATAGGAACATGTATAAGTCATGAAGAAAGCAATAGAAATATACTAAACGACCAAGTGCTAAGCTAACAAAATGGGTCAAGTCAATCACATCATTCTCTAATGATGTGATCCCGTTAATCAAAGACAACTCATGTCTATGGCTAGGAAACTTAACCATCTTTGATTCAACGAGCTAGTCAAGTAGAGGCATACTAGTGACACTCTGTTTGTCTGTGTATTCACACATGTACTAAGTTTCCGGTTAATACAACTCTAGCATGAATAATAAACATTTATGATGATATAAGGAAATATAAATTACAACTTTATTATTGCCTCTAGGGCATATTTCCTTCAATATAGCGCTAAAGTTCAGTATGGACACTTAGTTTGATATGAACAACATTTCTTTAGGTTTTGCTTGCATATCTGATGCTGCTAACAAAAAATAGTATTGCCAAAAAAACTTATAAAAATATTATCAAATAATAGATAAAAACATTGTCAGGAAGATTGGGTATGTGTGCGAAGAATTTAACACATCACACAAAAGTCCCATAAAGATCATATACAGATAGCACCCATACCCAGTTTGTCATCATATTGTCCAAAAATTGCTTTCCTTGAGCTTGAGTGATGCTCATAGAGGTGCCACCTACATACGAATCTAACAAATTCCTAGATATATGGTTCAATCCAACATAAGAAAAGGTGTGCAACATTAACCATTGGTGTTTGGGCAATGTCTAAGAATTAATTTCATTCTTTTTCAAGATTGAGCTAAATGTTCATGACCATTTTTCTTAAAGTTCATAACTTGGATTCTCATTTGTATTATATTAGCAAGATGATATTGTTTTACAATAAAAGCTTCCTTACATGCCTTCTAAGAATTAATACTACCACTAGGTAAATAATCATTTTTTAGCTATTACTCTTAATGAGAAAGAAAACAATCTAAGCTTGGCAGTATTAACATGGACATCTTTAAATTGATGCATGTCACATATTTCAACTAAATCATGCAAGTATAGCAAAACATCTTGATTAAAAGTACCACAAGCGTTTCTGATCACTTTAGAGAATCTAGGCTTGTCAGGTGACATTAACACACGAAATAACCACAACCATGGCCATAATATTTATGTCCATAAAGGATTGGCTAACCCCGGCATCAAGTACTTTGTGGTCTTGTTTTCCCCTTTATGAGGTAATTAACCGGGAACCTCGCCATCTAGATGATCAACCGATTATTGTTATCACAGAAGAAGATAATATGGACACGCTAGTAACAATCCACTCATTACTCTTTGTGGCGCGCCAACTCCAGAAGAGGTCTGTAGGAGATACAACTAATGGACCAAAATATGTGGCTACTAGTCTAGACCATTGGAGTATGGCTATTTGGGTGATTTGGAGAAGTGAACTCGTGTTGCTAACAAGGAAGTTGCCCAATGCCTTAGCTACTCCATCTCTGCAAACCAAACCCATAGAGGACAAGTGTTAGATTCACACTTGAATCCTCTTAAGAATCAAAATGGTACTTGCATGAGGCATGTGGAGTGGTTGAAGGCGGGGGAGGGGGTTAAACACAAAGTACTTCCATGTGTGCTGCTTAGAACCAAAGAAACTTAACAAAATCACATGCCTAAAAGTGAAGATGGCACATGTGTGCAATCATATCCATATATGAATAAGCTATGTACTACTAACTGTTGGAAATATGCCCTAGAGGCAATAATAAATTAGTTATTATTATATTTCCTTGTTCACGATAATCGTTTATTATCCATGCTATAATTGTATTGATAGGAAACTCAGATACATGTGTGGGTACATAGACAACACCATGTCCCTAGTAAGCCTCTAGTTGACTAGCTCGTTGATCAATAGATGGTTACGGTTTCACGACCATGGACATTGGATGTCATTGATAACGGGATCACATCATTAGGAGAATGATGTGATGGACAAGACCCAATCCTAAGCCTAGCACAAAGATCGTAGTTCGTATGCTAAAGCTTTTCTAATGTCAAGTATCATTTCCTTAGACCATGAGATTGTGCAACTCCCGGATACCGTAGGAATGCTTTGGGTGTACCAAAGCGTCACAACGTAATCGGGTGACTATAAAGGTGCACTACGGTATCTCCGAAAGTGTCATTGGGTTGGCACGAATCGAGGCTGGGATTTGTCACTCCGTAAACGGAGAGGTATCTCTGGGCCCACTCGGTAGGACATCATCATAATGTGCACAATGTGACCAAGGGGTTGATCACGGGATGATGTGTTACGGAACGAGTAAAGAGACTTGCCGGTAACGAGATTGAACAAGGTATCGGGATACCGACGATCAAATCTCGGGCAAGTACAATACCGCTAGACAAAGGGAATTGTATACGGGATCGATTGAGTCCTTGACATCGTGGTTCATCCGATGAGATCATCGTGGAACATGTAGGAGCCAACATGGGTATCCAGATCCGCTGTTGGTTATTGACCGAAGAACGTCTCGGTCATGTCTACATGTCTCCCGAACCCGTAGGGTCTACACACTTAAGGTTCGATGATGCTAGGGTTATAAAGGAAGTTTGTATGTGGTTACCAAATGTTGTTCGGAGTCCCGGATGAGATCCCGGACATCACGAGGAGTTACGGAACGGTCCGGAGGTAAAGATTTATATATGGGAAGTCCTGTTTTGGTCACCGGAAAAGTTTCGGGTTTTATCGGTGACGTACCGGGACCACCGGGAGGGTCGAGGTCCACCAAGTGGGGCCACCATCCCGGAGGGCTGCATGGGCTAAGTGTGGGAGGGACCAGCCCGGGTGGGCTGGTGCGCCCCACATGGCCCAAGGCGCAACTAGGTGGGAGAGAAACCCTAGGCGCGAGATGGGCCTAAAGGCCCACCCTAGGCGCCCCCTCTCTCCCCCTCTTGGCCGCCCCCCCAAGACCCATCTAGGGCTGCCGCACCCCTTGGGTGGGAACCCTAGATGGGGGCGCAGCCACCTCCCCTCCCCCTATAAATACTTGAGGCTAGGGGGCTGCCCAAGACATGAGTTTTCTCCCTCTATTGGTGCAGCCACCTCTCCTCTTCCTCCTCTCCCGTGGTGCTTGGCGAAGCCCTGCTGGATTCCCATGCTCCTCCACCACCACCACGCCGTTGTGCTGCTGCTGGATGGAGTCTTCCTCAACCTCTCCCTCTCTCCTTGCCGGATCAAGGCGTGGGAGACGTCACCGGGCTGTCGTGTGTTGAGCAGCGGAGGTGCCGTCCGTTCGGCACTAGGATCTCCGGTGATTTGGATCACAAATCTGACTCCTTCAACCCCGTTCTCATGAACGCTTCCGCTTAGCGATCTACAAGGGTATGTAGATGCACTCTCCTTCCCTCGTTGCTAGTTTCTCCATAGATAGATCTTGGTGACACGTGGGAAAATTTTGAATTTCTGCTCGTTCCCCAACAGTGGCATCATGAGCTAGGTCTATTGCGTAGATTCTTTGCACGAGTAGAACACAAAGTAGTTGTGGGCGTTGATTTTGTTCAATATGCTTACCGTTACTAGTCCAATCTTGTTTCGACGGTATTGTGGGATGAAGCGGCCCGGACCGACCTTACACGTACTCTTACGTGAGATGTGTTCCACCGGTGACATGCACTTGGTGCATAAGGTGGCTAGCGGTGCCGATCTCTCCCACTTTAGTCGAACGGATTCGATGAAAAGGGTCCTTATGAAGGGTAAATAGCAATTGGCATATCACGTTGTGGTTTTGCGTAGGTAAGAAAGCGTTCTTGCTAGAAACCCATAGCAGCCACGTAAAACATGCAACAACAATTAGAGGACGTCTAACTTGTTTTTGCGGGGTATGCTATGTGATGTGAAATGGCCAAGTAGAATGTGATGAATGATATGTGATGTATGAGATTGATCATGTTCTTGTAATAGGATTCACGACTTGCATGTCGATGAGTATGACAACCGGCAGGAGCCATAGGAGTTGTCTTTATTTATTGTATGACCTGCGTGTCATTAAACAACGCCATGTAATTACTTTACTTTATTGCTAACCGGTAGCCATAGTAGTAGAAGTAATAGTTGGCGAGACAACTTCATGAAGACACGATGATGGAGATCATGATGATGGAGATCATGGTGTCATGCCGGTGACGGTGATGATCATGGAGCCCCGAAGATGGAGATCAATGGAGCTATATTATATTGGCCATATCATGTCACTACTATATATAATTGCATGTGATGTTTATTATGTTTATGCATCTTGTTTACTTAGAACGACGGTAGTAAATAAGATGATCCCTTACAACAATTTCAAGAAGTGTTCTCCCCTAAGCATGCACCATTGCTAAAGTTAAATAAGCTTCTAAGCACCACGTGATGATTGGGTGTGATGGATTCTTACGTTCACATACAACGGGTGTAAGACAGATTTGCACACGCGAAACACTTAGGGTTAACTTGACGAGCCTAGCATGTACGGACATGGCCTCGGAACACGAGACCGAAAGGTCGAGCATGAGTCGTATAGTAGATACGATCAACATGAAGATGTTCACCGATGATGACTGGTCCGTCTCACGTGATGATCGGACACGGCCTAGTTGACTCGGATCATGTAATCACTTAGATGACTAGAGGGATGTCTATTCGAGTGGGAGTTCATGAGATGAACTTAATTATCCTGAACATAGTCAAAAGATCTTTGCAAATTATGTAAATGGCTCAGCTTTAGTTCCACTGTTTAGATATGTTCCTAGAGAAAATATAGTTGAAACTTGTGATTGCGATTATGCGGACAGAAAAAAGCTTATGTCCTTAATGCACCGCTCGATGTGTGCCGAACCCCAAAGCGTCGTGCATGGATGTTGCGAACATCGGACATACACGTTTTGATAACTACGTGATACTTGATTAAGCGGTTTAGGGTTGAGGCACCAAAGGCGTTTTTCAAACGTCGCGGGCGTATGAGATGTTTCGAGGGCTGAAATTGGGATTTCAGGCTCGTGCCCATGTCAAGAGGTATAAGACCTCCGATGATTTTCTTAGCCTGCAAACTAAGGGAGAAAAGCTCAATCGTTGAGCTTGTGCTCAGATTGTCTGAGTGCAACAATCACTTGAATCGAGTGGGAGTTGATCTTCCAGAGATAGTGATGTTTCTCCAAAGTCATTGCCACCAAGCTGCTAGAGCTTCGTGATGAACTATAACAAATCAGGGATAAATATGATGATCCTTGAGATATTCGCAATGTTTGACACCGCGAAAGTAGGAATCAAGAAGGAGCATCAATTGTTGATGGTTGGTGAAACCACTAGTTTCAAGAAGGGCACGGGCAAGAAGGGATACTTCATGAAACGGCAAATCAGTTGCAGCTCTAGTGAAGAAACCCAAGGTTGAACCCAAACCTGAGACTAAGTGCTTCTGTAATAAGGGGAACAGCCACTGGAGCAGCATTACCCTAGATACTTGGTAGATGAGAAGGCTGGCAAGGTCGATAGAAGTATATTGGATATACATTAAGTTAATGTGTACTTTACTAGTACTCCTAGTAGCACCAGGGTATTAAGATACCGGTTCGGTTGCTAAGTGTTAGTAACTTCGAAATAAAAGAGCTACGGAATAAGCGGAGACTAGCTAAAGGTGAGCTGACGATATGTGTTGGAAGTGTTTCCAAGTTTGATGTGATCAAACATCATACGCTCCCTCTACCATCAAGATTAGTATTAAACCTGAATAATTGTCATTTGGTGTTTTGCGTTGAGCATAGACATGATTGGATTATGTCTATCGCAATACGGTTATTCATTTAAGGAGAATAATGGTTACTCTATTTATTTGAATAACACCTTCAATGGTCTTGCACCTAAAGGAATGGTTTATTGAATCTCGATTGTAGTGATACACATTTTCATGCCAAAAGATATAAGATAGTAATGATAGTACCACTTACTTGTGGCACCGCCATGTAAGTCATATTGGTATAAAAGCATGAAGAAGCTCCATGTTGATGGATCTTTGGACTCACTCGTTTTGAAAAGTTTGAGACATGCGAACCATGTCTATTGGTGCATACGCATGAAGAAATTCCATGCAGATGGATCGTTTAGACTCACTTGATTTTGAATCACTTGAGATATGCAAATCATACCACATGGACAAGATGACCGAAAAGCCTCGGTTTCGGTAAGATGGAACTAGATAGCAACTTGTTGGAAGTAACACATTTTGATGTGTGCAGTCCAATGAGTGCTTTGAGGCATGCAAATGAATATCGTTATGTTCTTACTTCACAGATGATTCGAGTAGATGTTGAGTATATTTACTTGATGAAACACAAGTCTGAATTATTGAATGGTTCAAGTAATTTCAGAGTGAAGTTTAAGATCTTCGTGACAAGAGGATAGAATGTCTATCATATGATCATAGAGATGAATATCTGAGTTACGAGTTTTGGCACACAATTAAGACATTGTGCAAATTGTTTCACAATTAATACCTCCTGGAACACCATAGTGTGATGGTGTGTCCGAACATCATAGTTGCACTCTATTGGATATGGTGCGTACCATGATATCTCTTATCGAATTACCACTATCATTCATGGGTTAGGCATTAGAGACAACCGCACTCATTTTAATAGGGCACCACGTAATTCCATTGAGACAACACCGTTTGGAGAAACCTAAGTTGTCGTTTCTTGAAAGTTTGGGGCTGCGACGCTTATGTGAAAAAGTTTTAGGTTGATAAGCTCGAACCCAAAGCGGATAAAATGCATCTTCATAGGACACCCAAAACAGTTGGGTATACCTCCTAATTCAGATCCGAAAGCAATAGGGATTGTTTCTTGAATCGGGTCCTTTCTCGAGGAAAAGTTTGTCTCGGAAAGTTGAGTGGGAGGATGGTGGAGACTTGATGAGGTTATTGAACCGTCACTTCAACAAGTGTGTAGCAGGGCACGGGAAGTTGTTCTGTGGCACCTACACCAATTGAAGTCGAAGCTTATGATAGTGATCATGAAGTTTTGGATCAAGTCACTACCGTACCTCGTGAGGTGACAAGGATGCGTCTTTGCTTCAGAGTGGTACGGTGATCCTGTCTTGAAGGTCATGTTGCTAGACAACAATGAACCTATGAGCTATGGAGAAGCGATGGTGGGCCCAAATTCCGACAAATGGTTAGAAGCCATGAAATCTGAGATAGGATCCATGTATCATAACAAAGCATGGACTTTGGTGGACTTGCCCGATGATCGGCAAGCCATTGAAATAAATGGATCTTTAAGAAGAAGGCGGACGTGGACGGTAATGTCACCGTCTATGCAGCTCGACTTGTGGCAAAGCAGTTTATCACAAGTTCAAGGAGTTGACTACGATGAGATTTTCTCATCCATAGCGATGCTTAAGTCCGTCGGAATCATGTTAGCATTAGCTGCATTTATGAAATCTGGCAGATGGATGTCAAGACGAGTTTCCTTACCAGTTTACGTAAGAAAAGGTTGTATGTGATACAATCAGAAAAGTTTTGTCGATCCTAAGGATGCTAAAAGGTATGCTAGCTCCAGCGATCCTTCTAAGGACTGGAGTAAGCATCTCGGAGTTGGAATATGCACTTTGATAGGATGATCAAAGATTTTGGGTTTATACAAAGTTTATGAGAAACTTGTTTTTCCAAAGAAGTGAGTGGGAGCACTATAGAATTTCTGATGAGTATATGTTGTTGACATATTGATGATCAGAAATGATGTGGAATTTCTGGAAAGCATATAGGGTTATTTGAAAGATGATTTTCAATAGAAAACCTGGATTAGGATACTTGAACAATAAGCATCAAGATCTATAAGATAGATCAAAATGCTTAATAATACTTTCAAATGAGCACATACCTTGACATGATCTTGAAGGTGTTCAAGATGGATCAGTCGAAGAAGGAGTTCTTGCACGAGTTGTAAGGTATGAAGTTAAGAGTTAAAAGCTCGACCACGGCGGAGAGAGACAAAGGATTTAAGGCCGTCCCCTCACGCTTCAGACGTAGGCTCTATAGTTGCTATGCTTTGTGTACCGCACGGAAGTGTGCCTTGCCATGAGTCGATCAAGGGTACAAGAATGATCCAGAATGGATCATTGGACAGCGGTCAAAATTATCCTTAGAAGAATAAGGAAATGTTTCTCGATTATGGAGGTGATAAAGAGTTCGGCGTAAAGGGTTACGTCGATGCAAGCTTTAACACCTATCTGAATGACTCTGAGTAGCAAACCGGATACGTATAGTGGAGCAACCATTTGGAATAGCTTCAAGTGGAACGTGGAAGCAGCATTTACAATATGACATAGAGAATTGCGAAGTACATACGGATCTGAATCTGCAGACCCGTTGACTAGAACTTCTCTTACAAGCAAAACATGATCAAACCCTAGAACTCATTGAGACTTAATCACATGGTGATGTGAACTAGTTTAAGACACTAGTAGACTCTTTGGATGTTGGTCACATGGCGATGTGACCTATCGATGTTGATCACATGGCGATGTGAACTAGATTATTGACTCTAGTGCAAGTGGGAGACTGTTGGAAATATGCCCTAGAGGCAATAATAAATTAGTTATTATTATATTTCCTTGTTCACGATAATCGTTTATTATCCATGCTATAATTGTATTGATAGGAAACTCAGATACATGTGTGGGTACATAGACAACACCATGTCCCTAGTAAGCCTCTAGTTGACTAGCTCGTTGATCAATAGATGGTTACGGTTTCCGACCATGGACATTGGATGTCATTGATAACGGGATCACATCATTAGGAGAATGATGTGATGGACAAGACCCAATCCTAAGCCTAGCACAAAGATGCGTAGTTCGTATGCTAAAGCTTTTCTAATGTCAAGTATCATTTCCTTAGACCATGAGATTGTGCAACTCCGGATACCGTAGGAATGCTTTGGGTGTACCAAAGCGTCACAACGTAATCGGGTGACTATAAAGGTGCACTACAGGTATCTCCGAAAGTGTCTGCATTGGGTTGGCACGAATCGAGGCAGGATTTGTCACTCCGTGTAAACGGAGAGGTATCTCTGGGCCCACTCGGTAGGACATCATCATAATGTGCACAATGTGACCAAGGGGTTGATCACGGGATGATGTGTTACGGAACGAGTAAAGAGACTTGCCGTAACGAGATTGAACAAGGTATCGGGATACCGACGATCAAATCTCGGGCAAGTACAATACCGCTAGACAAAGGGAATTGTATACGGATCGATTGAGTCCTTGACATCGTGGTTCATCCGATGAGATCATCGTGGAACATGTGGGAGCCAACATGGGTATCCAGATCCCGCTGTTGGTTATTGACCAAGAACGTCTCGGTCATGTCTACATGTCTCCCGAACCCGTAGGGTCTACACATAAGGTTCGATGATGCTAGGGTTATAAAGGAAGTTTGTATGTGGTTACCGAATGTTGTTGAGTCCGGATGAGATCCGGACATCACGA
This sequence comes from Aegilops bicornis, assembly GCA_021605145.1. Taxonomy (NCBI): domain Eukaryota; kingdom Viridiplantae; phylum Streptophyta; class Magnoliopsida; order Poales; family Poaceae; genus Aegilops; species Aegilops bicornis. The sequence goes on along the minus strand of CM038674.1, from coordinate 131,018,443 downwards.
GGAGTTACGGAACGGTCCGGAGGTAAAGATTTATATATGGGAAGTCCTGTTTTGGTCAGGAAAAGTTTGGGTTTTATCGGTGGACGCGTCTGGGACCACCGGGAGGGTCCCGGGGTCCACCAAGTGGGGCCACCATCCCGGAGGGCTGCATGGGCTAAGTGTGGGAGGGACCAGCCCGGGTGGGCTGGTGCGCCCCCATGGCCCAAGCGCAACTAGGTGGGAGAGGGAAACCCTAGGCGCGAGATGGGCCTAAAGGCCCACCCTAGGCGCCTCTCTCCCCCTCTTGGCCGCCCCCAAGACCCATCTAGGGCTGCCGCACCCCTTGGGTGGGAACCCTAGATGGGGGCGCAGCCACCTCCCCTCCCCCTATAAATACTTGAGGCTAGGGGGCTGCCCAAGACATGAGTTTTCTCCCTCTATTGGTGCAGCCCTGCCTCTCCTCCTCCTCCTCTCCCGTGGTGCTTGGCGAAGCCCTGCTGGATTGCCATGCTCCTCCACCACCACCACGCCGTTGTGCTGCTGCTGGATGGAGTCTTCCTCAACCTCTCCCTCTCTCCTTGCTGGATCAAGGCATGGGAGACGTCACCAGTCTGTGCGTGTGTTGAACGCGGAGGTGCCGTCCGTTCGGCACTAGGATCTCCGGTGATTTGGATCACGACGAGTACGACTCCTTCAACCCCGTTCTCATGAACGCTTCCGCTTAGCGATCTACAAGGGTATGTAGATGCACTCTCCTTCCCTCGTTGCTAGTTTCTCCATAGATAGATCTTGGTGACACGTAGGAAAATTTTGAATTTCTGCTACGTTCCCCAACACTAACTACTACTAGGGTCTGCTTTAGTCAGAGGCCTCAGCTCATGTTCAGCCACACATGGACCTAGATACAAACAAGGCCATGCTCCAACCTTTCATAGGCGAGGAAGTTCATGAGGCGCCAATGGGCGTCGACGAACTCAAGGCCCTTGTGATTAAAGGTATGCTGACACTTTCTTACAAATGTTTCCATGATTTTGGTGGTACCCGAATCAAAATATAGGTGCTTCAAGTACCGAATAATTCTGCTACCTTGGGCTGAAATGAAACTAATATGGTCTTGATCCCGAAGGTAGAAATCAAGCATACAAGCCTCTACAATGCGCCTTGCAAGATCATTTCAAGGCGTTGAGTGCTAGACTGAAGAAATATCTAAATGAGATCATATCCCCAACCAGAGCGCCTTTGTCCTTAGTAGGCTCATCTCTTATAATGTATTAGTGGCATATGAAATGACGCATTATGTCAAGCATAAGAAGACGGTCCAGGATGGTGTTATGGCTTTCAAGCTCGACCCGACCAAGGCGTATGATCGTGTTGAATAGAATTTCTGCATATGTGATGCTCCCCGAGTTGGGTTTCCACCAAAGTCTTATCGATATTTTCCAGTAGCTCCATTTTTAGCTTCCTCTTCATGGGGATTATGTTGGGTGGGCTTTAGATTTCTCTTCTCCTCAATGATGAGAGTCTCTGCCCTCTCCATGTACTAATTGCATTTCAATATAAAGGTCACAAAAATCTTGAAACCTCTCAACCGTCTCACCATGAGGAGATATCATAGAACTTAAAATTGGCATGCAAACAAGTGCAAGACAAATTGGATTGGAGATTGCCAAATGCTTGGCTAGGGACACAGCCGAGGTCACGTGAGGGCGGAAATAACAAGTTCTAAGAGCAACTCTAGCAGACCCCGCATTCGTCCTGAAAGTGCGTTATATCGACTAGAGGGGGGTGAATAGGCGATTTTTATGAATTCTTCATTGAGGAATTTCAGGGTGAGGAAATTCCTAAGCAAAAAACTACTTGCAGCGGAATAAGTACTCAGATGCAAACATAACAGAACATAAGCACGGTCATCATGATGAAATGAAAACAAGCACAGAGTACAGAAAGCGTAAACACATGATACATAAGATGAAGACAAACAAACTGAAGAAATTGAACTGAGGAAATTTAGAAAGTCTTCAGTCAAAGTCTTCAAACAGATATGAACAAGCACACAACACAGTAATGAGGAAATGAAAGAGTTGAGGAAATAGAACCAGTAGGTTTGCTGAAGACAGTGATTTGGTAGACCAGTTCCAACTGCTGTGACAGTTGTACGTCTGGTTGGAGCGGCTAGATATTTAAACCTGAGTACACACAGTCCTCACCATATTCTCCTTGAGCTAAGGTCACACAGACCTCTCCCAATCACTCATGGTAAGTCTTCAGGTGACTTCCAAACCTTCACAAACTCGGTCACTCGATGATCCACAATTTTCTCTTGGATGCTCTAGACCATGACGCCTAACCGTCTGGAAGATGCACAGTCTTCAAAGGTAACACGCGTCGGATCCACGCAGGATCAATCTCTTCAGTGATGCTCAATCACTTTGGGTTGTAGGTGTTTGGGTTTGGGTTTTCCTCACTTGATGATTTTCGCTCAAAGTCCTCGGAGGATGGGATGCTCTCAAATGACAAGTGCCAGTTTCTCTCGAAGCAGCCAACAAGCTAGTGGTTGTAGGGGGCGGCTATTTATAGCCTAGGGAGCAGCCCGACATGATAAGACATAAATGACCTTCAATGATATGACCGTTAGGTGGATAAGATATTTTGGGACAGCTGGCACATAGCACAACAACGGTCAGAAATTTGACTATCAAATTCCTCAGGGCTATCATGTTCCTCACTTGTAGGCAATCCGCACTGGCGAATTCCTAACTCCTCAGTCAGAACAAATTCCTCGGAGACCATAAGAACTTTGTCTCTGTCACTGAAGAAATTGACTAAGCTGCATGAGATTTCCAATGGCTTCACTCGAAGTGATTGGTAGGTGTAGGATTTTGAGATGAGCATCACTTGGAAAATTTTCCTTAGTATTTCTTCGACCCCCTTTAACAGTACGGTGTTTCCTATGACTCAAGAAAGAGAAAATGAAACTACAAAGAACTTCATTTTTAGGGGTCGACTTTCTCTGTAAATATCAAAACTCCTCATAGACTTATAGACCTGTGTACACTCACAAACGTATCAGTCCCTTAACCTATAAGTCTTCAATACACCAAAATCACTAAGGGGCACTAGATGCACTTACAATCTCCCCCTATTTGGTGACTGATGACAATATAGGTTGAGTTTTCAACGGGGATAAACATATGAAGTGTAAATACAGAAGTTGAGGAATTTGATTGCAAGATATAGAAGAACTCCCCCTGAAGTTGTGCATAGTGAGGAATTTGCTTTTCAAGAAATGCACACTTGAAGAGTAGAATTATGGAGATCTCCCCCTATATCTTGTAATTCATCCATGCATTTAACATATGATATGAAGAATTTGAAATGCATGAAATATGGTGACTGATGAGAAGAACGCAACAAAAGTATTAGACCACCATCGGGTTTAAGTTTACAACTCGATCCAACAAAGTCTTCAAAAGAACGAGAGTGGTAACTTAGCAAAAAAACGCCCATATATAGACCCGCTTGAAGACTAACTCAAATTTCTCCCCCTTTGTCATCGAATGACCAAAAGGATCGAAAAATGAGGACTAACGCCCCTGAAGAATATCATGTTGATGGAGGAGCACCAGCGTTGTTGGGGTCGGTTGTTGAAGTGGGGCCTGCCGCAGTGTCGTCCAAATCTTCATGCTCGTCTGTGTCACGTGATGAAGAATATGAGCTGGCCACCAAGGAGGGAACTTTGACTTTCTTGAATTTCTTCACTGGTGGCTGAGACCAGTCAAAGTCCTGCTTTCCCATTTGCTTCAGATCTTCTTCACCATAGAGATGAGACAGAACAACCCAGGTGCGACCGAAGACTTCATGGAGGTAGTGGTGGTTTTTCTTCACTGCATTGTGTGTAGCAGTCATGTTGTGAAGAATAGAACCAAACTGATGCTTAACCCATTTGTGGTTGCGATCGACCTTCTGATGAAGACTGAGGAGAAGCTCACGATCAGTCATCACCCTTGGAGCTGTGCCTTGAGGATTTTGCTTTCAGGCATTGGCGGCAGAGTCATGAGTGGCAGAGTCATCATTGGTGGAATAAGATGCAGCTTTGCGGAACTGACCATCCAATGGACGAATGCCTTCATCAATAACAGTAGTGGCCTTGCCCTTTTCATCAGTTGAGGAAAATGTCCGTTTGAGGACTTCAATGGGGGGCAAGTAGCTGAGACGATTTTGAAAGTCAGCCTTGTAGTTGAGTGAAGACCTTGTCCTAAGGAATCTCATAATCCAGGGAGCATAAGGCTTCAAATCAAATGGAGATAATGCAACATTTGCCAGAGTCCTCATGAAGAAATCATGGTAGTTGACAGGAATGCCATGCATGATATTGAATAGCAGATTCTTCATGATGCCAACGACTTCTTCATCATTCGAGTCATGGCCTTTGATTGGACTCAATGTCTTCGACAGAATGCGATAGACGGTCCGAGGCACATACAACAATTCCTTCACAAGGAATTTTGTCCTTAGGGCTTGACCAGGCTTCAGTGGCTTCATCAACACTTGCATGTAGTGATCTGTAAGCTCAGGTTCATGATATATACAACGAGCACCTTCAAGGGGAGGACTGACAGGCAGGGCATGAAGCAATTCAGAGGCCGGTGCTTTGAAGTGAGTATTTTCAGTCATCCAGTCCAATACCCAAGAGTTCACATCTTCAGCATTTCCTGTGATGTGCAGCGTTGCATATAATTGAAGAATGAGTTCTTCATTCCAATCACATATATCAGTGCAAAAGTTGAGTAGACCAGCATCATGAAGAACACTAAGGACTGGTGTGAAGCAAGGCAGTGATTCCATATCCACGTGAGGAATATGCTCATGGTCGAAGACTTTGTCCTTGTTGAAAAGCAGTGAAGAATAGAAGTTGGCTTGGCTGGCAGTCCAGAAACGCTTCCTTCTAAGACGAGCAGAGTCATATGGGTTATAATCGGTGAAGAACACATGCTCGCCGAAGAAGTCATCAGCCTTGAATTTTTGCTTCTTCGAGAAGGGATCCTTGGACTTGGGCTGAGGAGTATCAGTCAATTGCATCACAACCTCAGGAATCACAATCTTAGGATCCATAGGCTGAGGAATTTCGGTTCCTTTGTCAGTGGCAGCCTGGGTCTTCAATTCTTCAGCAGCAATTTCATCAGCACTAGTGGCTGGAATCTCTTCATGAATAGACGGAGTGGTGCGAGGTTCTTTAGAGCCCATTTGAACTTCAGTATGCACTGGGGACTGAGGAATCTGTTGTAGTGGCGTGAACAAAGGAGAGTTGGGGTGCTGACTTTCCCAAAAGTCATCATTCATCAGTGGTGTGGTGCTTCCAATGTCCATGTTCTCATCTTCTTCATTTAATTCTTCAACGTCGGCCTCTTCAGCTGTGAACTGAGGCACTGGCATGAGACAACTGGTGTTGAAGGGATATCATCCACTTCAATTTCTTCATCCAACTGCTCTGAAGAAGCAGCAGAAGGAATATCTTCATCGGATCTGCTTTGGATCACATAGTCTTCACCAAAGGGAATGAGTTCCTTTGATGGCATACATGAGACTGGAACAGCATCAATTGGATTCTCAAGAGAGCTTGTCAATTTCTTCATCTTCTTTAGAACTGAAGATTCTGATGAAGTTGATGCTTTCCTTTTATTCATAGTTGCATGCTCCGCAGCCTTGGCCTTCTTCACATCTGATGCAGAAGGAAGAATTGGACTTAGTGTAGGTGCAGGAGGAGCAGAGGAAATTGGTTCATTTTCTTCAGGCACAACTGATGCAGTTGCCCTGGCATGGCCAGTTTCTTCATGCACAGCGATTGAAGCTTCAGCTAGCCTGGCTTGTTCTTCAGGCACAACACTAGTGGTTGCCCTGGCAGATTCATCAGCGGCTGGAATGCAGTCATCAGCCCTGGTACTAGCAGTTTCATCAGCAGCCTAATTTTTATCAGCCGGTCTTTGGCATGCTCTTCAGAGGGTCGAGATGCCTCGACCGAGGAATTTCTTGTTGCGATGGTGCTGCAACATTGGTAGTGAATTTCTCAGTTATCTTCACAAATCTGACTTTGGCTCCAAGCCAGTCAGCATAGTAGCGATCAAATTCATCACTTAGATTATTGATCTTTGGTTGCAGAGCTACAAGTTCTTCAGGTGAAAGCTTCAAGATGTTTTGCTTCAGAAAGCGCTCTTTCGTGTACTGCGCTTTCTTCACCTTCCTCCCCTGTTCATATTTCCATTTCTCTTCATCAATGAAGGCAGTCAACACATGACTTTGGCCAGGAGTGAGGTTCAACTCAGGCAGAGGTGTGTTGGGGTCCTTGTGACATAAGTCGATGAGGTCGAGGATTAACTTTGGATCCAGCATCAATGGCACATTACTGCCTTTGGCTCTACCGGCCCGTTGCTGCCTGTCTCTGATGATTTTGGCAAGTTTCTCATCATCAGCTTCGTCTTCATCAGACGGCACTTGGAAGGCGGCCTGCTTCTTGTGAGGACTTGGTCAATAACCTCGTCCATCAGTGGTCTTAGTCTTCAGCAGAGTGGGGCCAGTTGAGGAATTTGGAGGAGCTGAAGAACTTGCAGAGGCTCCTGAGGCATTAGATATGCCTATCGTCCTTTGGCACGAGGCGAGATGCGCAGGTGCTGAGGATTTGGAAGGAGGAGCTGGAGCAGCATGAGGGATTTGCTGAGAGGGCTTTGCAGAACTGGGCCGTGAGGGCATTGCTGAGGAGCTTGGCCCTGAGGGCATAGAAGTTGAAGCACTCGGCTTGTGAGAAGGCTTCTTGGGCATAGCCTTTTTAGGCTTGCTAGCAGAGGCCTCAGAAGTGGCAGCAGCAGAATCTTCATTAAATTTCTTCACTGCCTCTTTAGCCATTTTGGCCAGTTTAGCTTGACGCTTGGCCCATTCCTTGGGAAATTCCTCACCTCTTCTGATGCTAGAGGGATCAACAACTTGGCCAGGTGCCAATGGAGGTATTGGGCATGGAGGGTGTACAGCGAATTTCTTCATGTACTTGGGAGTGACATAGCGATATTCCCCATCTCCTCTCTATCCTCTGAATGCACACTTTGCGCTCATTCTTCGTTTCATGAGGAGGAGTGCAGTAACCTGCATAGTTGTCATCAGGAATCTCACATGCATTGTTGACTTCCAACTTCTTTCCTCCCTTCTGAGGTTTCTTGCCATCATCTTTTTTCTTAACCTGAGGATTTTGAACTATTGAGTTCTCTGACGAGGTATGTAACTTTTCTTTGAGGAATGCTGCGAATGAGTTAAGTTGATAAGAACCTAGTGATGCAGCAGCGGACATGTGTACCTATGAACAGAGTATAGGTGCGAAGAATTTGGAGAGGTCATATGCGTTCTCAGAAGTTTTTGCAAATAGAACAAGTGTAACATCCCAAAATTCTAAATTTTGGAATGTTATAAACAAATAGATAGATTTGATTGATTGCTTGATTGATTGACTGAAAGTGAGTGAATTCGAAACTCTTTGAAAGTTAGATGAGAGGGAATAAAAGGACTTTCCCAAACTCTCATTTTGCTTTTATGATCTTCGGTAATTCAAATTCTTTTCATCACAAAACCCTGGAGAGAAGATGACATGACTTCTTCCATTTATTTAAATGACAAGGGGTGTTGAAAATATTTGAATTTCATTTGGAAAATATTTCCAATTCTGAAACTTTATGCAACTCAATGATTTTCAAGAGCGAAGATAAAATGACTTCTTCAAAACATATGAAATATGAGTTGGGAGTTTCAAAGAATTAAATTCAAAGTTCTTTTGAATTTATTTTTCAATTTGGAGTTATTGGAGTTTTATTCAAATTATTTTTTCCAAAAATAAAATATATAGAAAATAGGGTAACATGATTCCCTGCCTCAGAAAAATGGAGAGAAATCAGTTTGAATAAATTTTGGTATTTTTAAAATGATTTTCAGTGGATTTCATTAGGGCAGAAGCACTCTTTGTTTTATCTGATTTTGTGTGGATTTTATTTGGCATTATAAAAATGACCATCTTGTAGGAAATCTTTTTCTGCAAATTTTGATATATTATATGCCTATATAATATTTTTTATTTATTTGGCTTTATTATTTTTATTTGTCGCTGTTTAAAAACAAAACAAATGTTTAAAAAAAATCTGCAGCGCCTTGGGCCAAAGGCCCAAGCCAAGCTCCAACCCGGCCGGCCGAGGCCAAGGCCATCGCATACGCATCAAGGGAGCCAGGAGCCGCCAAGGTTTCATATTCTTTTACAAATCCTAGTAGGATTTGATCTCGTTTCGTTATTCCATTTTTTACTCCTAGGATTCCTAATCCTAGTTTATTTCTTGTCCCCTACCCCAAGCAAAACCCTCCCCTCCCCAATATAAATACCCAAGCAACCCCCCCTCCAACACATCAAATCAACTCCTCTCCTCTCCTCTCCGCGGCAGCAGCAGCACAGCACCACCACAGCGCCGCCGCCGCCACTTGCCGCCGCCGCCCTACACCACCGCCGCCGCCGCGCCCTCGACCTCTCATGAGGTTTATATGATCTCCTCTCCACCGTCCCGTGATCTCATTTCCTCTAGGAGCAACCGCAACATCGGATCCGATCTTCTTCCCCAACTCCGACGACTACTCCGGTGAGATCCACGAAATCCCGTAATTCATTTTTTTCAGAAAATAGCAATTTTAGAAAATTCATATCTTTTAGAGTTTTTAGTATTTTGAGTGATTCCAATTGCTATGTGTCACAAATTTGCTGAAGTTTCTGTTAGTGTCTCTAGATTTCAAATTTGAGTAGTTTAAATTTGAATTTGATAAGTTTTGTTCAGATTAGTATTTTGGCCATAACTTGAGTTTAAAAATAGGTTTTAATTAATTCTTTTTGCTCCTGGTCACTTGTGATATTTTTTAGCTGTAGGATTTAGTTTGGTAATTTTGGAGTATTTTAAATTATATTTTTAGTAAAAACAGTACTGTTTTGCTTATATAGTTGTTTTAGTTATGTAATTATTGTTTTTAATTATTTTTAGTTCATTCCTTTTGTAGATTTTCACTTGTTGTTATATGTTTATGTTTAGCTACAGTAGATAAATTTTTGTAGTTATTTATTAGTGTTTATCTACTGTTTTTGTAATTGCTTGTTTAGTTCATAGTGATAGTGGATAAAAATAGTTTTATTAGTTTTAAAGGTAATTCTTTTTCCACTTCAAGTTATATTGTTTTTGTTTCTGTTATTTGTGAACACATTAGTTGTTATATTTATTTAGTATAGTTTATTAATGTTTTAATAAATGATTTGTTGTTATAGTTGTCTTAGTGTTTTGCTAGTTGCTATATTTGTTCTAGTATTAACTAGATGGTTATAGTAGTTTTATATTAGTTCTTTTTGTTAGTTATTAAATTAGTAATTTATTTTCTGTTATTTTATTAGATTTATATTTTCTTTGCTGTAAAAAAATGTTAGAGTAATTTAGTGATGTTATGTTAAGATTTGTGTGAGTTGGTCACCACTAGTTTTTCCTTGAATTTTTCTTTCGAAGTTTTTCCTTTGGTTTTCGACTTGGTTTTCTTTGTTGCTTTTATTTTGATTGAGTATTGTTATGATTGATAGAATTGATTGCTAGGATGATTGCGTATATGATTGTCTGTTTAATATAGATTTTCAAAGGAGTGACGAATAGTTCTACCAAGTCTTTATTCGAGAGCGTTATTATCTTCATCAAGTAATACCGAGCAAGTTCACTTTGACCATGTTTTTCATACCTATGTGTTTGATTGCATCTAGTGTCATCTTCGCAACAATCCCTCCAGTAGTGACATTGAATCCTTGTAGTTGAGTAGTATGCATGAGGTAGGAACCCATCACCCTGTTACCAAGCCCGGGAAGTTATTTATTTTAATGCTACGCTATAGTAGACGGGTTGGTATGAGTGCTCGAGTGGTGTGAAGAAGGAGGACTCTACGTCAATGACGACAACTCCATGATGGCATCTGCAAGGACTGCATTTTCAAGGCCTCAAGACTTCAAGACTCGAGACAAGAATTCAATACACACTACTGGGTGAAGGACGGTTGACGGGCACCCTGGAGAATCCATTGGTTGGCCGGGATGCATGGAGAAGCGCCATGACATCTTGCGGAAAGCTTCACCCAGACTCAAAGAGACGGAAGAATACTTCATGCCCGGAAGCTTACCCGCAACCGCAAGTCACTATGGGCTCTGGCTTGGTTGACCTTAGTTGTGACTCTGGCTAGGACAGTGCTAGCAGATGTAGAACTACGGTAGGATTGAATGAGCACCGGACAGTGGTCAGGGGAACTCTTCGGAAGACCATGTTTCGGTCATCTTGTTCTCAAACACCCTGAAGTGCGAGAACGTAAAAAGAGGGATCGAATCTTGCGGGTAAAGTGTACAAACCTCTGCAGAGGGTTTAAACCAAATCGATTAGCCGTGTCCCCGGTTACGGACAATTTGAGCCTCTGAACTTGGACCTATCTCGAAACTCTCAACACCAGATTGATAACTTAATTGTGGGCAACTTATGATGATTTTGGGCTATGAGACATCGGTTGGCGGAGCCATGTCATGATAGAAAACTCCATAGTACAGACTTCATTTATTCCTTTGATGTAGGGAAAATAAAACCAGCTTTTACGCAAACAAAACTCGAACACAGAGCCACAAAGCCATACCGCATATAGTATAGTTTATCATCTGTTTTCTCTTATTGTGATCTTGCCGGTACATTCAATGTACTGACCTACACGGCTGCAACGTATCATGTTGCAGATATTTCCTCGACGAGTAAGAGTTACGATACAGGTTACGGTCTACACTCAACCCGCCGATGGCGTTGATGGGACTCCACACCCGACTAATTGTTTCACTGTGACTTATGAGGTATATATCAGTTTTACGTTAATTATACATGTGATTGCACTTTAATATATACATTGATGTACTGTGTGTGCCAAAGATACTGATCCGTGGATGGCACAAGAACACGTAGGCTTGACCGCCTCGAGGTCGGGTCGCCATGATATGGTATCGAGCACATGTTGATCGTAGGACGTGACCCTAGAAATCGGAAAGCCATTAGGATAGGAAATCTCTAAAATTTTACTTTTAAAAAAGACCCTACTTCTCATCTTTTCCGATTTTATCTAATGTCCCTCTTACCACAAATAGTTAGAACATACCATATCCCCTTTTGACCACTCGGAGGATCAATCAAGCCACTCCATGAAGGACTAGATATCGGACAACTGATAACCACTTCAGAGTAAAGATAATTGCATCATTTGAAGACTCTGAAGACTTGAAGAATTTGAAGAATCTGAAGAATTATTTGACCTTTAGAAGACCAAACCCCAGTTATACACCTACGTTAGATGCGATGATTTGTGAGCTGTCATTTGTTTGATGTTTTCCGACAGCCACAAAGTAAAACCCGTTTCTTCAAAAACTATTGTTTGTATTGTGTGTATCCCTCCCCGCCTCTCTCATATCTCATCCCAAAACTTTTGGACCCATTAGATGATGAATGAAGTTGGATCGGTATTCTCTGGACCGAAAACCCAGCCGGAGGCAGAGCTATAGATTCAGAACATGGAGAATCACTTCGGGAGCAATTTGGTTTCAAGGAAGAATGAAGTATCGTACGCTCTTCAAGATTTTGAAGGAAGTGCTGCAACATGGTGGCGGATGCATCAAGCTATACAGGATGGAATGGAGCAAAGACTTGGGAAGAATTCAAGAAGACTCGACAAGATCTCGTCTTATCCGGAAGCACCATGATACACCAAGAAATAAACCTTGTGCCTGCAAGATTTGCGGAGAAATAGGACACACCTGTGAGGAACACAAGGATGGATGCCCTCATTGTGAGGAGAAACACCCACCGAGGAATGCCCAACTAGTCATGTGACTTGTTTCTTGTGTGAAGGAACCACCCACTACCCGACTCAGTGTCACATTTACCCCATGGTGCAACAAACTATTCAGGAGCAGGAAGAAGGAATGAAAGAAGCCCTCCGAGAAGTTATGAAAGAACCTGTGATGAAGGAATGTGTTGAAGACCCTGATGGAGAAGGCCTCAACAGATTTTACTCCAATGCCTCGCTATTCATGTGGAGAAGAAGAACATTTTCACAAGATTGCACCAAGGAAAGAAAAGAGTATCTCGATACTTCCGACGGAAGCAATAGAGTTTGATCCACAGAAATAGAAGGTTTGATCGTAACGAAGAAACCCAGAAGAGAAAACAAAGACACGCCGAACAACCCAATTTCTCGCAAAGAGGGACAAGAGTCATATTACCTGTTTTGAATGTAAGGACGCCGGGCATTATGCCAATCATTGTCTTGAAAGGAAGCAAGGAACTCAAGCAGCAGGCACCTTCTCCAAGAAGCCCAAAGACTTATCGAAGTTATGAGTTTTCATTGTAAGGAAGCATGACATTATGCTACTAAATGTTCCTACAAGAAGGAAGCTGGAGTTGAGTAGTTGGAATTTTGATATGGATAATAAGAGTGGTAGAAACCAATTTTTTTTCATGATTACAATAAGTTGAGTTATGTAATGGGTGCTCAGAGTTGTAATGGATTCATGAAATCAATAAAGTTAAGGTGACATGTTTTCATATGTTTAATTGGAACACGAATTTTGACCATTTTCGAGGATATGAGAAATATGGTCTATGGATGGATTTGTGAATGTCATTTTAAGGGTGATAGTACCCTATGAAGAACACTAGACCAATGGAAATGGAAATGTGTCCCACAGGTTGGAGTTTGGAAATATGAGTTGAAGTTTTATCTTTGATACGATGGTATTAAGAAATGAAATGTTATTGGATTTAAAGTGGTGTAATGTTGGAAAATGGAGCAATTGTAACTCCAAGGATGAGTGAAATTGGTACAAGTGTTGAAGTGGGCTCATAACCCATGTGCCCAGGAATTAATAAGGGTCAAGTACCCACTGAAGAAGAAATTTTGGGAAGACTGCGATTTGATCAGCAGACGCTTCAGAGGAGGTTACGCAAAAAACCCGAGAGTTGTGAAGTAATGATAGATGTTTTGTTTGGCTTGCGTAACCAAAGGATTTACCCGATCCCTGCTCAATACAGGAGAAATTCTGCAATACTTGTGAGAATGCCCGAGTGTTAGAAATACGAGATTCGCTAAACCTTATATGTGGTAATGATCTGGTGCGGAATGGATTGATTACCGAGTTACTCGTATCATTCGCTCTTGCTATTTGGAATGGTAAATCTGAGAGACTTACCCATAGTAAAGTGACGACGCTCGTTGAAGCCTTGCTTAAGCCTTAGAATGTTATGATGATAAACCCATGTACATGGCGCTTGTTGCCAATCGTAGATTATACGGTGAGAATGAAGCCAAGGCCCTTTTTCGCAGTAAACCATTAATGGTAGACCACCATGAGTATTTCGATAGTTGTCTAGAATGGACATGCACCTATCGCCTAAGAAGATCCAGTCTCGATTTAACTTCAACTTTGACGAACCGACCCAAGATTTTGAGGAAAACGCTATGCTTCCTACGTAAGAGCGTTAATGAAGGAGCTATTGTAAGATATGTGAAGAGACATATATTGTCGGCACTCCAGAGGAAGTATCCGAGTTTATTGAACTGTAACCTTGTTTTTAAGTGTGGTAGCACCCCGACCTTTCCGACCAAAATATTTGCTAGAAGACCCCGAGCCCCTAACCTTTTCTTGTTAGCCTCTTCAATCTCGAGGACGAGATTCATTTTAAGTGTAGAAGTTTGTAACATCCCAAAATTCTAAATTTTGGAATGTTATAAACAAATAGATAGATTTGATTGATTGCTTGATTGATTGACTGAAAGTGAGTGAATTCAAACTTTTGAAAGTTAGATGAGAGGGAATAAAAGGACTTTCCCAAACTTTCATTTTGCTTTTATGATCTTCGAATTCAAATTCTTTTCATCACAAAACCCTGGAGAGAAGATGACATGACTTCTTCCATTTATTTAAATGACAAGGGTGTTGAAAATATTTGAATTTCATTTGGAAAATATTTCCAATTCTGAAACTTTATGCAACTCAATGATTTTCAAGAGCGAAGATAAAATGACTTCTTCAAAACATATGAAATATGAGTTGGGAGTTTCAAAGAATTAAATTCAAAGTTCTTTTGAATTTATTTTTCAATTTGGAGTTATTGGAGTTTTATTCAAATTATTTTTTCCAAAAATAAAATATATGGAAAATAGGGTAACATGATTCCCTACCTCAGAAAATGGAGAGAAATCAGTTTGAATTAATTTTGGTATTTTTAAAATGATTTTCAGTGGATTTCATTAGGGCAGAAGCACTCTTTGTTTTATCTGATTTTGTGTGGATTTTATTTGGCATTATAAAAATGACCATCTTGTAGGAAATCTTTTTCTGCAAATTTTGATATATTATATGCATATATAATATTTTTATTTATTTGGTTTTATTATTTTTATTTGTCGCTATTTAAAAACAAAACAAATGTTTAAAAAAAAATCTGCAGCGCCTTGGGCCAAAGGCCCAAGCCGCCAAGCCAGCCGGCCGGCCGAGGCCAAGGCCATCGCACGCACGCACCAAGGGAGCCAGGGAGCCGCCAAGGTTTCCTATTCTTTTACAAATCCTAGTAGGATTTGATCCTGCTTGCTCTTTTCGTTTTTTACTCCTTGGTTTCCTAATCCTTTTAAATTTCTTTTCCCCTACCCCAAGCAAAACCCTCCCCTCCCCAATATAAATACCCAACCACCCCCCCCCCCCCTCCAACACATCAAATCAACTCCTCTCCTCTCCTCTCCGCAAAGCAGAAGAAGACAAGACTACCACAGCTGCCACACGCCGCCGCCTCGACCTCTCCCGAGGTTTATATGATCTCCTCTCCACCGTCCCGTGATCTCCTTTCCTCTAGGAGCAACCGCAACAACGGATCCGATCTTCTTCCCCAACTCCGACGACTACTCCGTGAGATCCACGAAATCCTGTAATTCATTTTTTTCAGAAAATAGCAATCTTAGAAAATTCATATCTTTTAGAGTTTTTAGTATTTTTGAGTGATTCCAATTGCTATGCGTCACAAATTTGCTGAAGTTTCTGTTAGTGTCTCTGGATTTCAAATTTGAGTAGTTTAAATTTGAATTTGATAAGTTTTGTTCAGATTAGTATTTTGGCCATAACTTGAGTTTAAAAATAGGTTTTTAGTTAATTCTTTTTGCTCCTGGTCACTTGTGATATTTTTTAGCTGTAGGATTTAGTTTGGTAATTTTGGAGTATTTTAAATTAGATTTTTAGTAAAAACAGTACTGTTTTGCTTATATAGTTGTTTTAGTTATGTAATTATTGTTTTTAATTATTTTTAGTTCATTCCTTTTGTAGATTTTCACTTGTTGTTATATGTTTATGTTTAGCTACAGTAGATAAATTTTTGTAGTTATTTATTAGTGTTTAGCTACTGTTTTTGTAATTGCTTGTTTAGTTCATAGTGATAGTGGATAAAAATAGTTTTATTAGTTTTAAAAGTAATTCTTTTTCCACTTCAAGTTATATTGTTTTTGTTTCTGTTATTTGTGAACACATTAGTTGTTATATTTATTTAGTATAGTTTATTAATGTTTTAATAAATGATTTGCTGTTATAGTTGTCTTAGTGTTTTGCTAGTTGCTATATTTGTTCTAGTATTAACTAGATGGTTATAGTAGTTTTATATTAGTTCTTTTTGTTAGTTATTAAATTAGTAATTTATTTTCTGTTATTTTATTAGATTTATATTTTCTTTGCTGTAAAAAATGTTAGAGTAATTTAGTGATGTTATGTTAAGATTTGTGTGAGTTGGTCACCACTAGTTTTTCCTTGAATTTTTCTTTCAAGTTTTTCCTTTGGTTTTCGACTTGGTTTTCTTTGTTGCTTTTATTTTGATTGAGTATTGTTATGATTGATAGAATTGATTGCTAGGATGATTGCGTATATGATTGTCTGTTTAATATAGATTTTCAAAGGAGTGACGAATAGTTCTACCAAGTCTTTATTCTCGAGAGCGTTATTATCTTCATCAAGTAATACCGTGCAAGTTCACTTTGACCATGTTTTTCATACCTATGTGTTTTATTGCATCTAGTGTCATCTTCGCAACAATCCCTCCAGTAGTGACATTGAATCCTTGTAGTTGAGTAGTATGCATGAGGTAGGAACCCATCACCCTGTTACCAAGCCCGGGACGTTATTTGTTTTAATGCTACGCTATAGTAGACGGGGTTGGTATGAGTGCTCGAGAGTGGTGTGAAGAAGGAGGACTCTGCGTCAATGACGACAACTCCATGATGACATCTGCAAGGACTGCATTTTCAAGGCCTCAAGACTTCAAGACTCGAGACAAGAATTCAATACACACTCATCGGGTGAAGGATTGTTGACGGGCACCTGGAGAATCCAGTGGTTGGCAGGATGCATGGAGAAGCGCCATGACATCTTATGCGAAAGCTTCACCCAGACTCAAAGAGACGGAAGAATACTTCATGCCCGAAGCTTACCTGCGTGCAACCGCAAGTCACTATGGGCTCGGCTTGGTTGACCTTAGTTGTGACTCTGGCTAGGACGGTGCTAGCAGATGTAGAACTACGGTAGGATTGAATGAGCACCGACGTGGTCGTGGAACTCTTCGAAGACCATGTTTCGGTCATCTTGTTCTCAAACACCTCAAGTGCGAGAACGTAAAAGAGGGATCGAATCTTGCGGGTAAAGTGTACAAACCTCTGCAGAGGGTTTAAACCTAATCGATTAGCCGTGTTCCCGATTCACGGACAATTTGAGCCTCCGGACTTGGACCTATCTCGGAACTCTCAACACCGGATTGATAACTTAATTGTGGGCAACTTATGATGATTTTGGGCTATGAGACATCGGTTGGCGGAACCATGTCATGATAGAAAACTCCATAGTACAGACTTCATTTATTCCTTTGATGTAGGGAAAATAAAACCAGCTTTTACGCAAACAAAACTCGACATCTGAGCCACAAAGCCATACCGCATATAGTATAGTTTATCATCTGTTTTCTCTTATTGTGATCTTGCCGGTACATTCAATGTATCGACCTACACGGCTGCAACGTATCATGTTGCGATATTTCCTCGACGAGTAAGAGTTACGATACATGGTTACGGTCTACACTCAACCTCGCCGATGGCGTTGATGGGACTCCACACCCGACTAATTGTTTCATTGTGACTTATGAGGTATATATCAGTTTTATGTTAATTATACATGTGATTGCACTTTGATATATACATTGATGTCTTGTGTGTGCCAAAGATACCGATCCAGGATGGCACAAAGAACACAGAGGCTTGACCGTCTGAGGTCGGGTCGCTACAACAAGTTTGAGGAATTTGACCAGATGAGTCTTGAGGAATTTTACTAAGCGTTCTTTGACTTAGGTTCCAGAATTGTACAGAATGAAAATCCACACAATTGAGGAATCTTGAAGAAAAATGTTGCTTAGGGAAACAAATCAAGAACAGATGTTATGTGAGGTGTTTAGTGTGTGAAGATTTGAAGAATAAACATCTTTTGAAGATTTTGTAGAAGACAACAGAATCAACAAGGGCAGTAAAAGTAACTTTTAATTACCCTTGACGAAGAACACGACGAACTGTGAAGTGTAGATTTAGAAATTCGTCAGTTCAGATCTTCCATGCCCTAACTTGGCAGAGGAAGACAGCTACGGCGGTGGCGGAGTGAAGAAATCCGCGGCCGGCGCGAGTACGACTGTGACGAGGTCGAGGCAGCTAAGCTCTTCCTCACCAGCAACGATGGAAGTAGCAGCGGCGCTAGGGTTTGAGAGCTCGAGCGAGGGAGTGAAGTCGAGCGGAGTAAAGACAAAGTGAGGAGGGGAGGGGTATTTATAGCCGAGGTGAAAAACCGCTCGCCCGAGGAAATTGGACCAACGTGCCCCTGACCATATGGTGATGATGTAGAAGCCCTCTGTGGTGGATGCCCCCTCCGGCGGAGCTCCGGAGCAGGCCCCAAGATGGGATCTCGTGGATACAGGAAGTTGCGGCGGTGGAATTAGGTTTTTGGCTCCTGTTCTGATCGTTTGGGGGTACATAGGTATATATAGGAGGAAGGAGTATGTCGGTGGAGCAACAGGGGGCCCAGGAGGCAGGGGCGCGCCCTAGGGGGGGCGCGCCCCCCACCCTCGTGACCGCCTCTGTTACTTCTTGGAGTAGGGTCCAAGTCTCGATCACGTTCGGTGAGAAAATCACGTTCTCGAAGGTTTCATTTCGTTTGGACTCCGTTTGATATTTCGTTTCTTCGAAACACTGAAATAGGCAAAAAAACAACGATTCTGGGTTGGGCCTCCGGTTAATAGGTTAGTCCCAAAAATAATATAAAAGTGGAAAATAAAGCCCAATATAGTCCAAAACAGTAGATAAAGTAGCATGTAGCAACCAAAAATTATAGATACGTTGGAGACGTATCAGCCGGCACCCCCAATCGTCGCAGCCATCCTGGGCGGATCGCAGGCACCACCTTCGAGCCACCACGTCAAGCAGTTCGCCCGCCAGATCAGCGCCGTCCTCAAGCGCCGTGAAACCCCCCCGGGCTGGGTGGTACCCAAGGCTGATTTGACCTTCAGCTCGGATGATCACCCCTCCAACACCTCCTGTTCGGGCGCACTCCTGATGCTATGCACCCCGACCATCTGCCAGGTGGCCGTCACCAGGACCCTCATCGACGGTGGTGCCGGCCTCAACGTGCACTCGGTGGAGGCCTTCAGCCTCCTCCACGTGCCGCTAGGGCGGTTTCAACCCAGCAGGCCCTTCTCGGGTGTCGGAGGCGGTCCCACCGGCTCCCTAGGGCAGATCCGCCTCCTAGTGACCTTTGGCACCTACGACAACTTCCGCACGGAGCTGATCGACTTCGACATCACCCCCATCGGCCTCCCGTACAACGCCATCCTCGGCTACCCAACCTTGGCCTAGTTCATGGCAGCGACTCACCCGGCGTACAACCTCATGAAGATGCCCGGGAGCAGCAGCGTCCTTACCGTGTCCGGAGACACAAGGGATGCACTGCAGGCGCTCAAGCTTGCTTTCAAAGGCGGCATGTGGCGCAGCCCGCCAGCGCAGATGCCCTCGAGCCCAAGGGGGCTGCGCCGGCTAAGAAGAAGCAGCTATTCACCCAAGACAAGGCGGAGACCAAGTAGGTACCGGTCGACGAGGATGGATCCACGGGCGCCGCCTTCACCATAGGAGCCAACCTCGACCCTGAGCAGGAGGAGGCCTTGGTGAAGTTCCTGCGTGCAAACAAGGAGGTGTTTGCGTGGGAACCTGGTCAGCTGGCAGGGGTCCCAAGGCCTCGTCCTACCGCCGAGTGTGACCTATTGTGCTTCCTGGATGCCTTCTCGGGCTATCACCAGGATCAAGATGGCGGTAGAAGACGTGGAGAAAACGGCCTTCCTGACCCCGTGTGGAGTGTACTGCTATACCTGCATGCCATTTGGGTTGCGCAACGCAGGTGCGACCTTTCAGCGGCTGATGCACATCGCCTTGGGCCGGCAGCTCGGAGGAACGCTGAAGCTTACGTCGATGACATTGTGGTGAAGTCTCGGGAGGCAAAAACCCTGATACAGGACCTAGAAGAAACCTTCGCGAGCCTCCGTGAAGTGGATCTATGGCTCAATCCGGAGAAGTGTGTATTCGGAGTCCCCTTGGGCAAGCTCTTGGGCTTCCTCGTGTCCCACAGGGGCATCGAGGCTAACCCCGAGAAGGTCAAGGCAGTCGAAGACATGAGTCCGCCGAAGACCCTCATAGAAATGCAGAAGCTCACCGGGCGTAATCGCTACCGACGCTTCATCTCCAAGCTAGGGAGCGGGCACCGCCTTCTTCAAGCCGATGAAGAAGAAGGGCCCGTTCGAATGGATCAAGAGGCCGACAAGGCATTCCAAGATCTCAAGAAGTACCTTACCAGCCCTCCGGTGATGGTAGCTCCGCGCCCTTGGGAGCCCTTGGTGATTTACCTTGCAGCCACCCCCTACTCCGCCAGCGCAGCCCTGGTGGCGGTTAGAGAGGAGCGCCGGGCCAAGGCCGTGCCAGCCGCCGCCCCGGCCGAAGCAGAGCAAAGCCGAGAAAGCCTCACGAGGACCACGGCCGCAGCAGATAAGGATCAGCTCAGCAGGGGGACGCGCCCGGAGCAGAGGAAGCCTCGCCAGGCGACCAAGCGCTGGGGGCTCCGTCGTCTCAGGAGATGCCTCAACCTCCGGAAGACGCGGGCTGCGCCAGCACCCTCAACCTCGTTGAGCACCCTGTGTACTTCGTCAGCACGGTGCTACGGGACGCGAGGGCACGGAACCCCATGCCCCAAAAACTCCTCCTCGCACTGTTAGTGGCTTCACGCAAGCTGCGGCACTACTTCCAAGACCATCCCATCAAGGTCGTCTCAGCATACCCCTTGGAAAGGGTACTCAGGGGCCCCAACTTAGCTGGAAGAGTCGCTGAATGGAACATCGAGTTGCAAGTGTTTCAGCTGGAATTCAACACAACCAGAGTCATCAAGGGAACCGCGCTTGCAGATTTCATGGCAGAATGGGCGGAGGCGCCGGGGCTCAAAGTGGGCAAGGATCGGTCGCTTTCCCCGGGAAGCGAAGCACCGGACGGCTGGGTCATGTACTTCGATGGGGCGTTCTCCCGACAAGGCGCGGGGGCTGGCGCAGTGCTCATATCTCCTACTCAGGTTTGCTTCCAGCATGGAGAAAAGGTCTCCATAGCAGAATACGAGGGCCTGATAGCGGGCTTGAAAGCTGCAGTCTCCTTGGGGGTAAAGCGCCTAACCATCAAGGGCGATTCCCAACTCCTCGTCAACTTCTCCAACAAGGTATACGAGCCGAAAGACAAACACATGGAAGCATATCTCGCGGAGGTCCGCATGATGGAGAAATAGTTTTGGGGGATGGAGTTGCAGCATGTGCCTCGCGGCACCAATCAAGAGGCTGATGACATTGCCAAAAGGGCGTCCAGGTGGTTGCCCCAGGAGCCTGGCGTCTTCGAAGAACGACTCTTTAAACCTTCAGCGGCACCATCACTATCAAGCACAGCACAGCCTCGGGAGGAGCTCCATCAACCGCCTGCCTCGGGAGCCCCGGCCTGTGGCCCGACCTCAGGCATGCCTCGCTCCCGCGCTGGAGCCTCAGGAGGGATGTTGGACCGCGGAGTTCAAGGATTACTTGGTGCAAGGGATCCTGCCAGAAAAGGAGGAGGACGCGGAACGCGTGGCGCGGCAGGCCGCAGCCTACTGCATCCAAGACGGAGAGCTCTACCGGAAGCGACCGAACGACGTTAATCTATGTTGCATCTCCAGGGAGCAAGGAAAGGAGCTACTGACAGACATTCACGGCGGAGACTGCGGGCACCTGATACGTCTCCAACGTATCTATAATTTTTGATTGCTCTATGCTACTTTATCTACTGTTTTGGACTATATTGGGCTTTACTTTCCACTTTTATATTATTTTTGGGACTAACCTATTAGCCGGAGGCCCAGCCCAGATTTGCTTTTTTATGCCTATTTCAGTATTTCGAGGAAAAGGAATATCAAACGGAGTCAAAATGGAAGGAAATCAACAGGAGAAGTTATTTTTGGAAGGAAAGCCACCCGATGGACTTGGAGTGCATGTCAGGAAAGAAGGGAGGTGCTCACGAGGGTGGGGGCGCGCCCCACTGCCTCGCGTCTCCCCGGTCCAATCGACGCACTTCTTTCACCCATATATACCTACGTATTGTAAAACTTCCGTAATGTAGATTAGATCGGGAGTTCCGCCGCTGCAAACCCTCCAGAGCCACCAAAAACCAATCGGGACCCTGTTCCAGCACCCTGCCGGAGGGGGGGAACCCTCACCGGTGGCCATCTTCATCATCCCGGCGCTCTCCATGACGAGGAGGGAGTAGTTCACCCTCGGGGCTGAGGGTATGTACCAGTAGCTATGTGTTTGATCTCTCTCTCTCTCTCTCTCGTGTTCTTGATTTGGCACGATCTTGATGTATCGCGAGCTTTGCTATTATAGTTGGATCCTATGTTTCTTCTCCCCCTCCACTCTCTTGTAATGAATTGAGTTTTCCCCTTGAAGTAATCTTATCGAATTGAGTCTTTAAAGATTTGAGAACACTTGATGTATGTCTTGTCGTGCGTATCTGTGGTGACAATGGGATATCACGTGCCACTTGATGTATGTTTTGGTGATCAACTTATGGTTCCGCCCATGAACCTATGCATAGGGGTTGGCACATGTTTTCGTCGTGATTCTCCGGTAGAAACTTTGGGCACTCTTTGAGGTTCTATGTGTTGGTTTGAATAGATGAATTGAGATTGTGTGATGCATATCGTATAATCATGCCCACGGATACTTGAGGTGACATTGGAGTATCTAGGTGACATTAGGGTTTTGGTTGATTTGTATCTTAAGGTGTTATTCTAGTATGAACTCTAGGGCTGTTTGTGGCACTTATAGGAGTAGTCCAACGGATTGATTGGAAAGAATAACTTTGAGGTGGTTTCGTACCCTACCATAATCTCTTCGTTTGTTCTCCGCTATTAGTGACTTTGGAGTGAATATTTGTTGAATATTGAGGGATAGTTATATGATCCAATTATGTTATTATTGTTGAGAGAACTTGCACTAGTGAAAGTATGAACCGTAGGCCTTGTTTCCTATCATTGCAATACCGTTTACGCTCACTTTTATCTTTAGTTACCTTTCTGTTTTTATATTTTCAGATTACAAAAACCTACATCTACCATCCATATTGCACTTGTATCACCATCTCTTCGCCGAACTAGTGCACCTATACAATTTACCATTGTATTGGGTGTGTTGGGGACACAAGAGACTCTTTGTTATTTGGTTGCAGGGTTGCTTGAGAGAGACCATCTTCATCCTACGCCTCCCACGGATTGATAAACCTTAGGTCATCCACTTGAGGTAAATTTGCTACTGTCCTACAAACCTGTGCACTTGCAGGCCCAACAACGTCTATAAGAAGAAGGTTGTGCAGTAGACATCCAGCTCTTTTCTCAAGGCGCCGCTGTCGGGAGGCTAGGTAAGTGAAGGTATATCTTTAGATCTTGCAATCGAATCTTTTTGTTTCTTGTTTTAGCACTAGTCTAGTTTATAAAAGAAAACTACAAAAATGGAATTGAGTTTGTCTCATACGCTTCATCTTTTTAATATCTTTCGTGAGTATGATGGAAAGGAAATTTGTGCCAAAGTGTTAGAATAAGAATGCATTAAAATGTTTGGCACTAAATCTTTGAATGATGAGCATGATTGCAATGTTGTTAGTATGAACTCCTTGAATATCCATAGTACTAATGATGATTGCACTAGTTATGATGAAAATGTCTCCTATAAACATGTCAATTTTTGTGGAGTGCATTGGGTTTGCAAGTACACACCAAATAGGGAAGATAGATATTGTAAGAGGCATAAGCACTTAGAAACTAAATTGTTGCAAGAAAGGCTAGACGTTTGTGCTGAAGATTTAAATTTTATTGGCCGTACTTGTGGACTTTGCAATGAACAGGGTCATTTAGCTATCCGATGCAAATTGTTTCATGATCTAATCGTGTCCAAAAATTGTGATGACTTGATTTCCCTTGCACATTATAATGAACTTAGTTTGCTTATGGGCTACGAAGAAATGAAACGTATAACTAAGCATCTTCCAGAATTTGCCCGTTATAAACTTCTTGGCTTTGATCTAGAGAAGATTTATATGTATTGTGCGGTGAATTGCATTGAAAATCCTTATATTGCCAATTACATAAAGAAAATAAAACAAATAGAAGATGAAGAGAATGCTAACGAAAGGGAAGAGACTTCCCAATATTCTCCTATTATTTCTCGTGATGAATCAGGTAACGAGGAGGAGCCTTCTATTCAACCAATCTCATTAATAAGGAGCTCAAAAAAGAGGATTGAACCCACACATGAGGTGAAGAATAAGAAAAGAAAAAGGAAGATAGGTAAAAAGGTATCTCTACCAAATAAAGTCGCTCCTATTATTGTTGTGCCTCATGAAAATGAAGATGATACACTTGACGATGATCTCGTTATGCCTATTGCTTGTTGTGATGATTATGATTGGGAAGATAATGATACTTCTTATGATCTTGAAGATCTTTTTGGCACTTGCTTGGAAGAATATAATAATTGCTATACTATTGGTGCTATCCATACTATTAATGATGAGAGTGATTATGCTTATGATATGAAAAGGCCCAAGCTTGGGGAAGCTATGTTTGATGAGGATGACATATTTGAGAATATATTTGCTGCAATTAATGTTTGTCCCAAGCTTGGGGATGCTATGTTTAATAATGATGATATTTTTAGCCTCTCAAGTTTTGATATGCAAAGTAGTTATGATGATAGCATGCATTCTACCTATGATGATTATATTTATGAAAGTGGGTTTGGAAGAGTGTCAACTTTAGGAAGTAGTGATCCCACAATATTGGAGGATGTTGAATCTTATAATATTTATGAAAGTGGATTTGGAGAGGTCATGACTTTATTTAGTGATGTATCCACTATCTTGGAAGAGGTTTCAATCGATTATGATGAGAACAAAGTTGCTACTTATGATGACTATTGTGATAAAACTTATGCTATAAAGAGTAGTGATGATTATATCTATAAAACTTGTCACGATTATGAGTACCCTTTCTATGTACATTACTCTTTTAATGTGGAAACAATTTATAGTATTCAAGTCTCTTATGATACTCCCACTATTCCTAATGAGAAGAATTTTGCTTATGTGGAGAGTAATAAAATTTCTATGCTAGTAGATCATGAAAAGAATACTTTAGGTGCTGGTTATATTGTTGAATTCATTCATGATGCTACTGAAAATTATTATGAGGGAGGAATATATGCTTGTAGGAATTGCAATAATATCAAGTTTCCTCTCTATGTGCTTAAATTTTTGAAGTTGTGCTTGTTTTGTCTTCTTATGCTTGTTGACTATTGTTCCCATAAGTTGTTTGCTCACAAAATACCTATGCATAGGAAGTGGGTTAGACTTAAATGTGCTAGTCATATTCTTCCAATGCTCTCTTTATGTTTCAATTCTTATCTCTTATGTGAGCATCATTGAAATCATCATGCCTAGCTAGGGGCGTTAAACGTTAGCGCTTGTTGGGAGGCAACCCAATTTTATTTTAGTTTCTTGCTTTTTGGTTCTGTTTAGGAATAAATAATCCATCTATCTTCTGTTTAGATGTGGTTTTATGTTTTAGTTAGTGTTTGTGCCAAGTAGAACCCTTGGGGAGACTTGGGTGAAGTCTTTATGATCATGCTGTAAAAAACAGAAACTTTAGTGCTCACGAGATTAGCTTCAAAGTTTTACTGGAGAGCGCTATTTAGTTGATTATTTTTGCGGATGATTACTAGACAAATTACTCAGGTCCACCAATTTATTTTAGATTTTTTGGATTTCCAGAAGTTTGCGTTAGTTACAGATTACTACAGACTGTTCTGTTTTTGACAGATTCTGTTTTTCGTGTGTTGTTTGCTTATTTTGATGAATCTATGGCTAGTAAAATAGTTTATAAACCATAGATAAGTTGTAATACAGTAGGTATAACACCAATATAAATAAATAATGAGTTCATTACAGTACCTTGAAGTGGTGTTTTGTTTTCTTTCGCTAACGGAGCTCACGAGTTTTCTGTTAAGTTTTGTGTTGTGAAGTTTTCAAGTTTTTGGTAAAGATTCGATGGACTATGGAATAAGGAGTGGCAAGAGCCTAAGCTTGGGGATTCCCAAGGAACCCCAAGGTAATATTCAAGGATAACCAAGCGTCTAAGCTTGGGGATGCCCCGGAAGGCATCCCCTCTTTCGTCTTCGTTCATCGGTAACTTTACTTGGAGCTATATTTTTATTCACCACATTATATGTGTTTTGCTTGGAGCGTCATGTCATTTTATTTTGTTTTGCTTTCTGTTTGAATAAAGTATCAATATCTGAAATTCTTAAATGTTAGAGAGTCTTCACATAGTTGCGTAATTATCCGACTACTCATTGATCTTCACTCATATCTTTCGGAGTAGTTTGTCATTTGCTCTAGTGCTTCACTTATATCTTTTAGAGCATGGTGGTAGTTTTATTTTGAAGAAAAAGATGAACTCTCATACTTCACTTATATTATTTTGAGAGTCTTAAATAGAATGGTAATTTGCTTAAATAATCCTAATATGCTAAGCATACAAGATTTGTAAGAATTCTTATGAGTGTGTTGAATACTAAGAGAAGTTTGATGCTTGATGATTGTTTTGAGATATGAAGTTGGTGATATTAGAGTCATGCTAGTTGAGTAGTTGTGAATTTGAGAAATACTTGTGTTAAAGTTTGTGATTCCCGTAGCATGCACGTATGGTGAACCGTTATGTTATGAAGTCGGAGCATGATTTATTTATTGATTGTCTTCCTTATGAGTGGCGGTCGGGGACGAGCGATGGTCTTTTCCTACCAATCTATCCCCCTAGGAGCATGCGCGTAATACTTTGCTTTGATAACTTGTAGATTTTTGCAATAAGTATATGAGTTCTTCATGACTAATGTTGAGTCCATGGATTATACGCACTTTCCCCATCCTTCCACCATTGCTAGCCTCTCTAATACCGCGCACCTTTTGCCGGTATCATACACCCACCATATACCTTCCTCAAAACAGCCACCGTACCTACCTATCATGGCATTTCCATAGCCATTCCGAGATATTTTGCCATGCAACTTCCCACCGTTCCGTTCTTATGACACGCTTCATCATTGTCATATTGCTTTGCATGATCATGTAGTTGACATCGTATTTGTGGCAAAGCCACCGTTCATAATTCTTTCATACATGTCGCTCATGAGTCATTACACATCCCAGACATCACGGAGGCATTCATATAGAGTCATATTTTTTCTAAGTATCGAGTTGTAATTCATGAGTTGTAAGAAAATAAAAGTGTGATGATCATCATTATTAGAGCATTGTCCCAAAGGAGGAAAGGATGATGGAGACTATGATTACCCCACAAGTTGGGATGAGACTCCGGACGAAAATAAAAATAAAAAAAAGAAAAAAGAGGCCATAAAAAAAGAGAAAAGGCCCAAACAAAAAAAAAAAAAATAAAAAATGAGAGAAAAAGAGAGAAGGGACAATGCTACTATCCTTTTACCACACTTGTGCTTCAAAGTAGCACCAAGATCTTCATGATAGAGAGTCTCTCATTTTGTCACTTTCATATACTAGTGGGATTTTTTCATTATAGAACTTGGCTTTTATATTCCAATGATGGGCTTCCTCAAATGCCCTAGGTCTTCGTGAGCAAGCGAGTTGGATGCACACCCACTTAGTTTCTTTTGTCGAGCTTTCGTATACTTATAGCTCTAGTGCATCCATTGCATGGCAATCCCTACTCACTCACATTGATATCTATTGATGGGCATCTCCATAGCCCGTTGATACACCTAGTTGATGTGAGACTATCTTCTCCCTTTTTGTCTTCACCACAACCACCATTCTATTCCACATATAGTGCTATATCCATGGCGCACGCTCATGTATTGCGTGAAGATCGAAAAAGTTTTGAAAATGTTAAAGTATGAAACAATTTCTTGGCTTGTCATCGGGGTTGTGCATGATTTAAATACTTTGTGTGGTGAAGATAGAGCATAGCCAGACTATATGATTTTGTAGGGATAACTTTCTTTGGCCATGTTATTTTGAGAAGACATGATTGCTTTGTTAGTATGCTTGAAGTATTATTATTTTTATGTCAATATTAAACCTTTATCTTGAATCTTATGGATCTGAATATTCATATCACAAGTAAGAAGAATTACATTGAAATTATGCCAACTAGCATTCCACATCAAAAATTATCTTTTTTATCATTTACCTACTTGAGGACGAGCAGGAATTAAGCTTGGGGATGCTTGATACGTCTCCAATGTATCTATAATTTTTGATTGCTCCATGCTACTTTATCTACTGTTTTGGACTATATTGGGCTTTATTTTCCACTTTTATATTATTTTTGGGACTAACCTATTAACCGAAGGGCCAGCCCAGATTTGCTATTTTATGCCTATTTCAGTATTTCGAGGAAAAGGAATATCAAACGGAGTCAAAACGGAACGAAATCAACTGGAGAAGTTATTTTTGGAAGGAAAGCCACCCGATGGACTTGGAGTGCATGTCAGGAAAGAAGGGAGGTGCTCACGAGGGTGGGGGGCGCGCCCACCCCCTGGGCGCGCCCCCCTGCCTCGTGGCCCCCCCTTCGGTCCACCGACGTACTCCTTTCACCCATATATACCTACGTATCGTGAAACTTCCAGAACCGAGATTAGATCAGGAGTTCCGCCGCAAGAAACCTCCAGAGCCACCAAAACCAATCGGGGCCCTGTTCCGCACTCACGGAGGGGGAACCCTCACCGGTGGCCATCTTCATCATCCCGGCGCTCTCGATGACGAGGAGGGAGTAGTTCACCCTCGGGGCTGAGGGTATATACCAGTAGCTATGTGTTTGATCTCTCTCTCTCTCTCTCTCTTTCGTTCTTGATTTGGCACGATCATGATGTATCGCGAGCTTTGCTATTATAGGTGGATCCTATGTTTCTTCTCCCCCTCCACTCTCTTGTAATGAATTGAGTTTTCCCCTTGAAGTAATCTTATCGGATTGAGTCTTTAAAGATTTGAGAACACTTGACGTATGTCTTGTCGTGCGTATCTGTGGTGACAATGGGATATCACGTGCCACTTGATGTATGTTTTGTTGATCAACTTGCGGGTTCTGCCCATGAACCTATGCATAGGGGTTGGCACATGTTTTCGTCGTGATTCTCCGATAGAAACTGTGGGCACTCTTTGAGGTTCTATGTGTTGGTTTGAATAGATGAATTGAGATTGTGTGATGCATATCGTATAATCATGCCCACGGATACTTGATGTGACATTGGAGTATCTAGGTGACATTAGGGTTTTGGTTGATTTGTATCTTAAGGTGTTATTCTAGTACGAACTCTAGGGCTGTTTGTGGCACTTATAGGAATAGTCCAACGGATTGATTGGAAAGAATAACTTTGAGGTGATTTCGCATCTACCATAATCTCTTCGTTTGTTCTCCACTATTAGTGACTTTGGAGTGAATCTTTGTTGCATATTGAGGGATAGTTATATGATCCAATTATGTTATTATTGTTGAGAGAACTTGCACTAGTGAAAGTATGAACCCTAGGCCTTGTTTCCTACCATTGCAATACCGTTTACGCTCACTTTTATCTTTAGTTACCTTGCTGTTTTTATATTTTCAGATTACAAAAACCTACATCTACCATCCATATTGCACTTGTATCACCATCTCTTTGCCGAACTAGTGCACCTATACAATTTACCATTGTATTGGGTGTGTTGGGGACACAAGAGACTCTTTGTTATTTGGTTGCAGGGTTGCTTGAGAGAGACCATCTTCATCCGCCTCCCACGGATTGATAAACCTTAGGTCATCCACTTGAGGGAAATTTGCTACTGTCCTACAAACCTGTGCACTTGCAGGCCCAACAACGTCTACAAGAAGAAGGTTGTGTAGTAGACATCAACACCACTCGTCTTCGCGCACACTCGTTGGCAAGGCGTTTCGCAGCGGTTTCTATTGGCCAACAACACTCAACGACGCAATCGAGCTGGTGAAGGCTTGCGAAGCCTGTCAATTCCACGCCAAGCAGATTCACCAGCCAGCTCAGGGCCTTCAGACCATTCCCCTCTCGTGGCCGTTCGATGTTTGGGGACTGGAAATCCTTGGCCCGTTTCCTCGGGCGCTAGGGGGCTACCGCTACCTTTACGTCGCCATTGACATATTGCTGTTTTTTTGCCTATTTCAGTATTTTGAAGAAAAGGAATATCAAACGGAGTCCAAACGGAATGAAACCTTCGGGAGCGTGATTTTTGGAACGAACGTGATCCGGAGAGCTTGGAGTGCAAGTCAAGAAGCAGCCAAGGCCCCCACGAGATAGGAGGCCGCCCCCACAGAGGGCGCCCCTGTCTCGTGGGCCCCAGCTGACCACCGACGTACTTCTTCCTCCTATATATACCTACGCACTCGAAAACATCCAGAGCACCACGAAACACAATTTCCACCGCCAGTAACCTTCAGATCCGCGAGATCTCATCTTGGAGCCTTCACGCACTCACGGGAGGGGGAATCGACCACAGAGGGCTTCTACATCAACCCTTGCCCCTCCGTTGAGTTGTGAGTAGTTTACCACAGACCTACGGGTCCATAGTTATTAGCTAGATGGCTTGTTCTCTCTTTTTGGATCTCAATACGATGTTCTCCCCCTCTCTTGTGGAGATCTATTTGATGTAAACTCTTTTTGCGGTGTGTTTGTCAAGATCCGATGAATTGTGGGTTTATGATCAAGTTTATCTATGAATAATATTTGAATCTTATCTAAATTCTTTTATGTATGATTGAGTTATCTTTGCAAGTCTCTTCGAATTATCAGTTTGGTTTGGCCTACTAGATTGATCTTTCTTGCCATGGGAGAAGTGCTTAGCTTTGGGTTCAATCTTATGTGTCCTTACCAAAGGATGTAAAGGGTTGCAAGGCACGTATTGTATTGTTGCCATCGAGGATAACAAGATGGGGTTTATATCATATTGCATGAGTTTATCCCTCTACATCATGTCATCTTGCTTAATGCGTTACTGCTTTTATGAACTTAATACTCTAGATGCAGGCAGGAGTCGGTCGATGTGTGGAGTAATAGTAGTAGATGCAGGTATGAGTCGGTCTACTTGTTATGGACGTGATGCCTATATACATGATCATGCCTAGATAATCTCATAACTATGCACTTTTCTATCAATTGCTCGACAGTAATTTGTTCACCCACCGTAATACTTATGCTATCTAGAGAGAAGCCTCTAGTGAAACCTATGGCCCCCGGGTCTATCTCCTATCATATTTGCTTTCAATCTACTTTTATTTGCATCTTTACTTTTTGCATCTATATTATAAAATACCAAAAATATATTTATCTTATCTTACTATCTTTATTAGATCTTACTTTCGCAAGTGGCCGTGAAGGGATTGACAACCCCTTTATTGCGTTGGTTGCGAGTTCTCAGTTTGTTTGTGTAGGTGCGTGGGAATTTTGAGGAGCCTCCTACTGGATTGATACCTTGGTCCTCAAAACGGGGAAAACCAACGCAAGCTCAAGATGTAGCAAGAAGGATTTCTGGCGCCGTTGCCGGGGAGGTCTTCGCTCAAGTCAATACATACCAAGTACCCATCACAAACCCATCTCCCTCGTATTTTATTTACCATTTGCCTCTCGTTTTCATCTCCCCCACTTCACCCTTGCCGTTTTATTCGCCATCTCTTTCCCAATCTCCTCCTCTCTTTTTCGCTTGCCGTTTTTCTGCTCGCTTGTGTGTTGGATTACTTATTGCCATGGCGCAAGATAATACCAAATTGTGTGATTTCTCGAATACCAATAACAATGATTTCCTTAGTACTCCAATTGCTCC
The DNA here is from genome assembly GCA_021605145.1 of Aegilops bicornis. NCBI lineage: Eukaryota > Viridiplantae > Streptophyta > Magnoliopsida > Poales > Poaceae > Aegilops > Aegilops bicornis. The sequence goes on along the minus strand of CM038674.1, from coordinate 130,986,832 downwards.
TCTTAATGATGTTGAGTCTTGTGAAATCAATACCGCTTTTGCTGAATCTTGTTATGAAAGATCAATTTGACGGCCTTCCTAGTGAAGATGCCTCTACTCATCTAAACAACTTTGTTGATTTGTGTGATATGCAAAAGAAGAAAGATACGGATAACGATATTGTCAAATTGAAGTTATTTCCGTTTTCACTTAGAGGCCGTGCTAAAGTTTGGTTTTCGTCTTTGCCTAAAAATAGTATTGATTCTTGGAACAAGTGCAAAGATGCGTTTATCTCTAAGTATTTTCCTCCCGCTAAGATTATCACTCTTAGGAACGATATTATGAATTTTAAACAACTTGATCATGAGCATGTTGCCCAATGTTGGGAAAGAATGAAATTGATGCTTCGTGAATTGCCCTACTCATGGTTTGAATTTATGGATGATCATACAAAAAAATTATGCCGGTTTGAACTTTGCTTCTAGAAATCTCTTAGATTCGGCCGTGGGAGGCACGTTTATGGAAATCACGTTAGGAGATGCTACAAAATTGCTTGATAATATTATGGCTAATTATTCTCAATGGCACACCGAAAGATCTTCTAGTAAAAAAGTGCATGCTATAGAAGAAATCAATGTTTTGAGTGGAAAGATGGATGAACTTATGAAGATGTTTGCTACTAAAAATACTCCTCTTGATCCCAATGATATGCCTTTGTCTTCTTTGATTGAGAATAGTAATTAATCTATGGATGTGAATTTTGTTGGTAGGAACAGTTTTGGAAACAATGCTTATAAAGGAAACTTTAATGCTAGACCGTTCCCTAGTAATTCCTCTAATAATTATGGAAATTCCTACAATAATTCTTATGGTAATTTTAATAATATGCCCTCTGATTTTGAGAATAGTGTGAAGAATTTATGATTTCGCAAAAGAATTTTAATGCTTCGCTTGAAGAAAAATTGCTCAAAGTTGATGATTTGGCTAGGAACGTTGATAGACTCTCGCTTGATGTTGATTCTCTTAAACTTAAATCTTCTTCTCCTAAACATGATATCAATGAGTCCCTCAAATTAATGAGAATTTCCATTGATGAGTGTAAGGAAAGAACCGCTAGATTGTGTGTTAAAAGAGATAACTTTATGAAAGCGTGTTCTTCTAGTTTTCGTAAAAATAATGATGAGGATATTAAAGTTATTGATGCTTCTCCTATTAGATCTATGTTTTGCAATATGAATTTTGATGATTATGGGACTGATGATGAATCAACTTTTCCTAGAAGGCGTCCCAAGAATTCGGAGTCTTTAGATCTTAATGCTAAATTTGGTAAAAGTGAGATTGGAGAATCCTCAACTTCTAATAGTATTGAACCTACTATCTCGGATTTCAAGGAATTTGATTATGATAATTTCTCTTTAAAATGTTGTATTTCCTTGTTGCAATCCGTTGTGAATTCTCCTCATGCTTATAGTCAAAATAAAGCTTGTACCAAACATATCGTTGATGCCTTGATGCAATCTTATGATGAAAAACTTAATTTGGAAGTTTCTATACCTAGAAAACTTAATGATGAGTGGGAACCTACTATAAAGATTAGAATTAAAGATTATGAGTGTTTTGCTTTGTGTGATTTGGGTGCTAGTGTTTCCACGATTCCGAAAACTTTATGCGGTATTCTAGGTTTCCATGATCTTGATGATTGCTCTTTAAATTTACACCTTGCGGATTCCACCATTAAAAAGCCTATGGGAAGGATCAATGATGTTCTTATTGTTGCAAATAGAAATTTGGTGCCCGTAGATTTTATCGTTCTTGATATAGATTGCAATCTTTCTTGCCCTATTATTCTTGGTAGACCTTTCCTTAGAACGATTGGTGCGATTATTGATATGAAGGAAGGGAATATTAGATTCTAATTTCCATTAAAGAAAGGCATGGAGCAATTTCCAAGAAAGAAAGTTAAATTACCTTATGAATCTATCATGCGGGCTACTTATGAATTTAGTGCCAAAGATGGCACCCGTTAGATCTATCTTCGCTTTTATGCCTAGCTAGGGGCGTTAAACGATAGCGCTAGTTGGGAGGCAACCCAATTCTCTTTATGTTTTTTGTTTTTGCTCCTGTTTAGTAATAAATAATTCATCTACCTTATGTTTAGATGTGTTTTTATCTTTTAATTAGTGTTTGTGCCAAGTTAAACCTATAGGATCTTCTTGGATGATAATTATTTGATCTTGCTGTAATTTCCAGAAACTTTCGGTTCACGAAAATAATTGTTAAAAATCACCAGAACGTGATAAAATAGTGATTCCAATTTCTGATGATCAATAAACAAATTTCCTAGGTCTTCCTATATTTGGCTGAATTTTTGGAGTTTCAGAAGTTTGCGTTAGTTACAGATTGCTACAGACTGTTCTGTTTTTAACAGATTCTGTTTTTCGTGTGTTGTTTGCTTATTTTGATGAATCTATGGCCAATAAAATAGTTTATAATCCATAGATAAGTTGGAATACAGTAGGTTTAACACAAAAATAAATAAAGAATGAGTTCATTGCAGTACCTTATGTGGTGGTTTTGTTTTCTTTCACTAACGGAGCTTACGAGATTTCCTGTCAAGTTTTGTGTTGTGAAGTTTTCAAGTTTTGGGTAAAGCCTTTATGGACTATGGAATAAAGGGTGGCAAGAGCCTAAGCTTGGGGATGCCCAAGGCACCCCAAGATATTCAAGAATAGCCAAAATCCTAGGCTTGGGAATGCCCCGGGAAGGCATCCCCTCTTTCGTCTTCGTTCATTGGTAACTTTACTTGGAGCTATATTTTTATTCGCCACATGATATGTGTTTTGCTTGGAGCGTCGTGTATTATATTAGTCTTTGCTTTTTAGTTTACCACAATAATCCTTGCTGTACACACCTTTTGGGAGAAGCCTATTTGATTAGAATTTGCTAGAATACTCTATGTGCTTCACTTATATCTTTTGAGCTTGATAGTTTTTGCTCTAGTTCTTCACTTATATTTCTTTTAGAGCACGGTGGTGTCTTAATTTTGAAGAAATTATTAGTATCTCATGCTTCACTTATATTATTTTGAGAGTCTTTTAGAACAGCATGGTATTTTCTATGGTCATAAAGTTGGTCCTAGAATGATGAGCATCCAAGTTGGGTATAATAAAAACTATCATAGCAAGTGAATTGGATGCTATGATCAATTTGATGCTTGATAATTGTTTTAAGATATGGAGGTAGTGATATTAAAGTCATGCTAGTTGGGTGATTATGAATTTGAATAATGCTTGTGTTGAAGTTAGCAAATCCCGTAGCATGCACGTATGGTTAAAGTTGTGTAACAAATTTGAAACATGGTGTACCTGGCTTGTGCATCCTTATGAATGGCGGTCGGGGACGAGCGATGGTATTTTCCTACCAATCTATCCCCCTAGGAGCATGCACGTAGTACTTGATTTTTGATGACTTCTAAATTTTTGCAATAAGTATATGAGTTCTTTTGACTAATGTTGAGTCCATGGATTATACACACTTTTATTTTTCCGCCATTGCTAGCCTCTTCGGTGCCGTGCATTGACCTTTCTCACCTTGAGAGTTGGTGCAAACTTCGCCGATGCATCCAAACCCCGTGATATGATACGCTCTATCACACATAAACCTCCTTATATCTTCCTCAAAACAGCCACCATACCTACCTATTATGGCATTTCCATAGCCATTTCGAGATATATTGCCATGCAACTTTCCACCAATCCGTTCTTCATCATCATGACATACTTTACTTTTGTCATATTGCCATTGCATGAACATGTAGTTGACATCGTATTTGTGGCAAAGCCACCATGCATTATTTTTCATACACGTCACTCTTGATTCATTGCACCATCCCGATACACCGCCGGAGGCATTCATATAGAGTCATATCTTGTTCTAGTTTCGAGTTGTAATTCATATGTTGTAATCAATGAAAGTGTGATGATCATCATTATTAGAGCATTTCCCAAAAAAGAAGAAGAAGAAAGGCCAAAAGAAAAAAAAGAAGGCCCAAAAAAAAGGGCAACGCTACTATCTCTTTTTCCACACTTGTGCTTCAAAGTAGCACCTTGTCCTTCATGTAGTGAGTATCATATATTGTGCTTCAAAGTAGCACCATGTTTTTCATATAGTGAGTCTCATAAGTTGTCTTTTTCATACTAGTGGGAATTTTTCATTATAGAACTTGGCTTGTATATTCCTACGATGGGCTCCCTCAAATGCCCTAGGTCTTCGTGAGCAAGCAAGTTGGATGCACACCCACTAGTTTTCTTTTGTAGAGCATTCATTTATAGCTCTAGTGCATCCGTTGCATGGCAATCCCTACTCCTTATGTTGACATCAATTGATGGGCATCTCCATAGTCCGTTGATTATCCTCGTCAATGTGAGACTTTCTCCTTTTTTGTCTTCTCCACACAATCCCCATCATCATATTCTATTCCACCCATAGTGCTATATCCATGGCTCACGCTCATGTATTGCATGAAGGTTCAAAAAGTTTGAGATTATTTAAGTATGAAACAATTGCTTGGCTTGTCATCGGGGGTATAGAAGTTGGGAACATCTTTGTGCGACAAAAATGAAGCATAGCCTAACTATATGATTATGTAGGGATGAACTTTCTTTTGCCATGCTATTTTGAGAAGACATGATTACTTTGATTAGTATTACTTGAAGTGTTACTATTTCTTTTATCACTATGAACTTTTATTTTGAATCATTTGGATCTGAACATTCATGCCACAATAAAGAAAATTACATTGAGAATTATGCTAGGTAGCAATCCACATCAAAAATTTCTTTTTTATCATTTACCTACTCGAGGACGAGTAGGAATTAAGCTTGGGGATGCTTGATACGTCCCCAACGTATCTATAATTTTTCGATTGTTCCATGCTATTATATTACCTCTATTGGATGTTTATGGGCTTTATTTTACATATTTATATCATTTTTGGGACTAACCTACTAACCGGAGGCCCAACCCATATTGCTGTTTTTTTGCCTATTTCAGTATTTCGAAGAAAAGGAATATCAAACGGAGTCCAAACGGAATGAAACCTTCGGGAGCGTGATTTTTGGAACGAACGTGATCCGGAGAGCTTGGAGTGCAAGTCAAGAAGCAGCCGAGGCCCCCACGAGATAGGAGGTCGCGCTCCCTGTCTCGTGGGCCCCTCGGGCGGCCACCGACGTACTTCTTCCTCCTATATATACCTACGCACTCGAAAACATCCAGAGCACCACGAAACACAATTTCCGCCCAGTAACCTTCTCAGATCCGCGAGATCTCATCTTGGAGCCTTCGCCAAGCACTCACGGAGGGGGAATCGACCACGGAGGGCTTCTACATCAACATCCTTGCCCCTCCGATGAGTTGTGAGTAGTTTACCACAGACCTCACGGGTCCATAGTTATTAGCTAGATGGCTTCTTCTCTCTTTTGGATCTCAATACAATGTTCTCCCCTCTCTTGTGGAGATCTATTCGATGTAAACTCTTTTTGCGGTGTGTTTGTCGAGATCCGATGAATTGTGGGTTTATGATCAAGTTTATCTATGAATAATATTTGAATCTTATCTGAATTCTTTTATGTATGATTGAGTTATCTTTGCAAGTCTCTTCGAATTATCAGTTTGGTTTGGCTTACTAGATTGATCTTTCTTGCCATGGGAGAAGTGCTTAGCTTTGGGTTCAATCTTGCGGTGTCCTTACCCAGTGGATGTAAAGTGTTGCAAGGCACGTATTGTATTGTTGCCATCGAGGATAACAAGATGGGGTTTATATCATATTTCATGAGTTTATCCCTCTACATCATGTCATCTTGCTTAATGCGTTACTCTGTTCTTATGAACTTAATACTCTAGATGCAGGCATGAGTCGATCGATGTGTGGAGTAATAGTAGTAGATGCAGGCAGGAGTCGGTCTACTTGTTATGGACGTGATGCCTATATACATGATCATGCCTAGATAATCTCATAACTATGCACTTTTCTATCAATTGCTCGACAAAGAATTTGTTCACCCACCGTAATACTTATGCTATCTAGAGAGAAGCCTCTAGTGAAACCTATGGCCCCCGGGTCTATCTCCTATCATATTTGCTTTCAATCTACTTTTATTTGCATATTTACTTTTTGCATCTATATTATAAAATATCAAAAATATATTTATCTTATCTTACTATCTTTATTAGATCTCACTTTCGCAAGTGGCCGTGAAGGGATTGACAACCCCTTTATTGCGTTGGTTGCGAGTTTTTAGTTTGTTTGTGTAGGTGCGTGAGACTTTTGAGGAGCCTCCTACTGGATTGATACCTTGGTTCTCAAAAACTGAGGGAAATACTTACGCTACACTTGCTGCATCACCCTCTCCTCTTCGGGGAAAACCAACGCAAGCTCAAGACGTAGCAAGCTGTTGCCCGAAGGAGAGCCGCCGAAGCTTGGCGAGCCACGAACGCCGCCGACCACGCGCCCGCCATCATCTTCATCCCGATCATCGCCTTCGGGGCAGCACCCAGCGAGACGACCGTCTTCTCCGAACACCCTCATGTAGAGGGTGGCGTCGCCATCGAACTTGAAGTGCAGGGTGCACCGCTGGCTCAGACCCCGTGCGCGGGCAAACGTTTGCCAGCCGCGGGTCAGGACCACATTCCCGGCGACGGAGACCTCCAGCAAAGCCCAGGAGGCCCTGCTGCAGCAACCGTCCACTTGAAGCGAGGCCGCCGGGCGCCGCCGGAAGTTCAACCGCAAAGAAGCGAGGAAGCTGGAGCCAAAGTGCGGTTGGGTCCGCCGACCACACGATTTAACTCTGGCAGCACCTGCTGAGTGGAAGCGCCGGCTCGAGGTCAGCGCAGCCACGGCGCGCCTTCCCTCGCCAACCAGACGCCCACTGCCATGCAGGGGATCGCCGCTGTGACCACGGGAAGCCACCGCGGGGGCCACAGGATGCTTGCGTGGACGACCATGGCCGCGCTTGGGCGGGGGCGAGTCAGGCCCTTCCCGACGAGCCTTTCTCTTCTCTGCGGCCGAGAACCTCTTCGGTGGTGCCATGGGAGATGGCGAGTAGCTGGGATGGGGAGAAAGAAAGAAGCAAGGAGGGAGATGTACAGCGGAGGCTTGCGCCCTCCCGCATTTATAACCGGAAGGAAGCCAACCGTCGGCCTCCACGATCGCAGGTAATCATGACCCATTTCAGCATGCAGGGACTTGTCAAGTCGAGCGGTTGCCGAGGCAGCGTGGGGAAGCGGAGGCGCCCACGTCCAATCAACCGCCACGCGGTGCCCAAGGTCAAGAAGTGATGGGCCCCGCGGCGCTCCGCACTTGCCCCTTCGCTTCTCCGCTAAGCCAAGTCCGAGCGCGCCTTGGGCCCGGGGGCTACTGTCGGCGTTCTGGGAACGGGGGTCCCCAGACTTGCCTGCCTGCGGCCTGCGGCGTGGCTCAAGTGGTGGCCCAGTACGGCCCATCTTCATCAGCGCAAGACTCAAGACCCTCGCGAGGGGCCAAGCCTCGCGGGGCAGACGACACAAGACTTCCTCAGGAGCAGCCTCACCAGGCAGGCTCGCGAGGAGGTGGAGAGATCAAGGCAGGGTACCTCGCGAGGTGCTCGTGACGCAAGCCATGACGATCGAGACCAGGGCGCGCCCGCTCAAGAAGGTCCTTGTTTCCTCTTTGGTGCAAAGGGGGCAAGCACAGACGTGGAGTACCGAGGCATCAGGCAAAGGTTGCCATTTTAGTGCAACGAGACCAAGACCAGAGGAGCGGCAGGATGGAGGTCACCATGGAGCCCAAGACGGCGTCATCACCGGTGCTTTTGGCAGCCGAAGACCAACTTTAGTCAGGATAACTTGTACTAGATGTTCCCCTTCAAAATGGCCATTGTTGGCGCCCTTCCCGCTCAATGTTTGGGAAGAGGACCAGGGCCTCTATAAATAGAGCTAGCCACCACCGTAGATAGAGAGAGGAGACAGAGCCCTAGCCAGAGAGAGAGAGAGGGGCGATCGAACTCACCCAAGCAGTTCATCGCACCAGCTCAAGAACACCTCTCGCGAGGCTGTTCGTCATTTGTACTGTTCATCATCAGCCCCTGAGGCAATCCACCACACCACACACTGGAGTAGGGTGTTACACCACAACGGTGGCCTGATCCAGTATAAATCTTGTGTCCCTTGTGTCGGGGATATACCCCGCGGCGTAAACCGGCCGGAAGTATAGCCCGGCCGGACTTGGCGATGCATTCGAAGAACCCACGACACTTGGCGGTTCACTGGCGACCCGCGGTTTATGGTTCATTGGTAATCCGGCAAAGGGTCGAGGAGCGGCAAGACCCGTGGCCTGACCGGCGGTTCATGAAGGCCGGTTCAACTACGGTGGGCGGTTTAAGAGGAAAGGCGTGAGGAATATTTGTCTTACAAGGAGCTAAGACATGGACTTGTATCCGACTTGCAATACAAGATAGGCTAGTCCTAGTCCTAATAGGACTCCACATGTAACCCGCCTTTCAACATATATAAGGAGGGCAGGGCTCCCCAAAGAGGGACAGGCTACAAGCAAACAACAATATCTAGGGCTAGACACAACTAGAGGAGAGCCGGTTTACGGCGACTCCCTCATGATCATAATGAGACCTAGCCTCAAACAGCACGTAGGGCTATTACCGGATGATGTTTCCGGGCCCGGCTGTCTAAATCCCTGTCTTATGCTATGCCTCTCGATTCCGCTCAACCCCTCTCAAGCTACCACATAGATGCGTTGGCCTCGCGACTAAGTCCTGACACTAAGGACATCTGGCGTGTTAATTCCACGACAGTTGGCGCCCACCGTGGGGCCAGCGCACGGTGGTGTTGAGTACTTGAAGGGACCTTTTCCAGGGATCGAAGAGTTTCATAAATTTTTTCAGATAAAGAAAGGATCTGCATCAACAACGAGCAGTCGGAAGAGCATATACGAAGATTTGAGATGAAAGAAATTTAGGGTTTTGCGATCCGTTCGCCGCACCCGTCTTCGGTGATCCGTCGAAGATTAATTTTTGCCTTTGCATTACCGCAAGTCGCCGAGTCCGACATGAGTTCAGAGGATTCCTTTTGTTTGGGTGATTTGCAAGTTTCGACCGAGAAGATTTCTGCTGCAACCGACGAGAGGGTTGAGACAAACTGTTACTATCAGCACATCAAAGCATGGGTCCGCTTCTGCTGCATATTACGTGCATCAGGGTCAAGAACCACGTGAAGATAAAAAAAATCAATTAATTTACCAAGTACTACCCGGAGAAGGACTCGGACCTGTGCTGCGTTTTGCCTTTGCCGTGTTTCTGCCTCCGAGCTAGCTGCCCTGGCCGTGAGTCGCCGACGCGCCTCCTCGTCGTCACCCCATCACCAAGCCGCCGTTTGCCTTGGCCTCAGGCCGCCGTTCTTGCCACAGGCCGCTGCCACCGTGGCCTCGTCCCATTGCTCCCGTGGCTTACTGCTGCGGGCCGAGCTGCCCGTTGCCTGGTCGCCTCTGCTACCATGGTCGAGCGCCCCGCCTTCAGTACGCCTATGTGGCCGACGAGCCGCCTTGTCTCCGGACCGCGGAAGACCGCCGTCTCCAAAGCTGGGCGCTGCCTTTGCCGTGCCTGGACCGCATTAAACCGTCAGGTTCCCCCGGGCTGCGTGCGCCTTCTGCTCCGGCTTGCTCTCCGCCATGACCGTCCCTGGGTTGCCACCGGTTTAGCCGCGCCTCTCCAACCTGATGCCGGTTCAGTCGCGCATCACTCCTTCTAAGTCGCCATCGCCGGCCCGCAGCCGCGCCTCTCCAATCCGTCGTCGGTTCAATCGCGCCTCGCCGGCCGGCTGTTTCGAGCTGCCCTCGTCAACCACCCCACCTGCAAATCGCTGCCTTAGACCGGCCTGGAAACACCCTCGCAAACCGTCATAGTCACTGGCTGTGGCCGCGCTGCCGTGTTTTCTACTTCAATCCACCGGGTGTTGACCCGGACTGCTGCCCGTTCCCGAGCCGCCCGCTTGATGGCTCGACTCCGTCTGGCTGTCCTGCCCAAGGCCGGGTGCTTCGCCTGGTTCACAAGCACTTGTTCCAGGACATGCACCCGTCGAGCGTGCATTGCTTGGAGTAGATGGACACTGATTGGTATTTGTGTGTGAAGCTACGCGTACTATATACTGGGCACAGGGAGTACTAGTCAAGTCTGATTTTCTTTCCATTGGAACATTCACATGGAGGAGAAGTGCATGTACGTATGATTGGTTCAAAGTCTGATTGGTTCAAAAAGGAGCATGGGTTTTGGTGAGCTGTTGTCTTAATCTGGTCGCTCCTGTCATTTGGGTTTACATCAAAGACGCCGCATCAGTGTCAGTAAAGCTGCCCGACGAGCAGGCATGCACGTTGATCAGAGGCAATAAACACAAACCTTGATGCTTGTTTGGTCTGGCTATCCAAACTTGGCTTGCGCCGTCAGTATCGTCCGATAAAAAAAATGCCAGGTGATATCCATCTGAGTCTATTTTTAACATATATTGTTTTTTGTCAAAGAACAATTTATCTTTGCCGTGATCTGCAATGCTTTTATGCAGGATAATTATTTATGATCAAGGTATTGTTATACCGTGGACATGGAGCGCGTGCCAGCATAATTTTGCACTGGCATTCTTTCGGGCCATGCTGCTCGATGGATACACATGCAAATCTCCGCCCCCGCTGTTCGGTTTACATCCGTCCGCGCATGTGGCCGGCTTATTGTCTGCGCCGGCTTACAGACGTCACGGCCGACTCACCCGTCCGCGCCGGCTTATCATACTGCGGCCGATTCAGCCGTGATTGATTTCAGCATCACCATGGTGATCATCAACGCCGCGGCAGATAATTTTCGGCCTAACATATCAGGTGATATCCATCTAAGGTCTATTTCATTAGCGCGAATTATTTTTGTCAAGGGACAATTACTCTGGCTTGTGATGTTTCTGAGACAGGACAATTGTTCACTACATCAACATGATGTGGCTAACTCGCCCGTCCACGCCGGCTTATAAACACCACGGCCGACTCAGCTATCTGTGTTGCCTCTGAAGCCGCGGTCGTCTTTGCTGTCCGACTCTCACGGCCTGTTCTACATCAGCACACCTGGCCGCACCTATCTCATGAGCTGTTATTGGATATGAGCAAGTCACAGCTTGGGTAGCCCAGTTTTCTTTCAAATTGGAGGCAGATTATCATCAACCGCCGTCGTGACCGGATGGCTCAATAAGCGAGCACACAAGTCGCCGCCATTACAGCTCGTTAACTTCAAATCGCCATTGGAAGGAACCATTGGCCGAGTTGCTGACACGGCTCACACGGGACCATTTATAACCCGCCGCAGTCACCTCAACCTTCTGTGGATTCACATTGTGCTATCAACACCAATGATATGAAAGTTATGCCGGTTTACATCACGGTCAAATATGGAGAGTTTCAAGCCAACTCCTCAAGTCACCTTGAGACTCGGGGGCTACGATGACATGACTCATCAAGTCTTGCCGGTTTTAGAAAATTTAAAGAACCCCAGAACGATGGAGGGAAAGATAACCCGGACCCGGAGGCTACTGTTATTTGAAGGCCGTCAGAAAATTTCCGGCTTAGAAAGTATATGACAGTTAGTAAATCCCGGTTCAATGAAGACGCTCCAGATCATCATAAAGGATTCCGGTTGAAAATCCGGATCAAGGGAAGTCAGTCTCACTGAAGCTCTCAAATATCCGGTTTACAACCCGGTTCAAGGGAAATTTGTCTCCCACAAAGCTTTGAAGGCTCCCAATTCCGGTTTAAGAATTTCCAGTTCAAAAAGGAATTAACTTCTCGCAAGCTCGAGTTTAAAGGCCGTCAGAAAATTTCCGGCTGAAAATAAAGATTCCAGTGTAAAATCCGGTTCAAGGGAAAGGTGTCTCCCACAAAGCTTTGAAGCTCTCCGGTTTAACATCCGGCTCAAGAAGGATTTGTCTCTTGCAAAAAGTTAAAGGGTGCCAAAGAGGACCTGCTGCCATGATGCGCGGTTCAAACATGGGTATCATGCCTTATTGGCTTATCATATTATTGATCACTTGGGGGCTTGGTCATGTCTGAACCATAGTCACACCTCTTGATCGGCGCAATGCCACAGGATCACTTGGGGGCCTTGGTCGTGTCCGAACCATAGCAACGCCATTTGGTAGGCGAAAAGCCACAGCATCACTTGGGGACTTGTGGTCACGTCTGAACCATAGTCACGCCTCTTGATCGGCCTAGTGCCACAAAGCATCACTTGGGGGCTTTGGTCGAACCCGAACCATCGCTACACCTCTTGATCGGGCGTAATGCCAATGCATCATTTGGGGACTGGCTGACTCGAACCATAGCTACGCCTTTTGGGGGCTTGGTCGTGTCCGACCATGGTAATGCCTCTTGATCGGCTCAAAGCCTCATTTGCAATGGTTTTATATTTGCCTTTGCTTGAATTTTGTTCTCTTTTAAATTATTTCTTTTGTTGTGTTTTCAAACCGACATTATAAATCCGGTTCAAACTGTCAATTACAAATTGACGGAACACGGTCAAATCCTAATCCGGAGACTATTTGCCCGGTTTGATTTTAACCATCTTATATATGGAGTAAACCGTGTTCATTAACCCGGCTTGACTTTCAATTACAAATTGTCAAGACATGATCAAATCATAATCCGGAGACTATCCGCCCGTCTGGTTTGACTATAAGTCGCCAAGATATATATGGTTAAACCGGTGTTTATCACAACCCGCACGGTTTTATCATAAACCGACACAAGATGAAAGGAGTTATCATTACTCAAGATTGGGGTCATCACCCTTACTACAAAAAATTGGTAAACCAATGATGTGATTCAATGTCACAGGTATGATATATTTCATTGATTATTCTTAAAGTGCAGCCTTGGTTATAAACCTGGGTTATCTGTTGGGCATTATGATCCGTCCGGTGGTAAACCGCCAGGACACTTTAAACTTGTTGTATGCAGAGACAGGTTGAATAAAGCATGATGATAAATTATCCGGTGTTTATTAAACCGGCCTGGCTTTAAGACGATAAGTCGCCAGTATATGATGAGAAATTATCCGGTGTTTGTTAACCCGGCCTGACTTTGGACTATAAGTCGCCAGTACATATTTGGATTGCGCCATTGGAATCATGCGCTTATAAATCATTGGGTTATATTATTCAAATAGTCAAACTTGGCTGGATTTTCATTATGATATTGAATGAATAAGGTTTTTCATACCAGATTATGTTATCTTTAATAGCCAACATGGCTGGATTTTTATTATGGTTATCAATACCCAATATTATAATTGAGGTTTTCAAAGTCGCTTTTAGCGCAATGATTATCATATTATTAATGGATATGATTTATTCTACAATTGAAGGAATAGTCCCGAGTCGCTGCAGGCTTACGACCCGGCACTTGGGGGCTACATTATTTAAATTGAGATTACATCAAATGTGCAAGTCTCATGTCGCTGCAAGCATGCACCATGACAATCAATTGCTCCTGTCAACAGTTGAAGGTACAAAGCTTTTTATTCATTATATTGAAGGGTCCACTGCTCAGTTGGTAAAGCACAAGGCTCTTAACCTTGTGGACGTGGATTCAAGTCCCATGATGGGAGTTACATCATATGATGTTATTATCATTGAAGTCTATATTTAGTCCCAGCTCAATATTATCTTACTGAGCCGGCCCTTGGGGGCTACACATCATTGCTCAAATCTACATGATTACACCTACAAAGTCCCTGCTCAGTATTACATAATGACCCGACCCTTGGGGGCTACACTGGTGGAAGTTTTTATGAGTATAAGACAATTACAAGTCCCAGGTTGCTGCAAGCAGGACAACCCGACACTTGGGGGCTACATAGTATGGAGTATTCAGTTTTTGCTAGTCACTGGGATGAACAACACGGATTTCTTTGAAAGTGGCAGTATTTATATTGAAGCAAAAGTCTTAAGCTACCACTTTGTTCTGCTCAAAGACTTGGGGGCTACAGATATTATATTATTATCGAGGAAATATTTTCAAATTCTCTGATTGAGCAAACTAGGTTGACCAAGGCGTCACCAATCATTCTCGCCCTGTGGCTGCAACCCGGCGTCATTAATAATCATGAACCGACGTTGGCAAACAATCATGAACCGATGTCCGCAACAATCATGACCCGGTACCATCAATATTTATAAACCGTGATCTTGGCAATGATAAACCGCAAGTTTTACGCCCTTAAACCGCTGAAGATTGGATGAATATTTCAAGGACCGATATTGTTTTTAAGCATTGGGAGTTGAATCAAAGGAGTTATCCTTCACAATATATTTTCTATGAGAAACCAATGTCGCAAGTTGATTACGGTCTGGCCTATTAAACCGGATTTTATATAAGGAGGAAATGACAAGGATTTAAGGATGATCGATGCCGGTTTACAAGAATTCTTAAACCGAGCATAATCTGTCAAGTTTGTTCTTGTGTTTATTTCACAGATCAGTTTAACATGGATAAATCCAAATTAAACTGGGGCTAATGTCGGGATATACCTCATGGCGTAAACCGCCGGAAGTATAGCCCGGCCGGACTTGGCGATTTACGAAGAACCCACGACACTTGGCGGTTCATGGCGACCAAGCGGTTTATGGTTCATTGGTAATCCGGCAAAGTGGTCGAGGAGCGGCAAGACCCGTGGCTTTGGTGCCAGGTTCATGAAGGCCGGTTCAACTACGGTGGGCCGGTTTAAGAGGAAAGGCGTGAGGAATATTTGTCTTACAAGGAGCTAAGACATGGACTTGTATCCGAATTGCAATACAAGATAGGCTAGTCCTAGTCCTAATAGGACTCCACATGTAACCCGCCCTTTCAACATATATAAGGAGGGGCAGGGCTCCCCAAAGAGGGACAAAGCTACAAGCAAACAACAATATCTAGGGCTAGACACAACTAGAGGAGAGCCGGTTTACGGCGACTCCTCATGATCATAATGAGACCTAGCCTCAAACAAAGACGTAGGGCTATTACCGGATGATGTTTCCGGGCCCAAGTCGCCTAAATCCTCGCCTTGCTATGCCTCTCGATTCCGCTCAACCCCTCTCAAGCTACCACATAGATGCGTTGGCCTCGCGACTAAGTCCTGACACTAAGGACATCTGGCGTGTTAATTCCACGACACCTTGTGTTGTTCATCGTTTTCAGCTTAGATCTCACGAGGCGATCGGACGTAGATCGGTAGGGGAGAGATCTTCGTGCGCAACCCAGAGTTCGAACCTTAAGGGTCTGCCAGAACCCAACATCCGACACTGGCCCCCTCTCCCTTCGGCCGCTGCACCGGCGGCAGGAGGGAGGGGGGACCTCGTTCCTTCGCTCTGTAGTTAGGGTTTGGATTTGTAGGTCGTGGTGCGTCGTTGGGGGGGGGGGGGGGTGGGAGCGGCGCCTGGACGAATAAATCTGCCTCAACTCTACTCCCACACCGGCGATGTCTTTCATGGCGGCATCTCGGAGTTAATGGCATCGTGTCTCTGTTGATCTCTCAGATTGGCAGCGTTAGGGTTCATGGATGGTGTTGGCGAGGCGGCGACGGCGACTCCATCAGGTGTATCTCTCCTTCTGCTCTGTCCCCGTTGTTGTGGCGTTGTCTCCGACGTCATGGTGGAGCAGGGAGGTTTTGTTGTTCAAGAGTATGCGCAGGCGCTTGTCTACGCAAGTGACAACTGGAAGATGGAGTATCTGTTTTAGGTCTGTGGTCGAAGGCTGCCAGTTTTGGTTTTCTCCTCTGACGTCGTCGTCGTCATGCAGGGGTGTCAGTTTTGAAGTTTGATGGCGTGTCCGGGGACATGTTGCCCCGGTCTGATTCTTTCAACGGCTATGATTTTGCTTCTGGCAAACTACTTTGGAGGCCCATAAAGCTGCTGATCAGCGTTAGAGCCGCATCAAACTTGGGTGAAGAGGTGATCTGTCTTTTTATCCTTTGGTGGCCGCTTCGGTGCTGGCGAATGAAAGGGGCAGGTGCTGGGGTTATGCATAGGATTTTTCTATCTTTTCAGTTATGTATGATCGGTGCTTACGTGCCTTGTAACTTGATCTTTATTCTACTCCCTCCGTTCGGAAATACTTGTCGGAGAAATGGATAAAAATGGATATATCTAGAATTAAAATACGTCTAGTTACATCCATTTCTCTCCAATTTTCCGACAAGTATTTTCGGACAGAGGGAATATATAAATGAAATATGTATTATCATGAAAAAAAACGCAAATAAAATCAAAATGAAACAATCAACTAGTACGATAACCTGCAAGAGAAAAAACAGTTAATGCCACGAGTGAAGAACGGAGCGCGCGGTAGCCCCCCCTCTAGTGAGTCCATCCGATTTCGCGTCGTCGGAACCCCCCTCAACAGAACAGAGGAGGAGCGGGACTGTCAAAAAAAAAAAAAACAGAGGAGAAGCGGAGCCATGGCGGGGATCCTGGCGTGGGCGGCCGACGTGGTCGGCGGCGCCGGCGACAGCGACGACGAGGCCGCCGCCGAGCGCGAGCGCGCCGCGGCCATGACCCCGGAGCAGCGGCTCCGCGCCGCCGACCTGGACGCGCGGGCGTCGTCGCTGCGGCGCGCGATCCAGGACCTGCGCGCCCGCGTGCCCCCGCCGAACGTCGCGCAGCGGCTGCCGCACCTGCACGCCCACTCCCTCGCCTCCTCCGCCGCCCTCGCGCTCCAGCTCAATGCCCACTCCTCCACCAAAGAGCAGGTAGCTCTTCCTTCTTCCGCACTCCAGTTTCTGGCCTCCGTGCAGATCCAATGTTCCATACATGGATTTTATGCGAATAACCTTCGATTGGAGAATAGCGCATCCTAGCACATCCCGTTTGAGTACGTGATTAAGAAGGGCAGTCCGTATATGAACATCTGTAGCTGTTAATTCCATTATGAATCTGATTGAGCCATACTTGTTATGATTACATTTATCTCATTTTCTATTTCATAGCTTCGGAATGGGTCTGCTGATAATAGTGATAATGTAATATGATCATTTCTTTTACCTGCTCTTATCACTTTGGACATCTATGGTCAAGGTTTCCTACTCACAGTGGAACCAATGTGCTGGTTTTGTAAATTTCGCGTTCCTATATGGATATCTGTAATGTAAATTGACCACCTTTTGCAGGCACTGCATAGAGAGGTGAAAATTCAAGAGGAAAATACCGCCTATGAGAAGGCGATATCCGATTGCCGCCAGAAAATTCAGGAGAAGCAGATGGAGGCTGCTGTGCTCCAGAGTAATTTGAAGGTACATTGTCATATGGCTGTACTTTTAAGTACTTGTTCTGCCCTTGTGTCATTTTCTCTCTGTTTTTCTTGTCCCTTCCTTAGTCCCTTTGTAGGTGATATGGGCCAAGGACCATATGGTAGCATCAAACCCAGGCAGCAGCTCTCTCTTAAAAAATAGATAGTTAGGATTGCTATCTTAGAGATAGGATTTCAAAGAGTAGGGCTGACAGTTTAAATTAGGATCCAACATGTGGTTCAAATCAAGAGCCGTCCTATGGATAAATGACTAGTGTGTACTCTTTTGATATTAAAGAAGAATACCGGAGTAGTGAGCCTTCGACCTTGCCTCTCTAGTGCAATTATTCTCCCTCTCTAATTCTTGGCATTTAACAATCTTCCTTTATTGTATCATATTTGTTGTGAACCTTGATCCACCACTTTACATGGGTGGGAGTTAATCGTTTATTACTTGATCTCATTAGATACTCCCTCCGTTCCAAATTACTTGTCACAGGTATGGATGTATCTAGATGTATTTTAGTTCTAGATACATCCATTTCTGCGACGAGTAATTTGGAACGGAGGGAGTACAATGCATAGCCTTCCTATAGGCCCGACCCTGACTTATCCATTAAGACTTGAACTTACCTTTGGCAATTTAATCTTCTTCAAACTCTATCTCTAGCAGTACAATCTAACTCCAAGTCTTGAGCTTTATCTTTAGCAATCCAATCTAACTCAAATTATTTATTCTTATCTCCACTTCCCAACCAATAATGTTCCAGCAGGACCTTCATGAACAGGCTCCTCTCGAATGCGTTTTCCCTGTTTCAGCCAAAATGTGCAGGAGCTGGCACAACAGATAACACCGTAATATAATTTGCAGGAAATGGAAATTGCAGAGCTGGATTTAAAGGCAAAGGTTGACAATGCTATCATGGAGCAAGAGGCTGCTCAACATAAAGCATCAATGGCCGCTTCGGAAGCTACTGGAAATGCTCTGCTAGAAGCTGAATCCTTGATGAATCTCAAGTCTAAAGACTTGGAAGAGAAGAAGGGGGAGTTGGTATGACATTTTATAGCATCTTTTGTGGATCAAAAACGCATGTTCGGTTGTCAATGACTTTTTCACCTAAACAGAAATTATTGGAAGACAAGATACAAAGATTGGAGAAAGTATGGTCCTCGGTTGAAGAAGAATCTTTGAAAAATCCAAGTCCTGGTACATTAGCCGTGAATATTAACCAGCTCTATTTTATTCATCTTTACTTGCACAAGTATAGGCAGCATAGATTGTTGAAGCTGTTACCTTGCATACTTTATAACCTATCCCTGGTAATGTATGATTGTGCAAAACGACACAATGCCTAAATCAAGTGTTACTTAGGCTAGTGCCTTTTAATAAAGAGTAAACAACACACCTAAAGCTACATGTGTATCTGTGGAAGCACCTTTTTAAACTGAGATGAGAAGCACCAAATTGTGTGCAACAAAGATAGTTTTATTATTGCCTCAGGCGAACCTGTACCTTACGTGATCGAAGTGTTCAATTTTGATGAGCTGGGTTCCAAATTTCTTTCTGCTGGATTAGAACTTTTTTAGTTGTGGCATTGTACTTTGTGAGGTGGTCAACCAGCTAACCTGTTTGCAAGGTCCATGGATCTGAATACATGATGCTTAAAGGATGGTGGTACTTGTCAGTGTTAGAGCTTTGTTCAGTGTGGCGATGATAGGTGATCCATTTGTGGATATAAAATGGCTGGGATTTTATATCTCTGTTTTAAAATAAACACTTGACAACACCGTTATTTCATGTAGCCATAAAAATCTGAACAGGCTTTAATTATAACCTAATAGATCCTCATAGGATGTAGTGACAAAGACAACTAGTTAAGGGGTTTTCCTTTCTTAAGAAGTGATGCCCAGTTATATCCACCAAAAAATTATTCCTGCTGTTACATCGTCTTGTACAAATTGGTTGTCCTCTCTCACATGTGCAGCCCAGAGGGAGAAGGTACTGGAGAAACAATTACATAGCCTCATTGAACAGTTGACAGCTAAACAAGTGAGCTCATATTCTTCAGTCTACCAACTGCAGTATCTTGTTAATTTCTCATGGTTCTTCCCTCCTAATATCTTAGAACATACTTTTGGTCTTCTACTTCCTAGGCTCAAGCTGAAAGGCTCATCACTGATATACATGCCAAAGAAAAGGATCTGGAAAGGTTGAACAGTATACAGAGAAATCTTCACAGCGGCTCCAGCGAAGCAGGTGCAGCACGGAACCGGTTCATGGAGGGCTTCTGAGCGGGGATGAAGATTCTGGCTCCAAAGCTGCCCGGAGACCCGGCCAATCCGGTGGTTTTAGAACAGAAGGCCAGAAAAGGCTCATGATTCTTAGGTCCGCTTTTGTTCTCTATATCTTGGTACTGCATGTTGTCGTCTTCATAAAGATATCAGTTTCGAACTAGGCAGTGTACAAAACACAAGTACTATACCCTTGTGTAAATAGCACATGTAAAATTGATGGTAGTTGTATTTCTTGGAGCTTAACTTGCAGCCCCTGAGATTGGGCCTTGTTTTAAACTAGAGCAAGTGATGAGCGCATCGATGTGATCCCTGTTGCTGAATATTTTCCGAGCATAAGATTTCATGTTTACTTGCCCATCAGAAGGTGCAAATTTCATCTCGCATGCACTTGAAGCTGTAAGATTTTGATAGGCAATGTATCTGAATGCTTTGTATGTTCTACTGATCTACTGACCCAGCTAACCAACCACCTCACTCACCACAGAGATGCTTATATCTCCTTGTGGTCTAGGAATTAATTTCCTATCAACCGCTGCTTGTGGCTCCATCTTGACTATCCTGTCAGCCACTGCTTGTGGCTCCATCTTGATTACCCCTTGAGCATCCTCTAGAGGGAGGTGAGGTGTAGGCCACAATATATGGTCCAATATGTTTCTTGAGTTGACTGACATGGAAGGTTGGGTGTAATTGGCATCCTTCAGGGAGAAGCAATGTGCAAGATATGTTCCACACTTTTTTCCCCAAATATTCCGAATGGGCCATAAAACCTTGAGTGTAGTTCCAATTTCCTGTGAACGCCGAGGGAAGTGCGTCCCTTTCTTTTCTGCTTTTGTCAGCATAGTATTTCATCCTCTCCTGAGTCTCAACAAGTTGTCCATGATAGTTTTGAGATGCTAGGTGCATGTTCGTAGTAATGTGGGGGTATCGTCATTGATAGAACCGGGTAGGTTAGATTCAGCTACCATAGGAGGTGGGAACCCATGCAATGCTTGGAAAGGTGTCATTTTCAGAGAAGTACGAAAACTTGTGTTGTTCCATGCCAACCATGAATGTCATTTCTTAGGATTGTCAAAAGCCATGCACTTCAAGTAATTTTCCAAGCACCCGTTCACCCTTTCAGTTTGTCCATCTGTTTAGGATGATATGGAGTGCTGAAATGGAGTTTGGCTCCCTAGGATTTGAAGAGTAGTTGCTAGAGGTGGTTGGTGCATATTATCTCTATCAATGACTATACCAAAAAGAAGGCCATGTAGTTTGAAGGTATTCTCTGAGAAAACTCCAGCAACTTTCTTCACCGTGGTAAGGTGTTCAATAAAGAGAAAGCAAACATATTTGATGAATCTATCTACCACAACTCGTGTTCTAAAAAATAGTTGATCCCTCAACAAAGTCCAAACAAAATCAGGTAGTGGCAGGGGTTGTAGTAGACCTGGGTAAGGTGTACAGACTCGTTGAGCTGGTAAATAGAGCATATGCTTTGACAAAAAATGATCACATCTTTAGGCCTCCCCAGTGGAACAAGAGTTTCAATTTCTCATAAGTAGCTCTTTCCCAAGACTAGAGTGACCTCCCGCAGTTCAAATTTATGAAAGGAAGTGATGAGATCATGCCTAAGTGATGTGTTACTGGCTATATCCACTTTCTTTTTGTATCTGAGAATGCCATGTTTCAAAGTATAATTTGGATGTGAGGAGGCACTATGTGAGGAGCAGGATATATGGATCGATCTAATATAGCTCTCTGAAGTAGTAGCTTATACAGATCTCAAGACAGAATTGGAGTTCTTGCAAAAGGGGAAAACTAGATGAACTAGGTAACTAGGGTAGCCGCCACGGTTTAGCCGTGATCCTCTGGATGGTGAGTCCCTCGTCTGGAAGGGTTTTGTAGGAGAGCTCGGGCTTGGTTGGCCCATTCCGCCCAACAGCGTGGGTTGGGCCTCCGACTACCGGTGACGTGCAAAGGCGCTGGAGCCGCTGCCTGGTGGATCCAAATGCTGGGCTGCTAACATCCCCCTCTCCTTGAGACACGGCTTGCCCCCAAGCCGTCGAGTGCGGGAAGCGATCCTCCAGGGCTGCCCTGTCTTCCCAAGTATTGCCCATGCTTGTCGGGTTAGACCAGCGAACCAGACCTGTTCGATCACCGAGCCGCCTCTTTTGCCATCTGGTTCAAGGATCTTGACAGACTAGCAAGCTCACAAGATTGACAGGAAGTTCGGAGTTTATTTGAGTACTGGAAGAAGTGCCTTGCGCATTGAGACACATGGAATACAGGATGCACCGCAGCTGTTGGAGGGAGTTGCAGTTCATATGCTACTTCATTGATCTTGCGAATGATGGGAAAGGGCCCAAAAAACTTGAAGGACAGCTTATGGTTGGCCCTTGGAGCAACTGATGTCTGAATGTACGGTTGCAATTTCAGGAATACCTGATCACCCACTTGGAATTGACGAAACGAACGTTTCTTATCAGCTTGAGCCTTCATGCATTGTCTAGCTCGGTGCAGGTGTTGCTGAATGAGATCCTGAGTGACCTGTTTTTCTTCCAGCCAGGCTTGTAGGGACGGAACAGAGGCCTTGGAGGTCGCTGTGATGCCCCAGTGGCGTGGCTCGTGCCCATAAAGTGCCTTGAAAGGAGACATGCCAATTGCAGAGTGGGGAGAAGAATTGTACCAAAACTGGGCCAACGGAATCCGTAAACTCCAGCGCCGTGGACATGCGTGTGTAAAACAGCGGAGGAATGTTTTGATGCATTGGTTGACCCTCTCTGTTTGGCCGTCCGTTTGCGGGTGGTTGGCCGTGCTCAGGCGCAGCTCCGTTCCCGCATACTAAAAAAGCTCCTTCCAGAAATGGCTTGTGAAAACAGGGTCACGGTCTGACACTATTGCTCCTGGGAATCCATGCAGTTTGTATATCTGGGACATGTACAACCGGGCCACCTTCGCTGCTGTGTACGGGTGAGCGAGTGGCAGAAAGTGAGCAAATCTGGTCCGTTTGTCGACCAAGACGAGCAAACAGTTGAACTGACTGGACTGAGGTAATCCATCAATGAAATCCATTGTGATGATGTCCCATGGCTGTTTGGGGATTGGTAGAGGCTGCAATGCACCTCGGGAAGCAGTTCGGTCTGGTTTTGCTTGTTGGCAAACCTGGCAACATTGCACATAATGTTTGATGTGCACTTTCATTTTTGGCCAGGCAAACAGACGGTGGATGCGTTTGTAAGTCACTGGAAATCCCGAGTGGCCGCCCAAAGGACTGTCATGAAAGGCCGTCATAATTTTCTGCTGTAGCTCGGTGGATCCTCCCAGCCAGATACGGTCACAAAAACGCAGCAAGCCCTGGTGGAGGCTGAACCTTTTCTTGGGATCTTCTCGAAGGGCAAGCTGTTCAAGCAGCTTCTGCGCGTGCGGGTTGGAGTTGTAGCTGGCCAACACATCTTCGAGCCATGCCGGCCTGCAAGAGGTGACAGTGAACAGGGTTTCCTTCGGATTCGACCTGGAGAGCGCGTCGGTGGCTGAGTTATCCGCACCCTTGCGGTACTTAATGCAGTAACGGAGGCCCAGAAGCTTGGTGAAGGCTTTTTGTTGCCAGGGGGTCGACAAACGTTGCGTTTCCAAGTGCACCAATTGCGCTGATCGGTTAGGATGTCAAATTCAGCATGCTGTAAATACGGGCGCCACTGGTCCACTGCCACAATCACCGCGAGGTATTCCTTCTCATAGGTGGATAACCCTTGGTACCGAGGACTAAGGGCTTTGCTCATGAAGGCTATTGGGTGGCCCCCTTGTTGGAGAACCGCCCCCACCCCATTGTCGCTGGCATCAGTTTCGACTGTGAACTTCTTGGAGAAATCTGGAAGTGCCAGAACCGGTGCTGAGATCAGATAGGATTTGAGGGCTTGAAAGGCAGACTCTGTGACAGATGACCAGACAAAAGGAGTACCTTTCTTGAGGAGATTGAACAGTGGTCTCGCAATGATACCAAAGTTGCGAACAAAGCGTCGATAGTACCCTGCAAGCCCGAGAAAACGCCTGACTTCTTTGACATCTGTGGGAGCTGTCCAGCTGGCTACTGCTGCTATCTTGGAAGGTTCTGTCAATACTCCCTGTGCGCTGATGATGTGTCCCAGGTACGAGAGCTGCTGTTGTCCAAATTCGCACTTGGATAATTTGACCTTCCATTGGTCCTTGCGAAGCAGCTCAAGAACTTGACGCAGGTGTTCTCGGTGTTCAGGTAGAGTTTTGCTAAACACCAAGATGTCATCGAAGAATGACAATGTACACTTCCTGTTCACGGGCTGCAGCGTGGTCGTAATTGCGCCGTTGAAAGTGGCTGGACCTCCTGCGAGACCGAACGAAACCACCTTGAACTCATAGTGCCCTGAATGAGTTTGGAACGCTGTTTTGTACTCTTCCCCTTCCGCAAGCCGGATCTGATGATAGCCGGCACGTAAGTCGAGCTTGGAGAACCAGCAAGCACCATGTAATTCGTCCAGAAGTTCCTCAATCACAGGTACTGGGTACTTGGCAATGCATGTGAGGGCGTTGAGCTGCCGGTAGTCGACACACAGTCGCCATGTGCTATCTTTCTTCTTAACAAGGATGACCGGTGATGAAAAGGGCTGGTATCGAGTCAGATAACTCAGCACTTGAGCTTTTCTGCAACCTGTCTTTCGATCTCATCCTTGTGTTCTGGCTTGTGGCGATAAGGTCTGCTGGAGAAGGGTTGGGCGCCCGGCACTAATGGAATGTGGTGATCACAACTGCGGCGGGGCGGTAAACCTTCAGGTTGCCCGAAGACGTCTGCAAACTCTGCCAACACTTCCTGCAGACAAGATGGTGTGGCCGCCGCTGTTTGTGTGTCGTCGGAGATTGCAAATAAGCACATCACATGCGTGACAACATTGTTTCTGCATAAACTTTGCAATTGTAAAGCGTTGATGAGGAGGCAGGTGGTAGACTCAGCTTCATGCCCATGGAGAGAAACAGAGGTGCCGTGCTGGGAGAACTGCAAGTGCTTGGCGCGCCAGTCCACGGTCATGGGGCTGTGTGCCTCAAGCCAGTCCATGCCGAGTATAGCGTCGTAGGCGCCCAGTGCCAGTACCTTCAAGTCGGTGTTGAAATTATGGCCTTGAGAGCACCACAAGCAGTTGGGAACGACAGCTGAAATGATCAGTTCCCCACCATCCGCGACTCGCACGCGATATGTGCGAGGAAGAGGTTAAGCGCCCTGGATGGTTTCCGCGAGAGACTGGTCGATGAAGGAATTGGTACTGCCGGAGTCCACCAACATGAGCACTTCGCGCCCTTGCACCCAGGCACGGAGCTGAAAAGCCCTGGCCGACACACCACCGGAGACGGCCGAGCGCGATATCGCCATCACCGTATCGTCAGGCTGGGGCAGCTGCGTGTCGATGGTGTTGTCGAGGCTGAAGAGGTCGAGAAGTTCCTCGACGACGTGTAGCTGCACCGATGTGGGGCACACATGATCTTGTGCCCACCTCTCTCCGCATTTGAAGCAAAGACCCCGCGCTCGCCGGTACTCCCGGAGCGTCTTGAGCTTGGCCGAGTCCGCGCGCGCTGCGTCCGTCCCATGGCGGTCAGTAGCCACCGTAGGTGTCGAGTGGCGCATCAGCGGCGGTGGTAGTGGCAGTGGCACGGCTGCACGAGGAGCCGTATACGGAGGTTTTGGCAGATGATTGCATGCTCCTTCGGCCACTTCTTCTTGGAGCATAGCGAGAGCGCACGCCGTGTCCAAATCAGGGGGACGCTGCACCATCACCACAGCTCGGATGTCGCGCCTCAGTGAAAGATCGTCGATGTCGCCTAGAGGGGGGGGGGGTGAATAGGCGCTTTAAAATAAGTTGAGGCTTGAACAAATGCGGAATAAACCTAGCGGTTAATTTGTCAAGCACAAAACCTACAACAACTAGGCTCACCTATGTGCACCAACAACTTATGCTAAGCAAGAAAAACTACTTAGGTGATAGCAAGATATATGACAAGAAACAATATGGCTATCACAAAGTAAAGTGCATAAGTAAAGGGCTCGGATAAGAGATAACCGAGGCACGCGGAGATGACGATGTATCCCGAAGTTCACACCCTTGCGGATGCTAATCTCCGCTTGGAGCGGTGTGGAGGCACAATGCTCCCCAAGAAGCCACTAGGGCCACAGAATCTCCTCATGCCCTCGCACAATGCAAGATGACGTGATTCCACTAAGGGACCCTTGAAGGCGGTCACCGAACCCGTACAAATGGCAACCCTTGGGGGCGGTCACCGAACCCGTACACTTTGGCAACCCTTGGGGGCGGTCACCGGTACCCGTCAAATTGCTCGAGGCGATCTCCACAACCTAATGGAGACCCCGACGCTTTCCGAGCTTTACACCACAATGATTGTGCTCAACACCATCAACCGCCTAGGGCGCCCAAGCACCCAAGAGGAACAAGCTCAAGGGCACCAAGCACCCAAGAGTAATAAGCTTCTCAACTTGTAACTTCCACGTATCACCGTGGAGAACTCAAACCGATGCACCAAATGCAATGGCAAGGGCACACGGAGTGCCCAAGTCCTTCTCTCTCAAATCCCACCGAAGCAACTAATGCTAGGGAAGAAAATGAGAGGAAGAACAAGAAGGAGAACACCAAGAACTCCAAGATCTAGATCCAAGGGGTTCCCCTCACATAGAGGAGAAAGTGATTGGTGGAAATGTGGATCTAGATCTCCTCTCTTTCCCTCAAAAACTAGCAAGAATCCATGGAGGGATTGAGAGTTAGCAAGCTCGAAGAAGGTCAACAATGGGGGAAGAACACGAGCCCAAAGGATAAGGTTCAATGGGGAAGAAGACCCTTTTTTATAGGTGGGAAAAAATCCAACCGTTATGCTCACAGCCCGCACCGAGCGGTAGTACCGCTCGGCATCACGATACTACTGCTAGGGGTAGCGGTACTATCGCTAAGGGTAGCGGTACTACCGCTATGAGCGGTACTAAAAATTACATCCGTGCCTACCATCGCTGGACTTGTGACGAAGTTTTTGGTCCCGAGCGGAAGTAGCCACGGAAGTAGTCGGTAGTACTGCTCCAAGCGGTAGTACCGCTCCCAAGGGCGGTAGTAAAAAATTACTTCCGCTCCAACCCGCGGTAGTACCGCTGCAGCCTTTTCAGAACACCAAAACTACCATAACTTCTGCGTTCGGACTCCGAATTCGACGAAACCAAGTTTGTTGGAAAGCTAGGGACAAGGGCTAACACAATCTTGAGAGAAATACCAATAATAAGCAAATGAGAAAAGGCCCAAAATAAAATGGTGAGAACCCTTCCTCGGAAAAGACCGGTAAAACCTCCAACACCGAAAACATCATAGAAGACGCATGCAAACTCCGTTTTCGATGAACTCAAGCTTGTCATAAAGATGACCATAAGCTCTAAGACTCACAAAGAGAACCAAACAAGAACCAAACAAGAACCAAGAAACATGATGCAAGGATGCAATGGTTTGAGCTCTCGACGAACGATACGATCAAGCTACTCACTTGAGAGCCCCCCTTGATAGTACGACTATCGATCCTATAACCCGGTCTCCCAACTACCACCATGAGACCGGTAAAATAGAAAACCTATCAAGGGAAAACCTTTGCCTTGCACATGATCCACTTGAGCTAGATGATGACGATCTTGTCCTCCTCAAGATGGATCACCTTTCTTGATTGTGTTGGGTCGATGGAGACTAGATGATTGCTCCCCCATACTCCACTATGGGTGAGCCACTCTTCGGCACATCTTCACAAGTCCATTGACACCACAATGGATGGCAAGCTTCAAGCACTTGATCTCTTCGTGATGCTCCACTTGAACTTGCACACGGCAATCTTGATGACGATCACCACTTGATGTCATCCTTTCCATGGGTTGTATGATATCTTCCTCTTGACGCAAGCCCATGGACACATACCTAACCCCACATAGACTCTCACATAGACCATGGGTTAGTACACAAAGTGCAATGGATAATGCTTACCATACCATGGGATCACTTGATTCCTCTCGGCACATCTTCTACGCTTTGTGAGTTGATCAAGTTGATTCACTCTTGACTTAGTCTTGATCAACCTTGAATCTTTCCAACTCTTCGTTTGGATGATGTCTTGAAAGTAAACATGAATGATCACACAATCTTCTTCTTCAAGACATACTTGCAATAAGCTCAACACTCACATGACCAATCTTTGGATAATTCCTTAATAACACCTTGGTCAACACATAAACTCCTTGAAACCAACACATGGACTTCAAGAAATGCCTATGGACAAATCCTTCAAATATAACTCAATGCAACCATTAGTCCATAGAGATTGTCATCAATTACCAAAACCACACATGGGGGCACCGCATGTCCTTTCAATCTCCCCCATTTTGGTAATTGATGACAATCACTTTCAAGAGAGTTTATGTAAGGAATTATGCATCACCATGCAATGCAACAACCAATAATGCATGCATATGAGATGCAAATGCTTAGGAACAAAACCAAAGCAAGGAGAAAACTCTGAAGACTTCTCCATAAAACTCTATGAAACTTCTCCCCCATTGGCATCGATTGCCAAAATGGGCGAAAAGCTAAGAAGACCAATATAAAAGGTGTTCCTCCAAAAGTTGTGTATTTCTCAACAAGAGAGTGGAATGCCATACACATATCCAAAGGTAATACTTGGAGGAGGACCAACTATATTGAGGCACCAAGATTGCAAAAAGAATGATATGCCACAAAGACATAACAAAGAGAGAAACAAGCAATCAAGCAATCAAAAGATACCAATTGAAGCAAGCTATCAAAAGATATCAACTGAACCAACTAGACCAAAGATCCTACGAGCCACATGAAAAAGATATTATGATATGAGCAGAGGATTGTTCTAAAGAAACTAGAGAAGCTCCCCATGATTTGTGCACATCAAGAATTTTTGGATACAAAGTGCACAAAATAGGATCATAGCTCCCCCAAAGTCAACAGAAACTAACAACAAGTGCAAGAGAGCATATAGGAAACTAAGCCTAGCGCTTGCAACAAGCACATGGTTGAGCAACATTGTAAAAGAGGCAACTTAAGAATAGGCTCAACCAAATGATGTGTGTGAGTCATGGCAAAGCACATGAGAAGACTAATATACGATGAGCATAAGCATCAACATAGTCTCGAATGAATGAGATACACGGTGCAAAGCCTTTCATTCTCACACACAACTAGCAAATGGGTTCACAAGCTTACTAATAAGAAAATAGAGAACCTATGCTTGTGACAACCCGTGGTGAAGATAGACGATGAGAGGCTCATCAAGACGAGGGGTACCAATTAAGATGGCAAAAGCCTCGTAAAGATAAGCAAGAGGAAAATAATCTTCACCACACAAGAGTGCAACAAGATGCAACGATAGAGGACACTCACTCAAGGCAAAAGCTTTCACGGAGCCACCAAAGAAATAACATAATAAAGACAAGGTGGACGTGAAAGAAAAGATATCAACTAGAGATGTAATTTCTCTCAAGTGTATAAAGTTCTAGGTAGACAAAATCATGATGATATATATCTACAAAGAGGGATGTACACCCGAAATAGTTACAACATGAAGGAACAAGATATCCACAAGGAAGTCATAAATATACCAATAAGATATTTGCTTGAAAGCATAGCACTTGGCTAGATATGGTCTTATTATATATAAATGTATTCCTAACGCATGAACATCAAAGACATCACAACTAGCAACATGAGGTCATCGTTGAGATGCTTTGAGAAAGGAAACAAGTATCACAAGAAAGAATGAAATACATGCCATGATACAACCTACACAAGGTTGATGCAAGTAATGTGTGCATGTAGTAGATGATGATACTTATTACCGAGATACCATTGGAAGGATGTAGTAGATACCAATTGAAGGTAAATAGTAGTTCATTGATCATCCTAGCTTGACTCCAATATGCACATGGTGACAACACCTTCCTTGTGAGTGAGCTGAGCATCCAATGCATCTCCAACTGTTCCTATAAGAACAACACAAACTAAACGGTACCCAAACTCATCGGGGCCAAATAGTTAGAAACACCAATACATAGGACAAACTCCACATAAATATGTGCATATAGATATGAAAATGAATATCATGCGCATCTCATCCAAATTGAGACTAGGTGGAGTTTCTCCCATATATTGAGTCAAAGAAAGAAAGCATGCCAAATAAAATACATGAAGAAAACATGCATGCTCAAGACTTCAAAACCCAAAACCAAAAGACAAAGAAATGCCAAGTGAAAAGGATACCAAATGAATAAAACATCACTTGGAGGATATCCATAAAAGATACATCAAGGAATGAGATATCCATTGATACACTCAAAATAAAAGATATCAAACTCCCAAAAGAGAGGATGGTTCCAAACAAACTAAGCTCTCTACAAAGTTTCATGATGGCAGAAAGTACCAAAACGAAAACGGCTTGCCTTCCACCAACACACACTTGATAAGGATCACAAGAAGAGTGTTCTAAAGAAAATAGGATAGCTCCCACGAAGTTGTGCATTATATAGGATTTGCATTTGAATACAAAATGCACAAGGTGGGATCACCACTTTCACTATATCTAGAAAGCACTAGACAAGAACGAGAAACAAACAAGATCCACAAGTGGTAGGGAAGACAACGGAGTTGACACAAACCTTGGCAAGAGAAAATGCAAATAAAAATAAAAGCCAATGTAAAGATGATCAATAAATTCTACCACACATAAGTGAGTACCAATTGTCAAAAGACAAGAAGTATTTGGAAATAATTCCCGGTGGTAGATAGCAAGGATATCCGACATCATCTTCACGCCAAACACAAGCAAATTGCAACTTGTAGAGCTATCATGCCACCTAGGAACAAGATAATTTACAATATCAATTCTAGGTGACAATATCTCAAATGTACACATTTTCTAGGCTAGTAATACACACATAGAATATTACTCCCCCATAATGTGATACCAATTAAAGATAGACAAGAGGCAATTAAAAGGATCCAACAAGAGATAATTAATGGAAAATTTAAAATTTGAATTTCTCATGAGAGATATACCACCTAGAGACTAGATAATCTTGAAATATCAATACTAGATGGTATTACTCATGTACACACATTTATAGGATTGTGAGGTGCACAAAGCACATCACTCCCCCATAATGGTATATTCCATTAATCTCTCACAAGAGCCAACTAAGAAATAAACAAGATGCAAAAAGGCTCAACACACAACACACATGTACATGATGTGCAAACCAACATGCACATACTTGATTTCTCAAGATAAGCAATTTGGAAGCACAACATATACAAGCACATGCAAGATACAAAACCACAACATGCTAAGGGACAAGTAACTTTTAATGTAAGCAATTTAAGCACGAGTTACCGCAAGGAGGAACATTGGATATATGATAGCAAGATAATCCGAATGACTTGGCTTGACACAATATGAATGATGAGGACTCCTTAAATCTTCATAATGTAGCCAAGTCTCCAATGACCTCCAACAACACCTATTGATCAAGTTTGAGCTAGTTGGTCCCCAACCAAGTTGGGTCCTAAGAGGTTAGTCACAATAGGCTTGGCCACCCAAATGGTTCTTTTCTTGACACCACTTTGAGTACCAACAAACTTGGCAAACACATTGCCAACCTTATCCTTCCCAAGAGAATAGACATCATCAATAATAATTGGGTTGGATAAGTTACCACTAGTGCATGAAGAAGCGACGTGGCCTTTCTCACGACATAAGTAGCAACGTCTACTCTTCAATTTCTTCTCACTTGAATTCTCAACAAGAGAAGCATTAACTTGAGTCTTCTTGGGAAGTGGCCTTTCTTCAACTTGAGGTTGAGCATGATATTGAACTTGTGCCCTCTTCCCTTGTTGCTTGACACTAATGGCCTTCTTCTTCAATGGGCAAGATCTAACATGATGCCCTTCTACTTTGCACTTGAAGCAAACAATCTTGGCCGATTTCTTGACTTGTTCTTGGCCCTTCTTTTGTTCATCTTGGACTTCTTCTTCTTATTGGAGTTGAATCCAAGTCCACCTTTGTCATTGGGATTTTTGCACACTCAAGATATTGTTGAGTGTGGATTTCCTTCATGACTCTTTTTCCAAGTCTTTCTTCAAAGAAGTGACTTGGGCCTTGAGCTCTTTGATTTCCTCTACATGGTTAGTCTCAATACAAGTACTAGAGGAAGTATAAGCTTCATTGTTAGAGCAACAAGGCAAGGAAAGCAATTCATCACAAGATGTACCAACATTGTGAGTAGATGAATTACAAGGACTAGCACATATCAATATAGCATTTTGACTAGAAGTAGTGCTAGTATCCACATGAGGCTCACTAGATGTTACCTTAGCAAGCATGGCCTCATGAGCTATCATTAGCACATTATGGGATACTAGAAGATAGTCATGAGAGCTTGAGAGCTTTTCATGGCTCTCTTCCAATTTCCCATAATTGCTAGATAGCAACTCAAGTTGAGCCCGTAGCTCAACATTCTCCTTCAAAATGGATGCTTCACAAGAGATAGAGTTAGTAGCACAAGCATCATCATCAACAACAAGAGGAGAAGACAACTTGGCAAGCTCTTTTGAATATGAAGCTTTAAGTTGAGCATGAGACTTGGTGATTTTGATGAGCTCACTCTTAATGACCCTTGAGCCATTTTCGAGGTGCTCAAAGTCCTCAAGGAGTTTAGCATGCACAACTTCAAGCTCCTCATTTTAGTTTCAAAATCATTGGCCACCTCAAGAGCTCTATCACGAGATTCCCTCACTCTAGATAATTCTAGAGCAAAAGTCTCCTCAAGAGATTCCTTGGTGGTTTGTTCAAGTTCAAGAGCTTGAGAGAGGTCCGCAATCTCATTAGCGTAATCACGCTCATGACCTTCCATTTTATCAATGGTGACCTCATGCTCCTCAAGACGAGATTCCAACTCATCAATATATTTCTTGCCCTCAATAGCAATAGACATGATTTCCATGAAGTTGGAACGAGCAATTTTATTCTTAAGAAGAGCTTTAAAAATCATTTCCCCCTTAATTTTTAAGGAGGCAACATCATCACTCTCTTCATCAAAATCAACATCATCATCACTCTTGCCATCATCAATATCATCACAAGATATATAGGTATTCAAAGTGGGAGATACCTTTGAAGCCTTGGCCATAAGGCAAAATGCAGTAGATGATGATATAAGATCCCTTGAAGCACCATTCAAGACCACATCTTGTTCCATGGAGTGTTGGGTTTCAACTACATTGTTAGCACAACAACTCGAGGAAATACATGCATTTTATCATGGCAACAAGATATAGCAAGCATATCATCATGAGATTTAGTCAAGCAATTTCTACATGATATGCAAGGACTATCAACACAAGCAAGTGAAACATTTGGAGTGCTCAAGTGCTAAGGCCCAAAGACGGAGCATTGCAATAATATAGTGATGAAGAATCATCCACAAAAAGCACACTATCATCATTGCAATGACCGACACTACTCACCATATCATTACCTTGTGGCAAACCACATGTAGGTGAAGTAGAAGAAGTTGAGAAGACTATACGGCCGGAGGTGGAGGGAGAACAATCATCCCTACAAATCTTGGACACACCATATTTATCTTGAAGCTTCGTCCACAACTCATGAGCATCCCGAACGGCATGAGTTGAAATATAACTACATTGCTCAAAGCATCGAAAAGCACATTAGAAGCTTGAGCATTGAGATAAGAGTTTTTCTCATCCTCTAAAGATAACCTTTGGGGATCCTTTGGAGGAGAAAACCCCATAACTACAATTCGCTCTAAATTTGGGTCCATGACCCTAAAGAGATTAAGCATGCGAATTACCCATACATCAAAATTTGTGCCATCGAAACTAAGAGTGTCAGAGAATCCTAAACCCCTAGTCGACATCTTTACGCTCTAGGCGGTTAAGCCCAACAAAGAGAGACGAGGCTCTGATACCAATTGAAAGATCGTGGATGTCGCCTAGAGGGGTGGGGGTGAATAGGCGCTTTAAAATAATTACAGTTGAGGCTTGAACAAATGCGAAATAAACCTAGCGGTTAATTTGTCAAGCACAAAACTTACAACAACTAGGCTCACCTATGTGCACCAACAACTTATGCTAAGCAAGAAAAACTACTTAGGTGATAGCAAGATATATGACAAGAAACAATATGGCTATCACAAAGTAAAGTGCATAAGTAAAGGGCTCGGATAAGAGATAAGCGAGGCATGCGGAGATGACGATGTATCCCAAGTTCACACCCTTGCGGATGCTAATCTCCGTTTGGAGCGGTGTGGAGGCACAATGCTCCCCAAGAAGCCACTAGGGCCACCGTAATCTCCTCACGCCCTCGCACAATGCAAGATGCCGTGATTCCACTAAGGGACCCTTGAAGTCGGTCACCGAACCCGTACAAATGGCAACCCTTGGGGGCGGTCACCGAACCCGTACACTTTGTCAACCCTTGGGGGCGGTCACCGGTACCCGTCAAATTGCTCGGGGCGATCTCCACAACCTAATTGGAGACCCCGACGCTTTC
The DNA here is from genome assembly GCA_021605145.1 of Aegilops bicornis. Taxonomy (NCBI): domain Eukaryota; kingdom Viridiplantae; phylum Streptophyta; class Magnoliopsida; order Poales; family Poaceae; genus Aegilops; species Aegilops bicornis. The sequence goes on along the minus strand of CM038674.1, from coordinate 130,952,589 downwards.
CCGGAGCTTTACACCACAATGATTGTGCTCCGAACATCACCAACCGTCTAGGGCGCCCAAGCACCCAAGAGGAACAAGCTCAAGGGCACCAAGCACCCAAGAGTAATAAGCTTCTCAACTTGTAACTTCCACGTATCACCGTGGAGAACTCAAACCGATGCACCAAATGCAATGGCAAGGGCACACGGAGTGCCCAAGTCCTTCTCTCTCAAATCCCACGAAGCAACTAATGCTAGGGAAGAAAATGAGAGGAAGAACAAGAAGGAGAACACCAAGAACTCCAAGATCTAGATCCAAGGGGTTCCCCTCACATAGAGGAGAAAGTGATTGGTGGAAATGTGGATCTAGATCTCCTCTCTCTTTCCCTCAAAAACTAGCAAGAATCCATGGAGGGATTGAGAGTTAGCAAGCTCGAAGAAGGTCAACAATGGGGGAAGAACACGAGCCCAAAGGATAAGGTTCAATGGGGAAGAAGACCCTTTTTTATAGGTGGAAAAAAAAATCCAACCGTTATGATCACAGCCCGCACCGAGCGGTAGTACCGCTCGGCATCACGATACTACTGCTAGGGGTAGCGGTACTACTGCTAAGGGTAGCGGTACTACTGCTTGCGAGCGGTACTCCAAAATTACATCCGTGCCTACCACCGCTGGACTTGTGACGAAGTTTTGGTCCCGAGCGGAAGTAGCCACGGAAGTAGCCATGTAGTACTGCTCCAAGCGGTAGTACCGCTCCCAAGGGCGGTAGTAAAAATTACTTCCGCTCCTACCATGTAGTACCGCTGCAGCCTTTTCGTAACACCAAAACTACCATAACTTCTGCATTCGGACTCGAATTCGACGAAACCAAGTTTGTTGGAAAGCTAGGGACAAGGGCTAACACAATCTTGAGAGAAATACCAATAATAAGCAAATGAGAAAAGGCCCAAAATAAAATGGTGAGAACCCTTCCTCGGAAAAGACCGGTAAAACCTCCAACACCGAAAACATCATAGAAGACGCATGCAAACTCCGTTTCGATGAACTCAAGCTTGTCATAAAGATGACCATAAGCTCTAAGACTCACAAAGAGAACCAAACAAGAACCAAGAAACATGATGCAAGGATGCAATGGTTTGAGCTCTCGATTTAACGATACGATCAAGCTACTCACTTGAGAGCCCCCCTTGATAGTACGGCTATCGATTCTATAACCCGGTCTCCCAACTACCACCATGAGACTGATAAAATAGAAAACCTATCAAGGGCAAACCTTTGCCTTGCACATGATCCACTTGAGCTAGATGATGACGATCTTGTCCTCCTCAAGATGGACCACCTTTCTTGATTGTGTTGGGTCGATGGAGACTAGATGATTGCTCCCCATACTCCACTATGGGTGAGCCACTCTTGACACATCTTCACAAGTCCATTGACACCACAATGGATGGCAAGCTTCAAGCACTTGATCTCTTCGTGATGCTCCACTTGAACTTGCACACGACAATCTTGATGACGATCACCACTTGATGTCATCCTTTCCATGGGTTGTATGATATCTTCCTCTTGACGCAAGCCCATGGACACGCATCTAACCCCACATAGACTCTCACATAGACCATGGGTTAGTACACAAAGTGCAATGGATAATGCTTACCATACCATGAGATCACTTGATCCCTCTCGGCACATCTTCTACGCTTTGTGAGTTGATCAAGTTGATTCACTCTTGACTTAGTCTTGATCAACCTTGAATCTTTCCAACTCTATTCGTTTGGATGATGTCTTGAAAGTAAACATGAATGATCACACAATCTTCTTCTTCAAGACATGCTTGCAATAAGCTCAACACTCACATGACCAATCTTTGGATAATTCCTTAATAGCACCTTGGTCAACACATAAACTCCTTGAAACCAACACATGGACTTCAAGAAATGCCTATGGACAAATCCTTTAAATATAACTCAATGCAACCATTAGTCCATAGAGAATGTCATCAATTACCAAAACCACACATGGGGGCACCGCATGTCCTTTCACTTAGGCCCTCCACAAAACGAGTGAGGAAGAAATAAGGATGCATGGAATCAGAGTATGAATTCAAGTGATTGATAATTAACTCAAAGCGCTCAATGTAATCAGCCACTGTGGACGTTTGATGAACAGAGTAAAACTGGCGTATCAGCAGCTGGTGGCGATCGCGGCCGAACCGTGTGCACAACAGTGAGGTGAATGACTCCCAATCAAAATCGCTCAAGCGCTTCTGAATGGACTGCAGCCAAATTGCTGCTGTTCCAGAAAAATTGAGCGCTGCCATCGGTACCCAAAACGAAGGTACGATTCCAAACATGGCAAAATACTGCTCGCAGAGTGTTTTCCACAAATTGGGGTTCTCCCCCGAAAACTGTGGAAACGTGATCGAAGGGTGCGCCTGACCCAGGCCCGTGAGCATCTGGTTGGCATGGGAGAAGGGGGATAATATAGCTCTCTGAAGTAGTAGCTTATACAGATCTCAGTACAGGAATTGGAGTTCTTGCAAAAGGGGAAAACTAGATGAACTAGTAACTAGGGTAGCCGCCGCCGGTTTAGCCGTGATCCTCTGGATGGTGAGTCCCTCGTCTGGGAAGGGTTTTGTAGGAGAGCTCGGGCTTCAGTTGGCCCATTCCGGCCCAACAGTGCGTGGGTTGGGCCTCCTGACTCGCTGGTGACGTGCAGTGGCGCTGGAGCCGCTGCCTGGTGGATCCAGTCTGCCTGGGCTGCTAACACACTAACACATTTGAGTATGTAATTAGCTCCTGCGCTTGGCATCGGTGCGATTAGATTTGGCTACTTCAGTTATACAAAGAGGTATGCAGTGCTATATGTCAAGGAATGAATGTAAATGTTAGCTCTTAATAATGCATAATGCATATGCAACACACTGCAATTGACTAGCATGCTGTAATTGCCTCCATACCAAGAATTCATGCCATTCAGATGTTGACAAGCAAGTGATCAGCCTTTTTGTGAATCACTGAAGCAAAATGTACTCCCTCCGATCCATTTAGTTCAACCTTAGTTCAAAACTGCGACACTTATTATGGATTAAAGGGAGTACAATTTTTCCGCTGTGCGCTCACGGTTGCATCTTCTATAAAAATGAAACGCCAAGGGCTAGTCCTGGCTGGTCTCATTTAAACGTGCAATTCTTCACATACACCTTACGGTCCTACCGTCCGGGCGTTTGCAAAATTGGTAACGATGTTGCCAAAAAGGTCAGCCTATTTCAGGGAAGAAATATTGGTGATGCAGTGGTCTGAATTCCAAATGAAAAAGAAAAGTTTACAGCTTGCATACAACCGAAATGCAAATGCTCACAACTGAAGTTCCAGGTGTAAAACCACAAATATAAAAAATGGCACATAGTAACATGCAAATCTACGCAGATAATTCATCTGCACACCACATCACACCACTCCATTCTTATTATCAGGTCAAATATAGTATTATTGCTTTTGTTACAAAATCCGTGCTCTAAACGAGGGCGAAACGAGATCCATCCCAAATTCAAACCAAGAACTATGCCTGCAAAAACCAGAATCGAAGATGTTTTGGATCCCCAAAATGTAGTTCCTGCTGCAGGGTTTTTCTTTCACTCGATGCTCCACTCATCAAGGACCACTTGATGTGCCAAAAAACACCCTCAACAGCTGCCCTTCAGCTTTTCCCCCAGGATTTTGTTCAACAAAACAGGGCTTGCTTTACCCTTTGATGCTTTCATCACCTGGAACCAGTTTTTAAAATATGGTCAGCTCTCGTGAGTGCCGAAACATATTCGAAGGCTACCCAAGGGGAAACATATACGAAGGTTACCCAAGGGAAACACAGCTACACATTCAAAAATAACAAACCTGGCCAGCAAAATATCCCTGCAACTTGGTTTTCCCAGCCCGATACTGCTCAAGTTGCTTCGGATTGTCAGCGAGTACTTGATCTACCATAGCCTCAATTGCTGCTGGATCTGCGATCTGCCATTTCCCAGTAATAAATGTTACTTGGATAACCCAAGCACAGACTAAAAGCACTTACATAGCATCAGCTACATCGTGCACAATATTAATTATCTTATCACAACATATCAGACAGTGTAAAACTGATGAAATCAAAAGGACACCTCATTTTTTTTGCCCAATTTCAGCTTTCAATTTCATTAACAAGGTACTTGTTGTTTGGTTGTTCCTTGACAGAAGTTACAAGCCAAAAGTTGGCAACCATTGTTTATAAGGCGGTACGGCGACCTAAGGCGAGCACCACCCGCTCTAGCGCCTAAGGTGGACGCCTAAGCGCCTAAGGCGGCCATATCTGTAAGGCGCTGCCAGGGCGCCTTATCGCCTAAGCGGCTAAGGCAGGATGCCTTAAAAACGATGTTGGCAACACACTTGAAACCGGTGGCAGGGCCGCAGCATTAATTATATATTTTAAACATTCAAACTACCATGTTTCCAAATACTCCCTCTGTAAACTAATATAAGAGCGTTTAGATCACTTAAATCACTACTTTAGTTATCTAAACGCTCTTATATTTCTTTACGGAGGGATTAGTAACCAATGTGACCACATTTACCTGAACCAAATCCTTCTCCTCTATCACAGACTTAACAGTTCCGCCTTTGGCAATGAGGTCAACCACAATCTGCAAGAGGCAGAATCAGGAAGAAGGTATTACAAGTTTAGAATGCTATGACTAATAGCAAAGCCTGAGAAGAATGCATATTCGTAACAGAACACGAGGCATGCAAAATATTTCAGAATAACTGAAGTACTACAGTTCATTCTTGTGCAACCTGCAAACACTTTTGGTGTTAGGAAGCAGGGGAAAGACCAGAAATTGCTCTCTTTTCCTATATGAAAACTTATTTCTACCATAGTAATCCTAGTATCCTACTAGGAAACCTTCAGCCATTTCCTTATGTAGGGCATATTTTGATTGGTCAAGACAAGGCTTTGACCAACAAATACTTCATTAGTACGTAATTTATAGTATAACATAAAATTGATATCATCAGATTTGTATTTGGTAGTACTTACTATTAGGATTTTGTATCACATAAACAACATATTAACAGAGTTTTTTTTATCAAACCTTGTCTTAATCAATCAAAATAGACCCTACAAAAAGAAACAAGAGGGAGTACAAAAGAAACTGTCAAGTATCAAGTTCTGGCAGCCAGAATCAGTGCAGCAGCAGCGTAGCACAATTAAAAGGAAGAGACTGCATATAACATGCTTTAACTAGCGTAGATAAAAAAAGAATTTAGTTAAGCAATGTTACCTCCTTGGCAATTTTCCCACTGATAGTTCCATTCTTTATGTATGCAATCATTTCAGAAAGCTCCAGAGGTGTTAATTTACTTTCATCAATAGAAAGCTTTTCATCCTTCAGATAAGCAGTAATATCACCCATGATCCAGTTGGCAGCTAGCTTTGCATCAGCGCCATGCTCAAGTGTAGAATCAAAGAAATGAGCAACCTGGGACGAACATATACAGGTCAGATCACCAAAGCTGCAGTAAATAATAGAGAAATGGGTTGTCAGGAAAGGAGAGAAGAAACTGGAGGAACTTTTCAATGTATAACACAAGACATCAGGTGATCATGTGAAGCAAGCCATGCACATCCATGCCAACGGTAAATGGAAGTACTGAAGATGATTACCTTATCGTCATTAGCAAGGAAAATAACATCTTGCATGCTGAGCCCCATGTTCTCATACCGCCTACGCTTTGCCTCTGGAAGCTCGGGCATCAAATTGTGAATTTCATCAATGTACTCAGTAGTAAGAACAACTTCAGGAAGATCAGGCTCAGGAAAATATCTATAGTCAGCGAGTCCCTCCTTTTTTCGCATTGTAAATGTTTTCTGAGAATGTAGATAAAGAAACGGACTTAGAAACTCTAGGAAAGGCAAAAGCTAACGACCAACATGAAATAACAACCTGAGAGGACTCATCCCAAAGACGGGTTTCTTGTACAATTTGATCAGCCCGGCTTTCTTTGTGAAGAAGAATCTGTCGGGAGATCTCATAGTCGATTGCCCTACTTATTGCGGAAAATGAGTTCATATTCTTTATTTCAACCTGCCAGAATTTAGAGGTGAAAGAAGCATGTCATGCCACAATCATATGCAGTAACAGTGAACAAACAATGAGGAATTTATTGCCATCTTACAATAATGATACATCAACATCTAATGATCTAAGGAACTGCTTGCTCTCGGAAAATGGTTCCTTTATAATGTCCACTGTTGCTAATATTCCATGGTCAGTGTCAATGGTCATAACACTGCTAAGTCCATTACTCTGGTAACTTTCTTAAGACATGATGGCACAATTGACAAGCATACATGAAAGACTTCTATCCAAACCTCTACATAAAGAACCAAACCACTGAAAGTTCAAAAACATTTCATGCACCCACTGAATGGCTAACTAAATAACTTCCTTACGTAAACATGCAATGTCAATACTATATGCAGTATTGTTAAAAAAATCCAGGTGAATCTATCATATTTCTAAGGATAAGGGGGAATCATCATTTAAACTGATAAATTTGTCAAAACTAATCAGGCCTTAATGGCCTAACATATTAATATGAGGTCCCGAATAAGTTTGTGCATTGATGGATCATCAGATCATAAACCTGATGATGTTCTCGACATGGGATATAGAATGGCAATCAGTTGGGAACTTTTTAAAGTTTTGGTCATTACCTTTGTACCAAATTCCGATTGTCCAATTGGTCGAACAGATACATTTACATCACAGCGAAGGGAACCTTCATCCATGTTACCATTGCCCACTCCCAGGTACCTAACAATCCTTTGTATCTCAGCACCATACTCGGCAGCCTCTATCCCTGACCTCATATCTGGCTCTGAGACAATCTCAAGCAAAGGTACACCGGCTCTGTTTAAGTCAACCTAGCCAACGATAATACAAATACTGGTTAACCACCTTAAATATGTAGTTACGATTAGCCAATAGATGACTGTTTGATGCTGAATTCGCTTTGTTTTATTTCTTGTCTCCATGTTCTTGTATTAGGTTTGAGAAAGAAAGTCTCTTTGCTTTTGACCAAAGCCAGAAAGAGATAAAGACGCTGATCTGATGTTAAGTGCAGTTCACCTTCTCTTGCCTCGTGAAGTTGTGTCATGTTTGAATTTCAGTTGGATATTCACTGGTATTTACATTCTGTATGACAGGCAGGGCTAAACCAAATGACCACATAACTATAGATACGTGTGATGTCCACTACATATGCCACCTGTAGCAAAAATGCATAAGAAGCCCAATCCCCTGTATTGTTTGATCTTCTGAGTTCATAGCAAGATGCTACAGATAGTTTGTCTTAAAATAAATTCACGACTCCTCATCTTTAGCATTTATGAATGAAAATGTACTGTTGCACTGTGATGGATGTCAACCTTTTCCATGATTTTTGCAGCATAACAGAATAGCATGAGAATTTGATAAGAGTACAAAACTTTAATGGAAAACTGGCAGTTAGCCAGGAATAACAAGGAAAACCTGAGAGTAATTTCCGGATTCAGAGTGAAGCAGCTTGCCAGCATCTTCTTCCATATGAACCCTCGTGACACCAAATCGCCTGTGACCACCACCAAACTCAACTGGAATATCCACATCAAGGTAACCCTTCTCAGCAATCGGAATGTCAAACTGGGAAATCTGGTATCCCTTGGGTAGGTCCGGATAGAAGTACTGCTTCCGATCAAACTTGGATGTCATGGCGATCTTGCAGTTGAGAGCAAGGCCCATTTTCACTGCACATTCAACAACCTTTGCATTCAGAAGCGGCAATGTTCCAGGGTGGCCCATGCAGGTGGGGCAAACAGTGCTGTTCGGCTGGGAGCCATAGTTGTTTGGGCAGGAGCAAAATGCCTTTGTGATGGTCGAGAGCTGGACATGGGTCTCGATGCCGATAACGGATTCAAAACCTTGTATCTTCTGCTCCGCCGCCTCCTTGGTAGCCTGTTGAATTGATTTGGGCACTGCTTTGGGCTCAGTAGTCTGCACACTCTCCGTCCTAGTTGTGAAGTGAGCTACTGGATGGCGTTGAGTGGTACAGAACAGGCTGAAATTTGCTCTAAATAAGGTTGGTGTTCTGATCCCCCGGAGAAGCGTTCGAGCCATTGTGGCCAATGCGCCTCTCGTGAATTGCAATTCACAATCTACTGGGTGGACCACAGCCTGCAAGCAGGAGCACAAAAGTATTGAATACGGCCCGATTTCAGGGTAACAAAAGAAACGTGCAGTTGCATAAATAAATTGCAAGACAATTAATTGCAAGGTTTACAATTTAGCCAGCTATGGACAGGGGTGCGTGGAAGCTTGCTATCCATGTGCCAGAGCCATGAGTTGGTTGCGAGATCTTATGGGTTTCACCTCTAGCCTACCCCAACTTGTTTGGGACTAAGGCTTTGTTGTTGTTGTTGTTTACAATTTAGCCAGCATACTTTCATGAAGTTTAGGTGGCTAAATAAATGATAAAGCAACCCAATTTTCAGAGGTGATTTTCTAGAAAAGATGCATCAAACCTTTGTTCTCCACAGGATCGACCAATCAATGAATAGTCAAGCTTGCTGTATACTTCCAGACTTGGCTACTGACTGGTTGCTCATGTGGAGAACCATACTTGTTAAAATTCATGAATGCTGTACTAAAGACTTGAATAATTTTAAGATGTGTCACCCATGTCAGTCCCACTCCCAATCCCCCAGCAGAAGCTTGCTGCCTGCCATGCCACTGCCCCGAGATGTCATTCATTCCCACTATCGGCTCCCTAGCCAGCAACGACACAAGTCGACAGAAAGCTAAATAGAACAGCGAACTGCAACGGCGGCAAGCCAGCTGCGCCGGCAAGAACGCAAGCCAGCAGGCGAGAGGGGGGAAGGAGGGAGGGGAGAGAAGAGGGCGTGGGCCGTGATATTACTTTGCTTACCGCTGGGAGGAGAGATGATCCAGCGGCGCCGGCGGCGCAGTCGCCGGAGCTTGGGAACGGCGCGTCTCCCCGGGGATATTGCGGCGCCCCTGGTCCACCTCTCCTCGATGTCCAGGGTTCGCCTTCAGTTGGGCCTTACTGGGCTCGTTCGTGTTGGGGCAGCTCTTTTGAACTTTTGTATACACTATAGTATTTTGTTTTTTAGTTTGCGGGGATTTGCAATTTTGTAGATGAATTAAGGAGCTCGAATTTCAAGACTCACAATTTGACGAAGCATGCTTTAGACTAGCCACAATGGAGAGTAACATACACTAGTAACATACACATATCTCTAGACTATGTTACTACCTTCATAGTGGGTAGTAACATAAGTGTGGTAACATGCAAAGCTTCATTTATTATGTTATAGACTCATATTGCATTGGAACATGTGATGTTACGGTAACTAGCTAAGTTACTACAACTCCCTCTCTCCTTATTAACTCATTGCCACGTAAGCAAATTTGCTGAGTTGGACTCGATGTTACTGCTGAAGTTACTCCCATTATGGCTAGTCTTATATTTAAGGGTTGGCCATCGTGTTTGATTAGGCCACTCCGATAAATTTTTGTTCATCAATGTAAACTTGGTGCCAGTTGAATAAAAACTCCGCGAGATTGTCTAAGAAAAAGTATGTAGTAGTTTCTGGAGAGCAACTAACTAACCAAAAGTTACCCACTTGGGGTTTCCCGTAAGTCAATTTTTTGGCCAAGGAGCACGTCAACAGGTGCGTTCAACCACCGTCACGTGTCGTATACTGGGTGCTTCCTCTGGTTTTTGATTTCTATGTAATATTTTGGAGTTTTAGATGGTTTTATTGGCTTTTTGGTTTTTGCCTGGTTTTCTCTAGTTTTAGAGTTTTCTTTTTTTGCGAAGCACATCTGTGTTTCTCGAAAAAGATTGTTCTTCCATGAAAAGCACAATTTTACTTCCCCGATGTGCTTCTCGAAAAAAGAAAATTTTGCTTACATAAGAAGCATATATTTGCTTCTGCGAGTTTGTTTTTCGAATAGAAAAGAAAATACAGTTGTGCTTCCGTGAGAAGCACAATATGAGCTTATGTGAAAGGCACAATCCGTGCTTCGCCGAAAGAAAAGGAAAGCGCAGCCTGCGCTTCCAATAAAGAATAAAAACTGCAATCGTGCTTCCAGACTTCGGCTTTTCCCTTTTTCGGTATATTTTTTCTTGCGTGAACCAGGATTTTTCGTTTTTTTATTTCGTTTTTGAATTTGATTTTCTCGAATTTGGAATTTCCCATGAAAAAAATCTCATCAAAAGCTTTAACATGGGATCTAGTTTTAAAAATCTCGACGTGAAAAAATCCAACAGTGAAAACAATTCAGTATTTGAATGTGTGGTTCAAGAGATAAAATATTTTGAATAATTGAATCTACGACAAAAGGGGAAAGCTCCCAGATTGCAATAAGTGACACACATACAATTCACCACTTGTCAATGTCTAGGAAGTTGGGAAGACCTTTGCAAATGTTAATCCTTAACTAATGATTTCGTAGTTTCTGGGCTCGTAGAATCACAAGCCAAAAATAACTGAATTTTGCCCACAACCACGAGAAAGTCATATTTTCGTAGTTTATGGGCTCGTTGAATTACAAGCCAAAGATAACTGATTTTTGCCCCTAGCTCCGAGAAAGTCCTGTTTTAGCCTTGTGCCCTTGTTTGTTCAATCCAGCAGCTCCCGGCTATTTGAAAAAACAACTATAGGATATATATTATTGTAAGAAAATATGTACAACTTTTAAAAATAGTTATGAATTAAAATAACCACGTATTTAAAAAGTGTTCATGAATTTAAATAAATATTCAAAAAATTATAAAAATATATGTACCTAATAGACGTTCAAGATTTAAATGATGTTCATATATATATAATAAATTTTTCAAAAATTTAAGTAAATGTGCACGAATTTTAAAAGTGTTCATGAGATTCAAAAAATGTTTATGAATTAAAAATATTCAAAACATTTAAAAAATTCATGAACTTAAAAGGTGTTTGAATTTGTAAAAGTTCCTAAATTTAAAACCCAAAAAGGGGAAAACAAAGGGAAAACTGGGAAAACAGAATAAAAAAAATCTTAGACAGGAAAACACGTTGAAAACTTGAAGAACAAAAGCGAAGAAACCCCAGAAACGAGAATGGGGGAAAACTAAAAAAATGAAAGAAACACCCACCTAAAACCGGTGGGAAAATAATGACTAGCAAAAATCACGTTTGACCGAAAGAAACCTGCTTAGATAACTAGGTTGTCCACCCAAAGTTGGGCCGGCCAACACGTTGTCCCCCTCGCGACCAATAGATTTCCGGAAATGCTAAAAATCAAATGTCGGATTTTCAGGCATAGCAAACCGAATGTTTTTATGGCAATTATTTTGGTGTGAGGATGTCAAATTTAGTTTGCAAGCACGGCAATTTTCTGGTAATCAATGAACTGAGACGGATTTGCCATGCTCGCGAACTAAACTTGCCATCCTCAACGAATATAATTTGCCATGAAAAATTGATTTGCCATGTCTAAAAATCTGACGTTCACTAGATATTCGGGTCCTAGATTTTGACTACTATTCTACACCGTAAGCGTAGAATGGGAAATTCCTTTCTCCTAGTAGTTGGCCTTGTATATCCTTAATGGTTACGAGGGGTGCACCCCTGGTACCCAAGCTTCACGAAAATAAAATATTTCATAAATGGTCATTATCCTGATTTTCTTTTTTGTAATTACACCGAAAGTGCCAGCCCAAGCCGTCTATGTGTCCAAGCAATCTCTCGTATAGGGTTTCTATCACTTTAAACCATAGCAGTCGATGCCGCTTCCCGACTCGTCCTCCACCTTGCCACTCTAGACATACAGCACATCGACCATGTTGGCCACCCGTTGCTTTGCCACTATTCGCACCCTCATTTCCGACCTCATAGGCTAACCAATATGTCACTCTGTCTGCCACCTCATAAAATTGTCAAATCACTTTACAAGCCTTATTTTTATTGTAATATTTAGCACTTTAAGATGTTGGTAAATAATTTTAGTACTCATAATCGTGGTAAAAACAACACGAAATATCTTGGTGTTAGCTCGTACTCGACACACTTTTTTTTTACTTCCGGGGCATTATAGACTTCAACAGACAACTCAGATAATTCCATGGGATCCTTTTATTGTACTTGTACCCTATTTTATTGATATTGAGTAATGAAGTGACAGTTTTATGAACTAAAAAAATGACCATGTTATTATGCATAAAAAAATGTAATACCAAAACGGCTTTACTAGTACTAGTTGGTAAGACTGGTCTAAAAGTCGATTGACCTTTGAGTACTTAATGAAGACGTGGCCTGATTTGGAGCTCATGGAGCGCTGTCTAAAAACCATTGGCTCCTTGCAAAATATCTGGCCTTATCCAGTTATCCGTTTCATTCGGTTAGGTTTCTCAGGTTGCCGTTTTGGTGCTTGAACGGACGGGCACTGCCAGTTAGGGCACGTACGACTACGATCATCGCTGGCCGGTTCCACTCTACTGATCTTCCCCCGCGTGCCGCCCGTTCTTGCTGACTTCCTTCCTGTCTTTAGCTAGCTTGGTCCTTCTTTTTAATTCGACGATCAATAAGAGAACTTGTCCTCCATGTTTATCCCAATCCCAAAGATACGGTTGTTCGCCCCCTCAAGTAGTTTTCCTTGTCTTTTGGGGTGTTAAACTTTGGCAGAAACCATACTACTCCAATTTTATGCTGTGGTACGTTTTTTATTACTCTAGTATGTGTTTAGTACATTTCGAGGAATAATCCGGTGTTTTCGAGCATGCATAGGTGGGCATCTATCCAACAGAATTGGACGTGTATGTGAGCATCTGTGTTGTACTTTGTTTAAAAAAATGGACATCAATAGCTAGGGGCGTTCCCTGGGAGTGTTTTCCCAGCAAACGCTCAATTGCCGTACAATTTTAACTAAAGTCGCACATAAATTACCACGATCGAATGAGAAAATGGTCATGTACCGCAAAAAATGTCAGTAATTTTTTTAAGAAAGATTGCCATCCGCGTGATGTCGATCAGACGGCTACGAGTTCGTTCCCTGGGACCTCCCTCCCAGAAAACGTTCCCCACTCCCCTAAAATTTAGGAGAAGAATGACACCGCGACTCTACCTCTAGTCATCGTTCGATTTTGGCATTGAGATATATGGCATGCATGGCCATTTGACTCGGTCAAAGTAACTTTGTAAATATTGTTGCGTAATTGCATGGCCAATCCAACATGCTGCTCAACAACCTCCTGCCACATATTTTGACGTTATCCATTGACATCGAGGGCTCTATAGAAACAACTCTCACGTGTGTTGAAAGATCTTGATGTATCCTAATTATGGGGTTCATAGCTGCCGACTGTCGGTCAAGAGACCTTCACCTATGTGGGTGTTTTTCTTTCTTGGAGCAAATGATCTCATTTTACTGATTTACTAAATTAAGTATATGAGAAAACATTGAAGCATATATAAACGTAACCCATATTTTGTCCCAGAAGTTGTAAGCTTTTCTATGGGTTTGTATCGTAGAACCTCTCTAAAGTAAACGTCGTGTTCTTCAAGTTATCAACTATGGCTTTACTCCTTGCATATCAATATTTTACCTACTCAGGTAAAGAAGCTATTTATTAAGGTATGTGTCACAACTATATGATATGTGTTTCATGGTGTTGGGTGCTTGTCCCCTATTTGATTTGGTTGATAACCTCGAGGAATTGAAGATGATAAGGGGCAGGTGTGTAGCATGTGGAGTGACGCTATCCGTCAAGTTGATCAACTTAGACTATAAGGAACTTCAAACAAAACTTAAACTATAGCTAGAATATAAATTGTTGCGCTTTGTCGTCGCTTGAAAGACCGCCCTATTTGTGGCCTTTTAATTTGGTGTTCTTGTTTCAGGATGTACCTTGATCTTTGTTCTATGAATCGTGGAAGATTGGATGCTACTCTCTCTCAATTTCAAATTGTTTAAAGTTGTGTTGTCCTAAACCAAACTTCACTATATTTGATGCTATTCCACCTCTTGCTTGCTTCCGATCCAAAGATGAAATCCTTAGTGGTAGTTGATTGTATTTGCCCTTTTGAAAAGATATCCTTTACTGCAGGATTAACTACATTTTCTATGTTTTACATATATTTCCATTCTTATGTATGGATATTTGCATGTTCGTTTTCAAAATATGTCCATAGAAAACATGTTAATATCTATGTGACATCGTAGCATTTAAATGATTAATAGTGCTAACTTGATTTATCTTCTTTCTTGTGTCCTATAGGAACCTCTTAGCTAAGCATGTTTGATGGGATGATGATGTGTTATGTACAACATCAAATATAAACATTACAAATATATTACTTTATGATGAATCTAATGTGGTGTGTTGTAGATGTTAATACTCCTATGATCCATATTACTTGTCACTGATTTAGTACGCTAAATGAGCGACAATTAATATGGATCGGGGGTAGTTTATATTTTCTTTAAATTTGGTCAAATCAAACTTAAACAATTTGACATAGAATAAAGCTAGTGTTCAGATCAAGTCAACTAATTTAAAACAAAGAAAGTAGTAGAGCCAGCCCCCATGAGATGCATTAGATTCTCGCATAAGAAAAAAAGAAATATAAGGTACCGTGGGAAATAACCTAATATTAATCCAGACAGCTTTTTTGCTTGTTCGTTCAAAACCTCCTCATCGCAGAGTAGCCTCCCCCAAAGGCCAAAGCCCTAGCTAGAAGCAAGTGGCAGTACGCTAATTATGCTAACCAAGCATCCAAACCTTTGGTTAATTATATTAATCAACCAGCAGCGTCGGCGGCAAAGTCCAAAGCTGCATCGAGGGACATGACGGATAAGCTTGTTTGGTGGTTCGATGGCATTAATTAACGCGGATCTAATCTCCATAGATCGGCATATTCCTCCCACAGACCCATGCCATGCCACCCAGCCCACAGCGCAGGTTGGGAAGCTGCGGCTCGACATCGATCACAGGCAGCTAGGACTGGAATTGCATGCATCATGCAGTAGCCATGACCGGTTTGGGTTTCCAAGTCCTTCTTGGACGGAGACGTGGCCTTGGACCGAGTAGCTTGTGCGTTCTTGTTTAGTTGTTTCTGGTACTTGGGTTGCCGTTTTGGTGCTTGAACGAACGTCCAGCGCCAGTTGAAGGGAGGTGGCCATTTCCACTCTAGTAGATCACCTACCCATTCTTGCTTGACCTCCCAGCTAGATTTGCTAGATTTTCTCTTCTTTTTATAACTTGGTCGAGTAGCAAAAGAAGGATTTCCCCCTTCGTCTTTATCCACACCTGAAGATATCTACGCTACGTATCTCTCCCGAGAAACGATGGACATGTTGCTTTTCGGCGAATTTGTGTTGCCTTTTCAGTTGTTGTTACAAGATACGGTTATTCGCCCCTCGCAAGAGAAGAGAGGGACGTGTTTTTTTGCTTGTCTTTTCAGGCGTTATACTTTGGCAAAAGAAAAAAATCAATGCTAAATGGAGGTTGCATAATGTTTTGCAATATATCTCAGTGAAAACTGAAGATACGGATGATTTGTTGTGTTTGATTATTGTGTAGTTATATAAATATTTAATAGATATAAGTAGCATAATAGAATGAAAATTATCATGCATGTTTGCATGTTTAGGTAGCATTTATCTTATGCGTGGTTGCATGTTCAGGTGAGCATTTTCTCATGCATGTTACATGATGAGGTGGCATGCCTGCATGTCGAGAGAAATAAGTTAGTGGAATCTAGTTATTTAAATATAGAAGATACGGCATTTTGTTACACACTTTTATGGGCATCTACCCAATAAAATTTAGGGGATGCATGGCGGTCAGATTAACTTTATTTAGAAATGCAGAATTGCATGGACAATCCAACATGCTGCTCCAGCACCTCCTGACAGATATTTCGGCCCGTTGACATCAAGGGCTCTATGGTTCTAAGAAGGGAAAACTTTGTTTTTGCCACTCTAATTTTTGCCCACTTTGCTTATGCCACTCTAGAATTTGACATTTCACTTTTGCCACTCTTAACTTTTGACAATATATCACTTTTGCCCTTCCGTGGCAAAAACAAAATTTTCCAAGTGGCAATTGTGACACATGTCAAATGCTAAGAGTGGCAAAAGTGAAATGAAAAATTATCGCTTTTGCCATGGAATGGCATTTGTGATGTATTATCAAAAGCTAACAGTGGCAAAAGTGAGATGTCAAATTCTAGAGTGGCATAAGTAAAGTTGGCAAAAACTAGAGTGGCAAACACAAAGTTTTCCCTTCTAAGAAACAGTTCTAACATGTATTGAAAGATCTTGACGAATCCTTGATTATGGTGTTCATAGCTGCCAACTAACATCTTTTGGATTGGCCGAAATGACACTAGCCACATTAAACCCTCGAATATGCTCGAAGATCGAAAAATATATTAGAAAAAACTTTAGGAAGCTGCATGGATTACAAAGGAGGTTGTTTTCGTGGGTTGCACTGAAAAAAAGGGACATTGACCATTTTGGGAGGTTACTAAACTACTCAAGAATCTTTATCATCACCGACTATCTTGAACTTTATTAGTGGTTTTGTTAGACGGATAGGGGATGGAACATAAAAACTGAAAGAGAATATGCTTTACTAGTGACAAAACAAAAAAGTGGTCCTAGCTGGGGAAAAAACTAGGAAAAGGAATGCAACGAGGATAACTTTATTTTACTGTCATAGCTCTAAGTTTCTCGAGGAACATATTACACTTGCACCTACAAAATGGAAGGGCCAAGGGGATCGTCGAAATTACCTCTTGCCCGGAGCCAAAGGGGGTAGTCAACACAACACCAACCCTGATATTGAGGCACTTCAAAGGTCTTGATACCCTCCTTGAGCCCCCATGCCTGTTACCAGAACTAGCGATATAGAAGATCTACATCACCAAATTTTCGTGTTGATCATGCCTTTTAAACAGGAAAGCATCAACAAAACCTCCCTTTCGATATAGATCGCCATGGCACAAACACAATTCTGCATTTCCACACCCCCACTATTGCTTGAAATCCTGCTTTGGTGGCTTCTCCCAAGGTGACACTGAAGAAATCCTTTTGATTTATTCTCTGCATCACCTACTTAGTGTGGGTTTCTTTAGCTTTTCTTTAGGTCGTTTATGGCGTGAGGTGAAGTTAGAAGCATACCTGGATATATACTCATAGTGGGAAGCTATTTAGGAACAACTATGACAGTTTTCCCTTTCTGTAACAAACATAATTTGTTTCATGTCTACTCGTGCCATAGACTAGGACTTGTTGAGAAAGATTTTTCATTGAATCATGTTCAAGGGACGTTCACCTATGTGAGTGTTTTCTCTCTCTTTGAGTAGATGATCTCATTCTATTGTTTTACTAAAATAAGCACACGAGAATACACTGAAGCATATATAAATAGAAACGATGATTTGTTACGAAAGTTGTAGATTTTTTAGGGGGTTGTACTGAAGCACCTCTCTCAAAGTAAAACGTCATGTTCTCTCCATGGTTATCAACTATGGTTTTACTCCTTGCATACCGATATTTCACCAACTCAGGTAAAGAAACTATTTATTTATGTATCACAACCATATGATATGTGTTTCACGTTGTTGAAGTTTGGTGCTTGTCCCCTAATTGATACGGTTGACAGCCTTGAGGAATTGAAGATGGTAAGGGGCAGGTGCGTAGCATGTGGAGTGACGACATCCGTAAAGTTGATCAATTTAGACTATAGGGAACTTCAAACAAAACTTAAGTACCAGTAGAATATAACTTGTTGTGCTTTGTCGTTGCTTGAAAGATCGCCCTATTCGTGGCCTTTTGGGTTCTTGTTTTAGGATGTACCTTGAGCTTTGTTCTATGAATAGTGGGAGATTAGATGCTACTCTCTCCGTTCAATTTTTTTTTCTAAAGTTGTGTTGTCCTAATTAAATCAAACTTCACTATATTTGACGCTATTCCACCTCTTTCTTGCTTTTGATCCAAAGATGAAACCTTTAGTGATAGTTGGTTGCATTTGCCCTTTTTGGGGAAATTAGCCTCCTTTACTGCAGGGTTAACTGGATTTTCTATGTTTCGCATATATTTACTTACTTTCGTATGGGTACTTGCATGTTTATTTCAAAATATTTCTATATAAATATGTTAATATCTACGTGACATCCTAGCACTAAAATGAATAATAGTGCTAATAAGATTTATCTTCTTTTCTAGAAGCTTGTCGCCTATAGGAACCTTAGCTAAGCATTCTTGATGGGATGAGGTGTTATGATGTACAGCATCAAATATACACAATACAACCACATGGCACATGTGGTAAGCAATTCAAACTATTAAAAAAATAATGTACACACAATACAAATATGTACTTTACGATGAATCTAATAAGACTTGTGTAATATTCGAACTTAAACAATTTGACATAGAACAAAGCTAGTGTTTCAATCAAATCATATAATTTAAAACAAAGAAAGTATGAACACACTGATGAGATGCATTAGATTCTCGCATAAGAGAAAAGAAATATAAGGTACGGTAGAAAAGAACTTAATATTAATCCAGACAGCTTTTTTTGCTTGTTCGTTCAAAACCACCTTGCTTGTCGTGGAGGAGCCTCCCCCAAAGCCCTAGCTAGAAGCGAGGGGCAGTACGGAACCATACTAACCATTAACCAAGCATCCAAACCCTTGGTTAGTTTTAAAACCAATCAGCTGCGTCGGCGGCAAAGTCCAAAGCTGCATCGAGGGACATGACGGATAAGCTTGTTTAGTGGTTCGATGACATTAATTAACACGGATCTAATCTCCATAGATCGGCATATTCCTCCCACGGACCCATGCCACCCAGCCCACAGCGCAGGTTGGGAAGCTGCGGCTCGACATCGATCGCATGCATCATGCAGTAGCCATGACCGCGGTTTGGGTTTACGAGTCCTTCTTGGACGGAGACGTGGCCTTGGACGGAGTAGCTTCTGTGTTCTTGTTTAGTTGTTTTGGTACTACTTGGGTTGCCGTTTTGGTGCTTGAACGGACATCCATCGCCAGTTGAGGGGAGAGGTTGCTTGCTATTTCCACTCTAGTAGATCACCTGCTGCCCATTCTTGCTTGACCTTCTAGCTAGATTTGCTAGATTTTGTCATTGTTTTTATAATTCGGTCGAGTAGCAAAAGGGAAGATTTTCCTCTCCGTCTTTATCCACACCCGAAGATATAAAGGCTAATACCAAATCACTCCCGAGAAACGATGGACATGTTGCTTTTCGGCGAATTTTCGTCGCCTTTTCAGTTTTCTTTTACTAAATTTAAGTTTAAAAGAGGGTACAACGTTTGAGTACTAAGCAAATTAATTGTTCAAAAGAATGTCAACGTCAAAATCTCTCTAAATTGAAATCTCTCAAGTATGTGTTTGAGAAAACACACCCACCTAAAACCGGTGGGAAAAGGATGACCGGACAAAATCCTGCTCGACCGAAAGAAGCTCAAGAACAATTGGTTAGAGCGTACCTCTTTCAAAGGTCACTCACATCTCCTCTTGTGGTTACAAATGACTTACTGCATGTGTGACACTTGTCGCAATCTGGAATTTTCTGCTTCTTTTAGTTTATTTATTTTTTCAAAACTTCTAGTCTGTCGAAATGTGCGTCCAAATCGCAAATTGTTTTCACCGTTGCATGTCTCGTGCCAGGAGCTTCAAAATTAGATCATATGTTAATGGGTTTGGAGAACTTTTTTTAGAAAGAAGACAAAACAAATACCGGAAAACAGCAGGAAAAATTGAAAAATAGAAGAAAAATGGAAACAAAAAACCAAAAAAGGAAACCGAAAGAACAACTGTGCTTTTCGCTTTTCCGGGAAGTACATTTGTGTTTTCCACTTTTCAGGAAGTAAAGTTGTGTTTTTCACTTTTTCAAAGGCATAAATGTGCTTCACGCCAAACCACAACTATACTTTTCACTTTTGGGAACCACAACTATGCTTCTCACATGATATGCTTCACGTGAGGAAAAAAAAGGAAAAAATCAAGAAAACCTAGCAAAAACAAACAAATTAGAAAACACATGCAAAGAAAATAAGACCCCGTAAATGCGCACATTGGCAGCATGGATGCCCTAAAGAACTGCCCGTTGGTACCCCGCTAACTAGTCGCTCCCACTTCAAAAATCATTAGTTAGAGGTATCCCTTTTAAAGATCACTCACACTTCCTCTTATGATGACAGATGACTCATTGCATCCCTTGTAGTAAGCTTAGACAGCTACACACCCCACCAAAAGTTGGGTCCGCTCAACACAGTGTTCCCTGTGCGAAGAATAGATTTCTACTACTATTGTACGTACTAAGCGTAGATTAGGAAATTCCTTTTTCCCACTAGTTTGCCTTCTATTTCCGTTAATGGTCACAATTGTCCACCCCTGGTTCTCAAGCTTCATAAAAAGGAACTGCTTCGTAAATGGGCATTGCCCGATTTTCTTTTTCGTAATTACATCGGAATTGCCAGCCCCAGCTGTCTTCTGCTATCCCATAGCAACTGACGCCACTTCCCCACTTGTCCTCCCGCTTGCCGCTCTAGACTCGCACCACATCTACCTTGTTGACGGCCCGATGCCTTGCCGCCATTCGGACCCTTGTTCCTAACCTCATAGGCTAATCAATATGTCGGTGTGTTCGCTACCTCAGCAAATTTTCAAATCACTTTACAAACCTTATTTTTATTGTAATCTTTAGCACTTTAAGATGCTGGTAAATAATTTTAGTATTCACAACGGCGGTAAAACAACATGAAATGACGCAGTGTTAGCTCGTACTCAACACACATTTTTACTTCCGGGGTATTATAGACTTCGACAGACAACTCAGATAATTCCATGTGATCTTTCTATTGTATACTATTCTATTGATATTGAGTAATGAAGTGACAGTGTTAGCCTCTGTTTAACGGTAAATCTGCTGTCGTACCCCTTCGCTTGTATGCATACGCAAGGGCACTCAGCGACTAAGGTTTCCCATGCCTCCCGCCGACGTCGGTCTGCCTCATCTTCTGTGGCCTTGGGGGCATGAAGACACGGTGGATCTTGACCCTTGCCGATGAGAGAGCGCCTTTTTGAATATATTTTTTTAGTTTTGTTAGGGTTTGTGTCCTGGTAAGAGAGATGAGGCGGCAACGGCTCTCTGAAGATGGAATAAGACTCTCTCCGCCTAGGCCCTGTCTCAGTGGTGCTTCTAGTGTCGTTGGAGGGCGTGTGGAGGTTTATCTTTGGCAAATCTCGTGGGACTCGGTCGGTGTTTTTCTTTGGTGGATTCACATGGATCTGGTCTTCATTCGTCTGTGTTCGTATGTCTACAGGTTGGATCCTTGCAATCTAGGCGTCTCTTCATCGATGAGATTGTTGCTCTGGTGCGATGGTCCTGTAGGGCCTTGGCACGACGACTTTCTGACTGTCGACTACAACAAGGTTTACCCGGCTACAGTGAAGGAGGGGCGATGACGGCGACAGTTGCAGGGCCGGCCCTGGGGTATGGGCACTGGGGCGACGGCCCAGGGCCCAGGCAAGAGGGGAGCCCATGATTGATTAGGGAACAAAAGAAAAGAAATAAGTAAAAAATACTCCTACAAAAGAAAAGAAATAAGATGGGCTAGGCCCATCAGATAGCTAGCTAGCTATCGCCGATCGATCAGGGAACGCGAAGCGCCGTGAGTCACGCTAGTTGCCAGGCAAGGCTGATCGTTTTCGTTCGTAGGTTCGTCGACCATGAACCGCCGGCCTCCTCGCTCCGTGCATTGCCGCGTCGCCCTCGCCTCGGCCGGCGCTGGAGCTGCGCGTGCCGCACGGCAGTCCAGTAGCCCGACCGTCCGGCATCCGGCAAGGCGGCACCACGGCAATACCTATACGTCCGGCTACTTGGCCGACTGCAAGTAAGTTTGAAGTCTGCAACGCTGTCCGGCTGTCCCCAATCCCAGGGATGGTATCCCTAAAAGTCTGCAAGTCAGTACCTTTGAACATTTCGATGATTCGATCCATGTTCCTTAGTTCCTGTCCATCCCGCCAAACCCCAATTTGACAATTTCAGCAGTTTATTTTATTCTTTATTTCATATGTACGTATTCAATTATACATCCCTGATCCATCCTCCAATTTCAGTATGCATGAAGTTTTAAAATTTTCTAATCCAATCTATCATTTTTTTTGTCATTCTATGTACATGTCTAGGTTGCAATCATCCGGTGTATAAATTCCTAATTCTTTTCTTCATGATAGTCTGCCATGTTACCTAGAAATGCCCGAAGAAAGTTTTTTTTTTTAAGCACTCGAGTATTATTGTTGTTGATGGAGTCAGCCTAATTTGGTTCTTATTTGAGGTAATCATGTCATGTTAGTTTCATTTTACGATCTTTTTAGTATTATTGTTGTTGATGGAGTCAGTTCGGATTTGGTTATTATTGTTCTCGATGGAGTCATTTGAATTATTATAGTCAAATTTTAAGTTAAAGATGTGTAATTGAAAGTTATCTCACGCACACGCATGCATATATATGGTCTTAGGACATAGGGCCCCATGTCGTCGAGTTCGCCTAGGGCCTTCCGAAACACAGGGCCGGCCCTGGACAGTTGTTGTTCTGATGCAATGGTCCTGTAGGGCCTTGGCACGACGACTTTCCGACTGTCGACTACAACAAGGTTTGCCCGGCTACAGTGAGGGAGGGGCGATGACGGCGGCAATTGTTGTTATGGTGCGAAGGTCCTATAGGGCCTTAGCACGACAACTTCCCAATTATCGACTATAACAAGATTTCCCCGCTCGGGTGAAGGAGGGGTGATGATGACGGCGCGCCTTCGCTTCCAGGTGTTTATAGTCGTTAGGTGGTATGCGGATCTTTTTTTTTTACTTCTAGTATTCTTCGTACTATCTTGACTGTTAAGAATACATGAAAAGTTTTCCGAAAAGAAATGAAGAAGTGACAATTTTATGCATAATTTTTTTACCAAAACGGCTTTACCGGTAGTAAGTAGTTGGTAAGACTGGTCTAAAAGTCGATTGACCTTTGAGTACTTAATGAAGACGTGGCCTGATTTGGAGGTGATGGAGCGCTGTCTAAAAACCATTGGCTCCTTGCAAAATATCTTTTGATAAAGCAAAATATCAAGTAGCCTTATCCAGTTATCCGTTTGTTAGGTTTGCCGTTTTGGTGCTTGAACGGACGGGCACTGCCAGTTAATTAGCGCAGTAGTCCGTACGACCGTCGCTGCTGTGGCTTCTTCCACCCGATCACTACTGATCCACATCCACCCCGCGTGCTAACCCATTCTTGCTGACTTCCTTCCTACCTACCTTTAGCTAGCTGGGTCCTTCTTTTTCAATTCGACTAGCAAAAGGAAAATTTGTCCTCCGTGTTCATCCCAATCCCAAAGATACGGTTATTCGCCACTCACGTTGTTTTCCTTGCCTTTTCAGGTGTTAAACTATGGCAGAAACAACACTACTCCAATTTGAAGTTGCGGTGCATTTTGTATTAGTAGTATGTGTTTGGTCCATTACAAGGAATAATACGCCTTTTTGGTGCGTCCTGGATAGGCATCGGTCGACCGACCTGGGAAGGGAACATGATCAATAAAACCTGGCTGGATCCGGGCTGGGATACACTAGTGCAGAGCAAGGCGATAGACGGTTCAGAAGTGCCTTTAATCTTGCCCACAACCGGTACTAAAGTGTGGTCACTAAAGGCGCCCTCCCCCCCTTCTTTTAGTACCGGTTCAGCATGAACCGGTGCTAAAGCCAACCACGTGGCACGAGGCAGCTCCGAGGGCCGGGAGCCCTTTAGTACCGATTGGTAACATCAACCGGTACTAAATGTTTGGGTGTTTTTGTTTTATTTTTTATTTTTCAATTAAATTTGTGTTATTAATTTAATTCTTTTTCGTTTGCTGGTATTTTACGATACTACACATTGTTCACTTTTTGCATATATATATATATATATATATATATATATATATATATATATATATATAGAATTTCTAGTAGAACCAATCATGCATATATATATATATATATCATCAATGTCTCACAAACCATCATATTAATTAATTCACACATACACACATGTATAGCTATATACAATTTCTCCTACATATGCATGTTGCCTTGAGCCGGTGGCATTAGCCTAATTGATGCCTTCGAGCACGATGGGGCGGTAGCGGGTAATAGTATTCTCCCTTGGATTTATGACCTGGTCGAGCAAAAATCCCGCTATTTCCTCTTGAAGTGCTTCTCTGGCGCTCCGCTTTCTAGGAGTTTCTCCCGCACCTCCGTGAACTGTTAAGAAGGAGATCAATATGCATGTGTATTAGTTGTGTGACTAGATATCGATAATGGTGTAAAAATTATGAATAGTGTTTTGACAAGCGTACCCATTCCTGTCTTTGAGATCTGCTCCTTTCGGACGCCATCATGCGAATGTTCTCGCAAACGCAGAATGCACACAGATCAGTCCCCTGCGCTTTGCTTGTGGCCTTTACGAGAATGGAATTTGATCAGATAATAATTAATCAAGCATGATAATTAAAGAGATGGCAGCTAGCTAGCTAGCTAGTACTACTTAATTACTTACCTTGGCACAGGCATGGGCTCGATCTCGAGGAGTTGTCCAACAGTGATTTTGAGAACTTCAGCCTGCATTATATGGTCCTCCGTTATTACCACATTGCCCACCTCAGGAACGTAAACTGTTTGCCCACAATAATATTGGACGCCAGCGTCTTTCACGTGTTGTTGGCACAACAAACGAGGGATCGATTGTGCCGCTGTTCTCCCGGTGGGGAATGCTTTCCCGCATTTTTTGACAGCTGCTTCTTGTTTGCTCGATCCCGAGCTCGCCTCCTTACGTAGACGTGCTCGATTTAACTTCCTGATGTGGCGCTCATAGTATGTGTCAACAGGCTTGGGAGTTGGTGGTTGGGCCATACGAATGAAGTGGTCAATCGTTTCCTCAGGCACTTTCTCCCTTGGCGGCGGTGGCGGTTTCGGTGCAAAATGGGCTTCCACCTCGGACTTCGATATGGCTGCGATTTCCTCCTCGGACCTGTCATAAGACCTCTGCGGAAGAGGCGTGAGGCTTGGACCATATTTATATCGCTTGCCTCCGCTTGTACTTCTGTACTACCTCGACTCGTGCCGCCACGCACCATAGCTGGGTGTCTCTTCTGCGATTGCCGAGGCGGCGGAGACGCCACGACGGGGCTGAGTTGGACGAGGAGGAGTGGCCGCTGGCTGTGCGGACTTGGAGGAGGAGTGGCCTGAGGTTGTGCGGACTTGGAGGAGGAGTGGACGTCTGACTGTGGCGGACTTGGAGGAGGAGGTGGCTCGACACTTTGCCGGACTTGGAGGAGGTGGCCTGACACTTTGCCGGACTTGGTGGACTTGCAGGAGCGGGAGACTGCTGACTCGGTGGCGGACTTGACGAGGAGTCGGATGGCGCGATGTCGGTGGCCTTCAAATATGATGCAATCCTTTTTCCATAGGATGATACGATGGTTGGCGTCTCCGAGAAAGCGCCGTCCTCACCTCCGTGAATGTCAAGCTCTAGCCCGAATATGGCTGCACCACCTCGTCAACCATGACACGAGCATAGCCCTCTGGAATCGGGATGCAATGGTAGGTTGCTTTAGGGTAATCGGAAAAGCAACGCCGTCCGCCACCTTCATGGATATGTTCTTCATTTTGACGTGTAGCTCGCAGCTAGTGTTCTCCGTGATGTCATCCACGGGTATCTACCCAAGATTGTGTCGTCTGGCGGAACCCACGCTGCTTCTCTGCATGGATGGGGCGGTGCTATCCAATGCGGATCATCCGCTAGTCAGCCGCAGCTGCCGAGACCCCTTTGCCGCTAAGTGAGTCGATCTGCTCCTGCTGCCGCTGGAATTTGACTGCCAAATTCCGCTTGACTTGCTTCTAGGCCTTGAAGGCGCTCATAGTCCCGCTTCCTCTGCTCCTCCTCCATCTTCCTCTTCTTCTCCTCCGCAATCTTCTTTCTCGCACGGGTTCTGTAGTCGGTGTTCCAATCTGAAAACCCCTCATACCACGGAATAGCGCCCTTGCTGTTGGGGAACGTAGTAATTTCAAAATTTTCCTACGATCACGCAAGACCATGGTGATGGCATAGCAACGAGAGGGGAGAGTGTCCGTCCACGTACCCTCGTAGACCGAAAGCGAAGCGCGTTATAACAACGCGGTTGATGTAGTCGTCGTCTTCACGATCCGACCGATCCAAGCACCGAACGTCTGGCACCTCCGAGTTCTCGCACATCGCTCAGCTCGATGACGATCCCGGACTCCGATCCAGCAAAGTGTCGGGATGAGTTCCACAAGACGACGGCGTGGTGACGATGTTGATGCTCCACCGACGCAGGGCTTCGCCTAAGCTCCGCGACGATATGACTTCTCCGGCGCAGGCTTCGTCTAAGCTCATGACGATATGACCAAGTGGAATATGGTGGAAGGGGCACCGCACACGGCTAAGGAAAGATCCGTAGATCAACTTGTGTGTCTTGGGGTGCCCCTGCCCCCAGATATAAAGGAGCCAAGGGGAGGTGGCGGCCCTAGAGGAGGCGCCCAGGAGGAGTCCTACTCCCACCGAGTAGGACTCCCCCTGTCCTAGTTGGACTAGGATTGGAGGAGGGGAAGAGGGAAGAGGCGCCGCCCCTTCCTTGTCCTATTCGGACTAGAGGGGAGGGGCGCGCAGCCCACCTTGGCCTGCCCTTCCTCTTCTCCTATGGCCCATTAAGGCCCATGGACCTCCCGGGGTTCCGTAACCTCCCGGTACTCGATAAAATCCGATTTCACCCGGAACACTTCCGATGTCCAAATGTAGGCTTCCAATATATCAATCTTTATGTCTCGACCATTTCGAGACTCCTCGTCATGTCCGTGATCACATCCGGGACTCGAACAACCTTCGTGCATCAATACTTATAAACTCATTATGAACTGTCATCGAAAGCGTTAGCGTGCGGACCCTACGGGTTCGAGAACTATGTAGACATGACCTAGAACCATTCTCGGTCAATAACCAATAGCGGAACCTGGATGCCCATATTGGTTCCTACATATTCTACGAAGATCTTTATCGGTCAAACCGCATAACGACATACGTTGTTCCCTTTGTCATCGGTATGTTACTTACCCGAGATTCGATCGTCGGTATCCAATACCTAGTTCAATCTCGTTATCGGTAAGTCTCTTTACTCGTTCCGTAATACATCATCTCACAACTAACTCATTAGTTGTAATGCTTGCAAGGCTTTAAGTGATGTGCATTACCGAGAAGGCCTGGAGATACCTCTCCGACAATCGGAGTGACAAAACCTAATCTCGAAATACGCCAACCCAACAAGTACCTTTGGAGACACCTGTAGTACTCCTTTATAATCACCCGATTCGTTGTGACGTTTGGTAGTACCAAAGTGTTCCTCCGTAAACGGAGTTGCATAATCTTATAGTTACAGGAACATGTATGGGTCATGAAGAAAGCATTAACATACTAAAGCGATCAAGTGTTAAGCTAACGGAATGGGTCATGTCAATCAGATCATTCAACTAATGATGTGACCTTGTTAATCAAATAACAACTCCTTGTTCATGGTTAGGAAACATAACCATCTTTGATTAACAAGCTAGTCAAGTAGAGGCATACTAGTGACATACTGTTTGTCTATATATTCACACATGTATTATGTTTCCGGTTAATACAATTCTAGCATGAATAATAAACATTTATCATGATATAAGGAAATAAATAATAACTTTATTATTGCCTCTAGGTCATATTTCCTTCAGTCTCCCACTTGCACTAGAGTCAATAATCTAGATTACAAAGTAATGATCCTTACACCCATGGAGTCTTGGTGCTGATCATGTTTTGCTCGTGGAAGAGGCTTAGTCAATGGGTCTGCAACATTCAGATCCGTATGTATTTTGCAAATCTCTATGTCTCCCACTTGGACTTGGTCCCGAATGGAATTGAAGCGTCTCTTGATGTGCTTGGTCCTCTTGTGAAATCTGGATTCCTTTGCCAAGGCAATTGCACCAGTATTGTCACACGTAAGATCTTCATCGGTCCCGATGCACTAGGTATGACACCTAGATCGGAAATGAACTCTTTCATCCAGACTCCTTCATTTGCTGCTTCGAAGCAGCTATGTACTCCGCTTCACATGTAGATCCCGCCACGACGCTTTGTTTAGAACTGCACCAACCGACAGCTCCACCGTTTAATAAAAACACGTATCCGGTTTGCGATTTAGAATCGTCCGGATCGGTGTCAAAGCTTGCATCGACGTAACCATTTACGACTAGCTCTTTGTCACCTCCATATACGAGAAACATATCCTTAGTCCTTTTCGTATTTCAGGATGTTCTTGACCGCTGTCCGATGATCCATTCCTGGATTACTTTGGTACCTTCCCTGCCAAGCTTACAGCTAAGCATACGTCAGGTCTGGTACACAGCATTGCATACATGATAGAGCCTATGGCTGAAGCATAGGGAACATCTTTCATTTTCTCTCTATCTTCTGCCGTGGTCGGGCATTGAGTCTGACTCAATCTTACACCTTGTAACACAGGTAAAAAACCTTTCTTTGCCTGATCCATTTTGAACTTTTCAAAAACTTTATCAAGGTATGTACTTTGTGAAAGTCCAATCAAGCGTCTTGATCTATCTCTATAGATCTTGATGCCCAATATGTAAGCAGCTTCACCGAGGTCTTTCATTGAAAAACTTTTATTCAAGTATCCTTTTATGCTATCCAGAAATTCTATATCATTTCCAATCAGTAATATGTCGTCCACATATAATATTAGAAATGCTACTGAGCTCCCACTCACTTTCTTGTAAATACAGGCTTCTCCAAAAGTCTGTACAAACCCATATGCTTTGATCACATTATCAAAGCGTTTATTCCAACTCCGAGAGGCTTGCACTGCACCATAAATTGATCGCTGGAGCTTGCACACTTTGTTAGCACCTTTTGGATCGATAAAACCTTCTGGTTGCATCATATACAACTCTTCTTCTAGAAATCCATTCAAGAATGCAGTTTTTACATCCATTTGCCAAATTTCATAATCATAAAATGCGGCAATCGCTAACATGATTCGGACAGACTTAAGCATCGCTACGGGTGAGAAAGTCTCATCGTAGTCAATTCCTTGAACTTGTCGAAAACCTTTTGCAACAAGTCGAGCTTTGTAGACAGTTACATTACCATCGGCGTCGGTCTTCTTCTTAAAGATCCATTTATTTTCAATGGCTTGCCGATCATCGGGCAAGTCAACCAAAGTCCATACTTTGTTCTCATACATGGATCCCATCTCAGATTTCATGGCTTCCACCATTTTGCGGAATCTGGGCTCACCATCGCTTCTTCATAGTTTGTAGGTTCGCCATGGTCAAGTAACATGACTTCCGTAATAGGATTACCGTACCACTCAGTGCGTATTTTACTCTGGTTGACCCTCGAGGTTCAAGAGCAACTTGATCTGAAGCTTCATGATCATCATCATTAGTTTCCTCACTAATTGGTGTGGTTGTCACAGGAACCATTTCTTGTGATGAACTACTTTCCAATAAGGGAGCAGATACAGTTGTCTCATCAAGTTCTACTCTCCTCCCACTCACTTCTTTCGAGAGAAACTCCTTCTCTAGAAAGGACCCGAATTTAGCAACGAAAATCTTGCCTTCAGATCTTGTGATAGAAGGTGTACCCAACAGTCTCCTTTGGGTATCCTATGAAGACACATTTTTCCGATTTGGGTTCGAGCTTATCTGGTTGAAGTTTCTTTACATAAGCATCGCAGCCCCAAACTTTAAGAAAGCGACAACTTTGGTTTCTTGCCAAACCACAGTTCATAAGGCGTCGTCTCAACGGATTTTGACGGTGTCCTATTCAACGTGAATGCGGCCGTCTCTAGAGCATAACCCCAAAAGCGATAGCGGTAAATCGGAAATAGACATCATAGATCGCACCATATCTAGTAAAGTACGATTCTGACGTTCGGACACACCATTTCTCTGTGGTGTTCCGGTGGCGTGAGTTGCGTAAACTATTCCACATTGTTTCAAATGTAAACCAAACTCGTAACTCAAATATTCTCCTCTCTGATCAGATCGTAGAAACTTTATTTTCTTGTTACGATGATTTTCCACTTCACTCTGAAATTCTTTGAACTTTTCAAACGCGTTTCAGATTTGTGTTTCATTAAGTAGATATACCCATATCTGCTTAAATCATCTGTGAAGGTGAGAAAATAACGATACCCGCCAAGTGCCTCAACATTCATTGGACCACAAACATCGGTATGTATGATTTCCAACAAATCAGTTGCTCGCTCCATAGTTCCGGAGAACGGCGTTTTGTCATCTTGCCCATGAGGCACGGTTCGCAAGTACCAAGTGATTCATAATCAAGTGATTCCGTAAGCCCATCAAGATGGAGTTTCTTCATGCGTTTTACACCGATATGACCTAAACGGCGGTGCCACAAATAAGTTGCACTATTATTATCAACTCTGCATCTTTTGGCTTCAACATTATGAATATGTGTATCACTACCGCCGAGATTCAACAAGAATAGACCATTCTTCAAGGGTGCATGACCATAAAAGATATTACTCATATAAATAGAACAACCATTATTCTCTGATTTAAATGAATAACCGTCTCGCATTAAACAAGATCCAGATATAATGTTCATGCTCAACGCCGCACCAAATAACAATTATTTAGGTCTAAAACTAATCCCGAAGGTAGATGTAGAGGTAGCGTGCCGACCGCGATCACATTGACTTTGGAACCATTTCCCACGCGCGCCGTCACCTCGTCCTTTGCGGTGCTCGTCTATTCCGTAGTCCCTGCTTTGAGTTGCAAATATTAGCAATGTAACCAAAGATCAAATACCCTGTGTGCTACTACGAGCTCTAGTAAGGTACACATCAATAACATGTATATCACATATACCTTTGTTCACCTTGCCATCCTTTTTATCCGCCAAATACTTGGGGCAGTTCCGCTTCCAAAGGTCCGGTCTCGCTTGCAGAAAACACTCGATTTCGGGCTTAGGTCCAGACTTGGGTTTCTTCTCTTGATCAAGAACTTTCCTGCTGTTCTTTTTGAAGTTTCCTTCTTCTTCCCTTTGCCCTTTTCTTGAAACTAGTGGTCTTGTTGACCATCAACACTTGATGCTCTTTTTGATTTCTACCTCCATGGCTTTTAGCATCGCGAAGAGCTCGAGGAATTGTCTTAGTCATCCCTTGCATATTATAGTTCATCACGAAGCTCTTGTAGCTTGGTGGCAGTGATTGGAGAATTATGTCAATGACACTATCATCCGGAAGATTAACTCCCAACTGAATTAAGTGATTGTTATATCCAGACATTTTGAGTATGTGCTCACTGACAGAACTATTCTCCTCCATCTTGCAGCTATAGAACTTATTGGAGACTTCATATCTCTCAATCCGGGCATTTGCTTGAAATATTAACTTCAACTCCTGGAACATCTCATATGCTCCATGACGCTCAAAACGTCGTTGAAGACCCGGTTCTAAGCCGTAAAGCATGGCACACTGAACTATAGAGTAGTCATCAGCTCTGCTTTGCCGTTCATAACTTCCGCTCAAAGATCTGCAGCAGCCTCACCCGGCGGTGCTTCCAGGGCGTAATTTTTACGTGCAGCAATGAGGATAATCCTCAAGTTACGGACCCAGTCCGTAATTGCTACCATCATCTTTCAACTTTGCTTTCTCAAGGAACGCATTAAAATTCAACGGAACAACAAAGACGAGCCATCTATCTACATTAAACATAGACAAGCAAAATACTATCAGTACTAAGTTCATGATAAATTTAAGTTCAATTAATCATATTAAAAAACTCCCACTTAGACAGACATCTCTCTAGTCATCTAAGTGATCACGTGATCCAAATCAACTAAACCATGTCCGATCATCACGTGAGACGGAGTAGTTTCAATGGTGAACATCACTATGTTGATCATATCTACTATATGATTCACGTTCGACCTTTCGGTCTCTCGTGTTCCGAGGCCATATCTGTTATATGCTAGGCTCGTCAAGTTTAACCTGAGTATTCGCGTGTGCAACTGTTTTGCACCCGTTGTAGATGGACGTAGAACTTATCACACCCGATCATCACGTGGTGTCCGGGTACTACGAACTTTGGCAACGGTGCATACTCAGGAGAACACTTCTTGATAATTTTTAGTGAGAGATCATCTTATAATGCTACCGTCAAACAAAGCAAGATAAGATGCATAAAGGATAAACATCACATGCAATCAATATAAGTGATATGATATGGTCATCATCATCTTGTGCTTGTGATCTCCATCGCCAAGCACCGTCATGATCACCATCGTCACCGGGCGCGACACCTTGATCTCCATCGTAGCATCGTTGTCGTCTCGTCAACTATTGCTTCTACGACTATCGCTACTCCTTAGTGATAAAGTAAAGCAATTACATGGCGTTGCATTTCATACAATAAAGCGACAACCATATGGCTCCTGCCGATTGCCGATAACTCGGTTACAAAACATGATCATCTCATACAATAAAATATAGCATCACGTCTTGACCATATCACATCACAACATGCCCTGCAAAAACAAGTTAGACGTCCTCTACTTTGTTGTTGCAAGTTTTACGTGGCTGCTACGGGCTGAGCAAGAACCGTTCTTACCTACGCATCAAAACCACAACGATACTTCGTCAAATAGACTCCGTTTAACCTTCTCAAGGACCGGCGTAGCCACTCGGTTCAACTAAAGTTGGAGAGACAGTCTTCCGCAAGCCATCTATGTGCAAAGCACGTCGAGGGAACCGGTCTCGCGTAAGTGTACGCGTAAGGTTGGTCCGGATCGTCTCGTCCAACAATACCGCTGAACCAAAGTATGACATGCTGGTAGGCAGTATGACTTGTATCGTCCACAACTCACTTGTGTTCTACTCGTGCACATGACATCAACGCATAAAACCAGGCTCGGATGCCACTTATGGGGAACGTAGTAATTTCAAAATTTTCCACGATCACGCCAAGACCATGGTGATGGCATAGCAACGAGAGGAGAGTGTCCGCCCACGCACTCGTGAGACCGAAAGCGGAAGCGTTATAACAACGCTGTTGATGTAGTCGCACGTCTTCACGATCCGACCGATCCAAGCACCGAACGTCACGGCACCTCCGAGTTCTCGCACACGCTCAGCTCAATGACGATCCCCGGACTCGATCCAGCAAAGTGTCGGGGATGAGTTCCGTCACGACGGCGTGGTGACGATGTTGATGCTCCACCGACGCGGGGCTTCGCCTAAGCTCCGCGACGATATGACTTCTCCGGTAGCAGGCTTCGTCTAAGCTCATGACGATATGACCAAGTGGAATATGGTGGAAGGGGCACCGCACACGGCTAAGGAAAGATCCGTAGATCAACTTGTGTGTCTTGGGGTGCCCCTGCCCTCAGATATAAAGGAGCCAAGGGGAGGTGGCCGGCCCTAGGGGAGGCGCGCAAGGAGGAGTCCTACTCCCACCGAGTAGGACTCCCCTGTCCTAGTTGGACTAGGATTGGAGGAGGGGAAGAGGGAAGGCGCCGCCCCCTTCCTTGTCCTATTCGGACTAGAGGGGAGGGGCGCGCAGCCCACCTTGGCCTGCCCTTCCTCTTCTCCTATGGCCCATTAAGGCCCATGGACCTCCCGGGGGTTCCGTAACCTCCGGCATTCGGTAAAATCCCGATTTCACCGGAACACTTCCGATGTCCAAATGTAGGCTTCCAATATATCAATCTTTATGTCTCGACCATTTCGAGACTCCTCGTCATGTCCGTGATCACATCCGGGACTCGAACAACCTTCGGTGCATCAATACTTATAAACTCATTATGAACTGTCATCGAAGCGTTAGCGTGCGGACCCTACGGGTTCGAGAACTATGTAGACATGACCTAGAACCATTCTCGGTCAATAACCAATAGCGGAACCTGGATGCCCATATTGGTTCCTACATATTCTCTGAAGATCTTTATCGGTCAAACCGCATAACGACATACGTTGTTCCCTTTGTCATCGGTATGTTACTTACCCGAGATTCGATCGTCGGTATCCAATACCTAGTTCAATCTCGTTATCGGTAAGTCTCTTTACTCGTTCCGTAATACATCATCTCACAACTAACTCATTAGTTGTAATGCTTGCAAGGCTTTAAGTGATGTGCATTACCGAGAAGGCACGGAGATACCTCTCCGAGCAATCGGAGTGACAAAACCTAATCTCGAAATACGCCAACCCAACAAGTACCTTTGGAGACACCTGTAGTACTCCTTTATAATCACCCAGTTACGTTGTGACGTTTGGTAGTACCCAAAGTGTTCCTCCGTAAACGGGAGTTGCATAATCTTATAGTTACAGGAACATGTATGGGTCATGAAGAAAGCATTAACATACTAAACGATCAAGTGTTAAGCTAACGGAATGGGTCATGTCAATCAGATCATTCAACTAATGATGTGACCTTGTTAATCAAATAACAACTCCTTGTTCATGGTTAGGAAACATAACCATCTTTGATTAACAAGCTAGTCAAGTAGAGGCATACTAGTGACATACTGTTTGTCTATATATTCACACATGTATTATGTTTCCGGTTAATACAATTCTAGCATGAATAATAAACATTTATCATGATATAAGGAAATAAATAATAACTTTATTATTGCCTCTAGGGCATATTTCCTTCACTTGCCTCGTGTTCTTCTCGGGTGTTCAGGATTTCCCAGGGCACGCGTAAGCTCGTCGTTCTCTCTGTTGGGCTGGAACACCCCCGATCGTGCCTCTTCTAATGCAACAAGTATCGCATCGTCGGCTCCATTCAGACATGCCTTCGTCGAAACATTGCCTGTCTTCGGGTCCAACTCCCCCCCATGCGCATAGAACCAAGTCCTGCACTGGGGCCAGCTCTTAGTATCCGGAGTGACACCGCATCCTCCATCTCTTTCTCGGACTTATCCCACTTAGGCATTGCCACCTCATAGCCACCGCCCCAGCTTATGGAACTTATCCTTTTTTCGGCATTCTTCTTGTTTATTCTCGACCGTTCCTTAGCTAATTCCGAATCCTTGAATTTCACGAAATCGTCCCAATGAGCACGTTGGTTCTCTAGTGTTCCCTCGAATCTTTGGAGTCTTCCTTCCTCCCTTGACGTACTTGTCCCATTCACGATTCTTGTGGTTCTTGAATGCAACCGCCATCTTCCTAAGAGCAGCGTCCTTGACTTTCTCGCACATCTGCTTCTCGTGAAATGATCTGGTAGGGTGAAATGTTCCATGAGAGTATCCCAAAGCAGATCTTTTTTATTCTTGTCGACAAAAGTAACATCTGGACGTGGAGCAGCGTCCTCTTTGCCTTTTTGTCCTTTGTATTTTGCTGGCTCTCTCCATTCTTGAAAGGGAGATCGGGAGTTGGTCCTTCACAAGAACTCCGCACTGACGAATGAACTTGTCTGCAATCTTCTTAGGCGCTAATGGTTCGCCATTAGGTCTGACTGCCTCGATATTGTACTTTACGCCCTCCTTCAACTTTTTGTTCGGGCCTCGTTTCGTCCTTTTGCCAGAAGATTTGCTCGATCCGGATGGCTGAAAGAACAAAGATCGATTCGTTAATATATCTTCAAGTCATTTAAAACATGTGATGATCACCGTAAACCTGCTTATATAAATATATATACCTCGCCGATGTTTGTTGTTTCAGGATCAACATGTTCTTCGTCATCGCCATAATCGTAGTTCATGACTTCATCAATTCGGTCGTCGCGATCGAATATCATATCACCCTCTCCGGTGTTGTTTAGAAATTCGAGCCGTCATAATCTTCTTCATTCTGATTATCATCGGCCCGGCGTATCATATCGAACATGGTCTGTTCTCCTCTCTCGTCGGTATTGTCTGCCATAGCTTTTATTTAACTAATTCAAAAGAAATATAAAACAATTTAGTATTCAAATTACATCGTCTCGAATAATAGATATAATCTCGAATAGTTCGTCTAGAATAATAGATACAATCTCGAATACATCGTCTCGAATAATATATAATATTGAATAGTACATCACCGGCTAGCTAATTAAAGATCGAATACTACGGAAGAATCTAGGACACTCGCGGTTCTGCGTCGCGGGCGATGGACACCCAAAGAGAAGGAACCCTCACGGGATCATAGCTGAAGTGAGATCCTCAAGATACTGCCGGTATTGGAGAACCTGCCGCCCTCTAACGCAACCATGTAGCGATGGACGTGCTCGCCCTCCTCCCCGACACGGCGACGTACCTCCTCCGGCGGGGCCGGGTCCTCCGCACCAAATCGCCCACGCGAACGCCACCAAACGAGATCAGGTCGACGACGGGACCCGGGGCCGGGTTCCTCATCAAGCGGCGCGCCCTCCGAGCAGCACCTCCTAGTGCCAGCCAGCGGAGCCCAGTCCGGACATGGGCTGGACGTCGTCATGGGACGGTCGACGGCGAGGATGCGGGCCGGGCATCGTCGAGAACAAATACTAGCTATATGCCCGCAAAAAATAATATTTTTTTTAATAATTGGATTTTGATAACTAAAATTTCTAACATTTCTACTATTTCAAAAATCTATATACTATTTCATACTAATTAAGCATCTAACACTAAAAACAGAAAAAACAATTTCTATACATCCATTAAAAAACAGAAAAACAACATTATATAAAAAATTCCATACTAATTAAACACTAATTATATCCATCTAACATGCATTCATACATATATACTAGTGAAAAAACAATAATCTAAAAAATCTAAACTAATTAAACATACAAAATACGTATATACTAATATATACATGCATTCATACATATATACGTGTATGTGTGTGTGTGTTCATCATGCTTGTGTTGTTGGGGAACGTAGTAATTTCAAAAAAAATTCCTACGCACACGTAAGATCATGGTGATGGTATAGCAACAAGAGGGGAGAGTGTTGTCCACGTACCCTCGTAGACCGTAAGCGGAAGCGTTATGACAACGCGGTTGATGTAGTCGTACGTCTTCACGATCCGACCGATCCAAGTACCGGACGTACGGCACCTCCGAGTTCAGCACACGTTCAGCTCGATGACGATCCCCGGACTCCGATCCAGCAAAGTGTCGGGATGAGTTCCGTCGGACGACGGCGTGGTGACGATGATGATGCTCTCTATCGCACAGGCTTCGCCTAAACTCATGACGATATGACCGAGGTGGAATATGGTGGAAGGGGCACCGCACACGGCTAAGGAACGATCCGTAGATCAACTTGTGTGTCCATGGGGTGCCCCCTGCCCCCGTATATAAAGGAGCAAGGGGGGGTGCGGCCGGCCCTAGGAGGGGGCGCGCCAAGTGTGGAGTCCTACTAGGACTCCCTAGTCCTAGTAGGATTCCACCTCCCGTGTGGGAGTAGGAGAAGGGGCAAGAGGGGGAGAGGAATAAGGAAAGGGGCTGCGCCTTGTCCAGTCGGACCAGAGGGGGCGAGGCCCCTTCCTTTGGCCTCTCTCCTCTATTCCCGTATGGCCCAATAAGGCCCATATACTCCCGGCGAATTCCCGTAACTCTCCGGTACTCGAAAAATACCGAATCACTCGGAACCTTTCCGAACTCCGAATATAGTCGTCCAATATATCGATCTTTACGTCTCGACCATTTCGAGACTCCTCGTCATGTCCCCGATCTCATCCGGGACTCCGAACTCCTTCGGTACATCAAAACTCATAAACTCATAATATAACTGCTATCGCCGAAACCTTAAGCGTGCGAACCCTACGGGTTCGAGAACTATGTAGACATGACCTAGAACTATTCTTGGTCAATAACCAATAGCGGAACCTGGATGCTCATATTGGCTCCTACATATTCTACGAAGATCTTTATCGGTCAAATCGTATAACAACATACGTTGTTACCTTTGTCATCGGTATGTTACTTGCCCGAGATTTGATCGTCGGTATCCAATACCTAGTTCAATCTTGTTACTGGCAAGTCTCTTTACTCGTTACGTAATGCATCATTCCGTAACTAACTCATTAGCTACATTGCTTGCAAGGCTTATAGTGATGTGCATTACCGAGAGGGCCCAGAGATACCTCTCCAGGCAATCGGAGTGACAAAACCTAATCTCGAAATACGCCAACCCAACATGTACCTTTGGAGACACCTGTAGTACTCCTTTATAATCACCCAGTTACGTTGTGACATTTGGTAGCACCCAAAGTGTTCCTCCGTAAACGGAGTTGCATAATCTCATAGTTACAGAACATGTATAAGTCATGAAGAAAGCAATAGCAATATACTAAGCGATCAAGTGCTAGGCTAACGGAATGGGTCATGTCAATCACATCATTCTCCTAATGATGTGATCCCATTAATCAAATAACAACACATGTCTATGGTTAGGAAACATAACCATCTTTGATTAATGAGCTAGTCAAGTAGAGGCATACTAGTGACTATATGTTTGTCTATGTATTCACACATGTATCATGTTTCCGGTTAATACAATTCTAGCATGAATAATAAACATTTATCATGAAATAAGGAAATAAATAATAACTTTATTATTGCCTCTAGGGCATATTTCCTTCATGTGTGTGTGTGTGTATGGGCTCGGGGAGGGGCGGCGCCCATGGTGGCCGCCGGGGGCGAGGGAGAGGGGTTAGAGGGGGAGAGCTCACAATGGGCGACGGCAGGCGACGGCCGGGGCAGCAACGGGTCGGGCGTGACGCCTGGGGCGGCGCAGGACGGCGCGACGGGACGGGGCCAGGCGGCGACGGAGACGAGGGCGGCGACGGCGACGGCGACGGGGCGGCGACGGCGATGGGGTCGATGACGGCGTCGATCGATCGGGCGGGCGGTTCAATGGGGAAACAGAGGAAGAAACAGAGGAGAATGAAATTTTTCAAGTGTTGTATATAGAAGGCACCTTTAGTACCGGTTGGAGCCACCAACCGGTACTAAAGGTCTGTTTTGCCAGCCCAAGCAGCGGAAGCGACCCCTTTAGTACCGGGTGGTGGCACAAACCGGTACTAAAGAGGGGGCCTTTAATGCGGTTTGTGCCACCACCCGGTACTAAAGAAGTCTTATTTGGCAGCAGTCTTGATCTTGACAAGTTTAGTCCCACCTCGCTAGCCGAGGGGCGGCCGACCGGTTTATAAACCCCGTGCGGTCGCTCTCTCGAGCTCCTCTCCAAAGCAGGCCTCACTGGGCCTCGTGTTCTTGCTGCCTCAGGCTCACTTGGCCTTCTTGAGGCCTGCATCCTGGCCAAGGTTGGAAAAAGTGGTAGGCGTAAGCGAGGCGGTTGGCCTTCGCCTAGTGCCTAGGCGGTGCCTAAGCGCCTTAGGCACGACCTATGCGGTAATATAGTTTTTACTCATAGTGTATTTGTAATTATTATATGGGTGTTGACATTAGTTTAGGGCATACAAATAAGTTAATTACTGTCTACTGCCATTGTAATATAACACGTTTGGCATATTAGTGCAGTATGTGGCATGATTTCTTTCTTGGGTAGGCAATTCCTTGCTTGCCCTGCCTAGACCTCCATTTATGCCCTAGGCGAGGCGTTTCGCTATTGCCTAGCGCCTAGGCGTGCCTAAGCGCCTCCTAGGCACTGCCTTTTCCAATAGAGATCCTGGCCCAACAACAGGTTGGGTTTCTAGTCGTATGCAGGCCTCTCTGGCCTAGTAGGCGGGCTTTTTTTTGCTTTATTTATTTTTGTGTTGTTTTTTTTTGTGTATTTAGAGTTTCTTTGTGAATATTTTTGCTTTAGGTACAAAAAATTATAAACTTTCTGTTAGTGCCCGTAGTTTTCAAATTTGAATAGTTTAAATTTTGAATTATTTGAAATTAGTGTGAATCACTAGTTTGTGAATAATTTAACTTTAAAATCAGTAAAGGCATGAAAGGATTTGTTTGCACATAAAATTTCTTCAAGGCTTCAAATGCCAAAACACATAACTACCCTAACTATTACAGAGATTCCCCTCTGGGTGTGAAACATGTAAGAAAGTGATGATAGTGAAGCCGATCACATCCCAGATCTTTGGGTGTGAAACTTTTTCTTCGAGTGTGTCCTTTTGCGCCGTAACCATGGAAAATCTTCATCATTTAACGGGATGCTCGGGTCAATATTCACTGTGAATGGAGAAATTTCATCTAACTTTTCATAATCTTCTGACTTGTGTGTCTTGTCATCCACTCCCACGATGTTTCTCTTCCCGTAAAGAACTATGTGCCGCTTTGGCTCATCGTAAATCGATGCATTCGCTTCCTTATCTTTTCTTTTCTTGGCTTGGTAGACATGTCCTTCACATAGAAAACATGTGCCACATCATTGGCTAGGACGAATGGTTCGTCGCGCATACGCAAGATTGTTGAGATCCACTGTTGTCATTCCGTCTTCGCGGGTCTTCCGTTACCCGCCTCGTGTCATATTGACCCATTTGCAATCGAAACAAAGGGACCTTTAAACCACGTCGATAGTCAAGTTCCCATATGTCCTGTATATAACCATAATATGTTTCCTTTCCGTCTTGGTTTACGCATCAAACGGACACCACTGTTTTGGTTGGTGCTCTTCTTATCTTGGGCGATCGTGTAAAATGTATTACCATTTATCTCGTACCCTTTGAAAGTCATTATATTCAAGATGGTAACTGGGACAGCAAGTACAGGTCATCTTCAATAGAGGTGTCATGCATGGTACGTGTCCGCAACCAGCCGATTTAAACTCCTGGTTTGTTCACGTGTAATCCGGTCATCGGACCGCTGCAGGTGTTTGGAGCGTAGCAAATTCTTGTGTTCATCCATATACGGAGCCACCAAGGCGGAATTCAGAGAACTGCGTAGTGTGCTTCGGAGAGAATGTCCGTCCATACATATTATTTGTTCCCCTCCTAGCGTGCCTTTTCCATCCGATGCGCCCTTATGCATGATTCAGAACACCAATCGGCTTAAGGTCGTGAATAAAGTCAATACAAAACTCAATGACCTCCTCATTTTGATGGCCCTTGGAGATGCTTCCTTCGCCTAGCACGGTTATGAACATATTTCTTTAAGACTCCCATGAACCTCTTAAAGGGGAACATATTGTGTAGAAATACAGGACCCAAAACGTTAATCTCTTCGCATAGGTGAACTAGGACGTGCGTCATGATGTTGAAGAAGGATGGTAGGAACACCAACTCGAAACTAACAAGACATTGCACCAAATCATTCTGTAACCTTGGTATGATTTCTGGATCGATTACCTTCTGAGAGATTGCATTGAGAAATGCACATAGCTTCACAATGACTAATCGAACGTTTTACGTTATATGCCCACTAAATGCAACCGGAAGGTGTTGCGTCATAATCACGTGGCAGTCATGAGACTTTAGGTTACGAAACTTTCTCTCTGCCATGTTTATTATTCCCTTTATATTCGACGAGAAGCCGACGGTACCTTAATATCGAGCGGGCATTCAAAGAAGATTTCCTTCTCTTCTTTGGTAAGAGCGTAGCTTGCATGACCACGATATATGCCGTCTTCTCCGTGCATACGTTGCTGGTCCTCCCGTGCCTCGGTGTATCTTTTGTCTTCCCATACACGCCCAAGAGGCCAAGCAGGGTCACGCAAAGATTCTTAAATCACGTGCATCACGTCGATTGCGGAGCGGACCTCTAGGTCTTTCCAATATGGCAGGTCCCAAAATATAGATTTCTTCTTCCACATGGGTGCGCGTCTGTCGTCGGCGTCCTTTGGAACAGGTTGTCCGCCAGACCCTTTCCAAATATCACCTTCAAATCCTTGACCATATCATGTACATCAGCACCCGATGCGGTGGCGAGGCTTCGTCCGGTGATCCGCCTCACCCTTGAAATGCTTGCCTTTCTTTCTTACGGATGCCTACTCGGAAGAAATTGGCGATGTCCTGTACACATTCTTCATACAACTATTCAAATATATATTGTCGGTATCGTCCAAACAATGCGTGCATGCGCGGTAACCCTTGTTTGTCTGCCCTGAAAGGTTAATGAGAGCAGGTCAATCATTGATGGTCACGAACAGCAACGCCTTTAGGTCAAATACTAACCCCATGTGCTCATCCCACGCACGCACACTGTTCCATTCCACGGTTGTAAGAGTTCTTCAACTATTGGCCTTAGATACACATCGATGTCGTTGCCGGGTTGCTTAGGGCCTTGGATGAGCACCGGCATCATAATGAACTTCCGCTTCATGCACAACCAAGGAGGAAGGTTATACAAACATAGAGTCACATGCCGGGTGCTATGGTTGCTGCTTGCTCCCCAAAAGGATTAATGCCATCTGCGCTTAGACCAAACCATACGCTCCTTGCGTCATCTCGCAAACTCCTTCCCGCACTTTCTTTCGATTTTTCTCCACTGCGACCCGTCACCGGTACTCTCAACTTTCCGTCTTTCTTACGGTCTTCTACGTGCCATCGCATCGCCTTGGCATGCTCTTTGTTTTGGAACAACGTTTCAACCGTGGTATTATAGGAGAATACCACATCACCTTGGCGAGAATCTTCTTCTGGGCGCGCCCTCGACATCACCATGCTCATCATGGTGATCTTATAGCGCAATGCACCACATACCGGCAAGCGTTCAAATCCTCGTACTCACCGCGGTAGAGGATGCAATCATTAGGGCATGCATGTATCTTACGCACCTCTAACCCTAGAGGGCGGACAACCTTCTTTGCTTCGTGCGTACTCTCGGGCAATTCGTTGTCCTTTGGAAGCATATCCTTTATCATTACCAGAACTTTCCAAATCCCTTGTCGGATACACCATTCTCGCCTTCCATTGCAGCAATTCCAAAGTGGTGCCCAGCTTTTTCTTGTCACCTACGCAATTCGGGTACAAGCAATTTTTGTGATCCTCTAA
Source organism: Aegilops bicornis (assembly GCA_021605145.1). NCBI lineage: Eukaryota > Viridiplantae > Streptophyta > Magnoliopsida > Poales > Poaceae > Aegilops > Aegilops bicornis. The sequence continues at coordinate 130,909,513 of CM038674.1, read as the reverse complement.
CATGCGCTGCAACTTCTTCTTCTCCAAATCACTTAGCAGTTTCTCTTTGCATCGGTAATGGCCCGACCTAGATCATCAACGGGCTCATCCGATGCCTCTTCTTCAGCTTCTTCCCGCATTGCGGCCCGGCTTCTTCCGCATTACCGGCTCGACTTCTTCCCCCATTGTTGTATCATCGTATTCAGGGAACCCATGGCCGGGATAGCTGTCGTCGTCCTCTTCTTCTTCATTGTCTTCCATCATAACCCCTCTTTCTCCGTGCTTGGTCCAAACATTATAGTGGGGCATGAAACCGGACTCAAACAGGTGGACGTGAATGGTTCTTGGCGTAGAGTAATTGCGACCATTCTTACAGCCAAAGACATGGACAAGGCATAAAACCATCCGCCCGCTTGTTTGCCTCAACCGCATAGCGTAAAAGTATGCACGCCCTCAACGAATCGGGAGAGCATCGGTCATCGTACATCCATTGCGGCTCATCTTCATTACACAACACCGAATAGACCAAATTAATACAAGTTCACACATAAAGTTCATACAACAGTTAAATGCAACAAACAAATAACTCTCTAGCTAAAGCATTTAAATGCAACAACAAATGCGATCAAGATCGCGACTAAGGTAACAATTGATCCAACAGCATAATGATACCAAGCCTCACTATCGTGGCATATTTTCTAATCTTTCTAATCTTCAAGCGCATTTTCTCCATCTTGATCTTGTGATCATCGACGACATCGGCAACATGCAACTCCAATTCCATCTTCTCCCCTCAATTCTTTTCAATTTTTCTTTCAAGTACTCGCTTTCTCTTTCAACTAAATTTAACCTCTCGAGCAATAGGGTCGGTTGGAATTTCCGGTTCACATACCTCCTAGATAAAAATATCTATGTCAACTTGATGGGCATAATTTGTCATAAACACGAAATGCAACAAATAGTTTTAAAAGAGAATATACCACATCCGAATCATAACAAGGACGAGGGCCGACGGGACGGATATCAAAACCATGGCACTATGTATAACAAACAACGTCTGGGTAAGATAATTATTATGCGGTAACTATATATCCAAATCACACAAACATCAATTTTTTATATAAAATTTCATGAACAAGAGGCTCACCACAAGGTGGTGCCGGCGACGGGACGGTGCAGGCGATCGACGGTGGTTACGACAGAGATTTAGAAGGCACTAAGTAAACCACACCTACATATGCAAACTAAGTGTTATTTTGACCTCAAATTGCATATAAATCAAATACTAGCACATATATATATTTCCTCTCAAATTACTAAACTCACAAATTAATAACTATATAAAGCATTGCAAGAGCTAATCTAGCAATGAGAGATGAAAGGACAAAGTTGCTAACCTTTGTGATTACTTGAATGGATGGGGGCCTTCAAATCTTGACAAATTTTGGGCAAAATGTGTGATGAGCTCGAGGGGAGAAGAGGAAGAACAGAGAGGAGAGGAGAGGGGAAAGGGGAAGAACAGAGCGAAATTTGGGACGAAGGGTTTATATGCAGGAGGACCTATAGTACCGGTTCGTGGCACGAACCGGTACTAAAGGTGCCGGAGGGGGCCCAGATCGACAACATCCTGCCACCACCTCATTAGTATCGGTTCGTGGCACGAACCGGTGCTAAAGGTTAGCCACGAACCGGTACTAATGAGAGCGGCCCGGCTAGCCGTTGGAACCGGCACTAATGTATACATTTGTGCCGGCTCTAATACAAACCGACACTAATGTGCTTCACGTTTGACCCTTTTTCTACTAGTATTAGTGTCGCCGGGTGGATAATATCATGCGCTGATAGCAAAGGGCTCATAGCGGCATAGCCACGACGCTTGGTCAAGAGACAATCACCTTAGGCCTTGTTTGGTTAATCCCCCTCAATCCCTGCCAATCCCTTTCAAATCCACCTCAAGTGAACAAAGCCTTAGTGGGTGCTATATTTTCTTCGAGCAAACTACTCCACTTTACTGATAATAATAAACTAAAGTATTACTCCTTCCATTTCTTTATGTAAGGCGTATTATTTTTGTCACGGTGATCAAGAGACATAATTATAGATAATGTAAGACAAAATTACCCTCGGCTAATTAGTTTATTATCAGCAAGTAAATCATTTAGCCTAAAAAAGGAATAGATACACGCAATCAGGAGAGAGATATTTTCTTTTTTTCTCTACAAGGGAATATACATGCAATCATGGGAGATATACTTTCTTTTTTCAGGAGGGTTGAAAATGGAATTATGAGAAATTAAAAGAAATACACCTTACATTGTGAAATTTTACTTAAAAGTAAATGTAGTGGTTATTTAAAGTTGTCAACTATAGTTTTACTTTTTGCATCTCGATATTTCACCAACTCAGTTAATAGAAAGTTTATTAGTTGCGCCTGAAAGAAGGACGGGGCGTTTTGTAGCCCGGGAGTGAACAGTGGATTATCCAAAAATATTAAAAGATTTAAAAGAATCCAAATTGTTTTGTGGTGAAAGATGCTTGAGTTCGTGATGTCCGTGCAAATATTCAACGCATTTGAACATCTGACGAGCTCTTAGCAAAAAAGGCAAATTTAGGGCACGTGAAAAGGTTTACTGTTATTGCACTGTTCGCACATGATTTTGTTTTCTTTTGCTAAGAGCTACTCAGATGTGCGAATGAGCTGAAACTTGGCACGGACATCACACACTCAAGCATCTTTCACCATAAAATTTTTGGAAATTTTCCAGTATCTGTTTTTGAATTTACTGTTCACAGGGTGTAAATGAGCCCGGGAGCCGAATTGCATATTCGCTGAAAGATTGGCATCTTCTTTTAGAGGCATCCGGGTAGATGTGTTGTTTCATGATCGTATGTTGTGACTCGATCTTTGTCCCGCAAATCTACTTTCTCCGTTTCATGTTGTTTGTAATTTTAATTTTGTCCAATCTTGAATTTATCTATATTTAACCAAGTCTAAAACAATATGTTACTATAGCATGAAAAGACTCGTACATCAAATTAATTTAGCGGCGTAGATATTGATATTTTTCTATAGATTTGATCGAATTTAAGAACGCATCTACTTTTTTCAATAATTCGAAATGGATGGAGTAGAATGCACCATACTAGAGAAAGAATAATAATCTTGAATCAATCGAAACTACTCCCTCCTTTCATCTATATAGGGTCTAATGCGTTTTTCGAGCCTACTTTGACCAAATGTTAAAGCAATAATATATGGCATGCAACTTACACGATGCATACCGTCAAATTCATATGTGAAAAGAGCTTCCAACAATGGTATAACTTTCACATTATATATCTCATATACTATTAATCTTGTCAATAGTTAAAGACGATCTTGAAAAACGCATTAGACTATATATAGATGGAAGGAGGGAGTACAGTCTTTTGCTTGTGATCGCAGGGGAGCCTCCCCCAGGCCCTAGAAAGAAGAATTAAACATCAGTACGGAGCTATACTAACCAAGTAGACCAGTGACTTAATCAAATGAAAGAAAATTGCAACGTCAAAGTCCAAAGTGGCAGGGGCGACATGACGATAAGCTTTTTTAATCACTCGATGGCATTGGATACTCTAACTTAGCTAGAGGTTAAAGTTAGTTTCTAGGCTCATGACTAACCCTGAACTAACTTTAGCCAAAGAGGTGTTTGGATGACAGGATTAGATGAACAATAAATGCACTAGGAGAACTAGTTCCAATTATCACCTCTTGGGTGGGATAGTTTTTTTTAGTAAAATGCAACTAGCTCAAACTAGCCCTCATATTTGAATACTTTAGAGTTATTTGAGTCTAAACTAGCTTAAACTAATTCTAACTCATGGATCCAAACAGGTCCATTAACTAACACGGATCTAATCTCCGTAGATGGGCATATCCGCCGGCGACCAATCGCAGCCCGTCACCTCCACCCATAAAGAAAACCAAAAGCGCGGTTGGGAAGCTGAGGCTCGACATCGGTCGCAGAGCTAGGCCATGCATTGCATGCATCATGCATATGAAGCTGGCGTGGCCATCACCGGTTGGGTTCCCGAGTCCTTGAACGGAGACGTGGTGCATTTCTTCAGCTAGCTTGTCTGCTCTTGGTTTGGTACTGCTTGGGTTGCCGTTTTGGGGCTTGAACGGACACCCCACCTCCGGTCGAGTTTACTATTTCCACCGAGGGAGTAGATGATCACCAGCAGCTAGTACTCCCTCCGTCCGAAAATACTTATCACAAAAATAAATATAAATTGATGCATGTAAAACTAAAATACGTTTAAATACATCCATTTTTTCAACAAGTCTCGTATTTTTAGACGGAGGGAGTACTACCTCCCTCGCGTGCCGATCCCTTCTTGCTCGACCTACGATCCTGGCTACTCCCTCAGTTCATTTGGTTTTTATCTTCTAGTAGCAAAAGAAGGATTTTGTTGTTGCCCGAATATCCAGCTAACATCAAATTTTTAGACATGTCAAAGCAAACGCTTTTAACGGCAAATTATGTTTGCCGATAGTGACAAGTTCAGTTGGCGAACGTGGCAAATCTGCCTTGGGTTTTCTTTTTGTCTAGAAATTGCGGTGCTCGCCAACTAAGTTTGTCATCCTCACGCCAACATAAATTGTTATGAAAAATGTTCGATAAAATCTGACAGCAGATTTTTTGATTATTTTCCTCCGTCCATCCCTAGCAAGAAACGAAGGATTTGTTATTTTTTACCAACTTCATTTGTAAAAACTTCAAATTTTCTCTAAATTGAAAACTTTAAGCAGTATTCCCTCCTTTCCAAATATGATGTATTAGACATTTTATAAAAAGTAAAAGTTTGTAAACTTGGTCAAGTTTATGGGGAAAATGCAGCGGATGGTAAAAAAACACACCATTTAAATATCATGGGGATATGCTTTTTCGACAAAGTTAATATGATAATATGAAGATTTTATGGAAAAATTAAGATGATACCAATTACACCCGGTCTCTACAATGACATAATATCAAGACCTAGTCAGACACATTGAGGATGCACCAGAAAAATGTAAACTGGAGAAAAAGGAGAGTCGGCGGGGCCTATGTCACACAACAAGCAAACAATCAGCAACATCATCCACCGCCCTCAATAACACATGAACTACGACACAAAAGTTTTCCAGAAGCAATGCCTTCAGGAGGGCAGGGCGCAAGCGACTCTGTCGCCGGATCCAAGCAGTGAAGGTCGGATCTAGGATTTTTCACCCCCGAAGAACACACCTGAAAAATCTTCAAAGCAATGTCTTCGAGAAGAAAACGACATGTAAACACCACCACTGCCAGGTGCAGCCATCGAATGTCAAACCTAGGTATTTTACCCCCGGAACTTGAGATCCGGTACTTCGAGGAGCACCACCAAACCGAAGTTACCGTGTGTTACGAACACCACTTGTTGAAGAAGACGATGATGTATGGAGGGGAACATCCATACATCATGGTCATGGAAAATTGAAATCGGAACCATTCCATGGCATACATGCTCGGAGACAGCGTGGGACAACACCACACAACGATTCATGCCAGATCTGGGGAGGCCCAAATTCGCCGCCATTGGAGCCGGACAGGAACACATGAATTGGGACTAACTTGGAAAAGAGAAGACAGAAAAGGTGTATCCAACAACCTCACTCATATGTTGGAATTCCTCCAAGCCAAATGTGGAGAAAATTCAGTACCATGTGAAATCGAACAATCTAAGGGCTCCTTTGATAGAAAGGAATTCCATGGGATTTTTAAAGGATTTGGATTGTTAGGAATTTTTCCTATGATGGTCGTTTGATTCGAAGAAGTGGAATCCTTACGATTTTTTCCATAGGATTCATTTGTACTACTACATTTTGAAGGAAACATTCCATCCACTCAAACCTCTTTATATTACTCCTATTTCTTTGTTTTCCCTGTGCTATCAAACACTCTTTCCCTTTTTTATTTCCTTTTAATAAAAATGGTTGTGTGCATCATGATCATGCGGAGGCCGGGGTCTTTCCCCTTTTTGAAAAAAATAAATAAATCAAACACTCTTTCAAATCCGGTAGGATACAGGAGGACATGAGTACTGTATTTTTATGTTTTCATGTTAAATGCGTTTTGAGAGGATCCTACGAATCAAAGAGGTCCTAAACATCAACCCAAACAGTCTTATCTTTTATAGGACGTCCAGATAAAAGCAGCTCTCACATAAGATAACCTTCCTTCAAATTCAACCCCTTTGGCTCCAAAGCACGGCAGGAACCATGTAGTACCAGTACCACGGAACATGTCCAAGTGCAGCGCAAAAGTCCAAATGAATGAAGCTGCAGAGAGGGGACAGCCAGGGCGATGATAACCTGATAAGTTTGTTTAATCCCTCGACGGGCAATTGTTTAACAGCGACATAGCCCCCCCTTCCACCGTGGATCGGCACATTCCCAACGCCGCGTCGTAATATTCCGGCCCCCGAACGCCGGCGACCAATCGCAGGCCGTCACCGCGACTCCTCCACCGATAAAACTACAAGAAGCCGACGCTGACCCGCCCCGCGGCTTAACCTAGGATCTGCGAAGCTGCGGCTCGACATTGATCGCAGATCTTTTGTCTTGGTCTTTCAGAGTAGCTGGTTTGCGGTGGGCATGGTGATGGAGGTGGAGGCCGACATGGAGCGGGTTCTCGGCGGCTTCAGCCTCCGGCTCAGCGAACGCGACGACAGCGATGGGAGCGGCGGCGGCCGGGGAGGAGGAGGGCACGACGAGGCCGACGGCAGCGGGGGCGCGGTGAAGGAGCGGATCGCGCGGGCGCTGCGGCTGTACAAGGAGTCGAGCAGCGGCGGCGGCGAAGGCGGCGCGCTGGTGCAGGTCTGGGCGCCGGCGCGGGACGGGGAGCGGCGCCGCGTGCTGGCCACCCGCGGGCAGCCCTTCGTGCTCCCGTCGCGGTGCCGGCGGCTGCTCCAGTACCGGACGGTGTCGCTGACGCACGTGTTCGCCGTCGGCGGCGGCGGGCAGGGCGAGCGCGCGACGTGGGAGGAGCGCGGCCTGCCGGGGCGGGTGTTCGAGGCGCGGGCGCCCGAGTGGACGCCCAACGTGCAGTTCTACGGCACCGGCGAGTACGCGCGCATGAGCTACGCGCTCATCTACGACATCCAGGCCAGCCTCGCCCTCCCCATCCTCGACCCCGCCCACCCGCGCCGCTGCCTCGCCGTCCTCGAGCTCGTCTTCACCGCCGCCCCCGCCGCCCGCTTTGCCGCCGAGGCCCACAACCTCTGCAAGGCCCTCCAGGTCACCCATCCGCCCATTCGTCCCTCCTCTACCTTCCCCCTTGCATTCTCGCTCCACCATACAAACCACTACTCCTTGTGTGTACAGCCGCCATGAAAATGTTTAGCTAGCTAGGTAGCCGCCATGAATCCAAAAAGCTTCCAAGATTAACATTTTCTGCCATTCTATGCATGCAGGCCGTGTCATTGAGAGGCTCGGAGATCTGCCACCCAGTGCCACCGACCGAGGTGCGTGCCGCGACTTGCGAACCATGGGTTCGTACACACTTTCTCTATTACATCTTGCTCTTTCGGATGAACTCAATAGAGTCGTAATCACATGAACTTTGGAAACAAATTTTGTTTTGTCATACAATCCATTCATGTTCATCTACCACTCTACCAGTCCCAACTTCCGAAGCCATCTCTTAATTATGAACAACGCCTGATGTGCAGATATGCAACTCAGAGGCGACTCGGGCGGCCATGTCGGAGGTGTCGGAGCTGCTGGCCGCCGTCCGCGAAGCCCACGAGCTGCCGCTGGCGCAGGCCTGGGTCAGGTGCAAGCAGTGCACACGCACGGACGTCGACGACGACGGCCAGCATTTCTCCCTGACGACGGCCGGAGCCCCGTTCCGCCTAGGCACGCACTACGGCGGCTTCCGCGAGGCCTGCGCCGAGCACCACCTCCGGCGCGGCCAGGGGCTCGTGGGCGAGGCGGCGGCGGTGCGAGGGCCGCGCTTCTGTGCCGACGTCGCCAGGCGGTCCAAGGACGCCTACCCGCTCGCTCACTACGCCCGCATGCACGGCCTGGCCGGGTGCCTCGCCGTGCCCCTGCGGCTGCCGCAGTCCGCCATGGACGTCGGCGACGACGACGGCCAGGTAGAGGAGGAATGCGTGGTGCTGGAGTTCTTCCTCCCGCCGGACTGCAGGAGCGCCGGGGAGCAGAAGGCCATGGTGGACGCCGTCGCAGCTACGATCAGGAAGGAATGCTCCGGCAATCACCTGGAGGCGACGAGCGACCTGCAAGATTTGTTCTTGGAGGCCGTTCTTACCGATGATGACACTGCCCATGAACTGAACGATCGTGGGGGCTATGATACCAATGATTCAGACGAGGAGGACGGCGATCAAGCAGGAGGCATCCATGGCGCGGACCAAAGTGGAGCCGAGGATCGTGAACCGCCACCGGAGACGAAGAAGAAGAAGACCGGAAGGAAGGCCGGGAGACCTGTCAGTCTTAAGGAGCTGCAAGGATACTTCTCAGGGAGCCTGAAAGATGCTGCCAGGAGCCTCGGCGGTAAGAACATTTTCAACACCAAATTAACCAAGATGAACACCACAACGAATTTACTCCGAACCAAGTTCATCGAAACATGTCGATAATTTGGCATTCGTAAATTGAAAGGTTTAGTGTATGAGGCAACTGAAACTCTTGTTCTACAGTGTGCCCGACAACCATGAAGCGCATCTGCAGGCAGCACGGCATATCGAGATGGCCATTCCGGAAGATCAGCAAGGTGAACCGTGCCCTCGGCAAGATCAGGGCCATCGAATCGGTGGATTGCTCACCGAAGCCGACTGCTGCTTCTTCTTCCACCTCTCGCGGAGCTCCAGCCCCTCATCTGCCATGCTTGTCAAGTGCTCTAGGAGAAGATACCTCCTCCCAGGGCTCAAGCCAAGACCCCCCTCCTCTCAACAAAACCACATTGCCCAAGTCTCTGTTGCGGCGCAGCAATGGCGCGGCAGGGGAGCTGGTGACCATCAAGGCGAGCTACCGAGGGGACATCATCAGGTTCAGGGTGCCGTGCTCCGCTGGCGTCACGGAGGTGAAGGGGGAGGTGGCCAAGAGGCTAGGCCTAGATGCCTGCGCCTTCGACGTCAAGTACCTCGATGACGACCATGAGTGGGTGCTCCTGTCCTGCGATGCCGATTTCCAGGAGTGCCTTGATGTTGCCCCGGGCCTGCCGGCGTCCGCGGCTGTGGCTGCCGGAGCCGGAGCGGTGTCTCCTGTTGTCAGGCTAATGGTGCAGGAGGTAGCTGATAACCATAGGAGCTCTTGTGGTAGCTCAGACTAGCCTTACTTCTGCATGCCTTAACCATACAACTGTTACTGATGAGGCTTTGCCACTTCCTTGACGTGCGTCGGAGTCAGGTAGAGATTTCAAAATTCTGCAGATTCACTTTGTAACTTTGTATACTCACGGTACATTATTTGAATAATGATAGAAGGGATGGAATTTTATTACTTGGAGAGTATTTTACATGCAGTGACAGTTTCAAACTAATTTGATCATCTCCTACCACATGGATTCATGGAAGAAGGATCCTTTCCTAAGTGGCTTCAGTAGATCAGTTAAGAGGCAAAATTACAAAGACAGCATGCAGACCCAATCAAGCAAATGGGGCTTTGCATTTCATACAACACGGATTTCGCCGCAGGACACCCATGGTAGTAATCTGGTACAGCCCTAATACAGTTCTAAGGGGCAGCAAAAATCTGCTATTGCACGACGAGTTTATTGTTCTGTGTCAATCCCTCGCCGGTAATCGGGTATTCTGATGACAGTTTCCACTCCCCGTCCACCAAGAACTTGATTTCGTAGCTTTATTATGCACACAAACATATGAAGATGATTTATTTAATGAATCAGAGTGAGCGTGGCAGCATCGCAGAACTGATAAAACATACCTCCCAGGTCTAAGCCTCAGAATCGCAGAGAATCTCGCATAATCCCCTGAATATTCTCTCGACATTGCCTCACCATGTGACCAGCCATCGAAGGAGCCCATAATTTGCACGTTCTGGTATGAATTGTATACACATGGTGAGCAAGAACGAAGCAAAACGAGAATGAGGACAAAAGCAGAGGCATAAGAATGTATTTCACAAACTGAAAGGACAAATATAGCAGTGCAAGATGTTATTCTATATAATCATTCAGTAAAAAACATTTGTTTACCTCAGCCATGCCAACCCAATGGACAGCGATTTCTCGAGGTCTTAAAGACTCGATGTCCTTTATCTGTACCATAACCTTGTCATGGACAGCTGCAGGAAAGCAAACACTAGTATTATCAGTCAGCCGATTTCACATAAAGTCTAACTTAGAGCATTGCATGCTTGTATGAAACAAGGTAATATTTTAATACAGCTCTGGATACTGTTATGCTACTAGATGACACAAAAAAGGGTATTATGAACATTTGTTGGCCTGGCACTGCTTAGCACATTTAACTATTATTATTGGCATGCCAATTTTCCTTACACGAAAAAGGGATGAGAACACACTAAAGACTGCTCTGCATATTTAGCTGCTGTAAGGCTGCAATAAGCATGAAGTTTCTCCAATATTATTAATGTGAGGACAGAAATATATCGATGACGAAATTTAGATCTGAGAAATCATAAAATGCTAGCACTCAGAATATCAGATCCAGTTATAATAACCATAAATGCACTTGGATCTCACTGTCAACCTACCTACTTTGCATATCAGATATCCATATCACAACTCACAACATGACAGTGAGAACTACAGTTATAAATGACAAAGGATCGTCACCATTGCCTGCTTAGGGACACTAGGTATTCCATGCCAGTCAACAATGATGCTAGCGGAATTGTGACTTCCAGTATGCTGGAATTTATAGTTGACTTATTATGACAACCAAACAGATCAATACAACAAAGGATCAATTTGTTTAAGTGAATTAGATATGTTTTTTTTACAGTGGGTAGGCCACAAATTTCAGGTCAATACCTAGGGAGTTCTTTAACAAACTGGAACAATCCCACCGGCCTAAGACACCAAACCTCAGTTCCATGACCTACCTAGCGTTGCACTATAATATGTAGAAATTTAACAACAGATCAACAGCAAATAAATGTTTATTTCCAATGGATTGTACATGGACCACGACTAATCAACTCAAGTACTGTCTATTCAATCCTATGGAGATATGGCATCAAGGATAGGCATTCATCATTCGGCTTGAATTCAGTGGGCCACTTCAAGGCAAAGTTTGTTAAGTGAGCTGCCATACTATTGTCAAATGTCTTTGCAAAACAGGTAACAATGACAAATGTAATGATGGAGAGCATCAATCATGCCGACAGTAGCTCTTTCTGCTAAATTACCTTCTAATCTGGAGAGAAGATGAGACTGAATATATTTTCCATTTACCTTCCTTGACCCTGATGGAACATCAAAATTAGCAATCTCTTCAGCTAGGCCAACCAAAGCCTGTGGACATAAAGAAAGAGTTAAGACGCACAAAGTTTTCCAGTACAAACATCAAAGGTGGTGGTTACTTACATGAGCAAAAGACGATATTGAACAAAACCAGTAAAGAAAACATAGTTATATACATGCAGTACTGAGGAAGACAAATCTAAGAGCTTACAATATTGTGCAAAGTGAAATCAGCATAATTATAAGGGGGGTTGATCAGCAACAAACCATTTACCAAACAGTCACCTTAAAAACTGTGCAGTTTGCTTTTGAATGATCACAGAAAGGACCAAACATGTATTTTGTTGATAAACAGGACACAAAAGGGGGCCAAAACAATTGGAACACGTGACCACCGGACAACATCTTGAGCCAATCCAATTAACTATGCATAACAGTTAAACAATCCGAAAAAGAAAATGCTAACCTGCAGTTCAAGTTCCAAAACAGCAAGTTCACTTCTGAACTTTACAATTGCATCATCCTTTATTTGCGACTGTAGAACATAAGATCTAGTCAGTAATGACCTAGCACTATTAAGAGAGATGGTATCATGCGACTTTTACATATCAACTCTATCCCGGGCTGCTGTCTACACAAAACATACTTTTCCCACAAAACCTCATTGGTCCGTGATAAGCTTAAGTTGGAAAACAGTTATGCCGCTTCTAACATATAACATTTCAGATTTTTATATTAATGATCACTGATAATTTTCTTGCTGAGTTAGCAGACAGTGTCATGTGAACTGACAATTGTAACATGCAAGTAGCAGAAGAGTTCTAGATGCGACCCTTCCCCGGTTAAAAAGATCACCGTATCTGACCTACATCGCAATTCACAAATCCGGCCTGGATAGACGGCTAATTTTGAATCTAAAGGAGCAGGTCAGTGGTTTGGTGGTAGCCTCCTCACATACCCAGGTTAGAGTCCTAGGACCAGCTTGGGTCAGAGCTCCTGGCATATATATTATGAAATAAGAAATTATGAATGTATATATGCAGTTCTTCAACAGAATAACGAACTATTCCTCAGAAGGCCAGTCATACAACACCACACTTTACTATGAATCAAGTAAATTCAATGTATGGTTTATGATTTCAGTAATAGAACCTGTCTCTTGAGAAACCGGTTCAGCTGGTTTGCTTCACTTAGCTTTCTCAAAAGCTTACTTCGTTCTTTATCAGCCAAAAGAGATTTCAACTGCAAAATAACGAGAGAAGATATATAAATCACCGCTGCCTCTTTTAACAGATCCGAAAGCATCACGTGTGGCCAACATTACATAGCTTAAGCACCCACATATGCAAGCATGATTGCTTTTCCCTTTTCACAAGTAGTATTAACTAATATGTGTATAACCATTTCGAGAGGTACGAGAACAATTCTAGCCACATTTCATTTAGACAGAGTGTGTCAACATGCAGTTCTTTAGTAAACACAGAGGAACAGCTAATTTCATGAGTAAGTGGTACATGTGCTCAGAATGATTAACTTCACATGTGAAACGATATAATACCGAGTTTGACTAATACCTGGTCTGAGGTAAGCTGCTCACTAGTCTGCCCTGATGAAGACGATGTCGAACTCGATGGTGCAGGCCCATTCTCTAAATTCAAACTTGCTGCGAAAGATCTCCAGCGTGAACGTCTGCCAACAACTGGGCTGATGGGATACACCCCAGTGGCGACCTTGCAGCATCGGCTAGAGTTTGTGTAAGCTGTAAAATAGCAGAGAACCCTTCCTGGAATCCATTGCTTATTGCCCGCGCGCTTACTCGGACATACGAAGTTATACTCCCTACCCGCATTCCTTGTCAAGAAAATCAACATACCATGTCAAATTAACTCAAGAGAGACAACGGAAACCGCCACATTTTGTCGGATTTCCCTTTTGAATTCAGCATCTGAACAAAAGATGTGTGCACAACCCACAGCAGAGCCTACCTCGCGGTGAAACTGGCAGTCAAGCATTCCATAGCAATTCCTGAAGAAAAACAATAGTAAGAGACATCCTGTTAGCAGTCAAATTCAGTATATCTTCCACTCAAAACTGTGAACAGAAGTACAAATCTCCGGCGGCCGGTAACTTCATCTTCTCAAAGCGTTAGAGAACAGCAGCGACAAACTCCTAGACTGACGAAACTACAAGGGACCGACGCTCCTTGCCCTACTGACGGAAAAACCTCACTGTTCGTTTTGAACAGCAGCGTCAGACTCCAAGGCTGACTCAGTAGTCCATTTCAAGGGAGACCCAGAACCTCCAGAGCTGCGCCCCCCATGGATCAACTCCTATCCCCCAAACAAGCGAGGAAACGCACGCGGAAATCGGGACAGAGGCGGCCACCGCGCCCAATCGCGACAGGAGCTCGGCACGAATCGGCCCGCTTTGTGGGGAATTAAGCGGAGGCCTAGAGACGAACCTCGCGGAGAATGCCGGGAGCTTGGGACCGGAGCCCCGGAGATCGAACGGCGGCGGCGGCGGAGGAGGAGGAGGAATCGGAGTGGAGTAGGGAGGCGAGGGCGAGGAGCTCGTAGTTCTGTTTCTGTGTGCGTGCGCTTCGCGACTCGCGAGGTTGCGGCCACGGATTTATTCATCTTTTGCGCTTTATTTTTGGTTTTGGCTGTTGTGCGAGAAGGCCCCCTTGAGATATCTTATTCAAGATGAGGTCCCAGCCGACCAGGTCGATTTTGTCGATTTTCGAGTAAATTACGCAAAACCACCACTTTGAAGGCGTTTGCAAAAACCACTACAATACATTTTTTTGCAGAAAACACTATGTCTTCGGTAATCTTTTTGCAAAAGACACTGATCGGCGGATCGGGCTTAGTTAAGTGAGTTTATGATAGATGGGGCCCGTTTTTTGCCTACGTGGCATAACTGTTTAGGTTTAATGCGAAAAGCCCCCTAAATTTTTTTCCCCGCTTCCTAGGCCCATCCCGACCACGACCACACACCCGTCCCACGGCCACCCCCATCCCGATCCTGGCAGAGGCCCCCGTCGCCGTTCCTGCACCGAGGGTGAGGCACATGACGCCGCTCGTGGTCCGCCCCCCCCCTCGCCGAGGAGCGGCCTTCCACCATGCACTGGCGAGGGCGAGGCATGTCGCCGAACCATGCGCCGGTGATTTGACGGAGCCGGCCCCCGCCTTTCCTCCCTGTGGCGCCGCCATCATGCCTCAACCGGATCTCGCCACATCGGCCTCCACCTGCCCCCGCCCGGACCGGATCAGCAATAGGGCGGGCTGCCATTCTCGACGCTCCGGCGATCGAAGATGGCCGGACGTATGAAGCGCGACGGGAGCGGCGTCCTCGAGCCATCACCAGAACGCCTCCATGGTCGGGTGGAGCACGTGGGCCTTGCTCGCGACCGTGGCCACGACGAGCGGCCAAAAGTCGGCGACGGCGTTCTGCACCCACCGCCGCATTTACGTATCGAGAAGCGGGGCTAATTGCTTTTTCGTTTTTGATTTAGGGGTGTCTATGTAAAATTCTAGGGTCTAGTTTGTAATTTTAGATTAAAATCTACCTGGCACAAAAAGTCATGCCACGTAGGCAAAAAAACGGGCCCCATCTGTCATAAACTCGCTTAACTAAGCCCGATCCGCCGATCAGTGTCTTTTGCAAAAAGATTACCAAAGACATAGTGTTTTCTGCACAAAAAAATGTATTGTAGTGGTTTTCGCAAACCTTGCCTTCAAAGTGGTGGTTTTGTGCAATTTACTCTCGATTTTCAGGCCATCGTGTTGAAAAAAATGAAAAACAATGTGCTACAATTTTCAATCCTTTCGAACTTGGCTTGGTGGAAGCCAGTCAGCAAGACCGAGAAATAGGACTATCTGATTTGATTCGTTTTTGTTTTCGCTAGCCATGAAATGATCATCTTTTGGATGATCATTTTGTCGACAGTTGCTCCTATTACACTTGTGACACACTCCTTTCTCAAATTATCTAAAATTCTAGATTTCGTTCCGAACTACTCTATGTTTTATCAAGTCTCCCC
Source organism: Aegilops bicornis (assembly GCA_021605145.1). NCBI lineage: Eukaryota > Viridiplantae > Streptophyta > Magnoliopsida > Poales > Poaceae > Aegilops > Aegilops bicornis. The sequence continues at coordinate 130,894,021 of CM038674.1, read as the reverse complement.
CCTTTTTTTTAGATATCTACTATGTTCGGTATCTCACAAAAAATAATTTACTGTCAGAAACCTACAACTTCAAATAGCTTTTGTGTTTTATTATTTTGTTTTGAATGTTGTGTGCAAGAAGGGCCTTTTGAGACATAGGGGGCTATTCTCGATGAGCCCCCTGAGTCTACACTGCACTGCATTTAAAGGCGATAGGAGGTGAATTGTAAGACTAAAAGCAACAATTCGGCTTTTGACGAGTACTACGAAGCAAAGCTTGAACAAAGTGGCATCCTTTTCAGGCCATCATATTGAAACGATGTGCTATAGCTCCAATACTCAAAGTGCTTTCATCAAGAAAAGGAGTATCCATGATAACTTCATGTACGTCTGCAACTTGGCTCATTGGCTGCACCGCAATAAAGCTCTATCCTTGCTATTCAAGCTGGACATCAAGAAAGCTTTCGACTCTGTGAGATGGGATTATTTAATGGATTTACTTCGTCACCACCAGTTCCCAAGCCGGTTTCGAGATTGGGTCTCCGCCCTCCTTTCCACGGCCTCATCTAGAGTTTTGGTAAATGGTGTTACTGGTGATCCAATTAAGCATGGGCGTGGTCTTCGGCAGGGGGATCCTCTCTCCCCTCTGCTTTTTGTCCTCACTATTGACCCACTCCATCACATCCTCGCCAAGGCTACCGATCAAGGCCTTCTGCATCCTCTTCGTGGTCGGCCCATTCGTGCATCCTTGTATGCGGATGATGCTGCTATCTTTGTTGCGCCGATCAAGGAAGATATCCACTTCTTGGCTTCGACTCTAAGCTCCTTTGGGGAGGTTACCGGCTTGGTCACCAACTGCGCCAAAAGCCTTGTGGCACCCGTTTGTTGCGGCAACATCAACCTTGACGACGTTTTGCAGGCCTTCCCGGCGGTCCAGACTACCTTCCCCATGCGATATCTTGGTCTTCCGCTGTCGGTCACAAGACTAAAGCGTATCCACTTTCAGTATTTGGAGGACAAGCTGGCTGGAAAGCTTCCACCTTGGTCGGCTATGCATGTAGCTACGCCGAGGCGCATTGTTTTGGTCAAGGATGTGCTCACTGCCATTGCCATTTACCACCTAACGCCTCTTGACCTTCTGGTTGAAGTGATGAAGAAGATCGATAGCCTCCGGCGTGCCTACCTTTGGGCGGGTTGTGATAAGATGACCGACAGAAAGTGCAAGGTTAATTGGGACCTCGTCTGCAAGCCCAAGATTTATGGTGGACTAGGAGTGCTCAACCTCCAGAAGTTTGCGACCGTGCTACGCTTGCGTTGGCTCTGGCACGAATGGGATGATCCACCTAAGAATTGGTCTGGCTCAGGAACGCCTTGTACTAGCAACAACAAAGATCTCTTCGCCGCTACCACACAGGTGTGCATCGGAGATGGAAACAAAGCTAAGTTCTGGGAATCTCCATGGCTGGACGGCCTCCGGCCTAAAGACATTGCACCAAAGATTTTTGAGTTGTCAAAAAAGAAAACGTGCCTGGTCAAGAAAACTCTTGACAATAACCTTTGGATCAGCCATATTGACACTCAGCAGGGGCTAACCTTGGCTCATATTCAGGAATTCACAACCCTGTGGGGGATGCTTGCTGATGTAACCCTCAACCAGGGAAGCCAAGACACCATAACTTGAAAGTTCACAAACAGTGCGAGTACTCCGCCTCCTCGGCTTACATGGTGCAATTTGCCTGTCTCTCCTTTGTCCAATGAATGCTACAATCTGGAAGATGTGTCTCTCCTTTGTCCAATGAATGCTACAATCTGGAAGATGTGGGCTCCACCCAAGTGCAAATTTTTTGCTTGGTTGATCTTCCAAAATCGTGTCTGGACAATCGATCGTTTACTGCGGCGAGGTTGGCCAAGCTGCAATTTGTGCCCTCTCTGCAAGCAAGTGTAAGAATCTGTTGCTCACCTCCTATTCTAATGTAGGTTCACTGTTTAGATTTGGACCGAAATTTGCACTTGGCTTGGCATCCTTGATTCCTCACCAATGATTTGGCCTCATGAAGACTCAATTAGAGATTGGTGGCTCAAGGCGGTTAATGGTGGAGGTGGCTGCTGGAAGGCCATCGCCTCCTTGATGATGCTTGTCTCGTAGGAAATTTGAAAGGAGCGCAACGGAAGAATTTTTCAAAATGTCTCTGCCCCGACCTCCATTGTTATCGCAAAAATCAAAGAGGTCCATCTCTGGTCTTTGGCGGGAGCCAAACAGCTTAGTACTGTTATGCCGCGAGAGTAGACCTTTTTCTTTTTGCCGCCTCGTGGCTTATGTCTAAACCTTCTTCTTAACCAATGAAAATGGCAAGTCTTTTGCCTTGTTTCAAAAAAAATGTGCTACAGCTACCACTTGGTAGCACTTCAGGATTAACTGCAGCAGCCGAACTCATACCAAGGCATATCAGTAGAAGACAATTGCCACTAATCTTGCACTAGAATCCTCAATATGACATTCAGTCAAATCACGCAAAGGCGCCTCCGTTTCTGCAAAGTACAACCAACTGAAATCAGATATCTTCGCACCGATGTAAACCCGCACCACACAACCAAATAAGGCGAATGATCTGTCTCCTCCCGAGTCGGAACGCAGGAGAACACGGCAATGCATAGGTTCATGAAACAAGCGCAGCCCGCGGCACAGGGTTTGTCAAATTCTGGAGTCTAAACGGCTACTACGCCAAAAGAGCTGTACAACTTGCAACCAGGCATCACGATGAGGCAGACTCCAACAAACAGACCAGCTATCCCACCCGGAATTTAAAACCCCAAACACATAGTACTTGTTGCTTTTGGCACTACGAATCGAACACCTCGGGGTGAATTCTTCGCAGAATCGAGAAATTGTACTCCGCTACATCGAGTCTTGATGACGGTGGAGAAGGTTTGGCTTGGACCAGATGTAGCTGGAGACTTCTCGTGCCGCCTATGTGGACGAAGGGCCATGGTGCTGCGGCTTTCCTGATACTTCGCATCGTGATCATATCATCAGCTTCGCACTGAAATGGAGAGTTCAGCAAGGAAGACCATTAGCAATGAGAAATGGTTTCAGCTAAGGATGTTTAGAGATGGCAATGGCTGTGCTTTGCTATTGAAAAAAGATGACATGATGTTGATTCAGCTACAAGGTTTGCACAGAAGACTAGATAAAGAATCTAATGCATCAGGACACCATAACATTGTCATCAGCTTCGCACCGAAGGGAGTTCAGCATGGAAGATCATTAGCAGTGAGAAATGGTTTCAGCTAATGCTGTCTACAGATGCCAATGGCTGTACTTTGGCTAGAGAGAAAAATAAGACATGGTGTTTGATTCGGCTACCAGCTTGCACAGAAAACTAGGTACAGAATCTAATGCATCAGGACACCATAAAAATAATCAGTGTACAGGACACAAGAATTTCACGTACCAGATCGGAAAGCATATCAATGGTGAGTACTGCGTCGAATTCATTGGCCTTCAGTGCTTCAAGAATGAAGTCAGCAGACACATCTGGGAACATCAGCGAGAGAGATTCCACCACGGCGAGATGGTTACCCGCGTGACTTGCCTCAGCAGCTTCTCCTTTTGATGATGACTCAGTATAGATGTTGATCTTTCCTAGGCTTTCAGCATAGTCATCAAAAGAAAGGGACTCTGGGAGTTGATACCCGGCAGACTTGTCCGCGGTCTCATTCTTTTCAGTCTCATCTACTTGCTTCTCAGGGTCCTTCTTTCCTTTCAAGCTTTCCATAAACGGAGACTTGGAGGCAGGCACGAAAGGAGTGGCATGCGGATTCAACTGAAAAGACCGCTCCATTGCTCGAGATTCAGCAGACCTATCAAAACAATCAAGGAAACATAAGTATTGTGCAAACAGCCGTGAACTCATGACTCATCAGTTATCATATTACTACACTTTGCATGCATATCAAATTATGTCGAGAATGTAACTCGTTCGCTCTGATATAAAAACACTTCAATGAGTGCAAAAGGGAATGCATTATTCAGAGAAAATTAGATGAAATCCATCTCCACATTATTCATCAGCCTAAGCTGACGATTCTTCATGTGAGTTATAATCCTCAGAATTGATAATATCAACATATAGTAGCTTGCCACAATACAGTACAGAGTACACTACGCATGGAGAACGTATCACGTCTTAGGTAAAATATACATCAATCAAAGATGATCAGATACTTTGGTGAGTGCAAAATGGTATTCATTATTCAGAAAAAAATAGATGAAATCCATCTCCACATTATTCCATCAGCGTAAGCTGTTGATTCTTCATGTGAGTTACGAGTTACGACCCTCGGAATTCAAAATATCAAAACATAATAGTTGGCCAGAATACACTAGAGAGTACATTGGGTGCGAAAAATGTATCACACCGTAGGTTGGGTATGCATCAATCAAAGAAGCTCACACACTGATATATAAGAGCCTACTTACTTACGGGACAGCAAACTTAGGGGTTTCATGCCATGGGTGCGCAATTCTATCTATGGACTGAGCAACAAGAACCTAGCTAACAGCAACTGGACGTTAAGTCTCTTTTAAGAAAAAAATACAGCAAGTGGATGCAGCTTGCACTTGATAAAAATGATTCCGCATATTAGTTCGGCATAACAGAGTAACTGACATCCCTTGGATACACGAAAGAAATTATCAACAGTTACAGGATATAACTACCTAATAAAAGCAGAGCAGGAATAGTATGCCAGAAAATCGTAGCTGAAACCCCAAATAAATAATACTATTTCATTAACCTACTGTATACAACTATACAAGCTCCAATGCAGGCACCCGAATTTTAACCAGCAAGTTACAACATTATCATCACATTCTCAAGGAACAAGCGCAGCCATTAATCTCACAGCAAGACTCAATCACAGGGATGAAGCAACTCTTAGCCCCGTACATACTGAACGAAAATAGAACACGACGGGGAATCGAATCTACTTCGTGATGCCATTCAACCGACCGCACCATCCATTTCAGCAAGACTGGGTCGCCGCGAAGCACGCCCGAATGCTAACGACTACGCAATCGACTACTGAGACCAGAGCAAGCTACCAGGAAGCATAAGCTCCCCGATAACCAATCTCGGGTTCCCGATCCCCCCGCTTCACCGGAAAAAATCCAGCACCAAGCGAGCGATTCCATGATCCCTCGGTCTCGCTTCGAATCCGCGACCATGAACCCCGCCGAAGCACCGCAAACACCCCCGCAACAGCAGGAAAGAATTCGAGCGCGACGAAGCAACCTAAGCTACCGCCGCCGCGCGCGGCGAGATTGCCCGGCCTCGCCGGGATCGCGAATCGAACGGGCGGCGACACAGCGAGAGGGGCCACCGGGGCGGGAGGGGGCGGCCGTACCTCGACGCCGACGGGGGAGCGGGGCGGGGGAATGCGCGAAACCCTAGGTCGGTCGCGCGTCGGTCTTCGTTCGTCGTCGCCGGCGTCGCGCTCGCTTCCGTCGGGCTGGAGCCAGGGGTGGGGTAATAAAGGAGGGGGGGGGGGGGAGGAAAGAAGGTGACGGGGGGAAGCCAGGAGGAGGGTGGGGGTGGTGGTGGGCCCCGCGCGACGTGGTGGGGGGACGTGGACCGTCGGATGCCGGTGCCGTTCGTGGATGGACGGAGGAGATGGCGTGGGCAGGGGTTTCCTCCCCTTCCGCTATTAATTGGGGGGTGGCTTTTTCTAGGAATGGCAGCGCGTTTTTGCTTTGGGGCAGAAAGAGGGGTGTGCATCACGCGTGTTTGCTGAGTGAATGAGTACTGGCACGCACAAGCAACATTCACGTGCCCCTCGTTCGGCTTGTACCATGGTGGTTCTGATATTTACCACATGGTCTTTTTTTTTGCGGGTGATGTTTACCACATGGTTATGGTGATGTGATGAGATTTCTGCAATCCGACGGCGATGATATCTTCGGATCTTGATCTTATTCGTTTTGATTCGCTGAAACGTCGAGGGCGGTTCGATGTGAATGCTACACCGGGTACAACCCTTCGGTTTGTTGAAATATTTGGTAGTAAATGCCTCGCATTGAAATTTATTTAGTGGTAATTGTTTCATTGCCAATGAATATCATCTATCTAAACTTGAGCCTAAATCTATTGAAATGTTTCTTTTTGGTTATGGAGCGAGTTCACAATCATATAGAATCCGTCGCAAATCCAAAGGCGTGTGTTCACCAGTGACGTGTAATTTGATAATTCTAATGACTCTCTAGTAGCATGAACGGGTCATCTTGAACAATAAAGTGCTCTCAGAGGAAAAGGGCTCCTGCCCAGGCTTCATTTCATCGAAACGAATATGGGTCATCCTGAACGAGCAAATGAGTTGTTGAAAATAATACATAGTAATGTATGTGGGCCAATGATCACACCAGGGCGCGGTGGATATTTCTACTTCGTAACTTTCACTTATGACTTGAGTAGGTAAGGTTATATATCTATTTAATGAAGCACAAGGTTGAGACTTTTGAAAAGTTCAAGAAATTTTAGAACGAAGACAAAATTTGTAGTGATAAAAAGATCAAGTTTCTATGATCAAATCGCGGAGGTGAATATCTGAGGCATGAGTTTAGTCAGCATCTTAGTGCTCGTGTGATTATTTCACAACTTACACCTCCTGGAACTACACAGAGGAATGGAGTGTCTGAGAGGCATAACCGAACTTTGTTAGACATGGTTAGGTCTATGATGTCTATTCACGATCTACCTTTATCCTTTTGGGGTCACGCACTAGAAACTGCAACTTATACACTAAAGAGAGCATGGTCACAGTTTATTAAGACAACACCGTATGAGTTATGACATGGGAAGAAACCCAGTTTATCGCATCTCAAAATCTGGGGTCGTGATGCAGATGCATACACAAAATGTTTACAACCAACCAAGCTCGAACCCAGATCAGACAAATGTTACTTTGTAGGTTATCTAAGGAAACAACCGGGTATTCCTTCTACCACTCATCCGACGACAGAGTGTTTGTTGCGAAAAATGGAGACTTTCTCGAGAAAGAATTTCTCACTAAAGGAGTGAGTGGGAGGATAGTTCTACTTGAGGAGATTAATGAACCTTCAGAGACAATTAGTAGGACTGAAGAACCGGAGGTCGTTCCATCAATTATTCCTACAACCGAACCACAAGTTACCACAACGGGAGTGGAGACTTCGTTGTAGTCTGTAACTGAACCGCGTAGGTCAAGTAGAGTTAGTGAATCACCTGAGTGCACTACAAAAAAAATACACTCCCGTGATGATACGTGTTTGTCACAGTAGGTCGCGTTTTTTGTCATGCATGTACATCGATGACAAATTTATGACAGAATCAAGATAGTCATACTTGTCTTTGTCGTAGAAGTGTTCCATGACATTACCAAAATTATCATCACGGAAGTGTCCACTTCCATGACGATAAATCGCGTGTCACGTAAATGCTTTCGTCAAGGGTGACCGACACGTGGCATCCACCGTAATCTTAACGCCGTTAAGCTATCGGGTCGGATTTTGGATCCGATAACCCTTTAACAGCCACGACCAATGCCGATTTTCCACGTGTAAAATCCTCATTGGCTGACGGATCCATGCGCCAGCTCCGCGCTGGCACGGGTGTCACTCATCCAACAGTCGAGATGGGCCTATGATATGTTGGCACGTGGACCGGCCCAAAAGTGGCCCACAAAGTTTAAATGGGCCGGCCCAACCGAAGGCCCATAAGATTTAGCGGACCATAATGGGCCGACCCAGCTAAAGGCCCACAAAATTTAGCAGACCATAATGGGCCGCCCAAATTAAAGGCCCACACGATTTTGCAGACCAGTAATGGGTCGGCCCAAATTTAAAGGCCCACAAGATTTTATGACCACAATGGGCCGCCCAGCTAAAGGCCCACAAGATTCTGCAGACCATAATGAGCCGGCCCATCTAAAGGCCCAACATTCTCTGTCAAATCGGCCCGTCAATGGCCTGACCTAAACTTGTCATCAACGCGGCCCATGGTCACTTCTGGCCCGTTAACAGTCCGCTAAGTAATTGGGCCGAATTACGGCCCGGTGTATTTTCGGCCTATTAAAGGTCCGGCTTCATTTGGGCCCATTTACAGGCCATCAAAACTTTTGGCCCATAAACGACCGTGAAGGATTTGGGTCATATTCGACCATGTCTGACATTCGGCCTGTTAGAGGCCCACTATAGATTTGGGCCACTTTCTACTGTTGTCATTTTCGGCATGTTAACGCCGGACGTAAACCATGGGCCATATGTGGCCCAACGTCATATCGGGCCCATTAACGGCCCATATAAAGATGACGATAATCTAGCCCGACCAAGTTCCTACTGTTAAAGGCCCGTGTATTAGGTCGGTATTTACGACCCGTCCAATTTCGGCTGTCAAAGATTCGCATCGCAAATGGGCCACCATTTCGCCTGCTAAGTCCAAAGGTTATTTGGCACAATCAGGGCCCAATCTCACTTTCGGTCTATTAAAGGCCCATGTTTTTTATGGGCTCGAGATATTTACACCTGTAAACGGCCTATTTTTACTGAGGGCCCAATTATGTTTAGGCCTGTTAAAGGCCCACTAGGGCACATGCCTACCAGAAAAATATGAAATCTTATGCTGATTTAGGCCCAGATATTTTTAGTGTGCTACATGCCAATTTCGGCCCGTAATCGTTTTTAGCCCAATTGAAATGGGCTCGACGAATGTTGGCATGTTGGGCTCCTACGAAGCTTTCGGCCGAATACATTACTAAGATAAACCTACACTATACAAAAATAGTGTCAGAATTATCGCAGCCTGTGGCGGCATCATAAATGTTGTATCACAACAAAATAAATTCCAACCATACAACAAAAGGCCTGTTGGCATAAAGTTTACGATCCTTCCGGATAAAAGCACCATCGGATGTATAGAAGCACGCATCATTTGACCCGAGTGCTAATGTTTCGGGTCAGAGAATCTGATGGAGCAAAGACGACCTCCACCTTTTTCCGCCATTGCTCTTGAACAACGGGTTTAATGTCCGATAGTCCGTTTCAAAACCATTCATATCTTGACGACCTTTCTCAACCACTATTCTTGTTTCCAAACAACGTCCGTTAGGGATTGGACTTGTGTCCGGAGCACATATATATCACTGCCTAGCAGGAAGATTTTGTTCAAGAGGGCGATTTGGACGAGGTTACCTTGACAACCAACCCGTAATTACGCAGAAGGTGCTTTTTGCCTTCGTTAGTGGAGAGATACCGACGACCGCAAAGACAGAGGTGACATTGTGCCTGTAGTAGCCTCATCACCTTCAGGTGGTTGTGGCTGTTCAATCATTTGTTCCATAGCTTCCTAAAGTTTGAACTTGTAGATTAGTGTACCAGATAAGTTACTAATGAGACAAAAACAAACAAAGTAGGTTAAACATTTATACATAACTTATTTTGGTGAACTACTGTAATACATTAGCATGTATTGTAGTGCCAACTACATAATAAAATCACTTTTGAAACATATGTCCATGTAGCATGCCTATTGTATTGTCTATTTCCTCACATTCGTTGACATCTAAGGATAAAGAGACATGGTTTAAAGTAGGATGAACATAGTATGACATCATTCATATCATGGGCAAACAGATATAAAACAAACATGCTATTTTATCATTGTGTGCGCACGTGAACATAACAACTAGATTACAGATCAAGACCAAAAGAATATCCTTCATCTCTTTTAAACCATGTAAGGTGAAATGATACGTTAAGACAACTGTGTATAAAAGTGAACAGAGTAATCGACGTTGGCTGCAAACCAAGTAGTTAAATGAACACATCACAGCACCAATCGGTTCAAGGCAGGAGGAGTAAGGACTTACATCAGCCGCTTGAACTGGTAGCTCATGCCCTTCATCTTGCCGGTGTGGCAATCCTTGAAGATTTGCACTGCATTCGATTCAGGTTCTTTTGGTCCGCACGGGCTTTCATCTCAGATTTGGAACAAGTCAATATAGATACGATAATATTGCACAAAAAAAGAAGGAAGTAGCAGCTATTTACAAGAGCCTCGCGAGCAGTGCAATATAGCTACGAGATCCTGTTGTTCTGTTGGAATTTCACTTTAGAACGGTTGATTTTGTTCTTCAAACAGTTAGCCTAGAAGAAGATACACTTGTAAGGCACATACATAAATACAAGTTCAATATGTGGTCTGATCAAATACATATAGCCTACCTGATACTTTGGATCAGACCAGTGTTTAACGAGGGCTGCCCAGTCTTCATCTGTAATATATTCCACTGGAGATGTTTGGGCGATTTCGTTGTTAGCCTTGCCTTCAAAGTGAGATTTTCTAAGGTGATACCGATACTGTCGCAGAGCAGACTGAAAAACATGAGTGCATGCTTGTTTAGTAGCATCATCTTTCGGATCCAACTTGAACCTCATTTGTTGAAAAAAGAATGTGAGTCTTATTAGGAGGAAGCTAGAAAGTATGGGACAGAGCAAGACAATATTATTAATTGCGATGAATAACATTACTTATGGATAGATGGTCAAGGAAGGTGTTAAACTGGGTATTGTCTTTCTCATTCCTGTACTGGATCCACGTTGGGAGGATACATGCATGACACCTAACGGCAGCGGCTGCCTCTGATACTAACTTGGCTGACTCTATAGCATCACGTGGCCTTTTTAAACCTGCCTCAAAATGGATCTCCATTCTTCCTCCTTTAGATTTTGTTAATCATCAAGCATTATCCCTGATGTTTGTTTCCGCTTGTGCCGTGGTGCTAGTTCAACAACGAATATGGAAAGTGTTAGTGTACATCAAACTGTGAGAGTACATATAAAGGAGCATGCAACTGCAACTTGACTCTATCAGGTACCGTCTTGGTGTTGATGCTCATGAGGTTCATCTAATCTTGCCAAGTCCTGTTGTGTCAGCAGTGCTTCGGAAGTAGTGTTAGGTGTGAAGGCAGCTTGGGAACTGGCCAGTTTTGGAGCAAACGAACGAGTAACTGGTTGAGATGTTGGTACAGTTTGTAGATTTAGCCGGTGGACTTGGACCTTCTACTGCACTATAAGTACCAGCAGAATCTCGACGGCAGAACCTTTTCCGCTTTCACCCGACGAGTAACAAAGACTCCCTACTATATTATTTTCCTTGCTCTTTTTTGACTTTGCCATGTCAAGCTGTACCCACAACACAAAATAATAAAATCACTCTTTAGAACTCATTGATGCATGATACAGACAAGCAATAATTTGATGTAAGACAATCGTATGAGGATGGAATATGTAAGAAAAATAGGACGGCATGACATATTCACAGCTACGATGTGCAAACTAAGCGTATGATTTTCAAGAAAATAGAAGTAATGCAAGCTAGACACCATATGAAAGATGCAACCAATATTACTCGCCAAGTTAAAAGTGTCTTGTCATAAGTGGCAATTCAAAATTAGAAGCAGTACAACGTAGAAATCAATGCAAGATGCAACCACTATCAAACTGCCATGTTAAAAGCGTCCAATCATGAGTGACTGATGCGGGATACACAATAGTAGTACTTTGATGTAAGAACATGGTATGATAGATAGATGCAGTGTATTCTAGACACAGAAAGCCATGTCATATGCACATGTATAACGTATAAACTCAAAGCAGTGCAATTTAATCAAAATAGAAGAAATACAGGCTAGACAACATATGCAACATGAAACCAATTATCACACTATCAACTTAGAGCAAGCACCTGCGTTGGTGGAGTACGGGAGATGAACTCATCATGTAGACTTGGGACTTCAACTTCATTAGCAGTAGCAGGCAAATCTAGAGAGTCTCTGTTTGCGTCGGTGCGGAGAACCACCAACATCCCCTAACTTACTCTTTTCCTTCCTATTTTCTGATATTGCCTTATGAAGTCAAAACCACAAGAAGATAATAAAATTAGCTCTGCATAACTAGTTGATGCATGATACAGGCGAACACTACTTTGATGTAAGGCAAGCGCAGGATAGGAGGATGGAATATATACAAAAAAGACATCGTTTCGTATTCACACGCATTTATAGGAGGATGGAATATGCATGAAAAAACAGAAGCGAAGGCATTTCAACAAAATTAGAAGAAATGAAAGCTAGGCACCATATGAACATGCAACCAATATCACTCTATCGTGTAAAACGTGTCTCTTCGTAAGTGCCATTTCAAGAAATTAGAAGCGGACAAGCTAGAAGACAATGCAATATGCAACCTACATCACAGTCCCAAGTTAAACGTGTCTTATGGGTAAGTGATCGCTGCAGTATAAGTTGTAAGCTACGCAGATGCAATTCAACATAATCGTAGCAATACAAACTAGACATCATACGGAAAACGCAACCACATATAACAGTTCCAAGTAAGAGCAAGCACCTGTGATGGTGGAGTAGGGGAGATGTTCTCATCATGTACACGTATGTTCTAGAAACAGGAACACATGTCATATTCACAGGCATTATGTGTAAAGTAAGCATATGCAATTCAAGTTAGAAGCAAGACAAGCTAGACATCATACGCAACATGCAACCACATATAATAGTGTCAAGTTAGAGCAAGCACATGTGATGGTGGAGTAGGGGAGATGTACTCATCATCTACATAGCTACGTTGACTGTCCAGCCTTGTGTTGTCTTACGAATCTTGTTGGGAGGATGGCGGAGTAGAATCTGTAGAGACCCCCTGTTTGAGTTGCTTCGAAGGACCACCATCATCCACTGCCGGACTAATTTCCTTCAGTTGTAATGATTTTGCATTGTGAAGTCAAACCGATAAGAAAAGGAATAAAATTCGCTCTTCAGAACTCATTCATGCATGATACTAACGAACACTACCCTGATGAAAGGCAAACACATGATGCAAGGATGGAATATGTATGAAAACAGGATGGTGTGACATATTCACACCTATGATGTGGTAACTAAGCAGAAGGCATTTCAACAAATTAGAAGCACTGCAAGCTAGACACCATATGAAAGATGCAACCAATATCACTCTGTCAAGTTCAAACTTTATGGTGTTTCAACAAATTAGAAGCAGTACATGCTAGAAATCATATGCAAGACACAACCAATATCATAGTGGCGACTTAAAGGTGCCTTATCATAAGTGACTGATGCGGGATATGCAAGAATAGTAGTCTGATGTACAAACAGGAACACATGTCATATTCACAGGCATTATGTGTAAAGTAAGCAGATGCAATTCAACAAAGTTAAAAGCAATACAAGCTAGACATCATAGCAACATGCAACCACATATAATAGTGCCAAGTTAGAGCAAGCACCTGTGATGGTGGAGTAGGGGAGATGTGCTCATCATCTACACAACTACGTTGACTGTCTAGCCTTACGTTGTCTTGCGAATCTTGTTGGGAGGATGGTGGAGTAGAATCTGTAGAGAACCTCCATTTCAGTTGCTCGGAAGGACCACCATTATCCAATGCCTTGCCAATTTCCTTCAGCTTTATTGATTTTGCATTATGAGGTCATACCGACAAGAAAAAGGAATATCATTCGCTCTTCAGAACTCATTCATGCATGATACCCATTTAACACTCTCGATGAAAGGCAAAGTCATGATACGAGGATGGAATATGTACGAAAAAATGGACGGCTTGACATATTCACACCTATGATGTGGTAACTAAGGTATAGGCACTTCAATAAATTAGAAACACCGCAAGACACCATATGAAAGGTGCAATCAATATCACTCGCCAAGTTAAAACTGTCTCGTCATAGGTATGCGTTCATCAAACTAGAAGCAATACATGCTAGAAATCATATTCAAGACGCAAACCAATATCACACTGCCAACTTAAAGGTGTCCCATCATAAGTGACTGATGTAGGATACACAAGAAGAGTAGTTTCATGTAAGAACATGGTGTGATAGATAGATATAGCATGTACCAAAAACAGGAAAGCGTGTCATATTCACATGTATCATGTGTAAGCTAAGCAGATGTAGTTTACACTAATTAGGAGCAATACGAGCTAGACACCATATGCAACATGCAACCAGATATCACATCGCTGGGTTAGAGCAAGCACTGTATGGTGGTGTAGGGAAGTGCGGTCTTCGTGCACAGAGCTACGCTCAATATCTTCATTTAGGGCTTGCTGTTTCTTGAGAATCATGTGGAGAGGATGAAATTGCATTCTTTATAAGAGTATTGCGTCTCATATTAACCCACACGCTGACTGTCTCATCATAAGCGATAGATGCAGGATACACAAGAACAAGAGTTTGATGTAAGAACATGGTGTGATAGGCGATGTAGTATGTACCAAAAACAGGAAGGCATGTCATATTTACATGTATAATGTGTAAGCTAAGGAGACGCATTTAACAAATTAGGAGCATTGATGAGGGATACACAAGAAAAGTAGTTTGATGTAAGAACATGGTTAATAGAAAGACGTAGTATGTACCAAAAACAGGAAGGCATGTCATATTCACAGGTATAATGTGTTAACTAAGCAGATGCAATTTACCCTAATTAGAAGCATTACAAGGTAGACACCATATGCAACATGCAACCACATATCACACTGCCAAGTAAGAGAAAGCACCTGCGATGGTGGTGTGGGGGAATTGCGGTGATCAACTAGAGAGCTACATTGACTATGTTCATTTAGCCTTGCTGTTTCTTGAGAATCATGTGGGGAGGATGACACTGCACTCTTTAAACGAGTAGGGCGTCTCACAGTAACCCACTCGGGTGACTGTCTCATCATAAGTGATTTACGAGGGATACAAAAGAGCATTAGTTTGTTGTACGAACATGGTTAATAGACATATATAGTATGTATCAAAAACAGGAATGCATGTCATTATCAAAGGTATAATGTGTAAAGTAAGCAGATGCAATTTAACGAAATTGGAAGCAATACAAGCTAGACACCATATGCAACATGCAACCACATTTGACAAATGTGGGTTAAAGCAAGCACAGGATGGTTGTGTGTGGCAATTGAGATCATCACCGCAGAGCTACGCCATCGCCTCCAATCACGACATCGCACCCATTAGAGCGCTTGAAACGCTTAGTGCTTATCTTCGCATTACACCGAGCGATTTCGCCTTTTCTTTTCTGCATTCATCAACACCGCCGTAGTCTGAAATACCCATGCATAAAAAACAATAGTGTGAGTATGGGTGAAGTGTGTGCACAATTAGTACAAGGTAAAGGTAGCAGATAGCAGTTCGTGATAAATAAATGACGGAGACATATGATAGCTCTACAACATGCATGGCACACTAAATTACTACAGGATTCTATGAAAATAACAATGATCGAAAGCAAATAGGTCACCCATTTTTTCTGCACCGTCCGATGCACAAAGAACGGGCAGATCGCCTTCATCTACCTCCACTACCAAGTGTTGACGATCTTCCTCGAACGCCAACGACCACCGGCTCAATATTCCTCCCCTGCGCCCTCCCTCGACCTCACCGCACCGTGCTTGGCACCACCCCCGCCATCCATTCAAGCCCCGCCGACCTCCAGATCGGGCGCAAGCAGCCTCGTGCCCCACACCCCTATGATAGACACCGGCGCGCCGCTTCGGGAACAAAGCGGACTAGGTGCTCGCGCCCTAAGCGGTGCCGCTTCTTTTAATTATGGTTCGACCGACCCTGAATTGAAATCCAAAGGGCTATCAACCTCTAGCACAGGTGAAATAGTAAAAGGAGGAAACCTTGTGCATTTAGTATCACGAAGAAGATGCAGTAAGAAGCGCTCAACTAGTTTCTTTTGTGGGATGAATACGGTGTGAGCAGAGACGTAAGATTTGCACGAATAAGGGAAGATGAGTACCTCTTTCTGCTGGTAGTGTTGTGTCCTCCTTCTGTTTTTCCGACGATCTTCTTGTTGTTCGCTGGAAACCAGAAGTTGTGGAGGACGGTGCAGCCTTGGACGAACCCATGGCCAAGTTGTTGAGTGTGGTCCGGTGGTCGTCTGTCGGCGGCGGGGAAGCAGATCCGAGGCGGCGAACAAAGGCGTAGCGGGAACAGCTCCAGTGCGGTGGACGGTTGCGACAGTGGAGCCGCATCAGTGAGGCACAGGACGGCGTGGTCAGAGTGGTTCTGGTACGGCGCACGTCGGGGTCGGCGTCGTGGAGGCAGCTTTGCCTCGGCTTCAGCTGCTAAGTTGAGGGTGTTGTGGTTGCGGTTGCATTGGACGATGATGTCGGGGTACCGGCTCTGGCGTGATGGAGGAGGGCGGCGGTGGATTGGCCGCTATGGGGTGGAGTACGGAGGAGGCTAGGGTTTCGCGGCTGGTAGAGAGGGCGTTGCCACGCCTAATGAGTATGAATGGGGAAACGGAGGAAGGCGGGGAACTAAGGGGAACAATGTTTCGTTTGAGACATGCTTGTTTGAAATTTGGGGAAAGTTACAAACTTTGCCCCCATCTAAAATTTCGGACATATTATGGGTTGGGGTAGGACACCATGTCAAGTGTCCCAAATGTTGGCGGGATAGATTTCGCCGAGCGCATGGGTGTTTAGGCGCCCATGGCGTATGAATGCTTCTCGAGGCGGTTGAGATCGGCGTCTTGGTGAAGTTACAAACCTACCCCTTGTTTAGACCTTTGGACATCGGGCCGATAGGCTACACGGGCCGAGTCAGACAGTAATTCCCTACCACCAAAACATTAGTCTCACAAGCGGTTTTGGGTGACCAGAGGCCTATTTGGCGCTTCGTTCAATATTTGGGAGCAGTACATTAACATTTTCGGCTCTCTTGAATTGAACTTTCAGGATTTGTCAAACTTCACAAATCTTTACTCTTGAAAATCCTAAAGCTACGATTATTTTGGAATGGAGGGGGTACATTTGAATATATATTGTACACGAGTATATATTAAAAAATATGCAACTTACCTCAGTTCTTGCATGGTTCCAGATATAATCTTCTTGGTTGCAAAAAAAAAGTTAGATATGCGTATGAATATATATAGCATGTTCAAACTCACAACAAAGATTGATGCCCCCTTTTACATCTGATTTACAAATGCCATTATCTCGGTTCAAATAGATGAATGCACTTCCTATGAATTCAATCTTCAAACCCCTTTATGTTGAATTACATGTATTCTATTTCGTAGCTAGCAATTTGGAATGTATCCATGCAAGTGACAAATGTATAAAGTGCTTCACACTAACAACATGGAGTGCACTAATTAATGTTTATATATGAATTGCAAAAGCATACATTGCCTGTATTTCAAACCGCTCTCAGTCTATGGATCGATAATATGAAATAAACACATGCACATGCTAGAATTCAATAGAGTATGGGTGTCTGATAGACCTATTTTTGTCCATACGCAATTTGCAAGATTCATGATCTCATCCAAAAATAATAATCCCATTTATATTTTAATTTAATGCGTAGAACCGCCTTTTACACGTAGATGCACTATGCCTCGCCTGCTCTCACAAACGCTGCTATATATCTCTATCTAACGCATAAGTGCACACAGTTTATATGCATCGGCATTTCTCTTTCACACATGCTCACAATCTCTCTGTGGTGTCGGGGTGTCTCACGCACATGCTCTCTCCTGCTTCTCTCTCTCTCTCTCTCTCGACTACTATGTACCACTCTTTTCACTAATCTCAGTTGGAAAACACTATTTCTCTCACATGCATATATACACATGCACGGTCTCTACTAGCCCTCTATACGCACATATATGTGCCTACATGTCTCCCGCACACACATTATCTGTAGGCCTCTCTCGCACACATTCCCCCCGACACACCTCTCTCTTAGTAGTTGGCAGATATGATTTCATCATATCATTCAGTAGGATATCCCTGGCTGTTAGGCTGGATGGTAATACCAGGCAAAGTTTTACCCTAGTTCGGATCGGACCCTTGCAGTTGAAGAAAGAGCCTACTCCGGTATCTGTATATTAGTGATAGGGGTGTGTACAAAGTACACGTGAATACCGTGCATTGTGCGTGTGTGTATACTATCGATTTAACTAGCCCCCAAGCTTGTATAACATACTAAGGGCCTAGGGTTACAAATCATATATAGTCGGCTTCTCACCAGTGGGGATAGAGTCCTGCGCGACTCTGGTAGCTTCGTGTTGTACGCCGAGTCCTCCACATGGGTCTTCGTATAACACGTCTCGGTCCAACCTATATGTGGCGCAGGATGGAACCGGCCCATAAGTCTTCATGTTGACCCACCACGACTAGAAATGATGTGCCCACCACACCACACACGCAATTGGCCACTAAGAAAATAAGCATATACAATAGTACAATGGTATCTAGCTCACGATACGTCTCCATATTTTGTTGACGACACTCACGGACTTTGCATTTGATGTGTGCTCTGTATTTTTTTGACGACACTTACGGTCATTGTATTTGAAGCGAAAGCACGATATGGTCACTGGACTTCAGAATAAGCTCATCACGGTCACCACATACATTTTGTCGTGCTAACCAACATGTGGTTGGATGGTTAGGAGGATAGTGGTTTCTCGAGCCCACCAAGGTTAAAGTCCCGGTACTCGCATTTATCTTGTGTTAATTTCAGTATTTTCCGGTGATGTGCGTTCAGTGGGAGGAGACGTTCCACTCGACTACGAGGCACCTATGGTGACTTGGTAAAATCTCAAGATCATATATGCTGGCCCACTCTCTCGAAGGTGCTCATAGGGGTAGGGTTCATGTGTGTGCGCTTATAGCGGTGAGTGCTTGCGCGTATATATGAGCCCTTGCGTCTGCATTCATGTTAAACAAATACATGTCATGATTATACAGTCCTTTGGCTCACCCGTACAACTCCATATTTTGTTGATGACACAATCAATTGACCAACAACGTTCCACGCATGCGCAACTAGTGTTGCACCATCGGGCATCGTGAACTGGGGGCCCACCCGTCAGCCCGTGATATGAAAGAAAGAAATGGTAGTTTGAGTCTGCATCGTGTTAATAAAATAGGAGTACATTTTAGGGTGATCATACGGTCACCGCTCACCATACAGCTCCGTAATTTGTTGATAACACGATCAATTGACGGTCAAACGGTCCACATTCAGCAACGCACATTACCATAGGGCCCACCCGTCACAGAGTATGAAGGACAGAAATGGTAATAAATTAGTGGTCGGTGGGTATTCAAGTCATGAGACCTTCCGTTGGCAGTCACCGCGGCCGGGGGCGTTCATTGGGCGGTGGGGTGGGGATCCCCGAGAAAAGCTCGCGCAGGGGGGGCTGAGGATGGCGCGCGGCGGACCGGCGGTGGGGAGTGGTTTCAGGGTGGGCGGGCCGGCCGCGGGCGGCGGGTTCTGGCGGTTCGGCCGTGGTGGTCAAGCGGCTCGTGGGGTGGAGTTTGATGATAAACTAGAGGCCCTTGATTTCGTATCCAACGGCTGGAAAATCTAATGACCAGAGATGAAAAAGTCAGTCGACTGACGTGTAGCCTCACACCACATGTACACATGCACGCACGCATGTAGGCGTGCAACACTGACACGTACACATAACGTACACACGCACGCATGCTGGCGTGCAACACTGACACGTACACATGCACTCACGAACACACGCATGTACGCACCCATGCAGGCAACACTGGAACGCACTTTGCACGCAACGCAACACTCGCACGCCTGCATGCACACATCACACGACGCAAGACACACGCTCAACCTATACGTGCATGCACCCTTTGTTAAGGACATGGCTGTTACGGGTATTAATCAATCTTATCTGTGATAAGCAGAACATTGATGTTTGCAGCGGTCTTTATGAATCACAACGTATCGAACGGCCTATCAACATAGTAGGCTTATCTACATGAAAAGATGACGCCACACTCAATGAACAATCATCGGTTTATGAAATGCCCGCTTCGACCGCCCGCCCACCAAAGGTTCCTCTGCTATGCGCTGCTCGTTGGGTCACCGACATGCAGGCCATGCACCCAAAGAGCCCACACGCCGCTGGAAGAATGACGCGTGTCCTAGGTCGAGTCGAGGGCGCCACTCATGCACGTCCGGCTGAACACGCCTCCGTGCCGCATTCAAACGCCTCCATGAAACCCGCCCGTGTGGAAGCTGAGAAACCCACTCTAGACACACGTCCGTTCATGACCGGGCCGGTGTTAAACGCAACGCCGGCCGAGCACCTCCCGTCTGCCGTCTATTTAATCTCCTATTTAAACGAGGCCAAACGCCAGCCAAGAATCGCACACCTCCGCTGCTCCCCTATCTCCTCCACCATTTTGTCCACTCTTACAATGGCTTATGAAGAGTAGTTATTCCGCATCCAAGCTGGCTGGGTAGCCTACCGGATACGAGCTATGCAGCTCGCTGATCCACCTCCCTCCCCTTGCCCGACGGAACCAGTTGCCGCCCCAAGCCGGCTGCTGTTCAAGAACTCGCCGCCTGTGCCAGCTCGACGATGAGCGGCGCACGGGTGTCGTTGCTGCCGTCCACGCCGCCGCCTCGTACCGCGTCTCCCATTTCTGTGGCAGAGACTCCCATGCCGGCGGCCGCACCATGCAAGCAGCGACAGAAGCCGGGTGCGCGGAGAGCGACGAGTCGGTGGCCAGCGCCTCCGCGTCCGCCGCCATCATTGAGGAGAAGTAGAACACGGGAGGCCGCCGCCGCTTGGGTCCCATGAAGGCCACCGCGGAGGCGACGCCGGCGTACACAACAGGTGTCTTGCTAGATCCTTTTGTTGAGAGGACCTTCCTCGACCCCGCATGGGCTCCACGGAAGAGGGGAATGTTAGGATGAACTCGAGCCGGTGCTGGCCATGGCGAAGTAGTGGCCGGTGATGAACTCGAACTGGTGCCGGCCACCATCATCTTCGGCACCAGCCAATGATATTAGTTGGGAAGTGGGGAAGCGAGCCGTCCTTTGTGCTGAAGCATATACCTCTGGGGCTCCCGGCAGTCCAGTGATCGTGCTGCCGGACATGAGGAACAGAAATCGATCGGCAGGTGACCATTTAGGCCAGGTATTATATACCTGTGTTGTCCAGAACTAGCACCGCGTAGTTCATTTGAATGTAATGAAATCCGTCATTTTTGTATGAAAATCCGGTATTTTATATGATTTCCGTCATTGTTTATATGAAATATCAGTTTGTCTACGTGTTTGCGTGAATTTCGTCTGGTTGGTTGAGTTGCTGTCATAATGTGTGCGGCTATGGTTGGATGGCATAATTTGTGGGTCGCCGGTCGGTCTGCGGGCG
Source organism: Aegilops bicornis (assembly GCA_021605145.1). Taxonomy (NCBI): domain Eukaryota; kingdom Viridiplantae; phylum Streptophyta; class Magnoliopsida; order Poales; family Poaceae; genus Aegilops; species Aegilops bicornis. The sequence goes on along the minus strand of CM038674.1, from coordinate 130,872,744 downwards.
GCGTTGTGGGACAAAAATACACAGCTCGTTTGAGCTCGTCTCCAACGTGCGCGTTGGAGGATGCATGACAGCATGAGCACCCGAGCCATTCCTCGTTCATCGGTGGCAAAGGCACCGGTGGACAAAAGGGTCACAAATATTTTTGCTACCCCGGGCAAGATCCAAACATCCCCTCCCAACAGATTCCCTCGTTCGCCGTGGAATTTTGCCATGTGTTGTTTTCATGGACTAGCAAGATGCCCGTGCATTGCACGGAACATCAAGATGCATTTTTTACAAACTCCCGCATGCATGCAAGGGATAATTAATGTCCTCCTTTGCTAGTACCACGAGGCAAACACCATTAATATTGCATCGATTAGTGTTAGTGGCCTTGTATATCTGCAAATTGTAATTTTGATAGTGGCCCTTGTATATAAAAATGGAGGGAGAAAGATGAGAGATAAGGTGAGGAGGAGTGGAAAGTGGTGGTGATCAAGCGGTCGGATCAAGTGAGGCATGGGGATGGACGGCATTATGTCTAGGTTTGTATCTCTCACACACATCCACGTAGGTGGGGGACGTGCACGAAGAGAAGAGGTGCACGCACGGTGCACGATTCTGCCTCTTTCCCAACCACACCCGCTGGTACACGGTGGAGCCTATTTCTGTACCAAAAAGGCAGCCCACGTGGTAATTTGACACGGTAATCGTTGTCCACTTGGTGGAGGGAGGATCGCCTACCACGGGTGAACAAACAAATTGCGACTTGACGTGTTATGTTAAAAAAGAGGCAAACCATGTGGGGCCTACCTTAGAGGCAAGGCTCTATACACTGGAGTACTTTTGATGTGTCCCACAACTCGCAGAATGAGGAGAAGCTTGCTTAGCACGCCGCCTCCCCGCCCACATGCGCTGTGGCTCGCAGGATGAGGTGAAGCTTGCTTACGAGTAGTAGTAGTAGTAGTAGTACTACTATCAGACGCCTTTACGCCGCTTCCTCGCCCACGCTGCTGTGGCTCACAAAGACGAGGAGAAAATTTTACTACTCCCTCCGTTTACTCCTCGTCCCTACTACGTATAGTACTCCCTCCATTTACTTGTACAAGTCCACTATAAAAAAATACATTTTGCATCTATACAAGGCCACAAATAGTAATCGAGACAAAAGTTACTACTCCTTCCTTTCCAGTTTATGGCTCAATTTCAAAATCTCTCCAACCAAGGTAGACGGTGAGTGGTCGAATTAATTTGGTAGTTTGCACAAGTAATTAGTATGCTCGTTTTTCTCAAGAAGTTATGTTTACCGAAGCATTAATTAGAACGAATGCATGAATGACCAAATTTCCATGAACTTGTACATGCATTGGTTAGTTTCCTCTTGACACTGCTTGCATCGGGTGATCTAACGCACCTCGAAATCCAACATGTAATGGTACTACTACTAGTATAGTAGAATTGAGACTTATCAAACGGAAAATGAATGTTTTTAGATGAGCCCTATAAACCCTAGTGGGTACGCATCTGTAAAAATAGATTTTTCCAAAACTAAGTCGCCCCTTTCATGAATTCTGTAGTATTCTCCTCCGTCGAGGCTCCCTTTCATGAATTTCAGACTTCATGTCGCCGACATGTGGGACATATAGCAACCGGTCGACGTGTCAAGCACCAAATAACAAAGCAGAATAGCAGGGGACGCACCCCACTCGCATCGCCCAAAGAGTAGTAATGAGCAATGAGACGCCAAATCACAATGCCACACCTTCCTGCACGGACGGCAACCATTATTTCACACTTCGGTTCGCCATCATCTCAAACCACGTAGTATTGCTTCGCCCCAAGAGGGACACGCGCGACGCCTTTGGTACATCATGACACGTGGGACCGCATGACAGGCCATGCTCCCCGCCGATCGCCGGTAAAATCACCTCATTTTTACTATACTTCCTCCAGACGGTTTACTACATGGCATGCACGCTGCTCTAGGTTGAGAATTGAACTGGCTATATATGTGATGAACAGTACTCTAGCCTTTTAAAAATGTATACTTTTGTACAAGAGTACTATTGATGGATTGCGCCATGGAGCAAAAATTGAAATAAAAAAGGTGGTACATATAGAGAGCGCTCGTCGCCAAACTATGCATATAGTACTATTAAAAAAGCTAGTACGTGCTTAATTGGGGTGCTAAATTCTATTAAAGAAATACTAGTAGTATGTACATATTGAAGAGTTAAAGTAACCCCCCGCAAAAAAAAAAGAGTTAAAGTAACGAGAAGAAACATAACATAGTTCTGTTGGGGGCTCAACACAACACACCCCTCAAATTAAACTAAGCACACCTGAAATTAAACTATGCAACTAATCCGGTAGACACTGCATTAGAAGTTTAGAACCACCATGAGCAACAACACTGCCACCTTACTCGAGTCCTCGCCCACGCCCCTCGACTTCGTCCTTGTCCCTCTTCCTCTTGGCCGATACTTCTTTGCTTGAACCGCACACTTGGTTGTTGCTCTTCATCCGACCCTTGTAGATATTTAAACAAAGGTAGCCATCCATTGCAGCGTAGTGGATGTGGTCTATATCTAGTATATTCCGCTGCCATGCATGACGATGAAACGTGTAATGAGGTTTCTCCAGCTTTATGGTACGAAGGATGAACCATGGCTCTCGCTAGGGTCAAGATTGAAGGTCGACGAGAGGGCAGCAGCCGCTCTTCCGGAGGTCAAGGGGTTGCCTACAACGAGGCCTATCCGACCTGTGACTTCTTTGTCGTTCTTAAAGTCTACAAAGAACGAATTTCACTGTTTTGTCCTTGAGGAAGTTCTTAAAATCCTGGTACTCAACGTCGGCATGGCATATGTGGTAGACCAAGCAAACGTTATGTACGCAAACCTGGATCACGGCAGGCTTCTTCCTCTCTTATGTCCTTTAGATCCTTCTCTCGCCCCAGACTGTGGTGTACTCAACATCTAGCCCAGCCACCCACTCATCATCTCGAAGTTTTCGAACATGCGCCCGAGCGAGAAAGGCATCCTTTCACCGTCATGAAGAACGGGTGTAGATGACGCCGAACTCATCGCCGTGATGGTTCTAACCTTGTACTCGCCACGAACATGGAGATTTGGGACGCCATGGATTTGGGAGGAGGTTTAGGATTAGTGGAACTGCCGTAATGTGAATGTACGGACGACTAGGAGCGAACCGCCATAGTATTGAAGGACGGCGGGGACGAGTAGGAGCAAACCGCCAGGCGAACGGCAGGTAGTGGCTTTCCATTCTCCCATGATACGGGCTTCCGAGAGCCCTTGGATCTGAGATCGAACGGTTGCATGGCGTGATTCTAGACCTATGGGTGAATATCCTATCCTAGAGGGTTATTCTGCAAATTTTCAGCAACTTAGCATGCGACCGTTTGATCTCAGATCCAAGGGCTGCCAAGAGTCTGCATCATGGTCGCGCCTACCACGCATCGCCGCTGGCCGCCGCACCCTTGGAGATTTAACACGGTGCGTTAGGCTATCTGATGTTGGCATGTCATACATAGTCATCACTTAGTCACTCATACTACAACAAGGTTGGCTATAAGTGTATTTAGAGCATAATTAGTTTGATGCCAAAAGTTGGCATGCCAAATATTGGCTAGAGATTGGTTGCTTGCCAATTCTCGTTGCCAATCTCACAAAAAGTTGCCAAATGTTGGCAACTTTTGATTTTGCCAAATGTTGGCTTGCCAAATATTGGTAGCAAACCAATTATGCCCTTATTTTTTTACTTCTCTCTATCTCTTTCTTCGTACTCCCTCCGTCCCATAATATAAGAACGTTTTTGACACTAGTGTAGTGCCAAAAACGTTCTTATATTAGGGGACACAGGGAGTACTAGTATTTATTGCATTTGCCAAGGAGTGACCTCTTCCAATGAAATGGTGTTGCTAAGTTTGCTTCATTTAATTAGCTATAGACTCAAAATTGTCTTCTCACCTAGGTACACGCGCTTAGCACCGTTTCTTCCTTGGGTCACCAAACTAGTCTCTCTCTTCTTGATTAACTTGCCACATCAGACTTTATGCCTATGTGGCAAGCTTAAGCACGTGTAGGAGCAAGTAAGTACAATAGTGCGCTTTACATGGCATTTTTGCATATGTGGAGGAAAGGGAGGCAAGGAAAAAGTGGAGAAGTGGGCTGTCATGCAAGAGCCAACCTCTACTACATGGTGGAGCATTGGGAGAGGCACCTGTATGGAGGTGGTTAGGAATCGGGAGACTCACGCCGGTCGTAGCGCCGCAGTTAAAATGATAATGGCAAGTCAAATCACGGGGCCCCACCTGTCCAAAGAAGAACTTCATTGTCAAATCACACATCCCTACGTTTGCAGCAGCCTACTCCCTCGTCTTCTCGCGTCTCTTTCGAACCGACTAGGCGGAACTGCCCCGCCTACCGCGCAGGAAAAGCCCCACCCTCGACTTTTAAATACAACTGCATCCTCTTAAGAATCTAATGATATACTTTTTGTGACATAGTAACTCATATTTAGTTAGTCAAATGGATGACCTAGAACTATGTGCAGGCCCTATAAACCGAGACGCCTAAAAATAAAAAACCAAGACGGAGAGGGTAGTTCAGCACATATCTTTTTAGACCAATATAGTCGGGATTCACCAAGGAGCAAAACCAAGTGGTAGGCTGCTCCTGTCGTGTTGGCGTAGCAACTCAAGCAGGGTCAGTCCGCATACCTAAATGGCGACACACTTAACAGACCCCTTTGGCCGACATGTGGCTCGGCCCACCATCTTCTTCCACGCATGATGCACCAAATTACAGTTCGGAGCAGCGGTTGGAATTGGAGGCACCCGGTCGTAGCACCGCAGTAGTAGAAAATGAGCGATGAGGGGTCAAATCACAAAGCCCCACCTTTCCCGTATTAAGCTGGACGGACGAAGCAACCATCATTTCACTCTAGGGCGCAAGAGCATAAAGAAAAGATAAAACAATGATGCGTGCGACATCTACCTAGGGCACTATAGGGTAGGGGTCTCCACTACAGATCCTTTTTTTAAAGCGCCTCCACTACAAATCGGCTTCTCCCTCGTTCTCTTGAAGAAAACCGATGACGAGTGCGGCGGTAGGGTTTGTAGGAGTACTACGGCGTGCGGGGCCACGTCGTAGTAAAGGGGTTCGAGTCGACGCCTTAAATATGTGTGGGCCGCTTGGTTTTACGGAACGAGGCAGCATTTTGGGTTCGGGGACCAGTGGAGATATAGTACTGTACGTACAAAAAATTGTGGACATAGGTTCGACCGAAAGGCAATGATGCATGGGCCCTGCATTTTAATATACCCGGGGCCACGTGAAATTTGCATCTCTACTCAAAACTAGTAAGGTACACATGTATTGAACGCATGAGATTTCGAAACCAAATTATGAATAAATACACACTATAGCATGTAAAGCTTTGAGTCATATATGCATGATGTAGATGTTCGGTTAGTTCTTATAGTTCATTTCATTCAAAATCAATTAGTTTTATAAAAATGTTAAGATTCATGGGGTTGTGCATTGTAAATCATAAAGTAAAAAACAAATAATGGCAATTCATTTATAAAATAATAATCAATTATGATACAAAAGATTCTAGAACAAAGGAGAAGTGCTTGTGTTTTGAGGTTTGTGCATTATGCTTAAGTTCAACCATGGAGTCTTCTAAATTGTACATGTGGCAGATCCGTGGAATGTTGATGATATCCAATGGCCAAGATCGCTCGGATTTGCCTATCTCTACACCGTCGGATTAGCTTCATCCAAATGACCATCTTTCAAAGTTATTGGCACACTATATAGTTCTTGTGCCATAGTTGCATGTTTTGGAAAAAAGCTACTAGTGGGTTGTACTATCTAATTAGGAATAGAAGATGTATACATGGAAGTTGTAGGGAAAGAGATGACATGGAGCATCTCAATTCCTATGAGTAGGGATTGGGAAAGAGATGTCATTTGGTTCACATCATAGGAACTTTTCTATTGAATCTAGAGATGACATGTATCTCAATTCCTATGAGGAGGGATTACAAAAGAGATGTAATTTGGTTCATATCATAGGAACTTTTCTATTGAATATACGCTAATTTTATTTTCCTTTGAAATTAAGGGAGTATAGGAATCCATTCATATGAACCAAGTGGCTCTGAAGCTATAGAAATGATATCATGTTTATTTCCTTTAAAATGTGGAGTATATGAATCTATTCCTATGAACCAATTGGCTCTAAAGGAAAAAATCCTATAAAAATCATATCATATAGAGTTCCTATGATATTCCTCGACAATAAAGGATGGTTGAAATTGCTGCGGGTGATACGATGGTCTTTCTTTGTGGACTCCTCACCCATCTTTATAGTTACCTCTCGAAGATGAATGAAATGATATATACAGGGTATTCTACATGTGCAATTTGGTACATGAAAACTCGGTAAAAGTTTGCGAGGTTCAAATTTTCAATAAAGCTATATGCACTGCATTTCGGAACGGAGGGAGCATACGGAAGTTGCTAACACTCACGTGGAAGGTTTGTGTGTAGGAGGAGTGGCTGTTCTGTTAAATGACATGGCAAACCGACACCGCCGGATGCCGATCTAACGGTTCTTACGGTGTTCGCCGTGAAAAGGCTTGTGGCTTAACGCTTGTCGGATAATGATTTACGGACACATGCATTGCATTGATACGTGCCCCCTCTCTCTCACGCACACGCACCCTCATGAGTCATGACTCTCCGAAGTCCTCTCGCAGACTCAAGACGCCGCACTCCACCGCCTATCTCAGGTAGACGCCACGCACATATGTGCTCTTCACACCCTACCTCGTAACTTCTAAAAAACAAAATACGGCGCGCACATTTTATTTTAGCTCACACATCACACACTTATACTATTACTCTTGCGGCAAACGTTCTTTGGGCATAGTATATTGTACTCTCACGAAGAGAAGCGGTGCACGCACAAACTAGTTCTCTCACACCCAGTCGCGGGTACACGTAGGAGCGCATTTTTTTGAAGCTGGTACAACAAAATCACTCCACTGTATATAAAATCAAGAGCCTTAGCGCTTGCTTTACTAGGGTTCCTCTCGTTCACTCTCTCATGCTCTCTAGATCTAAGCAAGACATAGGTGGCCACACTCTCTCTCAGCTCACGGCTGGTCACAAATCCGGCCGGACAACCTCGACCGGGGCAGGGGTGTAGGTGCATCGTTCACGCTGTCGGGCGGGCGAGGGAGGAGACCAACGGCTGCCCGTGACGTCCCGATCTGCGGCCGTGCTGCTTCTCCGAGAGAGCGCTGCTCGGAGGGCCTCCGACCCCTTCTTCCTCCCTGCGGTATTTTGGCCAAGATGCGGCCTCCCGACGCCGTCTTTGCCACATGCCGATGACCCTCAGGTATATATTCCTTCGAAACCTGCCTTGCTCTAGTGCCCCAGCTCCCTTCGTGTGGATCATCTTCTACTTCCCTCCGCTGTTCCAAAGCCACCTAGACTCTACTATTATTAGAAGTAAAGCTAGTTCATACAGTCGACTCTAAGCGTTGGTTCAAACAGGGAAGAAAGTGGGAAAGCTGTAGCATGAATCTAGGACTTGGTTCTAAGAGGAAACGGGGGAAAGTTGTAATATCTCACCGCTTAAATAACCAGATTTCAGATTTGCGCAAACAGGGATGTCTGTCTCCATATCGCTTTTGGGATGTCTGCTCTCAGATCGTTTCTATCCGCGGCAATCAAAAGCACACACCCCGCTTTTAGTACAAATGCGCAAAATGAGATGGCTATCCCTCGTTGTCGTCGTCTAACCTCCTGTCTTCAAGGTATCCCTACATTGGTAGTAACTAAGGTAGAATGACCAACGCAATCTAAAAGAAGCTGATTCAGACGCTTTACTTCCCGATTGCAAAGCAGTGTGGACGAGCGAAAACAACTGCATCCTAGTCCGGAATGCACTCTCTACCAGTTCATCCATGGACTGAGGACTAGCTGGCACGGCTGCACAACGGTTTTTTGGACAGGTGCGCGAACAAGAGGCATTGTGGTCTGCTTATTTATGCAAATAACGATGCTTAAATTTAGTGGAATGCACAAGCATTTCAGCTGGTCAGTACACTGCATGGTTCAGTTCAGCATTCCAGCTGAGACCACATTTATAATTGGTTATTTGGAATGAGAGAACCTAACCCTGGATGGTGGCAACAAGAAAAAACCAGAGTGAACTCCAGGAAATTTAAGCCTGCCGGGAGGCCCTTTGCTCATAGAAGCCTTGCTTGTTTTTTCCTGATTTGTAAACCTTCTCACAACTTTGTCTTTTGCTGTGAACTAGTATATGTTTGTTATGTTCTATGAATCATTGAGATGTATAAAATTGCTTAACTTATGCTTTTCAAGTTTTTTATGAAGACGAGTTTAATGTGAGTGTTCCACATGAGCGCTGGACTAGCGTGTGAACGTCTAGAATTTATTACATTGTGGCCTCAATTAACTGCATGATCCAGTGTAACAGGATACATAGTTGCTTATATGTCAGACAACAGATTGTTGATTGTTAGCTGGTCGATAGCCTAGTGTTGAAGCGAGCTGAGCCAATGTGTCGTGTTTTGCACAACTGCTTACAAGTGGGGTAGCACCAAAAGTGTATACAAGTACTTATGTATACGTCGGCGCACAGTTCTCGAATGAGTGCTCCATTTCATCAAAACACACTGCTCGTATGATAAACCGTGACAACTTGTGTCTTACCATGCCATATTCATGAAAAAACTAGTGAGGACGCATTTGTTTCGGCAACAATTATGATGGTTCTCACATGATTCACGGGCACACAAAAGTAGCAGCAGTTCCCATAGACGAAATCAAACAGAGTACTAGCCCCAGAGGGGTCGATAACAGGCAAGGTTCAGATAATTAGACACAATTAAAATTACTATTAAACACTAGCTGGGGCAACTATTTCATGCCTCAATCTAATTTGGGCTGGACACAAGACGGACCTTGCCATGAACATCATCGAGGACGTCCCGCAGCAGCTCAATCCTGTGAACCTTGATGAAGACAACCTTGTGGCCTTGCCATCGATAAACTTGTTTGTGGAGGCATGCCACGCCATCTTCTCGCGTAAGCTTGACAAGAACAAGATGCCTCACAAACGAAGGAGTAGCTTTGAACTTCTTGTGCTTCAAAGACACCTCGACAACACGCTCGACAACAAAGTGAGGCTGGAATACAACTCTTCATTGGTATAACCGCAAATGGCTTCCAGATCCAACAGCCTAAGAACTCGCTTTTCCCAAAGGCGTATATTCAGGTCATCCGCCTCATAGCGAAAGTGACATGTACAACCACACAATCCTTGTCTCGCATCAGGCTCTAATTGAAACAAAAACAAATTCTGAATTACTTTTTCAAAGATAAGAAACACAAGTTATTTAAACCACTATGTATAGCATGGCATCGGGCTAATAAAATTTTGCATTATTAATCACCACATACTTAGATGAAAAACCACAATCGAGATCGGCAAAGAAGGAAATCACCTTGGGCAGCTCAAAGGGGAGGGGGGACACATCCTCGAAGGGGGAAAACTGCTCTGCAAAGGCTAATGGGGTCAGAACCTCAAACGGGCGTTGACCATCTCAAGAGTGGTCGTGAGCGATCTGGGTCGGCTCGGTGGCTGCCTCCATCTTCTTGGAGCTCTCTGTCTCGTGGGGATCAGCCTCCCGCGTCTGCTCCAATATCGGCAGATCTTTGCCTGGTTGTCCTTGGTCCATCATGAAACTGACGAATACTAGGAGACCACTAAAAGGAAAACACAATCGCAATTATAATGAAACAAAAAAGAGAGTGAGGATCGGTTACTACTTTGCAAAAGTTCTTTTTTTTCTCTGAACGAAAATATACCAACATCACGGATCCGCTTACCTTCCCTTCGTTGGGAGAGAAGAACAGTGGCAGATGCAAGTGTTGCCTTTCTTGAAGACGGTGAGGGAGAAGGGGATTCAGCAAAGAGTGAAATGATGGTTGCTTCTGCTCACAAACTTAGACTGGGGAGGTGGGGTTTTGTGATACGACGGCTCGTTATCGCCACGCTATGACCGGGTGACTCTCCGCCAGATACGCCTTCTAATTTGGTGGATGGCATTTGGGCCCAAGGTCTTTGCATGACCCGCATGTCGGTGAACAAAAGTATAATGACATTTAGTAGAGGGAGATGTTTCAATGACCTAGGAGGAGCCGAAGCGGTAGAGTGTCTCCACTGCATTAGTAGTAATTGTTTTTCCGGTAGTCAGAGAGTGTCTCCACTGCATTAGTAGTAATTATTTCTCTGGGCCCAAGACAAAACAGCCCATCCACACTAGTAAATAGTAAAATCAATTCAAAAGCCCATATATTTACTGAATGAGAGGCGCTACCCACACCCAACACACCGCCCCCCCCCCCCAAAACATGGGTGCTCTTCTTCCTCCTCGCTCCCACCCACCTCACGTCAGCGCGCTCCACTCGTACCCCCAATTTCCTCACCTCACTCCTACAGAAAACCCCAGCTCCCCTTCTTCCTCACTCCTACATAAAACCCCCAGCTCCCCTTCTTCTTCGCTCGCACTACAACTAGGCTCGTCATTCACATTACTCTACTCAAATCAGGAGCGTGATGTGACGCCTAGAGGAAAATGGAGTCGGCTGACCCCAAATTAAGAAGATGAGGTTTCGCCAATGCGACGTCATAGATCCTGCACCCGGCAGCAGGAGAAGCAATGACCCCGCCCCACCGGATCCCAGAACTCAGAGAATCTCGGGTGGACCGTGATCAGCGATCTCCGGACACCATCCTTGGGGAGATCATCTCGCTTCTCCCCACCAAGGATTGCTGCCGCACCCAAGTCCTCTCAATTTGGTGGCGCCTCTATGGCGCTGCGCCCTTAATCTCGATCGTCAGCCTATCTCTCTTCAATGATTTTGAAATCCCTAGAGCCATCATCTCCTCCCACCGTGGCTCTGGCCCAAAGCCTCTCAGATCCCATTATGCTACTCGAGCAAGCGTACCATGCCCCGCACGGTGGACGCCTCGCTGAAATCCCTCAATTCACGTAACTACAGCTGCTTGAGTTCTACTATTCCCCGAAATCGTGATACCACATACCGAACGCCATGAACTTGTGCCCTCAAAGACCGATGTCCATCTCGCGGTTTTCCTCCTCTCTCCACACCGCCACCTTTATACAGTGCTACCTACTGCATAATCTGGTATTGAACCTTCAAATCCCATTTCTCAAGAAACTTTCACTTGTGCGGGTTCAGATATCGAAGGCCTCATTGCACAAAGATCATCCACTCCAGCTTGCCCCTGCTACCGAGTGCTTGGTGCTTGTTTTCACAGCTAGAATCGGTTGTCTCCAAATAAAGTCGCCTAACCTTGTAAGAATTGGAATTTCTTTTGACGGAAGGCAGCTCATCATCCAAGATGCTCCATCACTTCAAAGGTTGATCCTTGATTCTAGTTATTCACGCTGTAAATAACCATCCTCTCTCGCGCCTAAACTGGAGACCTTGGGTGTAATACATGATCTCTGTGCTCATTTCAATATGGTGTTTGGCTCCATAGTTCTTCAGGTACTTTATATTATCATCTACACTTGTAACCATAAGCTGCATTTTAAATTTCTGCGCATAAGTTATATATCATCTTGGAGTACACATTTTGTACTAATATTATGTTCTATGCTCAATGAAGAGTTTCTCGATGGATGGCCTATCAATGGTGCTGGATTCTGTCAAGATCTTATATATCCAAATGAATAGTTTTGATCTCGAACAAGATTATTGGCTTGCTGCAATGCTTTCCATGTCCGGAGAAGTTGTATATAAAGGTGATAATTTCACGCACATTGGAAGCCCGCATATAGTGTACTAGAATTAACTGCTCAGCTGTTGCTCTTCGACACTCTTCTTTTAGACCTTAACTGTTTTCAATCTTCATGTCTATTTAGGCAACAGGACGGGTAAGAAAGTTATAACCAATGGGTGGATTCGTAAGAATCGGGATTTTCTCACTTCTCATGAGATTCGTTGAAGACAATAACGCTTAGAACGATATGTAGCCAATCGTATGTAACACAAGATTTGTCACATTCTTCCCGCTGAATGCTAGGTTACTATTGCCCATTAGGCTTAAGTTTATCGCCAGCATGGTTTTGACGGATGGGTATGTCGAAGAGCAAAAAAGGAGTTTCGTGGGCAAAGAGCTTACGAACGTGCGGGCTTCTATTTACAACATATTGTGGTCATAATCCAAGAAGTTTTACGACCCAGATGTTCATTCTATGGACCTGACCGATCCATTTGACTGCGGATCGCCAAAACAAAGGCCGGAGTTAGATGTTGTTGCCCTTTTCAATCTGGGTTTTTTTGTAAACCTGATGAACAATTAACCCTCGTGCTTTTGTACAGTTTGTAAGCTGGAGTTAGATGTTCCTACCCTTTTCAACTCGGTTGTGACTGTCATATTTTCTTTGAAACAAGGCAAATGGCTTGCCATTCGTTTAATTTAGAGTGAAATATTGTAACAAATCCCAACCAAGGGAAATAACATCACTCTCACCGGCTGCTTGAGCTCACTGTGCATTACAGAAGCCAAGTGATTAGCCCCCACCAGCAACCACAAACTTATTTTGAACTAGCACATCAAATGGGCCATAAATTTTCATTGGAAAGGCTGCATGACCGTGACAGATTTGGATTCTGACATTTGGGACCCGCGAGGAAATAGCCTATCCAAGGTGGTGTCGACTTACTAGCCAGTCAACAAACAATTCTGCCTACCAGCTGTTGGATTGACATCCAACATCCGTCAGGTATCTTCTATCTCTTGTCTTCTTCTTCCTCCAAATTACCAAACCAAACCACCCGCCGGCTCCGCCGCCCCGCCTCCCATGGCTGGTTGCGCCCACCACCCTAACGCACGTATTCTCCAACATTGGCCAGTCCTCCCTCTATTCCCCCACACGCCATGTTATTCTCCGCGACGCCAGCCCCAACACGCACTCCGCCCAAACCAGTCAACCTCAGATTCTCCGCCACGACTTCGACCGGCGCGATCTTCCATGGCTCATGTTCGCTCCGTCCGAGGCCTCGCCGTCAGCCCTCCGCTTTGCAGCCTTGGTTCACTCGCCGGCGCTGTGCGCCGCCTCTTGCGTTGTCAACGCTGCCAACAACCGAGAGGAACAAGGAGATGACTGTGACGTGGAGAGGATGACAAGAGGGACCCACCAGCGTCATGGCGACGCAAGCAAGTGCCTCTATATTACAAGCCCAAAAATATGGTTCCTCCTAATGGTTGGACATCCGGGGCTCACGCCATTGTCAACGTAGTCAATAAACGAGAGAATTACACTACGAAGCGGCCGACACTGTGGACCCAAAGCAAGTCGCGCAGTTTTTTTGAGGAACAAGCAGTTGTTATTTATACGAAGTTTTAGCGACGGATCAGGGTAACTACGGGCTGTGCGGGGTCAGGGCCCGCCTAGCTGTGGTTTTATTTATGTTTACCACATCATGAGCCCAGTTGTGTTTTTTTCTTGCTGAAAATGGCTAGCCCAGTTCTATTTTTTTAAAGAAATACCCAAACAAGGCCTACTTGCTTTAACGGCCCCGTTGGGCTGTAAATCTTTCAAGACGAGGAGAGTTTCATTCGGTTTGCCCAGAAATGTGATGTACATTTTTAAAACACATCAAACCGGGAATTAGTTTCAATTTTTTTTCATTACAAGATCTTAAATTCCATTGATTTTTATGCGTGGACAATTATTTGGATTTTATATTTATTTAAATTATTTTTCAAAATAGTTTGAATGTGAATCGATATTTCTGGATTAAAAACAGTTGACCGCACCGAACTATGCAAAATTTCATATACTTCTTAACCGTGGCCACAATATGGGGTGTAACGCTAACAAAAAGAAGATGGGCTCCAAAAAAATTCTTAAGAATTAGCAAATGGGCTGTACATTATTAGAAATAATGGCAGATGGGCTGTATGTTGTTTTCCACAGATTTGAGGCTGACTTGTGCGCCTACTACAGGTTGACGCATATGCTTTCATAAAAAAAAGGTTGACGCACACGCAACGCCCTGTCAACTTAGTCAACACACGATAGCAGTGACTGTTGGATGTCCATCCAACGGCAGTTGTGCTTCTTCAATCTCTGCTCTTCATGCTCCAGCCGCTCAAACTAGCGCCGGCGGGACTGCCTGCTTCCTCCTCCCGCGCCCGGCTATGCTGCCACGCAGGCCTCACGGCCCACCATACTCCCATCGCTGGCCTAGCCATCCCTCTACTCACTCACACATGCTGTTATTCTCCGTGACGGTAGATTTAACCAAGAAACCTCAGACAGCTTGTACTCCTCCGCTGCGGGAAACAACCGCCGAAGTCTTCCTCAAGGCATGTCGCTCCTTCCTAGGCCTCGCCGTCGTCCACCGCCCTGGTGCTCTCGGTGCGGCCTGGTCAACGTGGTCAATGAACGACATCTATTGGAAGTGGACTGTACGTGGAGAGGATGACAGCTGGGTCCACGGCCGCACGCAAGGAAATGCCTCCTTATTACACGCAAAATAATGATTCCTCCACCTGACAGCTAGGACCCACAGGAAGGGCCTCTGTGTTTCGTGAAAAAAACATTCCCCCCGCTGACAGGTTGGACCCACCAGCTATATCTTCGCACGCAATGAAGTGCCTCCTTATTATGCCCAAAAAAATGAATACCTCCTGCTAGCTGGGACCAACCATATTGTTGGGCTCACTTGTGGGCCTACTAAGTTGACGGGAACGGAGGGCTTTGTCAACTTAGTCAATACTCCAATGACCGTATGATGTCCATCCAACGGCCATAGTGCTTCTGCAACCTCTGGTCTTCTTGCTCCAAACTACCAAAGCAGCGCCCGGTCGTGCCGCCTCGCTTCCTGCCTCCCTGTGGGTCAGGCTATCATGAGGCCTCACCGCCCCCATACTACTCCCACCATCGCCGTGCCATCCCTCCACTCACCCACACCCCTCGTTATTCTCGCGGCGACAGCAGCCTCACACCGCAGCCAAACCAAAGTGAACGCCAGATTCTCTCCGTGTGGGCATCCACCGCCGTGTCTTGCCCGGCTCGCTGCGTCCCTTCCTAGGCTCGCGCCGTCCACCGCCATGGTGCTCTCGGCGCCGGGCGTGGTCAATGTGGTCAACAACCGACTTCCAACGGAAGAGTATCAGACGTGGAGAGGCCGACAGCTGGGTCCACGGCAGCCGCAAAGGAAGTGCCTCCTTGTTACGGGAAAATAATTATTCCTCCACTGACAGCCGGGACCCACCGGACGGGCCACCAGATTTTGCGAAAAAACATTTCTCCTCGATCGCTGGGACCCACGGACGGGCCACCGTATTTCGTGAAAAACGCTCCCCATTGCCGTCACTGACCCACCGGAAGTGCCTCCTTATTACGCACAAAAAAATGAATACTCCCCCGGCTAGCTGGGACCCACCTTGGTGGGAGGCTGACTTGTGGGCCTACTGAGTTGACAGGGAGGAAGGGCTTTGTCAACTTAGTCAATATGAACGATTCTAGCTCCAAAGGACTGTGACGATGTCCATCCAACGGCCGTAGTGCTTCTTCAACCTCTGGTCTTCTTGCTTCACCGCCTAAAGCAGCGCCGGTCGTGCCGCATGCTCCTCGCCTCGTGGCGGTTGTGCTGCCGCCGAGGCCTCACCGCCTCTACTATTCCCACCGCTGGCCAGCCTCAGTGACGGGCAGCTCACACCGCAGTGAACCAGTTGAACCTCAGACTTCTCTCCGCTGGCTTCCACCGCCTTTGTCTTCCCTGCTCCGTGTCGCCCCTTCCTAGGTCTCGCTGCCGTCCACCGCCGTGGTGCTCTCCGCTGCTTGGTCAACGTGGTCAAGGAACGACTTCCATCGGAAGAGTATCTGTACATGGAGAGGCCGATACCGGGTCCACGGCCACATCCCGCTTTTTTGTGATTTGCCAAGTAAGTCGCTTTGTCGTAATTCATGGGCTGCAAATCTTTCAAGACGTGTGAGAGCTTTCATTCTGGCCGAGAAAATGGCCCATCAAGAATGAGAAATGGGCTGTACATTTTTAAAACACATCAAACCGGCAATTAGTTTCAAATATCTTTTTTTTCATTCCAAGATTTTAAATTACATTAATTTTTATGCATGGAGAATTTGTTGGATTTTATATTGATATACATTTATTTTTTAAATCAGTTTGAATGTGAGTCGAAATTTCAGGATTAAAAACAGTTTGGACCGCACCGAAATATGCAAAATTTCATATAATTTTAACCGTGGCCACAATATGGGATGTAATGCTAAGAAAAAGAATATGGGCTCCAAAAAAACCCTTAAGAATTAGCAAATGGGCCGTAAATTATTAGAAATAATGGCAGATGGGTTGTATGCTGTTTTCCACAGATTTGAGGCTTTCCTAAAAAAAGGTTGATGCACAAGCAGTGACTGTTGGATGGCCATCCAACGGCCGTCGTGCTTCTTCAATCTCTGCTCTTCCTGCTCCAGCTGCTCAAACAACCGCCGGCAGGACTGCCTGCTCCCTCCTCCCCGCGGCCGGTTGTGCTGCCGCGTAGGCCTCTGTTGGAAATATGCCCTAGAGGCAATAATAAAATGGTTATTATTATATTTCCTTGCTCATGATAATTGTCTATTGTTCATGCTATAATTGTGTTATCCGGAAATCGTAATACATGTGTGAATACATAGACCACAACATGTTCCTAGTAAGCCTCTAGTTGACTAGCTCGTTGATCAATGGATGGTTACGGTTTCCTGACCATGGACATTGGATGTCGTTGATAACGGGATCACATCATTGGGAGAATGATGTGATGGACAAGACCCAATCCTAAGCATAACACAAGATCGTGTAGTTCGTTTGCTAGAGCTTTTCTAATGTCAAGTATCATTTCCTTAGACCATGACATCGTGCAAGTCCCGGATACCGTAGGAGTGCTTTGGGTGTACCAAACGTCACAACGTAACTGGGTGACTATAAAGGTACACTACAGGTATCTCCGAAAGTGTCTGTTGGGTTGGCACGGATCGAGACTGGGATTTGTCACTCCGTATGACGGAGAGTTATCTCTGAGCCCACTCGGTAATGCATCATCATAATGAGCTCAATGTGACCAAGTGGTTGGTCACGGGATCATGCATTACGGTACGAGTAAAGTGACTTGCCGGTAAAGAGATTGAACGAGGTATTGGGATACCGATGATCGAATCTCGGGCAAGTAACGTACCGATTGACAAAGGGAATTGTATACGGGATTACTTGAATCCTCGACATCGTGGTTCATCCGATGAGATCATCGAGGAGCATGTGGGAGCCAACATGGGTATCCAGATCCCGCTGTTGGTTATTGACCGGAGAGTCGTCTCGGTCATGTCTGCATGTCTCCGAACTCGTAGTGTCTACACACTTAAGGTTCGGTGACGCTAGGGTTGTAGAGATATTAGTATGCGGTAACCCAAAAGTTGTTCGGAGTCCCGGATGAGATCCCGGACATCACGAGGAGTTCCGAAATGGTTCGAAGGTAAATATTTGTATATAGGAAGTCCAGTTTCAGCTACCGGGAAAGTTTCGGGGGTCACCGGTATTGTACCGGGACCACCGGAAGGACTGCTTAGTACATATCTTACACGCACGCAGTAATTATACAATACATCACTCAGGATGCACGTACACATTCCTGAGATGTTATTTAGGCTAGTGCACTTCTCCCAGTTCCTACATGCTGCGCAAACAAACTACTTCTCACAACCTATATACATATAAACATATCTTACAAGCTGGCACATCGCAGGCTGCTAGGCGCACTCACCGGAGATGGTAAGGATTTCCTTGGCTCGCCGAGGGTGAGGCCCAGTGATGCTGGGGACTCAACCTCCTCCTCACTAATAGGCTCTAGGCGTGAAGTGCTGCGCTGAGAGGCTGGAGCGGGCGCGAGAGGCGGTGCAACATGGACTGGGGCGGGCGCAATAGGTGGTGCCGCACGGACTGGAGTGCGCGCAATAGGTGGTGCAACACGGATCGGAGGGCGCGATGACTTGGTCGAACTCCTCGGTGGTAGGCAGGCGACGAGTGGTGGCGAGGATGGCGGTGAATAAGATGCCGAGGACGAGACGAAGGTCGCGGTGGTGTTGTGTGGAGGAGCTCCCTCTCGTTGGCGGCATGCCCATGGATCGAGTCCATACGGGCAGCCACAAGGTCGCCCACAAGGTTATCAAAGCTGCCTCCAAAGGCTCGGAGTTATTCAACAAGCATCTCAATAGCCTCATCTCGCTCTCCCCTGGGGCAAGCGAATGCATAGTGACAAGTGTATGGCACGTGGCATGGGAGGTAGCGGTAGCGGCGAGTCTTCATCGAAGGAAGAACACCCCGGAGGCGAGCTATCGCCTCACGGGCAGCCATCTGCATGGCATGCCTCTCCGTAGGCATGGCCCTGCCAACAAATCGGAATTGGCGTGACTCAACGCCTCCTTGAACTGCACTGCGGCTGGTGCATAGACAGACTGTCGCTGATCTTGTGCCGGGTAGAGTGTGAACATCGGGCGAACCGATGGCCCAATCATGATCTTGACGATGTAGGTGAGGAGCTTGATAAACCCCTCAGGTACATTGGCGAACACCTGTGACTCACAGTCGCTGCTAGCCATCTACAAAAGTAGAAAAAAAATCCTACTGACTCGTAATAAAAGTGGTGGTGGATATGTCACAGTGAAGTGGGTGACATTGACTCCTACTCTTGCGGCTCATCGAGCGTCGAAGTGAGGCTCGATGATTTATTCGCAGCGTAGCGGATATGGTACAAGTGACAAATTCCAGGATCGCACGGACTGACCGACTCCTCTAGGCGCCGACTCGCTATCGAACTCTTCATCCATAAGATCGCCTTCGTCAACATCTGGCCAAATAACCAAGCCAGGTGAGTACTTTGAATGTACTCGCAAGACAGTTCGGACATAAGATATAACAAATGTAAGCATGATGCATTATGAGCAATTGGCAATGCACACTCAAGTGAATAACTTGCACGGCATGTTAAATAAAAGGAAGTCAGACGGTAATCCTCCCGAAATCCCAATGTAATAATCGAAACCGATCGAGTGTCTCAAGTGACGCCTCGAATGGTGAACAAATAAATTAACATGTTACGCAAGCGTCAAGGCCGGGACACCACATAAAGGGCTTATATTGAAAAATAAATGACAATGCATGCCACAGTCGGATGTCAAAGCGACATCACATAAAGGGCTTATATCGAAAGTAAATAACAAGTGTGCCACAGTCGGACGTCTGAGCGACATCACATAAAGGGCTTATATCGAAATTAAATAACAAGAGTGCCACAGTCGGACGTCTGAGCGACATCGCATAAAGGGCTTATATAGAAAGTAAACAACATAAAATGCCACAGTCGGACGTCTGAGCGACATCACGTAGAGGGCTTATATCGAAAGTAAATAACAAGAGTGCTGTGAGTCGGACGTCTGAGCGACATCACATAAAGGGCTTATATAGAAAGTAAACATTATAAATGCCACAAAAACGTCCGAGCGACATCACATAAAGGGCTTATATTTCATTGTCGCTGCTCAAACAAAGAGATAGACCATTCCAAGGAAAATACTCAGCACGTAATAAATATAAATGGGTTAGTCCATCCACATGAGTAATCGTTTTGCCGAGTTTACCACTCATGTTTGTTCACCGGAGATTGTCAAGGGGACTGACATTGAGACTGATAGGACAAGTTGAACACAGACATTGGCCATAGATACGGTTACTTGAATGAGTTTGACTCTGCAGAGTTTGTACTATTAAACCACAGCCAACGGATTTCAGTTGTCGCAAGGGACTAGTTCCGTTTACGTATTTTAGAAGAAACTCATCTAACCAGTACACACCCAATTCCACATTCCGCTGCTAGGAATCACCCTAGGCAACATTCAATAAAAACTCTAAGACGGGGAGGTCACAACCTCGAATAGCATGGGATCAAATTTATCTCACAAGGCGCTCTAAGGGTGCCCCCTCTCGGTCCCAACCGGGAACACCCATGCTCCCTGAACGGATGACGGGCTTTAATCCAGGGCCATGGAACCCTCATCCCGCCCCTCTGTTTGGTGTGTACCAGAAAGAGGTTTGCAACTTACTAAACCATATTCCATAAAGAAAACATGTGGTAGTACAGAAAAGGAACGGATGGTAACGTGACTTGACTCACGCTGACACCGGAGTTAAATAGTTTGGCATAAGACCGGCATGCTACAACAATACCGTCTTACCATCCATCATGTCACCACATGATCATGTAAACTCACATCGAATCACACATCGAAGCTCAAGCTCACTCGCAATGGCTTTGCATGCAACATAACATTCACGGGTGTTCATGTAATCATGTCATGAAGTAACTACTTAAGCAAACACGCAAAACACTCGTCATATCAAAGGTTCAAACATGCTTGCCTGGTTCGGAGTAGTCAGAGTCTAGCTCGGTGAAGTTCGCGGTTCCGTCACCTCTTCCCAGATTCACGGTACAAAGAAAACGTGTACTAACATGAATACCATGGGTGCACAAAAAGTATTCCAAATATTTTTCAAATAAATATGATAAACACCTAGACAGAAAAATAAAGAGGACAGAAAAAGAATCAATCAAGAATCATTTTCTGTTTAAGAGTTATTAGAGTTTTAGTCCAGGGACTTATCTGTAATGAAATGTAAAGTTTCGTGGGCTAGCTTATAAAAACAGAAAACGATTCGATTAAAAACCCGCCAACTCCAAAGGAAAACGTATCCTGCCCGAAGGCGTTTTCAGAAAACGGTTCGGTAAAGGGGAAAAAGCTGACGAGGGGTCCCACCCGTCGAGTTTGAATTTTCGAACAGAGTCACCGCACCCGAAGGTCATGGTGGTCGCCGGCGGCGATCCACGGCGAGTTAGGAGGAGTGGGTGGTACCTACGTGTTCCTTGGGTCCTTCCGCACCTGTGGGTGGTGGAGTTGGTCTACGGCGAGCACCACATCGACGGCGGCCTCAACTCCGGCGGGCGGTGGTTCGGGCGTTGGTGGATCTCGTCGGGGAGGGCTACAAAGGTTGAATTGAGGCTTGGGTTAGAATACTGGGTGCACTGCAGGGCTGGCCGACGCTGTTTGGGAGGCGGGGTGGCCTCACCGAGTGAATCAAGCCGGAGCCCGAGGCGGATCGGGCGGCCGGAGTCGGGAAGGAGACCTCCTGGGTCCTCCTAGTGGCTTGGCGGGCTCGTGAGGTGGAGTTGTGGTGCGGGTCGAGAACGAGCTCGGGGGCTCCTTTATAGCCGATCCGAGGCGGTGGCCGTGAACAGAATAACTCCGGCGGCGATTACGGTGGTGCAGTCGTTAGTCAGGTGGTTTAGGGGGCTAGGCATCACCGTGGGGGCCTACTGGTTCGGTTTAGGTGCTAAGCTTGGCCTGCCTTGGTTGAAACTCCAAGTTCCGAACGGAACGGCGCACGGAGCTCGTCGGCGGCAGGAGCACGCCTCAGGCTTCTCAGCCCATCGCGACAAAGGCCACAGCGGCGCAGTAAGCAGATGGCCACACGGAGGCCTCGGGTGGCTTGGGCGGTGTTGGACGGCGCCGAAAGCTGGAGCTGATCCCTGCTGCCGCCACTGGTGGCTCTACCACCGCAGAAGCTGCCGGCGTCGGCGGGACACGTCACCACCGACGATGGTGCCCGTCCAAAGGACCGCAAGGCCGCTCTCGATAAGAAGAAGGAGCAGTGTGCATGGCGCCAGAGTGGGCATCGTGAGATCGACGCTGTCTCTCAAGAAAACGACATCGACGGCCGAATCAAACACCGAACTCTGAACATGTACAACAACAAAGGTGCTGTGTGCTCGATGAAATGATTTTGGCATGTGGAGAAATTTCCTGGAGCTGATCTTTGGTGGGGTGGCCTCTCAATGCACCTGGGGGCTGCCTGATTTTTGTCACAATTTTTGGAAAAGGAAAAATATGAATTTCGCCAAAAATGATGAATCTGGTCCAAACTTGTAGTGAGTGAAACTTGGAAAATTTGAATTGTAGAAGAGTGGATCTTGATGGATCTAGGTTGGGGGTGCTAGGGACTAGCCAGAGGAGTTGGTTTGAGATCAAAACTCAAAGGAAATCAGATACTTCCTTTGTAAATCACCTAGGCCCAAAATAAAAGACAGAAATAGTTTTGGGGATAAAATAAATGGAATAAAAATCCAAAATGGGTTGAACTTGCTAGGATTGGCTACTTGACTTGACCCAAAGTGGAGGGAGGTGTTTTGGGAGAAGTTTTGATATGAGGCATGGTAAAACAATGGGTGGTTGCAAAACAAAAGAATAGCCCCAAAACCCATAGGATTTCTTTTTAATAAAAATTTAATTTCCAATTTTTTTTATTGTGATGAGTTAACATCAGAAGGAAAGTTTTTAAAACCAAACACCAAGGTTGAGGAAGACACAAAAATAAAATACTTGTCATAGGAGAAACTATTTGAGAAGGAGGGGCTTTTGGGAAGATTTTAAATGGCCTCCTTCAAATCAAATAAAGGGTTTGTTAAAAACCAAATAATTTTTTTTGGTGTGTCACAACACCTACCCCCTTAGGAAAAATCTCGTCCCCGAGATTTCAGCTGATCCTCAAATAGGTGTGGGTGTTCAGCTTGAAGAAATTCCTCTCTTCCCATGTTGCTTCGTCTTCGGTGTGATTGCTCCACTGTACTTTGAAAAACTTAATTGCTTTCTGTCGGGTTCTCCTTTCAGACTCCTCTAATATTTTTATTGGGCGTTCCCTGTAGGTGAGGTCTGGCTGTACGTCAATGTCCTCATGCGATACTTGCTTTTCGGGGTTGCTCACACATTTCCTCAACTATGAGACGTGGAACACGTCTTGGACGTCGGACATCTCTTCGGGTAGGTCTAGCTGGTAGGCTACCGTGCCTCTTCGTGCAACTACACAGAAGGGTCCGATAAATCTTGGTGCTAGCTTTCCTTTAACTTTGAATTGGTAGGCCCCTCATAGGAGATACTCGGAGGTACACATACTCACCGGGTTCAAAACTGACTCCCCGATGTTTTCGATCGTAATAACTCTTCTGTCGGCTTTGAGCTGTCTTGAGTCGGTCCTTGATTAGCTTAACTTTCTCCTTAGCTTCCTTGAGCATATCTGGGCTGAAGATACGGCTGTCTCCTGTCTCTGACCAATTCAATGGAGTACGACATCTCCGTCCATACAAGGCTTCGAAGGGTGCCATTTGCAAGCTGGCTTGGTAACTGTTGTTGTATGCAAACTCGGCATATGGCAAGCTTTCTTCCCAATCGTCCCATAGGTGAGGACACACGCCTCAAAGATGTCCTCTAGTATTTGGTTTACGCTGCTCAGTTTGTCCATCACCGGGGTGATATGTCAGATCAATGCTAGTTGAGTTCCCAGAGCTTGCTGTAATTGATCCCAAAATCTAGAGACGAATTGAGTGCCTCGGTCAGATATTATAGTCTTTGGGACTCCATGCAGGCAGTCTATGCGAGAGAGATAAAGCTTAGCAAGCTTCTGAGTGGTGTAGGTTGTCTTCACGGGAATGAAATGTGCCACCTTGGTTAATCTGTTTGTGATGACCCATATGGCATCATTTCCGTGTTGTGACCGAGGTAGTCCAACAATAAAGTCCATCCCGATCTCATCCCATTTCCACTCAGGTATCCTGTTTGGCTGTAACAACCCTGCTGGTTTTTGATGCTCGGCCTTAATGCGCTGACACGAATCACAACATGCAATGAAGGTGGCTATATCCCTCTTCATACCGTGCCACCAAAAATTTTCCTTAATGTCTTTGTACATTTTGGTTCCCCCCGGGTGGATTGAATACGGAGCGGTGTGGCCTTCGGCTAGGATTTGTTGTTTGAGGTCCTCTATGCTCGGTATGCAAAGTCTGTCTCCGTACCATAGTATTCCCTTATCATCTATGATAAATTCAGAGGCCTTGCCCAAACTCACTTTCCTTTTTATGCCTTCGATGCTGGGGTGTCCATGCTGAGCCTCCTTAATTTGCTCCATTAAGGTAGGTTGTATTTCCAAATTTGGCACATCGCCCTCAGCGACCATTATCATGTTGAGTTTGGTGAACTCTTGCTGAAATTCAGGTCTCAAGTTTGGCAGACTGTCGTTGCCCAAACTGGGGTTTCGACTAAGAGCATCTGCCACTACATTCGCCTTTCCTGGATGGTAGTGAATACCAACATCATAATCTTTCACTAATTCCAACCAGCGTCGTTGTTGTAAGTTGAGTTCTGGTTGTGCGAAAATATACTTGAGGCTTTTATGGTCCGTGTATATTTCACAACGGTTTCCGAGTAAAAAGTGCCTCCACTCTTTGAGTGCATGAATGATCACGCCAGTTCCAAGTCATGAGTAGGGTAATTTTCTTCATGCTTATGAAGTTGCCTGGAGGCATACGCGACTACCTTGCCTTCTTGCATTAATACGCATCCGAGGCCCTTCCTGGATGCGTCACAATACACCTCAAAACTTTTGTGTATTTCTGGCACAACCAATATTGGTGCTGTTGTTAATTTTCTTTTGAGTTCTTGGAAACTTTTCTCGCAAGCTTCTGTCCAAACAAATTTCTTGTCTTTCTTGAGCAACTGCGTCATTGGCTTGGCTATGGTGGAGAACCCTTCAATGAACCTTCGGTAATACCCTGCCATTCCCAAGAAACTTCTTACATCCGTTACGCTGGCTGGTGGTTTCCAACCAAGCACGACCTTGACTTTTTCCGGGTCTACGGCAACACCTTCTTGTGTTAACACATGGCCTAGGAAACCAACTTGTCTTAACCAAAATTCACATTTGCTGAACTTGGCGTATAGTTGATGTTTCCTTAATTCTCCCAGTACAATTCTGAGATGTTCAGCATGCTCTTCTGGTGTCTTGGAGTATACCAGAATATCGTCGATGAAAACCACAACAAATTTGTCCATAAATTTCATAAACACTTTGTTCATGAGGTGGAAAAAAATGCGGGGGCGTTGGTCAGACCAAACGGCATCATCAGAACTCATACAGCCCGTGATCCGGAGGTGAAGGCTGTCTTGGGGATATCTTCCGTCTGCACTTTAATTGATGGTATCCCGACCTCAAGTCAATTTTTGAGAAAACCTTGGCTTGAGCGAGTTGGTCAAATAAATCATTTATCCGTGGCATCAGATATTAGTTCTTGATTGTGACCATGTTGAGTGCTCGATAGTCTATACACAATCTCAGTGTCCCATCCTTTTTCTTGGCAAATAAAACTGGTGAACCCCAAGGTGAGGAGCTGGATCGAATAAATCCTTTGTCTAGTAATTCTTTTATTTGCTTCTTTAATTCCACCAACTCTGAGGGTGCCATTCTGTATGGTTTCTTGTAAATGGGGGTGGTTCCAGGTGCTAGCTCAATGCTGAATTCTATCTCCCGGTCTGGTGGCATGCCTGGTAGTTCTTCAGGAAATACGTATGGAACTCACACACCATCGACTTTGCTTAACTCTCAAACGCCCACCTTGTTCAACCTTGGTTGCCATGATATTTGTCTTATTTGAGCTGAAACTTTTATTGTCTTCCCGTGATGGTGGGTAAGAATTATTGTCCGGTTGAAGCAGTCAATAAATCCTTTGTTGGTGGTTAACCAATCCATTCCTAGGATGACATCTAGTCCCTTATTTTCCAATACAATAAGGTTGGCGTGAAACTTTAATCCTCAAACTCAATAACCACACCTTGGCAAAGAATCTCCGAGTAACTTGCTTAATCCCAGGGGACTTGATGATCATGGACTTTTCCAGGGGAAGCATCGAAAAATCATTTTTGCAAAGCAAATTTCTTTGAAATGAACGAGTGAGAAGCTCCAGAATAAAAAACACCATGGCAGGAATTGTGTTGACAGGGAACATACCGAGTACGATATCCGGGGCATTCTGTGCTTCCTCCTTGGTCACATGGTTCAAGATATTGGGGTTGAAGTTGTTACGCTTGGGTGCTGAATTATTCCCACCGTCGCTCGGCTTGGGGGCCGAGTTTCTTGGCTTTGGGCACTGTTTAGCATAGTGCCATTCTTCTCCACAAGCGTAGCAAGTAACACCTGGGCGGTATGTAAAATCCTTGTCCCTTGCATGAAAATTCTTGATCGAGCGTGGGACATGGTTGTGGACTTGCTTGCTCCACTTTTATGGAAGTCAGTCTTGTTTCGGTTGTTGCGAGCTTGAGTAGTTTGGTCCCTCTTCGCTTGCGAAAATCTTCCAAACTGTGGTGCTCATTTTCCAGGGTAATGGCCTTGTCCACAAGTGTTTTGAAATCTGGAAAGGTGTGTACAACCAGCTGGCATTTAAGTGCTGGTGCAAGATCGTCCAGAAACTTTTCCATCTTCTTACTTTCCATCATGTGCTCTTCGTTGGCGTAACGAGATAGCTGAGTAAACTGGCTGTTGTACTCAGTCACCGTCATGCCTCTCTGCTTGAGGTCATCAAATTCCCTCTTCTTGATCTTCATAACGCTTCTGGGGATATGCGCCCCGTGAAGACCTTCTTTAAATTCTTCCCAGGTGATGTTATTCTCATTGGGGTGCATGTGTAGGAAATTTTCCCACCATGATACAGCTGCTCCTGTGAGGTTGTGAGGTGCATATAGTACCTTCTCATGGTCTGAACATTGTGCAATAATCAATTTCCTTTCAATGTCTAAGCCAGTCATCGGCCTCAAGAGGTTTGTCAGTGTGCGAGAAAGTTGGGGGACACGTCTTTTGTAGTTCTGATAATTTGGATTGCTGCTGATACGGTCCACGGTGATTTCCCATATTGATGACATGGTTCATCATTTCTTGGTGCTGTTGCTGGATTTGCTCATAAAGGCGGCACACTTGAGAAAAAGCTGTCTCACTGCCCTGTTGACTTGACTGTCCCTGTGTGAAATTGTTGCTTGTTTGGGTGCCATAATTCTCTTCTGGGAATTTGGCATGGAACGAGTCCAAGGACGAGACATTTTCCACTCTGGGGATATATTTTGTAAAATCCATAAGAAAACGAATTGGGCCGCAGAAATACTCAAAGGCGAAAAATTTAAACACTCCAAGATTTTTTAAGAAAATATTTGATTGCGCATGGAGAAGGACCACTTAGTACATATATCTTACAGGCAAGCAGTAATTATACAATACATCACTCAGGATGCGCGTACACATTCCTGACATGTTATTTAGGCTAGTGCACTTCTCCCAGTTCCTACATGCTGCACAAACAAACTACTTCTCACAACCTATATACATATAAACATATCTTACAAGCTGGCACATCGCAGGGCTGCTAGGCGCACTCAGCCGGAGATGGTAAGGATTTCCCTTGGCCTGCCGAGGGTGAGGCCCAGTGATGCTGGGGACTCAACCTCCTCCTCACTAATAGGCTCTAGGCGTGAAGTGCTGCGCTGAGAGGCTGGGGCGGGCGCGAGAGGCGGTGCAACATGGACTGGGGCGGGCGCAATAGGTGGTGCCGCACGGACTGGAGTGGGCGCAATAGGTGGTGCAACACGGACTGGAGTGGGCGCGATGACTTGGTCGAACTCCTCAGTGGTAGGCAGGCGACGAGCGGTGGCGAGGATGGCAGGTGAATAAGATGCTGAGGACGAGACGAAGGTCAGTGGTGGTGCTGTGTGGAGGAGCTCCCTCCTGTTGGCGGCACAACCATGGATTGAGTCCATATGGGCAGCCACAAGGTCGTCCACAAGGTTATCAAAAGCTGCCTCCAGTGCCTGGAGGTATTCGACAAGCATCTCAATAGCCTCATCTCGCTCTCCCCTGGGGCAAGCGAATGCATAGTGACTCTGAACGCCCTCCCTTGAACTGCACCGTGGCCTGGTGCATAGACAGACTGTCGCTGATCTTGTGCTGGTAGAGTGTGAACACTGGGCGAACCGATGATCCAATCGCGATCTTGACGATGTAGGTGAGGAGCTTGATAAACCCCTCAGGTACATTGGCGAACACCTGTGACTCACATAATCGCTAGCCATCTACAAAAGTAGACAAAAATTCCGAATAGTCAGATCATAAATTTATGATGACTAACAGAAAAATTGCTACGTTTAGCAAAAATGCTAAAATCGCACTAAGACGCTAATAACCGATTAGCGATCGCACCTAGTGGCCTCCTACAGTCAGCCTGGCTCTGGTACCAAGTTTTTTCACGACCGGTTTTTCAATAAAATACTTATTGAGGAACCGATCCATTTATTTCAAGTATAGGAGAGTCCTCCTTACTGGTAGACAAATTATTGATACAGAAATCCAGGAGTACTAAATATATTACAGGGTTGAGCTGAGGTTGCTCAACAATTTATTACAAGCACGCCAATAATATACATAAAGGCGGATGTGGCACAAGGGTGTGGTGGCATACTACTGACTCGTAATAAAAGTGGTGGTGGATATGTCACAGTGAAGTGGGTGACATTGACTCCTACTCTTGCGGCTCATCGAGCGTCGAAGTGAGGCTCGATGACTTATTCGGGTAGCGGAAGCGGATATGGTACAAGCGACAAATTCCAGGATCGCACGGGACTGATTGGGACTCCTCTAGGCGTCGGACTCGCTATCGAACTCTTCATCCATAAGATCGCCTTCACAACATCCGCCAAATCAACAAGCCAGGTGAGTACTTTGAATGTACTCGCAAGACAGTTCAGACATAAGATATAACAAATGTAAGCATGA
This sequence comes from Aegilops bicornis, assembly GCA_021605145.1. Lineage (NCBI taxonomy): Eukaryota > Viridiplantae > Streptophyta > Magnoliopsida > Poales > Poaceae > Aegilops > Aegilops bicornis. The sequence goes on along the minus strand of CM038674.1, from coordinate 130,843,912 downwards.
TGCATTATGAGCAATTGGCAATGCACACTCAAGTGAATAACTTGCACGGCATGTTAAATAAAAGGAAGTCAGGCGGTAATCCTCCCGAAATCCCAACAGAATAACTGAAAACCGATCGAGTGTCTGAAGTGACGCCTCGAATGGTGAACAAATAAATTAACATGCCACAGTCGGGCGTCGAAGCGACACCACATAAAGGGCTTATATTGAAAAATAAATAACAATGCATGCCACAGTCGGATGTCAAAGTGACATCACATAAAGGGCTTATATCGAAAGTAAATAACAAGTGTGCCACAGTCGGACGTCTGAGCGACATCACATAAAGGGCTTATATCGAAATTAAATAACAAGAGTGCCACAGTCGGACGTCTGAGCGACATCACATAAAGGGCTTATATAGAAAGTAAACAACATAAAATGCCACAGTCGGACGTCCGAGCGACATCACGTAGAGGGCTTATATCGAAAGTAAATAACAAGAGTGCCATAGTCGGACGTCTGAGCGACATCACATAAAGGGCTTATATAGAAAGTAAACATTATAAATGCCACAGTCGAACGTCTGAGCGACATCACATAAAGGGCTTATATTTCATTGTCGCGTTCAAGCAGTATAGACCATTCCAAGGAAAATACTCAGCACGTAATAAATATAAACGGGTTAGTCCATCCACAGGAGTAATCGTTTTGCCGAGTTTACCACTCATGTTTGTTCACCGGAGATTATCAAGGGGACAGACATTGAGACTGATAGGACAAGTTGAACACAGACATTGACCATAGATACGGTTACTTGAATGAGTTTGACTCTGCAGAGTTTGTACTATTAAGCCACAGCCAACGGATTTCAGTAGTCGCAAGGGACTAGTTCCGTTTACGGTATTTTAGAAGAAACTCATCTAACCAGTACACACCCAATTCCACATTCCGCTGCTAGGAATCACCCGTGGCAACGTTCAAGAAAAACTCTAAGATGGGGAGGTCACAACCTCGAATAGCATGGGATCAAATTTATCTCGCGTGCTCTAAGGGGTGCCCCCCTCTCGGTCCCAACCGAAAACAACCATGCTCCCTGACCGGATGACGGGCTTTAATCCAGGGCCATGGAACCCTCATCCCGGCCCCTCTGTTTGGTGTGTACCAGGAAAGAGGTTTGCAACTTACTAAACCATATTCCATAAAGAAAACATGTGGTAGTACAGGAAAAGGAACGGATGGTAACGTGACTTGACTCACGTTGACACTGGAGTTAAATAGTTTGGCATAAGACCGGCATGCTACAACAATACCGTCTTACCATCCATCATGTCACCACATGATCATGTAAACTCACATCGAATCACACATCGAGTTTCGAAGCTCACTCGCAATGGCTTTGCATGCAACATAACATTCACGGGTGTTCATGTAATCATGTCATGAAGTAAGTACTTAAGCAAATACGCAAAACACTCGTCATATCAAAGGTTCAAACATGCTTGCCTGGTTTGGAGTAGTCGGAGTCTAGCTCGGTGAAGTTCGCGGTTCCGTCACCTCTTCCAGTATCTACGGTACAAAGAAAACGTGTACTAACATGAATACCGTGGGTGCACAAAAATTATTCCAAATATTTTTCAAATAAACATGATAAAAAACTAGACATAAAAATAAAGAGGACAGAAAAAGAATCAATCAAAAATCATTTTCTGTTTAAGAGTTATTAGAGTTTTAGTCCAGGGACTTGTCTATAATGAAACAGAAAGTTTCCAGGGGCTAGCTTATAAAAACAGAAAACGATTCGATTAAAAACCCGCCAACTCCAAAGGAAAACGTATCCTGCCTGAAGGCGTTTTCAGAGAACGGTTCGATAAAGGGGAAAAGGTTGACGAGGGGTCCCACCCGTCAGGTTTGAATTTTCGAACAGAGTCACCGGCGCCCGAAGGCTGCGGTGGTCACCGGCGCGATCCACGGCGAGTTAGGAGGAGTGGGTGGTACCTACGGGTTCCTTGGGTCCTTCCGCACCTGTGGGTGGGGGAGTTGGTCGACGGCGAGCACCACGTCGACGGCGGCCTCAACTCCGGCGACCGGTGGTTCGGGCGTTGGTGGATCTCGTCGGGGAGGGCTACAAAGGTTGAATTGAGGCTCGGGTTAGAATACTGGGTGCACCAGAGGGCTGCTGACGTGGTTTGGGAGGCGGGGGTGGCCTCAACTGAGTGAATCAAGCCGGAGCCCGAGGCGGATCGGGGCGGCCGGAGTCGGGTAAGGAGACCTCCTCGGGGTCCTCCTGGTGGATTGGCGGGGCTCTGGTGAGGTGGAGTTGTGGTGCGGGGTCGAGAACGAGCTCGGGGGCTCCTTTTATAGCTGATTCGAGGCGGTGGCCGTGAACAGAATAACTCCGGCGGTGATTATGGCGGTGCAGTGGTTAGTCAGGTGGTTTAGGGGGCTAGGCATCAACGTGGGGGCCTATTGGTTCGGTTTAGGTGCTAAGCTTGGCCTGCCTTGGTTGAAATTCCAAGTTCCGAACAGAACGGCACACGGAGCTCGTCGGCGGCAGGGAGCACGCTCTGCGCTGCTCAGGCCACGGTGACAGTGCCGCAGCATGCGCAGGCAAGCAGACGGCCACACGGAGGCCTCGGGTGGCTTGGGCGATGCTGGACGGCGCCGAAAGCTGGAGCTGATCCCTGCTGGCCGCCACGGGTGGTCAGTACCATCGCAGGTTGCCGGCGTCGGAGGGACACGCCACCACCGATGATGGTGCCTGGCCCAAAGGACCGTGCGGCGCTCGATAAGAAGAAGGAGCAGTGTGCATGGCGCCAGAGTGGGTACCGTGAGATCGACGCCGTGTCAGGAAGAAAACGACACCGACGGGTCGAATCAAACATCGAACTCTGAACATGTACAAGAACAAGGCAGGCCAGTGCTCGATGAAATGATTTTGGCATGTGGAGAAATTTCCGGAGCTGATCTTTGGTAGGGTGGCCTCTCAATGCACTGGGGCTGCCTGATTTTTGTCGTAATTTTTGGAAAAGGAAAAATATGAATTTCGCCAAAATGATGAATCTGGTTCAAACTTGCAAAGGAGTGAAACTTGGAAAATTTGAATTGTGGAAGAGTGGATCTTGATGGATCTAGGTTGGGGGTGCTAGGGACTAGCCAGAGGAGTTGGTTTGAGATCAAAACTCAAAGGAAATCAGATACTTCCTTTGTAAATCACCTAGGCCCAAAATAAAAGACAGAAATAGTTTTGGGGATAAAATAAATGGAATAAAAATCCAAAATGGGTTGAACTTGCTAGGATTGGCTACTTGACTTGACCCAAACTGGAGGGAGGTGTTTTGGGAGAAGTTTTGATATGAGGCATGGTAAAACAATGGGTGGTTGCAAAACAAAAGAATAGCCCCAAAACCCATAGGATTTCTTTTTAATAAAAAATTAATTTCCAAAAAAATTATTGCGATGAGTTAACATCAGAAGGAAAGTTTTTAAAACCAAACACCAAGGTTGAGGAAGACACAAAAATAAAATACTTGTCATAGGAGGATTTTTTTTGAGAAGGAGGGGCTTTTGGGAAGATTTTAAGTGGCCTCCTTCAAATCAAATAAAGGGTTTGTTAAAAACGAAATAATTTTTTTTGGTGTATCACACGGAGAGGGAGGCGCCTGGGGCTAGGGTGCGCAGCCCTCCCTCCCCCCGTCTTTATATAGGGGTCCAGGGGGGCGCCGACCCCTCTAGATCCCATCTAGATGGGGGGCGGCGGCCAAGGGGGGTGGCTTGCCCCTGCCAAGTGGGCGCCCCACCCCTAGGGTTTCCAACCCTAGGCGAGGAGGGGCTCAAGGGGCGCACCAGCCCACCAGGCTGGTTCCTCCCACTTCAGCCCATGGGGCCCTCCGGGATAGGTGGCCCCACCAGTAGACCTCGTGACCCTTCCAAAGGGTCCCAAGATAATACCGGTGACCCCGAAACTTTCCCGATGGTCAAATCGACTTCCTATATATATATATATATATATATATATATATATATATATATATATATATATATATATATATATATATATTTCTTTACCTCTGGACCATTCCTAACTCCTCGTGACATCCGGGATCTCATCCGGACTCGAACAACTTTCGGGTTAATGCATACTAGTATCTCTACAACCCTAGCGCCACCGAACCTTATGTGTAGACCCTACGGGTTCGGGAGACATGCAGAAATGACCGAGACGACTCTCCGGTCAATAACCAACAACGGGATCTGGATACCCATGTTGGCTCCCACATGCTCCTCGATGATCTCATCGGATGAACCACGATGTCGAGGATCCAGTCAATCCCGTATACAATTCCCTTTGTAAACCGGTACGTTACTTGCCCGAGATTCGACCGTCGGTATCCCAATACCTTGTTTAATCTCATTACCGGCAAGTCACTTTACTCGTACCGCAATGCATGATCATGTGACCATACACTTGGTCACATTGAGCTCATTATGATGATGCATTACTGAGTGGGCCCAGAGATACCTCTCTGTCATACGGAGTGACAAATCCCAGTCTTGATTCGTGCCAACCCAACAGACACTTTCGAGATACCCGTAGTGCACCTTTATGGTCACCCAGTTACGTTGTGACGTTTGTCACACCCAAATCCCTCCTAAGGTATCCGGGAGTTGCACAATCTCATGGTCTAAGGAAATGATACTTGAAATTTGGAAAAGCTCTAGCAAAACGAACTACACGATCTTGTGCTATGCTTAGGATTGGGTCTTGTCGATCACATCATTCTCCTAATGATGTGATCCTGTTATCAATGACATCCAATGTCCATAGTCAGGAAACCATGACTATCTGTTGATCAACGAGCTAGTCAACTAGAGGCTCACTAGGGACGTGTTGTGGTCTATGTATTCACACATGTATTACGATTTCCGGATAACACAATTATAGCATGAGCAATAGACAATTATCATGAACAAAGAAATATAATAATAACCATTTTATTATTGCCTCTAGGGCATATTTCCAACAGTCTCCCACTTGCACTAGAGTCAATAATCTAGTTACATTGTGATGAATCGAACACCCATAGAGTTCTGGTGTTGATCATGTTTTGCTCTAGGGAGAGGTTTAGTCAATGGATCTGCTACATTCAGGTCCATATGTACTTTACAAATATCTATGTCTCCATCTTGAACATTTTCACGAATGGAGTTGAAGCAACGCTTGATGTGCCCGGTCTTCTTGTGAACCTGGGCTCCTTGGCAAGTGCAATAGCTCCAGTGTTGTCACAGAAGAGTGTGATCGGCCCGACGCATTGGGTATGACTCCTAGCTCGGTGATGAACTCCTTCATCCAGATTGCTTCATGCGCTGCCTCCGAGGCTGCCATGTACTCCGCTTCACATGTAGATCCCGCCACGACGCTTGCTTGCAAATCGCACTACCATCGGCCCCACCATTCAAAATAAACACATATCCGGTTTGTGACTTAGAGTCATCTAGATTTGTGTCGAAGCTAGCGTCGACGTAACCCTTTACGACGAGCTCTTCGTCACCTCCATAAACGAGAAACATATCCTTAGTCCTCTTCAGTACTTCAGATGTTCTTGATCATTGTCCAAAAGTTCCTTGCCGGGATTACTTTGGTACCTTCCTACCAAACTTACGACAAGGTTTACATCAGGTCCGGGTACACAGATGGCATACATAATAGACCCTATGGCTGAGGCATAGGGATGACAGTCATTTCTTCTTTATCTTCTCATTGGTGGTCGGACATTGAGCCGAGCTCAATTTCACACCTTGCAAAACAGGCAAGAACCCCTTCTTGGACTGATCCATATTGAACTTCTTCAATATCTTATCAAGGTATGTGCTTTGTGAAAGACCTATGAGGCGTCTTGATCTATCTCTATAGATCTTGATGCCTAATATGTAAGCAGCTTCTCCAAGGTCCTTCATTGAAAAAAAACTTATTCAAGTAGGCCTTAATGCTGTCCAAAAGTTCTATATCATTTCCCATCAAAAGTATGTCATCCACATATAATATGAGAAATGCTACAGAGCTCCCACTCACTTTCTTGTAAACACAGGCTTCTCCATAAGTCTGTGTAAACCCAAACGCTTTGATCATCTCATCAAATAGAATGTTCCAACTCCGAGATGCTTGCACCAGCCCATAGATTGAGCGTTGGAGCTTGCTTACCTTATTAGCATTCTCAGGATCGACAAAACCTTCTGGTTGCATCATATATAGTTCTTCCTTAAGATGGCTGTTAAGGAATGCCGTTTTGACGTCCATTTGCCATATCTCATAATCATAGTATGCGGCAATTGCTAACATGATTCGGACGGACTTCAGCTGCTACGGGAGAGAAAGTCTCATCGTAGTCAACCCCTTGAACTTGTCGATAACCCTTAGCGACAAGTCAAGCTTTATAGATGGTAACATTACCATCCGCTATTCGCCTTCTTCTTAAAGATCCATTTGTTTTCTATCGTCACGATCATCGGGCAAGTCTGTTAAAGTCCATACTTCATTTTCATACATGGATCCTATCTCAGATTTCATGGCTTCTAGCCATTTGTCGGAATCTGGGCCCGCCATTGCTTCTTCATAGTTCGAAGGTTCACCGTTGTCTAACAACATGATTTCCAGGACAGGGTTGCCATACCACTCTAGTGTGGAATGTGTCCTCGTGGACCTCACAGTTCAAGAGTAACTTGATCCAAGTACCTTGATCATCATCATTAGTTTCCTCTCCAACAAGGTGCACCACAGGAACATCTTCCTGAGCTGCGCTACTTTCAAGAGGTAGTACTTCATCAAGTTCTACTTTCCTCCCACTTACTTCTTTCGAGAGAAACTCTTTCTCCAGAAAGGACCCATTCTTGGCAACAAATATCTTGCCTTCGGATCTGAGGTAGAAGGTATACCCAATGGTTTCCTTAGGGTATCCTATGAAGACGCATTTTTCCGACTTGGGTTCGAGCTTTTCAGGTTGAAGTTTCTTGACATAAGCATCGCATCCCCAAACTTTTAGAAACGACGGCTTAGGTTTCTTCCCAAACCATAATTCATACGGTGTCGTCTCAACAGATTTAGACGGTGCCCTATTTAAAGTGAATGCGGTAGTCTCTAAAGCATAGCCCCAAAATGAGAGCGGTAGATCGGTAAGAGACATCATAGATCGCACCATATCCAAAAGAGTGCGACACGACGCTCGGACTCACCGTTATTACCGAGGTGTTCCAGCGGCGTGAGTTGTGAAACGATTCCACATTTCCTTAAGTGTGTACCAAATTCGTGACTTAAATATTCTCCCCACGATCCGATCAGAAGAACTTTATCTTTCGGTCACGTTGATTCTCTACCTCATTCTGAAATTCCTTGAACTTTTCAAAGGTTTCAGACTTGTGTTTCATCAAGTAGACATACCCATATCTACTCAAGTCATCAGTGAGAGTGAGAACATAACGATAGCCTCCGCAAGCCTCAACACTCATTGGACCGCACACATCAGTATGTATGATTTCCAATAAGTTGGTTGCTCGCCCATTGTTCCGAGAACGGAGTCTTGGTCTTTTTGCCCATGAGGCATGGTTCGCATGTGTCAAATGATTCATAATCGAGAGACTCTAAAAGTCCATCAGCATGGAGCTTCTTCATGCGCTTGACACCAATGTGACCAAAGGCGGCAGTGCCACAAGTATGTGGGACTATCGTTATCAACCTTATATCTTTTGGTATTCACACTATGAATATGTGTAACATCACGTTCGAGATTCATTAAGAATAAACCATTGACCAGCGGGGCATGACCATAAAAAATATCTCTCATATAAATAGAACAACCATTATTCTTGGATTTAAATGAGTAGCCATCTCGAATTAAACGAGATCCAGATACAATGTCCATGCTCAAAGCTGGCACTAAATAACAATTATTGAGGTTTAAAACTAATCACGTAGGTAAATGTAGAGGTAGCGTGTCGACGGGCGATCACATCGACCTTGGAACCATTCCCCGACGCCAGCATCGTCACCTCGTCCTTCCCCGCCTCCGCTTATTCCGCAGATCCCGCTTTGAGTTACAAATATGAGCAACCGCACCGGTATCAAATACCTGTGAGCTACTACGAGTCTTGGTAAGGTACACATCAATAACATGTATATCACATATACCTTTGGTTTTGCTGGCCTTCTTGTCCGCTAAGTACTTGGGGCAGTTCCGCTTCGAAAGTGACCACTTCCCTTGCAATAAAAGCACTCGGCCTCGTGCTTGGGTCCATTCTTTGGCTTCTTCCCCAAGAATCGGCTTACTGTAGCTGCAACTTCCTTGCCATCCTTCTTGAAGTTGTTCTTACCCTTGCCTTTCTTGAACTTAGTGGTTTTATTCACCATCAACACTTGATGTTCCTTTTGATCTCTACCTCCGCTGATTTCAGCATTGAATATACCTCAGAATGGTCTTTTCCATCCCCTGCATATTGAAGTTCATCACAAAGCTCTTGTAGCTCGGTTGAAGCGATCAAGGATTCTGTCAATAATCGCGTCATTCGGGAGATTAACTCCCAAATGAGTCAAGTGGTTGTGCAACCTGCATATTCCGAGTATGTGCTCACCGATGTAACTATTTTCCTCCATCTTACAACTCAAGAACTTGTCGAGACTTCATATCTCTCGACCAGGCATGAGCTTGGAAAACCATTTTCAGCTCTTCGAACATCTCATATGCCCCGTGTTGCTCAAAACGCTTTTGGAGCCCCGGTTCTAAGCTGTAAAGCATGCCGCACTGAACGAGGGAGTAATCATCGGCACGAGACTGCCAAGCGTTCATAACGTCTTGGTTCTCTCGATGGGTGCTTCACCTAGCGGTTCTTCTATGACATAATCTTTCTTGGCAGCTATGAGGATGATCCTCAGGTTCCGGACCCAGTCCGTATAGTTGTTGCCATCATCTTTCAGCTTGGTTTTCTCTAGGAACGCGTTGAAGTTGAGGTTGACATGAGTGTGGGCCATTTGATCTACAAGACATATTGTAAAGATTTTAGACTAAGTTCATGATAATTAAGTTCATCTAATCAAATTATTCAATGAACTCCCACTCAGATAGACATCCCTCTAGTCATCTAAGTGAAACATGATCCGAGTCAACTAGGCCGTGTCCGATCATCACGTGAGACAGACTAGTCAACATCGGTGAACATCTTCATGTTGATCGTATCTTCTATACGAATCATGCTCGACCTTTCGGTCTTCCGTGTTCCGAGGCCATGTCCGTACATGCTAGGCTCGTCAAGTTAACCTAAGTGTATTGCGTGTGTAAATCTGGCTTACACCCGTTGTATTCGAACATTAGGATCTATCAAACCCGATCATCACGTGGTGCTTCGAAACAACGAACCTTCGCAATGGTTCACAGTTAGGGGGAACACTTTCTTGAAATTATTGCGAGGGATCATCTTATTTAAGCTACCGTCGTTCTAAGCAAATAAGATGTAAAACATGATAAACATCACATGCAATCAAATAGTGACATGATATGGCCAATATCATATTGCTCCTTTGATCTCCATCTTCGGGCACCATGATCATCTTCACACCGCATGACACCATGATCTCCGCCATCGTGTCTTCATGAAGTTGTCACGCCAACGATTACTTCTACTTCTATGGCTAACGCGCTTAGCAATAAAGTAAAGTAATTTACATGGCGTTATTCAATGACACGCAGGTCATACAAAAAATAAAGACAACTCCTATGGCTCCTGCCGGTTGTCATACTCATCGACATGCAAGTCGTGATTCCTATTACAAGAACATGATCATCTCATACATCACATATATCATTCATCACATCCTTTGGCCATATCACATCACAAAGCACTTGCTGCAAAAACAAGTTAGACGTCCTCTAATTGTTGTTGCATGTTTTTACATGGCTGCAATAGGATTCTAGCAAGAACGTTTCTTACCTACGTAAAAGCCACAACGTGATATGCCAATTTCTATTTACCCTTCATAAGGAACCTTTTATCGAATCCGCTCCAACTAAAATGGGAGAGATAGACACCCGCTAGCCACCTTATGCAACTAGTGCATGTCAGTCGGTGGAACCTGTCTCACGAAGCGCATATGTAAGGTCGGTCCGGCCGCTTCATCCCACGATGCCGCCGAAGCAAGATAAGACTAGTAGCGGAAAGAAAATTGACAACATCTACGCCCACAACAAGTTTGTGTTCTACTCGTGCATAGAAACTACGCATAGACCTAGCTCATGATGCCATTGTTGGGGAACGTAGCAGAAATCAAAAAATTTCTACGCATCACCAAGATCAATCTATGGAGTAATCTAGCAACGAGGGAAGGGGAGTGCATCTACATACCCTTGTAGATCGCGAGCGGAAGCGTTCAAGAGAACGGGGTTGATGGAGTCGTACTCGTCGTGATCCGAATCACCGATGACCGAGCGCCGAACGGATGGCACCTCCGCATTCAACACACATATGGTTGGGGAAGACGTCTCCTCCTTCTTGATCCAGCAAGGGGGAAGGAGAGGTTGATGGAGATCCAGCAGCACGACGGCGTGGTGGTGGATGCAGCGGGGATCTCGGCAGGGCCTCGCCAAGCTCTACAGAGAGGAGGAGGTGTTCAAGAGGGAGAGGGAGGCGCCAGGGGCTAGGGTGCGCAGCCCTCCCTCCCCCCTATTTATATAGGGGTCCAGGGGCGCTGCCTCTAGATCCCATCTAGATGGGGGGGCTGCCAAGGGGTGGCTTGCCCCCCCAAGCCAAGTGGGCGCCCCACCCCTTGGGTTTCAACCCTAGGCATTGGGGGCCCAGAGCGCACCAGCCCACCAGGGGCTGGTTCCCCTCCCACTTCAGCCCATGGGGCCCTCCCGGATAGGTGGCCCCACCAGGTAGACCCCCGTGACCCTTCCGGTGGTCCCGATACAATACCGGTGACCCCCGAAACTTTCCCGATGGCCGAAACTGGACTTCCTATATATAAATCTTTACCTCCAGACCATTCCGGAACTCCTCGTGACGTCCGGGATCTCATCTGGGACTCCGAATAACTTTCGAATTACTGCATACTAATATCTCTACAACCCTAGCGTCACCGAACCTTAAGTGTGTAGACCCTACGGGTTCGGGAGACATGCAGACATGACTGAGACGACTCTCCAGTCAATAACCAACAGCGGGGTCTGGATACCCATGTTGGCTCCCACATGCTCCTCGATGATATCATCGGATGAACCACGATGTCGAGGATTCAATCAATCCCGTATACAATTCCCTTTGTCAATCGGTACGTTACTTGCCCGAGATTCGATCGTCGGTATCCCAATACCTCGCTTAATCTCGCTATCGGCAAGTCACTTTACTCGCATCAAGAATGCATGATCCCGTGACCGTACACTTTGTCACATTGAGCTCATTATGATGATGCATTACCGAGTGGGCCCAGAGATACCTCTCCGTCATACACGGAGTGACAAATCCCGCCTCGATTCGTGCCAACCCAATGTAAACTTTCAGAGATACCCAGAGTGCACCTTTATAGTCACCCAGTTACGTTGTGACGCTTTGGCACACCCAAAGCACTCCTACGGTATCCGGAGTTGCACAATCTCATGGTCTAAGGAAATGATACTTGACATTTGGAAAAGCTCTAGCAAAACGAACTACATGATCTTGTGCTATGCTTAGGATTGGGTCTTGTCCATCACATCATTCTCCTAATGATGTGATCCCGTTATCAATGACTTCCAATGTCCATAGTCAGGAAACCATGACTACCTGTTGATCAACGAGCTAGTCAACTAGAGGCTCCTAATGTCTATGTATTCACACATGTATTACGATTTCCGGATAACACAATTATAGCACGAACAATAGACAATTATCATGAACAAAGAAATATAACAATAACCATTTTATTATTGCCCCTAGGGCTTATTTCCAACAACAACTACACGGACTGGGTCCGGTACTTGAGGATCATCCTCATAGCTGCCGAGGGAGTCCTGGACTAGGGGGTGTCCGGATAGCCGAACTATCATCTTTGGCCGGACTCCAAGACTATGAAGATACAAGATTGAAGACTTCGTCCCGTGTCCGGATGGGACTTTCCTTGGCGTGGAAGGCAAGCTTGGCGATACGGATATGTAGATCTCCTACCATTGAAACCGACTGTGTAACCCTAACCTATCCGGTGTCTATATAAACCGGAGGGTTTTAGTACGAGGGACGAACAACAATCATACCATAGGCTAGCTTCTAGGGTTTAGCCTCTCGATCTCGTGGTAGATCTACTCTTGTACTACCCATATCATCAATATTAATCAAGCAGGAGTAGGGTATTACCTCCATCGAGAGGGCCCGAACCTGGGTAAAAACATCGTGTCCCTTGTCTCCCTGTTACCATCCTCCTAGACGCACGCTCGGGACCCCTACCCGAGATCCGCCGGTTTTGACACCGACATTGGTGCTTTCATTGAGAGTTCCTCCGTATGTCGCCACCGATAGGCCCGATGGCTCCTTCAATCATCAACAACGACGCGGTCCAGTATGCAGACTTTTCTCCCCGGACAGATCTTCGTGTTCGGCGGCTTTGCACTGTGGGCCAATTCGCTTGGCCATCTGGAGCAGATCAAAAGCTACGCCCCTGGCCGTCAGGTCAGATTTGGAAGTTTAAACTACACGGCCAATATCCGCGGAGACTTGATCTTCGACGGATTCGAGCCGCGGCCAAGCGCGCCGCACTGTCTCGATGGGCATGATCTAACTCGCCGCCAACAAAGGTCCCGAGGTCAAGATTTAGTGTCCGCTCCGAACATTGATTCGAGCCGATCTCGCCGATCGAGGATGGTTGGTTGGACACCACCTCGGGGCTGAAATCTCTACGGCGATTGAGCCGAACACAATCCCTGTCCTTGCGAAGACCGTGACTCCAAGGTGCCGGACTCCTCTCCGACTCTGATCCCCCGCTACCGCCAATCAAATCCGATTGGGCCGGTCATGGAGTTCATCACACGGACATCTTTTCAAAGAATCGCCTTCGCGACATCCTGAATTCACTAAAGTCTCTCTCTTTATCCGGAGAGCCCTGGCCGGACTATGGTCGAAGGTTGGGATGCGGACGACGAAGAAATTCAACACCCACCCACCACCCACTTTGTAGCCACCGCCGATGATTTAACCGACATGCTCGACTTCGACCAAGACATCGACGGTATGGACGACGATGCTGGAGACGACCAAGAACAATCGCCATGTGGCACCGGAAGGCCACCTCGTCATACGACATATACATGGTGGACATCCCAAAAGATGGGAACGGCGATGGAACAACGGAGGATGACCCCTCCAAGAAGCAACCAAGCACCGACGTCAGCGGCGCCGCTCTAAATCCCGCCACAGCAAAAATGGTGATTCCGGCACAGAAGAATCGGCCAGACAATTCTGGACACGGTTCCTAACAAAGAAAAATCAAATCATTGACTGTCCGAATGCAGAGGCCCTCGCAGCCTTCAAACATAACATCCGCGACGAGTGGCTTACCCAGCACCTAGGACAGGAAAAGCCGAAATCCATGGCAGCCCTTACAACACTCATGACCCGCTTTTGTGCGGGAGAGGACAGCTGGTAGCTCGTAGTAACAACTTGACCAAAAACCCTGGTAGTTCGGATACCAAGGACAGCAATGGCAGGTCGCGTCAACAAGAACAAGCGCCGCATAAACGGGCGACAATAATGAAGATACGATCAATGCCGGATTCAGAGGCTCTAAACCCGGTCAGCGGAAGAAGCCATTCAAAAGGAATACCTGTGGCCCGTCCAACTTGGACCGAATACTGATCGCCAGCGGATACATGGCACCCCGAAAACTAACCAACCACACCAACAGGGATTGTTGGGTGTTCAAGCAAGCAGGAAGTTAAGTGCTGAACTCAATGACAAGAGGCTGCATAGCGATGATGAGGAAGAGCCCGGCCACGAACAATAGAGGATGTAAGGGTTTCCCCACAAGTGCGGACGGTGAACATGATATACGCAACCCATATACCCAAAAGGGAGCGGAAGCGTGCGCTTAAGGGACGATATGCGATGGAGCCAATCGCCCCAAAGTTCAACCCATGGTCTTCCTGCCCGATCACCTTCGATCAAAGGGACCACCCCACTAGCATCCGTCACGGCGGTTTCGCCGCATTGGTTCTTGACCCAATCATTGACGGATTTCACCTCACCAGAGTCCTGATGGACGGCGGTAGTAGCCTGAACCTGCTTTATCAGGATACAGTGCACAAAATGGGCATAAACCCCTCAAGGATTAAACCTACAAAGATGACCTTTAAGGGCGTAATACCAGGTGTAGAGGCCAATTGTACTAGCTCAGTTACACTCGAAGCGGTCTTCGGATCCCCGGATAATTTCCGAAGCAAAGAGTTAATCTTCGACATAGTCCCGTTCCGCAGCGGCTATCACGCACTGCTCGGACGAACCGCATTTGCAAAGTTCAATGCGGTACCGCACTACGCATACCTCAAGCTCAAGATGCCAGGCCCTCGAAGAGTAATCACGGTTAATGGAAACACCGAACGCTCTCTCCGAACGGAGGAGCACACGGCGGCCCTCGCGGCGGAGGTGCAAAGCAGCCTCTCACAGCAATTCTCGAGTCCGGCCACTAAACGTCCGGACACTGCCAAGCGCCCGAGTAACCTACAACAAGACCGCTCGCACGATTCAAGCATCGCCAGAGTAATCCGCCCCAACCCCAGCCCTCGCGAAATTGCGAAGCCGCGATTACGCGTACATAATTACGCTCTGGAGATACCATGGGCATAAGGGAGGGGCACGACCACGGCACACCCAGAATGCGGCTCAACCGCACCAGGGACTCCCGATTGTGTCATTCTTTTTCTTTTTTATTTTTTCTTACTTTCAGGACTCTGTTCTCCAGAAGCCCTGTCCGGCATTCGCGCCGAACTCACGATACAACAGCCAGGGAAGCAGAAAAATGTGTCGAGTGTCCAGGTGGTCTCTACTACGAGCATTATACCTGTTTTACATACCATCCCGCAGCTTACCCCTGGAGGGGAACATGTTAAATAGTCCCATCCCTTGCTTATCGCACAATTTGTATCGCTCGCTTTTATTTGCGATCTCTTTTTAATAACCAATATATAGCTCTTGTCTACTATTACATTTTTTATCTATATATATGTTCATTTCATGACATGTTGCACCTGTACACTTTGGTACGGCCAATACACCAGGGGCTTAAGTACCCCAAAATTATGGTGTGATAAGTCCGAACACTTTCACAAGTGCGGCACCCGAACTTATAGCATTATATGCATCGGCTCAATCATGTCTTGGGTCAATAGTTGGGTTTGCCCTGCCCCGTGTTTTGGTACCTTACGCTCCATTATATCGGCTAAGGTAGCACCGGAGAACCATCGCGATTGTGCCCAGCTTGAGCTGGGTTGAGCACCTCAGTGGGGAAAGCTAAAACTGACCGTCATGATAGGGCGAGAGCCGGTCGCTGTTCGAGAGGTTTTTCGGGTCCCTAAAGACTTATGCCGCTTAGAGCGAGGAACCGGTATTGTCCGACCAAGGCATGGATAGCGCCCCGAACTCGGTCTTGTGAATACTAGGGGCTTCGCCGAAATTTAAAATTATATAATTCTATGGCTAAGTGAGAGTGTTCAAGCATTATAAGTCCGGTTGCCTTGTTCGTTGCGTTGAGCGCCTCCCTCGATGGACCCAAGAATGGGAACAAGAGCGCTCAAGTTTATCCCGAACACCCCAAAGACTTTCGTGGCATGGGGGCTGAAGCCAACGACTTGCCATCTCTCAAATTTGATAAACGGCCGCACAGAAGGTAATATTTTAAATTAACAAGTGTTGCTTAGCGCATATGAACAAGTTTTCAGCATACATGATAACAAATGCGAGTTTATTCAAAAATTACATCTTTGGAACACTCATCCGCTATACGGCGGGCACCCTTCAGGACGCCCTCATAGTACATTTCGGGCGTGCGATGCTCCTTGCCCTCCGGTGGCCCGTCCGTCACAAGCTTCTCCGCATTCAGCTTGCCCCAGTGCACTTTAGCACGGGCAAGGGCCCGACGGGCACCTTCAATGCAGAAGGAGCGCTTGATGACTTCAATCCGTGGACTGGCGTCCACCAGCCGCTCCACTAAGCCGAAGTAGCTCCCAGGCATGTCTTCCAATGGCCACAGCCGAACTATAAGGCCCTTCATGGCCTGTTCGGCGACCTTGTGGAGCTCGACCAGCTGCTTCAGCTGGTCGCTCAGGGCACTGGACGTTCGCCTCGATATCGAGACCAGAACACCTTCTCCGTCGAGCTCCTCCTCTCGGGCGGTAGAACGGCAGCATCGATACACACTACGGGGCAGATCTGCGAACGCTCCTGGAGAGCTCTGGATTCGGGTTAGTACTAGATAATTGACTTTTACATTCTTGCTCTGCATAAAGAATGCCTTACCTGCCGCGATCTTCTTTATTGCCTCAATCTCCTGGAGGGCTTTTTGGGCCTCGGCCTTAGCAGCTTTGGCACTCTCAAGAGCCGAGGCAAGCTCGGACTCTCGGGTCTTCGAGTCACGCTCCAAACCCTCGTGTTTTTCCATGAGAGCCTGGAGCTCTTGCCGTACCTCCGGCAGTTGCGCCTCCCCCTTCTCTCGCTCGGTGCGCTCCTGAGCCGCTTTGTTTTCGGCCACGGATACCGCCTCCTTCAGGGCCGCCACCTCGCTCGTGGCACCTGCAGTACCCATGTTATTCCTGTTATTTTTTGCAACCGAAACCTTTCTATAAGGTATTTCTTTAATAAGGTATTACTTACCTTCCTTGTCCTCGAGCTGCTTCTTGGCAAGGCCGAGCTCGTTCTCGGACCGCTCGAGGCTCTGCTTAATGCATTGACCTCCATGATCGGTCTTGAGGTCAGCGGCCAGCCTGCATTCCCATATTGACATACTTATGTTAGACTCTCACAGATATCTTTTTAGATCCTTAGTCCGCTTTTCTTCCGAACACCGAACTAAGCATCAGGGGCCTACCGTCTACGCTGTAATATTTTTACATATTCTAAACTTACCTCAAAGCCTGTTAGAAGGCTGGCATTGAAGCTCGTCAGCCCGCTCTTGGCGGATCGAATCGTCGAATCACCGCACTCATAACAGTGCGGTGCTCCTCCTCGATGGAGGCACTGTTAAGCACCTCCAGTAAGTTATCCGGTGCATCCGGTTGGATGGAGGACACCGGCGTCTTACCCTTCTTACGAAGGGGCTGCTGGCCGGACTTCGGAACCGCTGAAGGTTCTGTTATGGAGTCCGGACAAGGGTCGGGCTTAGAGCCCCTGGGGGTCTCGCCCCCCACGCGCCTGGAGTCCGGGAGGTCGCCTTGCCGCGCCTCCTGCGCCACCTCCTCTTGACTAGGCCCCCCTTGGGGCCCCACCTCGGCGTCGTCCGCAGCGTGAGGTGAGGAGGCTGCCGGAAGTGAAGTACTCTCCATTTCCGACGAACTCAGGGACCCGCTCAACGAAGCGGCGAGCTCGCCCTTGGGCGGGCTACATGATTGTTCGGCGTTAGAGAACTGTTGGGGAACGTAGTAATTTCAAAAAATTTCCTACGCACACACAGGACCATGGTGATGGCATAGCAACGAGAGGGAAGAGTGTCCGCCCACGCACTGTGAGACCGAAAGCGAAGCGTTATAACAACGCGGTTGATGTAGTCGTGCGTCTTCACGATCCGACCGATCCAAGTACCGAACGACGGCACCTCCGTGTTCAAGACATCGCTCAGCTCGATGACGATCCCGGACTCCGATCCAGCAAAGTGTCGGGATGAGTTCCACAAGACGACGGCGCAGTGACGATGATGATGCTCCACCGACGCAGGGCTTCGCCTAAGCTCCGCGACGATATGACTTCTCCGGCGCAGGGCTTCGCCTAAGCTCCGCGACAATATGACCAAAGTGGAATATGGTGGAGGGGGGCACCGCACAAGGCTAAGGAACGATCCGTAGATCAACTTGTGTGTTCATGGGGTGCCCCTGCCTCAGATATAAAGGAGTGGAGGAGGGAGGGCCGCCCTCTCTATGGCGCCCTAGGGGAGTCCTACTCCCACCGAGTAGGATTCCCCTTTCCTAGTCCAACTAGGAAACCTTCCATGTAGTAGGAGTAGGAGAGAAGGAAAGGGAAGGGAAAAGGAGAAGGAAGGAAGGGCGCCCCTTCCCTAGTCCAATTCGGACCAGACCAAGGGAAGGTGCGGCCACCCTTGAGGCCCTTTTCCTTCTTTCCGTATGGCCCAATAAGGCCCAATACGTATTCCGTAACTCTCCGGTACTCCGAAAATACCCGAATCACTCGGAACCTTTCCGATGTCCGAATATAGTCGCCCAATATATCGATCTTTACATCTCGACCATTTCGAGACTCCTTGTCATGTCCCCGACCTCATCCGGACTCGAACTCCTTCGGTACATCAAAACTCATAAACTCATAATATAACTGCTCATCGAAACCTTAAGTGTATGCGGACCCTACGGGTTCGAGAACTATGTAGACATGACCTAGAACTATTCTCGGTCAATAACCAATAGCGGGACCTGGATGCCCATATTGGCTCCTACATATTCTACGAAGATCTTTATTGGTCAAACCGCATAACAACATACGTTGTTCCCTTTGTCATCGGTATGTTACTTGCCCGAGATTCGATCGTCGGTATCCAATACCTAGTTCAATCTCACATCGCAAGTCTCTTTACTCGCTCCGTAATACATCATCTCACAGCTAACTCATTAGTTGTAATGCTTGCAAGGCTTAGTGATGTGTATTACCGAGAAGGCCCAGAGATACCTCTCCGAGCAATCGGAGTGACAAATCCTAATCTCAAATCGCCAACCCAACATCTGCCTTTGGAGACACCTGTAGTACTCCTTTATAATCACCCGATTACGTTGTGACGCTTTGGTAGTACCCAAAGTGTTCCTCCGGTAAACGGAGTTGCATATTCTCATAGTTATAGGAACATGCATAAGTCATGAAGAAAGCAATAGCAGCATACTAAACGATCAAGTGCTAGGCTAATGGAATGGGTCATGTCAATCAGATCATTCAACCAATGATGTGACCTTGTTAATCAAATGACAACTCCTTTGTCTATGGTTAGGAAACATAACCATCTTTGATTAACAAGCTAGTCTAGTAGAGGCATACTAGTGACACTTTGTTTGTCTATATATTCACACATGTATTATGTTTCCTGTTAATACAATTCTAGCATGAATAATAAACATTTATCATGATATAAGGAAATAAATAATAACTTTATTATTGCCTCTAGGGCATATTTCCTTCAGTCTCCCACTTGCACTAGAGTCAATAATCTAGATCACATCACCATGTGATTAACATCGATAGTTCACATCATCATGTGATTAACACCCATAGTTCATATCGCCATGTGACCAACACCCAAAGGGTTTACTAGATTCAGTAATCTAGTTCACATCGCTATGTGATTAACACCCAAAGAGTACTAAGGTGTGATCATGTTTTGCTTGTGAGAGAATCTTAGTCAACGGGTCTTTCATATTCAGATCCGTTATGTATTTTGCAATTTTCTATGTCTACAATGCTCTGCATGGAGCTACTCTAGCTAATTGCTCCCACTTTCAATATGTATCTAGATCGAGACTTAGAGTCATCCAGATTGGTGTCAAAACTTGCATCGACGTAACCCTTTACGACGAACCTTTTGTCACTTCCATAATCGAGAAACATATCCTTATTCCACTAAGGATAATTTTGACCGTTGTCCAGTGATCTACTCCTAGATCACTATTGTACTCCCTTGCCAAACTCAAAGGTAGGGTATACAATAGATCTGGTACACAGCTTGGCATACTTTATAGAACCTATGGCCAAGGCATAGGGAATGACTTTCATTCTCTTTCTATCTTCTGCCGTGGTCGGGTTTTGAGTCTTACTCAATTTCACACCTTGTAACACATGCAAGAACACTTTCTTTGACTGTTCCATTTTGAACTACTTCAAAATCTTGTCAAGGTATGTACTCATTGAAAAACTTATCAAGCGTCTTGATCTATCTCTATAGATCTTGATGCTCAATATGTAAGCAGCTTCACCGAGGTATTTCTTTGAAAAACTCCTTTCAAACACTCCTTTATGCTTTGCGTAATAATTCTACATTATTTCCGATCTACAATATGCCATTCACATATACTTATCGAAATGCTGTAGTGCTCCCACTCACTTTCTAGTAATTACAGGCTTCACCGCAAGTCTCAGATAAAACTATATGCTATGATCAACTTATCAAAGCATGTATTCCAACTCTGAGATGCTTGCACCAGTCCATTGATGGATCATTTGGAGCTTGCATATTTTTGTTAGCACCTTTAGGATTTACAAAACCTTCGGTTGCATCATATACAACTCTTCTTTAATAAATCCATTAAGGAATGCAGTTTTGTTTATCCATTTGCCGATTTCATAAAATGCGGCAATTGCTAACATGATTCGGACAGACTTAAGCATAGATACGAGTGAGAAACTCTCATCGTAGTCAACATCTTGAACTTGTCGAAAACCTTTATGCGACAATTCTAGCTTTGTAGACAGTAACACTACTATCAGTCCGTCTGCCTTCCTCTTGAAGATCCATTTATTTTCTATGGTTTGCCGATCATTGGGCAAATCCATCAAAGTCCATACTTTGTTCTCATACATGGATCCTATCTCAGATTTCATGGCCTCAAGCCATTTCGCGGAATCTAGGCTCATCATCACTTCCTCATAGTTCGTAGGTTCATCATGGTCTAGTAACATGACTTCCAGAATATGATTACCGTACCACTCACAGTGCGGATCTTACTCTAGAAGACCTACGAGGTTTGGTAGCAACTTGGTCTGAAGTTTCATGATCATCATCATTAACTTCCTCACTAATTGGTGTAGGAATCACCGGAACTGATTTCTGTGATGAACTACTTTCCAATAAGGGAGAAGGTACAATTACCTCATCAAGTTCTACTTTCCTCCCACTCACTTCTTTCGAGAGAAACCTCTTCTCTAGAAAGGATCCATCTTAGCAACGAATAACTTGCGTTCGGATCTGTGATAGAAGGTGTACCCAATAGTTACCTTTGGGTATTCTATGAAGACGCACTTCTCCGATTTGGGTTTGAGCTTATCAGGTGAAAACTTTTTCACATAAGCATCACAACTCCAAACTTTTAAGAAACGACAGCTTAGGTTTACTGCTAAACCATAGTTCATACGGTGTCATCTCAACGGATTTAGATGGTGCCCTTTTTAACGTGAATGCAGCTGTCTCTAATGCATAGCCCCAAAACTATAACGGTAAATCGGTAAGAAACATCATAGTTGCACTATATCCAATAAAGTACGGTTATGATGTTTGGACACACCATTATGCTGTGGTGTTCGGTGGCATGAATTTGTGAAACTATTTCACATTGTTTTAATTGAAGACCAAACTCAGAACTCAAATATTTTACCTCTGCGATCATATCGCGAAATTTTATTTTCTTGTTACGATGATTTTCCACTTCACTCTGAAATTCTTTGAACTTTTCAACTATTTCAGACTTATGTTTCATCAAGAAGATATACTCATATCTGCTCAAATCATCTGTGAAGGTCAGAAAATAATGATACTTGCCACGGGCATCAACACTCATTGGATCGCATACATTGGTATGTATTATTTCCAACAAGTCAAGAGTTTCGCTCCATTGTTCAAGAACGGAGTTTTAGTCACCTTGCCCAATCGGCACGGTTCGCAAGCATCAAATGATTCATAATCAAGTTTTTCCACAAGGCCATCAGCATGGAGTTTTCTTCATGCGCTTTACACCAATCTGACCTACACGGCAGTGCCACAAATAAGTTGCACTATCATTATTAACTTTGCATCTTTTGGTTTCAATATTATGAATATGTGTATCACTATGATCGAGATCCAATGAATCATTTTCATTGGGTGTGTAACCATATAAGGTTTTATTCATGTAAACAGAACAACAATTTATTCTCTTACTTAAATGAATAAACGTATTGCAATAAACATGATCAAATCATACTTATGCTCAACACCAAATAACACTTATTTAGGTTCCATACTAATCCCGAAAGTATAGGGAGTGTGCGATGATGATCATATCAATCTTGGAACTACTTCCAACACTCATCTTCACTTCCCCTTCAACTAGTTTCTGTTCATTCTGCAACTCCCTGCTTTCAAGTTACTACTCTTAGCAACTGAACCAGTATCAAATACCGAGGGGTTGCTACGAACACTAGTAAAATACACATCAATAATCTGTATCTCAAATATACCTTTGTTCACTTTGCCATCCTTCTTATCCGCCAAATACTTGGGGTAGTTCCGCTTCTAGTGACCAGTTCCATTGCAGCAAAAGCACTTAGTCTCGGGCTTAGGTCCAGACTTGGGTTTCTTCACTCGAGCAGCAACTTGCTTGCCGTTCTTCTTGAAGTTCCCCTTCTTCCCTTTGCCCTTTTCCTTGAGACTAGTGGTCTTGTCAATCATCAACACTTGATGCTCTTTCTTGATTTCTACCTTCACGATTTCAACATCACGAAGAGCTCGGGAATTGTTTTCGTCATCCCTTGCATACTATAGTTCATCACGAAGTTCTAGTAACTTAGTGTTGGTGACTAGAGAATTCTGTCAATCACTATCTTATCTGGAAGATTAACTCCCACTTGATTCAAGTGATTGAAGTACACAGACAATCTGAGAACATGCTCACTAGTTGAGCGATTCTCTTCCATCTTTTAGCTATAGAACTTGTTGGAGATTTCATATCTCTCAACTCTTGAATTTGATTGAAATATTAACTTCAATTCCTTGAACATCTCATTTGGTCCATGACGTTCAAAACGCCTTTGTAGTCCCGATTCTGAGCAGTTATGTATTGTGCACTATACTATCAAGTAGTTATCATATTGAGCTAGCCAAACGTTCATAACGCCTACATTTGCTCCTGCAATAGGTCCTGTCACCTAGCGGTGCATTAAGGACATAATTCTTCAGTGCAGCAATGAGGATAAACCTCGGATCACGGATCCAATCCGCATCATTGCTACTAACATTTTTCAATACAATTTTCTCTAGGAACACATATAAAAACATAGGGAAGCAACAACGCGAGCTATTGATCTACAACATAATTTGCAAAATACTACCAGGACTAAGTTCATGATAAATTAAAGTTTCAATTAATCATATTACTTAAGAACTCCCACTTAGATAGACATCTCTCTAGTCATCTAAGTGATCACGTGATCCAAATCAACTAAACCATAACCGATCATCACGTGAGATGGAGTAGTTTTCAATGGTGAACATCTTATGTTGATCATATCTACTATATGATTTACGCCGACCTTTCGGTCTCCGTGTTCCGAGGCCATATCTGCATATGCTAGGCTCGTCAAGTATAACCTGAGTATTTTATGCGTGCAAAACTGGCTTGCACCCGTTGTAGATGGACGAGAGCTTATCACACCCGATCATCACGTGGTGTCTCGGCACGACGAACTTTGGCAACGGTGCATACTCGTGGAGAACACTACTTGATAATTTTAGTGAGAGATCATCTTAAAATGCTACCGTCAATCAAAGCAAAATAAGATGCATAAAGGATAAACATCACATGCAATCAATATAAGTGATATGATATGGCCATCATCATCTTGTGCTTGTGATCTCCATCTCCAAGCAACCGTCGTGATCACCATCGTCACCGTGCGACACCTTGATCTCCATCGTAGCATCGTTGTCGCTACGCCATCTATTGCTTCTACGACTATCGCTACCGCTTAGTGATAAAGTAAAGCAATTACAGATGCGTTGCATTTCATACAATAAAGCGACAACCATATGGCTCCAGCCAGTTGCCGATAACTTCGGTTACAAAACATGATCATCTCATACAATAAAATATAGCATCACGTCTTGACCATATCACATCACAACATGCCCTGCAAAAACAAGTTAGACGTCCTCTACTTTGTTGTTGCAAATTTTACGTGGCTGCTACGGGCTTAAGCAAGAACCAATCTCACCCACGCATCAAGACCACAACGATACTTTCGTCAAATAGACTCCGTTTAACCTTCTCAAGGACCGGGCGTAGCCACACTCAGTTCAACTAAAGTGAGAGAGACATACACCCGCCAGCCACCTTTAAGCACGAGTGCTCGTAACGGTGAAACCAGTCTCGCCAGAAGCGTACGCGTAATGTCGGTCCGGGCCGCTTCATCTCACAATACCGCTGAACCAAAGTATGACATGCTGGTAGGTAGTATGACTTGTATCGCCCACAACTCACTTGTGTTCTACTCGTGCAAAACATCAAACCATAAAAACCTAGGCTCGGATGCCATTGTTGGGGAACGTAGTAATTTCAAAAATTTCCTACGCACACACGGGACCATGGTGATGGCATAGCAACGAGAGGGAAGAGTGTCTGTCCACGCACTCGTGAGACCGAAAGCGGGCGTTATAACAACGCTGTTGATGTAGTCGACGTCTTCACGATCCGACCGATCCAAGTACCGAACGTCACGGCACCTCCGTGTTCAAAGACATCGCTCAGCTCGATGACGATCCCAGACTCCGATCCAAAGCAAAGTGTCGGGATGAGTTCCACAAGCACGACGGCGTGGTGACGATGATGATGCTCCACCGACGCGGGGCTTCGCCTAAGCTCCATGACGATATGACTTCTCCGGCGCAGGGCTTCGCTTAAGCTCCGCGACGATATGACCAAGTGGAATATGGTGGAGGGGGCACCGCACACGGCTAAGGAACGATCCGTAGATCAACTTGTGTGTTCATGGGGTGCCCCTGCCCCGTGATATAAAGGAGTGGAGGAGGGAGGGCCGCCCTCTCTATGGCGCCCTAGGGGAGTCCTACTCCCACCGGGAGTAGGATTCCCCTTTCCTAGTCCAACTAGGAAACCTTCCATGTAGTAGGAGTAGGAGAGAAGGAAAGGGAAGGGAAAAGGAGAAGGAAGGAAGGGGCGCCTTCCCTAGTCCAATTCGGACCAGACCAAGGGAAGGTGCGGCCACCCTTGAGGCCCTTTTCCTTCTTTCCCGTATGGCCCAATAAGGCCCAATACGTATTCCCGTAACTCTCCGGTACTCCGAAAAATACCCGAATCACTCGGAACCTTTCCGATGTCCGAATATAGTCGTCCAATATATCGATCTTTACATCTCGACCATTTCGAGACTCCTTGTCATGTCCCCGATCTCATCCGGGACTCCGAACTCCTTCCTACATCAAAACTCATAAACTCATAATATAACCGCTATCATGAAACCTTAAGCGTGTGGACCCTACAGGTTCGAGAACTATGTAGACATGACCTAGAACTATTCTCGGTCAATAACCAATAGCGGGACCTGGATGCCCATATTGGCTCCTACATATTCTACGAAGATCTTTATCGGTCAAACCGCATAACAACATACGTTGTTCCCTTTGTCATCGGTATGTTACTTGCCCGAGATTCGATCGTCGGTATCCAATACCTTGTTCAATCTCAAGCATCGGGCAAGTCTCTTTACTCGCTCCGTAATACATCATCTCACAGCTAACTCATTAGTTGTAATGCTTGCAAGGCTTAGTGATGTGTATTACCGAGAAGGCCCAGAGATACCTCTCCGACAATCGGAGTGACAAATCCTAATCTCGAAATACGCCAACCCAACATCTGCCTTTGGAGACACCTGTAGTACTCCTTTATAATCACCCAGTTACGTTGTGACGCTTTGGTAGTACCCAAAGTGTTCCTCCGTAAACGGGAGTTGCATATTCTCATAGTTATAGGAACATGCATAAGTCATGAAGAAAGCAATAGCAAAGCATACTAAACGATCAAGTGCTAGGCTAACGGAATGGGTCATGTCAATCAGATCATTCAACCAATGATGTGACCTTGTTAATCAAATGACAACTCCTTTGTCTATGGTTAGGAAACATAACCATCTTTGATTAACAAGCTAGTCTAGTAGAGGCATACTAGTGACACTTTGTTTGTCTATATATTCACACATGTATTATGTTTCCTGTTAATACAATTCTAGCATGAATAATAAACATTTATCATGATATAAGGAAATAAATAATAACTTTATTATTGCCTCTAGGGCATATTTCCTTCAAGAACACTATGCAATGGAAAAGCCATGGGTATCCGGACACTTACGATCTCGCCAGGGGCTTGGCCCGTGTTGGCCACTCCTCCTCGTCGTTGTCGGCGTTGGTGAGAAGTCCGGAGGAAGGGTCCTTCCCTTCTTGGACCCTCCGGCCTCCCCAGTTGGGGCGGCCTTCCTTTTCCTCTCTTCCCCCGCTGGGGGAGAGGCTTCTGTTTCCTCCTCCTCGTTCTCGAGAGGATTACGCTTCGTAATCGACAAAGACAGTGTCGGGAGCTCCTTCGAGTTCCGTTGCCTCCTTCTTGGCCTTCTTCTCCTGCACCACATGAGGTATGGAGCCAGCAGCCCCGTCAATCGGGCGTCTGCTGGGTCTTCGGCAAAGGGGCCGGTTAACTGTCCGGACGTCTTCAGCCAGTCCTGTTAAAGGTTAGGGAGTTTTAGATCCCACATAGAGTCAACTATGAAAAAAGAGTCCCGTAAAGGGTAAAATAACTTACCTCGCTGGCTTGACGCTGCGAGCTGAATCCGCGATCTTCGGTAGCGGATGTGGGAGCCTCGGCGCCCTTGAACAGCACCTTCCAGGCATCTTCGTACGTAGTGTCGAAGAGCCTTTTCAGAGTTGGGTGATGTGCCGGATCCCACTCCCACAATTTGAAGGCCCGTTGTTGGCATGGGAGAATCCGTGGTTGAGCATCACTGATTACGCTGACAAGCCCGAGATTCTTGTCCACCAGGTTTCGGACGCATGTTTGGAGTCCGAGATAGCTCATCCGAATTCCCCACGTCAGCCCGTCTCTTTCCATGATGAGAGCCGTGGTGGGAAGCCAGATCTGAATTCGGGGCCGCCGCCCATTTGGGGTCGCGCTGCTCGGTGATATAGAACCACCCGATTGCCACCCCTTTATTGTCTCCACGAAGGAGCCCTCGAGCCATAGGACTTTGGCCATCTTGCCAACCATGGCGCCTCCAAGACTGCTTGACGGCCGCCCACTACCTTCGGCCTGACATTGAAGATCTTCAGCCATAAGCCGAAGTGGGGCTGGATGTAGAGGAAGACCTCGCACACGACGATGAACGCCGAGATGTTGAGGATGAAGTTTGGGGCCAGATCATGGAAATCGAGGCCATAGTAGAACATGAGCTCCCGGACAAATGGGTGAAGTGGAAAACCTAGTCTGCGGAGGAAGTGGGGGAGAAACACCACCCTCTCATGGGGCCTGGGGGTTGGAATGAGCTGCCCCTCGTCGGGTAGCCGACACGCGATGTCGTCGGACAAGTATCCGACCTCCTGCAGCTTTGTGATGTGCCCCTCCGTGACGGAGGAGGCCATCCACCTGCCTCCCGCTCCAGACATAGTTCGAGAAGGTTGAGGTGGGATGTGCGGACTTGGGCGCTGGAGCTCGAGTGCGCGGAAATGGATGAGCAAAGGAGGAAGAAGGCGTAGGTGAAAAAGGTGGATCCTTATCCCCTTATATGGATGGACGGTTATGCGCCCCCGCCACCGGTAAAACTCGCTTATCTCCCAAGCGCCGTAATCAAGGGCGGATGGGTTACCCACGTCCGTATTGATGAGAATCCCGGAATAAGGGGGCACGATCTATGCTTTGATAAGACGTGCCAGGGAAACCGCCTCGCTAAACGCGCTGAGGTGGAACAGTAAAAAAACGATTCATATAAAGGCCTGGCCGTGGTGTGATGTCATGCCGCGGAATATGTCAGCAGATCTGTGCGAAAATTATTCTCTCTACGGTGGTACGTGGAACTTGTTTTGCAGAGCCGGACACTATCCTTGTGTTCAAAACCTACTATGAAGTATTCGGAGGAGGAACCCGCCTTGCAATGCCGAAGACAATATGTGCTACTGAGGGAGTCCTAGACTAGGGGGTGTCCGGATAGCCGAACTATCATCTTTGGCCGGACTCCAAGACTATGAAGATACAAGATTGAAGACTTCGTCCCGTGTCCGGATGGGACTTTCCTTGGCGTGGAAGGCAAGCTTGGCGATACGGATATGTAGATCTCCTACCATTGTAACCGACTGTGTAACCCTAACCTATCCGGTGTCTATATAAACCGGAGGGTTTTAGTCCGTAGGGCGAACAACAATCATACCATAGGCTAGCTTCTAGGGTTTAGCCTCTCTCGATCTCGTGGTAGATCTACTCTTGTACTACCCATATCATCAATATTAATCAAGCAAGAGTAGGGTATTACCTCCATCGAGAGGGCCCGAACCTGGGTAAAAACATCGTGTCCCTTGTCTCCTGTTACCATCCGCCTAGACGCACAATTCGGGACCCCCTAACCGAGATCCGCCGGTTTTGACACCGACATTGGTGCTTTCATTGAGAGTTCCTCCGTAGTCGTCACCTATAGGCCCGATGGCTCCTTCAATCATCAGCAACGACGCAGTCCAGGGCGAGACTTTTCTCCCCGGACAGATCTTCGTATTCGGCGGCTTTGCACTGCGGGCCAATTCGCTAGGCCATCTGGAGCAGATCGAAAGCTACGCCCCTGGCCATCAGGTCAGATTTGGAAGTTTAAACTATACGGCCAACATCCGCGGAGACTTGATCTTCGACGGATTCGAGCCGCAGCCAAGCGCGCCGCACTATCTTGATGGGCATGATCTAACTCTGCCGCCGAACAGTGTCCTGGAGGTCAAGCATTAGTGTTCGCTCTGAACATTGATTCGGAGCCGATCTCGCCGATCGAGGATGGTTGGTTGGACACCACCTCGGGGGCTGAAATCTCTACGGCGATTGAGCCGAACACAATCCCTGTCCTTTGCGAAGACCGTGACTCCAAGGTGCCGGACTCCTCTCCGGACTCTGATCCCCCCGCGCCCCTGCCAATCAAATCCGATTGGGCGCCGGTCATGGAGTTCACTGCCACGGACATCTTTCAGCACTTCGCCTTCGGGTGACATCCTGAATTCACTAAAGTCTCTCTCTTTATCCGGAGAGCCCTGGCCGGACTATGGTCAGGAAGGTTGGGATGCGGACGACGAAGAAATTCAACACCCACCCACCACCCACTTTGTAGCCACTGTCGATGATTTAACCGACATGCTCGACTTCGACTACGAAGACATCGACGAGATGGACGACGATGCTGGAGACGACCAAGAACAATCGCCATGTGGCAATCGAAGGCCACCTCGTCATACGACATATACATGGTGGACATCCCAAAAGATGGGAACGGGCGATGGAACAACGGAGGATGACCCTCCAAGAAGCAACCAAGCACCGACGTCGTGGCGCCGCTCTAAATCCCGCCACAAAAAAATGGTGATTCCGCACAGAGATAATAACTCCCGGACAAAGGTCGAAGACAACCCTCCGGCAGGACTCGGCCACGGGAGGAGGGAGAAGCAAGTCCATACGACGGTCTTGGCGAAAGAAGAGAGGTAGAGGACGATAATTATGCGCTTCCCTCCAAGATGAGGCAAGCCTCAACGACAACGAATTGCCGTGGCCGAGGATCCCGCCGAACAGAGCGTTTCAAACGCAGGCTTATGGCCACGGCAAGCAGCCTCAAGAAAAGCAGCAACAGCTTAGAGCTGACCAAGACCTGCTAGGCGACAGATGGATCAAGTCCTTGCAGTCAAGAGTATGTACTCGAACGCCTCCAAAAGCTACCCCAAACGCAGGCCGTTGCCTCGATCGCAGGAGGAAGCACCCAAGTCACCAACAAGACGACATGGCAGAGCGGCCACCCCGCGGGCCACGGCGAGAAGCCTCTCGCCCTCCGCCAAGCCGCACTCGACGCCGCTCAAAAAGTACCAAGGCACAGGAAAACGCGTCGGACTTGCGAGATATATTGGAGGATAAGGCAAAGCATACAAGATCGATCTACGGATCGCGTGGGCGCCCCACGACACGTGATGATAACCGTCACGCCGGATACAGCATATCCGGCCGGGCCGAACACGATAGACAAAGCTCATTTGAGCTGCGTCGTGATATAGCCCAATACAGAGACGCCGCACACCCACTATGCTTCACAGATGAAGTAATGGATCATCAAATCCCTGAGGGCTTCAAACCCGTAAACATCGAATCATACGATGGTACCCACGATCCTGCGATGCGGATCGAGGACTATCTCCTCTATATCCACATGGCCCGCGGTGATGATCTACATGCCATCAAATACCTCCCACTCAAGCTTAAAGGACCAGCTCGGCATTGGCTCAACAATTTGCCAGCAGAATCAATTGGTTGTTGGGAGGACCCGGAAGCCGCATTCCTTGATAACTTCCGGGGCACATATGTGCGACCACCGCATTTAAAATGAACTTAGCCATATAATTCAGCGGCCGTAAGAATCGGCCGGACAATTACAGACACGGTTCCTAACAAAGAAAAATCAAATCATTGATCGTCCGAATGCGAGGCCCTCGCAGCCTTCAAACATAACATCCATGACGAAAGTGGCTTGCCCGGCACCTAGGACAGAAAAGCGAAATCCATGGCAGCCCTTACAACACTCATGACCCGCTTTTGTGCGGGAGAGGACAATGGCTAGCTCAGTAGTAACAACTTGACCAAAAACCCCGTAGTTCGGATACCAAGGACAGCAATGGCAGGTCGCGTCACAACAAGAACAGCGCCGCATAAACGGCGACAATAATGAAGATACGATACCAATGCCGGATTCAGAGGCTCTAAACCCGGTCAGCGGAAGAAGCCATTCAAAAGGAATACCCAGGGCCCGTCCAACTTGGACCGAATACTCGATCGCTTGTGCCAGATACATGGCACCCCCGAAAAACCAACCAACCACACCAACAGGGATTGTTGGGTGTTCAAGCAAGCAGGGAAGTTAAGTGCTGAACTCAATGACAAGAGGCTGCATAGCGATGATGAGGAAGAGCCCCGGCCGCCGAACAATAGAGGACAGAAGGGTTTCCCCCCACAAGTGCGGACGGTCAATGGTTTATGGTCATGCCCCGCTGGTCAATGGTTTATTCTTAATGAATCTCGAACGTGATGTTACACATATTCATAGTGTGAGTACCAAAAGATGTAAGATTGATAATGATAGTCCCACATATCTGTGGCACTGCCGCCTTGGTCACATTG
The DNA here is from genome assembly GCA_021605145.1 of Aegilops bicornis. Taxonomy (NCBI): domain Eukaryota; kingdom Viridiplantae; phylum Streptophyta; class Magnoliopsida; order Poales; family Poaceae; genus Aegilops; species Aegilops bicornis. Next base: position 130,812,575 of record CM038674.1, on the reverse strand, counting down.
GTGTCAAACGCATGAAGAAGCTCCATGCGGATGGACTTTTGGAGTCTCTTGATTTTGAATCATTTGACACGTGCGAACCATGCCTCATGGGCAAAATGACCAAGACTCCGTTCTCCGGAACAATGGAGCGAGCAACCAACTTATTGGAAATTATACATACTGATGTGTGCGGTCCAATGAGCGTTGAGGCTCGCGGTGGTTATCTTTATGTTCTCACCCTCACTGATGACTTAAGTAGATATGGGTATGTCTACTTAATGAAACACAAGTCTGAGACCTTTGAAAAGTTCAAGGAATTTCAGAATGAGATAGAGAATCAACGTGACAGAAAAATAAAGTTCTTACGATCAGATCGTGGGGGAGAATATTTAAGTCACGAGTTTGGAACGCACTTAAGGAAATGTGGAATTGTTTCACAACTCACGCCGCATGGAACACCTCAGCGTAATGGTGTGTCTGAACGTCGTAATCACACTCTATTGGATATGGTGCGATCTATGATGTCTCTTACTGATCTACCGCTCTCATATTGGGGCTATGCTTTAGAGACTTCCGCATTCACTTTAAATAGGGCTCCGTCGAAATCCGTTGAGACGACACCGTATGAATTATGATTTGGGAAGAAACCTAAGCTGTCATTTCTAAAAGTTTGGGGATGCGATGCTTATGTCAAGAAACTTCAACCTGAAAAGCTCGAACCCAAGTCGGAAAAATGCGTCTTCATAGGATACCCTAAGGAAACCATTGGGTATACCTTCTACCTCAGATCCGAAGGCAAGATCTTTGATACCAAGAACGGGTCCTTTCCGGAGAAAGAGTTTCTCTCGAAAGAAGTAAGTGGGAGGAAAGTGGAACTTGATGAAGTACCACCTCTTGAACCGGTATGTAGCGCAGCTCAGGAAGATGTTCTTGTGGTGCCTGCACCAACAGGAGAGGAAGTTAATGATGATGATCAAGGTACTTCGGATCAAGTTACTACTGAACTTCGTAGGTCCATGAGGACACGTTCCACACCAGAATGGTATGGCAACCCTATCCTGGAAATCATGTTGTTAGACAACGGTGAACCTTCGAACTATGAAGAAGCGATGGCGGGCCCAGATTCCAAAAAATGGCTTGAAGCCATGCAATCCAAGATAGGATCCATGTATGAAAACAAAGTATGGACTTTGACAGACTTGCTCGATGATCGGCGAGCGATAGAAAATAATTGGATCTTTAAGAAGAAGACGGACGCGGATGGTAATGTTACCATCTATAAGGCTCGACTTGTCGCTAAGGGTTATCGACAAGTTCAAGGGGTTGACTACGATGGGACTCTCTCTCCCGTAGCGAAGCTGAAGTCCTTCCGAATCATGTTAGCAATTGCCGCATTCTACGATTATGAGATATGGCAAATGGACGTCAAAACGGAATTCCTTAACGGCTTTCTTAAGGAAGAATTCTATATGATGCAGCCGGAAGGTTTTGTCGATCCTAAGAATGCTAACAAGGTATGCAAGCTCCAGCGCTCGATCTATGGGCTGGTGCAAGCATCTCGGAGTTGGAACATTCGCTTTGATGAAATGATCAAAGCGTTTGGGTTTATGCAGACTTATGGGGAAGCCTGCGTTTACAAGAAAGTGAGTGGGAGCTCTGTAGCATTTCTCATATTATATGTGGATGACATACTGTTGATGGAAAATGATATAGAACTTTTGGACAGCATAAAGGCCTACTTGAATAAGTGTTTTTCAATGAAGGACCTTGGAGAAGCTGCTTATATATTAGGCATCAAGATCTATAGAGATAGATCGAGACGCCTCATAGGTCTTTCACAAAGCACATACCTTGATAAGATATTGAAGAAGTTCAATATGGATCAGTCCAAGAAGGGTTCTTGCCTGTGTTACAAGGTGTGAAATTGAGCTCGGCTCAATGTCCCACCACGATGTAAGATAGAGAAAAGATGAGTGTCATCCCCTATGCCTCGGCCATAGGGTCTATTATGTATGCCATGCTGTGTACCAGACCTGATGTAAACCTTGCCTTAAGTTTGGTAGGAAGGTACCAAAGTAATCCAAGCATGGAACACTGGACAACGGTCAAGAATATCCCAAGTACCGAAAAGGACTAAGGATATGTTTCTCGTTTATGGAGGTGACGAAGAGCTCGTCGTAAAGGGTTACGTCGATGCTAGCTTCGACACAGATCTGGATGACTCTAAGTCACAAACCGGATACGTGTATATTTTGAATGGTGGGGCGGTAAGCTGGTGCAGTTGCAAGCAAAGCGTCGTGGCGGGATCTACATGTGAAGCGGAATACATGGCAGCCTCGGAGGCAGCACATGAAGCAATCTGGATGAAGGAGTTCATTATCGACCTAGGAGTTATTCCCAATGCGCCGGGGCCGATGACTCTCTTCTGTGACAACACTTGAGCCATTGCCCTTGCCAAGGAGCCCAGGTTTCACAAGAAGACCAGGCACATCAAGCATCGCTTCGACTCCATTCGTGAAAATGTTCAAGATGGAAACATAGATATTTGCAAAGTGCATACGGATCTGAAATTCGCAAATCCGTTGACTAAACCTCTTCCGCGAGCAAAACATGATCAGCACCAGAACTCTATGGGTGTTCGATTCATCACAATGTAACTAGATTATTGACTCTAGTGCAAGTGGGAGACTGTTGGAAATATGCCCTAGAGGCTATAATAAAATGGTTATTATTATATTTCCTTGTTCATGATAATTGTCTATTCTTCATGCTATAATTGTGTTATCCGGAAATCATAATACATGTGTGAATACATAGACCACAACATGTCCCTAGTAAGCCTCTAGTTGACTAGCTCGTTGATCAATGGATGGTTATTGTTTCCTGACCATGGACATTGGATGTCGTTGATAACAGGATCATATCATTGGGAGAATGATGTGATGAACAAGACCCAATCCTAAGCATAGCACAAGATCGTGTAGTTCGTTTGGTAGAGCTTTTCTAATGTCAAGTATCATTTCCTTAGACCATGAGATCGTGCAACTCCCGGATCCCGTAGGAGTGCTTTGGGTGTACCAAATTTCACAACGTAACTGGGTGACTATAAAGGTACACTACAGGTATCTCTGAAAGTGTCTGTTGGGTTGGCACGGATCGAGACTGGGATTTGTCACTCCGTATGACGGAGAGGTATCTCTGGGGCCACTCGGTAATGCATCATCATAATGAGCTCAATGTGACCAAGTGGTTGGTCAAGGGATCATGCATTACAGTACGAGTAAAGTGACTTGCCGGTAACGAGATTGGACGAGGTATTGGGATACCGACAATAAAATCTCGGGCAAGTAACGTACCGATTGACAAAGGAAATTGTATACGGGATTACTTGAATTTTCGACATCGTGGTTCATCCAATGAGATCATCGAGGAGCATGTGGGAGCCAACATGGGTATCCAGATCCCGCTGTTGGTTATTGACCGGAGAGTCGTCTTGGTCATGTTCAGATGTCTCCGAACCCGTAAGGTCTACACACTTAAGGTTCGGTGACGCTAGGGTTGTAGAGATATTAGTATGCGGTAACGCGAAAGTTGTTTGGAGTCCCGGATGAGATTCCGGATGTCACGAGGAGTTCCGGAATGGTCCGGAGGTAAAGTTTTGTATATAGGAAGTCCAGTTTCGGCCACCGGGAAAGTTTCGGGATCACGGTATTGTACCGACCACCGGAAGGGTCCCGAGGTCCACCGGGTGGGGCCACCTATCCCGGAGGGCCCCATGGGCTGAAGTGGGAAGGGAAACAGCCCCTGGTGGGCTGGTGCGCCCCCCATGGGCCTCCCCCTGCGCCTAGGTTTGGAAACCCTGGGGGTGGGGCGCCCCACCTGACTTGGGGGGCAAGTTCCTCCCTTGGCCCCCCCTTGAGATTGGATCTCTAGGGGGCCAGCGCCCCCCCCCAGGGCCCCTATATAAAGAGGGGGGAGGGAGGGCTGCGTACCCAAGCCCCTGGCGCCTCCCTCTCCCCCCGTAACACCTCTCCCTCTCGCTGAGCTTGGCGAAGCCCTGCCGAGATCCCCGCTGCTTCCACCACCACGCCCGTCAGCTGGATCTCCATCAACCTATCCTTTCCCTTGCTGGATCAAGAAGGAGGAGACGCCTCCCAACTATACGTGTGTTGAACGCGGAGGTGCCGTCTGCTCGGGCGCTAGGATCATCGGTGATTTGGATCACGATTTAGTACGACTCCATCAACCCCGTTCTCTTGAACGCTTCCGCTCGCGATCTACAAGGGTATGTAGATGCACTCCTCTCTCTCTCTCTCTCTCGTTGCTAGATGACTCCATAGATTGATCTTGGTGATGCGTAGAAAATTTTAATTTCTGCAACGATCCCCAACAACCTCACCGCCCCACCGTACTCCCATCGCTGGCCTAGCCATCCCTCTACTCACCCACACCTGCTGTTATTCTCCGGCGACGGCAGACAAACCAAGAACCCTCGTGACATACAGATTCTCCGCATGGGAAACAACTGCCGAGTCTTCCCTGCCTCCGTGTCGTTCCCTTCCTAGGCCTCGCCATCGTCCACCGCCCTGGTGCTCTCGGCGCGGCCTGGTCAACGTGGTCAAGGAATGGCTTCCATCGGACATGGACTGTACGTGGAGAGGCTGACAGTTGGGTCCACGGCCGCAGCAAGGAAGTGCCTCCTTGTTACGCGCAAAATAATTATTCCTCCACTTGACAGTGGGGACCCACCAGACGGGCCACCGTATTTCGTGAAAAAACGCTTCTCGATCGCTGGGACCCACCAGCTACATCTTCACACGCAAGGAAGTGCGTCCGGGCAAAAAAAAAGATTCGCCCCCCTGACTGCTGGGACCCATCAGCTACATCTTTGCACGCAAGGAAGTGCCTGACAGTCGGGACCCACCTGGTCGAAGCGTACGTAGCATCATTCTGGTCGCGAACGTGTACGTACATATATGCTGGTGGATGTAGAGGTGCGCATGTGTCGTAGTAGAGGCGCGCACGTAGCATGTACACGTACGTACGGCGGCAAGGGTGTAAGAAAGAAAATACGTCCATGTACGTACATACGGGCAGGGTCTCGAACAACTACTCGCGCATACGTACGGCCAGGGCTCATGTACATGGCTGGGTCGGAACGGAGAAACAGCGTCGTCGTCGTGTTCATGGGGAGGCAACAGAATGCGTCGAGTTCATGGGGAGGCAACGGAATGCGTCGTGCTCATCGGGAGGCAACGGAACGTGTGGGAGCCAATCGGCTGGGTCGGAACGGAACGCGTGGTCGTGTTCATCGTGAGGGCTTGGACGGAACAGGCGATGGAAACGAGGCCTGGCGTACCGCACAACGGAGGAAATGGACATCCTACGTTCGGAACGGGGTCCTGTTGATCGGGAGGGGTGTGGCGTACCGCAAAATGGAGGAAACGGACCTCTACATTCAGAACGGGGGTCCTGTTGATTAGGAGGGGTGTGGCGTACCGCAAAACGAAGGAATTAGACCTCCTACGGTCGAAACGGGGGTCCTGTTGATTAGGAGGGGTGTGGCGTACCGCAAAACGGACAAAACGGACCTCCTACGGTCGAAACGGGGGTCCTGTTCATCTGGAGGGGTGTGGCGTACCGCAAAACGGAACTCCACGGGATACTGTTCATCTCCATCGTCAACCCCCTCCAGCTTCCACGGGCTCCTGTTCATCTAGCCTCCACCGTGCGCTACTCCACCGGCTACTGTTCAACCAGCCCTCCAAGGGCACCCCTCCACCGTCTACTGCTCATCCAGCCCTCCACACCACGGGGTCCTATTCAACCACCCCTCAACGGGCACCCCTCCACCGCTTCATCGCTCATCCAGCCCTCCACACCACGGGTCCTGTTCATCCGGAGGCAACGCCACGCCATCGCTCATCCACCCCGCAACGCCACTGTTCATCCAATCGATCGGCTTCGCTTAGCGCAAGAGCGAAGCGAATCGCCGATCGGGTTCGATTAACGTACCATCGATCGATCGCCGGGTTCAAGAACGCAGCGTAGCCTGTAGTGCAATCGCCGGGTTCGATTAGAGCCCAACGCCTCGCTTCGAGTTCAGTTAGAGCCAATGCCTTTCACACACGCAGCACGCACGTAACGAGAAAGCGATGCATCGCTTCGCCCCGACCTCCCACCATAACCGAACTCCCGAAATTTTCCTTGCCCTCGCTTCTACCACGCTTTTTTCCTCATGGACGACCCAAAGAATGTCATGCAGCTGCGTCTCCGCCCGCCCAGACTTAAAAAGCCCATTTTCTGTCATGATTTTTTGTCATAGAAGTAGGAGCCCACCACATCTATGATGATACCGGGTTTTGTCACAATTATCGTCATAGAAGTGTCATATGTATGACAGAAAAAAAATTCATTCGGGCCAAAATGTCACGGATGTGTCTTTCTTTTGTTGTGGTGGTATCATAACGAGATACACATCTTAGGAGAAGATGAACCCGTGCACTACAAAAAGGCAATGGACGCGCCGCCCATCTCAAAATGGATGGCTTAAAGCTATGAAATTTAAAATGGAGTCCATATACGAGAATCAAGTTTGGAACTTGGTAGATCCTCCAGAGAGAGTGAAACATAATGGATGTAAATGGATGTTAAACAAAGACAGACACAAATATTAATCCTACTATCAATAAAGAAAGGCTTGTCGTGAAAGGGTTCTAACAGATCGAAGGGGTCGATTATGATAAGACTCCTTGTAGCGAAGCTTAAGTCTGTGTGGATTATGTTGGCAATTGTTGCGCATTTCTTTTTTTTTTGCGAATATGCAAAGCTTGTGTATCATTGCATTGATAGAAAAAGTAAGAGTGAATACAAGCGTTACTACAACTCATGACACGAACGCAGAAGGCGTAAACATGGTGCACGGAGCAGAGACATGGGATTCTCAACCCAGACACAACACAGCTAAACTCGCCACCCTGTAAGCAGCCCAAACAAACCGAACATGACAACCAACATCTCTAAATCCACTGCCGAGGACACCGCAAACAAACAAGACGGCGCCTTCATGAAGGAGAACGACGCCAAGACGCCGTCGCCGCCCGATCCGGATAAACGGACCTAGGGTTTCCCCTGCTGCTCGAAGAGGGGCACAAATGACGGCCATGGCAGCGCCTCCAAGAAGGTGACAGCACCCGCAGGTGTCGCCGCTGCCAGCATCGAAAGATCGAGCAAGGATTTCGCCTTGGCTAGAGTCTGAGCAATCCCAAGCCGTCGGAGCAAGATTCCGAGAAGAGGAAGCCAAGTCGTCAGTTGAAACTGCCACCGCAGGAAGGGGATCCGCGTCCGCTGCCGAAGGAGGCACCGCATATCACGGACATGAGAGCTACGGATCAGGCGGAGGTGGGGGGCATGGAGGTGAGCAAGGTTGGGCGACTGGGTGGGATGACACAGGGGAAGCGAAGGTGGCCGGGGGACCCGGACAAGCCAAGATTTGGAGAGAACACAAATCTGGGCCGCCGGGACCGGAGCCGTAGGGGCGCAAACGTGCCAAAGGAGCCGGAAGGAGACGTAGCTCCAAGAACACACCGAAGCCGGAGCCGCACCGGGATGGACACCGGCCAACAAGGACATCTGCAGGGTGGGTTGCGAAGCCACCAAGATGCTGACAAGCCAGAGGAGCTGGAAGGGACGCAGCTTGTGACGCCCCCGACTCAATCGTACACTAATCATACACGCAAATGTGTACGATCAAGATCAGGGACTCACGGGAAGATATCACAACACAACTCTAGACACAAATAAAATAAGACAAGCTTTATATTACAAGCCAGGGGCCTCGAGGGCTCGAATACAAGCTCGACACACAAGAGTCAGCGGAAGCAACAATATCTGAGTACAGACATAAGTTAAACAAGGATGCCTTAAGAAGGCTAGCACAAAAGCAACACGATCGAAGAGGCAAGGCCTCCTGCCTGGGACCTCCTAACTACTCCTGGTAATCGGCAGTCTTCACGTAGTAGCATCCGTCGGCGGTGGCATCTGGCTCCAGGGATCCACCATCTGGTTGCATCAACCGGAAAGAAGAAAGAAGGGGAAAAGGGGGTAGCAAAGCAACCGTGAGTACTCATCCAAAGTACTCGCAAGCATCAGATCTATACTAAGTATTCATTGGTATCAAATGAAAGGTTTGTATCTGTGGACTGAACTGCAGAATGCCAGAATAGAGGGGGAAGGCCTAGCCTATCGAAGACTAGCATCTTCAAGCAGCTCCAAGCATCTTGCAGCATGTAGAAGAGTAAATAATAGCAGTTTAATATTTAACAAGCATGTTGTAACATTAATGTCCAGAGATCCTTCCTCGACTCCCTGCGAGAAAGCAATCCCGGAGCCACATATCCATCACATATCTCAAGTATCCATTTCTAGTTATATAAGATCCGGATACAAGTCTGAACGTCCATTACCGTGGACACGATATTCGAATATATATCTTCCCTGCAGGGTGCACCACATTACCCAACACGCCGATCACTCGCCGGACACACCTTTCTGGGTCAATGCCCGCCTCGAAAGATCAACACGCCGCAGCCCTATCTAGGCTCGTGAGAGAGGTCCCCGCCGGTCTACCTCCTAAGCACTCCGGGTCCGGGCCCATCGCCGCAAAGACTCCGGGTCATTGTGCAACGATCCGGACGAGCACCACCTCTCATCGGATGGCACTGCACGATAGGGCCCACGATCTTTGAATCGACGTCGACAAAGCTTCGCCGATATCAAGCGACGTCGAGGCCCATATCTATTCTCGTGTGGTGGTTAGTGCATAAAGACAAGAGGCCAACTCAGAACAAATACCCAAACCTATTAGTGCATTGGGGGCTCGCGGAGACGAGCAGAGACTCACGATAATGTGACGCCGTCGCCCCGTCTCGTGGACTTACTGCAAGGGCCCAGACTACCCGGTCGTGCCACGTGGAATACTTGCGGGTGCTCAACGGGCCCGCCCGACTTCCACATCAACTCGCGGATACCACTCAGGACCGACCCGACTTCAAAAAAGGTCTCAAGTAAGGTCAAGGTAACCGTGTGTCCAAACATCAAGGGGAAACCCCGAGGAATCACCCCCGGTGGATTCCACTCAATGTAATCATCAAGGTGAACGCAAGAGAGACCACCCTCGAGGTTCACACTTGAGGTGTTGAACGATAGAGCAGTATCGGGAATGGTGAAAGAGGAAATCACCCTTGATGACCACGACCGAATAGCTACACTACAGAATTATCTTATCGTCAGGAGTGCGTTATGAGGGATCACCCTCGGTGCTCTATAGTAGCTCTGCAGAGTCGAGCAACAAAAGGGGCATGATGTCATGTGAGGTGTCGTGCTCTGGTCGTCGATCACGCTGATCGAGTCGTCGATGATGAAGCAGGGGCAACAAGGACAAGGTGGGGGTCACTGAGGGATCTCTAACCAACCTATACTAAGCAGTTTAGGATAAGCAGGTAAGGTACAACATCAGGTTACAAAAGCAGGCTATGCATCAGAATAGGAGCAATCAATAACAGTAGCAAAATCTAATGCAAGCGTGAGAGTATAGAATGGGCGATATCAGGATGATCAAAGGGGGGCTTGTCTGGAAGCTCCACTGAAAGGGAAGAAGTGTTGTCGGTGACGTAGTCGATCACAGTGGCATCAACAACGGTCACGGGGTCTACCGGAGAGAAGAGGGGGAAGAAACAGTAAATAGATGCAAACATATGCATAACATGACAAAAAGCGATGCTAGAGGTGTTCTAACGCAGGGTTACACGATATCGGTAAAGGGGGACAAAATCCGGGAAAGTTTTCCCGGTTCCGGACGTTTGGCAGACAGATGAACCAGAGGGGAAATGTTGCATGTTCGCTATTCTAGGGACGTGTGGCGGACGAACGGATCACGTGGTCAGATTCGTCTCATCGTTCTGAGCAACTTTCATGTAGAAAACTTTTTCATTCGAGTTACAGATTATTTTCTATGATTTTCTGAAGTTTTAAAGATATTCTGCAATTCAATTTAATTCGAAAATAACGAGTAAATGCTAGGTGCACCCAGATCTGTGTACACATGAGTGTACCAGAGGGTGACATGTGGGTCCAGGGGTCCCATTTGACCAGTCAACGTTTGACTGGTCAACAGGGGTGGGGCCTCCTGTCGTTGACTTAGTTAATTAAACAGGTTTAAATTAACTAATTAGTCCATTAGGCTAATTAAGCAAGGTTAATTAATTAAATTAATTTCCTAATTAACTAATTAATCCTTTTTATTTTTTAAATCTTTTTTTACCGAAAAAGGGGGCGTGGGGCCCGCTAGCAGTGGCACAAGGCCAGCCAATGGCGGGTTAATCCAAGTGAGCCCCCTGGGTCAGCAGTTCAAGCAAGGCCACCAGTTAGGGCTTGCGAGGCCATGGCCATGGCCGGTGGCGGCTCCGGGTGGCCACCGAGGAGGAGGGCATGGGTGAGGGGAACGGCGGGCGGCGCTGGTCGCAAGGCGATGTCGGCAAAGAAAGCGAGGCGGGCGGTGGACTCACGGGCGCAGATGGGTCAGCCGGGGAAAGGAGCCACGGACGGGCGAGGTCACAGAGGCGGCATGGCCAGGGAGCAGCGGGCAAAAGCGGGGGCACACGCAGGTGGCCAAGGGCGTGGCCGTACGTGGCCAGGGGCGCGTGGGAGGGCAGACAATGACGCGGTGAGCACGAGGTCCGACGGCATCGGGTGCGACGGTGACGGCAGCCTACGGCGGTGGTTCAATGGGAAAAAATAGGGGGAACCGGAGGAGAAGCTCACAGCGAGCCTGTAGAGGTGCTAAGTGGGCTCGCGGAGGGCTCGACGGCACCGGAATCGAAGACGATCGCCGGCAGTGGTCCGAGGTTGAAGACGACCTCGAACGGGGCGTTGTCGTGGGGGCGTCCGGGTCCTTGTGGCTCGGCGTAGACGGCCCGGGGAGGAGACGAGGACGACGGGGAGGCGGTTGAGGACGGCGACGACGTTGGAGACAAGCGCGGCGGCCGGGAATCGACGAAGGCGGCGAAGAAGGTTGCGTACGGGGCCACTCCAGGATCAGGGAGGAGAGCGAGGGGGAGGGGAAAACTGGGGCTAGGGTTCGGAGGAGGGGTCGCTGCGATGTTCTTATCCACCCAGAGGACCGCGCGGGATGCCCAACACAGCGGTTGCAACGACCACGGTGGGGGTGGATGCGTGCCACGCCATGGCCTCTGTCTCCTGTAGCGGGAGGTGGAGGAAAAGCCAGTTGGGCTGGGCCAAAAGCACTATGGTCATCAGTGACCCAGTTGCACAACAGTTTAGTAAGGCCATTTTGTATTTTTTTTCCCTTTTACGTATTTCAGTTAGCCACTGTTTGCATTTATTTGAGTGACAAAATGAATTTAGTCAAACTTCAAATTTGGCACGTAATTCAAGAACAACATTGTGGTGTTGCATAAAAAGTTTTAGAGCCAACGGAATTGTTCAAGCATTTTTAGAAATTGAATAGGTCAACTAATATGCTGCTGGGCCACTTTATATTTTCCTAGGGATAAAAGGGAGAGCCAAATGGTGTTGGTTGCCACATGATAATTACCTAGTGAATATTTCCAACCCAACAAACATTTTTGTTTTGACATTTGAAAACTTTATTTGTTTGACTTTATTTTGAATTTGAATTTGGACCGGATTCGAACCAACGTGAGTTTCACAACAGTAAACGCGGTGACATGGCATCATTAGTAGAGGTTATTGTAGCTTAATTATCCGGGCGTCACAATTCTCCTCCACTACAAGAAATCTCGTCCCGAGATTTAAGGGGGGAGTAAGGGGAAAGACTCAGGAAGTACGGAGCTCATCACATGATAGTTACCTGGGGGCTATCTCATTGAATGTGGCATAGAGGCATCTCTCGAGTTGAAATTCAAGAAAGTCATCGAGAGCAAGGTAAGAAGGTGCAATAAGAAGCTTCAATCGGGTAGGCAACCAGCTGATGCATAAACGGGTGATGACGGGGGTTCAGAGCATTGAAGAATAAGGTTGCCTCTGATACTGGAATGAAACGTGGTGAGGAAGTTAGCTCGTGAATTACATACGTAGCCAAGTGCAGGGAATATTTCAGAATCAAGGTTGTACAGGAGAGTCAGATTTCGATCATGTGGAACTGTGAGTTATGGGCCCACCATGTGGGTTAAAAGCAAGAAGGTGTTACATTTTGCACGGTCATGATAGCAAGGCAGGTCAGAGGACAATCTGTCAGTTATGTTGGCAACAACGTTGGTACCAAGGGCGAGGGAAGAAGAGAACCATTTTCCTGCTCGTTAAGACGAGGCGGACCAATAGGCAAAGTTCTCGTCCATCGTTGGCTACCGGAATGTCATCAACAATAGTAACAAGGTCTTCTTACTGACAGAGTGTGTACACCGAGGTGTTTACATAAGCAGGGAATTATGACTATGCAGATAGGTTAGGTTACAAGAAAGGTTAAACAAAACAATGGAAGGGAAAGTGTAGACTCGATTCAGTTATCGGTGTTCTCGAGTGTCTAACAACTCAGAACCCGTGGAAAATTGGAATCGGCGAGAAATAATAGTTGTTTGAAGAACTCATAAGAAGTTACATAGTTCCGTGATATTCTCGAGATACCAGTGGGTAATACTCGAAGGTAGATCAATGTAGAGGTTGGACATGTGAAATGATTTGAAGAGGACATGTACTTTAACTTTTCTGAGAAATGGGATCAAAGAAGAACAATATGGTCGAAACCACGGATGCAAAGGACCAAACATAGATACAAGATGGACTGATCACAAGGGGATTATTATTATAACAAGAAGCTTCCATGATAAGTTCCACATCGGGTCCATGGGCATGAACGCAAAGGCTCAAGGTCGACTCCCACTTCATCAATGCATAACCTATCATTCACTTCTCATTTTCGACAAAGCCATAGTGTTCAGATTTTATCTAGCATAACACTAGTAGAGTATGACCCGTAGAAGTTTCCGGGTTCACACAGCTTGTGGAAGGCATAGGTTCAACCATCGGGGCATCTTAGGAACACATACCACAAACTTTAGGAATAAATAACTCAAGCTCGGAAGCAGAGCATGGTTGACAAAAGCAGGGGATACAATTTACAAAAGGCATTATGTATCCGAGAAAAAGCTCACAAGGTTACTAAATATGAAGGACCCTATTGGATAAAACCCAACAAAGGATCTGGTGGTACACGAGGGATCTGATGTGAGTATCGATACTCAGCCAGAAGAAGAAAACATGCAAAGAAATCAGATTATAGAAACAACTGACTAATTCAAAGCTCAAATGCAAAGGAATTATGATTCCCAAATCAAGGGATCAGAAGAAAACACTCTAATCAAGAATGGATAAGTTGAATAGACTTAGGGCACAACCGATGGCAATCTGATTGGCCGAGAACCAGCTCATGTTCAGGAAGACGTTTAAGCCGGAATGATAATTTATAAGGACCAACTGATGATTGTGACTACTCACAAACATATCAAATCGAAAGAATCAAAATGGCAATGAGAAAGGACGTCAATGGATACAGCTAGGCATATGGAAATAGCCATAGTGTAGGCATGTAAGACCTTCTAGAGCAATTGGTGACAGAGGTCCTCAAAAGCTCGGATTGTATTACAAAGTATCTTATGAAGCATAAGAATAGTTGGGGATGAATGGATAATCGATAAGAGGGAGTAATTATCCATAGGGGTATTCATGCGGCAAGGAACTGCAGGGCAGTAAGCATAAAGAATTGTCGGAACATCAAAGAGTATTTCAAGACATCTTGTAATAACAAGAGCAACTGGGGATGAAGGTATCAATGACAACATAGGTACTTACGCATAAGGATTTATCGGTGGTAGGGATCGCAACGGCGAAGGGTACGAGGGACTCGGTAAAACATCGGAGAGTATCTTCAAAATCTTCTGGTGAAGCGGGCCATTATTTGGAATGAAGGGGCTCTCCGGGAGAAGTATTTACGAGAACCTAGAGTTATAGTTTGCAAAACCATTTAACCCGAATAGAAGAGAGATAAGAGTCCCAGAGTATAGACGAGGAATAAAAGATCCTAATACCACCCAATGGCGACGTGGGGCCGTAAGCCACACAGCCATGTTAGTAAATCAGTTTTTCAAAGACTAGACTCAACTTCGGCCAGGGAGTTGGAAAGGGGGATCCTACAGGCAGTCGGCTCTAATACCAACTTGTGACGCCCCCGACTCAATCGTACACTCATAATACATGCAAATGTGTATGATCAAGATCAGGGACTCACGGGAAGATATCACAACACAACTCTAGACACAAATAAAATAAGACAAGCTTTATATTGCAAGCCAGGGGCCTCGAGGGCTCGAATACAAGCTCGATACACAAGAGTCCGCGGAAGCAACAATATCTGAGTACAGACATAAGTTAAACAAGGATGCCTTAAGAAGGCTAGCACAAAGGCAACATGATCGAAGAGGCAAGGCCTCCTGCCTGGGACCTCCTAACTACTCCTGGTCGTCGGCAGTCTTCACGTAGTAGCATCCGTCGGTGGTGGCATCTGCCCGTGGATCCACCATCTGGTTGCATCAACCGGAAAGAAGAAAGAAGGGGAAAAGGGGGTAGCAAAGCAACCGTGAGTACTCATCCAAAGTACTCGCAAGCATCAGATCTATACTAAGTATGCATTTGTATCAAATAAAAGGTTTGTATCTGTGGACTGAACTGCATAATGCCAGAATAGAGGGGAAGGCCTAGCCTATCGAGGACTAGCATCTTCAAGCAGCTCCGAGCAGCTTGCAACATGTAGAAGAGTAACGAATAGCAGTTTAATATTTAACAAGCATGTTATAACATTAATGCCCATAGATACTTCCTCGACTCCCTGCGAGAATCCCGGAGCCACATATCCATCACATATCTCAAGTATCCATTTCTAGTTATATAAGATCCGGATACAAGTCTGAACGTCCATTACCGTGGACACGGTATTCGAATATATATCTTCCCTGCAGGGGTGCAGCATGTTACCCAACACGCTCGATCACTCTGGCCGAACACACCTTTCTGGGGTCAATGCCCGGCCTCAGAAGATCAACACGTCGCAGCCCTACCTAGGCTCAGCAGAGAGGTCCCCGCCGGTTTACCTCCTATGCACTCCGGGGTATGCGCCCATCGCCCGCAGCACTCTGGGTCATTGTGCGACGAGCCGGGACGAGCACCACCTCTACTGGATGGCACTGGCCCGATAGGCCCACGATGCTGAACTGGACGTCTGACAAAGCTTCAGCTGATACTGCGACGTCGAGGCCCATACCTATTCTCGCGTGGTGGTTAGTGCGTAAAGGCCAGAGGCCAACTCAGAACAAATACCCAAACCTGTTAGTGCATTGGGGGCTCGCGGAGACGAGCAGAGACTCATGATAATGTGACCCCGTCGCCCCGTCTCGTGGACTTACAGCAAGGACCCAGACTGCCCGGCCGTGCCACGTGGAATACTTGCGGGTGCTCAACAGGCCCGCTCAACTTTCAGATCAACTCGCGGGTACCCCTCAGGGCCGACCCGACTTCAACAAAGGTCTCAAGTAAGGTCAAGGTAACCGTGTGTCCAAACATCAAGGGGAAAACCCGAGGAATCACCCCCCGGTGGATTCCACTTAATGTTATCATCAAGGTGAACGTAAGAGGGACCACCCTCGAGGTTCACACTTGAGGTGTTGAATGACAAAGCCGTATTGGGAATGGTGAAAGAGGAAATCACCCTCGATGACCACGACCGAATAGCTACACTACATAATTATCATCAGGAGTGCGTTATGAGGGATCACCCTCAGCACTCGATAGTAGCTCTGCAGAGTCGAGCAACAAAAGGGGCATGATGTGATGTGAGGTGTCAGGCTCTGGTCGCCGATCACGCTGATCGAGTCGTCGATGATGTAGCAGGGGCAACGAGGACAAGGTGGGGGTCACTGATGGATCTCTAACCAACCTATACTAAGCAGTTTAGGATAAGTAGGTAAGGTACAACAACAGGTTACAAAAGCAGGCTATGCATCAGAATAGGAGCAATCAATAACAGTAGCAAAATCTAATGCAAGCGTGAGAGTATAGAATGGGCGATATCGGTATGATCAAAGGGGGGACTTGCCTAGAAGCTCCGCTGAAAGGGAAGAAGTGTTGTCGGTGACGTATTCGATCACAGTGGCATCAACAGCGGTCTCGGGGTCTACCGGAGAGAAGAGGGGGAAGAAACAGTAAATGGACGCAAACATATGCATAATATGACAATAAGCGATGCTAGAGGTGTTCTAACGCAGGGTTACACGATACCGGTAAAGGGGGACAACATCCGGGAAAGTTTTCCCGGTTCCGGACGTCTGTCAGACAGATGAACTGGAGGGGAAAGGTTGCATGTTCGCTATGCTAGGGACGTGTAGCGGACGAACGGATCGCATGTTCAGATTCGTCTCGTCGTTCTGAGCAACTTTCATGTAGAATACTCTTTCATCCGAGTTACGGATTATTTTCTATGATTTTCTGGGGTCAGCGCAGTTCGGGCGCGCCAAGGCCAGCCAGGCTGGGCGAGGCCATGGCCACGGCCGATGGCGGCCCCGGGCGGGTGGCCGCTGGCGAGGAGGAGGGCCGCGGGTGAGGGAGAACGGCGGGCGGTGAAGGTAGGGCGTAGTCGGCGATGTGCAACAAAGAAGCCGAGGCGGGGCAGGACTCACGGCCGAGGCACTGGTCACCGGGGAAAGGAGCCAGTGGCGGGCGAGGCCGCCAGAGGCGTAGCACGGCCAGGGAGCAGCGGGCGCGAGCGGGGGCACCAGCAGGTGGCCAAGGGCGTGGTCGTACGTGGCCAGGGGCGCGCGGGAGGGCAGACAATGACGCGTGAGCACGAGCTCCGATGGCATCGGGTGCGACGGTGACGGCGGCCTACGACGGTGGTTCAATTTGGAAAAATAGGGGGAACCAGAGGAGAAGCTCACAGTGAGCCTGTAGAGGTGCTAAGTGGGCTCGGGGAGGGCTCGACGGCGCCGGAATCAAAGACGAACACCGGCGGTGATCCGAGGTTGAACACGACCTCGCACGGGGCGTTGTCGTGGGGGCGTCCGGGTCGTTGTGGCTCGGCGTAGACGGCCTAAGGAGGAGACGAGGACGACGGGAAGGCGGTTGAGGACGGCGACGACGTTGGGGACGAGCGCGGCGGCCGGGAATCGACGAAGGCAGCAAAGAAGGTTGCGTATGGGGCCAGTCCAGATCAGGGAGGAGAGCGAGGGGGAGGGGAAAAACTGGGCCTAGGGTTCGGAGGAGGGGTCGCTGCAACGTTCTTATCCACCCAGAGGACCGCAGGATGCCCGACACGGCGATTGCAACGGCCGCGGTGAGGGTGGATGCGTGCCACGCCATGGCCCCTGTCTCCTGTAGCGGGAGGTGGAGGAAAAGCCAGTTGGGTTGGGCCAAAAGCAATATGGTCATCAATGACCGAGTTGCACAACAGTTTAGTAAGGCCATTCTATTTTTCCCTTTTACGTATTTCAGTTAGCCACTGTTTGCATTTATCTGAGTGACAAAATGAATTTAGTCAAACTTCAAATTTGGCACTTTATTCGAGAACAACATTGTGGTGTTGCATAAAAAGTTTTAGAGCCAACGGAATTGTTCAAGCATTTTTAGAAATTGAATAGGTCAACTAATATGCTACTGGGCCACTTTATATTTTCCTAGGGATAAAAGGGAGAGCCAAATGGTGTTGGTTGCCACATGATAATTACCTAGTGAATATTTGCAACCCAACAAACATTTTTGTTTTGACATTTGAAAACTTTATTTGTTTGACTTCATTTTGAATTTGAATTTGGACCGGATTCGAACCAACACGAGTTTAACAACAGTAAACGCGGTGACGTGGCATCATTAGCAGAGGTTACTGTAGCTTCATTATCCAGGCGTCACACAGCTCACGCTGGGGCAGATCTGGAACCGCTACCGACAACCATGGATGTGGAGGGAGCGCGTGTCCATGAATTCCAGGGCCAAAGCCGCACCTGCAGGCTGGGAAGCGCCATGAGGATGGCACGCCGCCGCACTCCTACGAAGCGAGTTGCAGGGGCAGCCGCCGCCGGGCAACCAAGGGCACCGTAGATCCTTAGCTCGAGGGGAAGGAGGCAGGTGGGGCGGACGCCGCAGCGCGAACGGAGGGAGGTACGCGTCGGAGGAGGCCAGGGGCCCGGCGCGGCCGCACCGACCGGCCCTTTGTTGCCGGCGGCGCTTGGATGGGCGCAGGTGGACGGGGACGGCAGCTCTGAGTGACGTGTCGAGGAAGAGCAGCCCCGCCGCCACCATCCCAGGGCCCGGCTCGGCTTCGTCGGCCGGCCCTCCGGCGGCGGCGGCGCGGGAGAGGGCGTGGTCGGGGGGCCTGGCGGCGGCTGCTAGGGTTCTCCCGTGTCGCCCGCTTCGGGCGACGCGTGGGTCAGGAGTCGCTCTGCGACCAACATTGAAGAGGATGTATATATGATATGACCAGAAGGTTTTGTCGATCCTAAGGATGCCGATAAGGTGTGTAAGCTTCAAATATCCATTTATGGTTTGAAGCAAGCATCAAGGAGTTGGAATATTTGCTTTAATGAAGTGGTCAAAGGATTTGTCTTCATTAAGAATGGCGAAGAATCTTATGTCTACAATAAGTTTTGTTCGAGTTCCAAGGCATTTCTAATCTTGTATGTAGATGGCATATTATTGATTGAGAATGACATGAAATTTCTTAATACTATTAAAGAGTCATTGAAAAGAGATTTCTTGATGAAAGACTTAGGCGAGGCAACAACATATATATTGGCATTAAAATCTATAGAGGTAGATCAAGATGGCTAATCACGCTCAGCCACAGCATGTACATTAACAAGGTTTTAAAGAGATTTAAAATAGAGAATGCTAGAAAGGGCACACTCCCAATGTCACATGGCACACCACTTAGCAAGAATCAAAGTCTTCAGACAATTGATGAGCGAGTACAAATGAGGAATGTTTCATATGCTTCGGCAGTGGGATCTATCATGCACGCCATGCTATGTACAAGAACAGATGTTTCTTATGCTTTAAATTTTTGTAACAGGTACCAAAGTTACCCATGATTGGCTCACTAGGCAACAGTTACAAATATTTTGAAGTACCTGAGAAGGACTAAGGATTTGCTTCTAGTCTATGGAGGTGATGAAGAGCTCGTTGCAAGTGGTTACACCGATGCTATCTTCATGACTGATACAGATGACTACAAATCTCAATCAAGCTATGTTCTCGCTCTCAATGGTGGTGCAGTGATTTGGAAAAGTTTGACGCAAAACAATGTCGTGAATTCTACGACGGAAGAGTAATATATCGTAGCTTCTCGAAAAGGGAAAAAGTGAAGAAATAAAAACGTGCTTCTCGCTCTGGCTCTTTTACTTTTTTTTCGTGCAAAAGAATTTCATTGAGCCCTATTAACATGGTATCTAATTTTGTAGATCTCGACACAAGAAATCCAATGATGAAACGGTCAGGATTGGAAAGCATAGTTCAAGAGATAAAACATTTAGAATACATGAATCAACGAAAAAAGAGAAAAACTCTCGAGTTGTGACAACTGACGCACATGTAGTGTTGGAAATATGCCCTAGAGGCAATAATAAATTAGTTATTATTATATTTCCTTGTTCATGATAATCGTTTATTATCCATGCTATAATTGTATTGATAGGAAACTCAGATACATGTGTGGATACATAGACAACACCATGTCCCTAGTAAGCCTCTAGTTGACTAGCTTGTTGATCAACAGATGGTTACGATTTCCTGACCATGGACATTGGATGTAGTTGATAACGGGATCACATCATTAGGAGAATGATGTGATGGACAAGACCCAATCCTAAGCCTAGCACAAAGATCGTGTAGTTCGTATGCTAAAGCTTTTCTAATGTCAAGTATCATTTCCTTAGACCATGATATTGTGCAACTCCCGGATACCGTAGGAATGCTTTGGGTGTACCAAACGTCACAACGTAACTGGGTGGCTATAAAGGTGCACTACAGGTATCTCCGAAAGTGTCTGCTGGGTTGGCACGAATCGAGATCGGATTTGTCACTCCGTGTGACGGAGAGGTATCTCTCGGGCCCACTCGGTAGGACATCATCATAATGTGCACAATGTGACCAAGGGGTTGATCACGGATGATGTGTTACGGAACGAGTAAAGAGACTTGCCGTAACGAGATTGAACAAGGTATCGGGATACCGACGATCGAATCTCGGCAAGTACAATACCGCTAGACAAAGGGAATTGTATACGGGATTGATTGAGTCCTTGACATCGTGGTTCATCCGATGAGATCATCGTGGAACATGTGGGAGCCAACATGGGTATCCAGATCCCGCTTTTGGTTATTGACCGGAGAACGTCTTGGTCATGTCTGCATGGTTCCCGAACCCGTGAGGGTCTACACACTTAAGGTTCGATGACGCTAGGGTTATAAAGGAAGTTTTTATGTGGTTACCGAATGTTGTTCGGAGTCCCGGATGAGATCCCGGACGTCACGAGGAGTTCCGGAATGGTCCGGAGGTAAAGATTTATATATGGGAAGTCCTGTTTTGGTCACCGAAAAGTTTCGGGTTTTATCGGTAACGTACCGGGACCACCGGGAGGGTCCCGGGGGTCCACCAAGTGGGGCCACCAGCCCCGGAGGGCTGCATGGACCAAGTGTGGGAGGGGACCAGCCCCAGGTGGGCTGGTGCGCCCCGCCACAAGGGCCCAAGGCGCCTAGGGTTGGGGGAGGGGGCGCACCCACCTAACTTGGGGGGCAAGTTTCCCCTCTCCCCCCCCTTGGCCGCCACCCTAGTGGGGGCAGCCGCACCCCTTGGGGTGGAAAACCTAGAGGGGGCGCACCCCCGTCCCTCTCCCCTATATATAGTTGAGGTCTTGAGGGCTGCCAACAGATGAGTTTGACCTCTCCTTGGCGCAGCCCTACCTCTCTCCCTTCTCCTCTCACACGGTGCTTGGCGAAGCCCTGCAGGATTGCCACGCTCCTCCACCACCACCACGCCGTTGTGCTGCTGCTGGACGGAGTCTTCCTCAACCTCTCCCTCTCTCCTTGCTGGATCAAGGCGTGGGAGACGTCACCGGGCTGGACGTGTGTTGAACGCGGAGGTGCCGTCCGTTCGGCACTAGGATCTCCAGTGATTTGGATCACGACGAGTACGACTCCTTCAACCCCGTTCTCTTGAAGCTTCCGCTTAGCGATCTACAAGGATATGTGATGCACTCTCCTTCTCTCGTTGCTAGTTTCTCCTTAGATAGATCTTGATGACACGTAGGAAAATTTTGAATTTCTCGCCACGCTCCCCAACAAAGTGGCATCATGAGCTAGGTCTATTATGTAGATTCTTTGCACGAGTAGAACACAAAGTAGTTGTGGGCGTTGATTTTATTCAATATGCTTACCGTTACTAGTCCAATCTTGTTTCGACGGCATTGTGGGATGAAGCGGCCCGGACCGACCTTACACGTACACTTACGTGAGACAGGTTCCACCGACTGACATGCACTTGGGCATAAGGTGGCTAGCGGGTGCCAGTCTCTCCCACTTTAGTCGGAACGGATTCGATGAAAAGGGTCCTTATGAAGGGTAAATAGCAATTGGCATATCACTATGTGGTTTTGCGTAGGTAAGAAACGTTCTTGTTAGAAACCCATAGCAGCCACGTAAAAACATGCAAACAACAATTAGAGGACGTCTAACTTGTGTTTGCAGGGTATGCTATGTGATGTTATATGTCCAAGAAGAATGTGATGTATGAGATTGATCATGTTCTTGTAATAGGAATCACGACTTGCATGTCAATGAGTATGACAACCGGCAGGAGCCATAGGAGTTGTCTTTATTTATTGTATGACCTGCGTGTCACTGAACAATGCCATGTAATTACTTTACTTTATTGCTAACCGGTAGCCATAGTAGTAGAAGTAATAAGTTGGCGAGACAACTTCATGGAGACACGATGATGGAGATCATGGTGTCATGCCGGTGACGACGATGATCATGGAGCCCCGAAGATGAAGATCAAAAGGAGCAAAATGATATTGGCCATATCATGTCACTTTTTGATTGCATGTGATGTTTATCACATTTATGCATCTTATTTGCTTAGAACAACGGTAGTAAATAAGGTGATCCCTCATTAAAATTTCAAGAAAGTGTTCCCCTAACTGCAACCGCTATGCGAAAGTTTGTCGTTTCGAAGCACCACTTGATGATCGGGTGTGATAGACTCTTACGTTCACATACAACGGGTGTAAGCCAGATTTACACACGCAAAACACTTAGGTTAACTTGACGAGCCTAGCATGTACATGCATGGCCTCGAACGCAAGAGACCGAAAGGTCGAGCATGAGTCGTATGGAGGATACGATCAACATGAAGATGTTCACCGATGATGACTAGTCCGTCTCACGTGATGATCGGACACGACCTAGTTGACTCGGATCATGTAATCACTTAGATGACTAGAGGGATGTCTATTCGAGTGGGAGTTCATGAGATGAACTTAATTATCCTGAACATAGTCAAAAGATCTTTGCAAATTATGTCGTAAGCACGCCGCTTTAGTTCCACTGTTTAGATATGTTCCTAGAGAAAATATAGTTGAAAGTTGATAGTAGCGATTATGCGACAAAGAGAAAGCTTATGTCCTTAATGCACCGCCAAGTGTGCTGAACCCCAAACGCCGTTTGTGGATGTTATGAACATCGGACATACACGCTTTGATAACTACGTGATAGTTCGCTTAAACGGTTTAGAGTTGAGGCACCAAAGACGTTTTGAAACATCGCAGAACATATGAGATGTTTCGAGGGCTGAAATTGGGATTTCAGGCTCGTGCCCACGCCAAGAGGTATAAGACCTCCGACGATTTTCTTAGCCTCGCAAACTAAGGGAGAAAAGCTCAATCGTTGAGCTTGTGCTCAGATTGTCCGAGTGCAACAATCACTTGAATCGAGTGGAGTTGATCTTCCGTAGATAGTGATGTTTCTCCAAAGTCATTGCCACCAAGCTGCTAGAGCTTCATGATGAACTATAACAAATCAGGGATAGATATGATGATCCTTGAGATATTCGCGATGTTTGACACCGAAAGTAGGAATCAAGAAGGAGCATCAATTGTTGATGGTTGGTGAAACCACTAGTTTCAAGAAGGGCAAGGACAAGAAGGGATACTTCATGAAACAGCAAATCAGTCTTTGCTCTAATGAAGAAACCCAAGGTTGAACCCAAACCCGAGACTAAGTGCTTCGTAATAAGGGGAACAACCACCGGAGCAGAATTACCCTAGATACTTGGTAGATGAGAATGCCGGCAAGGTCGATAGAAGTATATTGGATATACATTATGTTAATGTGTACTTTACTAGTACTCCTAGTAGCACCGTGGTATTAGATACCGGTTCGGTTGCTAAGTGTTAGTAACTCGAAATAAAAGGCTACGGAATAAACGGAGACTAGCTAAAGGTGAGCTGACGATATGTGTTGGAAGTGTTTCCAAGGTTGATGTGATCAAGCATCGACGCTCCCTCTACCATCAAGATTTGATGTTTATGCTGAGCATAGACATGATTGGATTATGTCTATCGCAATACTGATTATTCATTTAAGGAGAATAATGGTTACTCTGTTTATTTGAATAATACCTTCAATGGTCTTGCACCTAAAAAGAATGGTTTATTGAATCTCGATCATAATGATACACATTTTCATGCCAAAAGATATAAGATAGTAATGATAGTACCACTTACTTGTGGCACTGCCATGTAAGTCATATTGGTGTAAAACGCATGAAGAAGCTCCATGTTGATGGATCTTTGGACTCACTCGCTTTTGAAAAGTTTGAGACATGCGAACCATGTCTATTGGTGTATATGCATGAAGAAACTCCATGCAAATGGACCGCTTGGACTCACTTGATTTTGAATCACTTGAGACATGCAAATCATACCACATGGGCAAGATGACCGAAAGCCTCGTTTTCAAAGAAATGGAACAAGAAAGCAACTTGTTGGAAGTAATACATTTTGATGTGTGCAGTCCAATGAGTGCTGAGGCACGCAGTGGATATCGTTATGTTCTTACTTCACGAATGATTTGAGTAGATACTGAGTATATTTACTTGATGAAACACAAGTCTGAATTATTGAATGGTTCAAGTAATTTCAAAGTGAAGTTGAAGATCATCGTGACAAGAGGATAAAATGTCTATGATATGATCATAGAGATGAGTATCTGAGTTACGGGCTTTGGCACGCAATTAAGACATTGTGGAAATTGTTTCACAATTAATACCGCCTGGAACACCATAGTGTGATGGTGTGTCCGAACATCATAGTTGCACCCTATTGGATATGGTGCGTACCATGATGTCTCTTATCGAATTACCACTATCGTTCATGGGTTAGGCATTAGAGACAACCGCACTCACTTTAATAGGGCACCACGTAATTCCGTTGAGATGACACCGTGAGAACTATGGTTTAGAGAAACATAAGCTGTCGTTTCTTAAAAGTTTGGGGCTGCGATACTTATGTGAAAAAGTTTCAGGTTGATGAGCTCGAACCCAAAGCGGATAAAAAATGCATCTTCATAGGACACCCAAAACAGTTGGGTACACCTCCTATCTCAGATCCGGAAGCAAAAGTAATTGTTTCTAGAAACGGGTCCTTTCTCGAGGAAAAGTTTCTTTCGAAAGAATTGAGTGGGGGGATGGTGGAGACTTAATGAGGTTATTGAACCATCACTTCAACCAGTGTGTAGCAAGGCACATGAAGTTGTTCATGTGGCACCTACACCAATTGAAGAGGAAGCTGATGATAGTGATCATGATGCTTCGGATCAAGTCACTACCGGACCTCGTAGCTCGACAAGGACACGTACTACTTCAGAGTGGTACGCAATCCTGTCTTAGAGGCCATGTTGCTAGACAACAATGAACCTACGAGCTATGGAGAAGCGATGGTGGGCCCGGATTCCGACGAATGGCTCAAGGCCATAACATCCGAGAGAGGATCCATGACTTTGGAAGAAATACTTGATGGTCGTA
Organism: Aegilops bicornis; assembly: GCA_021605145.1. NCBI lineage: Eukaryota > Viridiplantae > Streptophyta > Magnoliopsida > Poales > Poaceae > Aegilops > Aegilops bicornis. The sequence goes on along the minus strand of CM038674.1, from coordinate 130,787,441 downwards.
AGGACTTTCTGTAAAGATGGATTTTAAAAAGAAGACAGACAATGATGGTAAGTATCACCATTAAGAAAGCTCGACTTGTCGTTAAAGATGTTTTCCGACAAGTTCAAGGAGTTGACTACGGTGAGGCTTTCTCACTCGTAGTGATGCTAAGAGTTTGTTGGAATTGGATTAGCATTTATCGCATTATTTATGAAATCTTGCATATAGGATGTCAAAACATTGTTTCCTTGATGCTTTTCTTGAGGAAAGGTTGTATGTGATACAATCGTAAGGTTTTTGACAATCTGAAAGACGCTAACAATTATGCAAAGCTCCAAGAATCCTTCTAAGGACCGGAGTAAGCATCTCGGAGTTGGAATGTACGCTTTGATGAGATGATCAAAGATTTTGGGTCTATACAAGGTTTATGAGAAACTTGTATTTCCAAAGAAGTGAGTGGGAGCACTATAGAATTTCGATGAGTATATGTTGTTGACATATTGTTGATCGTAAATGATGTAGAATTTCTAGAAAGCATATAGGGTTGTTTGAAAAGTGTTTTTCAATGGAAAACCTGGATTAGGCTACTTGAACAATAAGCATCAAGATCTATAAGATAGATCAAAATGTTTAATAATACTTTCAAATGAGCACATACCTTGACATAATCTTGAAGGTGTTCAAGATAGACCAGTCAAAGAAGGAGTTCTTGCCTGAGTTGTAAGGTATGAAGTTAAGAGTTAAAGCTCGACCACGGCAGAAGAGAGAGAAAGGACGAAGGTCGTCCCCTATGCTTCAGACGTAGGCTCTATAGTATGCTATGATGTGTACCGCACCTGATGTGTGCCTTGCTACATATCTGGCAAGATGGTACAAAGGTGATCAAGGAGTGGATCACCAGATAGCGGTCAAAATTATCCTTAGAGGAATAAGGATATGTTTCTCGGTTATGGAGGTGATAAAGAATTCGACGTAAAGAGTTGCGTTGATGCAAGCTTTAACACCTATCCGAATGACTCTGAGTAGCAAACCGGATACGTATAGTGGAGCAATCATTTGGAATAGCTCCAAGTGGAGCGTGGAAGCGGCATTTACAATATGACCTAGAGATTTGCGAAGTACATAGGGATCTGAATATTGCAGACCCGTTGACTACAACCACTCTCACAAGCATAAACATGATCACACCCAGAACTCATTGAGTGTTAATCACATAGTGATGTGAACTAGATTATTGATTCTAGTACACTATTTGGATGTTGGTCACATGGCGATGTGACCTGTGAGTGTTAATCACATGGCGATGTGAACTAGATTATTGACTCTAGTGCAAGTGGGAGACTGTTGGAAATATATCCTAGAGGCAATAATAAATTAGTTATTATTATATTTCCTTGTTCATGATAATCGTTTATTATCCATGCTATAATTTTATTGATAGGAAACTCAGATACATGTGTGGATACATAGACAACACCATGTCCCTAGTAAGCCTCTAGTTGACTAGCTCGTTGATCAACAGATGGTTACGGTTTCCTGACCATCAACATTGGATGTCGTTGATAACGGGATCACATCATTAGGAGAATGATGTGATGGACAAGACCCAATCCTAAGCCTAGCACAAAGATCGTGTAGTTCGTACGCTAAAGCTTTTCTAATGTCAAGTATCATTTCGTTAGGCCATGATATTGTGCAACTCCCGGATACCGTAGGAATGCTTTGGGTGTACCAAACGTCACAACGTAACTGGTTGGCTATAAAGGTGCACTACAGGTATCTCCGAAAGTGTCTGTTGGGTTGGCACGAATCGAGATCGATTTGTCACTCCGTGTGACGGAGAGGTATCTCTGGGCCCACTCGTTAGGACATCATCATAATGTGCACAATGTGACCAAGGGGTTGATCACGGGATGATGTGTTACGGAACGAGTAAAGAGACTTGCCGGTAACGAGATTGAACAAGGTATCGGGATACCGACGATCGAATCTCGGGCAAGTACAATACCGCTAGACAAAGGGAATTTTATACGGGATTGATTGAGTCCTTGACATCATGGTTCATCCGATGAGATCATCGTGGAACATGTGGGAGCCAACATGGGTATCCAGATCCCGCTGTTGGTTATTGACCGGAGAACGTCTCGGTCATATCTGCATGGTTCCCGAACCCGTAGGGTCTACACATAAGGCTCGATGGCGCTAGGGTTTTAAAGGAAGTTTGTATGTGGTTACCGAATGTTGTTGAGTCCGGATGAGATCCCGGACGTCACGAGGAGTTCCGGAATGGTTCGGAGGTAAAGATTTATATATGGGAAGTCCTGTTTTGGTCACCCGGAAAAGTTTGGGTTTTATCGAACGCATCGAGACCACCGGGAGGGTCCCGGGTCCACTAAGTGGGGCCACCAGCCCCGAGGGCTGCATGGGCCAAGTGTGGGAGGGACCAGCCCGGGTTGGCTGGTGCGCCTCCCACAAGGGACCAAGGCGCCTAGGGTTGGGGGAGGGCGACCCACCTAACTTGGGGGCAAGTTTCCTCTCCCCTTAGCCGCCACCCTAGATGGGATTGGGGCAGCCGCACTCTGCGGTGGAAACCCTAGAGGCGCACCTCCCTCTCCCCTATATATAGTTGAGGTCTTGAGGGCGGCCACCAGATGAGCGTGACCTCTCCCAGGCGCAGCCCGACCGCCCTCCCTTCTCCTCTCCCCTTGGTGCTTGGCGAAGCCTCGCAAGATTGCCACGCTCCTCCACCACCACCACGCCACGTTGTGCTGCTGCTAGACGGAGTCTTCCTCAACCTCTCCCTCTCTCCTTGCCGGATCAAGGCGTGGGAGACGCCACCGGCTGGGCGTGTGTTGAACGCGGAGGTGCCGTCCGTTCGGCACTAGGATCTCCGGTGATTTGGATCACGACGAGTACGACTCCTTCAACCCCGTTCTCTTGAATGCTTCCGCTTAGCGATCTACAAGGGTATGTAGATGCATTGTCCTTCTCTCGTTGCTAGTTTCTCCTTAGATAGATCTTGGTGACACGTAGGAAAATTTTGAATTTCTGCTACGTTCCCCAACATGTAGTACACCACTTGTCAGCGCCTGAGAAGGTGGGAGTGACCTTTGCAAGGGTAACTCTTAACTAGTTATTTCGCTATAACGCTTCATAGGAGGTCTTCAACGTGTGGGTAGCTCGATATCCACAAAACGCACACCCCCCTCACGCCCCTGTGTGCCCTTTTGGCCCACCCAATGTTGGCCGGGGCACCCCTTTTTCGCTATAACGCTAGTTATTTTAATACTAATTTCAAAAATGTTCCAAATTTGTTCAAATGTTACTAAAATTCACAAAATGTTTATCAATATGAAATGTGTTCTTGTATTTCAAATTTTTGTAAATTTTCAAGATTTTGAAAATTTATTTTTGGATTTCAAAAAATACTCAAGAATTTGAATTTTCCCCACAATCTTGTAAATTTTCAAAATGACGTGAATTGAAAATTGTTCCTAGATTACAAAAATGGTTAAAGAATTCTAAAAATATTCTTAGATTTAAAAGACCTTGCAAATTTCATAAATGTCCCTGAAGTTCAAAAAAAATTCATGAATTTAATTGTTTTTTGCTAAAATCAGGAAATTTAGAGCGCTTTAAATTGTTTTTGCAAATTTAAAAATCTTCAACAAATGGAAAAAAACGAAAATATATAGGAAAATAAAAATAAAACCGAAAACACCAAAAGAAAAAATATAGAAAAAACATTCAGTTTGGGGAAGGTTGTAGAACCTTACCGAAACCGATGGGGTGGAAATCAGGAATGGACGGGCCCATATACTAGGCGCTCTCGCTTATAACAAGACTACGATATGTCTCGCTGCAGGTATTACACCCGCCAGTAGTTACTGGGCTGGCCCATTTTACTTTTTTCCCAATTCGCTGGTTCCAATCAAATTCGCTGGATTTTATTCGCTAGGTATTTCTTCTTCTTTTTTGCCGTTTTTTCATTTATTTTCTTGGTTTCTACCCCTTTATTTGCTTTTCCACCGGTTTTATTCACTTCTTTCTCTTTTTCATTGGTTTTTCTTTTCTCTTTCTGTTACTTTTCGTTTTTTTCTTGGTTTTTATTGTGTCATTTTTATTTTTTCTTCGCATTTCTTTTTTGTTTATTGTTTGTTTTTCTTCATTTCTTTCTCTGCTTCCATTTTTTTACTTGGTTTCCTTCTAGATTTTCATGGTTTTTTATTTTATTTATTTATTTATTTGTTTCTTTCTTGGTTTTCATTTGTTTTTTTTTCTCTATTTCTCTCCCGGTTTGTCTGTTTCCAAAAACGTTTCCCACTATTTTACTTTGTTCTTCATCTTCTTTTGTTCTGTGTTATTTGATTTTGTTTTCTGTTTTTTTGGGTTTCTTCTTTGTTCTTTTTTTTTCATCTACTTTCTCTTTTGTTAAACACATGTTAAAAAGATAGTACACATCCACCATTTTTCGTATACATCAGAAACATTTTTATTAAACGATTAATTCTCTTGAAATACAGTATTAACATTTTTGGAAAACTTATATTTTTTAATGTCTACTTTTTTCCATACACATTGTGCATTTTTGGTATATATGTAATACATTTTCTTATAAGTGTTTAATATTTTTCAATACTTTTGATTAAAAAAATTAAATAAAATATTAACATTTTTTCTATACACATCTAACATTTTTCTAATGCTTGATTAACATTTTTCTAATGAAAGATTAACTTCTTATTTAATTCCATGGTTAATATTTTCTCTATGCACATCTAACATTTTTCCGAATGCTTGATTAACATTTTTAAAATACAAGATTAACATCTTTTTGAATTCCTTGGTCAACGTTTTTTCTATACACATTTAACATTTTTAAATTGTTGATTAACATTTTCAAATACTTGTTTAACATATTTTAAATATATGACAAACTTCTTTTATATACATTATTTTTTTGTATAAAATTTGTTTATACATGAGAAATATTTTTTCTATAGACATTTAGCATTTTTCAAACACTAGGTTAACATTTTTTTCAAATGTTTTATATAAATTGTTTTTCAAATATTTTATTCATAATATTTGGAAGCATAAATAGAAGTAAAAAAGAAAAGAAAAAAAAGAAAAAAAATCGAGCCTGTGGCCTCAAGCTCAGCTAGGTCGTCCCGTCTCGCGCTCCCCTTGATGCAAGGCTTCCCTACTTGTCAATGTCTTTGCTGCAAGGAAAATTGATAGGGGACGGCAAGTTAATATTTCTAGAAGAATGCCCTGCAAGGGCTTTTTCTAATTGACGGGGCCTCTTTAATCAAAGGATTTGATCAAGCGATTAAAACTTGCATCGTCTTCACCGTCTTGAATAATAGCTGATTCAACTTCTTGAAATGCATGAAAAAGGGTGATTCCCCCAGAAAAAACATGGCCAACCAGATCCAATAAAAAAAGGATTCTTAGGCTTCGTTTGGGTGTAGACATTCAAGGCCTCGGAATTGTATGTCAATATTGCGATTCAACCCGAATTCCCGTGCTTGGATGATTATGCATTTGGCATTTAAAATTCAAGGAAAAAGACGCATCTACACTCATCCCTATCACTATGAGCACTTTCAAAAGAATGGGCCGATACATCATGAAATTGACGAAGTCGCCATATACACCTCTTAGCGAACAGAAACGTTGTCTCACACTAAATAAACATAGCCAAAATACAAAAGTAAATTCAAGAAAAATGTGAGCACCAGCGTATCCAGCTAAGCGCATTAAGTCAATCAAAACATGCTTTCCATTCGGATAAGCCCCTTTTTATCCTCACATGCCACCGTACCGACGCTTGCATGCGGGACCCATCCAGATCCTGCAAGGCGAGACCGTTGTTCGTTGCCGGAGTTCTGAAAAAGGTCGACGGGAACTTGGACGGTGAGTAGTTTGCACGTCGCCGGCACGCGAGAGCCCGCCCGGGGCCAGAAAATAAACTGGGGACCTGTGACGGGGCTGTTCCCCAGAATCATCCATGGGCATGTGGTCCGTGCCAGTGCCATTACTGGTTTCCCGTCCCACTAACCATAAACTAATTTCCACGGGTCCCTTTTAGCCGGGATGCATCTGAGGTTGTCGGTTGCATGGGACCTCTCTAATGTCTCATCCCACGTCCCCACCACCTGCCTCGACGACGACGGTGAGCTGATTGATTGATAGGTTTACAGAATCTTCATAAATCATCGTCGAATAATGACATTACATATGCGTGTGATCCTTTTCAGCTCGAGGACCACATGGCGAGCTCGTGCGACACGGCTCTGTATAAGGCTTGAATTTTCGTGTTCATAGTCTACGTGGAGCGTACAATTTGACAAAATTTCATGAAATTTGCACCCTGAGGCTCTTTTACATCGCAGGACTTTTGGGCTTTTTTTTTGGTTCACAGGGAAAAGGTAAGAGGAGCAAACGTAGGCATGTTTACACAATTTCTGTCGGTGGGTCTTCCTAATAATCACGATACTCAACAGTTTGTTTCGAAGAGATTAAGCAAAGCATAAAACTCACTAATGTTAAATTAGCTTGGACCAAATTATAAAATTTCTCTAGAAGAAGTATGAAACTGATAAGTTTTTCAATGATACAAAAAACGCTGTCCTGTTGAACCCCTTCAGATCTAATCATGGGCTCCATTTTTATACCGCCCCTTCTACAGGAATCTCAGCATGAGCACAAATTTTATTTTATTTCTTCTTAAGAAGTCAAATTTTATCTCTCTCATACACACACACAACCCCCTCTCTCTATACGTACTAGATCAGGATTGCGCCTTGGCGCGAGGGTGCCGGTCCCAACACTCTGATCAAGCGGATAATGCTAAGTTGAAGGAATCCAGGTTTAGCATATGCATTCATATAGAATAACAATAAAGTTAAGAAGAGACATTCAACTGTTATAGGAGCAAGACATAGTGGTGCTTAATATCGGCATGAGATTGTAAGTCAGAATCCATTTCAGTGTGTTTATTAGACCACAAAAGATAGCCACTCAGCATGAAGTTCAATACCAAAAGTGCAGCCACTCGACATGAATCTCCATTGTTAGGTATGGTAAAGTAAAACAACAAACCCAGAGAACTATCTTGCATCATAAGTAGTAAAAGAACGATAAAAGGTGATAACTAAAGGAGAACAGAGAACTCTTCTTCATGTAGTATATGTGGGTTTCGCTGCTCTGAGTTTTGTAGTTGTGCCCATTGCCCCTTAGTATCCACAGTACACAAGAAACAGTAACTAAAACCGCAAAACTTGCCCATTTGACAGAACCTGAAACCGCAAAAAAAGACAACCTGGGTGTGAATACTCAAAGCTTGGAGACCAAAGATAAAAACCTGCTCTGAACAAAGAAGAAGTTCGTAATGAGATTCAAAATAAATGGGTCGTCTCATTGGTTTCGTAAATGATATGGAAAAATCACCCAATGCATACAATCTATTGTTGCTTCATACATAACACATGTTTTTCTTAGTTAATTTGTTACACAAGATAAAGACAAACTTGAGTTATTCTGTTCAAACATACAAGAAGAAGGAGCTAAAAATATTGCATATTTAAAAGCACAAGATGTACAACATGCAGAAACAAATGATGCTTAAGCCTGTTAAGGAAACTGTACCATTTTAGCATCAGAACCTTTCAACTTTAGATAGTTCCGAATAATATATCTAGCAATTGGGTCTTGTAGATGATGCAACAAATTTTGTGATGTAATTGCTTAAAAGAGTTAGCTTTGTTAAGGCACCTAATATCCAACTTTAGCTTTCTTACAGAAGAACTGACCAAGTATTCTCTAGACAACAATTCAACTGAATTTAAGCAAATAATGAAAGAAATCATGATTATTTGTCATTTTGAAAGGTTATGTTACTTCCAGAAACCACACCTCCATCAATATTTTCTGTCTGGCCATGGTGTAGATTTGTTTATGTTGTGCTTTTTTTCATTTGCTCTTGACCGTTATATTTTGTCAGACAGAGAAAAAGCTAGACAACCAACAAATAAAACCAGGCAATAAAGATGTACTGTGAAAAAGGAGACAACGCCAAGACCTTGTTTCATAGTAAAGCGCCAACAAAACAACAAAGACAAAGAAGAATCTGCTCTTTGGAACCTAACCAGACCTGAGAATCTCTCTTTGATGGCAAGGCACCAATAAAACAACAAAAGACTAAAAAAATCTCTTTAGAACCTAGCTAGACCTGATGATCTCCTTCACAAGAAACCAAAAATCTTTGCGAGGCTAACAAACGCATGAATAAGAGCACAAGCAAGCAAGCGTAGGTCTGGAGAACTGAGAGTAGAAGAAGAAAAGAGATCAACCTGCAGAGCGGCGACTTAAGACACAAAGAGGACAAATCGACCGAGCCACGAGCACTCCCAGCAGACCAACCCGCAAGGGAAAGCAGGCAAATCAAGGATGAGCTCCGCCAACCAGAACTGGGATGGTCTAAAACGAACGAGCACGCATGCAGATCGAGGGTCACAACAATAGATTCAAGACAGACTGCTAGAACAGAGGACCTGCAACAAACCCGATCTAAAATTAGTCAAGCACGGCCACGGCAATAAAAAAAATTGGATCTGAGAGAAGAGGCCACCTTAGCAAACCTCGCGACGCACCGATGCCATTGAATCCACCGCCCCCAATCCAACACACCAAGCAAGCAGCATCATGACAGGAATCAGCAAGGAGCAACAAAGCAAAAGAACAAAATGGATCAATCCAACATTCAAGTACCTGAGAGCTAAAGCTATAACTTGTCAACCAAATGAAGCAAATGATTCACATTATACCTAATCCTATTTAAGTGCCAAAAGGTTACCATAGCTATTTCTAAATAACTGGATATGGAAGAGAAGTAGAACAAAAGCAACACATATGGCCTTTTGAATGATGCAACTACATCAATGCTACCTCTGAATATAAAATTAGCATATTGGGACAACACATGTCTATAGAAAACAGAGAGATTAGCCAAAACCAAAAAGTGATGTTCTCTATAGAATACTGATTAGATCATGTGAGTCTAAAGTAAGAGCTTGACACCAATAGTAGGCAAGACTTTTTTGTCTCGAGCAAAACCAGAACTAAATTATTGTGGGCCAAATCAAATTCATATAGGCCACTAACTAAACTGACAGGAACTAAACTCTTGTATTTTGACCAATTGTTCCACATTAGTCCTAAGCTCTTGTTATTTCATTTATCCAAATTAGGACTGTCATTATTTAAACTGAATATGCTTAAAGCCTCTATCTGATTTAGCCAAAGCAGGAGAGCATCTAATATAAAAAAATAGCGGGGATCGGCAGCGGTGGTTGCATTCGGTCACCGACAACCATGGAGACCCCCACGGACGCCTCTCTACGGGTCAGCAATGGGACCGACAGTATTATAAGAGCGTTTAGAAATACTTTACAGAGGGAACATTAAGCAAAGAGAACATTTTTCCCTCCAAAGACTAAAAGACACAGGCACCAAACAAAACAAACGAGCAAACATATTCTCAATTTTCACACAAAGAATAGCTAGAGAAGACATGACATGTAGACTACCAATAATTTTATTTGGTACACATCACCTTGTTCTCTACCAAGAAGCTACTTATTTTAGTCTATTTTATTTGGTAAGTCTACATGTCATGTAAAATCATGATAACCTTAATTCATTCAAAGGCATTAAACCAGGATAGTGGATTTCCTGAACTATTTTTGTAGTTGATCTGCAAATTGACTCAAAAAGGTATTTTATCTCAATAGAGAATAGTTCCACACAACTAATACAACTGACATTTCACAAACTTCGACATTAAGACGAATGTGTATATCCATATATGATCCATGGTGTTGGATCACACGTTTCAAAAAACACAACAAGACCAATATCATCTATCACTCGCGGTGCTAAGATAGTATGCAAGCATGATTGCTATATTCTATGAGATTTACATGTCAGAGAAAGAAATATCATCCTCACTTTGCACCTCCATCTCACCACAAAATATATATATTCGTCCATAAAAAGAACACATTGAACCATGGTAAATAACTAAAGTCAGTCCAAAACAGAAAAGGTGCAGGTTGTGATATCATCGATGATAATAACTGTACTCACCAGAAGAACATGAACAAGCCAGCCCGTTGATGTTGGTGTTGTGGAGACCCCAGAGGTATTTCTTGAGCTTGAGCTCGGCAAGGAGGATGCGTACCCAGACAGAGGTTGCACTTGAGGCTGAACCACCGTGGTGCCCGCGCCGTGAGGCACCAGCTCATCCATCTAACACGGGCAACACCAGATCGCACTCTTCTGTACTCTCCGCTATGTCATTGCCCCGGCGGGATCGAACAGAGGCAGGGCATGCGGATCCGCAACCCGACGACATGTGTCCCGAATGACAAACCCATGACAGTGGAAGCAGAACCTGAGTCTGTAGGCTTCTCCATCTGACCAACAAAATTTGAAGTGGGAAAGCGAATATTCATCAATGTTTACGAAATTTACTGCAAAAAAGATGGCTTTGATAAATAAATATGTAAAGTTCACAGTAGGAAAAGCAACAAAATGGAAAGTAAAATATAAGGATGGCCTCACTAAAATTAAATTCAGTGAACCACACTAAAATTCAGTTCAGTGAATCACACACTAAATAAACTTTGATATGGGTGGGGGGGGGTACATAACTGAAAATAAAACATACACGCGACCTCACTCAGATTCAACTAAAGGAATCACATACTCAGTAAATCACACACTAAATAATCTTCGATGTTTTTTCAGTAACCTTACATGATATCATACCATCTCCATACATATGATGCCATCTCCATATGGATTAAATTTTAAAGATGGTGGAAAGTGAACTGAGAAAGGCCATCCGTGCCCCGTGGCAAATCCATATACATGAGTGTGACACACCACTTTTTGTAACAAGCATAGCCAGTGGAAAATATTTCCTAAAAAAATTAAGAAAATTGGATTCATTTTGGAGGATACTTAAGTATCAACGACATGCATATTGATGAGAAATGTATGTGAAACATGTAGAGAAGACCATGCTATGTCAAAAATCTGATAGTACAGTAATAAGCTAAAGAAAAGAGAACTATACGGTTGATTTTTTATCAAGCTATCAAACCAAACTGACATTCGCTAATGATTTTTTTTTTAATCAAGCTATCAAATCAAAAACTGACATTCATTTAAAAATGGCTGGTTGGTACTACATATCAGTATATGATAGTGCGTTGTAATACGGTTCTTTTCACCAAGTCCAATTTTTTGTCAAATGGATGAAAGTAAAGAATATGGAGTATCCAAACCTTTCAGGCCTAGCTTATATTCTCGGTAACACTCTTGCATGATCGGGTGGAATATAAGCCACCCTTCTTCCATGATGTTATAAGATGGAAACAAATCTGCCATCAAATTGAGTTGATCAGTCAAAAACACAACTCGAATTTACTTACTCGCGAACATACAAGAAACACGGCCAAAATGCCTCTAGAACAACCAATAAGAAATAGCACCAAAAGGAAACTCTGAAATAGCACTAAAAGGAAAATCTTAAAGTACACATACATGCTTAACCACAATCTTGGCCTGGCAAAAACAAAATGACAATATGTGTATATGAACATCCCGGGAATCACAAGTTAAGTGAAGCTCAAATGATCATTATGCTTAATGCGATGACTTCTCCTTCCTGGATCCTTTCTCACTACCCATTCTGCTTCCTTTAGCTCTTTAGAATGCAAAGACTGATTGTTCTGAGAATATATCCATCACGTGAATTCCTCTACAAGGGAAATTAGCTTCAAGGAATAGCATTATAGGGTAACATTTTATTTATCTACTTATTATATTATAATGCATTTTCCTCTTCCTTAACTATCCTACATTGGCTATGCGACTGTGGTGGTTACATGGGACAGGAACACGAAACGGGCACAAGGAAACATCCATACAGAGAGATTCATCAAATTATTGCTACTGTAAAGGGGAGTGAACGAGGCATACCTGTGGTCACCATGTTTTGGGCATGAGCTGCGAGTGACCCAGTATATCCAACAGCCATGACTTGTAGACCTGCGAGTATTCTCACCCAGTTAATGGACGGGACACACACAGCGGCACGGTGTTGGATCCGACGGCCGAAAAGTCAACGAACGAACTTGTAGATGGGACGAGCGTCTTCAGCTCAAGCGACTGCGCCACCATGTTCTTGACCGCCTGCGCAGCAAGCACACACGCACGCAATTCAGTCACTGGAATCCGATTCAGTCACCGGAATCCGGGTGAGACAAGACAAGAAGAGAGGAGGGGGACGGACCTGCGAGAAGAGGTAGGAGACGTCAAGGTCTTGCGCGATGAGGGCGAGGAGGTGTTTCAGCGCGTCGAACTTGTCGCCGTCGGAGCGGGATGCGAGGAGCGCCGAGACGACGGCGGCATTGGGGTCGCCGTAGAGGTGTGCGTCCGTGGCTCCGTGCCCATCCGCACGCCACCCATGATGTCGTCCGCTGGACCTTGACGGATCTGATGTGAAGGAGACGGGACGGCCAGATCCGTTAAATCGCCCGCCCGGCGTCGGCGGCGAAGTGTGTCGGTGGTGGCCGCTTCGCCTCCTTCCGACCGCCTTTGGTGCCTGTGGGATGTGATTCGGCTAACTGCTGCCTTTGTAGAGGCAGCCTTTGGGCTGCTCCTCCTGCCAGAAGGAGCAGCAGCTGAGACGGACAGAAGGCGGGCAGCGGCGATGGAGATAGCGGAGCGCTCCGCTGGATCTCCTCCTCCGCGGCGATGGAGATGGACAGAGAGCGGGCCACGGCGATGGAGTTCGGGGTTGAGGAGGATTCAGATCGAGGAGGGAGGGCGGCGAGGAGGAGATCGGCGAGAGAGAGGGAGGGAGAGGAGGCGCGCTGGGGAGGGGGCGGCTAGGGTTGTCTCCACGGGAGCCGACCCTTTTATATCCCCGGCGAGTGAAATGACCAAAATACCCTGGTGGGGGCATGGTATTTACATTTTGCTGCCATTACTATTCATTCCAGCAGTGCCATCTTCAGATCCGACGGCCTAGGTTCATCCATATGTTGATCCAACGGACGAGAACGCATCAAGGAATCACATCCAACGGCCCAGAATCACTGAGCTCTGAGGAGGCTCTGTCATCCATCCCTCTCTTATTTCTGGATGTGTAGTCATCTCTTAGAGTATTATTGTGTTCTAAAATCCTACGTAATTAAAATTCACAATATGCCACATCTCAACCCTATATGTGTTTTTATCTATTTATACATTTTGAGATGTTTGCGGTCCAAAGGAGCCCCTGTCTCATGTGTCCTTACTTACGTGTGTATATGCGCGCGCGCATCAATTAAGTAATGGAAAGAAAGAAATACAACACCGCCCTAGGAAAAGTTATGGCTAGAGCCGAGTGCATTGCAACCATGATGAACAGTAAAAACAAAAACAGATATACTACCTTCGATTCTTAATAAGTGTCGTAGTCTTGAACTAACCCTAGTTAAGAACCGCGACATTTATTTTGAATCGAATTGAGTAACAAACAAGTTAAGAACTGCGACATTTATTTCGAACCGAAGGGAGTAACAAACAAAATTACAAAAAAGACAGAAATTTTGTTAATCAGTAATGAATCTAGTTAGTAATGGATCGGAGTGCATGCATGAGATGGTGGTTCCCTGCTCCTTCTCTTTGTGCGTGAGAAATGTTGAAAATATTAGCATTTTTCCGATTAGACTTATCCACAAGTAAACAGTAAGCATGGCATAAAAGGTATGCATCTCATAGCGATACCTAAGCATACTAGCACGTACAGAACATAGAATCGAACCTTCTATGAGCAGCACATATACGGCTAGCATAAGTACGAGTAAACGAGGGATGAACAGATCATACCCTCCGGTTGGCCAGGCCAACGCGGCGGCGGCAGCAGCAGCCTCGGCGTCGTCCGTGGCCTTCTTCTTAGCGGCGGCGTCGTCGGCCATGGTGTCGATGTAGAGGAAGTAGTGGAAGCAGAGGCAAACGAAATTGGGGATGGATCGGGAGCAGTCGCGTCGACACGCTCCCCAAAAACCTTATTGCTGTTCTCCCAGGCAGGATCTCAAACGACAGGGTCAGAGGCAGCTGCTCTCCCGACCAGCCGTGCACGCGGTCGTCGGGATGGGATCGCCGGAGGCAGCACAGAGTGAGGAACAGTAGATGACGGCTAGGTCACGCGAGAGGGAGTGAGTGGACCGAACTAGGTTACTTCACTGGTCAGAGCCTTCTTATATAGTCCGTAAGGGAGAAAATCGTGGGCCTTGCCAAGGCCCACGACCGAGTCGACCCACTCCCGGCAAGGGAGTCGTTGTTCCCGTGAAGGGTCGCACTCCCGGCAAGGGAGTCAACGAATCCTTGCAACGCGGGTCCCGGCAAGGGAGTCGACGAATCCTGGCAACGCAAGTCGGCCCATAGTCCAATGTCTTGGACAGTGGCCCACATGTTAGCGACTCGTTAATTAATATTTGATTAATTAATTCGTTCCTGAGCGGCAAAAATAAGCTTCGGCTTGGCTCATTCCCGCAACCCACGGCGCGCGCACGTCGGGACGAGGCGAGGCGAGGCATGGCGTGGCGTGGCGTGGCGAGGCGGGCGGCGGAGGAGGAGGAGCGCGTGTGTACCACTCCTCTTCCCAAGCTCCCAATGGCAAGTGGTAGAGCAGCCCTTATAAAGGGGTCTCAACTCTCCTCAACTAGCAAGGTGGGACTAAACTTTCCACCACCTGCCATCTCATACATGGGCCTCAAGATTAACCAGAGATTAGTGTCTTATATGGGCCTAAGCCCATCCATAATCCAACAATCCCCCACCAGACCTTGAGGCACATAAGTTTGCCAACTGTTTCAAACAATGTTTGATATACCAGAATTTTCAATGGAGACTGTTAAGTTGAATTTCCACCTAGAGCAACAGGATTAGACTTCTTCACAACTGAACAATGGACTATGCCTTGAATTGTCAGTTTGGCATGCAGAAGTTTCACCTATTGTCAGCTGATACATGGCTGTCGTAGGCTAAACCCCACGGGTGGAGCTTATTAGTCATACTCCGTACCTTCTCATGAGCTTACTAGAGATTACCCAATCTCATAGACTGTGACCAGCAGTCGGGCTCACATAGGTGTGTTCCTCCAAAGAATGCTCTGTAGGTTAGCATCTTGCTTACATAAGCCTTGGAACACATTAAGATAAAAGTCAGCCTGCCTTACAGAAGTGAGAGTATTACTGCATCTCCAACGAAGTGGGTTTATTAAGGATACTCTCCTCAGTTGACCGCTGGATTGTTTTCCCAGGTCCTGATTCACGGGATCTCCAATCACATAGGTTGGTTTACCCCCATGGCAACTAACGTGGGTCTCATACCCATCTCCCTCGATGCATTTTCTATCACAATCCGTGATAGCCCTTTCGTAAAAGGGTTTGCCAGATTCTTAGCCGTCTAGATATAATCCAATGCTATTACTCCGAAGTTTCTTGATTTTCTGACAAATTTCAATCTTCTTCTTATGTGCTTTGTGGATTTCATGTTGTCCTTTAAACTCTTAGCCTTGGCAATCACTGTTTGATTGTCATAGTTCATAAGGACAGTAGCCTGGTTTATCAACCAGCGGCAAATCCATCAAAAGCTCTCGGCCATTCTCGCTTCGACACATGATGTGTCTAATGCCGTGAGTTACGCTTCCATAGTCGATCTGGTTAAGATCGTGCGCTTGCAAGACTTCCAGAAAACAGCACCACTACCAAGTGTGAAGACATGTCCACTTGTGGCTTTCATCTCATCAGCATCAGATATCCAATTCGAATCACTATACCCCTCAAGTACCATCGGGTACCCAGAATAGTGTATTCCATAGTTCGCAGTACCTTGCAAATAACGCATCACTCGCTCAACAACATGCCAATGCACATCTCCCGGATTGGAAACAAACCGGCTCAGTTTGCACACAGCAAATGAGATGTCAGGACGAGTAGCACATGCTAGGTACATCAGTGAACCAGCCACTTGAGAATATCTCAATTGATCTACAGCCAACTTTCGAATCCGCACGCTAGGATCATATGGTGTTGTAGAAGATTTGCAGTCCGAATATCCAAAACGGCTCAAAATCTTGTCAACAAAGTGGGATTGCAAAAGTGTAATTCCACCCTCAGAATTTCTCAGTAGCTTGATGTTCAGGATAACATCAGCCACACCCAGGTCCTTCATCTCAAAGTTGTGAGATAGAAAAGACTTGACCTCCTAAATGACCTTGAGGTGGGTCCCAAATATCAGTATGTCATCGACATACAGACACAGTATAACTCTTTTGCCCCCACCATAGCGATAGTATACACATTTGTCAGCTTCTTTCACAACAAAGCCATCAAATGTCAGAGTAGTGTTGAACTTCTCATGCCATTGCTTAGGCGCTTGTTTCAGGCCATACAAAGATTTCACTTGCTTACACACCTTTCTTTCCTGACCATTTACTACAAAGCCATCCGGATGTTGCATGTAAATTTCCTCGTCTAGCTCTCCGTTAAGGAAAGCCGTCTTAACGTCCATCTGATGAACGAGAAGACCATGCGAGGCAGCCAAAGCGAGTAACACTCGAATGGTTGTCAGTCTAGCCACAGGAGAATAAGTGTAAAAGAAATCCTCTTCTTCTTTCTGGGTATAACCCTTGGCCACAAGCCTAGCCTTCTACTTCTCAACAGTACCATCGGGCCTAAGCTTCTTTTTGAACACCCACTTACATTCTAATGGTCGACAGCCATAAGGACGATCAGTGATCTCCCATGTCCCGTTAGCCAAGATGGAATCCATCTCACTACGGACCGCTTCCTTCCAGTAGTCAGCATCCAGAGATGCATAAGCTTCTGAAATGGAGCTAGGAGTATCATCATCCACGAGGTACACGAGGAAATCATCACCAAAGGACTTTGCAGTCCTCTGTCTCTTGCTCCTAACAGGAGCTTCCTCGTCATCCTCCGTGGAACTATTATTACTTTTATGTTCATAATATTCCATCGGAATAGCAGGTTCAGGAGTCTCATCAGATTCCAGTCTAGAATTGCTTTGCATATCTCTCATGGGGAAAATATCCTCAAAGAATGTAGCATCCCTAGACTCTATAATTGTATCGACCTTCTGGTCAGGTACCTCAGATTTCACCACTAGAAATCTATAGCCAACGCTATGGTTGGCATAGCCAAGAAAAACACAGTCCACGGTCTTTGGTCCCAACTTGCGCTTTTTGATTATCGGCACGTTGACTTTCGCCAAACAGCCCCAAGTGCGCAAGTAAGAGAGTGTAGTTCTTTTCTTTTCCCATTGCTCATAGGGAGTAGTCTCATTATCCTTTGTGGAAACTTTATTCAGGACACGACAAGATGTCAATACAGCCTCCCCCCACCATGCCTTGGATAAACCCGATGTATCTAACATGGCGTTAACCAAATCAGTTAGAGTACGGTTTTTCCGTTCGGCAACCCCGTTTGACTGGGGTGAGTAGGGAGGCGTCCTCTCATGAATAATACCATGTTCCGCACAGAATAAATCAAACTCATTAGAAAAGTACTCTCCACCATGATCAGACCGGGCTCGTTTTATTTTCTTCTCAAGTTGGTTCTCAACTTCAGCCTTATAGACTTTAAAGTAGTGTAGATCCTCATCCTTAGTACTTAACAAATACACATAGCATAATCTAGTGGAATCATCAATCAGAGTCATGAAGTATTTCTTTCCACCTTTAGTCGACACACCATTCATCTCACAGAGATCTGAATGTATGAGCTCTAGAGGTGCCAAGTGTCTCTCCTTCACAGGCTTGTGAGGCTTACGAGGTTGCTTAGCTTGCACACACACATGGCACTTAGAGCCTTTGGATAAAGTGAAACTCAGGATTAAATCCATCTTAGCTAGCCGCATCATACAACCGAAATTTATGTGACAAAGACGGGAATGCCAAACCTCAGATTCGTTCACATTAGAATGAATTTGGTTCACGACTTTATTACAGAAATCCTCCAGGGAAAGGCGGAACAAACCACCACAATCATATCCTTTTCCAACAAATAGTCCATACCGAGATACGACTACTTTGTTAGACTCAAACACTAACTTAAACCCTTCTTTACATGGAAGGGAGCCACTAACGAGATTCTTATTTATGGCGGAGACATGGTGCACGTTCTTCAGTTGCACGATCTTTCCCGAAGTAAACTTCAGATCTGCCGTGCCAACAGATGAACAGAAGCATGCGAGCCATTCCCCATCAGGACGGAACAATCTCGTGCGACCTGGTAGGAAGAAAACAAAGACACACCAGCACACACATGAATATTGGCCCCAGTGTCAACCCACCAATTGGTGGACTGACAAACTGAAAATATGGTAAACAGATTACCATACCCAGATGCCGCATCATTGTTGCTCAGAGTGACATTCGCAGACTTGGAGTCATGTGCTGGCTTCTTGTACATGTTTGCCCAATGTTCATATGAACCATAAGTAAAGCAGCCATCTCTCTTTTTGTCTTTCTTCTTACCGTTCTTCTTAAAGGTAGTATTCTGTTGGACAGAGTTCTTTCCCTTGAACTTGTGGAAGTTCTTCTGCACCACATTGGCGCTAGAAGAACCCTCTGCCCCTTTCACGTGTGAGTCTTTTGCTCTCGAGTTCTGCTCAACACCGAGATGACCAATAACATCCTCAACAGAGAATTCACGTCTCAAGTGCTTGAGAGAAGTAGCAAAGTTCCTCCAACTAGGAGGGAGTTTTGCAATAATGCAACCCGCGACAAACTTGTCTAGTAACTCATCAGGAGCTCCAGCTCCTTAGAAATGCACTGTATCTCATGAGCCTGGTCCAATACAGAACGGTTATCAACCATCCTGTAATCATGGAACTGCTCCAGGGCATACAGCTCACTTTACCCGACATCGATTCTTGAATTTGACTTCGAGTGCATCCCACAAGTTTTTGGCAACCCCCATATGAATATAGGCGTCAACCAACTTGTCTCCAATCACACTCAGAACTGCTCCCAGAAAGATTGTGGTTGCCTCCCTAAACGCCTTCTCCTGTTCAGGAGCAATCGTTTCTGTGAGGGACACACCACCAACCCAGAACACGTTCATCGCTGTGAGCCACAAGGTGGTCCTAGTCTGCCAACGCTTAAAATGCGTCCCGGTAAACTTTTCCGGTTTCAGAGTAGCAACAAAGCCTTGAATCGAAAAGTGCCTAAAATAAGGTTTTTGGATTGTTGAAAATATTAGCACTTTTCTGATTAGACTTAACCACGAGTAAACAGTAAGCATGGCATAAAAGGTATGCATCTCATAGCGATACCTAAGCATGCTAGCACGTACAGAACATAGAATTGAACCTTCTATGAGCAGCACATATACGGCTAGCATAAGTACGAGTAAACGAGGGATGAACAGATCAATACCCTCCGGTTGGCCAGGCCAACGCGGCGACGGCAGCAGCAGTCTCGGCGTCGTCCGTGGCCTTCTTCTTAGCGGCGGCGTCGTCCATGGTGTCGATGCAAAGGTCTCCGTACGACAACTTGCAAATTAAACCATGTGTCCATGCATGTTCATCCGGCAAACATTTTGTTTTTCAATGCGTGGACGATCTAACTGAATCTTGTTATTATTTTCTGGAATGTACTCGCATCTCCGGGTGTCCAGCTTTGTCGTTTGTCTCTGGATGCCGCGTTCGACGGCAAAGTGCGTCCGAACAGCTCGATTCGGACGTTTGCAGGTTATTTGAAGGTCTGAGCTAGAGATGACCTACGTGTGGGGGTGACGATGTGATTTGACATAGTAGACGAGTCGCTCTTGAAGAAGAAATGGCGGCTTGAGGCTTGAGCCTCCTTCAAGCCCGAGCACGAGGGCTTCTCGTGACAACGAGCTCTCAAGGTCGTTCTTCCGGGCACGGATCAGCTGATGGCGACGAGACCACGGCTGCGCTCCCTCGCTCGATTAGGTGAGGGGTTGATCATCGGCTTCGCCGTCACACATCACTAGGTACTACTACTAGCTAGAACTACTCTGACATGGTCATCACTAATCAGTCCATCATCCGTTCCTTGACAATATGCACACCCGGCCATACATAAAAGGCAACGGCTACGGTACGAGCATGTCCCACTTTTAGTGGCACAAAAAGGGCTGGCTAGCTAGCTAGAGTAGAACTGGTCCGGTAGCTGCAATGTCCACGTCAGTTCTGTGATACGGTGATGCCACTGGTTCGTGCGGATTGCGCTGTCATCCGATTCACTCGCGGATCAGCTGGCTACGTAGTGCCTAGGAAGCTTCACGTAGCGTCACAGTCGAGAAGAGAAAAAGGTATCCCAAGCCCACCAGAGTTAGTTTAAGTGCTAAGCTTGACAGCGGTGCTCGCATTTTCTTAAATTTATTTTGGGCCTCTCGGCGACGTGAGTTCAGTAAGAGGACACATCCGCGTCGACTACGAAGACGTCTGTGGCGACTTCGTCAATCTTAAAATAATGTGCCGGTATGGTTTTTTGGAGGTGCTCATAGGAGTAGGATGTGCGTGGGTAAGTTAATATGGGTGAGTGTATGCGCATATATATGAACATCTGCGTTGTTAAGAAAACACGAGCTTTCGAAAAGTTTCCCAACTGAGGGCATTTTCCAAAATTTCTATGAACTTTCTAAAAAAAGAGGCCATATTTTTATTTTCAACAACCAACCCCACATCAGTTTCCACCAAAGAAACCATCACAAAGTTACAAAGCTCAAAAGCCAAAAAAGAAAAGAAAGAAACTACCCAGCCATCAAACACATTAACGTGCGCGAGAAGGGCGGCTATACCTGGCCATCCCTTGGGCCGGGCCGGGCTTCGAGTCGGGCCAACCAAAGCCCGATGCAAAAAACACAGGCCCGAGCCCGGCCCGGAGAGGCTGTCGGGCCTAAAAATCGGGCCCGAGCCCGGCCCATCACGCTAAAAGCCCATCGGGCCTCAGGCCACGGGCCAGGCCTCTTCCTTAAACGGCAAAATGGACGCGCCCGGGCTTGGCCCGGCCCGTGCTTCGGGCTCAAATCCTAGGCCCGAGCCCGGCCCGTGGACAAGGTCCGGCCGGCCCGGGTCGGGCTTTTTCGGGTCGGGTCGGGCCGACCGGGCCGGGCTGCCCATGGCCAGGACTAAGGGCGGCCAACCAGCATGGCCACGTGGCGCATGCTGGTTGGCCGTGGTGAGAAAATTTTAAATTTTTTAAATATTATTTTTGGAAGATGAAAGTGAGACTTTTTCTTAAGAAAGTGTTTTTAGAGATTATTTTAGAAGATGGAAGTGAGAATTTTATTTTTTATTTTTAAGATTTATTTAGTCTTTTTCTTTTTCTTTTTGAAACGGATGTGATGTGCACGTGTTGCGAGAACTTCTTTTTATTTTGAGATGAAGGTGAGTTTTTTTGTTCTTTTCTTCTTTAAGAGAGAGGAATACGCGCACAGCTTCCTCTCAAGAGGCCCGCAATGACAAGCCCTAACCACTAGTGTAACTTGGAGAAGGGAACACCTCCTAGCACATGCATGCCTCGAAGCTTTCAAATCTCAAGATATGCTCCTATTGGAGTTATTGGAGTACCGTTGAATTATAGGTTGGCTTTGGGCCCATAAATGAAATATCAAACTATACTATGCTCCCTAATTTTTGATGCTCTACAATCAATTGAGGTCTCTAATGTGGTATTGGGTAAATCGATTTTGATCGGGTCAACATTATTTTTTCATATTGGCATCCAAAACCAATTTCTGATCTCTCTCCCAAGTTGATAAAACTACATTAACACTCCTTCCATCCAACTCATCTAACTTACTCAAAATCTCCTTCAAATTTCTGTACACACCTTCCATATTAATATGCGAGCCTTTTAACTGTCTTCTCAGTCTTATGGCTTTGTCTTGCCACTTATCTAAATCATGAACGCAATAGGTTGGAGCATGCCATTTCTTCCTAACTACACTCATGAAACCATCCCTCTCAAACAAACAATTTTTAAATCTAAAATTATCACTATGAGTGGGTGGGATCCCAAATATCAAATGTAAAGGAACATGATCATATAGCTCTCTATTTAGGCCAACCACTGTTGCTAATGGATAAGCAACATCTCATTCTAAGGAAACTACGACCATGTCCAGCTTATCAAAAGTGGGCATTTCATGAAAATTAGACTAAGTGTACAGTCTTCTTTAGAGATGCACTTCTCTCAAACTTACCATCAATGATAGAATTGAAAGTGTGCCTCCATTTGGGAAGAACACAAGGTTTGTTTTTCTCACTAGTCCTTCTGATGATATTAAAATCGCCATAAATGACCCCTCCCCCCTCTTACATCTATTGCGTACACTAGCAAATTCAACAAGGAAACCATCTTTGTCTTCTTGGATCATGGCCATAAAACATAACTAATTGCCAACTTCTTAAGATTTTCTTCTCTTCAAGTTGTCAGCAAATATAGTGTTTTCCAACCTCAAAGTTAACATCCTCATTATTATCAGAGTCAACCTCAAGCAGCAAACCACCTAACCTACCATTAAGATCTAGGTGCGGCCGAAAGAAGTTTTTATGGCTAGAATTTTTTTGGCCCAACTCCGGTTGAATCCATGTATCTTAATCTTTGGCACACCTATGAATTGGACTCCAAGATCAAAAATCATCTACCTCTGGAATCTTTGTTTTATCAAGGCATCTTGAACCCCTGCAATTACAAAAGATTCCTGACATTTTAATTTATTTTTCTTTAGGGATCTACCCTTTTTTAGCTATCTCAACCCTAAAAAAAGGAGCACAAGTTTATGATCTTATCTCCTGAATGTAATAGCTCATCATCATCAGTGTCCTTAACAAGTTCTTGTATTTTTTATCTTTACTTCTTTCCAAAAAAGGATTTTGCTAGCCATTTTTTAAGTTTTAATTGAAGAAATCAACGTGGCATCACAATCGTTGTTAACAACACCTATATTTTTAGTCATATTCACTATATCATCATCATTCTTAGTATTAAGAATTGTGGGAACATTAGCTTAGTTACCTGGAATGGTATATTTTGAAGCCATCCTCTTCATGGCTAAAGCAATTGTGTCTAGATCCTCTTGATCCTTCGACCTCTCACATCTACTGAACTCAACATTAGCATTACTAGTATGTGCTTCTTGTTGGCTACCTTTAACACCAACTAAGATCTTTAACATTGACACCTTGGGCCTTGGCTATTGTTTCTCCAAATGGTTCATGTGACTCATGATCCAATTCCTCCTGAGAGAAATGAACCCTTTGATCACTACCATATTCCACCAATTCTTCACACATAATATCACCATCATCATCTTCCTTATCAATGTTCATTCCATCCTTCCCCTCATCAGACAGCTTCTTCTTATTCGCCTTATCAAGATTTTCTAAACCAGGAGGTCGAACTACTTTTGGTTTATGCATATCAAATTTTTGTGCAATGGAGACTTCTGTTGTGTGTGATGGAAAAATGTTTTTTCTCGACAGAAACGATTCCTAGACAGAGCATATAGTAAATAATATTAGCAAGGCCGACTTGACCCCATGTGTGTTTTTTTCTGTAACAGTAATACTCCTCCTGGATTTCTATTCAAGGAACTGTTACACGAAGAGTTCCATGCAAAGGAGAAACAAAACAAGTAGTCTCAACATACACTTAGCACTTTCTTTAAAAAGACATATACTTAGTACATTGTAGGAACTTATAGCAACCACAAGTTGGATGTGGAGTATCTGCTAGCGAGCTCAAATGCACCCTGATGAGCAGTAAAATAAAAAAATAAAAAATAGATTTATTTTGCTATACTTTGACAAATGTTTTGTGTGATTGCAAAAGTTCAATTGGAAAGGGCATTCATGGATGTCATGGCGAAAACAACAAACCCAATGCTCCAAAATGCTATTTCGAAAGCATTTTGGAGTTTTGATTTTTTTTGCCATGACTTGCACGAATGTCATTCGTGATGAAATTTGTGAAAGTTTGGCACAAAAAAATTCAGCATATTTTCCTTTTTTCTATTTTACTGTCATCCCGAGCTCATTTGAGACCGGGGGCAGAAGAGGACTTTCACCACAAGCTGTGATTCTGAAAGAACAACTGTCACCAACAACTAGTGCTCAAAAGCCTTCGGTTTGTGTCCTATTCACCATTGGCGTCTAGCCATGACTTCGCGCCCACACCTCCTCAAATGGCGGACCTAAGAATATTTTTGGAGCCCCGACACACTAAATTTGTTAACATGCTCAAGGGGCTAGTTGTAGTTCAGATCACCATGAAAACAATCAAGGTAGGGCAAGACTTTATCACTGGAATTTCTCCTTCATGGCCTCCGAAACCTTCAACTTGTAGGAATTTCTCCTTCACTACCCAAATTATAGGAAATTAAATCTTCCCATGGCTTCCGAAACCGCCAAATTTATCACTGGAATTTCACCTTCATGGCTTCATCGACATTGTTATTTCTGAAAAACATTCCATGTGTCAAAGGGTGTTGCATAAACAACATGATTACTCATATGATGTTGTCTAAAGAAAACTATTTTCCTAGTTTTTCGAATCGTGCAACAAATAGACGCTCCACTAGAGAGAACTAGTTTGCGTTGGGACGATGGGAAAGCATGCATCTATTCGTTGAAGAGATCATCAATTATGCCAGGAGGCCTATTTAGACCAAATGCACAAAAGGGCCACTTGGCAAATTAGTTTAGATAGGGCACAATCAAATATCAAATGATCATCTCTATTCCAACCTCTCCTGAGAAGATTATCCTTGGTCAAGATACCATTTTAAGCATTGACTAGAGGAATATCGTTATCTCTCAGATTCCACGTAAAACCTATAACCAGCCATATCAAAAGATGTTGCCAATATACCTCTCTAATAATAAACATGTTTTAATCCCAATTCTCGATCTCACCATGTCTTCCTGATCACTCGAATTATAAGCATTCACCGAATTTTCCAGATTAGATGATTGCTCTATGGTCTCTCCTCTCGGAGTTCTTTTGAATCTCATGCAACCCCATTCACCATCCTTTACATTATGAACAATTTAGAGAATGTGATATTTATTGTATAGGGTTGGGAATTGTGTAACCCATAGTGATCCATTCACACAGGTTTTTTTTTCCGGAACATGGTTTTAGCCCACTAACAAACCCTTTTAGCAAACTTCTTGGAAAAGGGACCCATCAGGCTCTGCCAGAAATGTGAAACAGACTCCTTTTTTTGGCATGGGGACGAAACTTGGTTCTGCACGTGTTTATTTGGCAATGTAGTATACCAGGTGCCTTCGGCATTCTCCAATTTCCACAAGCTTTTGCACAATAATCTTTGATTAATAGTGGTCGGATTCAGGAATACAAGCCCCCCATAATCTTTTGGCACACATGTGTTATTTTCTTTTATCCGTAGAAGTTCAGTCTTTTGATCACGATGAAACATTGTTCATGCAAGTGTGGGGAAGTACTCCAATAGATAAATATTTCATTTCCTATTGAAAAAATTGTTGTTCCACATTCTCCCTACTCATTTTCAATGATCAATTAGTCTCTTGACATCAATTGAAATTCCCAAGTACAAGGTATTTTCTTTATTTCCCTTATACTTCATGTAAAAAATTCACTAGATCGTTCCTCTCTTTCACATGCCTCTCTCCTCTTCCACATGTCTTTCCTGGACATTAAAAAAGAACTTCGGCCATTATGTCTTTTTTTATTATGAGATTGTTAATGTTGGTTGTGTGCATCCTAATTATGCAGAGTATGGATGTCCACCCATTATCCGTTGTACTCCCTCTATAAAGAAATATAAGAATGTTTAGATCAGTACCATGGGAGTGTTCCGCTTGATACTATATCTTGAGTTTAATAAAATCAACATTTATGAAAGAAAAAGGGCAACTAACTTTGATCTTATGAAAATTAATATTTAATGAGTCAAGACAACAAATTTCACTCCCATGCACAAGATTTAGTGGCCCGGCCGTGAATTATGCGCGTTGAATAGATCCACTCTAAAAAAAAGGACATGTATCCAGAAAAAAAGACAATGAACTTCACTTTCACGAAAGTTAATTTTCAATCCGGTCAACAAGTTTCACTCTCGTGCACAAGATTAAAGTGGTCCGCCCGCGAATATACTCCTTGAATAGGTCCAGTCTCAAAACCAGACGGCGAAATGTGGAAGAAAGATAATGAGACCGGACGGCGACACGGCGGCCGCTGACATTTCCTCCCCCAGGAAAAAGAGCCGAGAAGAGAAGAAGACCGCCGAAGCTTCGGGCAGCCCGTGCGCCTCACGATGTCACAACGAGATGACGCTGGCTGGCGCGGGGCCGGAGGTAGCTCGGAGTTGGCAGCCCCCGCCACCCAGTTCGGCGACAGCGACGCGCCCACGAACCACGGCGAAGGAACCAGCCAAACTTTGATTTCTTTTCCGCTGCCCGAACAATCAACCAACACATCGATCGGCTGACGAAATCGCTCCACCACTTCGCGGCAGCTGCCAACGAGCCAGACAAACCTATCTCAGCTAGCCGGCTGACACAGAGCTGGAGCTCGCCAAGTCGCAGTCCTCCTCCTCTCCCGCCATGACCGAGCTTCTCCGGTGCGAACCCATGGATTCTGACTTGCCATTGCCATTGCCAGTGGAGATTGGCGAAGGGTGGGAAGATAAGTGGCTGCGATGTGTTCTTGACATTTTTCTTGGCATGGATTCATGGATCGACAAAATGGGGAAGAAGGCCCAACTTTCATGTTCTTGCTCTACTGCTATATGTTCTTGGCATGTTTCTTGTAAATTAATTTGATATAAGAAGCAAATAATCACAAAAGGGTATGAACCAAACATCCTCTGTAACCACAAGTTCTTGCTCGCCGTCAATGGGGGTCTTACCAGAAGAAGAGCAAGAGGAAGAAGAAATCAAGAATCAAGTTAAGCAAAACGAGGCAGGCACGGAGCAGAGCAGATAGATATACACGGACGGACCTACATCTACCGGACCGGGGACGGACGTGGCCGGGCAGCCTCAGGCTCAGGCCGCCGGCGGCAGCCGGCTGAGCGCGTCGCGGAGCGTGGCCCTGAACTTGTCCAGATCCAGCCGCACGTTCTGCTTGTCCAGGTAGGCCGCCTTGAGCGCGTCCCACCCCTGCTTGTGCACGGCGTAGGGGTCCGTCAGCACCTGGTGGTTCCGCGGGTACTGCTCCAGCAGCGAGCTCTCCTCCAGCTGCACGTTGTAGTCCATGTACGTCACCTCCATGTCCGCCGCCGGGTTCTTGAAGGTCACGCCGGTGAGCCACTCCAGCCCGCCGAACGGCACCACCTGGATCAGCACGGCGCCGGCGGGGAGGAACACCATGTTGGTCAGCCCGGCGCCGTGCACGCCCACCATCACGTCCGCCGAGTTGACCAGCCGCGCGAAGGTGGACATGTCGGTGTGCTGGTCGGGCTCCGCGATGCGCACGTCGAAGCCCATGGCGGCGGCGGCCGCCGCCATCTCCCGCTCGTTGAGGAACCGCCGCGAGTTCTTGCGGGAGATGATGAGGAGGCGCGGCTTGCCGGCGCCGGTGGCGCCGCCGCGGGACGCCGCGGCGCGCTCCAGCCCGAAGGCGTCGCGGAGGGTGCGCTTGAAGTCGACGATGGAGACGCCGCCGGCGGCCTTGGAGGGGACGATGCCCATGTCCTTGTGGAAGTCGGAGCCGACGACGATGCGGGGCACGCAGTGCACCTCCAGGTCGTTGTTCACGTCCACCACCTCGTACCTGCTCAGCTGCCGGAAGAGCGGCCGGAACTTGGCCACCCACCAGGGCTTGAGGTCGCTGAGCAGGAACTGCACCTCGCCGTTGAACCTGCGCGTGCTGAGGAAGAGCGGCACCAGCACGTCCGTGTAGTCGTGGTAGAGGTTGCCGGAGAAGCCGCGGTTGGAAAACACAAACCCGGGGACGGAGTGGTTCTTGGTGCAGGCCGGCGGCGGCGCGTCGGACGGGAAGGGCTTGAGGACGAACTCCCGGACGTGGGTCATGGCGACGGGGTCGTGGTACCGCGCGTACGGCTTGGTCCTCCACTCCCGGTCCAGCGAGTCGATGTAGATGGTGGAGGCGTTGCCCACCACCCGGATGTCCCCCGCCGCCTCGCACCGCTCCGAGCGCTTGCTCGTCATGAAGCAGGTCGGCTTCTTCTTCTTGTGCCTCCCCTTATCCTTATCCTTTTTCCCCGCGCCGGCGCCGGAGACGGAGACGGCTGTCTTCTCCGCCCTCTCCGCGGTGACCTTGGGCACCGGGGCGGCGCTGTCGTCCTCCACATCCTCCTCCGCGTCCTCCTCCGAACCTGACCAATCAACAAAGAAGAAAAAGACAGTCTTGAGAACCATGGTAGTACATACATTTCGTCCCCCAAATCAGCAATCGGCCGATTCTAGGTAGCTCCGCCGAATCGGTCAATCGATCCAGGCAGCTCACCTCCGACCGTGGTGGCGGCGGGCGCCGGCTCGTCGTCGGTCTCCATCCGGATGCTGGAGTTCATCTGCTCCTTGAGCTGGTCGTCCGGCTTGCCTGCGGCCAATCCCAAGAAACACTCAAGCTCTCATCCATCCATCCATCCATCCTGGCAGCCAAGAGGAGGAAGGAAGAAAGAAAGAGGCAGCAAGAACCGAAGCTAGGCACACATACCGAAGGGGGTGGAGCAGTATCTGGCCTTGACGATGCTGAGGACGCAGAGGGAGAGGAGCATGGCGGCGATGATGACGCCGTTGCTGACCCGCCGCGGCTCCTGCCGGCTCCGCAGCGCCGCCTTCATCTCCGACGCCGACCCCAGCGCGCCCTCCCGCTCTTCCTCCGACCAAGACCAGATCTGGAGCAAGCAAGGAAGCTTGCTTGCTTGCTGGGCTTTGCTTGCTGCCTGCCTGCCTCCCCCCAAGGAGGAAGACTCTTCTCGAGACAGAGAGAGAGAGAGAGAGGGGAGAGATGCTTTGAAACTTTCTCGTGCGGCGAGTGCCCTGCTGGATCTGGATGGACCTCAGCTGCCCTCGGCTGCTCTGCTCGCAGATGATTAAACGAGGTGGTAATAAAGAATCGGAATGCTCTCCTCGCTCTCCTGCGGCAGGCAACTCATAAGTGAGGGATTATTGCAGCAGCCAGGAGGATTATTAGCGGCTTGGGAGGGATTAGCCGTCGTCGTGCGGAGACGACGTGCGTGGTGGACCGTTGACCGGCCCGGGCTGGGCCGGCCACGCAGATTGGACATGGTCCGACCCACGCCCACTCCCTGTTGTTGAGTCGCCTCTCCCCCGATCTCTCTCTGTGATGGTGGTATTATTGGTTTTTTTCCGTTTTCGTCCACAAGAAAAGATGCATGTATGCCCGGACCGGCCGACCGAGAGCATGAATGTGGCTTGTACCAGCGTCACGGGTTCCTCCCACGGACCGACGTGCCAACACGCGTGACTTTGTGTATACGAATGTAAAAAATTATGGAACTCCTGTTAAGAGTGTGGAATT
Source organism: Aegilops bicornis (assembly GCA_021605145.1). Classification (NCBI taxonomy): domain Eukaryota; kingdom Viridiplantae; phylum Streptophyta; class Magnoliopsida; order Poales; family Poaceae; genus Aegilops; species Aegilops bicornis. Next base: position 130,757,848 of record CM038674.1, on the reverse strand, counting down.
GCCGAATAGCATAAGGTGATATAGTAGCTTTTCCTATCGAAGGTGCAAACTGAATTTTCTGCGCGAACCCCTCTGTTTTGGTTTCTGATAATTAATTTCTACTCGTCGTATTCTGGTTCTGTATTCTGGTTCTCAATATGAAATCAATCAATGCAGGAAGGATGTAGTACGCGAGGACTGTGGTATTCCCAACCCATCAGGGTTCAAGTCCTGGTGCTCGCATTTATTCCTGAATTATTTCAGGAGTCGTGGCTTCTCATCATGCTCGACGACAATCTCTGGCGTTGGGTGCTTCGGACCAGAATGGCAGGCAAGGGAGGGGGTTTCAGCGACGGCGAATAAGGCGAGAAGTACAAACAAAATGATGCAATACATGTCTAGATGATCTTTGGCCAGAAGTTGGCTACCCAACAAATTGGCAAAACTATTTTAGTAGCTATATGGTAACTAGTGGAAAATTTGAAGCACAACCTACATGTCAAACCACATTTGAAAACCCGAGAACATTTAAAATGGCAGTTTTCTCTTTCAAAACGACGACATCATAGTTACAAGGCTAAATGGTTTGCGGCCAGCATACCATATTTGACTACCTGATAGATTGGCAACACTTTTAGACAACCAAGGCAGAAGGTTAGCCCGTCAAATCAATAGAGTTTGACCTCACCTACGTATAAAACGACATCTTAATGCTCGACAAATCACTTGTGTGCAGAACGAGCCAACATCTCTCGGCTTCGCAATCGCATGATGGTGATGCAAGAAACGGGATCCCGGCCATGGGGATAGCATCTAAATTCTAGGTTGGTAATGATTTTCAAAATCCCACAACAACTTGATGAGAAAGCAAGATGCGAAAATCGGTTGCGGGGTTGTGGACGGGATGTTCTTTCCGTCTTTGGGGCTCCTTTGATTCAGATGAATTCTGTAAGATTGTTGGAGCGTTAGAATCCTTAGATATTTTTCCCTACGTTGGTCGTTTGATTTGTAAGATTGAATCTTGCAGGAATTTTATTCTAAACAATTATGTGTACTACATTTCATAGGAATAGCATCCGCTCCAACATAGTTTTACAAATTTTATTGTTCTTCCTGCGGCATCAAATGTTGCACACGCTATTCAAGTGGGCATCCCGCTACAATTTTCCATTTCTTCCGAATCAAAGAGAGCCTTGGATTTTTTTTCTTTCAGTTTTGGCAGTCAGCCCAAAATAAAAATAACTTGGTTGTTTCATTCAGCGACGAAGATGACATTTATTGAGAAACATAACATCCCGCAAAAAAAAATTGAGAAACATAACAATCTTAGTTTATTTGGGGGGGCTTGGGTTAATCAGCCACTCCTTTGTCCTAGTCCTAGGCCGTTGATTGTTTCCTGGCCGTCGCCGGCCGGGCCCCGCAACGGGAGATTAGGTAATGCTAATTTCGTGATTTCTGCCAATCAGCTAGCACCCTGCTACCGGTACATGTGGATGTGATATCTTGCTTGGTTGGTTTGGTAAACCAGCCAGGACCGGCGGCCGGGTCGCGTCCCTTTTCGCGTTGGTGACGCGGTACCGGCGGCGTACTTCCGTGTCTCTTTCTGTTAGGACAAACGCTAGTGTCCATGCGCAGCAAATAAATGGGAAAATAATTGGGGGCTGGGATGGTTTAGGGCATCTGCAACGGCAACCCGACATGAATGTGGGAGGCAGCCATCCAATACTAGCCGCATACACTTTCACAACAAGTCATATCGACCGGAAAAAAATCGTGCAAACAAATGTGGATTTCATATAAACACGGCCTGATTTTATATGAACATGCCGAATTTCATATAAATATGACGGATTCATTATAAATACATGAAAGCGGTCCTATGCGGGCTAATCTAAATGATCGCTGGCGTTTGGTCCCCGTCTTCGGCCATGAACCAAGAGAACGAAAGCTTCGCCTTTTTCAGCTCCGTCTCGGGAGCCCCGGGAACTGAAGCAGTCTGCCTCCACGTCGTCATCAAGAGACTAATCGGCCGAAGATGTTGAAACCCATCAAGCTTGACATCGACGGGAGGGGAGGACCGGAGGAGCGGTGGCTTTCCCGGGACATGAGCTGCGGCGGCCTACCGTGCACTACTCTTCCTCGCTGCACTCGGCGCCCGCAGACGTGCCAGCTTCTTTGACAGCAATGGTGATCATGGTCTTCTTCTGCTCTGGCGTCAGCCCGTCCCAAAGAGCTTTGGCCGTGGAGGGATCCATGGCGGGGAGTGGTGTGGAGAGGGATGAGTGTGGCTATGGCCGGGGCATCGGAACAGCGGTTTATATAGCACCGGTGGGCGGCAAATGGACGGATGGGTGGTGCCGAAGGAGACGCCTCCGCAACTGCGTGCCATCAATGCAGGTGGCAGATAGATGGACCGATGGGCGGTCGTCGTGTCATTTGAATGCGCGGCAGTCGTATGCACCGGGAAGCGGCATGGGCGGTGCTCTCTCGGTCAACGCGCCACTTCAATGTCGGCGCCAGTGAGCGCTCGCGTCTGTTCTGGGTGGGCATGAATGGGGCGCTGACGCACTGAAGCGGCACTGATCGAAAACGCGCGGAAGGGATGTGGGGGTTTTTGGTTTGGCCTGGGCAGTCAGAAACAGGCTTTGGATCATTACGAATTCCCGCAAACCTCCCCACTTTTATCTCTGATTTGCGGGATATATTGCGTCCGGACCGCCCCACGGATCGATACAGGGCCGCGTTGGATGGCTTTCATGGTCAGACAGTCCGGTCTGAACGATTACAGAAGGATTACGGGTCCGCGATTGGAGATGCCCTTACCACTATAAGAGCATCTCTAGATGACCCCTTAAAACTGAATCGATTCCAGCGGACGGACGTAGCTAGCTCCTTCGTCCGGGTGGCGGCGACGGTTGGGGTGGGCGGCGGCGGGGGCAGGGCGGTCGGCGGGCGCGGTGGTCGGGATGAGCGTGGCGGCCAAGGATGAGCGGACATGAGCGATTCATGAAGGTTCTGATGGCAGTTGGATTCCCGCCAACGGTCTTTCGCGTATACAAGGCACCCTGGGTTGTCTCGAAAATCCTTATTTTCACAGGTTTGATCGGAATGTTTTCCGCGCCCCTTAACATGTGGCTGGATATATGGGGCAAGCGAAAGAGAGCTGATGATCGGGGACCCGGCATTCCGTCATGTCGTTTGGCACTCTGCTCCCACTCATTTCCGCTCAAGGCAGCGCCTGGTTAATTCCTTTCTAGTAAGAATCGAAATGCCTTTTTTCTGCGAGAAAATTTCCGATCTATTCATCTTCAATCATGGCAGTACAACGAATATCAGAAATAATAAAAATTACATCCAGATCCGTAGACCACCTAACGACGACTACCAAAGATTGAAGCGAGCCAAGGCGCCGTCATCATCGCCCCTCAATCGTCGGAGTCGGGCACAACTTGTTGTAGTAGACAGTTGGGAAGTCGTCGTGCTAAGGTCCCGTAGGACCAGCGCACCAGAACAACAACCGCCGCAGATGAAGAATAGCGTAGATCAGAAAGATCCAATCCAAAGACACATGAACGTAGACGAACAACGGATTTAGATCCGAGCAAATCCACAAAAGATAGATCCGCCAAGACACACCTCCACATCGCCCACCAACGATGCTAGGCATGCCGGAGCGAGGGCTAGGCGGGGAGACCTTTATTCCATCTTCGTGAGAGCCGCCGCCTCGCCTTTTCTCGAGTATGACACAAACCATAACAAACCTGGAAAAAAAAAACAAAAAACGGAGCCCTCCCGCCGGCCTTTGCCGAGATCCACCGCGCCTCCATGGTCCTAGGACCACCCGAGAGGAGGGGGGCCTGCGGCGGCTATGTTACACACGTAACATGTCTTGACAAACTTCCGAAGAATCGAAATGCCTTGACTTGGTTATAGATTTAAAAGATGAAAAGTGTAAAAAAAATTTGCAGGAAGATGAAAAGTGTCATAGACCGAGCCCCGGGCAGGCAGGCACGCACGCACGGCCGTTGCATTCGAGTCACACTCACTTCTGCCCGTACATATACACTTGCGTAATACATTATTTTTTGCAGCGGCTGGAGAGTCGACGTACGTACGGAGGTACAACATGCGTACGTACACAGGCGGTTCTAAACCTCTACTGCTAGCTCGGTGAGACGCGCACGCACAGCCGTGCGTACGCGTGGAACCCGCGCGCCAAACAGCGATCTGGCATGCAACAGTGCAGCGGATGTACGCGTACATGAACATGAAGCATGCTTGTGCAAGCGACCCAACGAGCTGCTTCGCCGACAGTCAAGCTGCGCGCACCGACCACCCGCCGCGAAACCAGCCAGCACGCCTACCAAGCCGTTCACTCCCCGGCCACGGGTCCCTCTCCATTCGCCGGGGCAGCCGGCGGCGTGCTCCACAGGATCAACACCCTGGTTTTTGTCATGTGTGCTAAGCTATGACTACGAGACAAGCTCTAAGTGACGAGGGTTTGACGACGTAAGGGCATCTCCAAGGCGAATCCACAAACCACTCGAGTCCGTCCGTGCGCGTTTTCTTTCGTAAATTGAGAACAAAATGAAATGATTTTGTGGGAATCCGAACATCCGAAACGTAGGATTCCGACACCCCCGATCGGATCTGGATGGACCTGCCCTCAGCTGCTTTGCTTGCCGATGATTAAAAGAGGTGGTGATAAAGAATCGGAATGCTCTCTTCTATGGCAAGGATTAGTAGCGGCGTGGGAGCGATTAGCAGGCGTGGTTGTGTGGAGAGACTGGCAGGCACGACGTCCGTGGTGGACCGTTGACCTTCCCGGGCTGGGCCGGCCGCACAGGGCGAACATGGTCCGATCCACACCCACACCATGTTTGTTTTTTTGACGGGGAAACTCTTGTTGACATTCTTTATTTTAAGGTTGCTTTAAGCTGAAAAAGTTTGAAATTACAAAATGGCATGAGCTGAAAGCTTTCCTTTCGGGGTGCGAATTAATTTTGGTTTTCGGTATGAAATCAATCAATGCATGACTGCATTCAATTCGAGCGGGCCAACACTTAACTACTCCCTCCGTTTTTCGGAGTACATTCTGCTTCTACTCCCTCCGTTTTTATTTACTCCGCATATTTGAGTTTACTGAAGTCAAACTTCCTTTAGTTTGACCAGGTTATAAAAAAGAATATAAATATTTACCATAAGAAATCTATATGATGTGGAAATACATTTGATAATGAGTCTAATGGTGTTGATTTGTTATTGTATATGCAAATATTTTTGTCTATAAACTTTGTCAAAGTTTATAAAGTTTGACTTTGACCAAAGTTAATATGCGAAGTAAATAAAAACGAAGGGAGTACTTGGTTATGCATCGATTTCTACTATAAGCCTTGACGTCTCCTTGGAGCTGTGAGGTTAGGGCTTCTCATCATACTCGACAACGAGTTTCTGGCATTCGGTGCTTTCGATCAGACGGGCGTTGTGTTGGGGAACGTAGTAATTTCAAAAAAAATCCTACGCACACGCAAGATCATGGTGATGCATAGCAACAAGAGGGGAGAGTGTTGTCCATGTACCCTCGTAGACCAAAAGCGGAAGCGTTAGCACAACACGGTTGATGTAGTCGTACGTCTTCACGATCTGACCGATCAAGTACCAAACGCACGACACCTCCGAGTTCAGCACACGTTCAACCCGATGACGTCCCTCGAACTCCAATCCAGCCGAGTGTTGAGGGAGAGTTTCGTCAGCACGACGGCATGGTGACGATGATGATGTTCTACCGACGCAGGGCTTCGCCTAAGTACCGCTACAGTATTATCGAGGTGGGCTATGGTGGAGGGGGCACCGCACACGTCTAAAAGATCAATGATCAATTGTTGTGTCTCCAAGAAGTGTGCCCCTCCCCGTATATAAAGGAGTGGAGGAGGGGGAGGGCCGACCCTCTCTATGGCGCGCCCTAGGAGGAGTCCTACTCCCACCGGGAGTAGGATTCCCCCCTTCTAAGTAGTAGGAGTAGGAGTCAAGGAAAGGGAGAGAGAAGAGAAGGAAGGAGGCGCGGCACCTCCCCTAGTCCAATTCGGACTAGGCCTTGGGGGCCGCAACCTCTACTCTCTCTTTCCCCTAAAGCCCAATAAGGCCCATATACTCCCCGGCGAATTCCTGTAACTCTCCGGTACTCCGAAAAATACCCGAATCACTCGCAACCTTTCCGATGTCCGAATATAGTCGTTCAATATATCGACCTTTACGTCTCGATCATTTCGAGACTCCTCGTCATGTCCCCGATCTCATACGGGACTCCGAACTACCTTCGGTACATCAAAACACATAAACTCATAATATAACCGTCATCAAACTTTAAGTGTGCGGACCCTACGGGTTCGAGAACAATGTAGACATGACCGAGACACGTCTCCGGTCAATAACCAATAGCGGAACATGGATGCTCATATTGGCTCCCACATATTCTACGAAGATCTTTATCGGTCAAACCGCATAACAACATACATTGTTCCCTTTGTCATCGGTATGTTACTTGCCCGAGATTCGATCGTTGGTATCTCAATACCTAGTTCAATCTCGTTACCGGCAAGTCTGTTTACTCGTTCCGTAATACATCATCCCGCAACTAACTCATTAGTTACAATGCTTGCAAGGCTTATAGTGATGTGCATTACCGAGTGGGCCCAGAGATACCTCTCCGACAATCGGAGTGACAAATCCTAATCTCGAAATACGCCAAGCCAACAAGTACCTTCGGAGACACCTTTAGAGCACCTTTATAATTACCCAGTTACGTTGTGACGTTTGGTAGCACACAAAGTGTTCCTCCAGTAAACGGGAGTTGCATAATCTCATAGTCATATTAACATGTATAAGTCATGAAGAAAGCAATAGCAACATACTAAACGATCGAGTGCTAAGCTAACGTAATGGGTCAAGTCAATCACATCATTCTCCTAATGATGTGATCCCATTAATCAAATGACAACTCTTTGTCTATGGCTAGGAAACATAACCATCTTTGATCAACGAGCTAGTCAAGTAGAGGCATACTAGTGACACTCTGTTTGTCTATGTATTCACACATGCATCATGTTTCCGGTTAATACAATCCTAGCATGAATAATAAACATTTATCATGATATAATGAAATAAATAATAACTTTATTATTGCCTCTAGGGCTTATTTCCTTCACGTTGAGCAGTTTCAACGACGATGAATGCGTACGGAAGTAAAAAGAAAATGATGGAGTACGTGTCTAGATGGTCTTTGGGCAGAAGTTGATGACCCAACTAATTGGCAACATTTAAGAGTAGACGTATGGTTAGCAGTGGAAAATTTGACTCACAACCTACACATTAAATGACATTTTAAAACTCGAGAACATTTAAAACTCGAGGACACAATGGCATTATAGTTACAGGGCTAAATGGTTTGTGGCCAGCAGATTTGACTACTTGATAGATTGGCAACATTTTTAGACAACCAAGGCAAAATGTTAGCCCGTCAAATCAATAGAGAGTTTGACTTGGCCTACATATAAAACGACATATTCAAACTCGAGAAATCATTTGTGTGCGAAACGAGCCAACATCTCTAGAGTTCGCAATCGCAAGATGGTGATGCAAGAAATGGGGTCACCGCCATGGGGATAGCATCTAAATTCGAGGTTGCGTGTGATTTCCAAAATCCCACAACAAATTGGCGAGAAAGCAAGATGCGAAAGCGGTGGCGGGGTTGTGGAGAAGATATTTTTTCTATCTTTAGGGCTCTTTTGAGTCAAATGAATTCTATAAGATTTTTTGATGTTAGAATCCTTAGAAATATTTTCTACATTGGTGGTTTGATTTGTAGGATTGAATCTATAAGGAATTTTTTTCTAAGGAATAATGTGTATTACTGTTGAGCAATCGACAGAATTGAGCATAGTTATGAGAATATCTAGGTATGATCATGTATATAGGCATCACGTCTGAGACAAGTAGATCGACTCCTGCCTGCATCTACTACTATTACTCCACTCATCGACCGCTATCCAGCATGCATCTAGAGTATTAAGTTAAAAACAGAGTAATGCCTTAAGCAAGATGACATGATGTAGAGGGATAAATTCATGCAATATGATAAAAACCCCATCTTGTTATCCTCGATGGCAATAATACAATACGTGCCTTGCCGCCCCTTCTGTCACTGGGAATGGACACTGCAAGATTGAACCCAAAGCTAAGCACTTCTCCCATTGCAAGAACTACCAATCTAGTTGGCCAAACCAAACGAATAATTCAAAGAGACTTGCAAAGATAACCAATCATACATAAAAGAATTCAGAGAAGATTCAAATATTGTTCATAGATAATCTTGATCATAAACCCACAATTCATCGGTCTCAACAAACACACCGCAAAAAGAAGATTATATCGAATAGATCTCCACGAGAGAGGGGGAGAACATTGTATTGAGATCCAAAAAGAGAGAAGAAGCCATCTAGCTACTAGCTATGGACCCGAAGGTCTGAAGTAAACTACTCACATTTCATCGGAGGGGCTATGGTGATGATGTAGAAGCCCTCCGTGGTGGATGCCCCCTCCGGCGGAGCTCCGGAACAGGCCCCAAGATGGGATCTCGTGGATACAGGAAGTTGCGGCGGTGGAATTAGGTTTTTGGCTCCCCTTCTGATCGTTTGGGGGTACGTAGGTATATATAGGAGGAAGGAGTACATCGGTGGAGCAACAGGGGGCCCACGAGGCAGGGGGGCGCCCCCACCCTCGTGACCGCCTCTGTTACTTCTTGGAGTAGGGTCCAAGTCTCCTGGATCACGATCGTGAGAAAATCACGTTCGAAGGTTTCATTCCGTTTGGACTCCGTTTGATATTCCGCTTCTTTGAAACCTTGAAATAGGCAAAAACAAGCAATTTCGGGCTGGGCCTCCGGTTAATAGGTTAGTCCCAAAAATAATATAAAAGTGGAAAATAAAGCCCAATATAGTCCAAAACAGTAGATAAAGTAGCATGGAGCAATCAAAAATTATAGATACGTTGGAGGCGTGTCGGGGCATCCATAAGCTTAATTCCTGCTCGTCCTCGAGTAGGTAAATGACAAAAAGAGAATTTTTGATGCGGAGTGATACTTTGGCATAATTTCAATGTAAATCTTCTTAATTGTCGTATGAATATTCAGATCCGAAAGATTCAAGACGAAAGTTCATATTGACATAAAACTAATAATACTTCAAGCATACTAACTAAGCAATTATGTCTTATCAAAATAACATGGCAAAAGAAAGTTCATCCCTACAAAATCATATAGTTAGGCTATGCTTCATTTTCATCACACAAAGATGTTCCCAACTTCTATACCCCCGATGACAAGCCAAGTAATTGTTTCATGCTTAAATAATCTCAAACTTTTTCAACCTTCACGCAATACATGAGCGTGAGCCATGGATATAGCACTATGGGTAGAATAGAATATAATGATGGTGATTGTGTGGAGAAGACAAAAAAAAGAGAAAGTCTCACATTGACGAGGATAATCAACGGGCTATGGAAATGCCCATCAATTGATGTCAACATGAGGAGTAGGGATTGCCATGCAATGGATGCACTAGAGCTATAAATGAATGCTCAACAAAAGAAAACTAATGGGTGTGCATCCAACTTGCTTGCTCACGAAGACCTAGGGCATTTGAGGAAGCCCATCGTAGGAATATACAAGCCAAGTTCTATAATGAAAAATTCCCACTATTATGAAAAAGACAACTTATGAGACTCACTATATGAAAAACATGGTGCTACTTTGAACCACAATATATGAGACTCACTACATGAAGAACAAGGTGCTACTTTGAAGCACAAGTGTGGAAAAAGAGATAGTAACATTGCCCCCTTTTTTTGGGACTTTCTTTTTTTTATTTTTGTCCTTTATTCTTTTTTTTGATTGGGAAATGCTCTAATAATGATGATCATCACACTTCTATTGATTACAACATAAGGATTACAGCTCGAAACTAGAACAAGATATGACTCTATATGAATGCCTCCGACGGTGTACCGGGATGGTGCAATGAATCAAGAGTGACATGTATGAAAAATAATGCATGGTGGCTTTGCCACAAATACGATGTCAACTACATGATCATGCAATGGCAATATGACAAAAGTAAAGTATGTCATGATGATGATCGGAACGGTGGAAAGTTGCATGGCAATATATCTCGGAATGGCTATGGAAATGCCATAATAGGTAGGTATGGTGGCTGTTTCGAGGAAGATATAAGGAGGTTTATGTGTGATAGAGTGTGTCGATCACGGGTTTGGATGCACCGCTAAGTTTGCACCAACTCTCAAGGTGAGAAAGGGCAATGCACGGCATCAAGAGGCTAGCAAAGGCAGAAAGGTAAAAGTGTGTATAATCCATGGACTCAACATTAGTCAAAAGAACTCATATACTTATTGCAAAAATTTAGAAGTCATCAAAAATCAAGTACTACGCGCATGCTCCTAGGGGGATAGATTGGTAGGAAAAGATCATCGCCGTCCCCGACCGCCACTCATAAGGATGCACAAGCCGGTATACTTCATGTTTCAAATTTGTTACACAACTTTAACCATACGTGCATGCTACGGGATTTGCTAACTTCAACACAAGCATTCTTTAAATTCATAATCACCCAACTAGCATGACTTTAATATCACTACCTCCATATCTCAAAAGAATTATCAAGTAACAAACTTTTCTGAGTATTCAACGCACTCAAAAGAAAGTTTCACATATCTTGAATACCAAGTATATTAATTTTAAGCAAATTACCATGCTATTAACGACTCTCAAAATAATCTTAGTGAAGCATGAGAGATCAATAGTTTCTTTAAAACAAATCCACCGCCGAGCTCTAAAAGATCTAAGTGAAGCACTATAGCAAAAATTATCACGCTCAAAAGATATAAGTGAAGCACTATGAGCAAAACTATCAAGCTCAAAAGATATAAGTGAAGCACATAGAGTATTCTATCAAATTCCAATTTATGTATGGCTCTCTAAAAAGGTGTGTACAGCAAGGATGATTGTGGTAAACTAACAAGCAAAGACGCAAATAATAGAAGATGCTCCAAGCAAAACACATATCATGTGGTGAATAAAAATATAGCTCCAAATAAATTACCGATGGAAGTAGATTTAAAGAGGGGATGCCTTCCGGGGCATCCCCAAGCTTTGACCTTTTGGTGTCCTTGGATTATCTTGGGGGTGCCATGGGCATCCCCAAGCTTAGGATCTTGCCACTCCCTGTTCCATAATCGATCAAAGAATTTACCCAAAACTTGTAAACTTCACAACACGAAACTCAATAGAAATCTCGTGAGCTCCGCTAGAGAAAGAAAACAAAAGACTACTTTAAGATACTGTAATGAACTCATTCTTTATTTATATTGGTGTTAAACCTACTGTATTCCAACTTCTCTATGGATTATAAACTATTTTACTAGCCATAGATTCATCAAAATAAGCAAACAACACACAAAAACAGAATCTGTCAAAAACAGAACAGTCTGTAGTAATCTGTAACTAACGCAAACTTCTGGAACTCCAAAAATTCTACCAAAATAGGAAGACCTAGAATATTTGTTTAATGATCAGCAGCAATTGGAATCAATATTTTATCATGTTCTGGTGATTTTAGCAATTGTTTTCGTGAACAGAAAGATTCTGGAAATTACAGCAAGATCAAATAACGATCATCCAAGAAGATCCTATAGGTCTAACATGGCACAAACACTAATTAAAACATAAAAGCACATCTAAACAGAGGCTAGATGGATTATTTATTGGATAACAGCAAGGAAAAATATTGGGTTGTCTCCCAACAAGCGCTTTTCTTTAAAGCCTTTTAGCTAGGCATTGATAATTTTAATGATGCTCACATGAAAGACAAGAAATGAAGCGCAAAGAGAGCATCATGAAACAAGTGTCAAACACATCTAAGTCTAACATACTTCCTATGCATAGGCATCTTATAGGCAAACAAATTATCATAGCAAGCAAAATCTAGCATATGCAAGGAAGCGGAAAAGAACAATAGCAATCTCAACATAACGAGAGGTAGTTTAGTAACATGAAAATTTCTATAACCATATTTTTCTCTCTCATAATAATTACATGTAGGATCATAAGAAAATCCAACAAAATAGCTATCACAATAAATACTTTCAACATGATCCACATGCATGTAAAGTTGACACTCTTCCAAAATAGTGGGATTGACATTAACTAAAGTCATGACCTCTCCAAACCCACTTCTATCAAAAATTTCATAAGATTGAATGTTATCCAAATATGTAGGATCTAAAGTTGACACTCTTTCAAACCCACTTTCAATATTATTGCAAACACTATTATAAATCTTATATTCATCATGGGGCTTAAATAAATTTTCAAGATCATCAGAAGAATCTCCCCAATCATGACTATTGGACATAGCAAAACTAGCACCCCCAAGCTTAGGGTTTTGCATATTATTAGCATAATTTACATCAATAGAATTTATAATAAAATCACTGCAATCATGCTTTTTATTAAAAGATCTATCGTGAAGCACTTCATCACAATTTTCAGATTTACGGATTTCAGGCAAAAGCTTATAAAGATAATCTAGTGCATCCAAATCACTAGGAATTGGTTCATCATAATTGGATCTCTTAAAAGATTGGCAAGCGGATGAGGATCCATAGATATTAGCTTCTCTGCTTAGAATAAATACTCAACTATTTCAACCAAGCGAGAAACGAGCCAAGAAAGACATCAAGGCAAACGAAAAGACGAACGGAAAAGAGAGGGCGAATAAAACGGCAAGGGTGAAGTGGGGGAGAGGAAAACGAGAGGCAAATGGCAAATAATGTAATGCGGGAGATAGGGATTGTGATGGGTACTTGGTATGTAGACTTTAACGGTGCCGTAAGTGGCTTGTTGTTAGGAGTCCAAGTCTTGACTTGCTCTTGCGTAAGCCTCCCGACAACGGCGCTTAGAAATTCTTCTTGCTACCTCTTGAGCACCGCGTTGGATTTCCCGAAGAGGAGAGGATGATGCAGCACAGTAGCGTAAGTATTTCCCTCAGTTTTGAGAACCAAGGTATCAATCCAGTAGGAGGCTACGCACAAGTCCCTCGTACCTGCACAAAACAATAGCTCCTCGCAACCAACGCGATTAGGGGTTGTCAATCCCTTCACGGTCACTTACGAGAGTCAAATCTGATAGAGATGATAAATAATATTTTTGGTATTTTTGATATAGAGATGCAAAGTGAAAAGTAAAAACAAAGCAAGTATTAAAGTGATGGAGATTGATATGATGAGAATAGACCCGGGGGCCATAGGTTTCACTAGTGGCTTCTCTCAAGAGCATAAGTATTCTACGGTGAACAAATTACAGTTGAGCAATTGATGTAATTGAGCATAGTTATGAGAATATCTAGGTATGATCATGTATATAGGCATCACATCCGAGACAAGTAGACCGACTCCTGCCTCGCATCTACTACTATTACTCCACTCATCGACCGCTATCCAAAGATGCATCTAGAGTATTAAGTTAAAAAGAGTAACGCCTTAAGCAAGATGACATGATGTAGAGGATAAATTCATGCAATATGATAAAAACCCCATCTTGTTATCCTCGATGGCAACAATACAATACGTGCCTTGCTACCCCTTACATCCTTTGGGAAAGGACACTGCAAGATCGAACCCAAAGCTAAGCACTTCTCCCATTGCAAGAACTACCAATCTAGTTGGCCAAACCAAACGAATAATTCGAAGAGACTTGCAAAGATAACCAATCATACATAAAAGAATTCAGAGAAGATTCAAATATTGTTCATAGATAATCTTGATCATAAATCCACAATTCATCGGTCTCAATAAACACACCGCAAAAACAAGATTATATCGAATAGATCTCCACGAGAGAGGGGGAGAACATTGTATTGAGATCCAAAAAGAGAGAAGAAGCCATCTAGCTACTAGCTATGGACCCAAGGTCCAAGTAAACTACTCACACTTCATCGGAGGGGCTATAGTGATGATGTAGAAGCCCTCCATGGTGGATGCCCCCTCCGTGAAGCTCCTAACAGGCCCCAAGATGGGATCTCGTGGATACAGGAAGTTGCGGCGGTGGAATTAGGTTTTTGGCTCCCCTTCTGATCGTTTGGGGGTACGTAGGTATATATAGGAGGAAGGAGTACGTCGGTGGAGCAACAGGAGGCCCACGAGGCAGGGGGGCGCGCTCTAGGGGGGGCGCGCCCCCCACACTCGTGACCGCCTGTGTTACTTCTTGGAGTAGGGTCCAAGTCTCCTGGATCACGTTCGGTGAGAAAATCACGTTCCCGAAGGTTTCATTCCGTTTGGACTCCGTTTGATATTCCGCTTTCTTGAAACACCAAATAGGCAAAAAAATAGCAATTCTGGGCTGGGCCTCCGGTTAATAGGTTAGTCCCAAAAATAATATAAAAGTGGAAAATAAAGCCCAATATAGTCCAAAACAGTAGATAAAGTAGGTGAAGGGGCTCCACGACGCCGCCTCCAACAAGGGAACGACATCCTAGGACGTCGTCGACGCCGGCATCGACCGAGGTCGTGCTAGGCTTTCACCCGGAGGTCACCAAACCCATCTTCACCACAGCCAATCACCACCGGCGGCGATCGAAAGCACTCAACAAATGATCACCACCGCCAACCACCTCTTACACGGCAAGCAAAACCACCACGGCACCACGCCGCCATGACAGCCCCACCCATCGCGCCAAGAGCGGCGCCGCCGCCGCCATCCTCCTCCTCGCCGCCAGAGCTGGCCAAGGCCGCGATCAGCCTTCAGCCCACGAACTCGAGGTCGACCACCACGCACTGGATCCGGGGTAGCCTCGCCGGATCCGCGCCCGGACGCCACCGGACCCAGCCAGAGGAGCACCGGCAAAGCTGGGAACACCTCGAGCCGCTCCTCAGCCGCCACACACCAGATCCACGGAGCCCGCCGGATCCGCGCCCGGACAACAGCCGCACCGCCACTCCACCACCAGCCACCACTGCCACCACCGCCACACGCCATTACCAGATCCAGCGTACCTCGATCCGCAACCACCGGCGCCGGGCACGCCCCACCCGAGACGCAACCAGCCACGCCACCGAGGAGCCTAATCAAGATCGCTGGAGGCCTCCGCCGCGCCATCATGACCATGAGTCATGGCGCCTGACCGGCGACCCGGCCAGGCCAGACCTCGCACGCGGCGAGAAGACCCGCCGCCGCCGACGACGGCAGGGCTTCGCCCGACCACGTTCTGTGGCGGCGGCGGGGGAGGAGGGAGGGCGCGGGGGAGACTAGGGGCGGTGGCGGCGGGTTCCTCCCCGTCGCCCACGGGAGTGACGCGGTTGTTTGATTTTGTAGGATATAGTGTTATAGGAATGTGTTCGTACGGAATTATGTGTATTACATTTCATGGAAAACCTAGCATCAATTCCAACCTCCCTTTACAAATTCTTTGTTTTTTCTCCATGAAATCAAATGCTATATATATGGTATTCACAGTTCAGTGTTTGTAGCCGTGGATAGGTTGTCTATGGATCTGCATGTAATTTTTATTATTTTTTGTGTTCGTCGTATTGACATAATTGAAAATGAATGGATGAAAAGTTTTTTCGCGAAAAGAAACAAGTGGGCATCCCACTACAATTTTCCAATTCCTCCTAGGCTTAATTTCATGAAAAAGAAGTCTTTGTTGTTTCATTTCATTCACTAATGAAGATGAAATTTATTGAGAAACACAACAACCTTGGTTATTCTTTTTGGCTTCAACTACTCCTTGTCCTAGTCCTAGGCCGTTGATTGTTTCCTGGCCGTCGCCGCCCGGGCCCCGCAGCAGGAGATTAGGTTGTGCTAATCTCGTGATTTCTGCCAATCAGCTACCAGCCTGCCACCGGTACGTGCAGATGCACTGGTATCTTCGCTTGGTTGGTTTGGTAAGCAGCCAGGACCGGCGGCCGGGTCGCACCCCATTTGTTAATTCCTTTTCGCTTTGGCGACGGCGTGTACTTCCGTGTCTCTTCCTGTTAGGACAAACGCTAATGTCCATCTTGTTTGGCGCCTTGCTCCCATTCATTTTCAGACTCAAAGCGGCTTGCTTCGAATTTCCTGGCTAATTTCTTTTCCAACACGAACGGATGTTGGCAAGACATTTTTGTAGACTGGAATTAATAACCCTACAAATCAAAGTGCCTTGATTAGATTTATACTCCTTCGGTTCCATGTTCCATAATATAAGTGCGTCGTATACTTTAGTGTAGTGTCAGAAAACGTTTTATATTATGAGACGGTGGGAATACAAAATAAATATACAGCCTTGGGTAGACAGAGCACCGGGCAGGCAGGCACGGCATTTGCTTTCGACTCACACTCACTTCTGCCCGTACACACCTACATAATTACATACTCCAATCTTTTGCTGCGGTTGGAGAGTCGACATACGTACGGAGGTACTACAGGCGGCTCGCATTTCCGCGCCAAACAGCGACCTGCCATGCCAACAACAGTGCAGCGGATGTACGTACGTACATGGAGCATGCTTGTGTCTGCGACTCAACGAACTGCTTCGCCGTTGGTCAAGCTGCGTGCGTGTACCGACCACCTGCCTGCCTACCAAGCCGTTCACTCCCCGATTAAAAAGGGTCTGTATTATAACGTATGTTTCCTCTGTTTTTGGGTCGCGCTAACTGCCACATGTGTGGCAGGAAGAAAGACGCACCATACGTCTTTAATGTAAACAGATTGCCACGTCATCGCATGCATGTATGCAGGAATATTTTTGGATTTTCAGTTTTTAAAATGTTTTATCTCTTAAACGAAAAATCCGATTGAAAATCCGTTTTCACCATTAAATCCCTCGCGATGAGATATTCGAAACTAGATCACATGTTGATATGTTTTGATGAATTTTTTTTTGGATTAAAAGTTGCCATGTTTATTGCATATGAATTGCCATGATGTTTACACTGAAGTTGCCATGATATGTTTCAGCTATTTTCTTCTACATTTAAAAGTAAATTTTGACATTTATAGAACAGGGAATTAAGAAACTAAACTTGCCATGAACCATAAACAAAAATTGCCATGATACATGCACGTAAAATTGCCATGGTTCATACAAAAAATAATTTTCATGGTCAAAGTACTGGAGTTGCCATCATCAAAATACTAAAATTGCCATGATCTACAAACTAAAATTGCCACATGGCAACTTTAGTTTAAGCCCTATGGCAACTGCAGTGTAAACATTGTGGCAACTTCTGGCAATTTTTTTTTTCGTCGAAACATATCAACATGGGGTCTAGTTTTGAAGATCTCGTCGAGACGGATTTAATGGTGAAAACGGATTTTTAATTCGCTTTTTTATTTATAAGATACAACATTTTTAAGCCGAAAACCAAAAAAAATTCTGCTGATGTCATCTATTCATACGTGGCAAAATGAGTGGTGATGGACGCGTGTGGGCGATGTGCAAACGCCCACACGTGTGGGCGCTAACATTTCCGCTGTTTTTCTATGGCAAGGTCGATTCTACGCCACGTGCCCCTGCAACTTGCATTGCATATACTGTGTATGTTGTCCCATCTCGACATCTCAATCGTGTTTGTATTCGTGGTGCATACATGTATGTCGAACGTCGGTAGGTAGCACGCGCTAATCGAGCCAGCCGCGTTACATGCGTAACGAAATATCTGAGGCTACTTCCCACCATGCACGGGCCGGCCGGCAACTAGGAGGACATGCGCATGTATGGGCGTGTTTGGTTGCTCGCATCGAGCTCAACCAGGCCCGCGCGGGATGGAAGAGGCCTGTTTGGTTGTCTGGATTCACTGTTGGGCCTGCATCACACGCTTCTCAAAGCGACCTGAGCAGCTCATTGGAAGCGCTTGGATCGGCGGTTTCATGATCCGGTGAGTCTGGCACGAGGTCGCAGGGGCGGGTGCGAGCCGAGGGCGATGGGGGATGGCGGGAGAAGGAAATCTGGCGCACCGTCCTGACGCCAAATCTAGCCGCACCCCCCTTTCACTCGCTCACCCATAGCCACTACCCCCCTTTCTTCCCTACTGCCTCACCATCGGCGGCGGCTGCGACTTCAGATCTGCGTTAAAGGCGGCGGCGGCGGAAGAGGCGGCGGCGTTTGCGGCGGATCTGGTGTTCCCCTTGCTGTTGGCCACCGTCTGGTCAACCTTGTGTGTGCCATGGCTCCCCCTACGTCGTCCTCGTCTCCGATGCCGGTAAGCAGCACCCCCTCCCTCCTTTGTTAGCTCGGTGGTTAGGCCATTAAGCTAGGTGTAGGATCGATTCCCACTGAACGAACCGTCGATGTCGACTAGGATATGGACGCACGGATGAGGCTGATAATTCAGGCAACAACATTGATTAGTGTGATTCAGGCATGGGTCATGTTCATGCACGAGAGAGTTGTTCGTCGTGCTGGGAGACCTTTGATCCGCTATGGTCCATTGTTTGTCCGGGAACAGGAGAGGATCCAAAATCTGAACTATATCTACAACTACAATGACGTCGAGGCTCTGTGGATGCTTTGAATGAAAAGAGCACCATTTGCCAGGCTTGTCGGGACCTTCAGGAGCAGGGGCTGCTACAAGATAACATCAACAACAGTGTCGAAGAGCAAGTGGCCATGTTCCTCCATGTTGTTGGCCATAACCAGAGGTTCAGGGTCATACACAACGCGTTCAGGAGATCAACGGAGACCATCTCTAGGTACTCCAAGCAGGTGCTTTTTGCTATTGGGGAGCTTAGAGGAGAGATGATCAGGAGACCATCTGGTCAGACTCCACCCAAGATTCGCGAAAGCCCAAGATGGTATCCATACTTCAAGGTGAGCATTGACAATATACATTTTTCATGGCTTGATATACTTGTATAGTTCAAGTTGAGCACTAACACAGGCTTGTGATGCCATTTTCAGGATTGCATTGGGACAATAGATGGTACTCATGTCACTGCCGGAGTTCCTAGGTCACAGTCTGCAGCATACAGGGGGAGGAAGCACTACACAAGCCAGAATGTGCTTGCCCTATTGACTTTGATCTGAAGTTTACATATGTGCTGGCTGGCTGGGAGGGGTTAGCGCATGATGCTAACATTCTCAGTGACAGTATGGGTCGACCTGATGGGATCAACATCCCCGACGGCAAGTTCTACCTTGGAGATGCTGGCTATGCATGTCGGCCGGGTATTCTTCCACCCTTCAGGAAAACCGGGTACCATCTCAATGAGTTCTCTGGTAGAAACTATCTTAGGACTGCACAGGAGCTGTTTAATCTCAGACACTCCAGCCTTAGAGTAACTTTTGAGAGGGCATTTGGAGCTCTGAAGAATAGGTTTAAGATCCTGGATCAGAAGCCATTGCACCCATACTCCACGTAGGTTAAGCTTGTTTTTGCTTGTTGCATTCTGCATAACTGGATCCTCCAGTGGGGCTTTGATGAACACGTGCCTGAGGAGAAAGAGGTCGAGCCTGACGATGTTATTAGTTCCGACCATGGTGTGGAGGCATTTGATAATGATGCTTGGAAGAACAAAAGGTTGGAGTAGGCAGAGGCAATATGGCTTAACAGAGGTCAGTGCATGATTTGAAGAAGATGGAAGAAGAAGAAGAAGAAGAAGAAGAAGAAGAAGAAGAAGAAGAAGAAGAAGAAGAAGAAGAAGAAGAAGAAGAAGAAGAAGAAGAAGAAGTAGCAGAAGCAGAAGCAGAAGAAGAGGAAGAGGAAGATCTGGTAGCAGCAACCCTATTTAGCCAATGGCTCTTAATAATTTGAACTGTCATTTGATCGTAGTTAGTGTTGGAAATATGCCCTAGAGGCAATAATAAATTAGTTATTAGTATATTTCCTTGTTCATGATAATCGTTTATTATCCATGCTATAATTTTATTGAAAGGAAACTCAGATACATGTGTGGGTACATAGACAACACCATGTCCCTAGTAAGCCTCTAGTTGTCTAGCTCGTTAATCAATAGATGGTTACGGTTTCACGACCATGGACATTGGATGTCATTGATAACGGGATCACATCATTAGGAGAATGATGTGATGGACAAGACCCAATCCTAAGCCTAGCGGAAAGATCGTGGTTCGTATGCTAAAGCTTTTCTAATGTCAAGTATCATTTCCTTAGACCATGCGATTGTGCAACTCCCGGATACCGTAGGAATGCTTTGGGTGTACCAAACGTCCACAACGAATCGGGTGGCTATAAAGGTTCATTACAGGTATCTCCGAAAGTATCTGTTGGGTTGGCACGAATCGAGATCGATTTGTCACTCCGGTTGACGGAGAGGTATCTCCGGGCCCACTCGGTAGGACATCATCATAATGTGCACAATGTGACCAAGGGGTTGATCACGGGATGATGTGTTACGGAACGAGTAAAGAGACTTGCCAGTAACGAGATTGAGCAAGGTATCGGGATACCGACGATCGAATCTCGGGCAAGTACAATACCGCTTGACAAAGGGAATTGAATACGGGATTGATTGAATCCTCGACATCGTGGTTCATCCGATGAGATCATCGTGGAACATGTGGGAGCCAACATGGGTATCCAGATCCAGCTGTTGGTTATTGACCGGAGAACATCTCGGTCATGTCTGCATGGTTTCCGAACCCGTAGGGTCTACACACTTAAGGTTCGATGACGCTAGAGTTGTTATGGGAAATAGTATGTGGTTACCGAAGGTTCTTCGGAGTCCCGGATGTCATCCCGGACGTCACGAGGAGTTCCGGAATGGTCCGGCGGTGAAGATCGCTATATTGGACGAAGGGTATTGGAGTCCAGAAGTGTTCCGGGGGTACCAGGCTATGGCGGCATGACCGAAAGGTGTTTGGGAGCCCGGCAAGTGTTGGAGGGCCTCATGGGCCAAGGGAAGGGGCAAACCAGCCCACTAAGGGGTGGTGCGCCTCCCAGCCCCTCTCACGTAACCAGGAGAGGTGGGGGCGCCTCCCTAGGGCAGCCCCTTCCCGGCTTGGGGGCAAGTTTCCTAGGGGTGGGGCGCCCAAACCCATCTAGGGTTTCCCACATGGCTGCCGCCCCTCCCTAGGGAACCCTAGGGCGCCTCCTCCACCCCTTACCCCTATATATAGTGAGGAGAGAGAGGCAGCCGCACCCTTCCTCTGGGCGCAGCCCCTCCCTTCCTGGCGCAGCCCCTTCCTCCTCCAACACTTCCTCCCGCCTCCGTAGTGCTTAGCGAAGCTCTGCCGAGAACCACGAGCTCCATCACCACCACCACGCCGTCGTCTTTGTCGGAGTTTTCCTCAACTTCTCCTCTCCCTTGCTAGATCAAGAAGGAGGAGACATCCCCGGCTGTACGTGTGTTGAACGCGGAGGTGCCGTCCGTTCGGGCGCTAGGATCATCGGTGATTTGGATCACGACGAGTACGACTCCATCAACCCCGTTCTCTTGAACGCTTCTGCTTAGCGATCTACAAGGGTATGTAGATGCACTCTCCTTCCCCTCGTTGCTGGTTTCTCCATAGATAGATCTTGGTGACACGTAGGAAACTTTGAATTTCTGCTACGTTCCCCAACAGTGGCATCATGAGCTAGGTCTATTGCGTAGATTCTTTGCACGAGTAGAACACAAAGTAGTTGTGGGCGTTGATTTTGTTCAATATGCTTACCGTTACTAGTCCAATCTTGTTTCGACGGTATTGTGGGATGAAGCGGCCCGGACCGACCTTACACGTACACTTACGTGAGACAGGTTCCACCACTGACATGCACTTGGTGCATAAGGTGGCTAGCGGGTGCCAGTCTCTCCCACTTTAGTCGGAACGGATTCGATGAAAAGGGTCCTTATGAAGGGTAAATAGCAATAGGCATATCACGTTGTGGTTTTATGAGGTAAGAAACGTTCTTGCTAGAAACCCATAGCAGCCACATAAAACATGCAAACAACAATTAGAGGACGTCTAACTTGTTTTTGCAGGGTATGCTATGTGATGTGATATGGCCAAGAAGAATGTGATGAATGATATGTGATGTATGAGATAGATCATGTTCTTGTAATAGGAATCACGACTTGCATGTCGATGAGTATGACAACCGCGGAGCCATAGGAGTTGTCTTTATTTATTGTATGACTGCGTGTCATTGAACAACGCCATGTAATTACTTTTCTTTATTGCTAACCGGTAGCCATAGTAGTAGAAGTAATAAGTTGGCGAGACAACTTCATGGAGACACGATGATGGAGATCATGATGATGGAGATCATGGTGTCATGCCGATGTGATGATGATCATGGAGCCCCGAAGATGGAGATCAAAAGGAGCAATATGATATTGGCCATATCATGTCACTATTTGATTGCATGTGATGTTTATCATGATTATACATCTTATTTGCTTAGAACGATGGTAGTAAATAAGATGATCCCTCATTAAAATTTCAAGAAAGTGTTCCCCCTAACTGTGCACCGTTGCGAAAGTTAAATGCGTTTGAAGCACCACGTGATGATCGGGTGTGATAGATTCTTACGTTCACATACAACGGGTGTAAGCCAGATTTACACACGCGAAACACTTAGGTTGACTTGACGAGCCTAGCATCGGAACACAAGAGACCGAAAGGTCGAGCATGAGTCATATAGTAGATACGATCAACATGAAGATGTTCACCGATGATGACTAGTCCGTCTCACGTGATGATCGGACACGACCTAGTTGACTCGGATCATGTAATCACTTAGATGACTAGAGGGATGTCTATCTGAGTGGGAGTTCATGAGATGAACTTAATTATCCTGAATATAGTCAAAAGATCTTAGCAAATTATATCGTAAGCTCGCACTTTAGTTCCACTGTTTAGATATGTTCCTAGAGAAAATATAGTTGAAAGTTGACAGTAGCGATTATGCGGACAGTAGAAAGCTTATGTCCTTAATGCACCGCTCGATTGTCAAACCCCAAACGTCATCTGTGGATGTTGCGAACATCCGACATACACGTTTTGATAACTACGTGATAGTTCATTTAAATGGTTTAGAGTATAGGCACCAAAGACGTTTCTCAAAACATATAAGATGTTTCGAGGGCTGAAATTGGGATTTCAGGCTTGTGCCCACGTCAAAAGGTATAAGACCTCCAACGATTTTCTTAGCCTGCAAACTAAGGGAGAAAATCTCAATCGTTGAGCTTGTGCTCAGATTGTCTGAGTGCAACAATCACTTGAATCGAGTGGGACTTGATCTTCCATATGAGATAGTGATGTTTCTCTAAAGTCATTGCCACCAAGCTGCTAGAGCTTCGTGATGAACTATAACATATCAGGGATAGATATGATGATCCTTGAGGTATTCACGATGTTTGACACCGCAAAAGTAGAAATCAAGAAGGAGCATCAATTGTTGATGGTTGGTGAAACCACTAGTTTCAAGAAGGGCAAGGGCAAGAAGGGATACTTCATGAAACGACAAATCAGCTGCTGCTCTAGTGAAGAAACCCAAGGTTGAACCCAAACCCGAGACTAAGTGCTTCTGTAATAAAGGGAACAGCCACTGGAGCAGAATTACCCTAGATACTTGGTAGATGAGAAGGCTGGCAAGGTCGATAGAAGTATATTGGATATACATCATGTTAATGTGTACTTTACTAGTACTCCTAGTAGCACCAGGGTATTAAGATATCGGTTCGGTTGCTAAGTGTTAGTAACTCGAAATAAAAGAGCTACGGAATAAACAGAGACTAGCTAAAGGTGAGTCGACGATATGTGTTGGAAGTGTTTCCAAGTTTGATTTGATCAAACATCGCACGCTCCCTCTACCATCAAGATTAGTATTAAACCTGAATAATTGTCATTTGGTGATTGCGTTGAGCATAGACATGATTGGATTATGTCTATCGCAATACGGTTATTCATTTAAGGAGAATAATGGTTACTCTATTTATTTGAATAATACATTCAATGGTCTTGCACCTAAAGGAATGGTTTATTGAATCTCGATCGTAGTGATACACATTTTCATGCCAAAAGATATAAGATAGTAATGATAGTACCACCTGCTTGTGGCAATCGCCATTTGAGTCATATTGGTATAGAACGCATGAAGAAGCTCCATGTTGATGGATCTTTGGACTCACTCGTTTTGAAAAGTTTGAGACATGCGAACCATGTCTATTGGTGTATATGCATGAAGAAACTCCATGCAAATGGACCGTTTGGACTCACTTGATTTTGAATCACTTGAGACATGCAAATCATACCACATGGGCAAGATGACCGAAAGCCTCGTTTTTCGGTGAAATGGAACAAGAAAGCAACTTGTTGGAAGTAATACATTTTGATGTGTGTAGTCCAATGAATGCTTTGAGGCACGCATGGATATCGTTATGTTCTTACTTCACGGATGATTTGAGTAGATATCTTGAGTATATTTACTTGATGAAACACAAGTCTGAATTATTGAATGGTTCAAGTAATTTCAGAGTGAAGTTAAAGATCATCGTGACAAGAGGATAAAATGTCTATGATATGATCATAGAGATGAGTATCTGAGTTACGAGCTTTGGCACGCTATTAAGACATAGTGGAAATTGTTTCACAATTAATACCGCCTGGAACACCATAGTGTGATGGTGTGTCCGAACATCATAGTGTGATGGTGTGTCCGAACATCATAGTTGCACCCTATTAGATATGGTGCGTACCATGATGTCTCTTATCGAATTACCACTATCGTTCATGGGTTAGGCATTAGAGACAACCGCACTCACTTTAATAGGGCACCACGTAATTCCGTTGAGACGACCCTGTTTGAACTATGGTTTGGAGAAGCCTAAGTTGTCGTTTCTTAAAAGTTTGGGGTTGCGACGCTTATGTGAAAAAATTTCAGGTTGATAAGCTCGAACCCAAAGCGGATAAAATGCATCTTCATAGGACACCCAAAACAGTTGGGTATACCTCCTAATTCAGATCCGAAAGCAATAGGGATTGTTTCTTGAATCTGGTCCTTTCTCGAGGAAAAGTTTGTCTCGAAAAGTTGAGTGGGAGGATGGTGGAGACTTGATATGGTTATTGAACCGTCACTACAACTAGTGTATAGCAGGGCACAGGAAGTTGTTCATGTGGCACCTACACCAATTGAAGTAGAAGCTTATGATAGTGATCATGAAACTTCGGATCAAGTCACTACCGTACCTCGTAGGGTGACAAGGATGCGTCTTTGCTTGAGTGGTACAAGAATCCTGTCTTGAAGGTCATGTTGCTAGACAACAATGAACCCACGAGCTATGGAGAAGCGATGGTGGGCCCATATTCCGACAAATGGTTAGAGGCCATGAAATCCGAGATAGGATCCATGTATCGTAACAAAGCATGGACTTTGGTGGACTTGCCCGATGATCGGCAAGCTATTGAGATAAATGGATTTTTAAGAAGAAGACGGACGTGGACGGTAATGTCACCGTCTATGAAGCTCGACTTGTGGCAAAGAGTTTTTCACAAGTTGACTACGATGAGATTTTCTCATCCATAGCGATGCTTAAGTCCGTCGGCATCATGTTAGCATTAGCTGCATTTATGAAATCTAGCAGATGGATGTCAAAACGAGTTTCCTTACCAGTTTCCGTAAGGAAAGGTTGTATGAGATACAATCGTAAAGGTTTTGTCGATCCTAAGGATGCTGAAAGGTATGCTAGCTCGATGATCCTTCCATGGACCGGAGTAAGCATCTCGGAGTTGGAATATACTCTTTGATAAGATGATCAAAGATTTTGGGTTTATACAAAGTTTATGAGAAACTTGTATTTCCAAAGAAGTGAGTGGGAGCACTATAGAATTTTTGATGAGTATATGTTGTTGACATATTGTTGATCAAAAATGATGTAGAATTTCTGGAAAGCATATAGGGTTATTTGAAAAGTGTTTTCAAGTGAAAACCTGTATTAAGCTACTTGAACATTGAGCATCAAGATCTATAGGGATAGATCAAAAACGCTTAATGGTACTTTCAAATGAGCATATACCTTGACATGATCTTGAAGGTGTTCAAGATGGATCGATCAAAGAAGGAGTTCTTGCACGAGATGTAAGGTATGAAGTTAACACTTAAAGCTCGACCACGGCAGTATCAGAGAGAAAGGACGAAGGTCGCCCCTATGCCTTAGATGTAGGCTCTACAAGTATGCTATCTTGTGTACCCAAGACGGAAGTGTGCCTTGCCATGAGTCACTCAGGGTACAAGAATGATCCAGGAATGGATCATTGGATAGCGGTCAAAATTGTCCTTGGAGTAAATAAGGACATGTTTCTCGATTATGGAGGTGATAAAGAGTTCGCGTAAAGGGTTACATCGGTGCAAGCTTTAACACATATCCGAAAGTGACTCTGAGTAGCAAACCGGATACGTATAGTGGAGCAACCATTTGGAATAGCTCCAAGTGGAGCGTGGAAGCAGCGTTTACAATATGACCTAGAAATTTGCAAAGCACACACGGATCTGAAAGGTTCAGACCCATTGACTAAAACCTATCTCACAAGCAAAACATGATCAAACCTCAAAACTCATCGAGTCTTAATCACATGATGATTTGAACTAGTTTACGGACACTAGTAAACTCTTTGGATGTTGGTCACATGGCGATGTGACCTATCAGTGTTAATCACATGACGATGTGAACTAGATTATTGACTCTAGTGCAAGTGGGAGACTGTTGGAAATATGCCCTAGAGGCAATAATAAATTAGTTATTAGTATATTTCCTTGTTCATGGTAATCGTTTATTATCCGTGCTATAATTTTATTGAAAGGAAACTCAGATACATGTGTGGGTACATACACAACACCATGTCCCTAGTAAGCCTCTAGTTGACTAGCTCGTTAATCAATAGATGGTTACGGTTTCCTGACCATGGACATTGGATTTCATTGATAACGGGATCACATCATTAGGAGAATGATGTGATGGACAAGACCCAATCCTAAGCCTAGCACAAAGATCGTGTAGTTCGTATGCTAAAGCTTTTCTAATTTCAAGTATCTTTTCCTTAGACCATGAGATTGTGCAACTCCGGATACCGTAGGAATGCTTTGGGTGTACCAAACGTCTGGCAACGAATCGGGTGGCTATAAAGGTTCATTACGGTATCTCCGAAAGTATCTGTTGGGTTGGCACGAATCGAGATAGGATTTGTCACTCCGGTTGACGGAGAGGTATCTCTGGGCCCACTCGGTAGGACATCATCATAATGTGCACAATGTGACCAAGGGGTTGATCACGGGATGCTGTGTTACGGAATGTGTAATGTGACTTGCCGTTATCGAGATTGAACAAGGTATCGGGATACCGACGATCGAATCTCGGGCATGTACAATACCGCTAGACAAAGGGAATTGAATACGGGATTGATTGAATCCTCGACATCGTGGTTCATCCGATGAGATCATCGTGGAACATGTGGGAGCCAACATGGGTATCCAGATCCCGGTGTTGGTTATTGACCGGAGAACATCTCGGTCATGTCTGCATGGTTTCCGAACCCGTAGGGTCTACACACTTAAGGTTCGGTGACGCTAGAGTTGTTATGGGAAATAGTATGTGGTTACCGAAGGTTGTTCGGAGTCCCGGATGTGATCCTGGACATCACGAGGAGTTCGGAATGGTCCCGGTGAAGATCGATATATTGGACGAAGGGTATTGGAGTCCGGAAGTGTTCCGGGGTACCAGGCTATGACCAAGCATGACCGAAAGGTGTTTGGGAGCCCCTAAGTGTTGGAGGGCCTCATGGGCCAAAGGGAAGGGCAAACCAGCCCACTAAGGGGTGGTGCGCCCTCCCAACCCTCTCACGTAACCAGGAGAGGTGGGGGCGCCTCCTAGGGCAGCCCCTTCCCGGCTTGGGGGCAAGTTTCCTAGGGGTGGGGCGCCCAAACCCATCTAGGGTTTCCCACGTGGCCGCCGCCCTCCCTAGGGAACCCTAGGGCGCCTCCTCCACCCCTTACCCCTATATATAGTGAGGGAGAGAGGGCAGCCGCACCTTCCCTGGCGCAGCCCTCCCTCCTCCAACACTTCCTCCTCCTCCGTAGTGCTTAGCGGCTCTGCCGAGAACCACGAGCTCCATCACCACCACGCCCGTCGTCTTTGTCGGAGTTTTCCTCAACTTCTCCTCTCCCTTGCTTTGGATCAAGAAGGAGGAGGCGTCCCCGGGCTGTCTGCGTGTGTTGAGCGCGGAGGTGCCATCCGTTCGGCGCTAGGATCATCGGTGATTTGGATCACGACGAGTACAACTCCATCAACCCCGTTCTCTTGAACGCTTCCGCTTGGCGATCTACAAGGGTATGTAGATGCACTCTCCTTCCCCTCGTTGCTGGTTTCTCCATAGATAGATCTTGGTGACACGTAGGAAAATTTTGAATTTCTGCTACGTTCCCCAACATTTAGGATGAACTATCATCTTCTATATCTAAATAGCTAGCCCCCACTAACTATATCTCTCAACATGCAAGCATGCCACATCATCGCACAACATGCACGAGAAAAGCCCCACACTCACTATCATATGTCTCGCAACATGCAAGCATGCCACTTCATCATGAAACCTGCATGAAAAAAGACCTATCTCAACATGCGAATTTCTATTCTATTATTGTATTTATATTTAATAAACATTTTACAACTATATAGTGGTCAAACATAATAAATTATATGTAGTTTCAGTTTTATCCTTTTATATATGTTTCATACAATGAATCACATTGAGATATGTTACAAAATATTCCCGCAACAACGTGCAAGGTATTTTTTATCTTTTATATCTAAATAGCTAGCCCCCACTAACTATTTTTCTCAACATGCAAGCATGCCACATCATCGCACAACATGCACGAGAAAAGCCCCACACTCACTATCATATGTCTCGCAACATCCAAGCATGCCACTTCATCATGAAACCTGCATGAAAAATGACCTATCTCAACATGCGAATTTCTATTGTATTATTATATTTATATTTAATAAACATTTTACAACTATATAGTAATCAAACATAATAAAGTATATGTAGTTTCAGCTTTATCCTTTTATATATGTTTCATACAATGAATCACATTGAGATATGTTACAAGATATTCCCGCAACAACGTGCGGGGTATCATCTAGTTTGTTTAACTAGCTGACGCTACATGTTCAGATTGTGTTTGGTAAGCTCACCACTAGTTAGAAGTGGTGAAAACACCTTATGCAGGTTGCAACCAAACACCATGTCATATGTGCGCCTAATGCAATGCGGGCAACCAAACGCCGGGTCAAAAATGATTCTCTCATGCAACTAGAGGCATGCACGTAACCAAACTATGTGCATCCGGGATTTTTTGGCATCCCCTCAAACCGACTCACTAGAGCCAGCCTCGCCGGGCCAGACTGAATTGGCAATGTAACCAAACACGCCTTAAATGTACATGTACACAGCTGCTACAAGTTCCCGGCCGCCACTCAGAAAAAAAAGGGAGGAAGAAAGTGCAGGTGGGTGCCGTGGCGTCTCAGTCGTCCCGCGGACGCGTCCCTCTCCGTCTGCCGGGCCGTCCGGCGGCGTGCTCCACCTCCACAGGATCAATGCCCTGGCTTTTGTCATGTGTGCTAAGCTACGACTACGAGACAAGTTCTAAGTGACGGGGTTCAACGGTGCAATGCAACGTGTGCAACTGACGACCACGCGGTAGCATTCTGGAAAGAAAAGGTGGATCTTTATATGGACGTGGAGTTTCTGCACCCGAGCTCATATGAACTCGGGTGAACAGTAAAATCGAAAAGAAATAAAAAAAATCAAAAAATTCCAAATATTTTTGGTAGAAACATTGACAAAAATTTTAAGTGCTTGCAAAAATTCGTCATGAAATCACATTTCTAGAAGGCGTGGCAAAAATAAAATCGGTACTCTGAAAATGCTACTTTCAAAAGCATTTTGGAGGCTGAATTTGTTTTTTTTGCCTCGCCTTACTGGAATGTTATTTCATGTTGAATTTTTTAAAGCACTTAGAACATTTGTAATTGTTTCTCTGAGAATTTTTTTGGAATTTTTGGAATTTTTTTTATTTTTTTTCGATTTTACTGTTCACCGAGCTCAAATGAGCTCGGGAGCAGAAAGGCACTTTCGTCTTTATATCACTTTTTGCAGTGGCCATCTTTTTGGATGCAAGGTTGAAATGTAATTTGGCCGAGTTGTTTTTCTTTTGAAATGGCTTAAATTTAACTGTGCGTAGAAGCAACGGTGAACACATACCCTTGAGAGTTGAGAATGTGATTTAGTGACTTTCTTTTTCGGAAAAGAAGGACGACTTCCGGTCTTTGCATTTGGACGATGCATGAAACCATTTTATTAATTATTTACAAAGACTTTACAAAGTAATACATCAGTAAAATCTGAAGGCACCACCTTGACAACGTTTGTTGCTACTCCTATTCAGTTGATGAAGGTGTGCCGAAAATCAGAGCCGGATACCAAACAAACCTCGCATCAAAGCCTAACATATAAACCCGGAGGCCCCCGCCAAGTCGCTTGTCGGTTCTGGGGCACACACTGGTCCGGCACACTCTCAGAGTCCGCCGCCACCGCCTTCTACCGATCCATCTTCAGAGCAGGTACTGACACATCGACCATGCCAGACCTGCTAGCGACACCACCACGATGTCAGACAACACCACCTTCCTACGCACATCCATTAAGACGCATCCGAAGCTGAGACTCTGCTCCACCATCCTGCCGAGACCCACTGTGAAAGTGCGTTATATCGACTAGAGGGGGAGGGGTGTGAATAGGCGATTTTTATGAATTCTTCACCGAGGAAGTTTCCGGTGAGGAAATTCCTTAGCGAAGAACTACTTGCAGCGGAATAAGTACTCAGAAGTAAGCATAACAGAATACAGGCATGGTCATCATGATGAAATGAAGACACACACAGAGTACAGAAAGCGTAAACACAGGATAACACAAGATGAAGACAAAGCGGTGAAGAAATTGAACTGAGGAAATTAAGAAAGTCTTGATCAAAGTCTTCAAACACAGATATGAACAAACACTCAACACAAAGAATGAGGAAATGAAAGAGTTGAGGAAATAGAACCGATAAGGTTGGTGAAGACAATGATTTGGTAGACCAGTTCCAACTCATCTGCCCTGGGTTATGCGTCTGGTTGGGCGGCCGAGTATTTAAACTCGAGGACACACAGTCCGGACACCCGATCGGCCGAAACGCAGCTCAGGACACCAAGTCCTCACCGTATTCTCCTTGAACTAAGGTCACACAGACCTCGTCCAATCACTGCATGGTAAGTCTTGAGCGACTTCCAAACCTTCACAGACTCGGTCACTCGGTGATCCACAATTCCTCTTGGATGCTCTAGACCATGACGCCTAACCGTCTGGAAAAAGCACAGTCTTCAAAGGTAACAAGCGTCGGATCCACGCAGGATCAATCTCTTTAGTGATGCTCAATCACTTTGGGTTTGTAGGGGTTTGGTTTTGGGTTTTTCCTGACTCGATGATTTTCGCTCAAAGTCCTCGGAGGATGGGTTGCTCTCAAATGACAAGTGTCAAGTTCTCTCAGAGCAGCAAGGCAGCTAGTGGTTGTAGGGGGCGGCTATTTATAGCCTAGGGAGCAGCCCGGCATGATAAGACATAAATGCCCTTCAATGATATGACCATTAGGTGGGTAGATATTTTGGGACAGGTCAGATAGCACAAAGAACGGGCCGGAAATTTGACTCTCAAATTCCTCGGGGCTATCATGTTCCTCATTTGTGTAGGCAATCCGCCGGCGAATTCCTAACTCCTCGGTCAGAACAAATTCCTCGTGACGGAAGAACTTCGTCTCATCCTTTGAATAAATTGACTGAATCAGTATGAGATTTCCAATGGCTTCACTCGAAGGGATTGGTAGGTGCAGGATTTTGAGTTGAGCATCACATGGAAATTTTTCCTTAGTATTTCCTCGACCCCCTTTAACAAAGACGGTGTTTCCTATGACTCAAGAAAGATAAAAGCGAAACTACGAAAACAAAAGTCTTCACGCTTCATGTTCCTCAAACGAATACCAAGTCTTCAAGGTCACACCAATTTCTTCACTTTCAAAGTCTTCGTAAAGTCTTGAGAATATCAAAGTCTTGATCGAAGAACTTCATTTTAGGGGTCGACTTTCTCTGTAAATATCAAACTCCTCATAGACTTATAGACCCATGTACACTCATAAACACATTAGTCCCTTAACCTATAAGTCTTCAATACACCAAAATCACGAAGGGGCACTAGATGCACTTACAATCTCCCCCTTTTGGTGATTGATGACAATATAGGTTAATTTTTCAACGAGGATAAACATATGAAGTGTAAATACTGATATTGAGGAATTTGATTGCGAGATATAGAAGAACTCCCCACGAAGATGTGCATCTTGAGGAATTTGCTTTTGAGGCAATGCACATTTGAAGAGTTGAATCATGGAGATCTCCCCTATATCTTGTAATTCATACGCATTTGACATATAGTACGAAGAATTTGAAATGCATGATGAAATCTGATGGTGATGTTATTCAAAGCATGCGTGTATTAACACATAACGAAGAATAAGCATGCAGAGGAACACATCAAAAGTATCAGAGCACCATCGGGTTTAAGATTACAACTCGATCCAATAAAAGTTTCAGAAGAACGAGAGTTGTAACTTAGCAAAAAAAACGCCCATATAATAGACCTGCTTGAAGACTAACTCAAATTTCTCCCCCTTTGTCATCAAATGACCAAAAGGATCGAAACTGAGGACTAACGCCCCTGAAGAATATCAAGTTGATGGAGGAGCGCCAGCGTTGTCGGGGTCGGTTGTCGTAGTAGGGCCTGCCGCAGTGTCGTCCAAGTCTTCATTTTCATCAGTGTCGCGCAATGAAGAATAGGAGCTGGCCACCAAGGAAGGAACCTTGACCTTCTTGAATTTCTTCGGTGGAGGTGCAAACCAGTCAAATTCTTCCTTGAGACCCATGTTCTTCAGTTCTTCTGCGCTGTAGAGATGAGATAGAACAACCCAGGTACGGTTGAAGGTTTCATGGAGGTAGTATTGGTTTTTTTTCACTGCATTGTGTGTTGAGGTCATGTTGTGAAGAATTGAACCAAACTGACGCTTGACCCATTTATGATTGCGATCGACTTTCTGATGAAGACTAAGGAGTAACTCACGATCAGTCATCACCCACAGGTCTTTGTGGCTTGAGGATTTTGCTTGGCGAGTTGTTGGTGGCGAGTCATGTGTGGCGAGTCATCATTGGTGGAGTAGGATGCAGCCTTGCGAAATTGACCATCCAATGGACGAATGCCTTCATCTATCTAGCAGTTGCCTTGCCTTTGTTATCAGCTGAGGAAAATGTCCATTTGAGGACTTCAATTGGAGGCAAGTAGTTGCAGTGGTTCAGAGTATCAGCCTTGTAATTGAGTGAAGACCTTGTCCTGATGAACCTCATAATCCATGGTGCATAAGGCTTCACTCAAAAGGTGACATAGAAATGTTTGCGAGTCCTCATGAAGAAATCATGGAAGTTGACGGGAGCGCCATCAATGATATTGAAAAGCATATTCTTCATGATGCCAACGACTTCTTCATCATTTGAGTCGTGGCCTTTGATAGGACTCATTGTCTTCGTCGAATGCGATAGACAGTCCGAGGCACATCTGATAATTCCTTGACGAGGAATTTGGTTCGAGGGCCTGCCTCGCTTCAAAAGCTTCATCGTAACTTGCATGTAGTGATTTGTAAGCTCAGGTTATTTGTAGATGCAACGAGCACCATCAAGGGAGGGATCGAGTGGGAGGGCACGAAGCAATTCAGATTCTTTGGTGCCTTGTAGTGAGTATTTTTCGACATCCAGCCCAGCACCCATGAGTTCACATCTTGAGTCTCCGGTGATGTGCAGCGTCGCATAGAATTGAAGAATGAGTTCTTCATTCCAATCACGAGATGTCGGTCTGAAATTCAGCAAACCAGCATCGTGAAGAACACTGAGGACTGGCTCGAAGCCTGCCAGAGATTCCATGTCCACGTGAGGAATATGTGCATGATCAAAGACTTTGTCTTTGTTGAAGAGGACAGAGGAATAGAAATTTGCTTGACTAGCAGTCCAGAAACGCCTCTTCCTTATGCGAGCAGAGTCATAAGGGTTGTAGTCAGTGAAGAACACATGCTCGCCGAAGAAATCTTCAGCCTTGAACTTTGGCTTCGTTGAGAATGGATTCTTTGGCTTTGGCAGAGGAGTGTCAGTGAGTTGCATCACAACCTCAGGAATCGCAATCTCAGGTTCTTCAGGCTGAGGATTTTCTAGTTCCTCTTCATATGCAGTCTGCGTGTTCAAAGGAGTAGCAGCAACAGTTTCTTCAGCACTAGTGGATGGAATTTCTTCATGCACGGACGAGGTGGGATGAGTTTCTTCATAGCCCATTTGAAATGTTGGTGCAGGGGACTGAGGAACTTGTTGTATTGGAGTGAAGAGTGGAGAATTTGGATCTTGGTTGTCCCAAAGTCATCATTCATCCTTTGGCGTTAATTGCTTCCAATGTCTACATCTTCTTCAATTTCTTCAACGCCTTGACCTCTTCACCTGTGAACCGAGGCATTGGCGAGAAATGATTGGTGTTGAAGGGAACACATCTACTTTAATTTCTTCATCAGTCTGCTCTGACGAAGCAGCAGAATGATTTTCTTCATCAGATCCGCTAGGGATCTCATATTCTTCACCAAAAGGAACAAGGTCCTTTGATGGAATGGAGGAAATCGGAACAACATCAATCGGATTTTCAAAAGAGCTTGTCATAGGCTTCATCTTCTTTGGAGCTGAAGATTACAAGCGATTGATGTTTTCCTTTTCTTCACCGCAGCTCGCTCTGCAACCTTGGTCTTCTTCACATCTGATGCAGATGGAAGGATAGGAGTTAGTGTAGGCGGGAGGAGCCGAGGAATCTGTTTGAATTTCCTCGGTATGGCCCAATCGATTGCCCTGACTTCTTCGATTTCTTCAGCGCACCACTAGTGGATGCCACAGCAATTTCTTTAGCGACCGGAATGGAGTCATCAGCCTGGAACTAGCATTGTCTTGTGAGCTGAAAATCATCAGTCTTTGGCATGTTCTTCAAGATGGGCGGCGGAGGCTCCGACTGAGGAACTTCTTGTTGCGTTGGAGCTGCAACATTTGTGAACTTCTTGGTCAGGTTTACAAATCTGACTTTGGCTCCTTGCCAATCAGCATAGTAGGCATCAAAGTCATCGCTGAGGGCTTTGATTTCAGACTGGATTTTGAGAAGATCATCATGTGTCATTCTGACAACATTTTTCCTTAGGAACTTCTCTTTCCTAAACCGAGCCTTCTTGATCTGCCTAGCCTTCTCAAATTTCCATTTCTCTTCAGAGATGAAATGGGTCAGCATGTGACTTTGGCCAGGAGTCAAATGAAAATCAGGCATAGGGGTGTCTGGATCCTTGTGCCAGAGATCAATGTACTCGAGGATCGCCCTTGGATCCAAAAGTAGTGGCACAGGTGTGCCTTTGGCTCTAGCGGCCCTTTCTTGTCTGTCTCTGATGATTTCTGCAAGTTCATCATCATCAGCTTCATCATCAGATGGCACTTGGAAGGCAACCTGTTTCTTCTTCGGACTTGGCGAGGACCTCGACCAGCCGTTGCCTTTTTCTTCAGTGAGTGGGGCCAGTTGAAGAATTTGGTGCAGGTGAGGAACTTCTTTGAGGCACCAGAGGCAATAGAGATGCCTGCAGTCCTTTGTACGTGGCGGATGCACAGTCTTGAGGACTTTGGAGGAGCTGTTGAGGACTTTGGAGGAGGAGCCGAGGATTTGGGAGGCAGGAGCAGCATGAGGAACTGGCCGTGAGGGCATTCTTGAGATTTTGGCCATGAGGGCAATGTTGGTGAAGCACTTGGCTTGTGCTTGGCTTCTTTGCCATTGATTTTCTGGGCTTGACAGGGCCTCGATGGCGGCAGCGATGTGAGTCTTCATTGAATTTCCTCACTGCTTCTTTGGCTTCTCTCGCCAACTTGGCTTGGCGCTTGGCCTATTCTTCAGGAAAATCCTCACCACGCTTGATGATGGTGGGGTCAGCTTCTTGGCCAGGTGCCAATGGAGCTCTTGGGCATGGAGGATTAAGAGCGAATTTCTTCATGTACTTTGGAGTAACATACCTGTACTCCCTCCATTCTCTTGCCCATCTCCTTTCAATCCTCTGTATGTGCACCTTGCGCTGATTTTTGTTCTCCTTTCCGAACTTGGCATCATCAGGTGTGCAATAGTCAGCATATATGTCCTCAGGTATTTCAAAAGCAGTCATGACCTCAGGCCTCTTTCCTCCTTTCTGGGGCTTCTTATCGTCAGCCATAGTCTTCAGATGAGGAATTTGAACAATCGAATTCTCTGAAGAAGTATGCAACTTTTCTTCGAGGAACGCTGCAAATGAGTTAAGTTGATGAGAACCTAGTGATTCAGCAGCGGACATGAGTACTGTAAGCGAGTATAGTTGCGAGGAATTTGGAGAGGTCATATGCGTTCTCGGAAGGTTTTCAAAAGAACAAGTTTGAGGAATTTGACGGAAGAGCCTTGAAGAATTTCACTAAGTGATCTTTGTCTTAGGTTCGAGTTGTATAGATCGAGGATCCACACAATTGAGGAATCTTGAAGAAAAATCGTTGCTTAGAGAAAGCGAATCAAGAGCATATTACGTTTGAGGTGTTCATATGTGTGAAGATTTGAAGAATAAACACCTTTGAAGATTTTCGTGAAGGCTTGAGAATCAAAGCGAGCAATAAAAGTAACTTTTAATTACCCAAAGCTGAAGAACACGACGGGAGAAGTGTAGGTTAGAAGTTAAATCGATTCAGATCTCCCACGCCCTAACTTGGCGGAGGAAGACAGCTAAAGCGGCAACGGCGTGAAGATTTCCGCGGTCGGCGCGAAAGTAATGACGGGCGACGAGGTCGAGGCAGTGAAGCTCTTCCTCACCGGCGACGATGGAGTAGCGGCGGCGCTAGGTTTTGAGAAGCTCGAGCGAGAGAGAGAGCGGTCGAGCGGAGTAAAGGAAGTGAGGAAGGGAAGAGGGGGGGGGGTATATATAGCCACGGTGAAAAACTGTTCGTCCGAAGATTTTGATGAACGTGCCCTGACCCTTCTCATTCGCTTGACATGTGTCACCCACGTACTGAAAAGTGGAAATTGTGTTAGATCGTGGGTGAATAGATAAGTCTATCGTAGGAAGCGGAACAGTTTGAGCGGCAAAGCCGAAAATTTGGATAAGATAAGTTAAAAGTTCCGTTCACAATTTCTTCAGCTGACAAGGACACAGTGAAGATTTTGAACGAGTGTCAAATAGAACACACATGAAGAATCTGTGAATAGATTGGGTTGAGTATAGCATAGAGGGGGAAGGGTCCGATCACATTCACTTAGCAGAAAAAGCAACTTGAAGAAATAGCCATAAGTGAATGTTGTAGAGGACATAAACCCATATATATATATATATATATATATATATATATATATATATATATATATATATATATATATATATATATATATATATAGGGATTGACTATTCGTCACCCTGGATGATGAATAGTTATTCTTCACCCTCTTTATTTTACCATCAATCCATTGTAATTTTACGTTCCATAAGTTTTGTCTTATTTCTGATGTAAAAAGAGACCGTAAGAAAATATATAATCATCGTAAAAAATAATTTATGTTATGTAAAATTACAAACGTAAAAACATAGTGTAAAATACACATAAACTGCATATTTTCTTGTTTTATGACCTATATTTTTATTTTCTTATGCCAAATTTTACGTAATGAATCAATAGGAATGTAACTATTTAAATTCCAAATGTAATTTAATTATGAAGTGATCGTAAGATTACCCCGGGTGAAGAATAACTTAGTCTGCACCCTGGGTGATGAATATCATCACTATAATATATAGCCAACGAAGAAATACAACGGAAACAGTGAAGATTTTGCAAAGTTGAAGAATTTGAAAAACTGAGGAGAAACTCAAATTGAACATTTTCAACTTTGGTGGTGGCGTGACCCACCGTATAAGAATGATGATTTTAGACACCGCGTACAATTGTCATAGGGTTCTGAGAATCAAATTCTTCATTAATTTCTTCACACTTAGAGTGTTATTCTTCATTGATTGAAGAAAAACATTTCTTCATGTGTTGCTCATCTAAGTCATCAATTTTGCATAAGTGTCAGGATGTGTGTCCTTTTCAAAGAACATTCGAAGATTCTAAGATATTTAGCTCACACCGCAACTTGCTAAATCTCTTCTCATCCAAGGGCTTTGTGAAGATATCGGCCAGCTGTTCTTGGTCTTCACATGCTCGATGGAGATGTCGCCCTTCAACACATGATCACGAAGAAAATGATGACGAATCTGAATGTGCTTTGTCTTTGAGTGCTGAACTGGGTTGTGAGCAATCTTGATGGCACTCTCATTGTCCACGATGAGAGGCACATTCTTCACGTTGATGCCGTAGTCCTTGAGAGTTTGCTTCATCCACAGCAATTGTGCACAGCAGGAACCAACAGCAATGTACTCAACTTCCGCAGTGGACAGTGATACGCAGTTCTGTTTCTTCAAGGACCAACAGACTAAAGATCGTCCGAGGAAATGACAAGTACCAGATGTTGACTTGCGGTCCACACGATCACCAAGATAGTCGTAGTCGGAATATCCAATGAGATCAAAAGTAGAGCCCTTGGGGTACCATAATCCTAGTGTTGGTGTGTGAGCTAGATATCGAAGAATATGCTTCACACCCTTCGGTGTAGCTTGAAATCGGGCACACATGCAAACACTAAGCATTATATCTGGCCTAGATGCACATAAGTATAATAAAGAACCAATCATGGAGCGGTATACCTTGTGATCGAAGTCAATACCATTTTCATCAATGCATGGATGGCCATTTGTGGGCATAGGAATTTTGACGCCTTTGCAATCTTGCATGCTGAATTTCCTCAGAACATCCTTGAGGTATTTCTCCTGAGATATGAATATGCCATTGTCTTTGTTGTGAATTTGAAGACCTAAGAAGAATTTCAACTCTCTCATCATAGACATTTGATATTTTCACTCATCATATAGGCAAATTCATCACTATAATGTTGGTCAGTACAGCCAAAGATAATATCATCAACGTATATTTGGCACACAAACAGTTCACCATCATAAGATTTAGTAAAGAGAGTAGGGTCGAAAGTGAACCGGGTGTGAAGCCATTCTTCACGAAGTATTCCTTCAAAGTATCATACCACGCCTTGAGGGGCCTGCTTGAGGCCATAGAGGGTCTTGTTGAGTCTCAAGACTTTGTCGGGATTCTTTGGATCTTCAAAACACAGGGGTTGAGCAACATATACTTCTTCCTCAAGCTTACCATTGAGGAATGCACTTTTCACATCCATTTGATATAAAATGATATTATGATGGTTATCATAAGCAAGCAATATCTGAATAGCCTCAAGTCTAGCAACAGTGCAAAAGTTTCATCGAAATCAATTCCTTCAACCTGTGTGTAGCCTTGAGCTACAAGTCGTGCCTTATTCCTCACCACAAGACCATTTTCATCTTGTTTGTTGCGGTAGATCCACTTTGTGCCAATGATATTATGCTTACGCTAATTCCCAAACGTTGTTGAACTGATGTAATTCTTCTTGCATAGCCTGAATCCACTCAGGCTCCAGAAATGCTTCATCTACCTTAGTGGGCTATGTGATAGAGACAAAAGCATAGTGCCCACAAAAGTTAGATAAATGTGAAGCTTTTGAGCGTGTGAGAGGACCTGATGCTTCAGTGTCACCAATGATCTTGTCAACTTGCACTTCTTTTACAACGCGAGGATGAGCTGGTTGTCATCGAGGAATTTGATCAGCATTTTCTTCAGCACCATTTTCTTGACATTATCTTGAGTGCATCATTTCGGCGTTCTTCGTTCGGAATGAATTCTTCAGCAGATTCTTGATGGGAATTACATCCTCGGCCGCCTTGAACTTGATAGATTCCTCGGTGCTGGTTCATCTATCCACAGAAGGTAGGTGCTCTCTTTGCGAGCCATTAGTTTCATCGAACCGCAC
Organism: Aegilops bicornis; assembly: GCA_021605145.1. NCBI lineage: Eukaryota > Viridiplantae > Streptophyta > Magnoliopsida > Poales > Poaceae > Aegilops > Aegilops bicornis. The sequence goes on along the minus strand of CM038674.1, from coordinate 130,717,664 downwards.
ATCTACATTTTCAACAATCTTGTAAAGAACATTGTTGAAGACTCAGTAGGTGTCTTGAGTCCTTTCCGTAACCAAGCATAAAACCTTCATGTACTTTCGGTGCAAATTTAGCATTGTGATGAGGATCTCTAATCCAACATTTAGCACCGAAGACTTTGAAATAACTCACATTGGGTTTCTTGTCAGTGAGGAGTTCATAGGCAGTCTTCTTGAAGAATTTGTGAAGATATACTCTGTTGATGTTGTGGCACGCGGTATCAATTGCATCAATCCAAAAATGATGAGGCGTTTTGTATTCATCAAGCATAGTGCGAGCCATCTCAACAAGAGTTCTATTCTTGCGCTCCACGACGCCATTTTGCTGAGGAGTATAAGGAGCATATAACTCATGAGTAATACCAAGTTCATCAAGATAGTTATCAAGACCGGAATTCTTGAATTCAGTTCCATTGTCACTCCTGATGTGCTTGATCTTCACACCAAAGTTGGTTGAAGCCCTCGAGGAAAATCGTTTGAAGACTTCCTGCACTTCATGTTTGTAAGTAACAATGTGTACCCATGTATAACGAGAGTAATCATCAACAATAACAAAGCCATATAGAGATGCATCATTAGTGACTGCTGAGTAATGATTAGGACCAAAGAGGTCCATGTGAAGCAATTCGAATGGACGAGTAGTGGTCATGATAGTCTTCACTGGATGCTTGGCCTTGGTCATTTCACCAGCTTCACGGGCTCCACACAAGTGATCCTTGAGGAATTTGACATTCTCAATGCCAATGACATGCTTCTTCTTCGCAAGCGTGTGCAAATTCCTCATGCCTGCGTGACCAAGTCGTCGATGTCATAGCCAGCCTTCTGAAGCTTTTGCAAGTAGACACACGGCTGGTTGTGGTCCTGTAGAGAAATCAACAATATACAAGTCTCCTCTCCTAAAGCCTTCGAAGACTTTGGAATTGTCAGCTTCCATAATCACAACACAATGATACTTGCCAAAGACAACAACCATATCAAGATCACAAAGCATTGAGACTGGCATAAGGTTGTATCCTAAGGACTCAACAAGCATGACTTTGTCCATGTGTATGTCCTTAGAGATCACAACCTTACCTAGACCCAATACCTGACTTTTGCCTTTGTCAGCAAATATGATATGCTTCAGATGTGACGGTGATAAGGGAGCATCCATCAATAGGTTCTTGTCACCAGTCATGTGATTTGTACATCCACTATTGAGGACCCACTCATTGGCTTTGGGTTGATCATCCTGCAGATGAATTAGTGCAACTTACGATCTCATATACTTCATCAGTGAAGAATATGATATCAATTTCATCAGATGAATTTCATCAAGCAGTAAAACAGATATAGCGATATGAGGACGTGTGAAATGAAAGTTCATTTCTTCAAGATTAACTGCGTCCTTTCGAGCATTTTTGTCGTGCCCCAAGAAATTCTTGAGATGTTAAAGCACATCCGGAGACCTGACCCTACGAAGAGATTAGTTCTTTTCTTCACCACCCACATCTGAAGGGGTGGCAAAGAGTTCATCACTCTCTGAGCTCCGTATGAGAATGGTGGCATAGAGGCCAATCCATTTCGTTTCACATAAGAGGGGTTAGGGTAAGCATATGAATAAGCGGAGAAATTCTTGAGGACTTATGAACATAATGATTTGAAGAATAATGCACATATTCATAGCCCTTAGCTCTACCTGCGAAAGCGAGTTGTTAGCACAATGATAATCATATGAGGACTTTGATCCTTTTGAGGAATTTGATCCACGTGAGGACTTTGGTCCGTACGAGGACTTGGATCCATATGAAGAATTTGGTCCATATGAAGAGTTTGATCTGGGGTTCCTATTCTTCAAGGTGCTGTCATGAGGACATTCACCTAAAGACTTTCAAGGCATTTCTTGGGAACCCAGATTTTCTTCATAGGAGAACCGTTCCCGCAGTTAGTGCCAACATATCTAGCAAATACTTCACCATTCTGATTTTTGAAGAGTTTATAGTTGGAGTCAAATGACTCATCAGAAGAATGAGGAGATTCACATGTAAAGCCAGATAAGTTAGATGGATCAACTGGAGGTCCCTTTGCAGCAACCCATGAGGTTTTGGGGTCTTGCTCGGGCTTCCAATATGTTCCAAAGCACATTGAGTTTCCTCTCAAAGGCAATACCCTCTTTCCTAGGGCTCCTCTGTTGAGGATCTGCTTTTTAAGCACATCACAAAGAGTCTGATGCCCTTTGAGGCTTTTGTACATGCCTGTCATGTACAATTCTTTCAGCCCTGCATCGTCAGTGATACTAGCAATGTCCTCAGATGAGGAATTAGTAATGGCAGAGCGAGCTGAAGAATTTGTAACAGTTGAAGCATTTGAACATTCAGGTGAAGAATTAGCAGATTCATGTTCAATGCACTTTAAGCATGGAGGAACAAATTCTTCCTGAGAAGCGCTGATTTGTTGAGCTAGTAATGAATCACGCTCCTTCTGAAGATCTTCATAACTCACTCTAAGCTTCTCAGGATCTTGCTTTCTTTGAAGAAATTCATAAGGAAGCTTCTCATGATCAGATAAGAGAGTGTTATGATGACCTTGAAGGCTGTCAAACCTAGACTGAAGTCTCTGAAGATTTTCAGTCAGGGCTTTAGTGCGATCCATTTCTTCACCCAACATATCATCGCTTTTATCTAGCATGTTTTGAACCTTTTCAAAATCCCTTTGTTGTTTTACAACAATCTTAGCAAGTTTAGAGTAGCTGGGCTTGAGATCTTCATCAGATTCATTTTCACTAGATTCAGAGTAGGTATATTTGAGTACCTTGGCACCCTTTGCCATGAAGCAATAGGTGGGAGCGTAGTCATCACTATCTTCATCAGCTTTGTTGGTGAGGTCAGTTTCTTCAGAGTTGAAGATGGACTTGCTGACGAATGCAGTAGCGAGAGCCAGACTCGCCACACCAGACTCGGACTCCTCTGATGCCTCCTCTTCCTCATGTTTCTCAGATTCAGCTTCAGAGTCCATTTTCTTGCCAATGAATGCCCGAGCCTTCTTGGAGCTGCTCTTCTTGTGAGATGAATACTTTGAGGATTTTGATGATGAAGATTTTGACGATTTCTTCTTCTTTTTAGCGTCATCAGAACTGTAATCCTTGTATTTCTTCTTCTTTAATTCCTTTTCCCACTGAGGACAATCTTGAATATAGTGACCAGGTTTCTTGCATTTGTGGCATAGCCTTCTCTTGTAGTCACCGGATGAGGAATCACTTGCTCCTTGAGGATTTTCCAAAGTGACCACGTCTTGAGAACTTCTCGAACTTCTTCACGGCGATTGCTAGCTCCTGGCTCAATTCTTCAGATCACCAAAGGCTACTACCGAGTCTTCACATTCAGATTCGAACACGGCCTTGGCCTTGAGGCACGTGATTTTCCATAGCTAGAACCATAGAGATCTCTATTTTCAGCAAGCTGGAACTCATGAGTATTTAGCCTCTCGAGGATATCAGCTGGATCAAGTGACTTGTAGTCAGCACGTTCTTGTATCATCAGTGCAAGAGTATCAAATGAGGAATCAAGCGATCTCAATAATTTCTTCACCACCTCATGGTCAGTGATGTCAGTAGCACCAAGCGCTTGAAGCTCATTTGAGATGTCAGTGAGGCGATCGAAGGTTTGTTGAACATTTTCATTGTTGAGTCTTTTGAAGCGGTTGAAGAGATTGCGAAGAACATCAACTCGAGAGTCACGCTGAGTTGAGACTCCTTCATTTACTTTGGACAACCTGTCCCAGATGAGCTTAGCAGTTTCCAAAGCACTCACTCTTCCATACTGTCCTTTGCTCAGATGGCCACATATGATATTCTTCGCTTGAGAATCGAGTTGCTTGAATCTCTTCACATCGGTAGCGTTCAGTTAGGGTGAGACGGAGGAACACCATTTTCCACAACATACCAGAGATCGTTGTCAATTGCCTCAAGATGCATTCGCATCTTGTTCTTCCAGTAGGGGTAGTCCGTTCCATCAAAGGTAGGACACCCAGCCGAGACCTTGATCATACCTGCGGTCAACATAACTAAAACTCCAGGTGGTTAAACCAAAATCACACAGAACAAGGGAGTACCTTGCTCTGATACCAATTGAAAGTGCGTTATATCGACTAGAAGGGGGGTGAATAGGCATTTTTTATGAAATCTTCACTAAGGAACTTGCGGGTGAGGAAATTCCTTAGCGAAGAATTACTTGCAGCGGAATAAGTACTCAAAAGTAAACACAACAGAACACAAGCATATGACCGTTAGGTGGGTAGATATTTTGGGACAGCTGGCGCATAGCACAGCAACGGTCGGAAATTTGACTCTCAAATTCCTCAGGGCTATCATGTTCCTCACTGTGTAGGCAATCCGCCTTTGGCGAATTCCTAACTGCTCGGTCGGAACAAATTCCTCGTGACGGAAAGAACTTCGTATCATCCTTTGAAGAAATTGATGAATCTGTATGAGATTTCAATGGCTTCACTCGAAGGGATTGGTAGGTGCAGGATTTTGAGTTGAGCATCACATGGAAATTTTTCCTTAGTATTTCCTCGACCCCCTTTAACAAGACGGTGTTTCCTATGACTCAAAAAGAGAAAAGAAAACTACGAAAACAAAAGTCTTCACGCTTCATGTTCCTCAAATGAATACCAAGTCTTCAAGGTCACACCAATTTCTTCACTTTCAAAGTCTTGAATATCAAAGTCTTCATCGAAGAACTTCATTTTAGGGATCGACTTTCTCTGTAAATATCAAACTCCTCATAGACTTATAGACCTGTGTACACTCATAAACACATTAGTCCCTTAACCTATAAGTCTTCAATACACCAAAATCACTAAGGGGTATTAGATGCACTTACACACCGTCGACGATACGGTTGATGCCTCGCTGCTCCACCTACATGCCATCTCACATCGACTACGAACTACCAGCAACTCCACCACCATGAGCAGTCCCCAACTGACGCCTTTAGAAAGGAACACGACACCAAGGGGGTCATCGTCGCCCAAATAGAGGAACAGAGGCTTTCGCCTGCGCTCATGGCAGAGGTGGGAGGAGCGGGATCCACACCGAAGCCTCGAGGAAGGGAATCGGCACCGAGGGGCGTCGACTTTGGTTTGGCCGCCATGCCGGCCTGGACCCTGGAGTTTCCCCCGGATCCATGCCCACCGCCAGATCCGTCGCCGCAACACCCGTAAACGTCGGCCGAAGTCACCAGGTACCGAAGCCAGCACGAACCGGAGCAGATCGAGTCGGAGACGACACTTCCCATGGATTTTTGGCCAGCTAGCGAGGAGCCGCCGTAGCGCCGCCGCCTCCACGCGGCCCACGCAGCCATAAGTGGCCGCCCATCTGCACCCGCCGGTGCCGCCCACCAGACAGGCCGCCCTGTGCGCCACCGATAGAGGCCGCCGTCCCGAGATCTGATCTGCCAACCGTCGCCGTCGCGCCATGAGAGCCAGAGCCATGCACCGCACGGGCTCCCCGCGCAGCCCCGACGCAAGCTCGCCATGGCGACCATGCGCCTCCACGGCGGACGCCCCGCAACGCCCGAGGCCTGTTGACCGGCTCCGGCTGGGCCGGCGGCACCACACAGGGATGGACAGGCAGGGTCCGACCCACATCCACACAGAGTGGGGTGGGCTCGCCTCTCCTCCGATCTGTGTGTGTGGTGGTATTATTGTTTTTTCTGTTTTCGGCCACAAGAAAAGATGCATGTATGCCCGGACCGGCCGACCGAGAGCATGAATGTGGGTTGTACCAGCGTCACGGGTTCCTCTACGACAGAGCGTGCCAACACGCGTGAGTTTGTGTATACGAATACAAAGAAAACGAAGCTCCTGCTAAAAGTGTGAAATTACCGAATGGCAGAAGATGAACTCTTCCTTTCCAAGGCGCGAATTGTTTTTTTGCGCAAACCCCTCCATTTTGGTTTCCTTAAAATGACAGTTCCCTTTTTAACACGACGACATCATAGTTACATAAATAGTTTGCAGCCAGCATACCATATTTGGCTACCTCATAGATTGGCAACATTTTTAGACAACCAAGGCAAAAGGTTAGCCCATGAAAATCAATAGAGTTTGACCTGGCCTACATATGAAACGACATCTTAATACTCGAGAAATCATGCGAACCAACCCGTGGTTGGATGGTTATAGTGACTGTGGTATCTGCAGTCCACCAGGGTTCAAATCCTGGTGCTCGCATTTATTACTGGATTTATTTCAGGATTACTGGCGATGCACATTCAGTGGGAGGAGAGGTTTCCGTCGACAATGAGGTGTCTACAATGACTTTGTAAATTTCAATATGATATGCCGGCTCAGTCTTTCGGAGGTGCTCACAAAGGTAGGGTGTGCGTGTGTGCGTTCATAGGGATGAGTGTATGCGCGTGTATATGAGCGTTTGCGTCTGTACTGTGTTAAAAAAATACTCAAGAAATCATTTGTGTGCAAAACAAGTCAACATCTCCTGAGTTCACAGTCGCGTGATGGTGATGTGAGAAATGGGGTCCCCGCCATGGGGATTCCATCTAAATTCCAGGTTGGTTATGATTTTCAAAATCCTGCGACAACTTGATGAGAAAACAAGATCTGGAAGGCGGTGGTGGTGTTGTGGAGAAGATGTTCTTTCTGTCTTTATGGCTCGTTTTCAAATGAATTCTTTAAGATTTTTGGAGGGTTAAAATTCTCGGGAGTTTTTTCTGCTGTGGTTGTTTGATTTTGAGGATAAAATCTTATAGGAAGGTTTTCCTAAGGAATTATGTGTATTACATTTGATAGAAAATCTAGCATCCATTCCAACCTCGTTTTACAAATTCTTTGTTTTTTTTTGCTGTGGCATCAAATGCTATATTTGATATTCACACTTCAGTGCTTGTAGTCGTCGATAGATGGTGTATGGTTTTTGCATATAATTTTTATTATTTCTGATGCTCGTTGTACTGCCATTATGATTCAATATGAATAGATCGAAAGTTATTTACAAAAACAAATAAAAAATAAAAAAAAAGCAAGTGAGCAGCCTACTACAATTTTCCAATTCCTCCAAGTCTTAGTTTTTTTTTTCAGTTTTGGCAGTCAGCTAAAAAAAACCTTAGGTGTTTCATTCATCAACGAAGATGTAATTTATTGAGAAACATAACATTTGTTAATTCCTTTTCGCTTTGGTGACGGCGTGTACTTCCGTGTCTCTTCCTGTTAGGACAAACGCTAATGTCCATCTGCAGCAAATAAATGGAAAATAATTGGAGGCTGCGGGTGGTTTAACACCATAACATGCTGAATATATGGGGCACTGGCAAGAGGGCTCATGATCGGGGACCCGGCATCCCGTCATCTGGTTTGGCGCCTTGCTCCCAATCATTTTCGACTCAAAAGCGGCTTCGAATTTACCCTCGTTCACGGTTAATTTGCGGTGGAGTGGCATTTCTGTTTTTTTTAAGATTGTAGTAATCATTTATAAAATTTCTCACTTATTGACCAGAAATGATCCTATTACATGAAATGCCTTGACCTGGTTAGATTTAAAGGATAAATAAAAAACACTCTTGATAGAGAGAGCACCGGGCAGGCACGCACGGCCGTTGCTTCGCCTCCGAGTCACACTCGCTTCTGTCCGTACGTACATAAAATTTTGCAGCGGTTGGAGAGTGGATATACGTACGGAGAGAGACACATGCATATGTACGCAAACACAAGGGGCGTGTTTGGTTACAGTAGTGAACAGTAGATGCATTGAATACACATCTTAACCCAGGGTCAGTTCTTTTCACCCAGGATTCTACAGAATCAAGATTCTGGAAAATTCTCTTAGAATCTGCTTCTCTTAGAATCTGTGGTCGAGTTCTTTTCTGAGATTGTAGTTTAAGATTCTGAAAAGAGTTGTGTGCTGAAATGTCTGTACTATCCTTGGAGAAATTGTTTGAAAAATCTGGCATCATTCATCCATCTAACAAATTAAAAAACCAATCCATTCATCCATCTATCCAACGGACACATCGATTCATCCATCTATGCAACAAAGTATTTGCACCTATCCAATTTATATAGCTAAAAAAGAAGAACAGAGATGCAGCGGGGGTGCGGCGGTGGCCGGTGCAGAGGGGCGCGGCGGTGGCTGCCTGTTGTCCCCGCTGCGGCAGAGGGCAGAGGGCCGCGGAGGACGGCTGGGCTGCAGCGGGAATGGGTACCGGTGGCAGCGAGGACCAATCCAGCGGCGGCGAGTACTGGGACGGCGGCGGCGAGGTCAAGGTTGCCGAGGCGGGCCGGGCGCGGCCGAACCCTAGCTGGCCCCGCCGAGGTAAGCGGGGAGGTAAGCAATGCGAACAGGCATCGACAGGGGCTCGTTCTCTGTGTATCGACCGTGGCTGGCTCGATGGCAGTTTGGCCCTAATAACCAGCTGCAATAGGGGTACTTTATTAAGTCCAAACGTTTTCTTTGGTGGGACTTGCCAGAATCCTGAGATAGGATTGCACTAGGATTCTGGAGAATCCGGTTGAGATTTTGGAAGTTCAATCGAGTTCTTTTCGCTGGGGATTTTCGGGACCAAGATTCTCCATAATCTGCTCAAAAGAACAGGGCCCCAGTCTGGCTCTGGAAAAACAGTCTCATATGTGACATCTGCAAATTGTTTGGTTGCCTGCATATGGACTTCCTGCATTAGGGGATCAACTTTGGCAAGTTGTTTGGTTGCCTGCATTGTCTCGGCGCATGCAACTACACACTGTTTGGTTGCCCGCATAGGGTACGATTAAGAGCTAGCACTTGCACTTAGCACATAGGGTTAAGAGATAACAGAGGAAGGGGAGAAGAAATGCAGTGTGTGCCGGACCATGGCGACTGCGGTGGATAGTGGCAGTGGCATCGTGTCCGACATGACAAGCATGGAGTTGTGGACGCGCGACACCGTTGGTGAACTAGTTGCGGTGCTCGCGCAAAGACAGTCGACAGAGGAGGAGAATGCAGTGCTCGCGCCATGGCATCATCAGTGCAGTGGACGAGAGAGGAGGCCGAGATGATCGACGCCGAAAATGACTCCAGTGTAGTAGGGCGAGAGAGAGGAGGCCAAGATGATCGACCCCGTCGGCGGCGCGGCGAACTGCAGTGTGCACGGAGGCAGAGAGCACACAAGAAAGCAGTGTGCGCGCCATTGCAGCGTCAGTGTGAGGAGGACGACAGAGAGTAGGCCGAGATGAGCGACACCGGAAAAGACTCTAGTGTAGTAGGACATGGGCAAGGAGATCATGAGGAAGGGCTTCGGCGTCGAGAGGGACGAATAGGAGAGCTCTGAGCAGAGGACAGAGGAGCTCGGCATGGCGGCGTCAGTGCAGTAGACTGCTGTTCAAAGAGGGATGAAGGTACGATCGTCGAAACCAAAAACTTACGACACGAATGTTGTGAGGAACTGTGAGATTAGGCTGTTGGTCAAAGGAAATTTTAAATGATCGATCGTGCGCGACGAATCCGACAAAATTCGTACAGAATAGCTCCAAATGGGAACGCGAGATTAAGAACTTACGGCTGACAAAACTACGAACCGAACGCCTGAATGGAACCGTAGCATCGAGGTGCATCTTTTTCGTGTAGAGCTTACCTCGGCCGTCGCAAAAAATGGCCCTGGGGGCGAGTCGGTCCCCAGCCGTCGGCCCCCAGGCGCGTATTTAAAAAAAAAAACCGTTCGGCGAAGTTATGATAAAAACTAGTTAGATTTCGGCCAACCATGACAAGTTTCGGCGAAATTCGTCCAAACATTACATTAACCTAATCTAAAAAAAAAGGAAAGGGGCTGAAGTCGTCGCCGCCATCGTCGTCGTCGGCCTTCTCCTCCTTGACGCGGGTGTCCCTGCTGGACCCTCGCCGGTGTCGCCTTGGCGAACAGCGGCGGCGTCGTCGTCGTCGTCGTTGTCGCATAAGACGACGACCCGCCTTCCTCGCGGCAGCGTCGGCGCTCCTCGGCGGCGTGAAAGCGGCGCTGCTGGCGCCTCCTTCTCCTTCTCCCCGCCTTCTCCAACGCAATGGAGTCTGGCGCGCCCATTCGAGGGTCAGCGTCGTCGTCGAACTCCGCCTTCACTGGCGCCCGGCCCAGCTCCGTCTTCACGGCGCCAGCCCGGCTCCGTCTTTGGCTTGACGAAGCGCGGAGGAGCCGACGAGGACGAGGCGCGCCGGCCGCCCTCGTTGATGACGATGCCGGCGCTGCGAGTGCGCCGGCCGAGCGGCGTCTCCGCCGCGGGCTCGGCCTTGACGCCGAGCAGCGCCGGAGAGCCGGAGGAATGGGAAGAAGAGCGTGATGAGGAGGAAGAAGAGGAAGCGCCGAACCTCCTTGGCGCCCATGGCCCGACGCGTCGGTGCTGCGCCGGGGCGGCCACCCTCGCCGTGGGGTACGCATGACGGCGGTCGTTACCGCCCTCGAGGTGCGTGAGCACACCCTCGAGTGTGCGGCCGGGACGCCCACCGCAGGTGGCGCCACCGCTGTTCTGCCGCCGACCACCGGCCGCGCCATTGGTGGGACGCCAAGCGCTGCTCTGGCCGCTGGAAATCGCCGCCCAGGCCGCGTGGTTGTCGGCGGCGATCGGGAGGGAGCGCATGCGTCGGTGAGGGACGCAGACGATCTCGACCTCCTCGGCGAAGTACCTCGGCCGCCGCGGCGTCGAACAGCGGGGAATGGGCACTCCCGGCTGAGCCTCCACCCGTTGGCCCAACGCGCATGTCCGTGGCGCCGGATGTTCGCGAATAGGAGCAGGACTCTGATGGAAGCGAATGACGGCAACCGTTAGCCGCCGCCTCGTCTCCGAGAAGCGTTACGCCATGGCGGCAGTGGGGCTGGGCGGGGCGGGCGGGCTCGGGAGAGGTAGAGGAGGGCTGGCGGTGGCGCTCGGGAGAGGCGAGGAGAGGAGGGGCTGGGCGGTGGCGCCGGGAGAGGCAGGAGAGGAGGGCTGGGCCAGGCGGCGGGGCTGGTGTAGGCATAGGCGTGGAGGCCGCGGCTTTATAGCCGGGCAGCGCCTGTGTACGCTATGCGAGGAGGGAGGCGTCGGCGCGCCGTCCCGTGAAGCGCCGCCCGTGATGAGGAATCAATGGCAAGGCTGACCGGCGGCAGCCTTGCCATTGATTCCCCGCAGGAACCGAGGCCATTGGGGGAAGACGAGGCGCCGAGTCGCTAACGCGGCTGACCCGCGTCTTCTTCGCGCCAAAACAGCTCGCCCCGGCGCCCCCGGGCGCCCCCTACGCGCCAGGTTTGGGCTGGGTCTGCCGGCGCTGTTTTCGGCCCAAGCCGGCGAAAATCAGGCTGAGGCGTGAATCCGTTTTTTGCTGCCGGCGCTAAAAATCGCGCAGGAAATCGCTTTCTGGGCGCTGGAGATGCCCTAACGTCTGCTTCCTCTGTTTTTCTGTGGCAATTGGCAAGGTCGATTCAACGCCACGTGCACCTGCAACTTGCATTTGCATTTACATTCGCATATTCTCCTACTATTTGTCCCATCTGGCCATCTCGATCGTGGATGTACTCGAGGTGCATGTACGTCGAACGTCGGTCGGTAGCACGTGCCGATCGAGCCAACGTGCGTAACGAAATGTCTCAGGCTGCTTCCTCCACCAACGGGCCGGCAACGATATGTGCATGTGCATATGCACACAAGCGCTGGTACAAGTTCCCGGCCGCCACTCATGAAAAAGGGAAGGAAGCAAGTGCAGGTGGGTGCCGTAGCGTCGCCGTCGGTGTCCGCCGCGTCTCCTTCGTCCCGCCGATGGGTCCCTCCCCGTCCGCCGGGCCGGCCGGCGGCGTGCTCCACACCCACAGGATCAATACCCTGGCTTTTGTCATGTGTGCCAAGCTACGAGACAAGTTCAAATGACGGGGTTTGACGGTGCAATGCACCATATGCCACCGACGAGCGCGCGGTAGCATTCTCGAAAGAACAAATGACATTTTTAGATCACATTTTGTAGGGGGTATTTGTTTGGATGCAGGGTTGCAATGTAATTTGGCCGAGTTTTTTTTTTTCTTCCGAAATGGCTTAAATTTAGCCATACATAGAACGCATACGCTTCCGTGGCTGGGAAGTGAACGACTTTTTTTTTTGAGGGGTGGGAAGCGAACGACTTGGTAGGTAGGCTGGCTGGTTTGGTGGCAGGTGGTCGGTACACGCACGCAGCTTGACTATGGGCAAAGCAGTTCGTTGAGTCGCAGGCACAAGCATGCTCCATGTACGTAGTACATCCGCTGTACTAGTACTGTTGTTCGCATGGCAGGTCGCTGTTTGGCGCGGCCGTCTCGCCGAAACAGTAGCAGAGGTTTGGAACCGCCTGTGTAGATATCTCCCTACGTATCTCGACAGTCCAACAGCTGCAAGATATATGTTGGGTGGTACTAGCACAGGTTTTCCTGATGGGATGACTTCACTTGATTGCCCCGCTGAAAGGATCGCGAAGGCAACAAAAGATGTCACATCCTCTGCAATCTTACGGAAACTAGCAGAACGCCCATCCGTTTCTACGGGCTATCCATAATATATGTAACATCTGGGTTCAACATAAAAACCCCATCCAATGACGCACCTTCCTTTTTTTTGTCAGAAACTCTCATTCCTGACCGGTTTCCTGCCGTAGTGGGACATTTCTCGTTTCTTTTTTCTTGCTAGAGCCACCTCCTTTGAAAGCAGATGACATCCACCTCATCTTCGCCGTGCATTGCAATAAGAATGCAAATTTTCATGTTTACAATATAATACAGTGGGTTAAACTAACCCATACTATTGACACAAAACAATAAATAACTACAGAGATCATTCTCAAAGTTCCATTCAACTTTGCAAATACAAATTGACATTGGAGGAGAGTCACAACATGAACGTATTTCTAGTCACCAATAAGCTCCACTTTCATCCCACATATGCTAGATGGGATAATTGTCGTTCTTCTCTTCCTCGTCTTTCCCTATATCTTCTAGTCCTCGCCTCTTCGCCAACCCGTTTCATTGGCGCCAAACAACACCACGTCAACATTAGTGTGTTCGTCATCGACGCCTCATCTTCTTCCTTCTCATTCCTCGCCAACTTTACTTCTTGTTCCTACTCATTTCCTAGAATACTTTTTCTTTCTTTCTTTCTTTTACTCTTATTATTTGTAACACATTTTCTTTTTCCAACACTCTGCACACTTGGTGGCTTTAGTTCTGTTTCCTTCTTGTTCTTGGAACACTCTTCGTTTTTATTATAGCATGAACCACCTGGCCAATGTTGTGTGGTGTTGTCCTCAACTGCGAACAACCGTCAGCGCGTGGACATCCTGCTGAGCATAGACTTCATCCATCTTGGTGAACGCTAGGTCGCCCATTTCGCGAGCGTATGGTGGCCGTTGTGCATGTTGGCAAGCGGTGCTCGGTGCTTGGCCATGTAGCTGAGAGCCCGTTGATCGTTCTTGCCCACGAGCGCTTTCAAAATCATTCGCCACAATCAACTGCTTGCTTAATTAAGTAAGTACACAAAAAATTATCGACCTATCTAATTCTCTGCATGCAAAATTAACTGCCAACTAAATCAATTAATTATCTCACTAATTGGGAAAAATCCCTACTTCTAATTATCTATAGGCATAAAGAATTGTCTAACAAATAAATTAATTGCATTAATGACTCGATTTTTAAACTGATTATGTGCGAAAAAATTCCAATTCAAATGGACCTAATTAATTGCATACGTAATTAACTGTTTAACTGATTAATTGCATCAATGGTTTGATTTCCAAATTGACTCAATGCTCGATTTCTAAATTATTTTTGCATGAATGGCCTCTAGAAACGACTATGACGACGACTACCGAGTAATGTAGGACACATTCCCTTAACAGTTTTTTTGACATTTAAATGGAGACAATTGATTTGAGAATGTAGCCGCCTGGCTCATTATTCGACTGACAAGAAACATAATATGACCGCGTCCACATGGCGGTCTGACGACCCGCCTCCCGCCACGGTCGTCCTCGATGCCCTGATACACACACTGGCATTCTCGAGCATCGCTACAGGGTTAGGCCCGGCCACGACATCTTCCAAGGTGTCATGCATGATGTCCCTCCGCAGGAGCGCGGATGCGTAAGCCCATAGGAAACCTGTGATTGTCAATTAATAGGAGAGATAATGATAATAATAAATGACATAGCGCGGGGATTAGCAATTTGTTATGAAGGAATATCATATTTTATTATGGAAGGTTATCGAGAAAATATTACGTTTGTTTTTCAGAGAAGTGATCTCACATATATGATGCAATTTCTGAATTTGTAATTACTTTCTGTTTACGTGATAGTATTTAATCAACACCTAGCAAAGGAAGCACGAAACAAGATCCCCCTTAATAGGATTTGGTTTTTTAATGCTAGGGAGACAAATCAATGGGAGGGGGTGGTGCGAGGTGGGACGAAGAAAAATCGTACGAAAATAAACCGTACCAGGCTACCAAGTGCATTAATGACTCGATTTCCAAATTGATTCGGTGCGGAAAAAAATTCTATTCAAATGGACATAATTAATTGCATACGTAATTAACTGCCTAGCTAAATACATAAATGGTTTGATTCCCAAATTTATTTAGTGCTCGATTTCTAAAATACTTTCACTTGAATGACTGTTACAAACGACGATGAAGACGACTACCGAGTAATGTAGGACACACTCCCTTAACGAATTTCTTGACATTTAAATGAACACACTTGATTTGAGAATGTAGACTGTCTGACTCTTTGCTTGACTGACAAGAAATGTAATATGACTACATCAACGTGGCGGTCTGACAAACCCACCTCCGGCCATGGTCGTCCTCGACGCCGTGATCCACGCCCTGGCATTCTCGATCATTGCGCCAGTGTTAGGCCCAGCCATGACATCTTTGACGGTGTCATGCGCGACGTCCCTCCGCAGGGACGCGCGGATGCGTATGCCCATATGAATTTTCTAATTGTCAAGCATAGCACGCGGGATTAGTGATTTGTTATGAAGGAATATCTTATTATAATGGAAGATTACTGAGAAAATCAGATGTGTATCTTTTAGGAAGGTGGTCTCATATATATGATGCAATTTTTGAATTCTTAATTATTTATTGTTTACATGTTTGAATTGAATCATCACCTACCAAAGGAAGCACGAAACAAGATCTCCCCTAAATGGTATTTAGTTTTCTTAATGGGAGAGAGAAAAACCAGTGGGAGGGGGTGATGGGAGGTGGGACGAATTAAAACCGTATGAAAATAAACCGTACCAGGCTACCAACTACTTCATTAGGAGTAGAGATGAATGACTCGATTTTTAAATTGATTCCGTGCAAAACAAATCCTATTTAAATGGACCAAATTAATTGCATACGTGATTAACTGTTTAACTGATTAATTGCATAAATGGTTTGATTTCCAAATTGATTCAATGCTCGATTTCTAAATTATTTTCGCATGAATCGCTTCTAGAAACGACTATGACGACGACTATCGAGTAATGTAGGACACATTCCCTTAACAATTTTTTTGACATTTAAATGGACACAATTGATTTGAGAATGTAGCTGGCTTGCTCTCTATTTGACCGACAAGAAATATAATATAACCGCCTCCACATGGCGGTCTGACGATCCGCCTCCCGTCACGGTCGTCCTCGATGCCGTGATCTACACACTGGCATTCTCGAGCATCGCGCCAGGGTTAGGCCCGGCCACGACATCTTCCATGGTGTCGTGCACGACGTCCCTCCGCAGAAGCGCGCGGATGCGTAAGCCCATGGGAACTTGTGATTGTCAATTAACAGTAGATATAATGATAATAATAAATGACATAGCGCGGGGGATTAGCAATTTGTTATGAACGAATGTCTTATTTTATTATGGAAGGTTATCGAGAAAATATTACATCTGTCTTTTAGGGAAGTCAGGAAGTGATCTCACATATATGGTGCAATTTCTGAATTCTTAATTACTTATTGTTTAGGTGATAGTATTGAATCAACACCTAGCAAAGGAGGCACGAAACAAGATCCCTTTAATAGGATTTGGTTTTTTAATGCCAGGGAGACAAATCAATGGGAGGGTGTGGTGGGAGGTGGGACGACGAAAAATCGTACGAAAATAAACCGTACCAGGCTACCAAGTGCATTAATGATTCAGTTTCCAAATTGATTCGGCGCGAAAAAAATTATATTTAAATGGACATAATTAATTGCATATGTAATTAACTGCCTAGCTAAATACATGAATGGTTTGATTCCCAAATTTATTTAGTGCTTGATTTCTAAAATATTTTCAGTTGAACGACTATTACAAACGACGACGATGACGACTACCGAGTAATGTAGGACACATTCCCTTAATGAATTTCTTGACATTTAAATGAACACACTTGATTTGAGAATGTAGACTGTCTGACTCTTTGCTCTACTGACAAGAAATATAATATGACTGCGTCCACGTGGCAGTCTGACGACCCGCCTTTCGCCACGGTCGTTGTCGATGCCGTGATCCATGCCCTGGCATTCTCGACCATTGCGCCAGTGTTAGGCCCAGACATGACAACTTCCACGGTGTCGTGCGCGACGTCCCTCCGCAGGGACGCGCGGATGCGTATGCCCACATGAAACTTCCGATTGTCAAGCATGGCGTGCGGGATTAGTGATTTGTTATGAAGGAATATCTTACTTCCTCCGTCCCGTAATGTAAGACGTTTTTTGACATTAGTGTAGTGCCAAAAAACGTCTTATATTATGGGACGAAGGGAGTATTTTATTATGAAAGATTACAAGGAAAAACCATATGTCTGTCTTTTAGGAAGGTGGTCTCACATATATGGTGTAATTTCTAAATTCTTAATTACTTATTGTTTACATGTTTGAGTTGAATAATCACCTACCAAAGGAAGCACGAAACAAGATTTCCCCTAAATGGTATTTGGTTTTTTAATTGGAGAGAGAAAAACCAGTGGGAGGGGATGATGGAAGGTGGGACGAAGTAAAACCGTACGAAAATAAACTTTATCAGACTATCAATTGATCCATGAGAAGTAGAGATTTAAAAGGATTCCAGTCTATGAAGATGCTTTTCCCATATCCGTTTGTACAGGGAAAAAATTAACCGGGAACTAAGGTGATTCGGGGCAAGCTGCTTTGAGTTGAAAATGATTGGGAACAAAGCGCCAAACAAGGTGACGGGATGCCGGGTCCCGATCACCAGCTTTCTTCCAGTGCCCCATATATCCAGCCATGTGTTATGGTGTTAAACCACCCGAGCTCTCAATTATTTTCCACTTATTTGCTGCACATGGACGTTAGCGTTTGTCACAACAGGAAGAGACACGGAAGTACGCCGCCGGTATCGCTCACCAAAACGAAAAGGAAAAGGGGTCAATAAAACAAGAGGTCAAATTTTATTTCACTTTTCATTTCGAGAAGTCAGATGCTCTCTTCGTGTGTGCGTGCGCGTGTAATACAAAGTTATCTTTTAAAAATAAGTCCATGTTCTCCATTCCATAATTAGCGCATATAAATTTTCTAAAAAGTTAAATTTTAGAAATTTTGACCAAGTTTATAAAGAAAAACTATTCATATGTGCAATATCAAATATATACAATATGAAAGTACATCATGTGATGTATCTAATGATACGTATTTGACACTAGTTATATATGTTTTTCTTCAGAACTTGATCAAAGTTTGTAAAGTTTGACTTGAAAAAAACTATCCATAATATATTGTGGAACGGAGAGAGTACATGTTTTAAGGGTGTGTCTAGGTCCGAGTCCACTGAGACTTGACCAAGTCTCAATCAAGTGATATAGTATATAGAAAGAAAATAAAAATCTAAAAATAATTTTTTTACGAATCTCCAAGTAATATCAAAGGAATATAGTATCGACCGAGACATAACGAAGTCTCAATCGATTGGGACTTAGCAAAACTGATGTTTTTAATATATTTTAACGTTTTCAAATGTTTGTTGTTCAAAGGGGCCCTTGTCTGGACCCGTCTGTCTCCTTGCTTGGTTACGTGCATCTAGCGTGTAGTCGAATGAATGAAATGCATATGAGAGAGCACGTAAGACTAGGGAGAGGACTAGACTAGTTCAGCACAAGATCTCAAACTAGTCAGTAATGCATATGGGTTCCCTGGTCGCTTGTCCTGGCAGGATTCGAGCATGCCATGTTCAGTTCCCATCTGGCCCTTCTTTGGTTCATAGGATAGAAATTTCATAGGAATAGAAAAATCATAGGAAGTGACATGATATGCATCTCAATTCCTATAGAGAAAGACATGTCATTGGATGCATAGGATAGGAAGTTTTTCATTGAGTCTAGACTAATGTTATTTTCTTTGAAATGTGAAAGATTGGTTTCTATCGTACATAGAAATATGAATTCATTCCTACAAACCAAAGGGCTTCATAGAAATTTTTCTTTTGAAAATCCTACAAGATTCATACAAATCAAAGGAGGCCATAATTTAGCTTTTGAGTGCTTCAATGCCTTTTCGTTTGTTCCTCAGAGGATCGATCATCTTCGGATCAGCCCGTATATCTCCCAAAAAGCCTCAGAGGAATGTGAGGTCGAATTAGACTAAGGCTAAGGATGACGACGTGATTTGATATTGTTAAATATATTGTTACGTGACATGTTGTCACGCCTCTTTCCCTCTCTGTTTACTCTCTCTTGTAGGCCAAGTTATATCCCTAGATTAGATAGAGTTAGTTGGAGTTATTCTCTCCGTTTAATTTCCTATCTTTTCTTCTGTTATTGATTCTGTAAACACCTACGAGAGGGTTTCTCTCGCACAATCAACATAAGACCATGCGGGCTCTCCTAGGAGGGTTGAGACGCTTTACCCATCTTTGACATGGTATACAGAGCCTCCTCTTCCATCACATCTAGCTAAACCCTTCCCCCTCGCAGCCATCACCTTCCCCCTGCGCAGCCATGTCCTCCTCATCGCAAGTTTCCTCCCTTGGCCTCAACTACACCACTTCCGAGCCACTCAATCGCAGCAACTACATCCTATGGAAAGCCTAAGCTCGTTCCTAGATTATGGGAGCAGGGCTATATGGGTACATCGATCAAACAACTCATGAACCACCCAAAACCATCGTGACCAGAAACTCTGAAGGGAAAGATCAGATCGCCCCCAACCCCGCCTACAACCCCTGGTTTGTCCAGGATCAGCAGATCGTGGCCTATCTTCTGCGGAATCTCTCCAAGGGAGTTCTCATCCAAGTAGCAACCTTAGAACAATCTCATGCCATATGGTCTGCCCTAGCAAAGATGTTCGCCGCCCAATCCCGTTCCCGTGAGAACAACTGTCGCATAGCTCTCTCCAACGCCTAGAAAGGCACCCAGAACGCCTCCACCTACTTCGGCCACATGAGAGCTCTCTCCGATGAGTTAGCTGCCGCTGGAAAGCCCATCACCGACCAAGAACTTCTCTCCTTCATCATTGGGGGGCTGGATATGGACTATCAGCCTCTCATATCGGCGCTGGATGTGCGTGTGGAACCCCTGTCCGTGGACGATCTCTTCGGCATGGTCGCTAACTTTGACAACGCGTCGAGATGTTCCAAGGAGCAGGCAGGAGCCTTCAAGTCATCTGCAAATCTTGCTGCTCGAGGCCGCGGCGGGTCTCCCCAAGGCTACCGCAAGGGTGGTGGTGGCGGGGGCTCTCGCGGCGGCAACAGCTATGGTGGTGGCGACAGCAGCGGAGGCGGGAACAACTACAACACCGACAACAACCACACCGGCAACAACCACTACAGCAACAATGGCAACGCCGGTGGTGGCGGTGGTGGTGGTGGCGGCGGCCACTACCAACACAACAGCAACAACTACAACTCCAACAACACCAATCGGCGCCCCTTCTACAACAACAACAGGGGACGTCCGTTCCAAGGTTACGATGAGTATAAAAATAAATGTCAAATTTGTAAAAATAATAATCATATTGCCAAGGATTGTGACTATCGCTATGCCGAGAACAATTCCCAACGCAAGAAAGTTGCAGCAGCTGCAGACACCTCATACGGAGTGGACACAAATAGGTATGTCGACTCCGGCGCCACGAATCATATCACCAATGAGCTAGAGAAGGTCACCATGCACGAGAAGTATCATGGCCAAGATCAAGTTCACAATGCAAACGGTGAAGGTATGAAGATAGATCATGTTGGTCATGCAATTGTCACTACCCCTTATCGCAATATTCATCTCAAAAATATTTTGCATGTCCCACAAACTGAAAAAAAATCTCCTTTCCGTTCACCGCATTGCCATAGACAACAAATTTTTTCTTGAGTTTCACCCATATTTCTTTTTGATTCGTGATCAGGCCACCAGGAACATTCTCTACCATGTAGATGTGTGCATGGGCTCTACCCTTTGATTCCCCAGTTTAGAAGATTCAATAAACAAGTTTGTGGCGTTATCAAACTTTCATCGGAACGGTGGCATGCGAGATTAGGACACCCCTCTTTTGTTATTGTTCAACAAGTGCTTAGAAATAATCAGCTCCCATGTGTTGGTGAGTGTAGTCTTGAAACTATTTGTGATTGTTGTCAAAAGGCGAAAGCCAATCAGCTACCATATCCAGTTTCTTCCAGTATTTCTACCAAACCTTTACAACTTGTTTTCTCTGATGTTTGGGGTCCAGCCCCCTCTTCTGTTAGTAGACATACTTATTACGTTAGTTTCATAGATGACTATAGTAAATTCACTTGGATTTATCTTCTTAAGAAACGTTCCGACGTTTTCCAAGTTTTCCATAACTTTCAAGCACTTGTTGAACAACAATTTTACACCAAAATTCTCGCTGTCCAATCTGATTGGGGTGGCGAATATGAGAAGCTAAACTCCTTTTTTCAGAAGTTGGGCGTGTCTCATCATGTTTCATGCCCTCATGCGCACCAACAAAAGCGGCTCTGCCCGAGCAACGCAAGCATAGGCACATTGTTGAAGTAGGGCTTGCCCTTCTTGCAGGTGCTTCCATGCCCCTTAAATTTTGGGACGAGGCATTCCTTACGGCAGTCCATCTTATTAATATGCTTCCCAGTCGTGTTATTAACAATGAAACACCCATGCAATGCCTTCTTCATACTCGACCAAACTATCATTCACTTCATGTCTTTGGCTGTGCCTGCTAGCCTAATCTTCTTCCGTATAATACTCGCAAACTTAGTTTCCGCTCAAAACAATGTGTTTTTCTGGGGTATAGTGCCCAACACAAAGGTGTTAAATGCCTTGATGTTCCTACCGGTCGAGTATATATCTCTCGTGATGTTGTTTTCGATGAGACTGTTTTTCCTTTCGCAGCTCTCCATCCTAATGTTGGTGCTCTTCTTCGCCAAGAAATCCTTCTCCTTCCACCATATCTATCTGGCATATCTCATGGGGACGACAATTGTACTGACCACGTGACTAACTCTTCTGACCGTGTTCTT
Source organism: Aegilops bicornis (assembly GCA_021605145.1). Classification (NCBI taxonomy): domain Eukaryota; kingdom Viridiplantae; phylum Streptophyta; class Magnoliopsida; order Poales; family Poaceae; genus Aegilops; species Aegilops bicornis. Next base: position 130,696,178 of record CM038674.1, on the reverse strand, counting down.
GAGGTTTCTGATGATGCAGGATCCAGTGGTGAAACTCCACAAGAAAATTTGATGCAAAACAATGAAGAAAATGGCCCAAACAGCCGTCATTTCATGTGTCCGCCACTTGGGGACAGAGCTGCAACCGAATCCCCCTCGGGATCGGTGGTGACAATGCAGCCGCTATCTACTTCGGGATCACAGCCGCGCCTGGTGCGCTGCGCCACCGAATCTTCACCGGGCGACGCGGGCGGCCCATCCTCGCTCGACACGTCTCCACCTAGGGGGTCGCTGTCGCGGGCCCAGCCAACGCGGTTTGGCTCGACCCATGGTTCACGCCCAGACGCGAGGCAGCGAGGCCCATCCGGAGCAGGCGGCTGGATCTTCTGCGCCGCCCCCAGCTACCTCGTCTCACGATCTGGCCGCAGAAGATCCGGCGTCACCAGTGGGGTCTGCATCAGCCTCGGGATCCCCTGGATTCTCTGTCCAGGAGCAGCAGCTTGTGGGATCTTCTGCGACGGGCGTTCCGTCTCCCTGCTACAAGATTGCCACGAAGTTACCGTGCTTCATGCTGGGGTAATTCAACCTGTTAATTATAAAGTTAAATATGGTTTGACCTGTTCTACCGGCGAACCCAACATGTTTCAGGAAGCAAGCACGGATATCAAGTGGAGGAAGGCTATGGAGGAAGAGTTTCAAGCTCTTCAGAAAAATAAAACGTGGCATCTTGTTCCTTCACAGCGAGGTAAAAATTTAATTGATTGCAAATGGGTGTTCCAGATAAAGAAAAAGGCAGATGGCACCATCGATCGTTACAAGGCTAGACTCGTTGCAAAAGGATTCAAACAGAGGTATGGCATCGATTATGAAGATACCTTTAGCCCTGTTGTTAAAGCTGCCAGTATACGTCTTGTTCTGTCTATTGCCGTATCTAGAGGATGGAGTCTCATGCAGCTAGATGTACATAACGCGTTCCTTCATGGTGTTCTGGAAGAGGAAGTATATATGAAACAACCTCCTGGTTTTGAAGACAGAAACAAGCCTTTTTCATATTTGCAGGCTAGATAAGTCTCTTTATGGCTTGAAGCAAGCACCTAGAGCATGGTACTCGCGGTTGAGCTCTAAGTTACAAACACTGGACTTTGTTCCTTCCAAGTCTGATACGTCATTCTTCATATACAATAAGTTCAAAACATCTATATTTGTGCTTATTTATGTTGATGATATCATTGTCACAAGTTCATCAAATGAAGCGATCCTTTGCCTTGTTGAAGGATCTGAATTCAGAATTTGCTCTTAAGGATCTAGGTGACTTGCATTTCTTCCTTGGTATTGAGGTTAAGAGAAACAACGAAGGTGGTCTTCATCTTTCTCAAGAAAAATATGCAACTGATCTTTTGAATAGAGTTGGCTTGCAGGGTTGTAAACCATCACCCACACCATTGTCCAGTTCAGAAAAATTCTCTCTTGCAGCGGAACAACCCTTGAGTCAAGAGCATGGCACCAAGTACAGAAGCTTGGTAGGTGCGCTTCAGTATTTGACACTCACCAGGCCTGACATTTCCTTTGCTGTCAATAAGGTTTGTCAGTTTCTTCATGCACCAACTACAGATCATTGGACTGCTGCCAAACGACATCGAGATATGTAAAATACACCTTGGGTGTTGGCCTAACCTTCAGCAAGTTGTCATCCACACTTGTCAGTGCTTTGTTGACTCTGACTGGGCAGGTTGTTTGGATGACAGGAGATCAACAGGTGGTTTTGCAATTTTCTTTGGACCTAATTTGATTTCATGGTGTGCAAAGAAACATGCTACAGTTTCAAGGTCCAAGATCTTGAAGGTAATACAAGGCATTGGCAAATGCCACAGCAGAGATCATCTGGGTCAAATCCATGCTTAGGGAGCTTGGGATATATCACACACCAACTCCTTGTCTTTGGTGTGATAATATTAGTGCCACTTATTTGTCTTCTAATCATGTCTTTCATGCAAGGACTAAACATATTGAGATTGATTATCACTTTGTTCGAGAAAGGGTTGCAAGTAAAGAATTGGAAATTCGATTTGTTCATTCAAAGGATCAAGTTGCTGATGGCTTCACAAAAGCTTTGGCCACAAGACCGTTTGAAGACTTTCGACGTAATCTTAACTTGCGCAGTTTAGATTAAGGGAGGGTGTTAAATATATTGTTACGTGACATGTTGTCACGCCTCTTTCCCTCTCTGTTTACTCTCTCTTGTAGGCCAAGTTATATCCCTAGATTAGATAAAGTTAGTTGTAGTTATTCTCTCCCTTTAACTTCCTATCTTTTATTCTGTTATTGATTCTGTAAACACCTACGAGAGGGTTTCTCTCGCACAATCAATATAAGACCATGCGGGCTCTCCTAGGAGGGTTGAGACGCTTTACCCATCTTTAGCAGATATTACAAACGAGTCGCTCTCGACGAAGAAGAAACGGTGGCTTGACCTTAAGCTTAAGCCTTGTGCAAGCACTAGAGCTTTTGCTTTTTTAGAGAGAGGGGGGGGGGGGCACTAGAGCTTTTGCTGGACGTCGCCCCGGATCAGCTGATGCCGATGAGACCTTGTTAGTTGCCCCCGATTAGGTGAGGGGTTGATCATCATCATCTTCGTCATCACGCAGTACACTACTACTTCTGCACTGGTTGGAGGCTACGGCCACTCGGATACGGTTATCGCTCATCCATCAATCCATCGTCCATTTCCTAACGATGCACACCACGACACCCGGCCATACATAAAAAGGCAACGGCTACGGTACGATCATGTCCCACTTTTAGTGGCAAACGTATTCTCTAGTTGATCTAGAAATTGGGCTAGCCAGCTAGAATAGGTCCGGTAGCTGCCCCGTCCACGTCGGCTCAACGATCAATGCTACTGGTAACTGCGACTTGTGCCGTCATTTCGTGCCCCGATTCGCTCACGGATGAGCTAGCAAGTTTCACGCATCACAGCCGATCGATGTGGATTGCGTCGCACGTGGACGAGACAAAAACACGAGAAGAAACAGGAAAACTCATAATCAGGGATGGGTAGTTGGATCCTATAAAACGTACTGCTCACGCTAGCCATCGTACTAGTAGTATTTTTTTGGTCATATTCAATGTTAAAAAAGATGAGGAATTGTCTCCGACGAGAACGTCATTGTCGGGAGTTGGGTGTGACATATGCCAATGTATGGTTTATCATGGTGGGAGCGAGCAGAACGTCACCGGTGCCTGAAAGGGGGATAAGGCGTAGACACGAACGCCGGCGCACTTTACCCAGGTTCGGGGCTCTTCTAGGAGATAATACCCCTAGTCCTGCTCTGCGGGGTCTCCGCATGATCACTAAGGCACAAGTGGTACAAAGGTGCTCCTCGAGCTGTTTGCTAGAGGTAGGAGAAGGCAAGACTAGCTCTCTCCCTTCTCTATGAGTTGGTCTAGTTCTAACAGGTTGGGAACCCTTTGCATGGGGTGCCCTGGGGGGTTTATATAGGCGTACCCCCCAGGGGTACAATGGTAATCCGGCCGGGTGTATGGCCCAGCTGTCAGTCTCTTCGGCCGCCGGCTTCTCCGCCGGCTGCTGGGGCCCGCCGCCCGATGCAATGCACGGGCCGACAGGCCGCTTCCGCCCGCTCGGGTCTTCTCGGCTTGATCATCGTAGCCGTGACTCTAATGACGCAGGCTTGGTCAGGATCGTGGCTACAGCTCCGCCGCTGGCGGGCGACATCGTAGCCACTCTGCGTCTCGTCACAGTTAATGGCGCCGAGTCCCGAGGAAGGGGCGGGCCGATCAGGCCGACCTCCCACGGTCTCGACCGTGGGGCTCTAGCCGTCTTCCGGGCTCTCGCTGATTGGTGGGGCCCGTCGTCCTTGGGCCGTACCGATAGGCCGTCGTGGGAGCAGGGCTCCGCCTGCTTGTGGTGATGTCAGGAGTGGTGTGGCAACAGTGCCATGTCGGGCGGAGATCTCCGCCGGTACGGTGCACTGTGGCCACGCCCGCCCTGGGATCAGGGGGTGGGCTATACTGTAGCCACTCCCTGTCTTGTCTTTCTTGATGAGGGCGCGTGCTTCGTTGGCGCCACGGGTTGACTGCTAGGGGCCGGCTTCTCTAGAAGCCGACAACTAGGAGTCAGATTGTCTTGAAGTCGGTCTCTGGGACTCGGCCGTCTACGGGCAGCCGGCTATTCCTCCAAATTGCCTCCGTATAAGGCACTTCATCTTGGTGCCTTGAGGGGTGCGGCCAGCCCCGATGTCTTGAAAGGTTCTGGGCCTCGGGTTAGCCTACCCGTGGCCCGTTACTCCGACAGTAGTCCCCGAAGCTGGTGAGGTGCCACGGTTGAGCAGCCGAGGAGCCTCAGCAGTTTCTTTCTCCGAGTGCTTGAGGTGGAGCTTCGTTCGACTTCTGCCGGGCCGACTGGCGGGAGTCGGCCTCGCCCAGTCTGACTTATCCAAACTTCGAACGCGTCGGCGGGAACCAAGTGGCGTGCTAGCTAAGCCTCCAGGCCGCCGCTTGTTATGGGCTTGTCATGTAGCGACGAGTGGCCGGGCCAGTCTGCCAATCCCACGCTCGCGATGGGACATGCCTGCTGGCGGCCCCGCCACTACCACGCCTCAGCACGCGAGCGGATCCGCTGCGGCCGAGGTGGGCGGTTGAGTTTCCCGCGGAGTTACTGCGTGCAGTAACTCGCGCGATAAACATGGGGGCGTGGGGTCGTGGGCGCAGTAAATCCCATGATCGCCCCCTCGGCTTCGCAGTCCATAGGCCTATAAGTAGGGGGAGGAGGGGGAGCGCTGGAGCGCGCGCGTCCCTCCTTCCCATTCTTTCCTCCTTCTCCCTCCTCTTGTCGTAGCACCCCCAAGCCGCGCTGAGCGCTGCGGTGGTCGTCTCCGATGAGCTCATCCTCCAATCCCACGCCCCCCATGGTGCGCTCCGGAGCATGGGACGGCTCCGAAGTTCACGACGACCACTTCGATTTCCTCCGCCAGACGCGGCGGCTGCCCGACAAATATTACGTGAAGGTCCGCCTCGCGCCGAGGAGGGAGATCTCGCCGGCGCCGGAGGAGGGCGAGTGGGTCGTCTTCCGCTTGCACTGCCTGTGCGGCCTCAGCCTGCCGGTGACCAGCTTCTTCAGGTCCTTCCTCGAGTTCTACGGTCTCCAGCCGCACCACCTCACCCCGAACACGGTGGTGCTGATGTCCGCCTTCGTCACCTTGTGTGAAGGCTTCCTCGGCGTCCTCCCCACCATCGAGCTCTGGGGGGAGTTATTCTACATCAAGCTCGGCACCCTCGTTGCGGGCGTGCCGGCCCAATGCGGCGCGTTCATCGCGGTGCGGAGGCCGGCGGCCGAAAATCCATTTCCTCCCATCCCGCTGATCAAGTCGGTGAACATGTGGCAGCGGTCGTACTTCTACGTGAAGAGCGTCTCCACGGAGGGCGACTAGGTCAACTTGCCAGCCCGCCGGCTGGGAGGCGGCCCAACTGGTCGTACCGGGCCAGGACGTTGTCGCCCTCTGGAGCCGCCGCCATCGCGCGGCTCCGCATGCTGGCACAGTCGGAGGGCCTAACCGGGCCCGACTTGCTATCCGCCTTCGTGGCACGCCGAGTGCGCCTGCTCCAGAGCCGCCCTCACATGATCTTCCAGATGAGCGGACATCGGGACCCGAGTCGGCTGTGGACCAAGGAGATGCCTCACGCAGAGGTAGCTCTGATGGTGAACTATCTTGTGAACTGCGAGCTCACGGAGGAGTGGCGGTTTGGCAAGGAGCCGTATTCACGAGCCACCCCCCCCCCCCGCCTATGGTTAGTCATCTGTCTTTTTTCTCTGTCTCTTTTTTTCCGAGTTCATCCTGTCCAGCCTGACAAATCGGCCTTTGAAAAGAGCCCCCTCCTCTAGCCAGCAACGGCGCAGCGGGGCCTGATACGTCTCTAACGTATCTATAATTTTTGATTGCCCCATGCTACTTTATCTACTGTTTTTGACTATATTGGGCTTTATTTTCCACTTTTATATTATTTTTGGGACTAACCTATTAACCGAAGGCCCAGCCTGCATTGCTGTTTTTTGCCTATTTCAGTGTTTCGAAGAAACGGAATATCAAACAGAGTCCAAACGGAATGAAACCTTCGGAAACGTGATTTTCTCACCGAACGTGATCCAGGGGACTTGGACCCTACTCAAAGGAACAAAAGAGGCGGTCACGAGGGTGGGGGGCGCGTCCTCCCCCTAGGGCGCGCCCCCTGCCTCGTGGGCGCCCTTTTGTTGGAAATATGCCCTAGAGGCAATAATAAATTAGTTATTATTATATTTCCCTGTTCATGATAATCGTTTATTATCCACGCTATAATTGTATTGATAGGAAACTCAGATACATGTGTGGGTACATAGACAACACCATGTCCCTAGTAAGCCTCTAGTTGACTAGCTCGTTGATCAATAGATGGTTACAGCTTTCGACCATGGACATTGGATGTCGTTGATAATGGGATCACATCATTAATGTAATGATGTGATGGACAAGACCCAATCCTAAGCCTAGCACAAAGATCGTGTAGTTCGTATGCTAAAGCTTTTCTAATGTCAAGTATCTTTTCCTTAGACCATGAGATTGTGCAGCTCCCGGATACCGTAGGGAATGCTTTGGGTGTACCAAACGTCACAACGTAATCGGGTGACTATAAAGGTGCACTACAGGTATCTCCGAAAGTGTCTGCTGGGTTGGTACGAATCGAGACTGGATTTGTCACTCCGTAAACGGAGAGGTATCTCTGGGCCCACTCGGTAGGACATCATCATAATGTGCACAATGTGACCAAGGGGTTGATCACGGGATGATGTGTTACGGAACGAGTAAAGAGACTTGCCGGAAACGAGATTGAACAAGGTATCGGGATACCGACGATCGAATCTCGGCAAGTACAATACCGCTAGACAAAGGGAATTGTATACGGGATCGATTGAGTCCTTGACATCGTGGTTCATCCGATGAGATCATCGTGGAACATGTGGGAGCCAACATGGGTATCCAGATCCCGCTGTTGGTTATTGACCGGAGAACGTCTCGGTCATGTCTGCATGTCTCCCGAACCCGTAGGGTCTACACACTTAAGGTTTGATGATGCTAGGGTTATAAAGGAAGTTTGTATGTGGTTACCGAATGTTGTTCGGAGTCCCGGATGAGATCCCGGACGTCACGAGGAGTTCCGGAATGGTCCGGAGGTAAAGATTTATATATGGAAAGTTGTTGTTCGGTTTCCGGATAAGTTCGGGTTTTTTCGGTATTGTACCGGAAGCTTCTGAAGGTTCCGGAGGATTCCGGAGGGGTCCGGAGGTCCGGAAATTGTTCCACCACGTCCAATACAGTAGCATGGGCTGTAGGGGGCGCCCTAGCCTTAATGGGCCAGGGGCACCAGCCCCCCAAGGCCCATGCGCATGGGAAGGGGAAAACCCTAAAAGGGGAGGCCTCCACTTGACTTGGGAGGCACTCCACCCCCCCTTGGCCGCCCCCCCTAGATGTGATCTAGGGCTGGCCGCACCCCTTGGGGTGGAAACCCTAAAGGCGCAGCCCCTCTCCCCTATAAATACTTGAGGCTTGGGGCTGCCCAACACATGAGTTTCTCCCTCTATTGGCGCAGCCCTGCATCTCCTCCTCCTCCTCTCCCGTGGTGCTTGGCGAAGCCTTGCTGGATTGCCACGCTCCTCCATCACCACCACGCCGTTGTGCTGCTGCTGGATGGAGTCTTCCTCAACCTCTCCCTCTCTCCTTGCTGGATCAAGGCGTGGGAGACGCCACCGGCTGTACGTGTGTTGAACGCGGAGGTGCCGTCCATTCGGCACTAGGATCTCCGGTGATTTGGATCACGACGAGTACGACTCCTTCAACCCCGTTCTCTTGAACGCTTCCGCTTAGCGATCTACAAGGGTATCTAGATGCACTCTCCTTCCCTCGTTGCTGGTTTCTCCATAGATAGATCTTGGTGACACATAGGAAAATTTTGAATTTCTGCCACGCTCCCCAACAAAGGGCATCATGAGCTAGGTCTATTGCGTAGATTCTTTGCACGCAGTAGAACACAAAGTAGTTGTGGGCGTTGATTTTGTTCAATATGCTTACCGTTACTAGTACAATCTTGTTTCGACGGTATTGTGGGATGAAGCGGCCGGACCGACCTTACACGTACACTTACGTGAGACAGGTTCCACCGGTGACATGCACTTGGTGCATAAGGTGGCTAGCGGGTGCCGCCTCTCCCACTTTAGTCGGAACGGATTCGATGAAAAGGGTCCTTATGAAGGGTAAATAGCAATTGGCATATCACGTTGTGGTTTTGCATAGGTAAGAAACGTTCTTGCTAGAAACCCATAGCAGCCACGTAAAAACATGCAAACAAGAATTAGAGGCCGTCTAACTTGTTTTTGCAGGGTATGCTATGTGATGTGATATGGCCAAGAAGAATGTGATGAATGATATGTGATGTATGAGATTGATCATGTTCTTGTAATAGGATTCACGACTTGCATGTCGATGAGTATGACAACCGGCAGGAGCCATAGGAGTTGTCTTTATTTATTGTATGACCTGCGTGTCATTAAACAACGCCATGTAATTACTTTACTTTATTGCTAACCGGTAGCCATAGTAGTAGAAGTAATAGTTGGCGAGACAACTTCATGAAAACACGATGATGGAGATCATGGTGTCATGCCGGTGACGATGATGATCATGGAGCCCCAAAGATGGAGATCAATGGAGCTATATGATATTGGCCATATCATGTCACTACTATATAATTGCATGTGATGTTTATTATGTTTATGCATCTTGTTTAGTTAGAACGACGGTAGTAAATAAGATGATCCTTACAACAATTTCAAGAAGTGTTCTCCCCTAACTGCACCGTTGCTAAAGTTCGCCGCTTCTAAGCACCATGTGATGATCGGGTGTGATGGATTCTTACGTTCACATACAACGGGTGTAAGACAGATTTACACACGCCAAACACTTAGGGTTAACTTGACGAGCCTAGCATGTACGGACATGGCCTCGGAACACGGAGACCGAAGGTCGAGCATGAGTCGATAGTAGATACGATCAACATGAAGATGTTCACCGATGATGACTAGTCCGTCTCACGTGATGATCGGACACGGCCTAGTTGACTCGGATCATGTAATCACTTAGATGACCGTGAGGGATGTCTATCTGAGTGGGAGTTCATAAGATGAACTTAATTATCTTGAACATAGTCAAAAGACCTTTTGCAAATTATGTCGTAAGCTCGCGCTTTAGTTCCACTGTTTAGATATGTTCCTAGAGAAAATATAGTTGAAATTTAGAAGTAGCGATTATGCGACAGAGAAAGCTTATGTCCTTAATGCACCGCTCGGTGTCTTGAACCCCAAACGTCGTTTGTGGATGTTGCGAACATCGGACATACACGTTTTGATAACTACGTGATAGTTCAGTTAAACGGCTTAGAATTGAGGCACCAAAAGACGTTTTTGAAACATCGCGGATCATATGAGATATTCTGAGAGCTGAAATTGGGATTTCAGGCTCGTGCCCACGTCAAGAGGTATGAGACCTCCGACAATTTTCTTAGCCTACAAACTAAGGGAGAAAGCTCAATCGATGAGCTTGTGCTCAGATTGTCTGAGTGCAACAATCACTTGAATCGAGCGGGAGTTGATCTTGCAGATGAGATAGTGATGTTTCTCCAAAGTCATTGCCACCAAGCTGCTAGACCTTCGTGATGAACTAAAACATATCAGGGATACATATGATGGTCCTTGAGGTATTCGCGATGTTTGACACCGCGAAAGTAGAAATCAAGAAGGAGCATCAATTGTTGATGGTTGGTGAAACCACTAGTTCCAAGAAGGGCAAGGGCAAGAAGGGATACTTCATGAAACGGCAAATCAGCTGCTGCTCCAGTGAAGAAATCCAAGGTTGAACCCAAACCCGAGACTAAGTGCTTCTGTAATAAGGGGAACAGCCACTGGAGCAGAATTACCCTAGATACTTAGTAGATAAGAAGGGTGGCAAGGTCGATAGAAGTATATTGGATATACATTATGTTAATGGGTACTTTACTAGTACTCCTAGTAGCACCAGGGTATTAGATACCGGTTCGGTTGCTAAGTGTTAGTAACTCGAAACAAAAGCTGCGGAATAAACGGAGACTAACTAAAGGTGAGCTGACGATACGTGTTGGAAGTGTTTCCAAGGTTGATATGATCAAGCATCGCACGCTCCCTCTACCATCGAGATTGGTGTTAAACCTAAATAATTGTTATTTGGTGTTTGCGTTGAGCATAGACATGATTGGATTATGTCTGCAATACTGATTATTCATTTAAGGAGAATAATGGTTACTCTGTTAATTTGAATAATACCTTCAATGGTCTAGCACCTAAAAGGAATGGTTTATTGAATCTCGATCGTAGTGATATGCATTTTCATGCCAAAAGATATAAGATAGTAATGATAGTACCACGTACTTGTGGCAATCGCCATGTGAGTCATATTGGCATAAAAGCATGAAGAAGCTCCATGTTGATGGATCTTTGGACTCACTCGTTTTTGAAAAGTTTGAGACATGCGAACCATGTCTATTGATGTATACGCATGAAGAAACTCCATGCAGATGGACCGTTTGGACTCACTTGATTTTGAATCGCTTGAGACATGCAAATCATACCACATGGGCAAGATGACCCAAAGCCTCGTTTTCAAAGAAATGGAACAAGAAAGCAACTTGTTGGAAGTAACACATTTTGATATGTGCAGTCCAATGAGTGCCGAGGCATGCAAAGTGAATATCGTTATGTTCTTACTTCATGATGATTCGAGTAGATGTTGAGTATATTTACTTGATGAAACACAAGTCTGAATTATTGAATGGTTCAAGTAATTTCAGAGTGAAGTTTAAGATCTTCGTGACAAGAGGATAGAATGTCTATGATATGATCATAGAGATGAATATCTGAGTTACGTAGTTTTGGCACACAATTAAGACATTGTGCAAATTGTTTCACAATTAATACCGCCTAGAACACCATAGTGTGATGGTGTGTCCGAACATCATAGTTGCACTCTATTGGATATGGTGCGTACCATGATATCTCTTATCGAATTACCACTATCGTTCATGGGTTAGGCATTAGAGACAACCGCACTCACTTTAATGGGGCACCACGTAATTCCGTTGAGACGACACCGTTTGGAGAAACCTAAGTTGTTGTTTCTTAAAAGTTTGGGGCTGCGACGCTTATGTGGAAAAGTTTCAGGTTGATAAGCTCGAACCCAAAGCGGACAAAATGCATCTTCATAGGGCACCCAAAACAGTTGGGTATACCTCCTAATTCAGATCCGGAAGCAATGGGGATTGTTTCTTGAATCGGGTCCTTTCTCGAGGAAAAGTTCGTCTCGAAAAGTTGAGTGGGAGGATGGTGGAGTCTTGATGAGGTTATTGAACCATCACTTCAACTAGTGTGTAGCAGGGCACAGGAAGTTGTTCCCGTGGCACCTACACCAATTGAAGTAGAAGCTTATGATAGTGATCATGAAGTTTCGGATCATGTCACCGACGTACCTCGTGGGGTGACAAGGATGCGCATTTACTTGAGTGGTACGCAATCCTGTCTTGAAGGTCATGTTGCTAGACAACAATGAACCTACGAGCTATGGAGAAGAAATGGTGGGCCCAAATTCAGACATATGGTTAGAAGCCATGAAATCCGAGATAGGATCCATGTATCATAACAAAGCCTGGACTTTGGTGGACTTGCCCGATGATCGGCGAGCCATTGAGATAAATGGATCTTTAAGAAAAAGACGGACAAGGACGGTAATGTCACCGCTCTATGAAGCTAGACTTGTGGCGAAGAGTTTTTCACAAGTTCAAGGAGTTGACTACGATGAGATTTCCTCATCCGTAGCGATGCTTAAAGTCCGTCGGAATCATGTTAGCACAAGCTGCATTTATGAAATCTGGCAGATGGATGTCAAAACGAGTTTCCTTACCAGTTTTCGTAAGGAAAGGTTGTATGTGATAAAATCAAAAAAGCTTTGTCAATCCTAAGGATGCTAAAAGGTATGCTAGCTCCAGCAATCCTTCTAAGGACTGGAGTAAGCATCTCGGAGTTGGAATATGCACTTTGATAGGATGATCAAAGATTTTGGGTTTATACAAAGTTTATGAGAAACTTGTATTCCCAAAGAAGTGAGTGGGAGCACTATAGAATTTCTGATGAGTATATGTCGTTGACATATTGATGATCGTAAATGATGTAGAATTTTCTCAGAAACATATAGGGTTATTTGAAAAGTGTTTTTCAAGTGAAAACCTGGATTAAGCTTACTTGAACATTGAGCATCAAGATCTATAAGGATAGATCAAAACGCTTAATGGTACTTTCAAATGAGCACATACCTTGACATGATCTTGAAGGTGTTCAAGATGGATCGACCAAAGAAGGAGTTCTTGCACGAGATGTAAGGTATGAAGTTAAGAGTTAAAGCTCGACCACGGCAGAAGAGAGAGAAAGGACGAAGGCCGTCCCTATGCTTCGCATTTAGGCTCTATAGTATGCTATCTTTGTGTACCGCATCGAAGTGTGCCTTGCCATGAGTCACTAAGGTACAAGAATGATCCAGGAATGGGGATCATTGGACAGCGGTCAAAATTTTCCTTGGAGTAAATAAGGACATGTTTCTCGATTATGGAGGTGATAAAGAGTTCGGCGTAAAGGGTTACGTCGATGCAAGCTTTAACACCTATCCAAGTGACTCTGAGTAGCAAACCGGATACGTATAGTGGAGCAACCATTTGGAATAGATCCAAGTGGAGCGTGGAAGCAACATTTACAATATGACATATAAATTTGCAAAAGCACACATGGATCTGAAAGGTTCAGACCCGTTGACTAAAACCTCTCTCACAAGCAAAACATGATCAAACCTCATAACTCAATGAGTCTTAATCACATGATGATGTGAACTAGTTTACAGACACTAGTAAACTCTTTGGATGTTGGTCACATGGCGATGTGACCTATCAGCGTTAATCACATGACGATGTGAACTAGATTATTGACTCTAGTGCAAGTGGGAGACTGTTGGAAATATGCCCTAGAGGCAATAATAAATTAGTTATTATTATATTTCCCAGTTCATGATAATCGTTTATTATCCATGCTATAATTGTATTGATAGGAAACTCGAGATACATGTGTGGGTACATAGACAACACCATGTCCCTAGTAAGCCTCTAGTTGACTAGCTCGTTGATCAATAGATGGTTACAGCTTCCTCGACCATGGACATTGGATGTCGTTGATAACGGGATCACATCATTAATGTAATGATGTGATGGACAAGACCCAATCCTAAGCCTAGCACAAAGATCGTGTAGTTCAGTATGCTAAAGCTTTTCTAATGTCAAGTATCTTTTCCTTAGACCATGAGATTGTGCAGCTCCGGATACCGTAGGAATGCTTTGGGTGTACCAAACGTCACAACGTAATCGGGTGACTATAAAGGTGCACTACAGGTATCTCCGAAAGTGTCATTGGGTTGGCACGAATCGAGATCGGATTTGTCACTCCGTAAACGGAGAGGTATCTCTGGGCCCACTCGGTAGGACATCATCATAATGTGCACAATGTGACCAAGGGGTTGATCACGGATGATGTGTTACGGAACGAGTAAAGAGACTTGCCGGAAACGAGATTGAACAAGGTATCGGGATACCGACGATCGAATCTCGGGCAAGTACAATACCGCTAGACAAAGGGAATTGTATACGGGATCGATTGAGTCCTTGACATCGTGGTTCATCCGATGAGATCATCGTGGAACATGTGGGAGCCAACATAGGTATCCAGATCCCGCTGTTGGTTATTGACCGGAGAACGCCTCGGTCATGTCTCGATGTCTCCCGAACCCGTAGGGTCTACACACTTAAGGTTCGATGGCGCTTAGGGTTATAAAGGAAGTTTGTATGTGGTTACCGAATGTTGTTCGGAGTCCCGGATGAGATCCCGAACGTCACGAGGAGTTCCGGAATGGTCCGGAGGTAAAGATTTATATATGGAAAGTTGTTGTTCAGGTTCCGGAAAAAGTTCGGCTTTTTTCGGTATTGTACCGGAAGCTTCTGTAAGGTTCCAGAGGATTCGGAGGTCCGGAAATTGTTCCACCACGTCCAATACAGTAGCATGGGCTGTAGGGGTCGCCCTAGCCTTAATGGGCCAGGCACCAGCCCCCAAGGCCCATGCGCATGGGAAGGGGAAAACCCTAAAGGGGAGGCCTCCACTTGACTTGGGAGGCACTCCTCCCTTGGCCGCCCCCTAGATGGGATCTAGGGCTGGCCGCACCCCTTGGGGTGGAAACCCTAAAGGGGCGCAGCCCCTCTCCCCTATAAATACTTGAGGCTTGGGGCTGCCCAACACATGAGTTTCTCCCTCTATTGGCGCATCCCTGCATCTCCTCCTCCTCCTCTCCCGTGGTGCTTGGCGAAGCCCTGCTGGATTGCCACGCTCCTCCATCACCACCACGCCGTTGTGCTACTGCTGGACGGAGTCTTCCTCAACCTCTCCCTCTCTCCTTGCTGGATCAAGGCGTGGGAGACGTCACCGGGCTGTACGTGTGTTGAACGCGGAGGTGCCGTCCGTTCGGCACTAGGATCTCCGTGATTTGGATCACGATGAGTACGACTCCTTCAACCCCGTTCTCTTGAACGCTTCCGCTTAGCGATCTACAACGGTATGTAGATGCACTCTCCTTCCCCTCGTTGCTGGTTTCTCCATAGATAGATCTTGGTGACACGTAGGAAAATTTTGAATTTCTGCTACGTTCCCCAACACCTTTTGCTCCACCGACGTACTCCTTCCTCCTATATATACCTATGTACCCCCAAACGATCAGAACAGGAGCCAAAAACCTAATTCCACCATCGCAAATTCTTGTATCCACGAGATCCCATCTTGGGGCCTGTTCCGGAGCTCCGCTGGAGGGGGCATCCACCACGGAGGGCTTCTACATCAACACCATAGCCCCTCCGATGAAGTGTGAGTAGTTTACTTTAGACCTCCGGGTTCATAGCTAGTAGCTAGATGGCTTCTTCTCTCTTTTTGGATTCTCAATACAATGTTCTCCCCCTCTCTCATGGAGATCTATTCGATGTAATCTTCTTTTTGCGGTGTGTTTGTTGAGACCGATGAATTGTGGGTTTATGATCCAGCTTATCTATGAATAATATTTGAATCTTCTCTGAATTCTTTTATGTATGATTGGTTATCTTTGCAAGTCTCTTTGAATTATCCGCTTGGTTTGGCCAACTAGATTGGTAATTCTTGCAATGGGAGAAGTGCATAGCTTTGGGTTCAATCTTATGTGTCCTTACCCAGTGACAGAAAGGGTTGCAAGGCACGTATTGTATTGTTTCCATCGAGGATAACAAGATGGGGTATTTATCATATTGCATGAATTTATTCCTCTACATCATGTCATCTTGCTTAAGGTGTTACTCTGTTTTTAACTTAATACTCTAGATGCATGCTGGATAGCGGTCGATGAGTGGAGTAATAGTAGTAGATGCAGAATCGCTTCGGTCTACTTGTCTTGGACGTGATGCCTATATACATGATCATACCTAGATATACTCATAACTATGCTCAATCTTGTCAATTGCTCAACAGTAATTTGTTCACCCACCGTAGAATACTTATGCTCTTGAGAGAAGCCACTAGTGAAACCTATGGCCCCCGGGTCTATTCTCATCATATCAATCTCCATCACTTTAATACTTGCTTTGTTTTTACTTTGGCTTTTACTTTTCACTTTGCATCTATATACCAAAAATACCAAAAATATTATCTATCATCTCTATCAGATCTCACTCTCGTAAGTGCCCGTGAAGGGATTGACAACCCCTAATCGCGTTGGTTGCGAGTAGCTATCGTCTTGTGCAGGTACGAGGGACTTGTGCGTGGCCTCCTACTGGATTGATACCTTGGTTCTCAAAAACTAAGGGAAATACTTACGCTACTTTGCTGCATCATCCTCTCCTCTTCGGGGAAATCCAACGTAGTGCTCAAGAGGTAGCTAGAAGAATTTCTGGCGCCGTTGCCGGGGAGGCTCACGCAAGAGCAAGTCCACCATACCAAGTACCCATCACAATGCCTATATCTCGCATTACATTATTTGCCATTTGCCTCTCGTTTTCCTCTCCCCCACTTCATCCTTGCCGTTTTATTCGCCCTCACTTTCCCAATCTCATCCTCTTTTTCCCGTTGCCTTTTCCTCGTCCGCTTGTTTGCTCGTGTGTTGGATTGCTTGTTTGTCGCGATGGCTCAAGATGCTACCAAATTGTGTGACTTCACCAATACCAATAATAATGATTTCCTTAGCACTCCGATTGCTCCTCTTGCCAATACTGAATCTTGTGAAATCAATACTGCTTTGTTGAATCTTGTTATGAAAGATCAATTCACCGGCCTTCCTAGTGAAGATGCCGCTACTCATCCGAATAGCTTCGTTGATTTATGTGATATGCATAAGAAAAAAGATGTCGATAATGATTTCGTTAAATTGAAGCTATTTCCTTTTTCGCTTAGAGATCGTGCTAAAGCGTGGTTTTCATCTTTCCCTAAAAATAGTATTGATTCTTGGAACAAGTGCAAAGATGCTTTTATCTCTAAGTATTTTCCTCCCGCTAAGATTATTTCTCCTAGGGACGATATTATGCATTTTAAGCAACTTGATGATGAACATGTTGCACAAGCTTGGTAGAGAATGAAATTAATGATACGTAATTGTCCTACTCATGGTTTGAACTTGTGGATGATTATACAAAAAATTTATGCCGGATTGAATTTTGCTTCTAGAAATATTTTAGATTCGGCCGCGGGAGGAACTTTTATGGAAATCACTCTAGGAGATGCTACTAAACTTCTAGATAATATTATGGTTAATTATTCTCAATGGCATACTGAAAGATGTACTAATAAAAAAGTGCGTGCGATAGAAGAAATTAATGTTTTGAGTGGAAAGATGGATGAACTTATGAAATTATTTGCTACTAAGAGTGTTTTTTCTGATCCTAATGATATGCCTTTGTCTACTTTGATTGAGAATAATAATGAATCTATGGATGTGAATTTTGTTGGTAGGAATAATTTTGGTAACAACGCCAGATAGAGGGAATTTTAATCCTAGGCCTTATCCTAGTAATCCTTCTAATAATTATGGAAATTCCTACAACAACTCTTATGGAAATTTTAATAAGATGCCCTCTGAATTTGAGAGTAGTGTTAAAGAGTTTATGAATTCACAAAAGAATTTTAATGCTTTGCTTGAAGAGAAATTGCTTAAAGTTGATGATTTGGCTAGGAACGTTGATAGAATTTCTCTTGAGGTTGATTCTTTAAAGCTTAGATATATACCTCCTAAGCATGATATCAATGAGTCACTCAAAGCTATGAGAATTTCCATTGATGAGTGCAAAGAAAGAACCGCTAGGATGCGTGCTTCCAAAGATGCCTTTATTAAAGCGTGTTCTTCCGATTCCTATGAAAATCAAGATGAAGATCTAAAAGTTATTTATGTGTCCCCCATTAGATCTTTGTTTTGCAATATGAATCTTGATGGAACTGAATAAGATCTTCCTTTACCTAGAAGGCGTTCTAAGAATTCGGAGTTTTTAGATCTTGATGATGAAATTGATAAAAGTGGGATTGAAAGAAATAAAAACCTAGATGTTGCTAAACCCGCTATACTGGATCTCAAGAAATTTAATTATGAAAATTGCTCTTTAATTGATTGTATTTCCTTGTTGCAATCCGTGCTAAATTCTCCTCATGCTTATAGTCAAAATAAGGCCTTTACCGAACACATTGTTGATGCCTTGATGCAATCTTATGAAGAAAAACTTGAGTTGAAAGTCTCTATCCCTAGAAAGCTCTATGATGAGTGGGAACCTACTATTAAAATTAAAATCAAAGATTATAAGTTTCATGCTTTGTGTGATTTGGGTGCTAGTGTCTCCACTATTCCCAAAACTCTGTGTGATTTGCTAGATTTCCGTGACTTTGATGATTGCTCTCTAAACTTGCATCTTGTGGATTCCACTATTAAAATGCCTATGGGAAGAACCAATGATGTTCTTATTGTTGCAAATAGGAATTATTTGCCCGTAGATTTTATCGTTCTTGATATAGATTGTAATCCTTCATGTCCTGTTATTCTTGGTAGACCTTTCCTTAGAATGATTGGTGCAATTATTGATATGAAGGAAGGGAATATTAGATTTCAATTTCCATTAAATAAATGCATGGAACACTTTCCTAGAAAGAAAATAAAATTACAATATGAATCTATCATGAGATCCACTTATGGATTGCCTACCAAAGATGGCAATGCCTAGATCTATCCTTGCTTTTATGCCTAGCTAGGGGCGTTAAACGATAGCGCTTGTTGGGAGGCAACCCAATTGTATTTTTTGTTTTTTTGCTTTTTTGCTTCTGTTTAGGAATAAATAATCCATATAGCCTCTGTTTAGATGTGGTTTTATGTTTTAATTAGTGTTTGTGCCAAGCTAGACCTATTGGATCTTCTTGGATAATAGTTATTTGATCTTGCTGTAATTTCCAGAAACTTTGCGCTCAGTGCCCAAATTATTAAAAATCACAAGAACGTGATAAAATACTGATTCCAATTGCTTCTGATCAATAAACAAATTTTCTAGTTTGTATAATTTTGGTAGATTTTTTGGAGTTCCATAAGTTTGCGTGAGTTACAGATTACTACAGACTGTTCTGTTTTTGACAGATTCTGTTTTGCGTGTGTTGTTTGCTTATTTTGATGAATCTATGGCTAGTAAAATAGTTTATAATCCATAGATAAGTTGGAATACAGTAGGTTTAACACCAATTTTAAATGAATAATGAGTTCATTACAGTACCTTAAGTAGTCTTTTGTTTTCTTTCTCTAACGGAGCTCACGAGATTTCTATTGAGTTTTGTGTTGTGAAGTTTTCAAGTTTTGGGTGAATTCTTTTGATGGATTATGGAACAAGGAGTGGCAAGAGCCTAAGCTTGGGGATGCCCATGGCACCCCCAAGATAATCCAAGGATACCAAAAGTCAAAGCTTGGGGATGCCCGGAAGGCATCCCCTCTTTCGTCTACTTCCATCGGTAATTTACTTGGAGCTATATTTTTATTCACCACATGATAAGTGTTTTGCTTGGAGCGTCTTGTATTATTTGCGTATTTGCTTTTTAGTTTACCACAATCATCCTAGCTGTACACACCTTTTGAGAGAAGCCAATTTGATTAGAATTTTCTAGAATACTCTATGTGCTTCACTTATATCTTTTGAGCTTGACAATTTTGCTCATAGTGCTTCACTTATATCTTTTGAGCGTGATAATTTTTTCTCTAGTGATTCACTTAGATCTTTTTGAGCACGGTGGTGGATTTGTTTTAAAGAAACTATTGATCTCTCATGCTTCAGTTAGATTATTTTGAGAGTCGTTAATAGCATGGTAATTTGCTTAATATTAATATACTTGGTATTCAAGATATGTGAAACTTTCTTTTGAGTGCGTTGAATACTAAGAAAAGTTTGATGCTTGATAATTGTTTTGAGATATGGATGTGATAATATCAAAGTCGTGCTAGTTGAGTAGTTGTGAATTTGAGAAATGCTTGTGTTGAAGTTTGCAAATCCCGTAGCATGCACGTATGGTTAAAGTTGTGCAACAAATTTGAAACATGAAGTGTACCTGGCTTGTGCATCCTTATGAGTGGCGGTCGGGGACGAGCGATGGTCTTTTCCTACCAATCTATCCCCCTAGGAGCATGCGCGTAGTAATTGATTTTTGATGACTTCTAAATTTTTGCAATAAGTATATGAGTTCTTTTGACTAATGTTGAGTCCATGGATTATACGCACTTTTACCTTTCCGCCTTTGCTAGCCTCTTCGGTACCGTGCATTGCTCTTTCTCACCTTGAGAGTTGGTGCAAACTTCGCCGGTGCATCCAAACCCCGTGATATGATACGCTCTATCACACATAAAACTCCTTATATCTTCCTCAAAACATCCACCATACCTACCTATTATGGCATTTCCATAGCCATTCCGAGATATATTGCCATGCAGCTTTCCACCGTTCCGTTCATCATCATCATGACATACCTTACTTTTGTCATATTGACATTGCATGATCATGTAGTTGACATCATATTTGTGGCAAAGCCACCATTTATTATTTTTAATACATGTCACTCTTGATTCATTGCACCATCTCGGTACACCGCCGGAGGCATTCATATAGAGTCATATCTTGTTCTAGTTTCGAGTTGTAATCCTTATGTTGTAATCTATAGAAGTGTGATGATCATCATTATTACAGCATTGCCCAAAAAAAAGAAAGGCCAAAAAAAGGAAGGCCCAAAAAATAAAAAATAAATAAAAAGGGCAATGTTACTATCTCTTTTTCCACACTTGTGCTTCAAAGTAGCACCTTGTTCTTCATGTAGTGAGTCTCATATATTGTGCTTCAAAGTAGCACCTAGTTCTTCATATAGTGAGTCTCATAAGTTGTCTTTTTATATTAGTGGGGATTTTTCATTATAGAACTTGGCTTGTATATTCCTACGATGGGCTTCCTCAAATGCCCTAGGTCTTCATGAGCAAGCAAGTTGGATGCACACCCACTAGTTTACTTTTGTTGAGCATTCATAGCTCTAGTGCATCCGTTGCATGACAATCCCTACTCCTCATGTTGACATCAATTGATGGGCATCTCCATAGCCCGTTGATTATCCTCGTCAATGTGAGACTTTCTCCTTTTTTGTTTTCTCCACACAATCCCCATCATCATATTCTATTCCACCCATAGTGCTATATCCATGGCTCACGCTCATGTATTGCGTGAAGTTTGAAAAAGTTTGAGATTATTTAAGTATGAAACAATTACCTGGCTTGTCATCGGGGGTATAGAAGTTGGAAACATCTTTGTGTGACGAAAATGAAGCATAACCTAACTATATGATTTTGTAGGGATGAACTTTCTTTTGCCATGCTATTTTGAGAAGACATGATTACTTTGATTAGTATGCTTGAAGTATTATTATTTTTATGTCAATATGAACTTTTGTCTTGGATCTTTCGGATCTGAATATTCATACCACAATTAAGAAGATTTACATTGAAATTATGCCAAAGTATCACTCCGCATCAAAAATTCTCTTTTTATCATTTACCTACTCGAGGACGAGCAGGAATTAAGCTTGGGGATGCCTTATACGTCTCCAACGTATCTATAATTTTTGATTGCTCCATGCTACTTTATCTACTGTTTTGGACTATATTGGGCTTTATTTTCCACTTTTATATTATTTTTGGGACTACCCTATTAACCGGAGGCCCAGCCCAGAATTGCTGTTTTTTGCCTATTTCAGTGTTTCGAAGAAACGGAATATCAAACGGTGTCCAAACAGAATGAAACCTTCGGAAACGTGATTTTCTCACCGAACATGATCCTGGGGACTTGGACCCTACTCCAAGGAACAAAAGAGGCGGTCTCGAGGGTGGGGGGCGCGTCCCCCCCCCCTAGGGCGTGCCCCTACCTCGTGGGCCCCCTGTTGCTCCACCGACGTACTCCTTCCTCCTATATATACCTACGCACTTCAAACAATCGTAACAGGAGCCAAAACCTAATTCCACCGCCAAGAATCGTCAGATCCACGAGATCCCATCTTGGGGCCTGTTCTGGAGCTCCGCCGGAGGGGGCATCCACCACGGAGGGCTTCTACATCAACACCATAGCCCCTCCGATGAAGTGTAAGTAGTTTACTTCAGACCTTCGGGTCCATAGCTAGTAGCTAGATGGCTTCTTCTCTCTTTTTGGATCTCAATACAATATTCTCCCCCTCTCTCGTGGAGATCTATTCGATGTAATCTTCTTTTTGCGGCGTGTTTGTTGAGACTGATGAATTGTGGGTTTATGATCCAGCTTATCTATGAATAGTATTTGAATCTTCTCTGAATTCTTTTATGTATGATTGGTTATCTTTGCAAGTCTCTTTGAATTATTCGTTTGGTTTGGCCAACTAGATTGGTAATTCTTGCAATGGGAGAAGTGCATAGCTTTGGGTTCAATCTTGCGGTGTCCTTACCCAGTGATAGAAAGCGTTGCAAGGCACGTATTGTATTGTTTCCATCGAGGATAACAAGATGGGGTATTTATCATATTGCATGAATTTATTCCTCTACATCATGTCATCTTGCTTAAGGCGTTAATCTGTTTTTAACTTAATACTCTAGATGCATGCTGGATAGCGGTCGATGAGTGGAGTAATAGTAGTAGATGCATAATCGTTTCGGTCTACTTGTCTTGGACGTGATGCCTATATACATGATCATACCTAGATATACTCATAACTATGCTCAATTTTGTCAATTGCTCAACAGTAATTTGTTCATCCACCGTAGAATACTTATGCTCTTGAGAGAAGCCACTAGTGAAACCTATGGCCCCCGGGTCTATTCTCATCATATCAATCTCCATCCCTTTAATACTTGCTTTGTTTTTACTTTGGCTTTTAATTTTCACTTTGCATCTATATACCAAAAATACCAAAAATATTATCTATCATCTCTATCAGATCTCACTCTCGTAAGTGACCTTGAAGGGATTGACAACCCCTAATCGCGTTGGTTGCGAGTAGCTATCATTTTGTGCAGGTACGAGGGACTTGTGCGTGGCCTCCTACTGGATTGATACCTTGGTTCTCAAAAACTGAGGGAAATACTTATGCTACTTTGCTGCATCATCCTCTCCTCTTCGGGTAAATCCAACGCAGTGCTCAAGAGGTAGCAGGGCCGGAACGCCAATTCCTCCCTGACCGAGCGAAGAGCGACGTCGACGACCCCGACTTGGGGGCGGCGGCCTTGGTGGACGACACCGAGGGAGGAGGCGGCTCGAGGCTCGGAGCCAGCCTCGAGGACTGGCCTTACGATGACGCGGGGGAATTTGCCCCGCGCCACTAGCCAGGAGTCGGTCAGCCGGGCGCGAGCTTGTCTGCCGCGCCGGACGCCCATGGTGGCGCGAAGAAACGCAGGACGGCGCCGAGCCTGTTCGGCAGTAGGCCGAAGAAGCCCAAGGGCTCGGCCATGCGACTGCGGGACGAGGCGGCCGCAAAGGCCATCCGCTTCCGCAAGGAGGTGAAGAAGCCGCAGCTGGTTTTCGCGTAAGTACCGCCTTTAACTCGTACCTTCATTTTTTCCTTGTTGATTATGTCTGAGCTTCTTCACTTTGTTTCCCTTGATCTAGGGCACTCTCTCTCTCTCTCTCTCTCTCTCTCTCTCTCTCTCTCTCTCTCGAAATCGACCGCCGCCTCCATCATGGGGTCAGCGGAGACTTCCACCACCATTCGGCGGATCGATCCGGCCGCCGACCTCCGGGAGGCGAGGGAGCGGAACGCGTGAGAAGCGCGCGAAGAGCAGGAAGCCGCTCGCCTGGAGAAGGCGGAGGCAGAGAAGACGGAGGCCGCCGCCTTAAAGAAACTGGCGGAGGCAGAGGCCGTCGACGCGGCGAAGAAGCAGGCTGAAGAAGCCGCGCACTACCAGTCAGCGATTTTCATCACTCCCTTGAACTCCGCGCCTCCACCTCCGGAGTTCGTGGCGTAGACTGGAGAGGCCGGCGACGAACACCCGGTCATGGAGAGGGACGGCGGCGACGTCGCCATGCCGGACGTGATTGTGCCTCCACCGCCGCCGTCCGGGAGCGTGCAAGGCGAGCAGCCGGCGGACCCGCCGGTGCCGCCGACTGAAATCGAGGTGGTGACGGGCCTGACTCTTGAGGTCGGCTCACCGACGCGTCGCCGACTTGCAAATGCGGCTTCGGTGCCACGCCCGCTGGAGACTGGCGCCGCGAGCTCCTCGATCCCGGACACCGAGGCGACCAGCGCCGCACCCACTGGGTGGGTGCGGGTTGGCGGGACGGGCCCTCTGAACAAGGCGATGCTGGATGTTCAAGCCAAACCCCGTGCTGAAGTCGACGCCATCAAGAACTGCAACAAGGTGTATCTGGCATCGCGAGAGGCCATCCGGGTATGCTTCTTGCTTCTTTGTTTTTAACTCTTGTATTGCTTCGTGGGGGCGCGTCAGCGCACCCACTGGGTGTAGTCCCCGAGTTCCGGGTCGGCTACTGAGCAGGCGGCGCGGAACTTTAGCTAGCAGGCTCTGTGAGCTGATATCCTTGCTGCGGGATTATCATAACCTTCGTGCTGCCGCCTTCAGCTCCAAGGTCCTGGAGTTGGATCAACATGTTGTCGACTTGTCGGAGAGCCGGAGTAAGTCTTCTTCCTTTTCCCGCGGGGGCGCGCTGGCGCACCCGCGGGCTGTAGTCCCCGAGATTCAGGCCGACTGCTGAGCAGTCGGGACGGATCTCCCCGGCGACTGTTCTTCTTTCTGTTGATTTTGATGACTCTTTTCTCTGCGGGGGCGCGCTGGCGCACCCGCCGGCTGTAGTCCCCGAGATTCAGGCCGACTGTTGAGTAGTCGGGCCGGATCTCCCTGGCGACTCTGCTTCCGTTGGCGACTGGCGCCTTTCCTTCTTCTTTTCTTCCGCAGAGGCCAACGCCATCTTGCAACAGTAGCTGGGAGAAGCTAACACTGCATTGCGCGCTAAGGAGGAGGAGCATAGCAAGCTGGCTGAAGAGCGTGACCAGCTTGTCGCGCAACTGGCGGAACAGGCGGAGCTTCTCAAGAAGGCCCAGAAGGAGGCGAAGGACAAGGAGATCGGCCTCCTTGCTGAGTTCGCGACCAAACGATCCGCCTGGACCGACAGGGAGGCGATGCTGACTTCCGGCTTTCACGAGATTGAAGACATATTCGATGGTGAGCTTCCCTCTTTTTCCTTCTTTGAGTCGCCGGCTGCTGGTCGAGCTGGCCTCTTGTTTCTAACTTTGTTTTTTTGCTTTCTGTCTTGGCAGACTTCTTCCCTGGTCACTCCAACACCGCCAATCAAGCCATTGAAGCCGATCTCAAAAGACGGAGGGCGGAAGGCACACAGGTCGCTGCCGACGCCCCCCGAACCCTTAGCGAACAGCTCCTGAGCATCGAGGCTCGTCTTCGGCCGGCTCACCGGATACTGCGCCGGCTTCAGCGTGTCGGCGCCCAGGCGATCGCCACCCTATGGCCGGACATGCCAGCACTGCACACTCCTAGTCGGATTGCCGACTGGCTGGAGGTGGCGGCCGACCGTCTTGAGGCCTGGAAAGGCTCCTCGACCCGGGCTGGAGCGCGCCGGGCCTTGGAATTCGTCAAGGCATGGTACTGTGGGCTGAGTATAACCCAGCTAGCCACGTTCCGGCTGGAGGCTCAGGAGGAGTTTGCGGTCGTGGAAGATGATCTTGCCAAGCGTGCGGCGGAAATCGTCGAATACACCGACACCAATATCTTCGTCCCGAAGCGGGTTGAGAACGGCGCCGAGGCGCCACCAGAATGGTTCGGGCTGAACCAGGAGGACGGCAAGGACTCGGCCGAGGGGATTGACTCCAGCGGCGAGGAAGAAGGCGAGGAGGAGGAAGAAGGTTAAGAGGAGGCGCCAGAGGTCGGAGCGGACGGCCATCCTCAGATCGACCGCGCCTCCAGCAACGAGCCTCGTCCAAGCGAGCCGGCTACCACTGGAGGCGACCAAGTGGAGACTGACCAGCCGGCCGCTCCACCAACCGGCGCCACCGACTCCTCGATCCACCGAATCCGTCTGCCGCTCCCTAAGCCGCCAGTTTATCTTTGTTTTATCTGTCTATCAGTCTCTACGAACTTGTTAATTTTGCACAATTCCACCCACGGGGTGTATCTCAAACTTCTCTTGAATATCGGCAAGGGCCTTTGCTATGTAAATATTTTTTCGAGTTCTATCTTTTCTTGCCTGCTGCTCTTTGGCTCTTTCCTTTGTCGCCTTCCCTTGGTTGCCATCTTGCCAGCCGAACAGCCGCTCTGCGGACTGCGGCTGGGTCAAGCACTTAGCTACTTCCAGGGAGGCAAGTACTTAGCCGTTTTAGAACATTTTAGCAATTTAAGTAGAAGCCGGCTGGCCGGCTGCTCAACAGCCGGTCTTAGAAGGCAGGAAGCCGGCTTAAACTATGCACATGCTTTGTGTCCTTAGCCATTTTTCATGTGGGCACCCTTTCTACCTTGCTCCTGCCCACCAGACAGTCACTCTGCAAACTGTGGCTTCTGGCAGGAGACGGCTTAAGTGCCAACAAATTACTTGTCCGGCTGCAGGAAGCATTTCATAGTACAAGGCGGCAAGTCCCCGGGCCGACTAGTCGGACCCGGTACCAAGCGGCATAAAGAAAATGACACACTCATAGGCATAATTCTAATCATATAGATAAAAGAGGGTAGTCCCGAGCTCTTCTCGGGGGACCCGGAGTCTTCGTACTTTAATACAAAAGGTGGCGTGGTACATACTGCTTAACTGTAAAATCTTCGGAGGAGATTTGTGTTCCATGGCCGCTCTGTCTCCTTGCCAGAGTCGTCCCTTTTGCGCGCTCTAGGCTTCTGGGCATCGATCAGGTAGTAGGAGTCGTTGCCCAACACTTTGCTAATGATGAAGGGGCCTTCCCAAGGTGATGAGAGCTTGTGCTGGCCGGTTGTTTGCTGGATCAACCGGAGCACAAGGTCTCCCTCTTGGAAAGATCTCGGCTTGACCTTCCGATTGTAGTATCAGTGCAGGCTCTACTGGTGGATGCTGGACTGGCTGAGTGCCAACAGCCGGCCATCCTCCAGCAAATCGACGCCGTCTTGACGTGCTTCTTATGCCTCCTCTTCGGTGTACATGGTGACTCGAGGGGAGTCGAATTCTATGTCCGTTGGGATGACGACTTCGGCACCGTAGACGAGGAAGAAAGGCGTGAAGCCGGTTGACTTGTTCGGAGTTGTGCGCAGGCTCCAGAGGACGGCTGGCAGCTCGTCGAGCCAGTAGCCGGCCGAACGCTCCAGAGGCTCGACCAGTCGGGGCTTGATGCCGGACAAGATGAGGCCGTTTGCTCGCTCTACTTGGCCGTTTGACTGCGAATGGGCAACGGACTCTAGGTCCAGTCGGATGCCCTGCGTCGCGCAGAAACGTGCCAAGGCGCCTTTGGCAAAGTTTGTGCCATTGTGGGTGATGATGCTGTGTGGTAGGCCATACCGGATGGTGATGTAGGAAACGAAAGTCACAACAGTCGGACCGTTCAGCTTCTTGATTGGTTTTGCTTCTATCCACTTGGTGAACTTGTCTACTGCGACAAGCAGATGAGTCGTGCCACCTCGTGCAGTCTTGAATGGTCCCACCATGTCCAGGCCCCAAACAGCAAAGGGCTGTGCAATGGGGATAGTCTTGAGTGCGTGGGGTGATGTGGCTTGGAACGGAACTTCTGGCACCCTTTGCATTTCTGGACCAAGTCTTTGGCGTCTTCTAGAGCAGTCGGCCAGAAAAAACCATGGCGGAAAGCTTTGGCGACAAGTGCTCTTGAAGCCGCATGGTGGCCACATTCGCCTTGATGGATGTCTTTGAGGATTGCTTGGCCTTGCTCCGGCTCCACGCAGCGCTGGTAGACACCAGTGACACTGCGCCTCACAAGCTCTCTGTTGACTATGGTGTATGCTGCTGCCCGGCGTTGCACTTGCCGGGCCGAGATCTCATCAGTCGGCAGCTCTTTGTGCACCAGGAAGTTGAGGACGGGCTAGGCCCATGAAGGTGCTGCGATTTCTTTGACTGCTAGGGCTGCTACTTGCACAAGGGCGGTTGGGCCAGGAGGTGGCGGGTTGGAGTCAGCCGCCGCTGCCGCTTGCTGAGTTGATGAAGTCCCTGGGCCGATTGCTGCAGTCCCGGGCAGGCTCAAGTCCCAGGCTGACCACTGCAGTCCCGGGCCGGTGCGACCGCGGCCCCAGACCGCTGCCGAAATTCCTGTGCCGGCTGCTGGACCTCTCAAGTCGGATCCGACTGCTTCGGGAGGAGCCGGCATGAAGATAGAATCCGACTTTGGCGATGGCTTGACAGACGGCTTGAGGAGGCGTTGTAGGGCGACACCGGTCAGTATTGCTTGACGGGTGGAGCCGATTCGTGCCAAGGCATCTGCTTGCTCATTGTCATTTCTTGGCATATGGAGAAACTTGCACCCTTCAAAGTATCTACTGAGTTGCTATACGAGGAAGCGGTAGCTCGCCATGTTTGCATCTTTGGCGTCCCAGTCGCTTGACGACTGCTGGACCACCAAGTCAGAGTCACCATAGCACAGGATCCGGCGAATGCCGAGCTGTTTGGCAAGCCGGAGCCCGTGAACGAGTGCCTCGTATTCAACAACGTTGTTGGAGGCGGCAAAATGGATTTGCAGCACATATCTGAGCTTGTCACCTTTGGGAGAGGTGAGGACGATGCCGGTTCCCAAACCGGTGCGCATCTTGAAACCATCAAAATGCATCCGCCAATGGGGTCGGGCGCTGGCGGTAGGTACTGGGTCTCGGCCCAGTCGATGAGGAAGTCGGCCAGCGCTTGTGACTTGATGGAGGTGCGAGGCTGGTAGTAGATGGTGTAGCGGGCCAAGTCAATGGCCCATTTGGCCGCTCGGCCTGAAGCATCCCGGCTTCCAGTGATCTCGGCCAGTGGAGCCGTGCAGACCACAGTGATTGGGTGCTCTTGAAAATACAGCTTCAATTTCTTGGCGGCAAACTGCACGCCATAGCACATTGCTACCTCTTGAGCACTGCGTTGGATATCCCTGAAGAGGAGAGGATGATGCAGCAAAGTAGCGTAAGTATTTCCCTCAGTTTTTGAGAACCAAGATATCAATCCAGTAGGAGGCCACGCACAAGTCCCTCGTACCTGCACAAAACGATAGCTCCTCGCAACCAACGCGATTAGGGGTTGTCAATCCCTTCACGGTCACTTACGAGAGTGAGATCTGATAGAGATGATAAATAATATTTTTGGTATTTTTGGTATAGAGATGTAAAGCAAAAAGTAAAAAGGCAAAGTAAAAACAAAGCAAGTATAAAAGTGATGGAGATTGATATGATGAGAATAGACCCGGGGGCCATACGTTTCACTAGTGGCTTCTCTCAAGAGCATAGGTATTCTACGGTGGGTGAACAAATTACTGTTGAGCAATTGACAAAATTGAGCATAGTTATGAGTATATGTAGGTATGATCATGTATATAGGCATCACGTCGGAGACAAGTAGACCAAACGATTCTCAAGATTCTACTACTATTACTCCACTCATCGACCGCTATCCAAAGATGCATCTAGAGTATTAAGTTAAAAAGCAGTAACGCCTTAAGCAAGATGACATGATGTAGAGGAATAAATTCATGAAATATGATAAATACCCCATCTTGTTATCCTCGATGGCAACAATACAATACGTGCCTTGCAACCCTTTACATCCTTTGGGTAAGGACACCGCAAGATTGAACCCAAAGCTAAACACTTCTCCCATTGCAAGAACTACCAATCTAGTTGGCCAAACCAAATGGATAATTCAAGAGACTTGCAAATATAACCAATCATACATAAAAGAATTCAGAGAAGATTCAAATATTATTCATAGATAAGCTGGATCATAAACCCACAATTCATCGGTCTCAACAAACACAACGCAAAAAGAAGATTACATCGAATAGATCTCCACGAGAGAGGGGGAGAACATTGTATCGAGATCCAAAAAGAGAGAAGAAGCCATCTAGCTACTAGCTATGGACCCGAAGGTCTCAAGTAAACTAATCACACTTCATCGGAGGGGCTATGGTGTTGATGTAGAAGCCCTCCGTGGTGGATGCCCCCTCCGGCGGAGCTCCGGAACAGGCGCCAAGATGGGATCTCGTGGATACATGAAGTTGCGGCGGTGGAATTAGGTTTTTGGCTCCTGTTACGATCGTTTGAAGTACGTAGGTATATATAGGAGGAAGGAGTACGTCGGTGGAGCAACAGGGGGCCCACGAGGCAGGGGGCGCGCCCTAGGGGGGGCTCCCCCCACCCTTGTGACCGCCTCTGTTACTTCTTGGAGTAGGGTCCAAGTCTCCTGGATCACGTCCGGTCAGAAAATCACGTTCCCGAAGGTTTCATTCCGTTTGGACTCCGTTTGATATTCTGTTTCTTCGAAACACTGAAATAGGCAAAAAAAAACAGCAATTCTGGGATGGGCCTCCGATTAATAGGTTAGTCCCAAAAATAATATAAACGTGGAAAATAAAGCCCAATATAGTCCAAAACAGTAGATAAAGTAGCATGGAGCAATCAAAAATTATAGATACGTTGGAGACGTATCGACGCATCCCTAAGCTTAATTCCTGCTCGTCCTCGAGTAGGTAAATGATAAAAAGAGAATTTTTGATGCGGAGTGATACTTTGGCATAATTTCCATGTAAATCTTCTTAATTGTGGTATGAATATTCAGATCCGAAAGATTCAAGAAAAAAGTTCATATTGACATAAAAATAATAATACTTCAAGCATACTAACTAAGCAATTATGTCTTCTCAAAATAACATGGCCAAAGAGAGTTATCCCTACAAAATCATATAGTCTGGCTATGCTCCATGTTCCCCACACAAAATATTTAAATCATGCACAACCCCGATGACAAGCCAAGCAATTGTTTCATACTTTAACATTTTTAAAACTTTTTCAATCTTCACGCAATACATGAGCGTGAGCCATGGATATAGCACTATATGTGGAATAGAATGGTGGTTGTGGATAAGACAAAAAGAGGGAACATAGTCTCACATCAACTAGGCGTATCAACGGGCTATGGAGATGCCCATCAATAGATATCAATGTGAGTGAGTAGGGATTGCCATGCAACGGATGCACTAGAGCTATAAGTATATGAAAGCTCAACAAAAGAAACTAAGTGGGTGTGCATCCAACTCGCTTGCTCACGAAGACCTAGGGCATTTGAGGAAGCCCATCATTGGAATATACAAGCCAAGTTCTATAATGAAAAATTCCCACTAGTATATGAAAGTGACAAAATGAGAGACTCTCTATCATGAAGATCTTGGTGCTACTTTGAAGCACAAGTGTGGTAAAAGGATAGTAACATTGTCCCTTCTCTCTTTTTCTCTCATTTTTTTATTTGGGCCTTTTCTATTTTTTTATGGCCTCTTTTTTTCTCTTTTCTCTTTTTTTTTTATTTTTCGTCCGGAGTCTCGTCCCGACTTGTGGGGGAATCATAGTCTCCATCATCCTTTACTCACTTGGGACAATGCTCTAAAGAATGATGATCATCACACTTTTATTTTTCTTACAACTCAACAATTACAACTCGATTCTTAGAACAAAGTATGACTCTATATGAATGCCTCCGGCGGTGTAACGGGATATGCAATGAAACATGAGTGACATGTATGAAAGATTTATGAATGGTGGCTTTGCCACAAATATGATGTCAACTACATGATCATGCTAGCAATATGACAATGATGGAGCGTGTCATAATAAACGGAGCGGTGGAAAGTTGCATGGCAATATATCTCGGAATGGCTATGAAAATGCCATGATAGGTAGATATGGTGGCTGTTTTGAGGAAGATATATGGTGGGTGTATGATACCGGCGAAAAGTGCACGGTATTAGAGAGGCTAGCAATGGTGGAACGATGGGAAAAAGTGCGTATAATCCATGGACTCAACATTAGTCATAAAGAACTCATATACTTATTGTAAAAATCTAGAAGTTATCAAAGCAAAGTATTACGCGCATGATCCTAGGGGGATAGATTGGTAGGAAAAGACCATCGCTCGTCCCCGACCGCAACTCATAAGGAAGACAATCAATAAATAAATCATGCTCCGAGTTCATCACATAACAGTTGACCATACATGCATGCTACGGGAATCACAAACTTCAACACAAGTATTCTTTAAATTCACAACTACTCAACTAGAATGACTCTAATATCACCATCTTCATATCTCAAAACAATTATCAAGCATCAAACTTTTCTTAGTATTCAACGCACTCAAAAGAAAGTTTCACATATCTTGAATACCAAGTATATTAACATTAAGCAAATTACCATGCTATTAACGACTCTCAAAATAATCTAAGTGAAGCATAAGAGATCAATAGTTTCTTTAAAACAAATCCACCACCGTTCTCTAAAAGGTCTAAGTGAAGCACTAGAGCAAAAATTATCACGCTCAAAAGATATAAGTGAAACACTATGAGCAAAACTATCAAGCTCAAAAGATATAAGTGAAGCACTTAGAGTATTCTATCAAATTCCAATTTATGTGTGGCTCTCTCAAAAGGTGTGTACAGCAAGGATGATTGTGGTAAACTAACAAGCAAAGACACAAATAATACAAGATGCTCCAAGCAAAACACATATCATGTGGTGAATAAAAATATAGCTCCAAGTAAATTACCGATGGAAGTAGACGAAAGAGGGGATGCCTTCCGGGGCATCCCCAAGCTTTGACTTTTTGGTGTCCTTGGATTATCTTGGGGGTGCCATGGGCATCCTCAAGCTTAGGCTCTTGCAACTCCTTGTTCCATAATCCATCAAAAGAATTTACCGAAAACTTGAAAACTTCACAACACAAAACTCAATAGAAATCTCGTGAGCTCCGTTAGAGAAAGAAAACAAAAGACTACTTTAAGGTACTGTAATGAACTCATTCTTTATTTATATTGGTGTTAAACCTACTGTATTCCAACTTATCTATGGATTATAAACTATTTTACTAGCCATAGATTCATCAAAATAAGCAAACAACACACGAAAAACAGAATCTGTCAAAAACAGAACAGTCTGTAGTAATCTGTCACTAACGCAAACTTCTGGAACAACAAAAAATCTACCAAAATTAGAAGACCTATACAATTTGTTTTTTGATCAGAAGAAATTTTAATCAGTATTTTATCACGTTCTGGTGATTTTTAATAATTCGGGCACTGAGCGCAAACTTTCTGGAAATTACAGCAAGATCAAATAACTATCATCCAAGAAGATCCAATAGGTCTAGTTTGGCACAAACACTAATTAAAACATAAAACCACATCTATACAGAGGCTATATGGATTATTTATTCCTAAACAGAAGCAAAAACAAAAAACTAAAAATAAAATTGGGTTGCCTCCCAACAAGCGCTATCGTTTAACGCCCCTAGCTAGGCATAAAAGCAAGGATAGATCTAGGTATTGCCATCTTTGGTAGGCAATCCATAAGTGGCTCTCATGATAGATTCATATGGTAATTTTATTTTCTTTCCAGGAAAGTGTTCCATGCCTTTCTTTAATGGAAATTGGAATCTAATATTCCCTTCCTTCATATCAATAATTGCACCAATCGTTCTAAGGAAAGGTCTACCAAGAATAATAGGACACGAAGGATTGCAATCTATATCAAGAACGATAAAATCTACAGGCACATAAAATTCCTATTTGCAACAATAAGAACATCATTAATTCTTCCCATAGGTTTCTTAATAGTGGAATCCGCAAGATGCAAGTTTAGAGAGCAAGCATCAAAGTCACGGAAATCTAGCAAATCACACAAAGTTTTGGGAATAGTGGAGACACTAGCACCCAAATCACACAAGGCATGAAACTCATAATTTTTAATTTTAATTTTAATAGTTGGTTCCCACTCATCATAGAGTTTTCTAGGGATAGATACTTTCAAATCAAGTTTTTCTTCATAAGATTGCATCAAGGCATCAACAATGTGTTCGGTAAAGGCCTTATTTTGACTATAAGCATGAGGAGAATTTAGCACGGATTGCAACAAGGAAACACAATCAATTAAAGAGCAATTTTCATAATTAAATTCCTTGAGATCCAATATAGGGGGTTTAGCAACATCTAGGTTTTTATTTCTTTCAATCCCACTTTTATCAATTTCATCATCAAGATCTAAAAACTCCAAATTCTTAGAACGCCTTCTAGGTAAAGGAAGATCATATTCAGTTTCATCAAGATTCATATTGCGAAACAAAGATTTAATAGGGGACACATCAATAACTTTCAGATCTTCATCTTGATTTTCATTGGAATTGGAAGAACACGCTTTAATAAAGGCATCTTTGGAAGCACGCATCCTAGCGGTTCTTTCTTTGCACTCATCAATGGAAATTCTCATTGCTTTGAGAGACTCATTGATATCATGCTTAGGAGGAATAGATCTAAGCTTTAAAGAATCAACATCAAGAGAAATCCTATCAATGTTCCTAGCCAAATCATCAACTTTAAGCAATTTCTCTTCAAGCAAAGCATTAAAATTATTTTGTGAATTCATAAACTCTTTAACACTACTCTCAAATTCAGAGGGAATCTTATTAATTTTTCCATAAGAGTTGTTGTAGGAATTTCCATAATTATTAGAAGGATTACTAGGATAATGCCTAGGATTAAAATTTCCTCTATACGCGTTGTTACCAAAATTATTCCTACCAACAAAATTCACATCCATAGATTCATTATTATTCTCAATCAAAGTAGACAAAGGCGTATCATTAGGATCAGAAGAAACACTCTTAGTAGCAAATAATTTCATAAGTTCATCCATCTTTCCACTCAAAACATTAATTTCTTCTATCGCATGCACTTTTTTATTAGTAGATTTTTAGTATGCCATTGAGAATAATTAACCATAATATTATCTAGAAGTTTAGTAGCATCTCCTAGAGTGATTTACATAAAAGTGCCTCCCGTGGCCGAATCTAAAAGATTTCTAGAAGCAAAATTCAATCCGGCATAATTTTTTTGTATAATCATCCACAAGTTCAAACCATGAGTAGGACAATTACGTATCATTAATTTCATTCTCTTCCAAGCTTGTGCAACATGTTCATGATCAAGTTGCTTAAAATTCATAATATCATTCCTAAGAGAGATAATCTTAGTGGGAGGAAAATACTTAGAGATAAAAGCATCTTTGCACTTGTTCCAAGAATCAATATTATTTTTAGGCAGAGATGAAAACCACGCTTTAGCACGATCTCTAAGCGAAAAAGGAAATAGCTTCAATTTAACGACATCATTATCGACATCTTTTTTCTTTTGCATATCACATAAATCAACGAAGCTATTCAGATGAGTAGCGGCACCTTCACTAGGAAGGCGGTAATTGATCTTTCATAACAAGATTCAACAAAGCAGTATTGATTTCACAAGATTCAGTATTGGCAAGAGGAGCAATCGGACTGCTAAGGAAATCATTGTTATTGGTATTGGTGAAGTCACACAATTTGCTAGTATCTTGAGCCATCGCGACAAACAAGCAATCCGACACACGAGCAAACAAACGGACGAGGAAAAGGCAACGGGAAAAGAGGAGGAGATTGGGAAAGAGAGGGCGAATAAAACGGCAAGGGTGAAGTGGGGAGAGGAAAACAAGAGGCAAATGGCAAATAATGTAATGCGAGAGATAGGGATTGTGATGGGTACTTGGTATAGTTGACTCGCTCTTGCGTGAGCCTCCCCAATGGCGCCAGAAATTCTTCTTGCTACCTCTTGAGCACTGCGTTGGATTTTCCCGAAGAGGAGAGGATGATGCAGCAAAGTAGCGTAAGTATTTCCCTCAGTTTTTGAGAACCAAGGTATCAATCCAGTAGGAGGCCACGCACAAGTCCCTCGTACTTGCACAAAATGATAGCTCCTTGCAACCAACGCGATTAGGGGTTGTCAATCCCTTCACGGTCACTTACGAGAGTGAGATCTGATAGAGATGGTAGATAATATTTTTGGTATTTTTGGTATATAGATGCAAAGTGAAAAGCAAAATGGCAAAGTAATAACAAAGCAAGTATAAAAGTGATGGAGATTGATATGATGAGAATAGACCCGGGGGCCATACGTTTCACTAGTGGCTTCTCTCAAGAGGATAGGTATTCTACGGTGGGTGAACAAATTACTGTTGAGCAATTGACAGAATTAAGCATAGTTATGAGTATATCTAGGTATGATCATGTATATAGGCATCACATCGGAGACAAGTAGACCGAAACGATTCTGCATCTACTACTATTACTCCACTCATCGACCGCTATCCAGCATGCATCTAGAGTATTAAGTTAAAAACAGAGTAACGCCTTAAGCAAGATGACATGAGGTAGAGGAATAAATTCATGCAATATGATAAATACCCCATCTTGTTATCCTCGATGGCAACAATACAATACGTGCCTTGCAATCCTTTCACATCCTTTGGGTAAGGACACCGCAAGATTGAACCCAAAGCTAAACACTTCTCCCATTGCAAGAACTACCAATCTAGTTGGCCAAACCAAACGGATAATTCGAAGAGACTTGCAAAGATAACCAATCATACATAAAAGGATTCAGAGAAGATTCAAATATTATTCATAGATAAGCTGGATCATAAACCCACAATTCATCGGTCTCAACAAACACACCGCAAAAAGAAGATTACATGGAATAGATCTCCACGAGAGAGGGGGAGAACATTGTATTGAGATCCAAAAAGAGAGAAGAAGCCATCTAGCTACTAGCTATGGACACCAAGGTCTGAAGTAAACTAATCACACTTCATCGGAGGGGCTATTATGATGATGTAGAAGCCCTCCATGGTGGATGCCCCTCCGTGAGCTCCTAACATGCCCCAAGATGGGATCTCGTGGATACAGGAAGTTGCGGCGGTGGAGTTAGGTTTTGGCTCCTATTACGATCGTTTGAAGTGCGTGAGGTATATGTAGGAGGAAGGAGTACGTCGGTGGAGCAACAGGGGGCCCACGAGGCAGGGGGCACGCCCTAGGGGGTGGGGCGCCCCCACCCTCGTGACCGCCTTTGTTACTTCTTGGAGTAGGGTCCAAGTCTCTTGGATCACGTTCGGTGAGAAAATCACGTTCCCGAAAGTTTCATTCCGTTTGGACTCCGTTTGATATTCTGTTTCTTCGAAACACTGAAATAGGCAAAAAAGAGCAATTCTGGGCTGGGCCTCCGGTTAATAGGTTAGTCCCAAAAATAATATAAAAGTGGAAAATAAAGCCCAATATAGTCCAAAACAGTAGATAAAGTAGCATGGAGCAATCAAAAATTATAGATACGTTGGAGACGTATCACACATCTTCTGGTAGTGGGGGTAGTTTTTCTTCGAAGCTGACAGCACTTCACTCAGGTAATACACCGGTCTCTGGACTGGTAGTGCCTTGCCTTCCTCCTTGCGCTCTATCACTATGACTATGCTGACCACTCGGCTGGTAGCGGCGATGTAGAGGAGCATGGGCTCCTTAGGAGTCAGAGCCGCCAGGACAGGTGGAGTAGTCAACATATTTTTGAGCTGGAGAAAAGCTTCATCCGGCTTGTCGTTCCACTCGAAAAAAGTGGTCTTCTTCATGAGCTTGTACAGGGGAAGAGCCTTCTCTCCCAGCCGACTGATGAAACGGCTGATGGACGCCAAACAGCCGGTGAACTTCTGCACATCCAGCAGTCGGGTGGGCACTTCCATCCTCTTGATGGCCTTGATCTTCACAGGGTTGCACTCTATGCCGCGCTCTGAGACCAGGAATCCGAGAAGCTGGCCGGCTGGTACTCCGAAGATGCATTTCTCCGGGTTGAGCTTGATTTGAAATCGGCGCAAGTTCTCAAAGTTCTCCTTGAGGTCTTCTAGCAGCGTTCCACGCTTCTCCGTCTTCACCACAACATCGTCCACATAAACGTGGGCGCTTCTGCCGAGTTGTTTGAGAAGGCACTTCTGCATGCAACTTTGAAACGAGGCGCCGACATTCCTCAAGCCGAACGTCATGGTCAAGTAGCAGAAGGATCCAAATGGTGTGATGACGGCGGTCTTCAGTCTGTCAGCCAGGTTCAGCTTGATTTGGTGATACCCCGAGTATGCATCCAAGAAACTCAATAGCTCGCATCCGACTGTGGAGTCTATCACTTGGTCAATTCTCGGCAAAGCAAACTGGTCTTTGGGGCAGGCTTTGTTGAGGCTGGTGTAATCAATACACATGCGCCACTGCTTGTTTTTCTTCAGCACAAGGACGGGGTTGGCCAGCCATTCTGGAAAGAACACTTCCATGATGTAGCCGGTGCAAGCAGCCGGGCTATCTCTTCTCCAACGACTCTTCTCTTCTCTTCTGACAGGCGGCGCAAGGGCTGCCTGACTGGCTTGGCATCAGACCGGACATGTAACTTGTGCTCGGCGAAATCCGTCGGAACACCCGGCATGTCTTTAGGTGACCATGCAAAGATGTCCCGATTCTCACGGAGGAAATCGACGAGCTCGCCTTCCTATTTGCTGTCGAGGTTTGCACCTATGACGGCGTACCTCTCCGGGTGCTCCGGGTCCAAGGGTATCTTCTTTGTCTCTTTTGCCGGCTTGAACGAGCCCTCGGCTTCCGACTCCTTGGGGTTGGGTGACATCTCCGGCTGCTTGCCTGCCATCGCCACAACTCGGTCAAGGAGCCGCCTCTCGACCGCGATACAAGGGACTCGGCCAGCCGGCTGCTATCTGCCGTGCAAGTGGATGACTTCTTGTAATCCCCCGCTATGGTCAGAATTCTCTTGGAACTCGGCATCTTCATCTTGAGGTAAGCATTGTGGGGGACCGCCATGAACTTGGCCAGAGCGGGCCGGCCAAGCAGTGCATGGTATGGGCTCTCAAGGTCCACCACCTCAAACCAGACTGGCTCTCGGTGGAAGTGATCTTTGTCTCCAAAGAGGACGTCTATTTGGATCTTGCCGATTGGTGAGCAGGAAAGGCCAGAAACTATGCCATGGAAAACGGTCCGGCTGAGCTGAAGCTACCTTTGTTGGATTCCTAACTTCTCCATGGTATCCTTGTATAGGATGTTGATGCTGCTGCCGCCATCTATCAGAACTCGGGAGAAGCGAGCAGCTACTTTGTCGCTGGCAAAGGTGGCATCCGTAACCGTATGTAGGGAACCGGGATTGGGCATCACATCCGGGTTGTCGGCTCTACTCCAGCTGATGGGCTTCTCGGACCAATGCATGAACTTGGGGGTCTCTGATGCTACTGCATTCACTTCTTGCTACCGTTGCCGTCTGCTGTGCTTGTTGTCGGCAACGCTGGTGAACACGACATGAGCTCCGTGCTCTTCAGGATACTCGTCTAGTATGACTCCGACTGGTCGAACCGCCGGCTGCTGGGGGGGAGGAGGTGGCGGCTGTCCAGCAGGCGGAGTAGGCAGAAGGCCGTCTCCTTTGGCGATCCTGGCGAGCCAATGGCACTTCCGAGTGGTGTGGTTGGACGGCTTCGCACCACTGTGGAACTTGCAGGGGGCGTCAAGAGTCTGCTCATACGAGAAAGCAGGCAGCCAATTGGGCTTGCCGCCCTTCTGGCGCTTGGATGGAGGCTGCCCTTCCGGCTGCTGGTCTTCGACTGTCGCCACCTGCCGGCTTGTGAAAGCCGGCTGCATGGCCTTGCGCTTGTTTTCACTTGGTTGTTAGCGTCGACTGGTGTCGCCAGCCGGGGTCTGAGGAGCCTGAGGGGCACTTTGCCAGATGCATCAACTTGGATTTCTGCCTTCATGGAGGAGTCGGCCCGGCATATTTATCTGCTATGATCAGCAGCTCGTCGAGGGTCGCCGGTTCATCGCAGAGAAGTCGGTGCTTGAGGAGGGTGCCCTCTCGGCACCCAACGGTGAAGTACTCGATGGCCTGTACCTCGTGCACTCCTTCGCAAGAGGTGGGGAGCTCGGCCCAGCGCGTGAGGTAGTCGCGAGTTGACTCGCTGGGGCCTTGTACGCACAAGGAGAGCTGGCTAGGTTTGGGCGGCCGCTTGTACGTGCTGGTGAAGTTGCGGATGAAGTGTAGCGACCCGACCTCAAGCGGTCAAGTCTCTGTGCCTCAGTGTCATCCCTGGATCAGTAATGCTGACACACACAGGACTCGAAGGATTTATAATAGAGTAGCAATCACACACTTATTACATCGAATGTCTCAAAAGAGAACTTATTACAATAATATGGCTTAAGGCCATCTAATGTGATAACAGCGGAAGGCTTGGAAGATAAAGTGAGTCCATCAACTCCAACGGCATAGCTGAGCTGCACGGCAACGACCTAAACGAACCTTACTCCTCGTCCGAAAAGTCTGCAACATAATACGTTGCAGCCCGAAAACGGGCCAGCACATGGAATATGCTGGCAGTATAACACAGTAGATCAAGAACAGGATAATGCTATCACTACATGCATATTTGGCTAGTGGAAAGCTCTAAGGTTATAGTTTTGCGAAAAGCCAATTTTTCCCTACAGCAAAGGAATAAAATTTTAATTTAACTATCATGGTGGTTGAAACATTGAGAAGGTATAACCCCAACTCAATCCCAATTAAAGTAATTAACAACCCAACAATATTAATTAAGAGTGATGAGATACATGTGATAACCCAAGTACTAGATACTCAAGATTGTCCATAACCGGGGACACGGCTAACCATGATCAGATTGTACACTCTGCAGAGGTTTGCGCACTTTTCCCCACAAGACTCGATCTCCTCCGTTGGATTTCTCGCACTACATGGTGTTTGAGAAACGGATAACCGAGACATAGTCTTTCAGAAACACTAACTCCCTACTCCGGGTAGACCATACCAAACCTACAAAACCCACTACCTGCTGATCTACCTCTTCAAGAGCTTCACGTAACTTACTCAACTATGCTAGAGCCCATAATAGCTTGTGGCTGCACACGGAAGTTTCTAGCATGAATCATCTCAGTTCCCTTTAAGCCTGGGTGGCGGTCCAAAGGAAGATCACACGGGTACCCCGGGATTTCCAAAAAAATACAGACAACATTGGGTTCCCCAGGTGCCTCAATCCACCCAGATGTTAATTTAAGTTGCCACCTTGAGTTGAACCATTAATTAATAATCTCACATCTGTCATGGATTCACTCAAACCCAAACCACGTCTACGAGCATAGCATAGCAATATAAGCAACGCGTAGAAGTAACTCCCAAGGGTTTGATAGTAACAGGGCAATAGGTTCTA
This sequence comes from Aegilops bicornis, assembly GCA_021605145.1. Taxonomy (NCBI): domain Eukaryota; kingdom Viridiplantae; phylum Streptophyta; class Magnoliopsida; order Poales; family Poaceae; genus Aegilops; species Aegilops bicornis. The sequence continues at coordinate 130,655,202 of CM038674.1, read as the reverse complement.
CCTCAACAACTACTTCCCAACCCACAAGTTAATTACATCCTAATCTTGCAATGTTTGAGGATTGAACTAATGCATAAAAACTGGGTATGAAAAGAGTATGATCAATGTGTTACTTGCCTTGCTGACGATCCGCGAATCATAGAGACTCGTAGTAACACGCTTCGCACTCCGGGAATTCTATCGCAAAGAAACAATAACATACATAAGCAACAAGCAAAGATGCACAAGCAAAACTCCAAATAAAAGAGGTTGACCAGAAAGTTCAACTTAAGAACTCTTGTTCGCAAAAAGAATCAAATTAAACGGAGCAACGAAACTCAAACGACAAAGACAAGGAAGACAACGTAATGGTTTATGTTTTCCGACATCTCAGTTAAAGTATATTGTCATTGACCTTCCAAACATGTTGAGCTTGCCTTTCTCCCTCATTCTAGCCAAATCCCTTGCACCAAGTAGAGATACTACTTGTGCTTCCTAATACCCGTACACCCAGTTTTGCCATGAGAGTCCACCATACCTACCTATGGATTGAGTAAGATCCTTCAAGTAAGTTGTCATCAGTGCAAGCAATAAAAATTGCTCTCTAAATATGCATGACTTATTAATGCAGAGAAAATAAGCTTTGTACGAACTTGTTGTGGAAGTAATAAAAGCGACGGACTGCATAATAAAGGTCCACATACAAGGGGAAATATAAAGTGGCGTTCTTTTGCATTAAGATTTTGTGCATCAACCCTAAACGCGCATGACAACCTCTGCTTCCCTCTGCGAAGGGCCTATCTTTTACTTTATGTTTTTACTCTATGCTTGAGTCAAGGTGATCCTCACCATTCCCTTTTTCATTTTATCCTTTGGCAAGCTCCTTGTGTTTGAAAGATTATGATATATATATATCCAATTGGATGTAAGTTAGCATGGGCTATTATTGTTGACATCACCTAAAGGTGAATACGTTGGGAGGCAACACAATAAGCCCCTATCTTTCTCAAAGGTCCCATTGAAACTCCATAACCACAAGTATTGCGTGAGTGTTATCAATTGTAGAAGACTATATGATAGTTGAGTATGTGGACTTGCTAAAAGCTCTATTCTTGACTCTTTACGATGTTATGATAAATTGCAATTGCTTGATGGATCGAGATTATAGTTTGTTAGTTACGAGTGAAGTTTCGAACCATGCTTGACATTGTGAATAGATTGTTACTTGATCATGAAAAGTTTTATGAGATAAGCTGCTATTATGACACATATTTATGCTAGAAATAGTGATCTGAATTATCATTGATCAAACTTAAGCACTTACTAGCATTCCGCATCAAAAATTATCTTTTTATCATTTACCTACTAGAGGACGAGCAGGAATTAAGCTTGGGGATGCCTCGATACGTCTCCAATGTATCTATAATTTTTGATTGCTCCACGCTATATTATCTACTATTTAGGGCATTATTGGACTTTATTTTCCACTTTTATATTATTTTTGGGACTAACCTATTAACCGGAGGCCCAGCCCAGAATTGCTGTTTTTGCCTATTTCAGTTTTTCGAAGAAAAGGAATATCAAACGCAGTACAAAAGACCTGAAACTCCACAGAACCTATTTTTGGACCGTAAGAAGCCCGTTAGTCTGAGGGAAGCTCACCGAGGAGTCTCGGGCTGGCCACAAGGGTGGGGCGCGCCCGCCCGCCTAGGGTGCGCCCCCACCTCGTGGGCCAGCCCGAAGTCCACCGACGCGTCCTCCCTGCACCCATATACTCTCGTGCCCTAAAACTTCCAGAACGGAGATTGGATCAGAAATTCACCGCCCGCAAGCCTATGTAGCCACGAGAAATCAATCTAGGCCCTCTCTGGTGCCTCACGGGAGGGGGCCATCCTCACCGGTGGCCATGGAGGAGTATCCCGGAGGGGTCTTCATCACCATGAAGGCCAAGGTCCAGAAGGTGAAGGCCATGGAGGAGGAAGCACAAGGGGGAGAACCTCTCCTCTCTTCCGGTGGCGCCGGAGTGCCATCGGGAGGGGAATCATCTCCACGGTGATCGTCTTCATCAGCATCACCATCATCATCACCATCCTCATCTCTTTTACGCGGTCCACACTCCCTACTACAGCGCTTTGCTGACTCGAAGCACCTCGCTATGACAATGACGCGTCGCTAACGCTCGGCTAAGTCGTCGAACCCTCGCACTGACCATTCGCTTTCGCAGATGGCTCGTAGTACCTGATAGCGCAGCTATGCAGTGGAAGGGAAGGAGCCTAAATCGACCCCCTTCTTTCTTTTTTATTCAAAGACACAAAAGCAAGCGCACCCCGCTGTAATCCCTACTTGAACATGGTGCTTTATGCCGCATATTATGATCCAATGATGTGTTGCCATCCTATGATGTTATGAGTAGATATCTTTTGTCTTTGGGTTGATTGATGAACTAGATTGGTATGAGTTGTATGTTTTACTTTGGTGTTGTCCTATGGTGCCCTCCGTGTCGTGCAAGCGTGAGGGATTCCCGCTGTAGGGTGTTGCAATACGTTCATGATTCGCTTATAGTGGGTTGGTGAGTGACTGAAACACAAACCCGAGTAAGAGGGATTATTGCGTATGCGAATAAAGAGGACTTGATGCTTTAATGCTATGGTTTGGTTTTACCTTAATGATCTTTAGTAGTTGCGGATGCTTTCTAGAGTTCCAATCATAAGTGCATATGATCCAAGTAGAGAAAGTATGTTAGCTTATGCCTCTCCCTCATATGAAACTGCAATAGTGATTATCGGTCTTGTTAACAATTGCCTAGGACAATTCCGCACACCGATCCACCATTATTCCACACTCGCTATTTATATTATTTAGTAATATATTCTAACTTTATGATAACAACACCTACTTTTATATTTTAGCTCTCCGTTATCATGCAAAGTTATCCTCTTCATACCCACAACGTAGTTTTATTTCTAGTTGCTAGTTGGAAGCAAACGCTTGATTGCACGAGAGTCGATGGCGAGATAGGGCTTGAGAGAATATTGATCTTACCTTTAGCTCCTTGCGGGTTCGACACTCCATACTTATCACTTCCATCTTTGGAAAGTGCTACGATGATTCCTTGCACTTGGGGATTATCAGACGGCGGCGGCGTGGCGAAGCGGGCGGCGGCGAGGCGCGGGCGGCGGCGTATATAAAGAGGGGGGGTGGCGGCTTGGAGGCGGGGCCAAGGCGGCGGCAGCGACGGAGTCCGGCTCGGACTCCTCGTCCGAGCGGCGGCTGGCGTGGGCCGGCCAGGCTCGGCTGGGCCTTAGGCCCAGTCGGGCGAGGGGAAGTTTTTTTTAAAAAATAATTTCGTCGACAGAAAATAAATCCTATAAAATAAAATAAAAACTAAAAAATGCCAAAACAAATTTTCACCGTCTAAACGAAATATATAGAACGAGATGAACATTTTCTTGGCCCTAAAATGCAATTTTGAAAACGTGCAATTTTTTCTAATCCAAATAAAATCCGAATAAACTCAAATAAAATCAAATAAATGATTTTAACATTTTTCCTCCAATATTTCAATTGTGTTGGAGAAGTCATATTATCTCCTCTCATATATTTTTATTTATGAAATATTTTTTGGAGAGAAAAATAATTAAAATCAAAATCCTTGTTTCATTATTTGATAAAAATCAAATATGAAAACCGGGAAATCCCCAACGCTCTCCGAGGGTCCTTGAGTTGCTTAGGATTTCAAGGATTGCGGAACGAAAATGCAATAAAATATGATATGCAAGAATGACCTATGTATAACATTCCAAATTGAAAATTTGGGATGTTACATGAAGGCTTCGGTGAAGTCGACCCAGCTGTTGATGTTGCGGGGCTTCAGGCTGTTCAACCATGTCCGGGCCGTGCCCTGGAGAATGAGCGGAACATACTTCACAGCAACGCGCTTGTTGCCGTTTGCGATGCTGGCGGCTGTGGAGTAGTCGACCAGCCAATCCTCCGACTTCATGGAGCCGGTGTACTTGGGCGTATCTCTTGGGAGCGTGAACCCTTTGGGGAAGGGCTCGTCTCGAATGCGGGGCCAAACCAAAGCGGACCCAGCTCATCTTCTTCTTCTACCACCAGGGATCGGTGGAGACGATCGATCCGGTGGCTGGCATCGTTCTCTCTGACTCCTTCTCGGCGGCCAAGGCAGTCGCCGAGTGTCGGGTGTTCAACAGGCGGCGGGGAGACACGCTTTTCCCTGCGAGGGGGAGGAGGCGGACAGTCATCCCGTCGTTCCACTTCTCTCGGGCGACCGTCTTGGTCGCGCTCAATGGTGATGCGAGTCCGGCTGCGGCTGGCAGCCGGCTCCTTGTCCCTTCTTCCGCGGACTCCACCAGTCGGCGTCTGAGATGTTGCGCCTTGATCTCGGCGGGGAGGCAGATCGTCATTTTGCCGGTGGGGCGCCAAAGTGCGGCAACCGGCCTCGTGCTGCTCAGCAGCCGCATCGAGGAGTCGCTGGACGCGCTCCGCCATCTGGCGACGCTCTTCGCCCTCGAACTTGTCCAGCTCTTCTGCTGCCGCCTGGGCAGCTCAGATATTTTCCGCTGGCGTGGCATAGATGGGGCGATCTGCCCCGAACAGGTTGACGATGGTCACGCCGCGCTGCCGGACCGTGCCAAGGTGGCTGGGCCCACTAGAAGCCGGTGTGCCGCCCACAGCACGGTCCATCTCGCGCTGGTAGGCCTCCGATAGGCATCTCATGCTGGCCAGCTTCTTGGCGCCCTCGACGAGCTGGATGCGGCGCGCTTCCAGCATCTCGGCGTTGGCATCTTCTGGGATTGGCGCCGTGAGGTCTTGAAGTGCCGCATCGAGCGGGTCATGAGCACCTCCGCCGGAGTGCTCGCTGTGGCCGATGACTAGCACCTCCGTGACGGCGCTTTCGCCGCTCTCCGCGTGAGGAAGCGGCTCGTCGTAGACCACCACGTTGGTGGGGAACGCGTCAAGCGACGCAATGTCGGAATCGACAAGCATCGGGTTGGTGGAGCCAACAGAATTCAAGTCTACAGTAGGCTCATTGGCGACGTGGAGCTGATCGAGGAGGCTGACGAGCCGCCTCTCAGGGCCATCATTTCCCGCATCGTACGCTGGCTCGTCGGAGAGGCGAACCTCGCCAACAAGGTCGGCGAGGCAGCTCGCCGTGCAGGCGACCTCCAGGCCGTGCAGCGCGTCGGCGCAGACTCCGTCTGGCGTGCTGGGCTGGCTGCGCTCGCCAGGGAGGAAAAGGGTTCCTGTCAAGATCAGGTCTCCGGACGACGGTGCACCTCGCCCCACGGTGGGTGCCAAATGTTGGGGGTTGGGTGCGACATATGCCAATGGATGGCTTATCATGGTGGGAGCGAGTAGAAGGTCGCCGGTACCTGCAAGCGGGATAAGGCGTAGACACGAACGTCAGCGCACTTTACCCAGGTTCGGGGCTCTCCTAGGAGATAACACCCCTAGTCCTGCTCTGCGGGGTCTCCGCATGATCACTAAGGCACAAGTGGTACAAAGGCGCTCCTCGAGTTGTTTGCTAGAGGTAGGAGAAGGCAAGGCTAGCTCTCTCCCTTCTCTATGGGTTGGTCTAGTTCTAACAGGTTGGAAACCCTTTGCACGGGTGCCCTGGGGGGTTTATATAGGCCTACCCCCCAGGGGTACAATGGTAATCCGGCCGGGTGTAGGGCCCGACTATCAGTCTCTTCGGCCGTCGGCTTCTCCGCCGGCTGCTGGGGCCCACCGCCTGGTGGACCCCGCTGACCGGTCTGGTACGGGGCCGACAGGCCGCCTCCGCCGCTCCCGGGTCTTGTCGGCTGCTGATCACTATAGCCGTGACTCTAATGACGCAGGCTTGGTCAGGGGATCTCGGCTACAGCTCCGCCGCTTGGCGGGCGATTACTGTAGCCACTCTGCGTCTAGTCTGGTTAATGGCGCGTTGGTCCCGAGAAAGGGGCGGGCTGACTGCTGGGGGATGACCTCCCACGGGTCCGACTGGTGGGGCTCTAGCCGTCTTCCGGGCTCTCGCTGATTGGTGGGGCCAATCGTCCTTGGGCCGTACCGACAGGCCATCGTGGGAGTAGGGCTCCGCTTGCTTGTGGTGATGTCAGGAGTGGTGTGGCAATAGTGCCGCGCCGGGCGGAGATCTTCGCCGGTACGATGCACTGTGGTCACGCCCGTCCCTAGATCGGGGGGATGGGCTATACTGTAGCCACTCCCTATCTTGTCTTTCTTGATGAGGGCGCGGGCTTCGTTGGCGCCACGGGCCGACTGCTAGGGGTCGGCTTCTCTAGAAGCCGCCAACTAGGAGTCGGCTTGTCTTGAAGTCGGTCTCTGGGACTTGGGCGTCTACGGGCAGCCGACTATTCCTCCTTCCGGCCTCAAGAAGGTGGCACTTCATCTTGGTGCCTTGAGGGGCGCAGCCAGCTCCGATGTCTTGAAAGGTTCCGGGCCTCGGGTTAGCCTGCCCGTGGCCCATTACTCTGACAGTCATTTTGTGTGTTTAATGTGCTGAAAACACCATCTTCTGCCGAAGAAAATGAGTCGTGGAAAGGAATACCGACATCCTTGCACCAATGTACTACATCATTTCTCAAAAGGGTGACAATCACGTCTTGCTCGGGTGATCACTCGAACCATACTATGCAGATGGCCGTTGACATTTTTGTGTTCATTTTGTTGAATCTTAGATGATTTGCAAGTGCACTCATATATCTACGGTGTTCGTATTCTTGCACTAATATGCAGTAGCTTAGTACAAAAACGTACTCCCTCTTCCTAAATACGAACCGAGGGAGTATAATTAAATTTTGAGATAGGCACTGAATCGCGTTCTCAACTCTCAATGGTGTGTTTTTCACGAGTTATTTACCCAAAACCACCACACTTGGGGCTAGGGTAACAACTTGGTACCACATTTGTGCGAGGGCACAAAAAACCATCAACTTCATGACTAAACAGTAACGTGGAGCACTAATCGTCGAGATTGCTCGAGAAAACAGCGAACCCGACAAGTAGGGCCCGCATGTCAGGCTGACATGGCGAAGACCAAAAAGTTTGACCGAGTGATGTGGCAAATAAGATGCGGGACCCACCTGTCATTGAGTAAATGTGTGCTAAGCTATGACTGCGAGACAGGTTCAAGTGACGGGGTTTGACGACGCAACGTGGGCAACCGACAAGCGCGCGGTAGCATTCTTGAAGGAAGTGAGAACATCTATAGCCGGACCAAGCAAATTCGACCCCTCAAACACCGGTGGACACGCCGCCGATAGCATTCTAGAAAGAAGTGAGAACATGTACAGCCGCACTAAGCAAATCAAACCCCTCAAACGCCTGGGCACTGACCGGTCACACCTTAAATAATACATTCCACATCCAGATACTTCAGATTAGAAACCTCAAATCCATATTATTTATTACCTGCAACTTGAAACCTAATCTAAGCAGAGCTCGTCCGGTCGCCGACTGCGCTTCCCAGAGTGTTGGTCCGTTCGTCGGTGATGTAGAGTAGGGCATGGGACACGAGCCGACTCACAGAACTCAAGGCGCCGCTGTCTCCCATGCCCTGCTCTTCCTCGTTGGATCCCAGAACCCTGATGGTGCCGGTGGACATTAGAACGATGATGGATCCTTCCTAGGACGAGCCAGCGACATCCATCACGATGCAGGTGCAGCGCCCGCACTGGTGCATACGGGGCGCAAGAGAACGCGACTCCGCCTCGTTGACGTCCACCGCTGCAAGGGCTGCTGCCGCCTCCCGCGCCCGCACTGATGCATATGAGGCCCGGAGAATGCGACTCCGGCTCACCGACGTCCACCGCCACAAGGGCTACTGCTGCCTCCCGCGTCCGCTGCCTTGTGGGGCAGGCACGCCGCGCCATGTTTGCGTTGGACGACACACCTAGCGCTGGAGGGGTTACGCGTCTGCCACCGCGTTCGGACACCAAACAGACCGCACCGCCTCCGGTTAGGTAGCAACGGCACAACTAGCGTTGGTTCCATGCGCCATTTGGGAGGATACAATGGATTCCCGACGGAAGGGGTCCGCGCCCTGCCTCGCATGGGCCTCCTCCCAGGAGCGGCAAAGCGCAAGACAGACGACCCTCTCCTCCACGGGGCCGCGCCTCCTCCCAGGAGCGGCAAAGCGCAAGACAGACGACCCTCTCCTCCACGGGGCCGCGTGGGATGAGTTCGGGGTCGACGGATCTAGAGGCACTACAAAAAAATGACACATCCGTGACATTTTGGGCCGAACGAATTTTTTTTGTCATACATAAGACACTTCTATGACGATAATTGTGACAAAACCCGGTATCATCATAGATGTGGTGGGCTCCTACTTCTATGACAAAAAATCATGACAGAAAATGGGCTTTTCGTCCTGGGCCGGCCGGAGACGCAGCTGCATGACATTCTTTGGGCCGTCCATGACGGAAAAAACCGTGGTAGAAGCGAGGGGGAGGAAAATTTCGGGGAGTTGCCGGTTACGGTGGGAGGTCGGGGCCGAGCGATGCGCGTTTCTCTCGTACACGTACGCGCGTGTGTGCGAGGCATTGGCTCTAACTGAACCCGAGCGAGGCGTTGGGCTCTAACTGAACCCGAGCGATTGCACTGCAGGCTACGCGTTACTGAACCCGAGCGATCGATCGATGGTTGTTAACTGAACCCGATGAAGCGATTCCTTCGCCACTGCTACTAACTGAAGCTGAGCAATTGGATGAACAGTGAGCGTTGCGGGGGGGGGGGGGGGGGTTGGTTGAACAGTGAGCGGTGGCGTTGCCTCTGGATGAACAGGACCCCGTGGTGTGGAGGGATGGACGAACAGTAAACGGTGGAGGGGTGGCCGTGGAGGGGTTGTTGAACAGAACCCCGTGGTGTGGAGGGCTGGATGAACAGTAGACGGTGGAGGGGTGCCTGTGGAGGGGAGGTTGAACAGTAGCCGGTGGAGTAGCGCGCGGTGGAGGCTGGATGAGCAGGAGCCCGTGGAGGCTGGAGGAGGTCGACGGTAGCCCATGGAGGCTGTAGGAGGTCGACGGTGGAGATGAACAATATCCTGTGGAGTCCCGTTTTGCGATACGCCACACCCCTCCCGATGAACACGACCCCCGTTTCGACCGTAGCGCTCCAACACAAGTCTGTTTCGTCCGTTTTGTGGTACGCCACACCCATCCCGATCAACAGGACCCCCGTTTCGACCGTAGGAGGTCCGTTTAAATCTGCTTTTGCGGTACGCCACACCCTCCCGATCAACGGGACCCCGTTCGATCGTGGAGGTCCGCTTCTCCGCTTTTGCGGTATGCCACACCCTCCCGATCAACAGGACCCGTTTTCGACCGTAGGGAGGTCCGCTTCCTCCATTTTGCGGCACGCCACACCCTCCCGATCAACAGGACCCGTTCAACGTGGCCGGTCGAACACAAGGCCGCTTCCTCCGTTCTGCGATGCGCCATGCCTCGCTTCCATCGCCTGTTCCGTCCAAGCCGGTTGGCTCCCACGCTGCGTTGTTGCCTCCCGATGAACACGACGCATTCCGTTGCCTCCCCATGAACACGACGCATTCCGTTGCCTCCCCATGAACATGACGACGACGCTGTTTCTCCGTTCCGACCCAGCCATGTACGTGATGCGCCGAGTAGGCATTCGAGACCCTGCCCGTATGTACGTGCGCGGGTCAGATTTTCTTTCTTGCACCCTCGCCGCTGTACGTACGCTTACATGCTACGTGCGCGCCTCTACTACGACACGTGCGCACCTCTACAACGACCAGTGTGTACGTACACGTTCGCGACCAGAATGACAACGCTACGTACGCTTCGACCAGGTGGGTCCTGACCGTCAGGCACTTCCTTGTGTGCGAAGATGTAGCTGGTGGGTCCCAGCAGTCAGGGGGCGAATCGTTTTTTTTACCTGGATGCACTTCCTTGCTTGCGAAGATGTAGCCGGTGGGTCGCAGCAGTCAGGGGGGCGAATCGTTTTTTTTGCTCGGACGCACTTCCTTGCGTGTGAATATGTAGCTGGTGGGTCCCAGCAGTCAGGGGGCGAATCGTTTTGGTTTTTTTTGCCCGGACGCACTTCCTTGCGTGCGAAGGTGTAGCTGCTGGGTCCCAGCAGTTAGGGGGCCGAATCATTTTTTTGCCCGGACGCACTGCCTTGCGTGCGATGGTGTAGCACGTGGGTCCCAGCAGTCGGGGGGTGAATCGTTTTTTTCGGACGCATTTCCTTGTGTGCGAAGATGTAGCTGGTGGGTCCTGGCAGTCAGGGGGCGAATCATTTTTTTCGGATGCACTTCCTTGCGTGCGAAGGTGTAGCTGCTGGGTCCCAGCAGTCAGGGGGCGAATCGGTTTTTGTTTGCCCGTACGCACTTCCTTGCGTGCGATGGTGTAGTAGGTGGGTTCCAGCAGTCGGGGGGCGAATCGGTTTTTTCTGGACGCACTTCCTTGCATGCGAAGATGTAGCTGGTGGGTCCCAATAGTCAGGGGGCGAATCGTTTTTTTTCCGGACGCACTTCCTTACCTGCAGTAAAGTCACTGAAGCTTCTGTTCGGCTCAGCGGGACACAGGTGGGTAGGTTCGGTTAATTAATTATACCTGCAGCGCACCCCTTTTTAGTTGAAGAATGTATGAAATGTACTGAAATCTGGCATGTTTATATGAAATCCGACCATGTATTAATGAATTTATTTCGATTAGTTCGAATTCTTGTATCACTGGCATTGGATGAAAATGCAAAACAATACGTACTAGCATTATTCCCAGGGTGATCACCTCGTTTGCAGTTTCACATGTACTCCTCCGGTCCTTTCTAGTCTGCACACAAGTTTTATTCCGCTGTCAAAGTATCTCTACTTTGACCAATCTTATACAAAAGTATGCACTTTCACAATGTGTGAAGTAAAAAGGAACAAAAGGAGTACAAAGAGTTTGAGCAGCTTTTAGCGTTTACGTACATTGCAATCAAACACACAGCCTGGCAATTCATAGAAAACATTCAAAACAATCGATGATTATGCATCTCAATGACTCACATGTCGAGGCAATATTTACTTCACAACTAAAGAATAAAGAAAAAAAATTGATCGACGCTGCTGACAGCAAAGGGCGTCCCATTCAAAAATATCGAATGCATGTCTTGCTAAAATCAATGAGCAAAATTTGACAAGGTTGTCCCATTCCAAAATATCAAATGCCTGCGATTGAGGAATGGGCAGGGTTTTCCATCAGTTGGGACATTGACAATACAAAAAAATACACTTCCGTGATGATACGTGTTTGTCAGAGTAGGTCGCATTTTTTGTCATGCATTTACATCCATGACAAATTTATGACAGAATCAAGATAGTCATACCTGTGCTGTCCTAGAAGTGTTCCATGACATTACCTAAATTATCATCACGGAAGTGTCCACTTCCATGACGATAAATCGCGCGTCACCGAAGTGCTTTCGTCAAGGGTGACCGACACGTGGCATCCACCGTAACGGAACACCGTTAAGCTATCGGGTCGGATTTTGGATCCGATAACCCGTTAACAGCCCCGATCAATGGGAAAGTTCCACGTGTAAAATCATCATTGGCCGGAGGAAACACGTGTCGGCTCGTCGTTGGGACAGATGTCATCCACTCATTGGACAGAAGGCGCCTATGATACGTCGACACGTGGCACGGCCCATCAAGTTTAAATGGGCCGGCCCAACTAAAGGCCCACAAGATTTTGCGGACCATAATGGTCCGGTCCAGTTAAAGGCCCACGAGATTTTGCGCACTATAATGGGCTGGCCCAACTAAAGGCCCACAAGATTTCGCGGGCCATATTTGGCCGCCCAAAAAGGCCCACACGATTTTTGTTTGCCTTAATGGGCCGGCCCACGTAAAGGCCCACAAACTTCTTGCGGATCATAATGGGCCAGCCGAGCTAAAGGCCCACGAGATTTCACCGACATTAATGGGCCGGCCCACCAGAGGCCCACAAGATTTTGAGGACCCTAGTAGGCCGCCCATTAACCTGGCTGCCATGTTTTGGGCCAAATGTCGCCCATATTTGATCCGGTCCATTAATGGCTCTGCCACGTTCGGCCTAATAATGGCCCATATAAGATTAGGCCCGTTAAAAGCCTCCCACTTTCGGCCAAATCACGGCCCGATTCAGTCCGGCGCTTTAAGAGGCTTTGGGCTCAATTATGGCCCATATCGATTCGCCCGTTGATCGACGCTTATGCTTTTGGGCCCACTTGCTAAAGCCCCATTTAGTACTTCGACCGATATTAGTATCGGCTGTTAAGGGCCCATTTAACATTTCGCCCTATATTAATTTCGGTTACATTAAAAGCCCGTCATATAGTTGGGCCTAACTACGGCCCTGGTTTGCATCCGCCTGCTCGCGGCGGATATCCGATTGGGCCAAACAAGGACCGAGACAACTTTGGCTGTTAAAAGCCCGTGAATTGATTCGCACAATCATGGGTCGGGGTCCATTTCGGCTCTTGCCCGCCCGTGAGCTATTCGCACGCTTTCAGGTCCAAATTTACTTCTCAGCCTCCTAAAAGCCCATTGAGTTTTCTTGCGAAAAGAGGGCCGGGGGTTACTCGGCCTATTAAAGGCCAGAATCTACTAGTGGGCCTGTTTGACCTGGCCCATGATGCGGATCATACATCGTGATTGCATGACGACCCGATTATGTACCGTAATTTTACGGTTTGGCCGGTTTACTGCGAAGACATGATATATATACAGTAAAGTAACTGCAGCATCGTGAATAAGAAAAAACCTAGACTATACAATAGAGAAATTACAGCATATTACATCCACTAGGCATCAAAGTTCGCCACTATGATAATAAAGCACAAGCGAACAAGAGATTACATACACTGGGCATCAAAGATCGCCACCAGTGCAAATAAACACGCCGACAAACTAATATACAAAACCTACAGCACTTCAATAGAGTTCAAGAAAGGTTAGCCCTGCTAGGGAGCTGCAGTGCAAGCAGCTGAGCAAGATGATGAGACTGCGCTTGTTCAACACTTATATCTTCCTCACTCTGAAAGATAAACAAGCAGACAGATGACAGGTGTTGCACATAAAAGTATCGATCTTTACAATTCATCACATTTCTTACTGACGAATAAAGTGACACAGTTTAAAATTGCAATAACACAATATGGTATTGTTCAGGTCAAGACATGGCAGGAAACGACATTGTGAAGGAGTTGGCAGCTTCACGACACCAATCGGATTACGGATCAAGAACTCATAAGTATCAATGGTTAGTGTCTTTGTCAATTTATCCCATTTCAGATTGGCAAATAAAGAGATGGTTTAAATAATACTCCCTCAGTCTGGAATTACTTGTCATCAAAATGGATGTGTCTAGAACTAAAATACATCTAGATACATCCATTTCAATGACAAGTATTTTTGGACGGAAGGAGTAGTAGAATTTTTTTTTGCGGGTGATATGACATTGTTCATAGTTAAGAATTGCAGAATATGACATTGTGCTTTAGTGGGTAGGTTCACCACACCACTGGATTACGAATGAAGAACAGAAGCATACATGCAGTGCAAAAGAAGATCACTTGCTTTGTATAGTTTAATTTACATGGTATGAAGAAGGAACTTGGTTGTACAACTGAAAACTTAAATTGAGAAGGACAAACTTTTGTTTATGAGCTACATAATAAACTTTAAACATGAAATTTGATGCAAATACCAAAAATAAATAGTTGTTGCAGTCATGCCTAACCAAATATACACAAAAAAGTTTGAAGGCTTGAGAAGGACAAACTTACATTACTGGTGAAGACAGGCTTTATAAAGCCCTTGTCCATGCTGATGGGGGGGGGGGGGCAAATAAAGAAGTTTAGCATGTAATGTTCTTCATAAGCATTCCCTTTATTCTACATTTTGTTAAGAGTAAATATAGATGTGATAATATACGAAAAAATGGAGAATATTTAAGATAAGATGAAGAGTGATGCTACATAACTAAGTAGCTATAAATGTATGTGCAGCGATACAGGCAAAAGGCACAGCCAAGAGCAATGCACAGCTAAACTTCTTCAGTACCAACCTTATGGTAAGAGTAAATATAGATCTGATATGTAGAAAATGGAGGGCAAAGGAAAATAAGCTGCAGAGTGATGGTACATGAACAACTATCTGTCAATATAAGTACACTGATAAAGGACAACATGTACTTACAAGAACAATGCAGAGCTAAAACAATTCATTGGCATTGGATATATTCTACACTAATGGAACCATTCATACAGATCAGATAATTTGGAGCGAACAATTGATAAGCAAGCTATCATGCATACTGCTGTCACATAATGAACCAGGTATGTATGCAAGTACAGTGATACAGGAGAACAGGTACTAACAAGAGCAAAGCAGCGGGCAGCATATTTGCGATATCCTCCATTCTTTTCAAACCGAATTCTTCTTCGAGCAGATTTCCTGCAAAAGATCCGTAAGGCACATGCGGAAAAGTAGAAGTTCAAATTGTCATGTGATTTCATAGACAAGTACCTCATCACAGGAACGAGACCAGTGCATAACAAGGTTTTTCCATTCAATGTCTTCTAAATTTAGCACATGAGACTTCACCGAAATTCGTTTATAGACTTGCCATCAAAGTGTGATTTCCTCGGGTAACACCGATCATCGCTGCAATGCTTCCTTGAAAAGCACAAGCAAGCTTTGATCGTCATGACTATCCAAATTGACCCTCACCTAGTTACAACAATGTAATGTAAATCATTGATGTGTTCGATCAGCAGAAAACAGGAAAATAATAACCATGAATAATAGCACTTGCACGTAAGTTGGACAGGAAGATGTGAAAATGGTGTTTGTCTTCACTATAATCTTCCCATGATGGGAATATATGCACGTAGTCCCTAAAAACATTGAAAGCATTGTCTTTTAAACTGGGAATAAATGGAATGGGGTTCCAATCTGTAGGAATTGGCCGTCTCTGCAGTTGGGATAGGTCTTCGGCCGGTGGACTTGCTGTACTTTTTGCTGGAGTGGGATTTTTCTGTGGTACGGCTGGTGCTATGGCAAATGAAATCGGTATACCTTTTGTTGGAGTGCAGGTCCTGTGTGGTGGGGCTAGTGGTGTGGCCAATGAAGTATGGGTACAGTCTGCTGGAGTCGGACCTATGTTTTGTGTCACTGGTTGTACAACCAATATAAGTGGGGTGCTGTCGGATTTCTCCGGCACCACCACGTTTTTCAAGGACTTTGCTGGTGCTCCTTCAGGTTCGGCAATCACCCTCTTCCTTTTTGATGTCTGATGCACAAGAACAGCATTTGAGTGGAGAAACATGGTATGACGACAGATGGAATATGTATTGATAATGGATGGGCATGGCATCTCGAGTTATATGATGAGTAAACTAAGCAGATGGTGGTGCAACAAAGTAGAAGAAATGCAAGACAACATATGCAAGATACGCACAATCAATAAAACCTTGCCAAATTAGAACATGCACCTTGATGGGTAAACAGGATAGGCCATCTGCCTTTGACTCCTCGAGGTTAGAATTGTCATTAGGATGATATTCTGAACAAGAATCAACAGGTGGGGAGCGTACGAGTTTCATTGCTTCCAGAATGGCACTCAATGACTTGGTGCCAATTTTGTAAGTCATTGCAGTGTTCCACAATATTCTTCTGATGCGCGGATTCTGATATTCACTGTAATTGCGTATAATATCTGAGAACCATGAAAACATAAATAGTTGTGAGATTATCTTTGTAATGCAGATGATATTCTAATATAGGGGCACCCCTGTAAACACTTATGTGCTATCACTGGATTCTGATGAGAGAGCTCATGTGTGATGTAATATCGTGCGTGCATTTATATAATCTGGCACAAGTACACAAAAAATAGGCTCCAGAAGTAAGGATAACTGGCAGATGATAGTTTCATAATATACTGTATACAGAGTTTATTGCCAAACCATGATAACAAGAGCACGCAGCAACTAGGCAGATCATAGTGTACATAACAGGGGTACACCATAACCACGATATATAAATTGGGAAAATGGAAGTGGCTTGAAAATACGGTGGTGTATTGCCGCTAGTAATTGAAAGCCTATCGATCACGTACAGGCCATCACTATCGAACATGGTAAAGAAGAGCATGCAGATTTTGGATAATAAAATGTTGGTTGCGCAGTGCCCACACAAGATGAACCAGAGCGCATTAAGAATGCATCTCCCAGCTGTCTCTCGACCATTTCAGGCGGTTCAAATGAAGATCCTACGTCTCCTAACCCTTCTTCTTCCTCTTCTCTTAATTCGTCCCATACAGAACACCGCACGGGCCGTCGGCCAGACCACCGGCCCCCACCGCCTGTGTTCCTCCGCCACCCCCACCCCCCACCTGCGTCGAGTTTTCTTCATTCGGCGAGGCCCCACAACCACCCGAGACCCTTGGATCGCACCGGCGAACTCCGGCGAGCTCTGGAAAATTGATCGACCCAATTTTGAAATTTAGTCTCATCGTGATTTAACTAGTGTGGAAAATAAAAGGGAAAACCATAAGCATTGGGAGTATAGTGTTGAGTGTGCCATGGCGGATCTCAAGGTGCAAACCGCACAAAGGCAACTCAATAACCAAGACAAGAAATCAGAGTAAAGCAGTGGCGATCTATTTTCTTGCTGTGATAAATAAGTTGAGCAGATACGAAAGAGTACCGCCTCTGGTGCGGCGCCGTGTACGCATCTACTGAGAATTTGACGGTGCTATGGTAGCGGTGGCTGTCGGGGTGCGGTGGCGGCGGGGCGCGGTGGACGAGACGGTCGTAGGAGCGGCACCGGCAAGGTGGACGACAGCGGGGATG
The DNA here is from genome assembly GCA_021605145.1 of Aegilops bicornis. Lineage (NCBI taxonomy): Eukaryota > Viridiplantae > Streptophyta > Magnoliopsida > Poales > Poaceae > Aegilops > Aegilops bicornis. The sequence continues at coordinate 130,638,357 of CM038674.1, read as the reverse complement.
AAGCGAGAGGACGAGATGCAAGGATCCCGGTCCGAAGGCGTGGATGACAGAGGTCGATCTCTTGTAATGGACGGCGGCCTCGGGGTATCAACTCCGGCATGGTGGAGGAGGACGGCGGTGGATGGGGTGGCGGACAGCGGCGGACGGAGGAGGGTGGGGTGGAGAGGGTGTTTTGGCGCCCACGGAGTACGAATGGGGGAAAGGGAGGTAGAGAGGAAGGGCGAAACCATGTATTCAGGGCCCGCTTGTCTCAAATGCGAGGAAATTTACAAACTTAGCCCCCGTTTCAAATTTCTACTACATCACAGCAACATTAGTCGGTTGGGGATAGGACGGTAATCTCGCATACACCGAATATTTGCCGACGAGAGTTTGTTTTTGGCGCCCACCGTGTATGGATATGAATTGGGGAGGGAGTCGATTTCGGCCGAGGGCACACTGTGTCTTGGCGCCCACCATGTATGGATCTGGGTGAGAGGCGGTTACGTCACGTTTGGGTGAAATTACAAACCTACCCCTATCAAAACCTATAGAAATCCAGCAGACAGGCTTTGCGTGGCAGGGATAGGCGATAGTGATTTCCATCTCGCAGATTTTGGCTTGAGGCGGGGTTCTGCGACTTTCCCCGCTTCGTTCAAATTTTGCAAAGTGCACGTTTACCGTGCCAACTCAATTCGAATCCCGTTTGTATTCTACTATTTTTTTTCGGGCGGGATCCATTTTCAATTGGAATTACATTCTATATACGTCATTTTTTATATATACTTTCAAAAGCACAACACCATTTATACATAAATATGGTTTACAAATGGCATGATCTCAGATTCATAATGTTGTATCCATCAATTTGGATTTTCAAATATGTGAAACCACGTTATGTTGAAATCCAATGTATGCATTCCTCGCTAACTGTCTCCAATCAATGTGTGTTTCATGCAGGGTTTTTTTAACTTCTCAAACATGTATAATGTGTTTCACACACGCAACATATAGTTTAATCCCATTTAGACATTAATTGCATATAAACCATGCATTGTTTGTAATTGAAGAATCTATGGATCACCAATATTGATAAACTATATAACATTACACGTGTGCCCAAATTCAAATGAATATGAATGTTTGATACACCAATTTGCGTTATGATATTATCGATGTCGTGATCTCCATTTTAAATATTTGAATCCCCATTAATCCAGATATTCGTCTCATATAGCTATTACTCATGCTTATATAGGACTATCTCTCTGGACCTATATGTGTTCATCGTCTCTCAGGCATCTCTCGTGCTACCTGTATGTCGACAATGATCTTTTATCTTCGTAACACCTTGTGGTACTCTCTCCCTCGACCTTCATCACTCTATCTCTCTCTAAGTATATCTCACTCCCTGCTATGTGTCTCTAGCTATGATTCTCCATGTGGAATCTCTTTCTCTCACACAAACACAAACCTTTGTCTCTTGGGGTCTCATTTCTCTCAACTATTCCCATGTGTGCCACTCGCACACCCTTCATACAGAGATGTCTTTCGCTCCTTAGATATGAGAACCTACGACTCTTCCCCTTCAATATCTCTTTCTCACACACAAACACAAACACTGTCTCCCAGGGTCTCATACTTCTCCATTGTTCTCTTGTATGTCGCTCAAACACACCCTCTCTCCCTAGAGATATCTTGTGTTCCCTCATATGTCTCTCTAGCTATCACTCTCGTTGTGAAATATCTTTCTTTCTCGCAGACACAAAACTCCGTCTCTCTGGATCTCATTTCTCTCTGATATCTGTTTGTATGTGACTCACGTGCACCCTCTCTCTATCTCTCTCATACCCACACACATAACCCAGCCTTCTGATCCACTCGACTCCTATCTCTAACGCACACTAGCTAGCATCTTTATCTTTCTATTTATCCTGCTTTCTCCATCAACCTTCTTTCTCGCCCTCACTCTTGATTCCTATCACGCACACTACATATGTTTCTCTCTACATGCAGTCAAGTGCCCTCTCGCACACATATATAACTTCACCCTTTGAACCACCCGACGGTCATCTCCAACACCCAAACTAACGGATGTCCCTCTAGATAGCATCTCCATCACTGTATCTATCTATAGTTTCTCCGTCAACATTTCTTTTTCGCACGGAGTCTTGCTTCCTATCACCCACACTATATCTCTCTCTCCATACATATGCCTTTATAGGTTGATCTCTTTTGCACAATCGTTGCGCCTCACCCCCTCTGCTCGCCATAGATGCATGCTCCAGCCCACGCCACTATCTCTTAAAGAGAAAAACACATGCTCAATTGTCAGGCCTTCTTCCCTGCATTCTCACATGCATGCATATTGTCATACCGACCCGCCTCTCCCATGTCGTTGATCTTATGACTTATGTCTTCTTTCTTTTATCTCGATCATGCGCCACACACACACACACACACACATCCCACGATACATGTATACCTCTCACACATGCACGCTCAAGGTCTCTATGTCTCCATACGTAGTTAATTACCCTCAATCCTAACGCCACATCGAATCGTTCTCCTCTTTTGTGCACATAACTTCCGCTGGATGGGCAAAACACACACTCACACTTAACAATCTCCTTCTAGCTACCCCCCCGGCCGCCTCTCACTCTTCCCCTATATCCTCGAAACCAATAAGACCATCCCTTTGTTTAATTCCGCCTACATGCACCATCGATATATAGTAGCCTTCCTCGGTGTCTCTCGAACAAACACGTTCTCTCGATGTCGACTCCTCTCACGCCAAGACGCACCTTCTCTTCCCTCTCTCACGGGCATTTTCTCTCTCGGACCCCATCATTGGTGGCCTCTCGCCATACACATCACCTCTCTATGATGAAGCCATGCACACTTAAATTACATCCGCCACAGAGGACCCCGCGACACACACACACACACGCACACACACACACACACACACACACGCATGCATGCACCCCCCCACACACACTAAGACTCCATCTCTCTCTCTCTCACGCACACACACACACACACACGCACCCCTCCCCCCACACACACTTAGACTCCATCTCTCTCTCTCTCACACACACACAAACTAAGACTCCATCTCTCTCTCGCCTCTCTCTCTCTCTCACACACACACACAGACACACACACACACACCCCACACACTAAGACTCCATCTCACACACACATGCTCTAGGCGGAGCATTTGTTCCTACCACCCTTCATCCAACCTTACCCGTATGATAAACAATCACCTTTATTTACTTGCATAACATGGACAGATTCCACTTTACTTTAGTACTCCCTCCTTTCCAGTTTATAAGGCTCAATTCAAAAATCTCACCAACCAAGATAGATGATGAGTGGTGGAATACTTTTTGTAGTTTGCAAAAGCACCCAATTAATGCTCTTGTTTTCCTCAAAAAAGTATGTTTACCAATGCATTAATTGCAATGCATGCATGCATAAATTACATGCATTGGTCAATTTTCTCTTAATACTTGCATGCAATGATTTAATGCACATTGGAATCTGAACATGTGATGGGAAACAACCAAATTGAGCCTTATAAAATGGAAAAACTAAAATTTTGAGATAAGCCCTATAAACCGAAAAGGAGGGAGTAGTCAGCAAACTTATCATTTGTACACTTATAAAAAAACGAGTTGGCGATGATGGTGTGCCTGCCATCTGGTAATACATACCGTATGATCTATATCTGACGGATAGAAAGCAAACTATGCTAATTTTAAAAAAGATACCCGCACCTCTCTCCACATCATTATCTCCCGCAACCTCATTGCTTCGCAATTAAAAAAGGAATAAGTCTCTGGAACAATCTAGCATGCATGGTGGCCGCCTGCCGGGCGCCTGGCCCATCCTCATGCCTCCGCCCATTCCGACCACCAGTCACCACCACGCTCCACTCCTCCTCGCCTTATCTCTCATCTTTCATTTTTTTCGATGTCATTCTCGAGATACCAGTTTTCCGATAAAATTCTCGAGATATCATTAGTTTTTACACATGGGAATACTCCTGCATGGGTCAATCACAACATGTGTTTTGTAAAAGAATGCATATTGATGTTCCGTGCAATGCACGAGAATCTTGCTTGTAATTATATAACGCAAATCACGAGCAGGAAGTGACATTTTTTTGACACAACCATGTTAACATGGCCACATAAATCACGAGTAGGAAGGAGAAGGGAAGCGGGCTGTGGAGTAACATTTTTTACCATAATTTCTTAGGAAACTGAGTGCAATAATTGAGTAGTTTTCCAAACTACCATTACTACTACACCTGAAACGGTTCAAAACCTATACTCCCTTGCCAGCGCGCGCTTCCCGCGTGAAACGGTCAGCGTCGCCCTGGAGCGTCAGTGCCGCATTAATGCCCGGCCAGAGCGGAGGTGACCTCTCACTGGTGCAGGCTTTGAAGTAGTGCGACGGCCGAGAAAGCGTCGCTTCCCGGTGCACGCGACTGCTCCGCGTCGAGACTGGCCATAGGCCCTGTTTGGATCCATGGGTTAGAGTTAGTTTGAGCTAGTTGGGGCTCAAATAGCCCTAAAGTATGCAAGCATGAGGGTTTAAATTGGAGCAAGTTGCACCGAACTCCACCAAAAACTATCCCACCCAAGAGGTGCTAACTGGAGATAGTTCTCATTGGGAGCACTGAAAAATCACTTTTCTCTCTCCATGAAGTGCATTTATTGTCAATCTAACCCTGTCACCTAAACACCTCTTTGGCTACAGTTAGTTCATGGTTAGTTATGAGTTAGTCTAACCTCTAGCTAAGTTAGAGTATCAAACAGGAGCAGTATAGGACATGCAAGTTGCTCAAAGCATAAATGCAAATTCGTACGTGAAAGGATTTTTTCTTTTTGAAAACGGAACGTGAAAGGAATTTTTTTAGAATGCTCTTGTCATGTCGCTAACATGTGATAGTTAACCGACCTCAATAGACGGCGTAAACGCCTGCATCACGCACTTTGATAGAGACGAGGAGGGAGAAGCGATACAGTCACCGGATTACTAGAGATAGGTGTCGCATGGAAGCCAAGAAATATGGTGATAGCGTGGGTTAGCCATGTACTAGTATGATGTAACTACACTGGGCTGCCGTGTTTCGTACTCTTCCAGTCCACTTTGGAGATGATTGGTTAATTTTATATCGCTGAATAATATTAAATATTATGAGTGCAGACACTCCACCATGAGGTTCCTTGCTCCTTCTTGGTCGTCCGGAATCTATTGTTCTTCCACTCTATTTTTTTACATGAGCTTTGTTCATCCTTTTTCCAACACGCGAGACATCTAGCATCAAGGTGCACGTGTTATGCAACGATCGTTCCATCTATATGAAGAACACGTGGGACTGGAACTACGAGACGGACATGTACCTGTGGAGTGGGACGACAAACCTGAGTAATGTAGCGCAGTAAGTGAAGTAGAAAGGCACAAATGGTATGAACATGCATGGCATACAGGGTGTGTTTGGTTGCGTTCTCGTCTCAGCATAGTTGTTCCCTCTTCATGCATGCTCAACTCAACACCCTCTTCATGCATGCTCTCTTCATGCATGCTTCTAGTGTATTTGTGCTAAACTAGTGTGGACTCATGCACCCTCCATACACTCTACCAAACACCCAAAAGTAGGTCGAGAAGGGAAATCTTGGGAGGCATTTGTCTCTTACTACGCACTACCACTAAATGTTGTATGCGTGCAATGCACGGTGATGTTATGGAGCACGTGCCTAAGTACTCTACTACTACTATATTAGTTGGAGGCACATATTAACTTTTATATTTGTTTACGTGTATGCCCCGAGACCTTCCAACTAGACGTGTCTTTCTCTCTAGGTTGCACTTTGTATCGTTCATACCACTAAGTACTACTACTACGTGTGGTCTCCGACCCAGAAGTGGAAGAAGTGGAGACGCTCTACCACGCTGTTTTTTTATCACTGGCTCTACCACGCTGTTCATGTCCCACTCCTTTCACGACGTGTGGGACATCCAAGACGCGCCGTGTTTGGCACCCTTCGTCGTAAGAGTTGAAACGCTAGCATTCATCGTAAATAAAAATAATTATAAATCGGCAGTGATACTATTTTTTTGCGAACCAATCAGCAGTGATACTATACCACGCAATTTCCTTGCTCCTCGATATCGGAAAGAATACTTCCGTTCGCCAACATGTGGGACGTCGACCATCCTGGTCCACTTGCCATGCACGTAGAACTCCAAGGGAGAGTCACCCAGATTGTCGCGCCACAGTAACAATGACTAATGAGCCGTCAAATCACAGGCCCACTTCCCACTTTGAAGTTGCTCGGACAAAGGAACCATCATGACTTTGTTGAATTCCGCTTCTTGAAGAAAACTACTGTACCAGCATCGCTAGCTACAGATTTACTCCAACAGAGGCCTCCTTTCGCTCATAGGATAGGAATATGAAAATCAGAGGAAGTGAGATGACATGCATCTCAATTGCTATAGAGAAAGAGATGCCATTTGATGCATAGGATAGGAATGTTTTCATTTAGTCTAGGCTAATGTACTGGTAATTTGCTCTAAAAACTACAGTAGTAACTAGTAGTACTGGTACATGCTCGTACTCAGACACAGACACACACACTAACTACTACTAGTACTACTACTTCTCACATGCTGGCCAGACGCCGTCGTTCTCCTTCCCGGCTTTGTCGGCGACACCCCATCGTGCTTGGATCTCCGCCGACCTCTCCGCAGCAGCGCGTGCGTCCTTTTCTTTCTTGCGGCGGCGGGCCTCTCTTTTCTTGAGTGCTTTCTGACTTTTTCGCTCGCTCTGTGCGGCTTTGGCCGCCTGTTGCTCTACCGCCCATTCGGCCTTGGCATCTTCAAATTCCTCCCACATAGTTGTGAGGTCGCGAGCGACGATGAACTCGGCACGACGGGATGCCATCGCTTCCCTACCATTTTGTATGCGTTCGTGGGCGGCGAGGAACTCGGCGTGGCGGGATGCAATCGCTGCCTTACCGGTTAGTGTGCGGCGCGGTGGCATGAATGACGCTTGGTGAGAGCTCTGGGGTGGAGTGGCCGGACAACCGTATAGTGCATTGGTTTGTCAAGAGCTCAAGGACAGAAGACGAAGCAAATTAGGATTCCCCTACAATCCTGGTCATTTATTACCGAGTAAAATGCATTGGCGGTCATCGAACTTGTCTTGATAGCTCACTTTGATTATTGTATACGAGATATGCTGATTATACGGTCACTGACTCGGCGTATAGCTCCGTATTTGTATGTTGACCAGTCAAACAGTCTGCATGCGCCTCATCAGCTCGTGTTCTTTATCTATCTACGCGGGCCTACCTGTGAATGGAGAAAGAAATACTGTAAAAACCAAAATTATGCGTATGTGGGGAATCAAACCACGGACTCATTGCTGCAACGCACCCTCATCAGCCAAATGAAAATGAAATACTTCGCGTCAGACACTCACGCTCTCGCTGTCAAAGCATGCTAATGCATGCACGTCGCCCTCTAAATCAAAGTCCTGCTCATGGCGCAACGCAAACGGCGAGCCCATCACCTGCGCCCGGCGTTCGACATTACCGCTTAGACGCTTGATGGAGGCCTTCACGCGAACGCCGAGCATGTATTCACCGCTCAACACCAACGGTCATACTCGGACCGCCTTGCTCATGTATATCGTCCATCACAACGACAATCTATTAAATAGCCTAAGCTAGAGAGGGTACTATGGTAGTATGGTACGGAGTATGTACTATCGTGAGCGACCGATCTTAGTGCCACTGCACACCGAGACCCCTTCCATCGCTAGCGCGCGCTTCCCGCCTGAAACGGTCACCGCCTCTCCGTAATGTCAATGCCGCATTCACCAAACTTAATCGCATGTGCAATTGGTGTCATCGACATGCGGGACAGACGCCTGCTCGCCCACATGTCAAGAACTCCAAACGCATCTGCAGTTAAGTCACCAAGCAGCGTCCCCATTCACGCCCGACGAACCTACTCGCGCCAGCTTGTCCATCTGTTCGCGCGGCTCAGTGCCATTCGCCCGCTATATTAACTTGAGCCCCAGCTCCCAGCCATAGCCAAAGACCCACACTTATTATCCTCCGGTCCCTTCCTTCTGTCGGCACCACTTCAACCATGGCATCCTGGCGCTCCGAAGCTCTCTTGGACGTACTATCGCAGGAGCAGACGACGGACATCGGCGGCTCCGCTCCAGGCGCGCTCCAAAGCTCTCTTTGACGTACTGTTGCAGGAGCAAACAAAGGAGATCGCCGGCTCCCCAACGGCCGCCCTCCGCCGCCACGACCACGAAGCCGGCGTGCGTGCGCGGGCGCAGCCGGCAGCGAGGAAGAGTAGTACAGGGTAGGTCGCCACCGCTCTGGTCCTAGGAAGGCCACCGCTCCTCCACTCAGTCGACGCCAAGCTTGGTGGGATAAAAATCGGCGGCCGATTAGCCGCTTGATGGCGACGTGGAGGCGGAAATCTTCATAACCTTGTGCTCCGGAGGAGGAGGTTATCGAGGCGGATAAGGAGGAGGCAAAGGCAATGGCCTGCTTTCTCGGGTTCATGGCCGGACATGGTGGTCGGGGCCCGGCGATCGTTTAGATTAGGTTTCCAGTAGGTTTTAGTACGGTTTGTGCGAAATATGTAATGAATTTCATCCAGTTTATAGGAAAAGTTCTCGAAATGTATTGAATTTCATCCGGTCAATTTGAAATTTGCTTTGTTTGCACGAATTTCGTCCGATTAGTTCATATAGTTGTCGAAAGGTATGCGGGCAGCATCGGATGGCATCCATCAGTGTCCTCGGACAGATGCCGGTGTAAATTTGTGGGCAAGCGCTGGAGATGCCCTAACTATCATGCTATAATCACTAACAATCCTCCATTATTTGGCAGGGAACAGTTATCCCTCGATCAAAATCAGATCCGCGGTGTTTTGCACTCCTCCCGTGTAAGAGTGTAAACTCTTGCTTACATAAAAATGGAGCAAGTGGACGGCACTGTAGCCAGTCATATCACTCGAACTAGCCCGCCTAACGAGCGGGAAAGCACCGCCCTCGTCATTTTGTTCTGGATTTCTATCGATCGATCGCGCGAAAATGTTATGCTTCGCAAGTTCTAAAGGAAAAGGTGGCACACTTACGACTCGTACGCGTCGCAACCCCGACAGTCTGGCTCGCACGCCGCTCACCAGAGGGGACACGCGTTGTCTTGCAATTTCACTGACATGTGGGAGCGTAATTGAATAAAACGTCATAGCCGAAATCTAATCGCTTGGCGGGCGTCGGCTGAGAAGAGAGAAACAGGGGCGGGAGAAGAGATCGCCCGGCCGCCGCGCACGGACTCCAAGAAATATACGGTAATAATGTGAGGTGGGCCATGCTGGAGTCCGGTCCGCTTCCGGAGCCCGCTCTCACCGCCCTGGCATCTCAAGACGCCAGCTGCCCACTGCATGCATAGCAAGTACTCCCTCCGTTCCTAAATAATTGTCTTTCTAGAGATTTCAACAAATGACTACATACGGAGCAAAATGAGTGAATCTACAATTTAAAACATGTCTACATACATCCGTATGTTGTAGTTCATTTGAGATGGCTAGAAAGACAAATATTTGGGAACGGAGGGAGTAGTCCCCGCTTATGTGGAGGAGAGAGAGGCATTGACAAAGTCAAGGAGTAACCGTGGAGACAATAGCTTTCATTAAAAAATAAACAATGAATACTCGTTGCTCGTCCTCTATATTGGAAAGAATACTTTCATTCGCCGACATGTGGGATGTCGACCATCCTGGTCCACCTGCCATGCACAAAATTATCCTGGTCTACCCCGGTCGTATCGCAGGCCCAACCTTTCCCACTGTAAGTTGTTCGGACGAAGGAACCATCATGACTTCGTTGAATTCCGCTTCTTCAAGAAAACTTATCGCACCCGCAATATCGCTACCACACGCCAAGACCGGACAACACCGTACTCACGCCATATCATCGAACCCACTAGGCCAAACTAGCCCGCCTAGGTCATCTATTTTGGAACGGAGGAATACGCCTCAAGATCGCTATGATTTTATGCGTTGCACGCTCTTCCGTACTATTGCTAAGATTTTCCTACCCTATGAACCAAATGAGGCCTGAATGTATGTCGACTATTGTTTGATCGATCGCTAAGCCTACAATTTTAGGAGCTAGGGCTATTGGTCGATTGACGAGGGATGAGTATAAGCGTACCACGAGCTCATCAGCCCCAACGTTTCTCTTCGGTGAGTGTTTTGCAAGTACTATAGCTCGCATAAAGTAGCTAGCCTACTAACACCAAGAATCATCAAACAAGCCCTCCTGATATGATAAATAGTTCAAAATTACATCTAAGCATGCCATATATTACATCAAAAGCTGGTGAGGATACATCTGTTTCCATAACTCGGAGAGGGTTCGCATGATTCATCGCATGATTCACTATCAAACAAAAGTAGCAAGATCCGCCCACACAAGACAATGCACTAGCCCTAAGATGGTTTGATAACATGCGTTGTTCTGGTAATTGAACACAGGGCAATGCAAACTACCCTGAAGGATTAGCGTGACCAACTATTTCTTGTCATCGATCTCTCGGGCAATGACCACAAAGACGCATAACATGCATGGGAATCGATTTACGGGCGATGTCCCCAGGACTGACCGCGACATCGGAATCGATCTCTGGGGCGATGTCCACAGGATGGACAGCGGCATCGGAATCGATCTCCGGGGCGATGCCAATAGGACGGGCCACGACATCGGAATAATTAAGGACAACCACCGGCTCCTGCACAACCCTAACATATTAGCAAGCACATTGCAAATAATCAAAAATCAAGCACATTGCAAATAATCAAAAACCACAACTATGGTTATAAGCCATTATTTTTTACCTTGTGCAGCTCACTGTGGGATCTCATCCTCCGGGGCCATCTCCTCGTCCTTGATGGGGGCCATCACCTTGCCAGGGGAATACTGCTTCTCAACGGCGACTATCTCCTCAAACTCGGTCTTGAGCCTCACATAGGTGGCAATCAGAGTTCCTGGGGTAGGCACAGTGGGGGCCTTGCCGTTCTTCCAACTTTCTTTGAGGAGTTCGTCCACCAACGTCCTCAACTATTTGGCCAGTGCTTGTTTCTTGGAGTTCTTCGTCTCCATGGGTTGGCCGGCCAACATGGTCAACTCGTTGGTCAGTGCTCGCTTCCTGGAGATCTCTGTCTCAAGTGGGTTGTCTGCCAGCAACTCTTTGCCTAGTGCTCCAGGATCCATCAATGAACTGACAAACAAAAAGCAATCGAAAGGAAACCACAATCGCATTGAAAACAGGAAAAGAATAGGATGTGAGAATCGGTCGGTGCTTCACAAAAAGAAGATTATTGGAATGAAAATATAGCAGCATAACTGATTCGCCCACCTTTCCTTCATCGGTACAGAAGAAAAATGGCAGAAGTGAGTAGCCTGGAGTGAGGTTTTCTTCAAGAAAGGGAAGAAAGGGCTTGAACGAGCGTTCCAATGAAATGATGGTTGCTTCGTCCAAATTAACTTGGAGGCCACCTTACCACTGCTGAAGGTGTGGGTTTTGTGATATGACGGGTCATGACAGCCACACCGGGGTGACAGATGAGTCTCGACTGTAGCACCTCGCTGTAATTTGGTGGATGGCACGCGGGCCCGGATGCTTTGAAATGTCCTGCATGTAGATAGAGCGGCTAGTCATATAGGAGTGCTCAATATTGTGCACCGCGACCAAGGCGAAGAGGAAAACGAGAGACTATGTAATTAATGCATGAGTTTAATTAGGGTAGTTTTGTAAAGTACGAGATACAGTACATTCCTCCAATCGCAAAATGCCTTGGTTCATGAGATTTGAGATTTGAGCCCTATAAACCGGAAGGGAGGGGTACTGCACACGGTGTAGTCTAGTCACTTGTTGAAATCTCTAGAAAGGCAAATACTCCTTTCCGGTTTACAGGTCTATACTACTCCCTCTCTAGAAAGTCATCTTACGAAAACCAAATAGTCCCAAAACACTTAGGCGCGGTGCATTAATTTCTATCTTGTTTCTTGTTTCTTGACATACGTATCAACCAATAAGAGATGAGAAGTGTGCATGCTTTTAATGACTTGCAATGGCTAGTTCATTGCATGGAATGCTATTAATTAGCAAATATACATTGGTGACCCCAGGATGAAACGGTGCTAAGCGCGTGGACCTATGCGGAATGAGTATCAACCAATGGATAATGGAGTTAAATTGTTAAACAATACTCCGTAGCAATTTTGTCTCATGCAAGAGCCTGACTAGTACTCCAAGGAACCGCACCACGCGAAGCGTCAAGAATCGCCACGCTCGGGTTTGCGCTTTCTTCGCTTCTTCGAGAAGACGAACAATGATGTTACTCCTACTTCTACAAAGATCGAATCCATCGCTGCATGTCCGCCCACCTCGTGGGAGAGATAGCGTGTAACGAAGCTTCTACTTTCATCGCTCCCGCCTTTTTTATGACAGGTGGGCCCCAATGTAGTTGGCCCACCTGTCATGCAGCCAAAGGCAGGTGCAGTGAAGGCACCGAAGCTCATCCGCGAGGGAGAGGGCGTCATAGTAATCAAATTTCTCGGTCTTGTACGAGTTGACGCGACACATCAAACCACTGCACTCGATAAAAGTCTTTTTACACATTTCAAATGGGCTACTTCGTACTATGTAGGAGTAGACATATTCTGCTTCATATGTAGTCACTTGTTGCAATCTCTAAAAATACTTATATTTGGAAATGGAGGGAGTACAACGCATGCATGCATGCCGTGACTTTCCTTTTGATACTTGCATGTGTTGATTTGATGCACCTTGCCAAATTTTGACTATAAATTTAACTAACCAAATTTTCATGCATGTCACAAAAAATAATGGGGCTGTTTGGATTATGACTATGTTTGTCTTATGTTGCCACATTATTTTTCCCACACTTGCCACACTTGCCTAACCTGAGTTGCTCAAATTGTTAGACACACTTTGGCTTGCCTAAGGGAATCTTGCCACAGTTTTTGTGTCTATGACATGTGGGGTTCACTGCTAATAAAAAAATTCTTGTCTTAGGTGTGGCTAATAAAAAAAACTTATATTTAGGAACGGAGGGAGTAGAAAATATAAATAATAATGCATGTTGGGGCAACCCATGTTTCCGCTAATTTTAGCCGTGGGATTGTTCACAATTTTTACGAGGGGGTGGTTGTTCATTTAATGGAGGGACTTGTAGTACCAGACTTGAAAGATACAAAGTGCGACCTGGCACACCGTAACACCACTTGGAATAAGCGGGTAGCTATCTCAAAAAACAATCAACAACTAGAAAAACCGCGACCTGGCATGTAGGAGTAGTACACGATTTTAAACGATTATTTTGATGGAGTGAAAAAGGAAAACTACCCCACTACTTATATATAGGATGGAGCCTCCGTGCTTGCTTGCTAGGGCTGCTCTATTCACACACTCTCATCCTCTCCAGATCTAAACAAGATAGGGGTAGTAACACTGTCTTTCTCCCTTCAAAAAACACTGGCTTTCTATCCTCACCGCTAGTTACAGATCCGGACGTATCCCCCTCCGCCGGTGAAGGGGAGGAGGGGCAGAGTTTAGGCCGTCGTCGACAGCGAGGGAGGAGACCAACTGCCGGCCGCACCGTTATATCTGGCCGAGCGCCGGCGCGGGTGGTCCTCCGATCCCTTCGTCATTGCCTGTGGGCGGATCTGGCCTCCCGCCGCCCACCTATCCTCATCCCGACGACCTTCAGGTATATCTTTGTTCGAAACCGCCTTAGCTCTACTTCCCCAGCTTGCTACGTTGCTGCATGTGCATCATTTTCTACCTCTCAGCCCCTCTTGATCGGGCGGTCCAATGTCACCTATTTTTTTCTTCTATTGTTAGAGGTAAAGCTACTTCATGAAGTCGAATCTTGTACTCCCTCCGTCCAAAAATACTTGTCATTGAAATAAAGTGGGGGTGGGGGAATTTAGTATGTACATCGGACTTGGTACAAACAGGAAGGAAAGGGGATGAAAGTAGTACAGACTAGTCATCCAACCGGTCTCTTGGTCGAAAAGGGAAATATAGGGGTAACGCTGTACACAGTGGTATGACCAGGACTAGATTTGCTATCCACACATAGGAGTAGGTGGCTAGAGTGAACAAAAATGGGACCAACCCAGATATGTTTCTTGGATGTTTGTTTCTCGGGGCAACAAACTATGAATCACCAATTTATGCCCCTGTTTACGTACATGGTGTTGTACTGCTTGTGCACCCACTATCCCATGCCCTTATACCAAATATTTAGGCTCCGGTCGGAATAAAGGGCAAGAAAAGAGGACCGGAATAGGAAAGAAATGTAGGTATAAAACTATGGAACAATGAACCGGAGGAAACTCTCAAGAGAATGTGTTCGGATGGACTACGGAATGTACAGATTTTTTTTTTAGAGTAGCATGCTTGGAAGTATGAGATGCTATTTGTTTATTCAGCTGCACAGTGACTACTCTTGTCCTCACCTCACGTACCACACATAGGTTGATTTTTTTATTCGGGCAAACACAGCACAACAACCTGTCTAACGCATGGCAGCGAGCGCCGCTAACAAAGAACCTGTCTAACGATGGCAGCGAAGCGCCTCAAAGCAGTGGAGCAACAAGCGTGGATGTTTCTAATCCGATGGAATCAGTACTACCAGACCAGCTTTTCTATGAAACACTAATCACCTTTACCGTGTTCCGAACGGTTGGAAGGGAAAGAATACTGTAGGAATTGTGTTCCAACGAAAATCCTGCACCAAACCTGTGAACCGAATGCAGCCTTAGTTGTTCTTAATATAATGTCCCTAGTAAAAATGAAGCCATGCCACTGTTTTTGCCTGTAATTGTTTGAGACTCTGACAAGTTTAGCCAAATGTTTTTTCCTGTAATTGTTCGAGACTCTGACTGTTTCCTCTGTGCCTTTTTGTGCAAACAGGGATATCCAATTCACCTGGTTGTCATTGTAGACCTTTATGCACTGCACAAAACTCTTCTTAAAAGAAGTGACTTTTGTGCTGTTTAACTGGAATGTCAGAATGGAACAATTTGTTCATTTTGGTGGAACTGCACAAAGGGAGATCTCTGTTCCAATCCTCATCATCCATATTGGCGCCATAACCTTCCTTTAGTTAAGAATGATATTTAATGCATGTGTTCATCTCTATTTTCCGACTGCCATGAGAAAATAATGTTGTTTTTTACTAGTACACTTGTACTCCCTCATTGACAAAACCAATTCTGAATTAGAAGGCCAATCATGTACTTGGTTTCACCAACTGGTGAGGAGAAAGAGAAACAGAGCATGAAGAGGAAGAAGAAGAAGAATAAACAAAGGCTAAGGCGATCTTGCTGAAGCCAGAGGCCTCAGTCGAGGCTATTCAAGGGCTCCGCCAACGACTACCTTACATGTGAGACGATCCTCCAGGGAGCCCTTCCACTTCTTCTGTCTCACTTAATTAATTAGGAGTACTTAAGCACCACTAATTTATTACTGCCTAATTTTCCTGTTGGAGTTAAACAAATCTTTAGTAGGACCCTATGTTGAATTATGTACATGTGAATATTTGTCTATGGAGGTGAATCATGTGGTGGAGCAGGGAGGGATATTATTAGTGTCATGACATAATAGTGCTATTGTTTTGCATGTCAATTTATCGCCATTGGTTCAATGAGGCAATGTTTTGCGTATTGTCCATCATGAATTTGATGCTGCTGTTTGAGCAATATGCTAATGTCTTCCTATCCTTTCTCACTAAGCTAATGAAGGTTTCACCTTATTCCTACTTGTGCAAACAGGGATCATGTTGTGCCAATCATACATTTTAGTGGAACTACACAAGACAATACAATGAACTGTATCCCAGCCAATGCTTTAACTCTGCTGGAAGTTCTTGATAATCTTTCGATATAATCTCAGTACTGGTAAACAAGAGTGATTTCAACCATACATTTGAAGTGCACAAAAGTATATACTATTGTGTGATTCCAGTGAGTGCTTTATCATCTCTTATGGGACTACATGAATAAGCTTTTTTTCTCAGTTGGTAATGGGCCTAAGGCCTTCATCCATATTAGTTTGTCATCATCTCTATTTGTATCGTACATGTCATGAGAAACTCCTTTATCTTTGCACTTTTAAGTTTTGCAACCTATGATAAATGGCAATGCTTTGAGTGTTCAGTTGAGCTAATTGGCACTAGTTAAATAAACTAATACCTCTCTTTAAGCAAGACTACTATGTTGCTAACTTTACCCATTAAGATAATGAGGGTGCTTCTATTTGTTAGTGTATGTTTCATCAACTAGTCCCACTATTACAGTAATCTTACTCAATATATGTGCCAACAGGGATGCTCGATTTTGGTGGAACTGCACAAAAACTTTGGGTGCTTCATTGCCTCGACAGCGTCCGTCCTTTCCTATCAGTCGCTAATCTCCGCTTGCTTTCTTCCTTTGTTGTTAGTCGCATGGCTTATCTCGGCTTCCAGTCAAAGGAAATAGTAATTGATATGGTACTGGTCTTTATCCTGATTATTGTGCCTGTCATATGTATTGGTAATTTGGCATTATGCTACTATTTGCCGATTTCATAAAGGAGTAATTTGGAGCTTGAACTCGCAGGCAAATCATTACATCGGGTGGGTGATTTCAGTAGAACTGCACAAAATGATCAGATGGACAGGTACTTATGCTGCTGCTATGTACTCCAAAGTTCACTCAGACAAGCATCGATGTTGACAAGAAGTGCCTATATTCATTCGAGTATCAACCTGCGTCAACCAATTGTCAAACTCCAAGTATTAGGAGAGTGAACGCCAAAAATATTGCTTGGTGCATAGCCCAGAAAAACGCAGTCCAGTCTTTGGTCCCAACTTGTGCCTTTTGGTTATCGACACATATGGTAGCGAACTATATGGCATGGAGTCTAAAGATTCCAGACAAGTTGGTTGACGCAGATATTCTTCCGCACTTAATCGGGCCTGCACGCCAAGGATGCTCCATTTCAGCTTGAACTGCACAAAAAATTTGGGTGGTTCATTTTCTCAACCGCCTCCTTTCTCGCTTGCAATGTACAATTTTGGTGAGATATGTGACCAAGATGAGCCAAGAACTAGTTGGATGAAAGTAGTGGCCAAGTTGCTCAAACCTCCCTCGGCACGAGGCCACAATTTGAGTATAAACCTACAAGGAAAGTTCAGATTGTCTGTGCTCCCTCTTATGTACTCGAAAGTTTACTCGTATAAGAACTAATTTTAGCAAGAAGTACCTCCGATTGAACACCATTTACCGCCTGCACTAGGTAATTAAACTTCGTCCATGGATCATATTGGTTGTGATCTCAATCATTTGGATGCATAAACATACTGAACATGTGTATATCTGAATCTTTTTGTGAATTATGTATGAATATTGTCATGTGATCTATCAATCATTTGGATGCATAGATATGCTGAGCTTGTGTATATATGAATCTTTTGAGTTGTTGATAGTGAATGTTGGCTATGAATATGAACGTGTCCTGTGAACCTGAGTTTGATATGAATGTTTCCTTTCTCGTTGTATTTGTGTGTGAACTTGTTAGTATGCCTCACTGGGGTATAAAACGCAGGTCTCTTATAGAAGTAATGTTGTGTCCAATTTATGTTTTCCCTTCTAACATAACATAACATAACATAACATTATATATATAACGAGCCCACCTAATACGTGTATTTCAAGGAAGTGCAAATGGGCTGGGATTTCTTAGAAAATATAAATGGGCCTGATTGACGCGAAATTATTTGTTCACCCAGCCCAGCAAATGGACTATACATTCTAGAAAACATGGGTTAAATATATGCCACATTTTTGCAGGCTGACATGTGGGCCAATAGGTCGAAGCCAACGCAGGCCGTCGTCAACTTGGCCAACAAATGATTGTGTCATCCACAACCATTGGATTTATATCCAACGGCCGACATGCAACTTCAATCTCTCGTCATCTTCCTCCAGCATCCCCGGGACCGCCTGGTCCGGCATCCGGCGGCTAGCGGCTCTGCTTAGCACGCATCGCCGCTGGGCTACCCCACCGCCGCCGTGCTATCCCTCCACCCCTCGACACTTCCTGTTATTCTCCACAGACTACAGCCCCATGCCGCAACAGAACCAGTTATAACCCTTCCGGGGCCTCGTCGTCGTCCAACGCCTCGCTGTGTTCGGTGCGGCGTGGTCAACAAACGAGAGTCATTGGAAGAGGACTGTACGTGGAGAGCCTGACGGCTGGGACCCACGAGGTCCATGGTCGCACGCAAGGAAAGTTCCTCCTTATTAAGCTGAAAAAAATGTTTCCTCCACCTGACAGCTGGGACCCACCAGCTGTATCTTCGCACGGAAGGAAGTGCCTCCTTGTTTTGTGAAAAAAATTATTCATCCCGTTGACAGCTGGGACCCGTCAGATGGTGATCGACCAGGCCTGCTAAGCGGACGGTACGCACGGCTTTCTCAACTTAATCAACAAATGATTCTAGCAGCTGGACCGTTGGATGTTAATCCAACAATGCTCCTTCTTCAACCTTTGTTCTTGCTCCTGTCTCCGTGCACCGCTGTGCCGCCGCACAAGACCAACCAGGAAGTTTTCCACTCCTCTCCATCTGCGACTCCACCGCTTGTCTTCCCCATCTCCGGTCGTTCCGATGCTGGTGCGCTCGGCATGGTGTGGTCAACGTCGTCAACAACCGAGAGTCATCGGAAGATGACTGTACGTGAGAGACTGGCAGTGGGGACGCACCACGCCCATGGACGCATGCATGCAACGGAATGCGGCGAGGTCAACGTGGTCAAGGAACGACTTCCATCGGAAGTATATCAGACGTGGAGAGTCTCAGCTGGGTCCACGGCCGCAGCAAGTAAGTGCCTCCTTATTACGCGGAAAATAATGATTCCTCCAACTGACAGTAGGGACCCAATGGACGGGCCACCGTATTTTGTGAAAAAACGTTTGCTCCCTGACTGCTGGGACCCACCTGACGGGCCACGGTATTTCGTGAAAAAACGTCCCCCCCCCCCCCGCTGTCAGCTCGGACCCACCAGAAGTGCCTCCTTATTACACAAAAAAAATGAATACCCCCCTGCTAGCTGCGACCCACCTTGGTGGGAGGCTGACTTGTGGGCCTACTAAGTTGACGGGGACGAAGGGCTTTGTCAACTTAGTCAATATGAACGATTCTAGCTCCGGACTGCATTTACGATGTCCATCCAACGGTCAGAGTGCTTCTTCAACCTCTGGTCTTCTTGCTCCAGCCGCCCAAACCAGCGCCGGTCGTGCCTCATGGTCCTGCCTCCCGTGGCGGGCCAGTTGCCGCGGAGGCCTCACCGCCCTACTATTCCCATCGGCTGGCCATGCCTGCGGCGACGGCAGCCTCACACCGCAGCCGAACCAAGTGAACCCTCGTACTTCTCTCTGCTGGGCCTCCACCGCCGCCTCTTCCCGGCTCCGCCGTCCCCTTCCTAGGCCTCGCTGCCGTCCACCGACGTGGTGCTCTCCACGCGCGTGGTCAACGTGGTTAAGGAACGACTTCCATCGGAAGAGTATTGTACGTGGAGAGGTCAAGTACTGGGTCCACGGGCACGTTCAGCTTTTTTGTTATTTGCCAAGTTTTTTTGTTATTTGCCAAGTAAGTCGCTTTGTCAGGCCTGTTGGGCTGCAAATCTTTCAAGACGAGGAGAGCTTTCATTCGGCTGGCCGAGAAAATGGCCCATCAGTAATGAGAAATGGGTTGTACATTTTTAAAACACATCAAACCGGCAAATAGTTTCAAATATCTTTTTTCTTCATTTCAAGATTTTAAATTACATTAATTTTTATGCGTGGAGAATTTGTTGGATTTTGTATTGATATACATTTATTTTAAAATAAGTTTGAATGTGAGTCGAAATTTCGGGATTAAAAACAGTTCGGACCGCACCAAAATATGCAAAATTTCGTATAATTTTTTAACCGTGGCCACAAGATAATGTAATGCTAACAAAAAGAATATGGTCTCCAAAAACCTTAAGAATTAGCAAATGGGCTGTAAATTATTAGAAATAATGGCAGATGGGCTGTATGCTGTTTTCCACAGATTTGAGGCTTTCCTAAAAAAGGTTGACGACAAGCAAAGGATCGTTGGATGGCCATCCAACGGCCGTCGTGCTTCTTCAATCTCTGCTCTTCTGCTCGGCCCGCTCAAACAAGTGCCGCGGGATTGCTCGCTTCCTCCTCCGCTGCCGGCTCAGACTGCCAAGCAGCCTCACCGCCCCACCGTACTCCCATCGCTGGCCTAGCCATCCTCTACTCACCCACCCTCGCTATTATTCTCCGTGACGGCAGACGAACCAAGAACCTCGTTCGGTTGTACTCCCCTCCGCTGGGAAACAATCGCTGAGTTTTCCTCGCCTCCATGTCGCTCCTTCCTTGGCCTCACCGTCGCCCACCGCCTGGTGCTCTCGGCGCTGCCTGGTCAACGTGGTCAACGACCGACATGCTTCAAGTGGATCAGACGTGGAGAGGCCGACAGCTGGGTCCACGGCCGCACGCAAGGAAATGCCTCCTTATTACGCGCAAAATAATGATTCCTCCACCTGACATCGGGGACTCACCGAAAGGGCCTCTGTATTTCGTGAAAAAAACGTTACCACCGCTGACAGGTCGGACCCACCGGCTATATCTTCGCACGCACGGAAGTGCCTCCTTATTACGCACAAAAAAATGAATACTCCGTCTGTTAGCTGGGACCCAGTATAGTGGCAGGCTGACTTGTGGGCCTACTTAGTTGACGGGGACGGAGGGCTTTGCCAACTTAGTCAATATGCACGATTCTAGCTCCAGTGACCGTAGGATGTCCATCCAACGGCCGTAGTGCTTCTTCAACCTCTGGTCTTCTTGCTCCAGCCGCCTAAAGCAGCGCCGGTCGTGCCTCCTGCTCCTGCCTCCCGTGGCCGGCTGCGATGCGGCGGAGGCCTCAGCGCCCCCTACTACTCCCACCGCTGGCCGTGGCATCCTCTACTCACCCACACCCCCGTTATTCTCAAGGGCGACGGCAGCCTCACACCGCAACAGAACCGGTGAACCCTCGTACTCTTCTCCGTGCGGGCTTCCACTGACGCGTCTTCCCCGGCTCCGTGTCGTCCCCTTACTAGGCCTCGAGGTCGTCCACCGCCGTGGTGCTCTCGGCGCGGCGTGGTCAATGTGGTCAACGACCGACTTCCATTGGAAGAGTACTGTACATGAAGAGGCTGGTAGCTGGGTCCACGGCAGCCGCAAGGAAGTGCCTCCTTATTACGCGGAAAATAATTATTCCTCCACCTGATAGCTGGGACCCATTGGACGGGCCATCAGTATTTCACGAAAAAAACGTTTCCCACTGACTGCTGGGACCCACAGGTCGGGCCACCGTATTTCGCGAAAAAAAACGTTCCCCCCGCTGTCAGCTCGGACCCACCGGAAGTGCCTCCTTATTACGCACAAAAAAATGAATACCCCCTGCTAGCTGGGACCAACCTTGGTGGGAGGCTGACTTGTGGGCCTACTAAGTTGACTGGGACGAAGGCCTTTGTCAACTTTAGTCAATATATGAACGATTCAACCTCCAAAGGACTGTGACGATGTGCATCCAACGGCCGTAGTGCTTCTTCAACCTCTCGGTCTTCTTGCTCCAGCCGTCTAAAGCAGCGCCGGTCGTGCCGCATGCTCCTGCCTCCCGTGGCCGGATGTGCTGCCGCGGAGGCCTCACCGCCCCCTACTATTCCCACCGCTGGCCAGGCCCTGCGGTGAAGGCAGCCTCACACCGCAGCCGAACCAGTGAACCCTCGTACTCCTCTCCGTGTGGGCTTCCACTGCCGCGTCTTCCCCGGCTCCCCGTCGTCCCCTTCCTAAGCCTCGCCGTCGTCCACTGCCCTGGTGCTCTCGGCGCGGCGTGGTCAACAGGGTCAAGGAACGACTTCCATCGGACGTGGACTTTATGTGGAGAGGCTGACAGCTGGGCCCACGGCCGTAGCAAGGAAGCGCCTCCTTATTACGCGGAAAATAATTATTCCTCCACCTGACAGCGGGGACCCACTAGACGGGCCACCGTATTTCGCGGAAAAAAATGTTTCCCCCCTGACTGCTGGGACCCACCAGCTGCACCTTCGCATGCAAGGCAGTGCATCCGAAAAAAAACGATTCGCCCCCCTGACTGCTGGGACCCACCAGCTACATCTTCGCACGCAAGGAAGTGCGTCCGGAAAAAAAAAACAAAACGATTCGCCCCGATCGCCGATACCCACGAAGCTACATCTTTGCGAGCAAGGAAGTGCTCGATACCGACCCACCTGGTCGAAGCGTACGTAGCGTTGTCATTCTGGTCGCGAACGTGTACGTATATATATCCTAGTGGATGTAGAGGCGCGCACGTGTCGTAGTAGAGGCGCGCATGTAGCATGTACATGTATGTACAACGGCGAGGGTGCAAGAAAGAAAATATGGCCACGTACGTACATACGGGCAGGGTCTCGAACGCCTACTCGCGCAAACGTACATGGCTGGGTCGGAACGGAGAAACAACATCGTCGTCGTGTTCATGGGGAGGCAACGGAATGCGTCGTGTTCATGGGGAGGCAACAGAATGTGTCGTGTTCATCGGGAGGCAACGGAACGCGTGGGAGCCAACCGGCTGGGTCGGAACGGAATGCGTGGTCGTGTTCATCGGGAGGGCTTGGACGGAACAGGCGATGGAAACGAGGCTTGGCGTATCGCTAACGGAGGAAACGGCCTTGTGTTCGACCGCCATGTTTGGAACGGGTTCTGCTTGATCGGGAGGGTGTGGCGACAGCAAACAGAGGAAAACAGACCTCCCTACGGTCAACGGGGGTCCTGTTGATCGGGAGGGGTGTGGCGTATCGCAAAACGGATTTAAACGGACCTGTGTTGGAGCGCTAAGGTCGAAACAGGGGTCCTGTTCATCGGGAGGGGTGTGGCGTACCGCCAAACGGGACTCCACGGGATACTGTTCATCTCCACCGTCGACCTCCTCCAGCCTCCACGGGCTACCGTCTACCTCCTCAAGCCTCCACGGGCTCCTGTTCATCCAGCCTCCACCGCGCGCTACTCCACCGCCATCGCTCAACCACCCCTCCACGGGCACCCTTCAGCGTCTACTGTTCATCCAGCCCTCCACACCACGGGGTCCTGTTTAACCACCCCTCCACGGCCACCCCTCCACCGTCTACTGTTCATCCAGCCCTCCACACCACGGGGTCCTGTTCATCCAGAGGCAACGCCACCGCTCACTGTTCATCCAAACCCCCCGCAACGCTCACTGTTCATCCAATCGATCGACTTCAGTTAGCAGCAGTAGCGAAGGAATCGCTCCATTGGGTTCAGTTAACAGCCATCGATCGATCGCTCGGGTTCGATGAAGTTCGCAAAGCGTAACTGCAGTGCAATCGCTCGGGTTCAGTTAGAGCCCAACGCCTCGCTCGGGTTCAGTTAGAGCCAACGCCTCGCACACACGCGCGTACGTACGAGAGAAACGTGCATCGCTCGGCCCCCGACCTCCCACCATAACCGGCAACTCCCCGAAATTTTCCTCGCCCTCGCTTCTACCACCATTTTTCCGTCATGGACGGCCCAAAGAATGTCATGCAGCTGCGTCTCCGGCCCGCCCATGACGAAAAGCCCATTTTCTGTCATGATTTTTTGTCATAGAAGTAGGAGCCCACCACATCTATGATGATACCGGGTTTTGTCACAATTATCGTCAGAGAAGTGTCATATGTATGACAGTAAAAAATTTCGTTCGGCCCAAAATGTCACGGGTGTGTCTTTTTTTTTTGTAGTGTGACATGGCACCTCGTGCTAAATAAACCAGCTGTCCTTTTTGTGCAGTTCCACCAAAATCAACCAAATTCGTGCGTATCTTGTATGATTTCGCCCTTATATGTTGCAACGCCTTGAACTTATCGGCACCTCCTTTCTTGTGGTGGAAATGAATGATTCGATGTATTCATGAACATTTTGTGCAGTTCCCATTGAAATCAAGCTGAGCACCCCTGTTTGCACAAATACAAAAAAGTGATTAGTATAAATCAAACTGTACTATGATTTGACAGTTTCAACAAGCACATACAAGGTCCATGTAGAGCACCCTTTTAGAAAAATGGAACTCACCAGAAAGAATCCTAGAACAACATTGTACTCACAAGATCACAAAGAAAAAAATGGAGATTTGTCGGTCCTTCCGAAATGAAGTTAGTTTGGTCTTGTGGGGAGTAATGTAACCATCCTTCAACTGCTCCTTCTGATGAGAAGATAGACAGGGCTTCTTCATCCTGGCATAATCGGAACTAGTCACTTGACGTACTCCATATTCTTCTTCAGAGGAAGATGATCCTATTGTGCAAAGACAAGAGGACTACTAAATGCTAGCATCCATGTTTGCTCGAAAAAAAAGGAAAGGAAATATTGAAAACAGCACAGATGAAGCACTTTTCAAGGACAATACCACTTTTTCATGAAAGTATCTAAACAGTAGCACAACACCAATAGAGATGACAAAGCTCAATCATATGGATGAAATCAGTGGGCGAGTACCAACCTTTGTTAGGAGGCTGATTGTGTAGAGCATATAGATGAAGCACTTGTCCGGAACCATCTGTTGCTATCTACGAGGGTGGCCATGCTTACTATCTACTCCTTTATTAGTTAAATGTTTCCAACATCTTCTTGTGTAGTTCCACTAAAATATATGGTATCTTCAAACAAGATCCCTGTTTGCACAAGTAGAGATAATTACTTATGGCATCAAATCAGTGGCAAAACAATTGCTCGTTCCAGCCATAGCAATAAATTAAGATGCAAAACTATATCATTACTTGTGTCATCACAGTTCCCAAAGGTTTCATTACAAAGACCGGAGTTGATTTTGTTTTTCTTCCGCTTGTTCTTCCGCTTCATCACTTGGTTCAATAACAGACAAGCTTCGCCGCCAATGTAAGATTTGGAATGTCAATTAGGGAGCACAAGTATAGTACTAAACTTAATTTTCTGATGAAAGTGGCAAAATACAGGCCAGCAGTTGGGAAATATCCTTATGTTACCTCAATGGGATATTACGGTGCACATACAGATTGGAAGTCTTGTCACCATTTGTGCAGTTCACTAAAATCAAGCAACATTATCGTACAAGTAGCACAACATATGAAAGCACACTGTAGAATCATGTGAAAGAAGGCTAGTACTGACCTCTCATGATGCGGAATTCAAACAACTCACAAGAAGAAGATCTAAACCAAATTCGCCTTAATGGATAGGAAGTGAGATCTCCTCTTGTGCAGTTCCACTAAGATCAAGTAATCAAGCAATTTTGTCGGTGTGACATTTTGGTTGAACTGCACAAAACACTCTTAAAACAAAAGTGTTTTGTGCAAAGGCAAACAAAAGGTCACAATGGCAACGAGGTGAAGTAGATAACTCTGTTTACACAGAGGTGCAAAGGAAAACAATTAGTGGTCAATAACGGTGGATGACACAGAAGCCAACAAAAAGAAGCATCTACCTTATCTAAATGGGAAATAAAGCAAGACAGTAGCATTTCTCAAACGGGGGCATTGATTAATATTAACATAGAGATTATATTAACAATAAAATTCATTAAACATGTAGTTTGCTTTTAACTGTGGCATTGCATCAATTTTCCAGCGGCATTATTAGAGGGTGGTTGTTTACAGGGACATTTTGGTGTAGGGACTAAAAAAACTCCGTGTCAGTCCCATCTAAACCAAACAGGAGGGACTTTTAGGGACTAAAAGTGGGCATTTTGGACTAAAGAAAGAAGACCCCGAGGGAGTCTTTTAGGGACTTTTTCGAACAGTTGCCCCTGCCACGCATCGCACCTTGTTTCTATTAGTTCATTACTAGGGGTAACATGGTCTTTTAGCATGTAATTTAATAACCTCTAGTCCATGTTTAGTCCCTGGAACCAAGCAGGTAGGGACTAGGGAGTTTTTAACCACACAGGGCCTTAGATTAACAACAACTAATGAGTTGCACGGGACAAGGACGCACCAGCACCATGTGCATCTACCGATGTAATCGTGGTCATGCACAGTCTGTTGCAACAAAGAACAAACAACCAAGGAGCATATTTGTGTTGGTCCCAGTTTTGTTATCTTTAGACACCTTTCCCTATGTGAGCGCAGCAAATCTAGTCCTGTTCAAACTCTACAGCCTTGTCCCTTCCTTTCCTTTTTGAACTTGTACTTTCGCCCTTCCTTTCCTCTTTGAACCACGCCCCTAGACTTATGCGATACAACTTTCCCCACTACTTTCCCACATTCCTTTCCTCTTTGAACCACGTCCTAGATTCATGCTATACAACTTTCCCCCTTCATTTCCTCTTTGAACCACATCCTAGATTCATGCTATATATTCAACTTTTCCCACTACTTTCCCCCACTCCTTTCCTCTTTGAACCACGTCCTAGATTCATGGTATACATGCAGCTAGAGCAATGCATGTGGAGTAAGTAAATTATACCTTAAGGTTCTTGGGGCGTGGTTCAAGCAAGCGACGGACGGGCGGCGAAGAAGAAGGGGTCGAGGTCTCCCAAGGCCGCTGGGTGGAAAGTGAACAACTGCGCCGTAGTGGATTCCTCCTCGCCGAGACAACGTTAAGCCTCCTTCCCTTCATGGCGGACGGATCCCGCCGCTCTTTGAGCAGCAAAGTGAGGGGAGAGAGAGGCCAACGAAGTCTTGTTTAGATCTGGAGAGGGCGAGAGAGTGTGAAGAGAGCAACTACAAGCATTGAGGCTCCAGCGGGAGAGGGCGAGAGAGTGTGAAGAGAGCAACTACAAGCGCTGAGGCTCCAGCGTGTATATATATACTGGAGAGAGAGTGTGAAGCGTGCAAACCCTAGAAAATATTTTGACCAGTCAAAGAATCCTCCTGGCAAGGATTATGCTCAAGTGTAGTTATCAAACCCGAGACCTCAAGTTTGATGAGCGAACAGGCTAACCAGCTACACAACCCTCCCGTTATGTTCAACAAGAGGAAAATAACCTTTTATACGTTCCTGCATTCGTGTGACAGGCATGCCGTGTTTTTTTGTGTGTGTGGGAGTCATTGGGATTTCAATCATAATCATGTCATGTGGCTTTGGTGGTAAGACTATCCACAGTGGTGCAGAAATAATGCAGCCTTAGTCACCTTACCTCTCTCCACGTAGTACGTTGGGTCCCACTAGTCAGAGGGTGAAACAAACAAATTAATAAGCAAAATTAAAAGCGCCAGCGGTGTATCTTACCTCACACATCTCGCTACTGCTCGGGAACACTGTCCAATTGATCCCTCTGTTAGCTAATGCATTATTTTAAGTGAATCCTTATTATAACATGCACACAAATTTTGGGCACTTGTATTCGACTTAAGTCAGTGTGCCACCGTATGTCGTATACTTACTACTCCCTCCGTCTAGGTGTAATAAGTCACGTTAGAAGGTGCAACGGGACCAAGGTGCGTGCGTGCATGTGTGTGTGTGTTTAACAGCATGTGTGTGTTAGAGAGTGAGACAAATCGACCTACTCCTACAGAGAGATGGTGTGTAGTGTACGATTTTAGCCGCGAGAGTCGGTGCATCCTCTCATTTCAGGGCGTGTCCGGTAGGGACATGCGGACAGCTGCCACGCCCGCTCCTGACCAGCCTGGCCCACCCAAAGCCCCTCCATCGCCTGCAGGCTTCCCGCCTGAAACGATCAACAAAGCTCCAAAGAATCGGTGCCGCATTCATGCCCGGGCAGAGCGGACGCGACCTCTCACTGGCGCAAGAGTGATGGTTGCTTCGTCCGTCCAACTTACTGTTGGGTCTATGTGATTTGACGGCTCATTGGTCTTTATTACTAAGGTGGTACGACTGCTGGATGTCCCACGCTTTCGGCGTACTAGATTACAATTTTCTCCATTCTTACAGTGGAGGAGTGCAAGAGCAGTGAAAACACGCAGGCTCAGTGATTACATGGCCCACCTCACACTATCACCACGCGACACCTAACTCTTTACATAGTACTCCTCCGCTCCTAAATATTACTAGATGAGTCCCCGCCGTTGCCGCTTGAACAGCGGTATATCTCTCTGCACAAGAAAATTATCGATTTCATAGAACTAAAAAACTCTATAACCGCATGACAAATGTGGTAGCCAAACTAAATAAACTCCCATCATCATTTAGATCATCCCAGTAAGGAAAAAGATCAACCAACTCCTACTGCATAATGGGATTATATTTTTCTTTTGACATGTTAATGGGACTTAAAAGCTCACTTACATGCATGCTACCGGTGCATGCTTGCATGCGTACATGTTGATGTGATTTAAAACCTACTCACATGCATGTGCCACGGTATTTCTGCATGCTTGCATGTGGCTTAGTGCGGAGCCTCTCAACGCCTAGATCGTACAGCTATTATGGACTGATTTACTTCATCTAATGGCTACATCAATTTTGATGATGTGGATCAAGGAGAGGATAGAGAATTCCTAGTAGTGGGGGCTAGCTATTACTAGTAGATAAGTCTTTGTAGAGATTCCACTAGGTGAAATACATACGGAACAAAATGAATGAATCTACACTTAAAATGCATCTATATACATCTGCATGTGGTTCATGGTGAAATCTCTATAAAGACTTATATTTAGGAACGGAGGAAGTACTAGTATAGTGCGTACTGTAATTTATCAGCGAGATAAATTTGTACAATGCTATGAAGCTTCCAAATTCATTACATGTATCTTAAGGCCCAAGGTTGCCCGTTGCAACATTTCATCAAATGCAAAGGAGACTAACATGCATGCTATTGCATCTCAATGATTGATGATCATAGCAAATATGTACTCCTCCGTTCGAAATAAGTGTCTCAACTTTGTGCAAACTTTAGTACAAAGTTGTACTACTACTAAAGTTGACACTTATTTTGGAACAGAGGCAGCTAAAGAAAAAACGATCCATGCAGTCCCTAGCCCTTGAACCGTGAACCCTGACCAGCCTTCAATTTGCTGGCAACGTTCTAGCTTCCTAATAAATGAAGTTTGCAACCTTTTACCATCGGATCATTTTGTGCAGTTTCACCAAAATCGAGATGAGCATCCCTGTGGCAAAGAAATTGAAGAAGCGTGATTAGAATAAGATTATCGGGCTAGTTGATCAGACATAAACTCATCACAAATACAAGACGTAGAAGCCAAGAGAGGTGTAAAAGGGCAAAGAAGTAGAGAAATATCCACAAGGAGTGATGTGGGCAGCTGGAGCGATGGTGCAAGCCGGGCTGTAAAGGGAGTTGTACCGAGGGACGTAGCTCAACCTTGAGGAGGGCGGCGGAGGCGGCAACTGCCCTCGTCAGCGGCAAAGGAGCAAGGGACGAAGGCAACCTCACCGGCTTTGTGAGAGAGAACGACGGGGACCCCTGATCGGGCGTGCCTACAAGGGTTTTCGCCACGTCGGCACGGCCACCGCATCTACACTAAGCATCCACCCCTTCCCCAAGCGGACGTGATCCGCCGGGATGTTAGAGATGTGGCCACAGTCATTTTGTGCGAGAGAGTGTGAAGAGAGCAACCCCAGCAAGCAACCGTGTAGGCTGACCCATCCTGACTATATATATAGTGGAGCGGTTTCCTTTTCTCTCCATATGAACCTATCATATTGCGTACATGCCACTGAAGAAAAAAAACTTTATTTATGAACGACGCGGCACCTACTACTCGTTCTCTTATAACCTTGCGCTTGGCATCTCCAAAATATTAACCTTGCGATTGGCTCTTTGCCTCTTCGGGAAGTCGAGCAATAATGGTACTGCAGTATATACCGTTCTGGCTATATGAGACCGAATGAATTGCTGCACATCCACCACGTGGGCGAGGGTCGAGGGGCGAGGGAGAGTGCTACATACGGAGCAAAATGAGTGAATCTACACTCTAAAATACGTCTATATACATCAGTGTTTTGACTATGTACTAGTAGTTCATATTGAAATCTACTAAAGGACATATATATTCCAAACAATATGATATAATCTCTATAACCAAGGTAGTAGGGACGAGGAGTAAATGGAGGGAGTAGTAAATTTTTCTCCTCGTCCTGCGAGCCACCGCGTGCATGGGCGAGGGAGCGGGCGTAAGGCGGAGCAAGCTTCACCTCATCCTACGAGCCACCGCGCCCGTGGGCGGGGGAGACGGCGTACTAAGAAAGCTTCTCCTCGTTCTGCGAGTTGACGGGACACATCAAAAGTCTTGCCTCTAAGGTAGGCCCCACATGGTTTGCCTCTTTTTTAACATAACACGTCAAGTCGCAATTTGTTTGTTCACCCGTGGTAGACGATCCTCCCTCCACCAAGTGGAAAACCAGTACACGTGCCAAATTACCACGTGGGCTGCCTTTTTCGTACAGAATTGAGCTCCACCGTGTACCCGCGCGGGTGTGGTTGGGAAAGAGACGGGAGTACGTGCGCCGTGCATGCACCTCTTCTCTTCCTGCACGCCCCCACCTACGTGGGTGTGTGTGAGAGATACAAACCGCGTTCGTGAGTGTTTTTTGTTTTGGGGTGGGGGTGGGGTGGGTGGTTGATTTCGTGAATTATTTGTGGGAATATGTGTCGATGACATCTCAAACAAAATTTTGCATGCAATGTGTGTGAAATGGAGGCCTATCCATATCATACATAGATGGTCGGGCAATCCACGAGAAGAGAGGGAGGGGTCATAGCTATTGATAGAGTCGAAGAGAGGATCAAGTGGGTGGGTGCGAGATCGATGAAGAGAGCCATCGAAATTGTGTGTGTGTGCAAGTCAAAGATATAGGGTGACTGCCTACCGGAATGTTAGAGGGCACATGTCAAGTTTGTGTGTGGCAGGAGACATGGCTAGAGCACTCGATGTATCGGTGTGTGTGGGGGAGGGGTGGGGGAGGGGTAGGGCGAGGCCTAACTATAGAGGTAGAACGACTCGTATATGTGTTGAGAAGGAGAGACCCAGCTATGTATTGAGGGAAATCGGTCGACATCCATACATAACTGAAGGACGAGAAATATGATGGGACAAAGAGAGAGAGGAGAGAGAGAGGGAGGGAGAGGGAGGGAGAGGGGTAGAGTGCTGGATGGGTGATGGAGTTGCTTCTCGGAGATGGTGGGAGAGGCCTACTAGACAAACTGAGGGTGGAACTGCGATGTTATCAATAAGAGTGGGGATGTGTTTTTGTGTGTGCCTGTGCGTGATAGATCTGTCAGGACGCATCCATGGATGATGAAGGGGAACCATGTGTTTGGTAAGCAAACATAACTAGACCGGTAGATCAATTGTTGTTTGTCGGAGGACGGGAGAGACACAACTAATGAGGTAGTTAGATCGACGTGTGGGTAAAAACGAGTTATAAGGACCTAGCTAGCTATATGTATAGCGAGAGACCGGTCGGTGTACATCCATTTGTTAGAGGCAAATAAGGCCCAGCGAGATGGATAGACAGAGAGAATGGAGCTAGGAGATGGTGCGAGAGGCCCAACCACTAGCTAGATAGGGGGAGGAGTGTGCTGTTGTGAGGTCGATGAAAAGAGGGGCGAGCGTTTACACGTGTGTCTGACCGTATGAAAGACACGAGGCAAGGACACATAAAGGAGGAGATTGAAGGTATGTGTGTATGTTGTAGGCAGGCATCATTTGGAGAGGTTTATCGATCGGTGTGTGTCGAAAGGAGTTGTGGAGACTCGGGAGAACGACCTAAAGAAAAAATGAATGTGCCCGGTGGATAGAATGCCGAGGGAGGGGGAGGCGAGGAGGGCGTGTGCATGCACGAGAGAAAGTTAGTGGTAGCTACAAAGGTTAGAGGATTGTGTGGGTGTAAGAGACTAACAAAGATCATAATTTGATATGAAAGCGGATTCATATATTTGAACAGGAGATCATAGTGTTTTAAACATTACATGCATGAATATAGCGGTGATACACGTGTTGTGCACGTGTTATACCATAATGTGATAATGCATGGCGTTTGCAAGTCACAACTAAATGCCGAACAATCTAAACCATACTATACATCAAACAATCCCACATTTTATTTGAATTTGTGATAATGTGTGGCGTTTGCATCTTACAACTAAATATCGAACAATCTAAACAATACTATATATCGAACATTCTCACATTTTATTTGAATTTGTGGTAATGTGTGGTGTTTGCAACTCACATCTAAATACTTGTAGGCGTAGGGGGCGGGGCACCATACATAATGTGATAAAAACATTATACATATGAGACATGGTTTAGATTATGAAGATCTAGCTAGAGCTAGAAATGAAATGTGATTTGAAATCAAAATAAAGTGGATTCAAAAAATCTAGTTCGAGTTCATATAGTACACATAGTTCATATGTAACTCGAGACTAATCATGTGGTGTGATGTGAAGATAATACACAAACGATGGTTTAACTTGACAATAATGATGATTGTAGATCTTATTAAAATAGAGAAACGAATTCAAATGCTTTGACTTCACAACAATCATTACTGTAGATCTTATTCAAATAGAGAAACGAATTCAAATTTAGTTCATATTGAAGCGGTAGTATATACGATTGGAATGCACTAAAACGCTCAATTGAGTAGTAGGTTGCATGCATTATACACGTAGCGGAATATTTTAATTGAACATAACATGACTTCAAAGTTTTGAATGACATTTGTAGTGCGCATTGATTTGGTACAATACACGTTAGGCTTGTCCAGAAATTTCAACCCGCGCCTTGTTAGCCCGAAATATTTAAG
This sequence comes from Aegilops bicornis, assembly GCA_021605145.1. Classification (NCBI taxonomy): domain Eukaryota; kingdom Viridiplantae; phylum Streptophyta; class Magnoliopsida; order Poales; family Poaceae; genus Aegilops; species Aegilops bicornis. The sequence continues at coordinate 130,605,454 of CM038674.1, read as the reverse complement.
ATATATCTTTGTCTCGTTGTGCTCCGACAACTCCTTCCATCTCAACCCGCGCCTTGCTATTCCGAAATTACAACGCGCACGAAAACTCCCACCTCCTGTGAAATCCCGACACGCGAAATGCCCGTGGTACCCCTGAACCGAAAGAACCGCCTCAAATCGGTGGGGGTACTTTCATAACTTACCCCACATTTCAGACAAGCGCGTCTCCAAGCCATGGTTCCCCACTGCCATCCCATCTGCCCACCCATTCGTACACCGAGGCCGCGAAAACCCATGACGAAACCCCACACCCTGCTCCGTCTGCCGCCCAGCCGGAGCCTCTTCCCCGACGACGTCGTCCACATCAACACCTCGACGTCCCTCATCCACCGTACCGGATGAGGATCCGTCGTCGATCTCATCATCCCGCCGGTTCAGCCACCCCGTTCTCCACCTCCAAGGAGCTGCCCCGATATTCCCCTCGTCTTTCGCGCCACCTCCATTCCCACACCGCCGTCTGCACCTGCACCACCGGAAAAGCATCATCATCACCGTTTCCTCGGATGAAGCTGCGGCCTAATCGGCGCCACCAAAGAGGTTGTACACTAATCGCCGCATTTTCTTCTTGATTCGACCTCATAGTGCTGCCGGCGCTCGGTCCCGAGCCAACACGGCGCGGCTCCATCCACGGCGGCGTCACCGGCCACTTCCTCCAAGGCGTCGCTCCCTCGGCGGCGACGTCCACATCAGTAGGAGCTGTTGCTGCTTTAGCTCTTGCTCGCGCTGCTGCTCTGCTCTTTCTCTCGGTCCCCTTCCTGGTCTGCTCTTGCTATTGCTCTTGCTCGCGCTGCTGCTCTCGCTCTTGCTCTTGCTCTTGCTTGCGATGCTGCTCCGATTTAGCTACATTTCAGTCGATTCAATCGACTTTTGGGTCAGTTGTCGTGGTTCTAAGTCTGACAGTAGAATGGGGGTAGGTATGGAGAGGCAAGATCCTAGCTATGGAGTAGTTGTATACGCAAGATGTTTACGAGTTCAGGCCCTTCTCGGAGGAAGTAACAGCCCTACGTCTCAGAGCCCAGAGGCAGTCGACTGTATTATGTGCGTATGAGTTACAGGGGTGCGAACCCTTTACACCGAGGAGGGGGTGGCTTATGTAGAGTTCGCCAGCCCCTCCGGCCCTCAGTTATATAGGGATTAAGGTACATTAAGATAGGGGGTTACTGGTAACGCCCACATAAAGTGCTATGATGACCATAAAAGCTACTTAATGACCGACCGTTTGTGTGTAGACTGGCTTTAGATCTCCTGGCGGTCGAGTGGTTGGCTTCATGGTCGAGTGTCTTCCAGTTGGTCGAGTGGAACCCTTCTAGGTCGACTGAAAGGTAGTTTCTTCTAGAGATGTCCTTGGGGAGGGTATCTTGGACAGGTCCATGACCCTACCCTAGGTATATGACTTCATCATTAGCCCCCGAATGGATCGAGGTTTGAGTGGGGAAGGAGTTGAACATACTCCCGACTCATTCTTGTGCTGCAATTGTGTCTTGTTTTGGATCAATGGACTTAAGTGACGGCACCAACTTCTTTTTCAGACGCCTTGATCCATTCTTTGTATCCGTTGAGTGCGTTTTCCGTACTTGGCGATTCCCGAATGATAGGACGGAGGAAATCTTTTGTCTGACGATTTGCTATGCGGCGCGTGGATTTAGCGGGATTTGAATTTCGGGAAGCAAGCGGAGCGGAGGTAGCCGCAGTGATCGGACGGGATAAGGCAGGAACGCCTCAATATCCACGCCACCTTTTTCGCCACGTATCACGCGGGCGACTGTTGCGGGATTTGACAGGATTGCCTGGGCCTACCAGTCAGCCACTCGGAAGCAACCTCATATAAGGTCCCGGACGGGAGGTTTTTTGAACAATGCATTCCCATTTTCTCCTCCTTTCCCCTGATTCATCCGCCGCGCCTGCCTCCACCTCCGAACTGCTGCTCCGCGCGTGTTCCGCCGGCGGCAATGGTGAAAGAAAAGACGGCGGCTTTGGAACGGGCGAAGAAGACGACAGCGAAGGCGAAGGGGAGGGCGACCAGTCGGGGCGGATCCTCGTCGCGGGCCGGTTTACGGCAGGGCGACTGGATTCGCTCAACCATCCGCCAGAAAGATCTTGACGATTTGGCCAATGAAGGACTGATCCCTCACGGATCAGCGAGGCTTCTGGGTATGGAGTGGCAGCCATAGCCTCAGGAGGGTGAGCGCGTCCTCTTAGCCACTCACATTGACCGTGGGTTTTCTTTGCCGCCCCACCCTTTCTTTCGAGGATTTCTGAACTTCTTTGGGGCACAACTCCACCACTTCACACCCAACTCCATCACTTACCTCGCCGCTTTCGTGTCCTTGTGTGAGAATTTTTTGGGTTGTCGGTCGCATTAGGGCCTCTTCAAACACATTTTCACCTGTCACTCCCAGACGGTGAAAAAGGCCAATCCGAGTGACGAGAGAACCCAAGTGATTCAGATGTGCGGGGGTCTTGGGGTTCAAATGAGGGGTAAGAGTGCTTTTCCAGCCATGGTCCTTCCTAAGTCGGTCCGAGGGTGGCAGTCGACCCGGTTCTCTTCGCTAAGACCAGCCGACACTGTGGCGCCGATCGACTCCCTCCTTTCTCCGTGGATCGAGTGAGCAAGCCGTCCTCTCTGAAGGTGGTCCCGGAGGAGAAGGCTCAGGTCAAGGTTTTGGTCGAGCGTGTAGTCCAGCTCATCCGTGAAGGGGTGACTGGTATGGATCTTTTGGAGGTTTTTCTTCGACAACAGATCCAGCCACTTCAATATCGAGACCATCCAATGTGGATGTATTCGCACCGATGACACCACTCGGGTCCACCCGGAGGAGGTCGAGGATGCCACACCGAGAGATGGATGACCGCCATCACAGGGAACAAAGATAACCCCCGAGGAGCCAGGAGGATCCCTCCACTCGACCAATCGTACGAGCCAGACAAGGTTCAATCCCGTATCTTTGACTCTGACTCTGCTTACTCCATCTTGTTTGCTTAGATCGGTCGACTGACTTTCGTCTTGTTTGTCTTCTTCCAGGTCACCACTGAGATGTACTCGATGCCCAACAGGGCGCAAGAACCAGTTGAGGAGGAGGAAGGGAGCGGAGGTGAAAGCCAGGAGGAATGGCAATCTGACGGTGTGTGGGGGGGGGGACGAAGATGACGACAGCTCCGACGAAGAGGAGGAGGAGGAAGAGGAGGAACAAGTCGACCCTCCTCACATGGAAAGGCGGTCCAAGCTCATCCATGACCCTGCGGTCGAGCGCGGCAAGGCTATCGCGCCTGTCGGGTAGTCGACGAAACATCCTCGGACGACGTCTCCGGCGCCGACTGAAAAAGCGCCGAAGCAACCTCGAGCGATGCCGTCAAAGCTGACAAAGGTTTTGCCCAAGATGAAGATGGCTATCCCCACTATTTCCGGGTACAACAGAACTTGAGCTTTCTTGTTCAGCGCGAACATACTTTTGGTCGACTTGTTGACTGATCAACTGATTTCTGAAATCTGCAGCGCTGCCACCTCCGAGACCTCAGTCAGGAACGAAGACCAGGAGATGGAAGATGCTGTTACCTCTAACCTTGGTATGATCGCTGTAATTTCGCTTTTGGTCGATTGGATTTCTGTTTTTATCTTTGAATCTTTCCTGTAGTTCCCCCCATGTCATTGATCTCCCTGATGACGACGATGGGGCACCGCTGAGGAAGAGGAAGAACAAAAAGGCGACTACTGGCAAGACTGTTCAGGTTGTATCAGTGCCTGAGACGCTGGTTCATGAGGGTGGCAACATCACTCGGACTTCCGTGTCTTTTGCTGTGTCGCCGACGAAAGTGTCCGCCTTCATCGTCGATCGCTGATCCGCTTCTCTTTTCGCCACACACCACGTCCCGGAGGACCAAGTGGGTGCTGCTAAGGAGGCTATACGCCAGGCGGGGATCATGATGGAGCAAGTGAAGGTGGTCCGGGAAGCCAGCCAGGCGGCCTATGATGCTAGCTCGGCTCTTCAGAGCAACGTCCAGGTCAGTTGGTGGCTGCTTGTTCTGTTAGGATATGCTACCTGAAAACTCTTCTTTCCGAAGATCTTTGCATCTGTACACCCACTGGGTGTGTCGATTGAATTCTTGAACTGGTGGGGGCACGCTGAGTGCACCCACCGGGTGTAGTCCCTGAGACTACGGTGGATCACGGGCAATCGACTATAGTCTTTACACTTTGAATTTCTTTGCTAACTTCTTCACTCGGTCTGGTCGGACCATGTCGAATGGAATCTTGGAACAGGTGGGGGCACGCTGAGTGCACCCACTGGGTGTAGTCCCCGAGACTATGGTCAACTGCTGGTAGTCGACTATAGTCTGAAGAATTGTCTGATGCTGACAGTTAGCTATGGTTTAGGATCAAAACCTTTTTGTCTCTTTCGGTCGACTGATCGAACCGAGTCGGTAAGACCAGTGGGGGCACGCTAAGTGCACCAACTTGGTGTAGTCCCCAAGACTACTGTCGTATATTTGGATTCGGCTGTAGTCTTAGAAACGCAATGGTTTTTCTTAGTCACTCGGAAGTAACCTATCTTTGATGTCTATCGATTGATTCTTCGCAGAAATCCTGTGAGCTTGTAGCTCGCTATACTGAATTGGAAAACAAACAGATCCAGCTCAACCTTGACTTGAAGCTTGCTCAGGAGAACTTGCGTATAGGCGAGAGACGAAGCAAAAGGTATGGCTGGTGAGAACTTGACGACTGTCTTTGTCTTTCTGTCCCTTCCTAATTCTGATCTCACTATCATTTTGCGCATAAAATGGAGGAGGCTCAAGAAGAAGGATCATGACCTTGCCGAGGCGCAGAAAACGGCTTTGAACAAAACCAAGCTCATGGAAGAGAAGCTGTCTTCACCGGAAAACTTGAAGAAGAGAACACCAATCTGAAAGTTGCTCGATGCGGCCAACAAGGAGGTTAGCCGATCAAGAACGATAAGATAGCTCGAGCGACAAGGCATGAATCAAGCGGGAAGAGGAATGATCTAGAGGCTTATCTGGAGGGCTTGCCAAGAAGTTATTCCTCATGCTTGAAGGTAATTCCTCTTATCCGACTGACTTGTTATCATTGACTCATCATAGAACCATTAGCTTGAACTCGAGTTGTGTTTGCAGAATTCTGTCAAAACTTCGAGGAAGAGAGTAGTCGAGTGGAGACAAGCTTGGACCCCATTAACTCCCCCGTGAAGGATGAAGCCGCCATGAATGTGCTCCGAATGGAGTCTCGCGTCGCTGCTGTGGTGGACTACCTCGCTCGACTGAAGGTTGCAGTGTCACGGATTGACTCGACACTCTGGCCAAGCGAAACACTTCAAAATGACCTCGAGTCTTTGATGACTCGGCGAATGACGCTCCAAGTCGAGTGCAGGAATGGAAAAAGTCTTCTGCCAGATGCGGTGCCGATGTTGCTCTGTCTTTGGTCCGCGTTCACTGCAAGGAGGCACGAGAGGAAAGGCTGGCGTCCATCAAAGTTGCCAATACCAAGAAGTACGACTTCCGATCTTTCATGGAGACTTTCATTGGTGCTGCCACCCGGATCGCTGATGGGATCGACCTGGACCAGTTCGTCGCGCCTTCCAGTCCTCCACCTGAGGAGTAAAAAACTTCTATGATTCGTCTTAAATTTGCCTCGGAATGCCGAGTGATCTTGTAACCGATAAACTTTGACAGGCTTGAGGCCTGGGTACTTCTGCATCCATAGGATGTTATCCGAACATTACTTATCGTCAAAATATTCTTTTGTTGGCCTTCGAGTGAACTTTGTTCTTTACTTGGATTATGCTTCAATGCTTGAGATGCAGCTCTGAGGTGGATCCAGTCGACCTACACTTCATTGTTCTTGCAGGTAGGGATGGATCGTACTTATGGCGCAACCCCGCAGGAGAAGGTAGCAGTCGACCTGCACCGCATCATCCTTGCGGATTGGAATGGAGTGCATGTTGTACTTGTGGCGCAGCTCCAAAGGAGAAGGTAGCAGTCGACCTGCACCTCGTCGTCCTTGCGGATTGAGATGGAGCACACGTTGTACTTGTGGCGCAGCTCTGAAGGAGAAGGTAGCAGTCGACCTGCACCTCGTCGTCCTTGCGGATTGGGATGGATTTCATACTTAGGCGAGTACTGGACTGCAGCTAAGCCTTCGAGTGGGAGGGTTGCTCTCTACTCGGTAGGATTTTCAGATACTTAGGCGAGTACTGGACTGCAGCTAAGCCTCCGAGTGGGAGGTTCGCTCTCCACTCGGTAGGATTTTCATATACTTAGGCGAGTCTTGGATCTGTGACTAAGCCCCGAGTGGGAGGTTTGCTCTCCACTCGGTAGGATTTTTCAAACTTAGGCGAGCATCGATCTGCAGCTAAGCCCCGAGTGGGAGGTTTGCTCTCCACTCGGTAGGGTTTTTCAAACTTAGGCTAGCATCGATCAGCTAAGCCCCCGAGTGGGAGGTTTGCTCTCCACTCGGTAGGGCTTTTCAAACTTAGGTGAGTACTGGACTGCAGCTAAGCCCCCGAGTTGGAGGTTTGCTCTCCACTCGGTAGGATCTTTCAAACTTAGGCAAGTACTGGACTGCAGCTAAGCCTCCGAGGAGGATTTTTGTGTCGTAGCTCTGAAGGGGAAGGCAACAGTCGACCTATACCTCGTCGTCCTTGCAAAGCGCACATTGTATTAAATACTTAGGCGAGTACTTGGACTGCAGCTAAGCCCCCGAGTGGGAGGCTGGCTCCTCACTCGGTAGGATTTGAAAACTTAGGCGAGTACTTGGACTGCAGCTAAGCCTCCGAGTGGGAGGCTGGCTCTTCACTCGGTAGGATTTTCAAACATAGGCGAGTACTTGGACTGCAGCTAAGCCCCCGAGTGGGAGGCTGGCTCACCACTCGGTAGGATTTTCAGATACTTAGGCGAAACGGATTCACAGCTAAACCCCCGAGTGGGAGGCTGGCTCTCCACTCGGCAGGGATTTTTTTACAAACTTAGGAGAAATGGGTTCTCGGCTAAGCCACCCACCGGGGGAAATTTCTTATGTAAACGAAAAGTAAAAACAATCACTGGGAAAATTATAACATTCTTGTCTTTGATAAACAAACTACAGAGGTACTTTTATTACATCTCACCCGAGTGAGTTCTTAAGCGTAAAAGGGGCGGAGCAGCTCCGCATTCCAAGCTCGAGGCTCATCAATCTGGCGATCGACGTTGTAAAGATGGTACGCTCCATTATGGAGAACTCTGGTGACGATGAAGGGACCTTCCCAAGTGGGAGCGAGCTTGTGTGGTTTCTGTTGATCCACTCGGAGGACCAAATCCCCTTCTTGAAAGGTTCGGCTCTTCACATTTCTAGCATGGAATCGACGCAAGTCCTGCTGATAGATGGTCGAACGGATCAGGGCCATCTCTCTCTCCTCTTCAAGGAGGTCGACCACATCTTGCCGGGCTTGCTCCGCTTCATCTTTAGAGTAGAGTTCGACTCGGGGTGCATTGTGAAGCAGGTAACTCGGCATAACTGCTTCAGCTCCATAGACCATAAAGAATGGAGTTCTCCCAGTCGACCGATTAGGAGTGGTCCTCAATCCCCAAAGAACCGACGGAAGTTCGTCGACCCACGCTCCTGCTGCATGCTTGAGATCACGCATCAGCCGAGGTTTCAGTCCTTTGAGAATTAGACCATTTGCTCGTTCTGCTTGTCCATTCGACTGGGGGTGAGCAACTGAAGCATAGTCGACTCGCGTGCCCTGAGAGGCGCAAAAGGCTTTGAACTTGTCGGAATCGAAGTTTGACCCATTGTCAGTGATGATGCTGTGCGGAACTCCATATCTGAATATCAACTCTCTGATGAAACTGATAGCGATTACGCGCATCAAGGTTCTTGATAGGTTTAGCCTCGATCCACTTCAGAACTTGTCGATCGCCACAAGCAAATGAGTGAAACCGCTTCGCCAGCTTCTCGAGTCCAATCATATCCAACCCCCAAACAGCGAAAGGCCGCATTTAATGGAATGGTCTTCAATGCTGAGGCGGGTTTGTGTGACATATTGGAGTAGAACTGACATCCTTCACACTTGTCGACTGTTTGCTTTGCCATTTCATTTGCTTTTGGCCAGTAAAATCCCGCTCGGTATGCTTTAGCCACGATGTTCTGAGAGGACGCATGGTGACCACAAGTCCCCGAGTGGATATCATCAAGAATTATCTGACCTTCTTCTGGCGTTATGCATTTCTGGCCGACTCGATCACGCTTTCTCAAGAACTGCCGCTGATCACAAAGAAGGCCTTGGATCGGCGGACGATCCGTCGAGCCTCTTCTTCGCTTCTCCGGAGATCTTTCCTTAGGATATACGCTGGCGTAACGGCACCGTCCGGGCCGGGAGTGATGACCAAGACTTCCATGACCAGGTCGACCACAGCTGGGACTTCAACTTCAGTCGGATCAGTGGCACTTTTTGGCTATGGCGCTTCTTTGGTGAAAGGATCCTCTTGAACTGACGGTGTGTGGATGTGCTCCAAAAACACATCACTGGGAATGGCTTCCCTCTTGGAACCTATTTTCGCCAAATCGTCAGCAGCTTGATTTTTCAGTCGGGGTACATGATGAAGCTCTAACCCATCGAACTTCTTCTCTAGCTTCCTCACTGCATTGCAATAACTAGTCATGGCTGGACTTCTGACGTCCCACTCCTTCATCACTTGATTGACCACTAAATCTGAGTCGCCGTAGACCAGGAGGCGACAGACGCCGAGTGAAATGGCCATATGCAACCCATACAACAAGGCTTCAGATTCGCTTCATTGTTGGAAGAATCAAAGTGAATCTGGAGCACATATCTGAGCTTATCTCCTCGGGGGGAAACCAACACTACCCCAGCACCGGAACCATTCAGCATCTTGGAACCGTTAAAGAACATGGTCCAGTGCTCCGATTGAACTTGAGTCAGTAATTTCTGCTCGATCCACTCGGCGACGAAATCTGCTACTGCTTGGGACTTGATGGCTTTCTTTGCCTCAAACTTGATATCAAGGGGAAGGAGTTCAATCGCCCATTTCGCCACTCGACCAGTTGCATCTCTGTTGTGTAGAATCTCTGATAATGGGGCGTCGCTGACGACTGTAATGGAATGATCAGAGAAGTAATGAGCAACCTTCTTCGCGGTCATATAAATCCCATACACAAGCTTCTTATAATAAGGGTATCTTTGCTTTGACGGGGTTAATACTTCAGAAAGATAATATATTGGGCGCTGAACTTTGAAGGCCTTTCCTTCTTCTTCCTGCTCGACCGTAAGTACTGTACTGACAACTTGTCCTGTGGCTGCAATGTAAAGCAGCCACGGCTCCTTGCTGATTGGGGCAGCAAGCACCGGCTGGGTGGAGACCAGAGCTTTAAGCTCTGCAAACGCTGCATCAGCTTCAGGAGTCCACTCGAACTTGTCTGGCTTCTTCATCAGTCGGTAAAGAGGCAATGCCTTTTCACAGAGGCGAGAGATGAATCGACTTAAAGTGGCCAAGCATCCAGTAAGCTTCTGGACATCGTGCACGCGCACAGGGCGTTTCATTCGGAGTACAGTGCCTACTTTTTCTGGGTTTGCGTCGATTCCTCGTTCGGAAATGAGAAAGTCGAGTAACTTTCCGCCAGGAACTCCGAATATGCACTTTGATGGATTAAGCATGATATCATACCTACTGAGATTGGCAAATGTTTCAGCAAGGTCAATCAACAGGTCGGAACCTTTCCGTGACTTGACCACTATATCATCCATGTATGCTTCCACATTCCGACTGATTTGAGTGAGCAAACACTTCTGAATCATCCTCATGAACGTGGCTCCAGCATTCTTGAGGCCGAATGGCATGGTGACATAGCAGAAACACCCGAATGGAGTGATGAAAGCTGTTTTGATCTCGTCGGGTCCATACAGACGGATCTGATGGTACCTGGAATAGGCGTCTACAAAAGACAACCACTCACATCCCGCAGTTGAGTCAACTATTTGGTCGATGCGGGGAAGAGGAAAATGATCTTCCGGGCAGGCCCGATTGATATGTTTGAAGTCGATGCACATGCGAAGTGAATTGTCCTTCTTAGGGACCATGACAACATTGGCGAGCCACTCGGAGTGATAAATCTCTCGGATAAACTCTGCTGCTAAGAGCCGAGCCACTTCCTCGCCAATGGCCTTTCTCTTCTGGACGGCGGACCGTCGAAGATGTTCTTTGACAGGTTTAACTTTTGAGTCGACTCGTAGACGATGCTCAGCCAGTCCCCTGGGAACACCCGGCATGTCAGCAGGCTTCCATGCGAAGATGTCCCAGTTCTCACGGAGGAACTGGATGAGTGCTATTTCCTATTTGGAGTCGTGTGTTTTTGAGATGTGAGTCGGAGCAGCATTGGGGTCAGTCGGATGAATATGAATAGGTTTTGTCTCCCCGGACGACTGGAATGCTGACTCTGTGGCGGGCTTCTTGGCTCGCAACAAATCACTCGGGTCTGCAGTTTTCTGGTACTCTTGCAGCTCTACCACTGCCATCTGAGCATCGGCGATCTTAGAGCCTTTCTGAAAACACTCTTCTGCTTTCTTCCGATTGCCAGTGACAGTGATCACACCTTTGGGACCTGGCATCTTCAGTTTGAGGTACACATAACATGGTAGAGCCATGAAACACGCATATGCCGGCTTCCCTGTGATAGCGTGATAAGCGCTCTGAAATCCACGACCTCAAAGGTCAACTTTTCCTTCTGAAAATTCTTGTAGTCACCAAAAACCACATCGAGAGCAATTTGGCCGAGTGACTCAGCCTTCTTTCCAGGAATGACTCAATGGAAGCTCATGTTGCTGGTGCTGAGTCTAGACATCGGAATGCCCATCCCTTTCAACGTCTCTGCATACAATATGTTCAGGCCACTGCCACCATCCATCAAAACCTTAGTTAGTTGAGTGCCTTCGACGACTGGGTCGACCACCAATGCTTGCCTCCCAGGGGTGGCTATGTGTGTCGGGTGATCAGACTGGTCGAACGTGATGGCGGTCTGCGACAGATAACTGGGTGTCGCCGGAGCGACCATATTCACTTCTCGGTTGATAACTTTCAATCGACTTTTGCTTTCAACGTCAGCAAAAATCATCAGAGTGGAATTGACCTGGGGTTATCCACCGTCACTATCTTCCTTGTCCTCAACTTTGTCCGACTCCTTCTCCTTGTCCTTGGGCTGCTTCCCGAACTGCTGAATCAAGAGCCGACACTGTCGAGTGGTATGCTTCGGGTAAATGAGTTTACCCTCTTCATCTTTCTTCGTGTGAATGTGACATGGCAAATCCAACACATCATTTCCATATTGGTCTTTCACTTTCTTGGAGTTCCAAGGCCCCTTGGGGTTCCCCTTGAACTTTCACAGAGTCACGGCCAAGGCTTCTCCAGAGCAGGTAGCTCGGCTTTCCGCTTTTGTTTCCGACTGGAGTTCCCTCCCCCGGTTTCATTAGCGGCTGACTTGTACTTGCCACTCCGGAGCCGGTCCTCTTCTTCACCATTAGCGTACTTGGTGGCAATCTCCATCATTCGACTCAGGGTCATGTCCCCTGTCCGATCAATTTCAGACTCAACTCTGTGTTCTTAACACCTTCCTTGAAGGCACAGGCGCCTGATGATCGATACATTCTCTCTTGTGTGGTGCAAAGTGATCCATCTCTGGATGTAATCCTCGAGTTTCATTCGACTTACGCACACGATCGCAACTCTGTCAATCCTGCTGGCCGCTTGCAAGTTCCTTCAAATGTCCTAACAAACACTCGGGCAAGATCTTCCCAAGTGTAAATGCTGCTGGGTGCTAACTGATTCAGTCATGCTCTGGCCGATCCCTCTAACATAAGAGGCAGGTGTTCCATGGCCACTTCATCGTTGCCGCTGCCAATCTGGACAGCCACTCGGCAGTCCTCAAGCCAGGTATCCGGCTTGGACTCACCAGTGAACTTACTGACTCCAGTCGCCAACCTGAAGTTGGGAGGAATCACCGCGGCTCGATGGCTCGCTAAAACACTCGTCCCGAGACGTGTACTCGCCATCGATGGGTACATTTCTGTCATGACCTTCACGGTTAGCTCTGTTCCTGTCGACCAGACCTTGAACGATGACGAATCTCGCATCAAAGCCTGGTTCCCTGGGGTCGACTGGAATCCTTCGCCCAACACTGTGCTGGCGTCTGTCATCTTGTTGTCGAGGCGCATATGACCCACCCCTTGGGGGAGGAGTGGGCATTCGAGTCGATCATCACGATCGAATTGGTCCTCATACTGATCACGCCAGCCTCCATGTCCCTCACGCCTCGGGGGTTCGCAGCGACAGATCTGCTGTGAATCCTGTTCCGTGACTGCAAGACAGCTGAATTTTGACCTCCTGCTGCCCGGAGCAAATATCTGATCTGGAGTAAGCCTCTAACGGCCTCCGACTGGGAAGGCTGAATGGACTCTGCTATATGGGCCGCAGCTGCTAGATTCTGAATGGGAGTTCGGTATACCTGAGTCGGTTGTGGAAAGAGTTGACGTCGACTGGACGACGGGGCCCGTTTTTGCGCTCGTTAAACCGAGCACCCGGAGATTTTCGGTCGAGTGCGCCAGCCAAGTTGGCCAAACGCGCATCTTCTAAGGCACGGGCCTCGGGGTTTCTCCAACGATAGGAGTGTGAAGCGCATCCATGTTCGGCGGCGAAGCTCCTCCCTCTGCAACGAAGTGAGGGGCTCGGGTTGGTACTCTTCGTGAGCTGCGCTGCTCGCCTCCGCCAACGCCTCCGTCAGTGCGGGGGAAACCAGGAGGACTGCGTGGTCCGTCGACCATCAGAACCTTCGCCGCTGGATCACTGCTATCGCACTCGGATGCAGTCTCTGCGGAGCCATTAGCCAGATCGAACAGGCCGTAGAGAGATTCGTCGGGCTCGATTGCCGCGACTTGAGGGGTGGCTGACTGGCGGGCCACCGCATGCCTCACCCACCACTAAAGCCTCAATCGACCGGAGCGCTTGCGCCGGCGAGAGACTGGGAGGGAAGATGGCACAGGAGTCAACCGATACTGCGTCGATGGCTGCCGCAGGAGGACGCCGCGGACGCACGCGCGAAAGTGCGTTGCCCCGCGGACGGGGAGTGCGTCGACGTCGAGTGGAGCCTCCTGCAGCCAAGCGGAGTCGTCGGCGATGAACGTGAGCGCGCAAAGACGGATCTCGCGGCCCTGAACTAAAACTCCACCTGAAACCATGATGAATGGGATCGGAAAAAACTGCAACTTCTCCAACAAGTCGCTAAGACACCTGCCCCACGGTGGGCGCCAACTGTCGTGGTTCTAAGTCCGACAAAGAGAATGGGGGTAGGTATGGAGAGGCAAGATCCTAGCTATGGAGTAGTTGTATACGCAAGATGTTTACGAAGTTCAGGCCCTTCTCGGAGGAAGTAACATCCCTACGCCTCGGAGCCCGGAGGCGGTCGATCAGATTATGTGCGTATGAGTTACAGGGGTGCGAACCCTTTACACCGAGGAGGGGTGGCTTATATAGAGTTCGTCGGCCCTCCGCCCTCGCTATGCAAGGATTAAGGTACATTAAGATAGGGGGTTACTGGTAACGCCCACATAAAGTGCTATGATGACCATAAAAGCTACTTATTGACCGACCGTTTGTGTGCAGACTGGCTTTAGATCTCCTGGCGGTCGAGTGGTTGGCTTCATGGTCGAGTGGTTGGCTTCTTGTGGTTTGACTTAATCTCACCATGCTTCTTTGCATCATGTGATCTTCCAATTGTTTTGAATCAAACACCCAGATTGGCAGTAATCCTGTGTTTTTAAATTCTCTGTTTTGCACGTGCATTTCAATCCTATTCCTGTCTATTTCCTATCCCTGCATTGTTGGAATCCTCCAATTCAAACGAGCACTTACAGAATTACTTCTCTTACAGATAGTTGTCAAAGAAAACCTTGCGTGGTTTGTCCTGCTCGCTCAAGGCTGTCACCCACCCCAAAGACAGCCGCTCCAACGATGTAAGGGTCCAGCAGAAAGGGATCCGCCTCCAGACTGTCTTTCGCCACCTCAGATCTTCTTCCCCGCCTCTGGCAGCCATGAAAACTGCATTACCATCATCAACCAAGCAGATGACCTCGAGGACTACACGGGTCCGCAAGAGAGGTCGCACTCTTTCGTGTCTGCTTATGTTATGCATCGCTTAATATTAGATGCTATTTATCGTCCTGTTCACCGATTAGACTCTGAGTCAGCTCCAAACTAATGGTCAAACTTGAGTTTTTAAATGGTTGTGCGGTACATATCGGGGCCGCTATCAATAGTATCTATCTACTATCTAGTTAATCTCCCAGATCTACTATGAGTTTCATGTTGGGTGGGAAACAAACAAAGAAAGAAGCCATTATCTGTATTTTTTAACCAAGTCATTATCCGCCTGCTATCATTGGTTTTGGGTCTATCCACAAAGTTGCTACCATCACTCGGATTTCTGCATGCACTCCTTACATAATCTCACTATGTTTTATTCCTATGCATGATGCTTATTGTAAACAATGGAACTGAACATGTAGAGCAAAAGAGACGAGCCTTGCGTGGCAATAAAATTTCATGCAGACGCCGCTCCATGGGAGGCGCAAAGGCAGCCCCCCTCCATGCATTTTGGATTGTAATCGAGAGGAAGATATCTGTTACGAGAAGGATTCGTATGAGAAGACAACTCCTATTTACCCCCTGAGGTCTTCGCTCTAACTTGGTATGCTGATGTTGGTTATATCATGCATATGGTGTCTTGCATTGCTTACTTTATACATCAAATATGTCATCTGCTTAGTTTAGACAAGCTTTGTGTGAATGCCATCTGTTTAGTTTATTCATTGTTTATGTGAATTATGCAACGCCATCTTGTTTAGCCAGGCATCATATATGTGAATTTTGCAATGCCAACCTGCTTAGCCAGTCATTTTATATGTAAATTATATCAGACCATCCTTTTTTTACGTTACATATTACATTTGTCAACAATGTTAGTACATTCAACTGCTCTTCGTGTGCATCAACCATTTGACACGGTGATGGCAAATTCTAGAGTGAAAACAAGGTCTTCAGAGCAGATTATGCTATCTGACAAAGCGCATATCTCGCTGGTTACGGATAGCTCCTCAGAGGAGGATTCAGAGACAGCTGACCAGTCCTATCCCCCATGGTGTATGCTCTAACTTGGCAGGGTTATGTTGCTCATATCGTATGTATGGTGTCTCGCATTGCTATGTCATTTGATTAGTTTAGACATGCTTTGTGTGAATGCCAATTGCTCAAAGTGTCTAATTACCATATATGTGAATTATGCATTGCCATCTTGTTGCAAGACATTATATATGTGAATTATACAATGCTATCTTGTTGCAAAGGCATTATATATGTGAATTATGCAATGCCATGCTGTTTGGCCAATCATCATGTGTGTGAATTATATCATGCTATCATTTTTTTGTATTACGTGTTCCATTTGTCGACAACGTTTGTATATTCAACTACTCTTCATGTGCGTAAGCCATTTAAAGCGGTGATGGAAGTATCTGGAGTGAAAACAAGGTATTCAGAGCAGACAATACTACCTGCTGAAGCAGACATCTTGCTGGTTACAGAGAGCTCCTCAGAGGAGGATTCAGAGACTGATAACTAGTCCTATTTCCCCCCTGAGGTCTATTCTCAAACTTGGCAGGGTTATATTACCGATGTCATGCATGTTGTCTTGCATTGCTTAGTTTTTACATCATATATGGATTGCCATCTGCTTACTTGCTTAAAATATAAATCATATATTTGAATTATATCATGCCATCATGTTTACATAGTACATACATATCATCTATCTGAATTATGCCATGGCAACCCATTTAATAAAGACATCATATAGTTATATCATCTCATCCTGTTTAGTGTTTACAGTCATCATATTTTGAATTATGGCATTCTATCCGTGAATGTATGTGAATTATGGCATGTCAACCTATTTAATAAACACATTATATAGTTATGTCATGTCATCCTTTTTACATAGTCTCATATTTTGAACTATGTCTTTCCATCTTTTTTAGTTAGCCATCATAATGTGAAATTTTGTCATGCTATCCTGTTTAGTTAGCCATCATATATGTGAAATAGTGCCATGCTATCCTGTTTGGTTAGACAACATAAATATGAATTATTTCATGCCCTCTTTTATTCCCCACTATCCATTACACCTGTCTATCATACAATGTCTATACTTTCAATTACTTTTCTTGTTTATCAGCCATTTGAATTGGAGAGCGTGATGGTAGTATCTAAGGGAGTAACAACACGGTCTTCAAAAAAGATACTGCTACCAGTTGATGCAGATAGAACCACGGTTGTACTTGCCCAAGGACCAAATCCACCACACATAACCTAGACTCTCGCAGATTGTACCCCTACCCAGTTGGACAGAGAACCAGCTACACCCCTTCTAACCCCAACCCCCGTAGATAGTAACCTGGGCCCAGCTGACACAAAGACTGTCTCCACCACAGAGCACCCAAACACGAGCAGTTAGTAAGGGAACTGCAGTGCCCAAAGCACGAGGACCACCACTCCGAATCGCAACTCAACGCTTAAAGGAGAAGAAGATTTGTTCTCGTGTCAGTTTTGTAGCTATGGTTCATACTCCTTTCTTGTTGCATTACCGTATTTACTCATACCAACTATTTTCAAATTTGAAGGATGGAATTGAAACTCCAATGGCGCAACAATGTTTTAAACCTGTTTCTTTAACTGGTTTGCTGTTGTAACCTGCTCTATGTTGATTTCAGTTTCAATTGAATAAACAGTTATGTTCTCATGTCATGCACATTACAAGTGTTGTTATTGCTCTATAGTTACCAACACTTATATTCTGTCTATTCTGCTTTGTGTTGAACAAATATTATTTGAACCGTGTCTCTATCTTGATTTGGCAACAAAAACTAGAACGATATAGACCATAAAGTGACCATGGTACATAGATATATGTTTGTTTCATGCTGTTATCCTGTCCACTTTACTACTGAACTCATTTACCAAAATGAGTTTCATATACAACATGGTAAACACGTGATGTGTCTGATTGTTTCTCTTTTAGAATGCGGATAAAATATTGGATAACAAGACTGCGTTATCCAATGGTAAAGGAAGTAATGCAGATAAGGTTCAAGATAGTGAGACATCCCTGTTGGTCTCCA
The DNA here is from genome assembly GCA_021605145.1 of Aegilops bicornis. Classification (NCBI taxonomy): domain Eukaryota; kingdom Viridiplantae; phylum Streptophyta; class Magnoliopsida; order Poales; family Poaceae; genus Aegilops; species Aegilops bicornis. The sequence goes on along the minus strand of CM038674.1, from coordinate 130,588,190 downwards.
AGAAAGTCGATAAAAACTATCTTGGCGATAGTGAGGGAACCCAAAAGTCATGTCTTGATGTAGTGTTCGAAAGTTATCGCCACTATCACCGCACAAGCTCTTGAACTCGCTGCTGAATCAGTTCGTCTTCTTGAGTCTCAACTTCAAGTTGAAAGACATCGATCGATGTCTTTGACAGAAGTCAAGGACCGAGGAAGTCCTCGCAGAATTCAGATGCATATTTTCTGGTGCAATGTTAGTTACTGGAGGATTTAAGCGCCAAACAAGAGAAAGTTAATAATCTTGCTAAGCATCTTGCCAAAGATTATGGGTCCCTGTGATATTGTTTCTTGAGATCTTCAAGTGCTTTCAGCCTGGATTTGTTTTGTCATGGGCGTTTATTTCCGCTGGTCGCCAACTTTGACAACCAGTGTATATGATATGCTGCTTTGTTTCCTATATTTGCACTGGTGGCGAACTTTGATGCCAAGTGGATGTAATATGTGTAATAGTCGTGATAGCCTAGAATAAGTTGCTTGCTTATTTATTTCCTTGTTGTCTTTTTTTTGTTTGCTTGTAGTCGCGGCGCTTCTTTTTCCGCGGTTTGCTAGTGGCTGCAATAACCTATTTTTAAAAACTAGGCCACAATAACCATGGGCTAATATTTATCGTAGTGACACTTTGGGCCTCCTACGGGTCAGAGAAATAGTGGGCCTTCTACGGGTCAGAGAAACAATGGGCCTTCTACGGGTCAGAGAAACTATGGGCCTTCTACGGGTCAGATCATCAATGTGCCTTATACGGGCCAGATGATCGATTGGCAAACACGGGCCAATAATAAAGTCGCATTATGGCCGTAAACGGGCTAGAGTTGGAATCGCCTGCTCATGGGCCGACCATAATGGGCCATCGTTAATAGGCCGTATTTGATGACGCTATGAAAATGGCCCAACGACATCGCACCACAAATGGGCCGATCAGTAACCACGGGCTGAATTTGGCCCACAAGCAGAAAATGACAGTAACGGGCCGTAAGTAAACGAATGCTGGAAATGATCCCAAGAATAAATGGGCTCTGAGAAGGCTGAAAGATAACATGGGTTGGAAACGGCCCAACTGAATAACGGGCCCTTAATGGGTACAAAGTGATACACTATTCATTACGGGCCGCCACCACGGGCCGTTAATGGGTGTAAAGTGATACACTGTTCATTGCGGGCCAGTTTGACCACGGGCCGTTAATAGGCCAAGAGTTACATAGGGCCTCATATGGGCCGAAAGACGTTATGGGCCATACATGGGCCAGAAGTGAAAACGGACTGGAGTCATATGGTATGGCCCAGAAGACGCTACTGGGCCTAATTTGGATAGGGCGTAACAGGCCTTGGGTTAGCAGGTTGTAAATGGGCTATATGCGAACAGGCCGTTAACAGGCTTTTCATGGGCCGGCCCGCCACCTTTTGACCAAGTCAAACGGGCCGGCCTTTTCACAGGAATGGGCCTCTGTTGGGCCGTGCCACGTGTCGACGTATCATAGACGTCTTCTGTCCAATGAGTGGATGACATCTATCCCAACGATGAGCCGACATCGTGTTTTCTCCACCAATGATGATTTTACACATGGAAAATCCCCATTGACAGTATGTTAACGGGTTATCGGATCCAAAACCCGACCCGATAGCTTAACGGCGTTCCGTTACGGTGGATGCCACGTGTCGGTCACCCTTGACGAAACCACTGCGGACGCCACGATTTATCGTCATGGAAGGGGACACTTCCGTGATGATAATTTTGGTAATGTCATGCAACACTTCTACGACAACACATGTATGACTATCTTGATTCTGTCATAAATTTGTCATGGATGTACATGCATGACAAAAAACGTGACCTACTGTGACAAACACGTATCATCACGGAAGTGTATTTTTTTGTAGTGAGGTGAAGGACTCGGATCCGCTACCCGCCATGCCGGGGAAGGCCGGAGATCGCCGGACGGGAGTTTGGGTGGCGGGGGGAGGAGGAGGAGGGGAGTGGAGTGGCTAGGGTTTAGTCCGTCAAGCGGACGGGAGGAGAATATGTGGGATCGCGTGGACCAGGGTGGGTCGGGTCCGATGTGGCGGAAGCACCCGGCCGCCCCCATATCCGCCCCATATTTGGGCTGAATATGAGGGGTGTCGGTTAGTCCGAGCGTTTGAAGCGCCCGTCTGGGTCGAAATTTTGTGACAGGGCGGCCTGCCCGGGCGTTTGAGGCGGGTTTGGGCGCCAGATTGTAGACGCTCTGACATCTTTTTCTAGGGGACGCAAGTGCATTTTTAGATCACATTTTTGAGAGGCTAATTTTTTGGATTGCAGGGTTTAAATGTAATTTGGCCGAGTTTTCTTTCGAAATGGCTTAAATTTAGTTATACGTAGAAACAACTGTGAAAAATCACATCTTGAGAACGTAATTTAGGTCTTTCTGGCTCATGTTGTCTGTTTGTTGAAAACTCTATAACACTCTTGATATATGATACTGTCTTGATTGCTTAATTATACGTTTTCTTCTACTAATCTACTGCATATTAGTTCAAGAATATGAACACTGTAAATCCACTAGCAACCCATACATTTGCAGATCATGCCTTCATTTCAGATTAGTTGTCGCTGAAATTGATGTATCTAGATGTATTTCAGTGTTAGATACATTCTTTGAGCTAAAACTAATATGAGACATACGGAGTATAATCTAACATACAATAAACACAGTACTAGTAGAAGTAAAGTACAAATTTTGCAGATGAGCAAAAAGCAATACTGAATCTTTTTCGCGTATATTTTTAAAAAAAAAATCAAGTTTGTGAAACAAGGTACTAGTAGGATGGCCAGTGTGAGCAGTACGTTTTATAGGATCCAACCACCGATCCCTGCTTCTGAGTTTCCCCATTTCCTCTCGTGTTTTGTCCCCTCCACGTGCGACGGAGTCCACGTCGACCGACTGTGATACGTGAAGCTTCCTGGCTAGGTAGCCAGCTAGTTAACCGTGAGCGAATCGGGGCACGAAATGATGGCACAAGTCGCAGTTACCAATAGTATCGATCAGTGAACCGGCGTGGACGGGGCAGCTGCCGCGGACATGTTCTGGCTGGCTCGACTCGACTCGAGAATAGGTCGGTTTGCCACTAAAAGTGGGATACGATCGTACCGGAGCCGCTGCCTTTTATGCATGGCCGGGGTGCCGTGGTGTGCATCGTCAGGAAACGGATATTGGATTGATGGGTGAGCGATGACCGTGTCAGGGCTGCCGTAGCTTCCAACTTACTCCCTCTGTTCGGAATTATTTGTCACGGATATGAATGTATCTAGATGTATTTTAGTTTTATATATATCCATTTCTGCGACGTGTAATTTGAAACGGAGGAAGTAGTAGTGAAGAAGTGGTGGTGCACTACTAGTTACGTGATGACGAAGCTGATGGTCAACCGCTCACCTAATCGGGAGCTAGCAACTAACAAGGTCTCATCGCCATCAGCTGATCCGTGCCCGGAAGAACCACCGCGACATCCTCGAGACCTCCTTCTCAGCAAAAGCTCTAGTGCTCGCACAAGGCTTAAGTGTAGAATTGTATTGAATTGTATTAAATAATTATTGATGCAATATTGTGCTGGTACAAGAGGTATATATATAAGAGCCAAGCCGCACCTGACCTAACCTTATTACAAACCAAGTAGGAGTCTTAATCCTATTACAAGTTGTATTCTAACAACCCCCCCCCCCCCCCCGCAGTGTCAACGGTAGGCTCGACGACGTTGAAACTGAAACGAATGTCTTGAAATGGAGTAGTCGACAGGCTTTTAGTAAAGATATCAGCAAACTGAGCATAAGTAGGCACGTGGAGAACACGAACTTGACCAAGAGCCACTTTCTCTCGAACAAAATGTATGTCGATCTCAATATGCTTGGTGCGACGGTGTTGAAACGGATTCCCTGACATGTAGACAGCTGAAATATTATCACAGTAAACAATGGTAGCTTGCTCAATAGGACGGTGCAGCTCCGACAAAGAATCGGGCGCAACTAAACCAGACAAGAATCCGCATGAGCCACAGCGCGGTACTCAGCTTCAGCAGACGAGCGGGAGACCGTAACCTGCCTTTTTGAAGACCAAGAAACCAAATTGTTACCAAGAAAAACACAAAATCCGGATGTGTACCTACGAGTATCTGGACAACCAGCCTAGTCTGCATCGCAGTAAGCTGTCAAGGAGGTGGGAGAGGATTTGTTGATATGAAGACCTAACTCTAGTGTGCCTTGATGGGGAACGTAGCATAAATTCAAAATTTTCCTACGTGTCACCAAGATCTATCTATGGAGAAACTAGCAACGAGGGAAGGAGAGTGCATCTACATACCCTTGTAGATCGCTAAGCGGAAGCGTTCAAGAGAACGGGGTTGAAGGAGTCGTACTCGTCGTGATCCAAATCACCGGAGATCCTAGTGCCGAACGGACGGCACCTCCGCGTTCAACACACGTGACAGCCCGGTGGCGTCTCCCATGCCTTGATCCAGCAAGGAGAGAGGGAGAGGTTGAGGAAGACTCCATCCAACAGCAGCACAATGGCGTGGTGGTGGTGGAGGAGCGTGGCAATCCCGCAGGCTTCGCCAAGCACCCACGGGAGAGGAGGAGGTGTCACGGGAGGGAGGGAGGCGCCCGAGGCTCATGTGTGGATGCCCTCCCTCCCTCCACTATATATAGGGGCAAGGAGAGGGGGAGGCGCAGCCTGCCCCTTCCTCCAAGGAAGGGGTGCGGCCAAGAGGGGGAGGAGTCCATCCTCCCCAAGGCACCCTGAGGTGCCTTCCCCTTGAGGACTCTTCCCTCCCAAGTTTCCTTGGCGCATGGGCCTCTTGGGGCTGGTGCCCTTGGCCCATATAGGCCAAGGCGCACCCCCTACAGCCCCTGTGCCCCCCGGGCAGGTGGACCCCAGTGGACCCTTTCGGCACTCCTGCACAATACCGATAAAGTGCCAAACTTTTCCGACCAAAATAGGACTTCCCATATATAAATCTTTACCTCCGGACCATTCCGAACTCCTCGTGACGTCCGAGATCTCATCCGGGACTCGAACAACATTCGCAACCACATACAAACTTCCTTTATAACCCTAGCGCCATCGAACCTTAAGTGTGTAGACCCTACGGGTTCGGGAGACATGTAGACATGACCGAGACGTTCTCCGGTCAATAACCAACAGCGGGATCTGGATACCCATGTTGGCTCCACATGTTCCACGATGATCTCATCGGATGAACCACGATGTCAAGGACTCAATCGATCCCGTATACAATTCCCTTTGTCTAGCGGTATTGTACTTGCCCGAGATTCGATCGTCGGTATCCCGATACCTTGTTCAATCTCGTTTCGGGCAAGTCTCTTTACTCGCTCCGTAACACATCATCCCGTGATCAACCCCTTGGTCACATTGTGCACATTATGATGATGTCCTATCGAAAGGGCCCAGAGATACCTCTCCGTCACACGGAGTGACAAATCCAGTCTCGATTCGTGCCAACCCAATGTACACTTTCGGAGATACATGTAGTGCACCTTTATAGTCACCCAGCTTACGTTGTGACGCTTTGGTACACCCAAAGCATTCCTACGGTATCCGGAGTTGCACAATCTCATGGTCTAAGGAAATGATACTTGACATTAGAAAAGCTTTAGCATACGAACTACGCATCTTTGTGCTAGGCTTAGGATTGGGTCTTGTCCATCACATCATTCTCCCAATGATGTGATCCCGTTATCAACGACATCCAATGTCCATGGTCAGGAAACCGTAACCATCTATTGATCAACGAGCTAGCCAATAGAGGCTTGCTAGGGACATGGTGTTGTCTATGTATCCACACATGTATTTGAGTTTCCTATCAATACAATTATAGCATGGATAATAAACGATTATCATGAACAAGGAAATATAAATAATAATAACTAATTTATTATTGCCTCTAGGGCATATTTCCAACAGTCTCCCACTTGCACTAGAGTCAATAATCTAGTTCACATCGTCATGTGATTAACATCGATAGGTCACATCGCCATGTGACCAACACCCAAAGAGTTACTAGTGTCTCAGAACTAGTTCACATCATTATGTGATTAGACTCAATGATTTACGAGGTTTGATCATGTTTTGCTTGTGAGAGAGGTTTTAGTCAACGGGTCTGAACCTTTCAGATCCATGTGTGCTTTGCAAATTTCCAGGTCATATTATAAATGCTGCTTCCACGCTCCACTTGAAGCTATTCCAAATGGTTGCTCCACTATACGTATCCGGTTTGCTACTCAGAGTCACTCGGATAGGTGTTAAAGCTTGCATTGACGTAACCCTTTACGCTGAACTCTTTATTACCTCCATAATCGAGAAACATGTCCTTATTTACTCCAAGGACAATTTTTGACCGCTGTCCAATGATCCATTCTTGGATCATTCTTGTACCCCTTGACTGACTCATGGCAAGGCACACTTCCGGTGCGGTACATAACATAGCATATCAGAGCCTACGTCTGAAGCATAGGGACGACCTTCGTCCTTTCTCTCTCTTCTGCCGTGGTCGAGCTTTAACTCTTAACTTCATACCTTACATCTCGTGCAAGAACTCCTTCTTTGACTGATCCATCTTGAACACTTTCAAGATCATGTCAAGGTATATGCTCATTTGAAAGTACCATTAAGCATTTTTTATCCATCCTTATAGATCTTGATGCTCAATGTTCAAGTAGCTTAATCCAGGTTTTCTATTGAAAATCATCTTTCAAATAACCCTATATGCTTTCCAGAAATTCTACATCATTTCTGATCATCAATATGTCAACAACATATACTCATCAGAAATTCTATAGTGCTCCCACTCACTTCTTTGGAAATACAAGTTTCTCATAAACTTTGTATAAACCCAAAATCTTTGATCATCTCATCAAAGCGCACATTCCAACTCCGAGATGCTTATTCCAGTCCTTAGAAAGGATCATTGGAGCCAAGATACCTTTTAGCATCCTTAGGATCGACAAAACTTTCGATTGTATCACATACAACCTTTCCTTACGTAAACTGGTAAGGAAACTCGTCTTGACATCCATCTGCCAGATTTCATAAATCCAGCTTATGCTAACATGATTCCGACGGACTTAAGCATTGCTACGGATGAGAAAATCTCATCGTAGTCAACTCCTTGAACTTGTGAAAAACTCTTCGCCACAAGTCGAGCTTCATAGAAGGTGACATTACCGTCCATGTCCGTCTTCTTCTTAAAGATCCATTTATTTCAATGGCTTGCCGATCATCGGGCAAGTCCACCAAAGTCCATGCTTTGTTATGATACATGGATCCTATCTCGGATTTCATGGCTTCTAACCATTTGTCGAAATTTGGGCCCACCATCGCTTCTCCATAGCTCGTAAGTTCATTGTTGTCTAGCAACATGACCTTCAAGACAGGATCACCGTACCACTCAAGCAGTCCGCATCCTTGTCACCCCACGAGGTACGGTAGTGACTTGATCCAAAACTTCATGATCACTATCATAAGCTTCGACTTCAATTGGTGTAGGTGCCACAGAACAACTTCCGTGCCCTGCTACACACTTGTTGAAGTGACGGTTCAATAACCTCATCAAGTCTCCACCATCCTCCCACTCAACTTTTCGAGACAAACTTTTCCTCGAGAAAGGACCCGATTCAAGAAACAATCCCTATTGCTTCCAGATCTGAATTAGGAGGTATACCCAACTGTTTTTGGGTGTCCTATGAAGATGCATTTTATCCGCTTTGGGTTCGAGCTTATCAACCTGAAACTTTTCCACATAAGCGTCGCAGCCCCAAACTTTTAAGAAACGACAACTTAGGTTTCTCCAAACGGTGTCGCCTCAACGGAATTACGTGGTGCCCCATTAAAGTGAGTGTGGTTGTCTCTAATGCCTAACCCATGAACGATAGTGGTAATTCGATAAGAGATATCATGGTGCGCACCATATCCAATAGGGTGCAACTATGATGTTCGGACACACCATCACACTATGGTGTTCCGTGCGGTATTAATTGTGAAACAATTTGCACAATGTCTTAATTGTGTGCCAAAATCAGAATCTCAGATATTCATCTCTATGATCATATCATAGACATTCTATCCTCTTGTCACGAAGATCTTAAACTTCACTCTGAAATTACTTGAACCATTCAATAATTCAGACTTGTGTTTCATCAAGTAAATATACTCAACATCTACCCGAATCATCTGTGAAGTAAGAACATAACGATATTCAATGCATGCCTCAACACTTATTGGACTGCACACATCAAAATGTGTTACTTCCAACAAGTTGCTATCTAGTTCCATCTTTGAAACCGAGGCTTTTCACCATCTTGTCCATGTGGTATGATTTGCATATCTCAAGTGATTCAAAATCAAGTGAGTCTAAACGATCCATCTGCATGGAGTTTCTTCATGCGTATGCACCAATAGACATGGTTTGCATGTCTCAAACTTTTCAAAAAAAGAGTGAGTCCAAAGATCCATCAACATGGAGCTTCTTCATGCGTTTTATACCAATATGACTCAAATGGCAGTGCCACAAGCAGGTGGTACTATCATTACCATCTTATATCTTTTGGCATGAAAACGTGTATCACTACGATCGAGATTCAATAAACCATTTATTTAGGTGCAAGACCATCGAAGGTATTATTCAAATAAATAGAGTAACATTATTCTTCTTAAATGAATAGTCGTATTATTGCGCACATAATCCAATCATGTATATGCTCAACGCAAACACCAAATAACAATTATTTAGGTTTAACACCAATCTCGATGGTAGAGGGAGCGGGCGATGCTTGATCACCTCAACCTTGGAAGCACTTCCAACACATATCGTCAGCTCACCTTTAACTAGTCTCCGTTTATTCCGTAGCCTTTTATTTCGAGTTACTAATACTTAGCAACCGAACCGGTATCTTAATACCCTGGTGCTACTAGGAGTACTAGTAAAGTACACATTAACATAATGTATATCCAATATACTTCTTTCGACCTTGCCAGCCTTCTTATCTACCAAGTATCTAGGGTAATGCTGCTCCAAAGTGGCTGTTCCCTTATTACGTAAGCACTTAGTCTCGGGTTTGGGTTCAACCTTGGGTTTCTTCACTAGAGCAGCAGCTGATTTGCCGCTTCATGAAGTATCCCTTCTTGCCCTTGCCCTTCTTGAAACTAGTGGTTTCACCAACCATCAACAATTGATGCTCCTTCTTGACTTCTACTTTCGTGATGTCAAACAACGCGAATACCTCAAGGGATCATTATATCTATCCCTGATATGTTATAGTTCATCACGAAGCTATAGCAGCTTGGTGGTAATGACTTTGGAGAAACATCACTTTCTCATCTGGAAGATCAACTCCCACTCGATTCAAGTGATTGTTGCACTCAGACAATCTGAGCACAAGCTCAATGATTGAGCTTTTCTCCCTTAGTTTGCAGGCTAAGAAAACTCGTCGGAGGTCTCATACCTCTTGACGTGGGCACGAGCCTGAAATCCCAATTCAGCCCTCGAAACATCTCATATGTTCCGCGATGTTTCAAAACGTGTTTGGTGCCTCTACTCTAAACCGCTCAACCGAACTATCACGTAGTTATCAAACGTGTATGTCCGATGTTCGCAACATCCACAAACGACGCTTGGGGTTCAGCACACCGAAGCGGTGCATTAAGGACATAAGCTATCTATCGTCCGCATAATCGCCATCATCAACTTTCAACTATATTTTCTCTAGGAACATATCTAAACAAAGTGGAACTAAAGCGCGAGCTTTACATAATTTGCAAAAGATCTTTTGACTATGTTCAAGATAATTAAGTTCATCTTATGAACTCCCACTCGAATAGACATCCCTCCGGTCATCTAAGTGATTACATGATCCGAGTCAACTAGGCCGTGTCCGATCATCACGTGAGACGGACTAGTCATCATCGGTGAACATCTTCATGTTGATCGTATCTACTATACGACTCATGCTCGACCTTTCGGTCTCTGTGTTCCGAGGCCATGTTTGTACATGCTAGGCTCGTCAAGTTAACCCTAAGTGTTTCGCGTGTGTAAATCTGTCTTACACCCGTTGTATGTGAACGTAAGAATCCATCACACCCGATCATCACGTGGTGCTTAGAAGCGACGAACTTTAGCAACGGTGCACGCTTAGGGAGAACACTTCTTGAAATTGTTGTAAGGGATCATCTTATTTACTACCGTCGTTCTAAGTAAACAAGATGCATAGACATAATAAACATCGCATGCAATTATATAGTAGTGACATGATATGGCCAATATCATATATCTCCATTGATCTCCATCTTCGGGGCTCCATGATCATCATCGTCACCGGCATGACACCATGATCTCCATCATCATGATCTCCATCATTGTGTCTTCATGAAGTTGTCTCGCCAACTATTACTTCTACTACTATGGCTACCGGTTAGCAATAAAGTAAAGTAATTACATGGCGTTGTTTAATGACACGCAGGTCATACAATAAATAAAGACAACTCCTATGGCTCCTGCCATTGTCATACTCATCGACATGCAAGTCGTGAATCCTATTACAAGAACATGATCAATCTCATACATCACATATCATTCATCACATTATTCTTGGCCATATCACATCACATAGCATACCCTGCAAAAACAAGTTAGACGTCCTCTAATTGTTGTTTGCATGTTTTACGTGGCTGCTATGTGTTTCTAGCAAGAACGTTTCTTACCTACGCAAAACCACAACGTGATATGCCAATTGCTATTTACCCTTCATAAGGACCCTTTTCATCGAATCCGTTCCGACTAAAGTGGGAGAGATTGGCACCCTCTAGCCACCTTATGCACCAAGTGCATGTCGTTCGGTGGAACTCCTGTCTCACGTAAAATGCGTGTAAGGTCGGTCCGGCCACTTCATCCCACAATACCGTCGAAACAAGATTGGACTAGTAACGGTAAGCATATTGAACAACATCAACGCCCACAACTACTTTGTGTTCTACTCGTGCAAAGAATCTACGCAATAGACCTAGCTCATGATGCCACTGATGGGGAACGTAGCATAAATTCAAAATTTTCCTACGTGTCACCAAGATCTATCTATGGAGAAACTAGCAACAAGGAAAGGAGAGTGCATCTACATACCCTTGTAGATCGCTAAGCGGAAGCGTTCAAGAGAACGGGGTTGAAGGAGTCGACTTGTCGTGATCCAAATCACCGGAGATCCGAGTGCCGAACGGACGGCACCTCCGCGTTCAACACACGTACAGCCCGGTGACGCCTCCCATGCCTTGATCCAGCAAGGAGAGAGGGAGAGGTTGAGGAAGACTCCATCCAACAGCAGCACAACGGCGTGGTGGTGGTGGAGGAGCGTGGCAATCCTGCAGGGCTTCGCCAAGCACCTACGGGAGAGGAGGAGGTGTCACGGGAGGGAGGGAGGCGCCAGGGGCTCATGTGTGGATGCCCTCCCTCCCATCCACTATATAGGGGCAAGGGAGAGGGGAGGCGCAGCCTGCCCCTTCCTCCAAGGAAGGGGTGCGGCCAAGAGGGGAGGAGTCCATCCTCCCCAAGGCACCTCGGAGGTGCCTTCCCCTTGAGGACTCTTCCCTCCCCAAGTTTCCTTGGCGCATGGGCCTCTTGGGGCTGGTGCCCTTGGCCCATATAGGCCAAGGCGCACCCCCACAGCCCATGTGGCCCTCGGGCAGGTGGACCCCGGACCCCTTTCGCACTCCCGGTACAATACCGATAAAGTGCGAAACTTTTCCCATGACCAAAATAGGACTTCCCATATATAAATCTTTACCTCCGGACCATTCCGAACTCCTCGTGACGTCCGGGATCTCATCCGGACTCGAACAACATTCGGTAACCACATACAAACTTCCTTTATAACCCTAGCGCCATCGAACCTTATGTGTAGACCCTACGGGTTCGGGAGACATGTAGACATGACCGAGACGTTCTCCGGTCAATAACCAACAGCGGATCTGGATACCCATGTTGGCTCCACATGTTCCACGATGATCTCATCGGATGAACCACGATGTCAAGGACTCAATTGATCCCATATACAATTCCCTTTGTCTAGCGGTATTGTACTTGCCCGAGATTCGATCGTCGGTATCCCGATACCTTGTTCAATCTCGTTTCCGGCAAGTCTCTTTACTTGTTCCGTAACACATCATCCCGTGATCAACCCCTTGGTCACATTGTGCACATTATGATGATGTCCTACCGAGTGGGCCCAGAGATACCTCTCCGTCACACGGAGTGACAAATCCCAGTCTCGATTCGTGCCAACCCAATGCAGACACTTTCGGAGATACCCGTAGTGCACCTTTATAGTCACCCGATTACGCTTGTGGACGCTTTGGTACACCCAAAGCATCCCTACGGTATCCGGGAGTTGCACAATCTCATGGTCTAAGGAAATGATACTTGACATTAGAAAAGCTTTAGCATACGAACTACGCATCTTTGTGCTAGGCTTAGGATTGGGTCTTGTCCATCACATCATTCTCCCAATGATGTGATCCCGTTATCAACGACATCCAATGTCCATGGTCAGGAAACCGTAACCATCTATTGATCAACGAGCTAGCCAATAGAGGCTTGCTAGGGACATGGTGTTGTCTATGTATCCACACATGTATTTGAGTTTCCTATCAATACAATTATAGCATGGATAATAAACGATTATCATGAACAAGGAAATATAATAATAATAACTAATTTATTATTGCCTCTAGGGCATATTTCCAACATGCCTTTGAGATACCGAAGAATACGTTTGACATGACTGTAGTGTGGAATACGAGGATCATGCATGTATAAACAAGCTTGTTGGACAGTAAGAGAAATTTCAGGACGAGTGAGAGTAAGATACTGAAGTGCACCGGTAATACTACGATAAAAAGAAGGATCAGAGAAATGATCACCGTCGGCAGAGAGTTTGGAACCTGTATCAACAAGGGTACGGGAAGTTTGACAATCAAGCATACCAGCACGAGAAAGATGATCGAAAGTGTACTTACGTGTGACAAGAAAAGAGCAGAGGAGTCACGGATAACAGCAATACCTAAGAAGTGTTGAAAAAGACATAAATCTGTCATAGAAAATTTGTGGCGAAGAAGAGAGATAATATGATCTAAAAATTGTTGTGAGGAAGCTGTGAGGATAATATCATCAACATATAAAAGAAGGTAAGCAGTGTTGTTGTTGTGATGAAAGGTGAAGAGTGAAGTGTCAGAACGGGAAGGGGTAAAACTGATGGTTTGATCATAAGTAGAAAAGCGTTGGAACCAGGCACGTGGTGCTTATTTAAGACCATAAAGAGATTTTTGAAGAAGATAAACATGATTAGGATAGGAGGAATGTTTGAAGCCAAGAGGTTGTTGACAATAGACTGTTTTGTGAAGAGAGCCATGAAGAAAAGCATTTTTGACATCGAGTTGATGAATTGGCCAGGAAGAAGAGATGGCTATGCTAAGGACAGTGCGAATAGTGCTGGGCTTGACAACTGGAGAGAAAGTCTCATCATAATCGATGCCGTGTTGCTGAGAGTAACCACGGCATACCCATCGAGCCTTATAACGTGCAAGACTCCCATCAGAACTAAATTTATGGCGAAAAACCCATTTGCCTGAAATGATATTTGTATTGAAAGGACGAGGAACTAACTGCCACGTGTTATTCTGCAGAAGGGCATCATATTCGTCTTTCATAGCTGCGGCCCAATTAGGATCTAGGAGAGCTGATTTGTAAGATTTGGGTAGAGAGGAAGGAGATAAAGATGCATGAAGATTGAGACGATCTTTTGCAGGTAAGCGAAACCCGGAGTTGGCACGTGTGCGCATGGTATGATCGTTAGTAGGAGCTGGAACGGGAATAGCATGAGCATGAGGGACGGGGAAGATGTGGTGGACGCGTCCGGCGCAGCGGAGGAAGCGGACGCGGGAGATGGTGGTGAAGACTGCGGCTGCAGGAGGTCTGCCGCGTCAGAGTGTAATGTGTTTTCCTCTGCCGGGACAGAGGTGATGACAGAAGTGGCGGCGGCAGGATCTGCTACTGCGGCTGGTTTCGCTGGATTGGTCGGCGGGTGAAAGAATGGAAGAAGATTGCGATGAGAGGGACTAGCGGACGACGCGGGTGAGTTGGAATCTTATTGTTGACGCTCGGAAAAGGGAAAAATGTTTTCAGCAAATGTTACATGACGAGACACCTGAACACGACCACTAACAAGATCTAGACAACGACAACCCTTGTGTTCGTCAGAAATACCTAGATGGACACACGGGATAGAGCATGGGGAAAGTTTGTTAGGAGAAGTGGAGTAGGAGTTTGGAAAACAAAAACAACCGAACGCGAATGTCGGAGTAATTTGGATGAGAAAGAAATAAAGAGAAGTAAGGAGTAGTTTGTAGGTTAACTTTATATGGATGAATATTGAGTAAATATGTGGCCGCGTGGAGTGCCTCTGCCCAGAACATCGACGGCATAGAAGATTGAATAAGCAGAGTGTGAATGATGTCATTAAGAATACAAAGAGAACGCTCGGCTTTGCCGTTTTGAGGGGAGGTATAAGGACAGGAGAAACATAAGAGAATTCCATATTGTAGAAAGAAATTTTGATTTTTAAAGTTGTCAAATTGACGACCATTATCACATTGTATGAATCTTATAGGGAGGAAAAAATGGACTGAGACATAGCGCTGAAAGTTAAGGAATATATTATGAACGTCGGATTTGTTGCGTAAATAAAAAGTCCAAACATAATAAGTAAAATCATCAAGAGTCACGAGATAATACATAAAACCGGATACACTTTCTATTGGTGATGTCTAGAGATCACAATGAAGTAATTCAAAAGGAAAAGTACTAGAGGATTGAGAGGAACTAAAGGGAAGACGAACATGTTTGCCTAATTGACATGACTGGCACATAGAAAAATTATGAGAGTTTCTATTACAAGGTATAGAAAATTCAATAAGAAGTGTGGATAACACATTTTTATTGGGATGGCCGAGACATTGGTGCCACAGATCAAGAGAGGCCACCATAGATGTTGGAGGAGCAGCGACCAGAACACCATGAAGAGAATATAAATCACCGGAGCTATTGAATCGAGCGATCACGTCCTTGGTTGGGTAGTCCTTCATGGACATACCAAAGGGGTCAAACTCAACAGAAACATGATTATCAGTGGTGATTTGGTGAACAGAAATCACATTTTTAATAAGAGCAGGAGCTACAAGAACATCACGAAGAAGCAAAGGCTTAGTTGGGGATTGGATTTGAGTCTGACCGACACAGTAAATAGGAATAGAAGATACATCACCGAGAGTAATAGAGGGAAAAGACGAAGGTGTGCCAGAAGAAAGCTAATTACCCGATGCAGACATATGACGAGAAGCACCAGAATCGAAAAACCAATCCGTACCTGAGTTCCCTTGCGCAGCAAAGTTGTTCATGGCTTGTAGAAAACCAGCTTGGTCCCAGCACGAAGTCAAAGTAGAGGCCGGTGTAGTTATGGGAGCTTGCGGGTGTGGTGGCGTCGGCAGTAGGGCCGACATCGGCGTAAAGAGAGAGACACCATCATTGTACTGCTGCATGTAGGGGGGCGATGGAGCGCCATAGGATGCATAAGGACTGGTGTTGTAAATCGGTGGCGCGTCGGAGGAAGCAGCGTGGTACGCGACAGTCGGCTGTCAGGGCACGAGGACGGGCGCGCCGGTGTGAGGGCGAGCCCCGGGCTGCCAGCCACCGGTATAGGCAGGCGGGGCATCATATGGCGTAGGGGTGGACCAGGGCATAGGCCACGCCTCGACTAACCCTGTCCATGGATCAGGAGATGGGCGCCATCCGGGCGGCGATGAAGCCGGGGCGGTGGTGGTGCAGTTGGTGGAGTTGGGGGCGGAGCAGGAGCGGGCGCCGTGCGGGACTGCGGCGGCCTAGGGTTTTCGCCCCGATAGTTGGGACATGGATGCCAGCCAGATGGTTGAGGAGGTGATGTTGGTGGAGATGGTGGTGGCGGCGTCAACGCAGGCAGGCGAGGAGAAGCAGCGCGCCGCTCGAAGTAGCCGGGTGGCGGTAGCGGGGCCGGGGCTGGCGGGTTAGCCATACCCTAGGATCAAAAGTTTGATACCATGTTGTATTGAATAATTGTTGATGTAATATTGTGCCGGTACAAGAGGTATATACATAATAGTCAAGCCGCATCTAAACTAGCCTTATTACAAACCGAGTAGGAGTCATAGTCCTTTGTATTCTAACATTAAGCTTAAGCTCAAGCCACCGTTTCTTCTTCGTCGAGAGCGACTCGTGTGTGATATCAAATCACGTCGTCACCCCTAGCCTTAGTCCAGTTCGACCTCACATTCCGGAGGCTGAATGGCATTGCTTATCACCCCGAAGACCCGACTGCATTTCAGTAAATAAGAATGATCGTGCCTGGTTTAGTTTGCATAGATGTACGTACGGAGGCTTTTTGGAAGATATATGGGCTGATCAGAAGATGATCGATCCTCAGAGGAACGATGAAGGCGTTGTCATCGTCCGATCTGGTAAACCCAGATCTAAGGTTTCCCGCAGAACATCCCGATCATGTTGATGCAGTTTGCAACGACGATGCCTCAACAGGGTGCGTCGGAGACACCGTCATCGTCCGCCATGACCGAAGTCGGCGCGATTTTCACCGGAAGTAGCGCCACTACGATCTCGCCGCTGACTGGATTCGAGCACACCCTCGACATGTAGACGTATGGTGTCATCAGAAAGCTGGTTGAGGACCTTCGGCCGCCCCACCACGGCCCCATCACGCGCCGCCGGCCGACCATAGCCGAACCACGACGGATCTGACCGGGACGCCAGATCTACAGCCGCCGCCGCCAACCCATCACCCGGCCAGGCAAGCTAACGACTCAACCCACCGGCCATGGGGGAAACAGCCGCCGCACGCACGCCAGGGTCGCCGCCCTGACCACGCCAGCTGAAGACAAAGGCGCCAACGCGAGATCAATCCAGACGCATGAATCCCTCGCGTGCGACCCCGGTCAGCCACGCAGAACCTCCTCGCCGCGCTGACGAGAGGTTCACCGCCGGATCCACGGCGCCGGCTTCCGACGCCACGCCGTCCAGGGCAACGTGCCGCCGCAAGGAGAAGAGTGCCCTACCGCAGCCGTCCTCCGAGGCGGGCTCGCCCGTCGGCCTCCTCCGGCAACAGCCAGGCCACGGGCTGCAGAGGCGAGGGACGGGGCGGCAGCGGCTAGGGTTCGCTCGTGCCGCCCCCCGGAGAGCGACGCGATGCCTGCTGGGAATATGCACTACATTATGGAACGGATGTAGTATGATTTTAGAACATGGACTTATTTTTAAGAGATAACTTCGTATTACACACCCGCACGCACACACGAAGAGAGCATTTGACTTCTCAAAATGAAAAGTGAAATAAAATTTGACCTCTTGTTGTACATGGCCTCTTTTCCTTTTCGTTTCGGTGACGCGGTACCGGCGGCGTACTTCCGTGTCTCTTCCCGTGCCCCCATATATCCAGCCACATGTTTGGTGATTTGTAGTACGGGAAGAAAGCTGATGATCGGGGACCCGGCATCTCATCATCTTGTTTGGCGCTTTGTTCCCAATCATTTTCGACTCAAAGCAGCTTGCCTCGAATTACCTTAGTTCCTGGTTATTTATTTTCCTGTACACACTAAGCATCTTCGCAGACTGGAATCCTTGGAAATTTTCGTAAGATTGCGGAGGATGTGATATTTTTGGTTGCCTTGACAATCATTTCAGCAGGATGAAAGGCATGAACGGCATGACTTCGTAATCATATGTAATGTACATTCTATATCTTGTTCACAATTAGTCAGCTGTCTTGGTTTGGAAGATTTAAACGCTGGCGGACACGCACGGGCGTTGCTTCCGAGTCACACTCACTTTTGCCCGTACATACGTACTCCACGGGAGTATATGCAGTAGGACAGTCGACGTACGTACGGAGATACCAAACCTCTGCCACTATTTCGGCGAGACGGCCGCGCCAAACAGCGACCTGCCATGCGAACAACAGTACTAGTACAGCCGATGTACTACGTAGACTAGAAGAACACCCGTGCGTTGCAACGGGGCCTTTTTATCATTGCTCTGAAATCATGTTAACTTGAAACTAAAATTTCAACAAAAGAGTGAGGAACATACCTTTTATCATTGCTCAAGTCTGAACCTCCCCTATTTGTTAGTGAAATGTGAGTATGCTTGGAAGATAATAATTTCTTATGCAACATATGCTTTTACATCCGAAAGAGCTACAAAATATGTTGACCTACCTATGTACACTACATTCAGCGTAGCTCTCGATGTGCACTGCCCTCGCTCTTGATTAGTTGCCGCGATTACACGCATCTACGCCAACAAGTTGGGGGAAACAAATGCAAATGTTACACCGAGTCAAAATAAACCATCCCACAATCGTAACAATAGAAAAGATAATAACCAAAATTTAACAGAAGAACTACTGCTTGGCTCCCAGATCCATCTCGATAGCCCTTGATCTGGCTGCTGAGCTTCTCCTAGCCGCCTCAACATCACGTCATTACCAAACATGTAGTGGATGCCTAGTGGGACAAGGATTAAGAAATAACATGAGGTGAAAAATACGATGGCTGCCAATTCCATAAGACGATCCAAGTAATTTTACAAAATAGATCAGGAGCATCTTGTATAATCTCAAAAAAGCAAATAAAATTTGAGAAATGAATTGATGAAAATCAGCCCCTGCTCTCATTCATGCTCGCTTTTGTAATGGGAGGCAAGGAATGGGGATACCGGAAGAAGAAAGGATCACATGGACGGCAAGCCTCCACCACCGCAAGTGGGGTTGCTTCACATCCAATCTCCACGGCCGCCGCCTCCATGGGGACGAACTCCCATGTTCACAACCAGGCTCCCAATCGGCCGCTGCCCGACCTTGACGACGTAAGTAGTCCTCCTTCGATCCCATTCGCAATGGAGGCAACACCCATCCCAATGACGGGTCCGCGGTGAGATCCTCTTGGATTGTGGTCGTGCCTCCCCAAACCTCACCAAGGACACATGAGAGGGCGCCGTTGCCATGGTCGAGCTTGGATGGGGAAAGGAGGCGACATAGCAAAGAACGACGCCTTCACCGGATTGGTGGCGATGGCGGCGGCGAGCGAAAGCGGGAGGACGGCGGCGAGAGAGTAGGAGGGTGGTGGCGGCAGTCCATCGGCCGCCGTGGCGTGAGAGGAGGATGGGGATGGGGCCGCGATCCGGGCGTATGGAGCGGTCGAGAGGAGAAGCGACGGCTGGGTTTTTCCATCGTGCGGGGTTTGGGGAAGGTCAAACGAGAGGGGTTTTTTCGTGCGGGAGGCAGAGCAACGAGGGCGGATGTAGGAAGACGGGACGCAGTCGGTTGGCGGGAAAAGGAAAGCTACGCATTTTTTAGGCAGTAGAGATGATTGATGATAAGAAAGGGAAAATCACATCAATATGAGGAAATATCCCATCAATACTTGATTGATTGCGATTTATTTTTTATATGCTAACTAATCTGATCATCAATACTTGATTGATTGTGATTTATTTTTATATGGTAACTAATCTGATGGGTTTATGTGGGTGGTGAAGCGAAAAGGCGGTGGGAGGGAGGCGACATAGCAAGAACGACGCCTTTCACGGGATTGGTGGCGACGGCGGCGAAGAAGCGGGAGGACGGCGGCGCCGAGAGAGTAGGAGGTGGTGGCGGCGGTCTATCGGCCGCCGTGGCGTGAGAGGAGGATGGGGATGGGGCCGCGATCCGACGTATGGAGCGGTCGAGAGGAGGGAAGCGACGGTGGGTTTTCATCGTGCGGGGTTTGGGGAGGTCAAACGAGAGGGTTTTTAAATGCGGGAGGCAGAGCAACGAGGTGGATGTAGGGAGATGGACGCGGTCGGTTGGCGAGAAAAGGAAAGCTACGCATTTTTTAGGCAGTAGAGATGATTGATGATAAGAAAGGGAAAATCACATCAATATAAGGAAATATCCCATCAATACTTGATTGATTGCGATTTATTTTTTATATGACAACTAATCTGATAATCAATACTTAATTGATTATGATTTATTTTTATATGGTAACTAATCTGATGGGTTTATGTGAGTGATGAAACAAAAAGGCAGGTGGGAGGAAGACGAAATAAAACCAGCGAAATAAAACTAACGAAAGTGGTGAGGCAAAATAAAACCTGCGAAAAATAACCGGCGGACTATTCACCAACTGCTATACTAGGAGTAGAGATACACGAACTGCTTCGCCGTTGGTCAAGCTGCATGCGTGTACCGACCACCTGCCACGTGGATACTAAACCAGCCAGCCAGCCTGCCAGCCAACCAAGTCACAAGTCTCCCCCTTCACTTCCCGGCCGCGGAAGCGTATGTGGTACTCTACCGTGCCTAGTATCTTGAAAGAAAAAGGGTGTGTATTCTAACGTCTCTTTCCTCTGTTTTTCTACGGCGGGATCGATTCAATGCCACGTGCCACCGCAACTTGCGTGGCATATATGCATCTTGTCCCATGTGGCCATCTCGATCGTGGCTGTGCCGCACACGTGGAGTACATCGGAAGGTAGCACGTGCCGATCGAGCCAACCGCGGTACGTGCGTAACGAACGAACTTTTTTTTTTAGCATACGCAACGAACGAACTGTGTGAGGCTGCTTCCTCCACGAACGGGCCGGCATGTACACAGCTGGTACAAGTTCCCGGCCGCCACTCGGAGAAAAGGGAAGGAAGGACGTGCAGGTGGGCACCGTAGCGTCGCCGTCGTCCCGCGGACGGGTCACTCTCCGCCCCGTCCCGTCCGTCGAGGTGCTCCAGTGTGTTGAGCTACGACGCAGCATTCTGGAAAGAACAATTGACCGTTTGAGCAACCCGTAAAGCATCCCCATCCCCTGTAAAAATTAATATACAGGCTCCCTAAAACGAATTTACCGCGAGAGATCTAGCGGAACAAAGCCCGTAAACCTGTATCATAATTCATAAAACATTTTTTTTCTCCTCATGCTGCTTCTTTTTCGACAAAGGGTGGATTTTATTAACTCGGAATGAAGCATCAAGACGATACATGCATAAAGAGCATACACCCAACCTCTGCATATCTAAGATGCACACAGCCAACTCCAACACACACACACACAAAAACGCCGGCGAATAACAATGTCATACAAGACCAAAGCTATGCCCAAGCGAGTATAAAAGAAAAAAGACCCTAAAGCGATCATGCTGCTTCTTACCGGGGACAAACGCATGAACTCCGGCTGGCCAGAACGGCGTCGCTCCGACCTGCCCCCTGCTCCGGTCCGCTGCCTGCTCTGGTGACGCTTCGGCCCGCCGCGTGCTTCGGCGATACTCCGGCCAGCCGCCCGCTACCGAGCTTCTCCTCCTGCTCGCTGCTCGCGCGCGACGTCGCTAGCCTCCCTACTCTCGCGTTGTTTGATTTTATAGGATCCTCTAAAAACAGCTCGAATCCACCATATATGATGGATGGAACCTCTAATATACAGGACCTTGTAACTTTTTTTACAGGATATTGCTATTTTAAAGGATCTATACGGTGCGCAAATCCAAAGGTTCGATCGTTTTTACGGGACCTCCTAGAGATGCTCTTAGGGCATCTCCATCGTTGTCCCCAAAATTTCTTCCCGTATCCGTCCGCGGACACAGATATGGAAGCCGACCATCTATCTAAAGCTATCCGCATACATCTGGTCTTAATTTTTCCTAAGTACGCATGCTCAAATACATACTTATATAGGTGTAGGGCGTTTTGGTGCTCAGGCTCATTTGCACCCGGTTAGTAAAAAATTCGTAAAAAATTCAAAACAAATTCAAAAAATTCCAAATAAAATATGTGTGGTAGACAATTTGATGAGTGAGGCCCGCTCCAAATTTCAAGTCATTTGGACATATGAGCAGCTCTCAGAAAAAAAGACAAATCGGGCCAAAACAGTACATGAACAGTAAACATTTTTACATACCTCAATTTGTCTTTTTTGCTGAGAGCTGCTCATATGTCCAAATGACTTGAAATTTGGAGCGGAACTCACGCGTCAAATTATCTACCACACAAATTTTATTTGGATTTTTTTGAATTTTTCTAGTATTTGTTTTGATTTTTTCGTCGACGCGGGTGCAGATGAGCTCGGATGCAGAAATGGATTTTCGCATATATAACTACAATAGTTTAAATGTTCAAATGCAACAATAGTTCTAATTTAAATAAGTTCAAATATCACACTGCAACATTGTTGACCTCTTTGACCTCTGACAGATGCTCTATAAGATCTTTATTCAATTTCTCATGAGTTGCTTGATGCCGATTTGTTGATGTGTTTGAACAAACTCTTCAAATGTGCCCGGATTCTAGTGTGGAATTTTGATAGGATCACCCATGTTCTCAAATTTTGCAACATTCTCACACATCCCGAGTATCATGTTTGTGCATGATCACAGAACATGTCATCACCTTCCACAAGGTCTCCGGATCAAGTTGTTTAGCAGGTCCACTAGCAATTGCAAAATGTGCCTACAGAACTCCAAACGTCATTTCAATATCCTTTCTAGCTGCTTGTTGTCTTTGGGCAAAGTGAGACTTTTTCTGGCCAGCTAGGTTAGAGATGGTGTTCACACAGGTAGAAGATATATACTTCCCTCACATCCTTGTTCAAGATGAAGTAGTCATAAAAGAGTCGAACACACTGGTAGGGACGATCAAAGACATTTTTGCACATCCGGAAGCACCAGTGAAAATTTTCAGCGAAGAGGGCATCAGGGGCAAAGTAGTCGTCCATCAGCGTCTAATGTCTGCGCGCCCTGTTGCGGTTGAGAACTCGATGACCCTTGATCGATCCCTTAAAATGGAGAACATGCTCTTCCGCATGCTCCGCATATGCAGGGACCACCTGTATCATCGCTGTCTCCCGTGTTGTCCTCCTTGTCGGACAAGCCGTCAGACGACTGAACATAGTACTCGTATATGTACTCATATCTGAATCCATTGCTTCAAAGAATAAGGGACAAAAAATTTAGCACGAGGATTTCACCGAACAGTTGCCGGGCATGGTGAGTATGATAGGAGCTGATGGTACCTATGCGGCGGTAGGAGGAGAGGTGTGAACGGCGGTGGAGGAGAAGCGACATGGAGTCCTGGGTGTACCGTTGGAAGTGATGGTCTCATCAAGTTCCGGCGGGGGTGTGACAGGGCGGCCGGGGTGGTGGAGCGGCGGGGATGGCAAGAATGGAAGGAGAGAAAACGGGAGGATGGATGTGTGGGGTCCAGGAGGGATTTTAGGTGGGCCAGGTGTCGGAGTCCTACATGGCTTCTGTGCGAACTCCTGCAAAGCACCCCAGTTTGTCTCGGGTTTGCGGAAAAATGCGTCTGGACGGGTCGGCGAATCGATATAGACCCGTGTTGGATGGCTAAACACGTCCGGACCATGCAGTCCAGACGTTTACGGGCGGTTTGACGGTCTACTTTCGATATCCCCTTAGATCATATTTTTAAGGGAATTCTTCTTGGATTGCATGGTTTAAATGCAATTTGGTTGAGCTTTTTCCGAAATGGCTTAAATTTAGCTATACATAGAAACAACGGTGAAAACACCCACCCACCCTTGAGAACATAAATTTAGGTCTTTCTGGCTGATGTCATCTATTTGTTGAAAAGTCTATAATGCCTTTGAGATATGATTGTGTCCTGATTGGTTAATTGTACACTTTTTTACCAATCTATTGCAAATTAGTGCAAGAATATGAACACCGTAAATGTACCACTGGCCCTTGCACTTACAGATCATCCCTCGTTCAATATTAGTTGTCGCTGAAATGGATGTATTTTCATGTTAGATATATCCGTTTGAACTACAACTAATATGAGACGTACTGAGTATGATCAAACATACAATTAATAGACACAGAAATGTTGACGGCCATCTGAGATCGCCCCCAGCCTTTACGCGCGGATCAGCCCTGGGGTGCATTCGAACTTAACATTATGGGAGGCAATGATGGAAGGCAGGTGGGCTGACAACATACGGTCGGAGGTGGCTGCGGGACTGCTTCCAGAATACCTTAACCTGTGGGCTGAGGCTGGCCAAGTCACGCTGAACCCCAACGCCGTGGATTCATTCTCCTGGTCTTGGGAGGAGGACGGCCGCTTCTCAACGAGGTCCGCATACGTGGCAAAATTCTAAGGCAGAGAGGTGATCCCAACGGCAGACTTCACCTGGGGATCGAGGGCTCCGCTATGCTGTCGCTTCTTCGCGTGGCTAGCCCTCCAGAATAGATGCTGGACGGCGGACCGGCTAGCCGGGCGTGGCCTGGATCATCCGGAGAAGTGCCCTTTTTGTGATCAGCAGGAGTAGAGTATCAACCACTTATTGCTTGAGTGCTTGTTTACCACAGAGGTCTGGACCATCGTCTCGGAGGCCGCAAACAAACCAAGCTGGGCACCAACGGGTGGTGACAACATTAACCAATGGTGTGCGAGGATTGGTGGATTAGGGAGGGTGTGTAAGAATACAAGAACGGCCTCAACCCTCGTGCTATGGATGCTTTGGAACCATAGCAATACCATTGTCTTCGATGGCGCCTCACCTTTCATACGCACAGTGATCAGCAACATTCAGACCGAGGGCACGGCATGGAGGAATGCGGGTATGCTTTGAGGAGACGCTGGTACCTTCCTGGAGAAGCTAGCATTTTTTCAGAAAAGGAGGATGACCCCCGGCCTCTGCATCTGGGAGATGCATGCGGCTATTTTATTGATTATTTTTTAAGATCTTACAAAGTAGTACAACAATATGTCTGAATCCGCCATCTTGGCAACATTTGCCGCTACTTCAATCCATATGATGAAGGGGTGTAAGCTGGGCCAAATACCCAGACCTCTCACCTAAGCTTAACATCTAAAGTCGGAGACCCCGACCGAGCCACATACCGGGTCCGGGGCACAAACCGGTCCGACGCACTCACATGTGCCGTCGCCGCCATCTTTCACTGGTCCATCTTCAGAGCAGATTGAGGTGCCAACTTTGGCAGGTGACTCCGCGATCGACGCCACCATGACGTCAAACCCACGACCTCCACTTATGCGAGTCCATCTCCAAGCAACGAACGCATATCCATGCTAGGATAGGGCCGCACCACCGCCGTTGCCTACCACCCACAAGCGCCACCCAGCCCCAAGGTTCCCAAAGCGGCGCCTTCAAGAAGGGTACGGCGTTGTGAGCGCCTCGCCGCCCAACAAAGTTAGGGCTTTCGCCCAGGAGACCTAGGGGAAGGGGAAGCAGGGGGATCAGTCCATACCGATGCCTCCAAGGAGAGGAACGACGCCCTCAGGCGTCGCCGCCGACGTGACCGGCCATGGCCGACCAAGGATTTCTCCCGAACTAGACCCCCGCCACCACCAGCGCCTCCTGTACAGAACCGGCGGCCCAAGGAAGCGCGGCCGACGAGGTTGGCCCGCATGCCGAACAGAGGAGGAGGGGAGGCGCCAGATCACACGCACCAGCCATCGCAGAAACCGCCACGGCCGCTAACGACCACCGGATCCCGCTACCGCGATCGAGACGCCAGATTCACCGCCCAAGACGGTTGCTAGCCGGCCGTGCCTTGCCAATGAAGCCGCCGCTCCAGATCCGAGGTTTCCCCACGCAGAGGCAGGGCAACCGAGGCCCCGCCGCCACCATCCTTGGCGCCCCGGGCTTGCTCGGCGGCTGCCTCAGGCGGCGGCGAGGAAGGAAAGAGGATGAGGGGCGGCTAGGGTTGAGAGGGAGGGAGGAGGAGGGGCGGCTGGGAGGGAGGAGGGGCTGGGTTGGAACGTCCTTAATGCCTGAAAC
Source organism: Aegilops bicornis (assembly GCA_021605145.1). NCBI lineage: Eukaryota > Viridiplantae > Streptophyta > Magnoliopsida > Poales > Poaceae > Aegilops > Aegilops bicornis. The sequence continues at coordinate 130,562,241 of CM038674.1, read as the reverse complement.
CTGGAGAAGCTAGCATAGTGGCGCGAAGGACGGAGTAATCGACTTTGTAATACGCGTAGGGTGGATTGAGAGCGAGAGTCCTTTCCGGGACTCGTTTTCGTGGATGGAAGAATATGTCTTCAGCACATTAGACACACAAAATGACGTTTCCATTAATAACAATTCGTCAATATGTTTTCAACGTTGAATATGAGCAAAAACAAATACTTCACCTGCTCCTTAGTGTAGTGCGTATAGAACTTTTTTAAAGGTCCAACTTTGTAAGTTTTGATCAAGTTTGTGAAACAAAGTACTAGCACGATGGCTAGTGTGAGCAGTACGTTTTAGACGATCCAACCACCGATCCCTGTTTCTGAGTTTCCCTGTTTCTTCTCGTGTTTTATCTCCTCCACGTGCGACGGAAGCCACGTCAACCGACTGTGATACGTGAAGCTTCCTGGCTAGGTAGCCAGCTAGGTTAACGGTGAGCGAATCGGGCACGAAATGACGGCACAAGTCGCAGTTACCAGTAGCATCGATCAGTGGACCGACGTGGACAGGGCAGCCACCGGACCCTGTTCTAGCTAAGCTTCTTCGCACTAGCTCTAGAGATTGCCACCAAAAGTTATACTGGTGCTTGGAGAAGGCTTAAGCTCAAGCTCAGGCCAGAGGCCACGTACCGTTTCTTATTCGATAGCGACCCATGTATATTTCAAGTCACATCGTCACCCCTGATCGGTCTCGCATTTCGGAGACTAATGGCACGGTTTCTCATCTACTACTTCCTCCGTCCGAAAATACTTGTCATGAAAATGAACAAAAAAAATGTATCTAAAACTAAAATACATCTAGATACATCCCCTTTTATTCATTTTAATGACAAGTATTTCTGGACGAAAGGAATACTGCGTAGCATTCCGGATAGACACATCAAAACGTGAGACGTTTGCCAGATGAAGTTGCATCTTTTTAAAGAAAAAATATATTAATATAAAGTAGATATCAATTACTTTCAATCTCTGCACCAACAAGATGCTTAAAAATATTCAGGATACCCACAACCAAAAACAAAATTAAAAAAAAAGGAAAAAGGAAAAATGACACTCCCAAGCGAGTGTCATTCTTTAGGGACATGACGTGCATCGGTGCGCACTCGAAAAAAAGATGTACTACATCGGTGCGACGATGTATTCCTTTCTGGGACTTGTTTTCGTCGATGGAATGTGATGTTTTCAGCACATTAAACGTGAAAATGACATTCCCATAAGAGATAATTCATCATTGTTTTTTCAACGTTGCATACGGCCAAAAATACTACTACTCATAGTACAACGATGGCTAGTGTGAGAAGTACGTTTTATAGGATCTAACTATCAATCCTTAGCGAGCCAACCTGCGGCTGGATGGTTAGAGAGACTGTGATATCCCCAGCTCACTAGGGTTCAAGTCCTAGTGCTCGCATGTATTCCTGGATTATTTTAGGATTTCCGGCGATGCGCATTCAGTGAGAGGAGACGTTCCCGTCAAGGTGTGCTCATAGGGATAGAGTGTGTCTGTGTGCGTTCATAAAGGTGAGTGTATGCACGTGTATATTAGCACTAGCGTCTGTTCTGTGTTAAAAAAACTACCGATCTCTACTTCTGAACTTCCCCGTTTTCTCCTCTCGTGTTTTGTCTCCTCCATCGACTGTGATACGTGAAGCTTCCTAGCATAGCTAGCCAGCTGATCCGTTGGCGAATCGGAGCACGAAATGACGGCACCATTCGCAGGTACCCGGTAGCATCGACCAGTGAACTGATGCGGACATGGCAGCTACCGGACCTGTTCTGGCTGCCAAGCCCTCTTTCTAGCTCGACTGGAGGATAGGCTTGCCACTAAAAGTGGGACATGATCGTACCGGAGCCATTGCCCCTTTTATCTATGGCCGGGTGTCGTGGTGTACATCGTCAAGAAACGGGTGATGGAATTATGGACGAGCGATGGCTGTGTCAGGGTAGCCGTAGGTTCCAACTACTCCGCACCTAGCTAATAAGGTCTCTCTCATCGCCATCAGCTGATCCGTGCCCGGAAGAACCACCGCGACATCCGCGAGAGCTCCTTCTCAGCAAAAGCTCTCGCGGTGCTTGGAGATGGCTCAAGGCCTCAAGCTCAGGCCAGCGTTTCTTCGTCGAGAGCGACCCACGTGTATATCAAATCACATCGTCCCCCTGATCCATCTCGCATTCCGAAGACTAATGGCAAAGCATTGCAAAAAAAAAAAATGTTTGTCGGATGAAGATGCATGAGCACTTGGTTTAATTTGCAAGCTGTACGTACGGGGACTTTTTGGGAGATACACGTACGGGCTGATCCGAAGATGAACGATCCTCTGAGGAACATGTGAAAAGGCATGAAGGTACTTTAAAAGCTAAATTAAGATGGGAAGAACATGGCACGCGCGAAGCCGTGTGCTGTGGGGACGATGCTTCGGTGTCTTAAAGATTCACTACATGGCATACGCGGCCCAATGTGATAACCTACCACATGTCGACTCCAGCGCAGCGCTTTTAAGGCATCGAAGCTGCGTCCGTGCTGTGGTGGTTGAACTGGTTTCCACATCGAAGGTGTTGGACTTTCTGACGCGCCAAGACAAGGACCAGGGAACCACCAGCTCATGCATGCATGCACTCCCCATAGCTCGAGATCTCTGCTAAACTACTCTTGTCATCCTTTTTGTTTTGTTTATGTAGTTACGTGCTGTATTTCGTTCTTTGGATTACATGATAGACGAACGTAGCCAAGCAAGAACATAGACATGCCCAGACAGGAGCCACTGCGCTTTTTGAACGTGAGGTTTTTTTAAGAGATATCAAAAAGAAAAGTAAAGAAAAAATTGAGCTCTTGTTATATATGAGTGAATTTCATAGGGTCGGTAGCACACCACCATGGCTCTGTTTAGATCCATGGGTTAGAGTTAGTTTGGGTTAATTTGGAGTCAACTAATCCAAAAAAATCCAAACAGGAGGGATAGTTTTGGTTAGATGCATCTAACCCATCCAAAAAAACTAACTCATACAAGAGGTGCTTATTTGGATTAGTTCTTCTCGGGACCACTAATAAACACTTTTTTCTCTCGCTCTCCCCGCAGCAGATCTCTCCCCACTTCCTCGAAGCTTCTCGTCCTCTCCCTCCCTCCCTCTCACACCGCCCGTGAAGGTGCCTCGCCGTATCCGCGCTCCATCTAACCCTGCCATCCAAACACCTCTTTACTTAGAGTTAGTTCAGGGTTAGAATCTAACTCTAACCTCTAACTAAGTTAGAGTATCCAAACAGGGCCCATGATCCGAAGGTTTTCCACAGGAGGCAAATATTTTAGACTTCAGAATGTCCAAAATTCTCACGAAGGTCACCTTCGTTTGCAGTATTCTTAAAACATGTGAATGGAACAAACAAAAGAGTTGCACAAAAAAGGATTAAAATGATTTTTATAGACTGATTTGTTTGGTTCACATGATGAATAAAACAATACAGTCAAGACGCATGTAGATCAATCGGTGAATCAAGAAATGCGATTCGTAGTCCGAACACGCAACCGCAAGACCGGTCGGTAGGGCCGGGCCCAGTGTCAGGAGTGGGTGTGTCATTGTGCCAGCTGTCGCGTGGCTTACTTGTATGCGTGTGTATGGACGATGAGGGCAGCGAGAATCAAATGAACCTTTCCTTCCTGTCGACTCCTCTCTCTCGCTCGCTCTCACCTACCCTCGTCTTTGTCCCCTCATCCTGATCCTCTCCTCCCCTCTCAGATCTCACGATCGGGTCGTGACAATCTGGTAATCAGAGCCCTAAATTTTTCCCCACCGAAGCCACTGCCGCATCCGCTCTCGATCGATCGGTAACATCCATCGGGCTGCGAGCCGCTCCGGTGAGCTCGCCCAAAATCCTGCTCGGGGTTCAATCTGATCCTGAACGTGACCACGACACCTCCATCCAAGCCCTCGGCGCAGACTCGCTGCGTGCTTGACGCCATGACGGAAACCACGGACAAGCTGTAGAGATTGAGTCCGTCATCCGCCGCCTCGACGCAAATCAGAAAACCGCCGACGAGCGCCATCAGGCACAGATCTCCTACAACGACCAAGTCTCCGCTGAGCTCAAGCTCCTCTCCAAGCAGATCGAGCTCACGCAAGTGGACGTGGACGAGGCCCGCAAGTCCGCCCCGACGGTCGACCCCGCGGTCACCACTCAGGGTGCCACATCTCCGTCGGGCGTTACGGCAACCGCCGACTACTCCGCGCCCCGACCAGCACCCCCGCCTCCACCCCTGCCGATTTGTCCTCCGTCGTTGCCGCTCTACACGGACGGCGCGGCTGCCGTTCGCCCGCCTCGTCAACCATGGACCACCGTTGCTCACCGCACGGTCATCCTCGTCCGCGGAGATCGAGCGCCACGGGGACCACTACATCAAGCCGCCCAAGCATGATTTCCCGAGGTTTGCCGCAACGCCCCTCGCATCTGGTTGGACCACTGCACCACCTACTTCGAGCTATATCGTGTGCCACAGCACACCTAGATCACCACCGTTGCGCTGTACATGGATGGTCTGGCTTCGATGTGGCTTCAGGCCTATCGACAGACACACTCAGGGGTCACTTGGCAAACATTCAGAGTTGCAGTGCAAGAGGAGTTCGGTCCAGAAGAGTTCGAGGTTCAGATGCATCACTTTGTTCAGTTACGGCAGATAGGCAGTGTCCAAGAATATCGACAGCAATTCGAGACAGCGATGTACCACTTACTGGCCTTGGACCCAACTCTGAGCTCCAAATTTTTCATATCACAGTTCCTGGTCGGTCTCAAGGACGAGCTGCGATTGGGAGTTCGGCTGCAGGCACCAACCAGCATCACTCGCGTCGTGGTGTTCGCCCGTATCCAGGAAGAGGAGATTGAGAAGCAGCGCACCGCGCAGCCACGCATCACACCAGTGGGGCGACCGCTACCAACTGCACCACCAGCAGCCACTGTACCAGCTTGCGTTGCAGCCGCACCACGGCAAGGGGGCGATGACTACGCACGGGAGCGCCAACTACGCGAGTTCAGAAGAGCAAACGGTCTCTGTTTTCGTTGCGGGGACAAATATCGAGGGAGCATCAGTGCATACGCACCAGCCAAATTCTGATGATCGAGGTAGGCGAGGGGAGATTCTGTCGGATGACACAGTACACGCCTTACAGCTGCTAGATGCTCCGCATGCTCAAGAACCAGAATGCTGCTCGTTGTCGCCGCAGGCATTGTCTGGAGAAGAAACTCCCTCCACGATTCGCCTCCGAGCACAAGTTGGTGATCAGATCATGCTCCTCTTGGTTAATTTGAAGAGTACACAAAGCTTCATCAGTGAAACTTTTCTCGCGCACCTGAAAGTTCAGACAGAGAAACTGCCACCAGTTTCAGTTCGTGTCGCCAATGGCCAGAGACTATTGTGCAATCAGCTGGTGCGAGGATTGGAATGGCATGTGCCCGGCCACACCTTCCACACCAATCTCCGCGTGCTCCCGCTCAGCGCCTACGACGGAGTACTGGGCATCGATTGGCTGGCAGCTCACAGCCCCATGAACTGTCACTGGCAGGAGAAAACCATTGTATTTGAAACCGAGGGCAAACAAGTGCATTTGCAAGGCATGCGTACTTCGGATCTACCCCCCATCGCTGAACTGGATGCTTACGAGTTACATCGCATGGAAGTAGCCAACGACATCTGGACCGCGGCTTTGGTTATAGTCGAGCGAACTGACAAACCTGAACTTGCACCATCACCTCCCAACATTCAGAAACTCTTGTCTTAATATGCAGATGTGTTCTCTGAACCCAAAGTATTGCCTCCTAAACGGCAATACAATCATGCAATCAACCAGGAGCTCGGCACAACACCTATCAACACCAGGCCCTACCGCTACTCGCCAGCACAAAAAGATGAAATCGAAAAGCAAGTTCAGGAGATGCTGCAATCGAGTGTTATTGCCCACACCTTGAGTCCATACGCAGCGCCGGTCTCGCTGGTCAAGAAGAAGGACAAGCTAGCGATTCTGTGTGGATTTCCGACGCCTTAACATAGCTACAGTCAAGAACAAGTTTCCATTGCCGGTGGTGGATGAGTTGCTCGATGAGCTGGGTGGAGCAGCGTATTTCTCCAAAATCGACCTACGAGTGGGCTATCATCAGATACGCATGCGCGAAGAGGATGAAGAGATGACAACCTTCAAAACACACCACAGCCACTACCACTTCAGAGTGATGTCGTTCGGCCTCTGCAACGCGACGGCTGTCGTGGTTCTAAGTCTGACAGTAGAATGGGGGGTAGGAATGGAGAGGCAAGATCCTAGCTATGGAGTAGTTGTATACGCAAGGGATTTACGAGTTCAGGCCCTTCTCGGAGGAAGTAACAGCCCCTCGTCTCGGAGCCCGGAGGCGGTCGATCGGATTATATGCGTATGTGTTACAGTGCGAACCCTTCTACCCGTGGAGGGTGGCTAATATAGAGTGCGCCAGACCCCACTAGCCCACGTAGCGGAGGGTTTAAGGTGCGTTAAGGCTAGGCGTTCTTGGTAACGCCTTACATAAAGTGTCATCATGACCATAAAGACTATTTAACTACGAGACCATTTGGACACCGCGTGGCTCTTGGACTCCCCGGTGGTCGAGTGGGTCTTCATGGTCGAGTGTCTTTGAATCGCCGAGTGGAAGCCTACCAGTCGACCGGAAGGCCGCTTCTTCATGAAAGTGTCCTTGGGGAGGGTACATTTGGGCAGGTCTATGACCCTACCCTAGGTACATGACTTCATCATTAGCCCCCGAATGGATCGAGGTTTGAGTGAGGAAGGAATTGATAATCTTTCCGACCTGTTCTTCGTGTTGCGAGTGTGTCTTACACTGGATCAACGACCTTTTAGTGATGGCGTCAACTTCTCTTTCAGTCGCCTTGATCCATTCTTCACATTTGTCGAGTGAACTTTGTGAACTTGAGGATTTCGGCGACGGATCGGAGGAAATCTGCTGTTCGACAAAGTTGCTCCGCGGTTAGCGGATTTCGCGGATCTGAATTTTGGGAAGCGCTGCGAAGCGAAAACTGCGCTTTTCGGATGGGATAAGACGATGACGCCTCGATCTTGGCGCCGCCTTTTTCGCCACGTATCGCGTGCGCGCGCCGATTCTGAGATTTTACGGGATTGCACAGGCCTACCAAATACCCACTCGGAAGTGGCCTCATATAAAGCATCGGACGGGGTATTTTGAACAGTGTGACCTCAATCTTCTCCTCCCTCCGCCTCCAAATCTTTCTGCTGCGCCCTTAGCCTGCTTTCAGTGCCGCCTTCGATACTGCCGGGCGACCATGGTGAAGGAGAAGACCGCAACCTTGGAGCGGGTGAAGAAGGCGGCGGCGGCGAAGGAGAGCGCCACCGGGGCGGATCTTCTTCGCGTCCAAGCTGCCGCAAGGTTGGGTCCAGGAGATTGGATCCGCTCGACCATCACCGAGAAGGACCTCAACGATCTGGCCAACGAGGGACTGATCCTCCATGGGTCGGCGAGGCTTCCGGAACGGAGTGGCAGCCGCAATCAAGAGGGTGAGTGCGTTCTCCTAGCCACTCACGTAGATTGGGGATTTTCTCTGCCGCCGAATCCTTTCTTCCGGGGGTTTCTGAACTTTTTTGGAGCGCAATTCCATCATTTCACTCCCAGCTCTATTGTCTATCTTGCCGCTTTCGTGTCGTTATGCGAAAACTTCTTGGGCTGTCGGGTCAGACTGGGCCTCTTCAAGCATATATTCACTTGTCGCTCTCGGACGGTGAAGAAAACGAACCCGAATGACGAGAGAACCCAAGTAATCCAGATGTGTGGGGACTCGGGGTCCGGATGAGGGGAAGAGCGCTGCTATGACTCTCCCGACTCGGTTAGAGGGTGGCAATCGACCTGGTTCTATTGCCAAGACCAGCCGACGGCCTTGGGCGGTCATTGACTCCATCCTTTCTCCATGAGTCGAGTGAACAAGCCATCTTCCCTGAAGGTGCTACCAGAGGAGAAGGCCCAAGTAAAATTGCTGATGGAACGCGTAGTCTAACTCATTCGCGACGGGGTGACCGGCATGGATCTTCTGGAAGTTTTCCTCCGACGGCGTATTCAGCCACTCCAATACCGAGGCCATCCGATGTGGATGTACTCGGCACGGATGATACCACTCGGGTCCATCCAGAGGAGGTTGACGATGCCACCGGAGAAGTGGATGACTGCCATCACAGAAACAAAGATAACCCTCATGAGCTAGGAGTATTCCACCACTCGTGCAGACTTATGAAGCGGACAAGGTATAACCACTTATCTCCGATCGTGATTCGCTGCATTCATTCTGCTTAGGTGCCAATTAAATCGTGACTTTTGCCTTGTTTTGTTGTCTTCTAGGTCACCACTCAGATGTACTCGATGCCCAACGGGGCGCAGGAACCAGTCGAAGAAGAAGAAGGAAGCGGAGGTGAAAGCTAGGAGGAATGGGAGTCCAACGGCGAGGAGGATGAGGGGGACGACAACTCTGATGAAGAGGAGGAGGAGGAGGAAGAGGAGGAAGACGTCGATCCTCCCCGCTCGGAAGGAAGGTCCAAGTTGATGCATGACCCGGCGGCCGGGCGCGGTAAAGCTGTTGCGCCCACTGGGGAGTCGATGAAGCGACCTCGGACAACTTGCCCTGCGCCGACTGAGAAACCACCGAAGCAACCTCGAGCAACATTGTCAAAGCCGGCGAAGGCCCTGCCCAAGATGCGGATGGTCATTCCCACCATCTCCGGGTAATTAGCAGAACTTGTATTTCCCTATTCAACATGAGTGTACTTTTGGTCGACTTGATGACTGATCAGCCGATTCTTGAAATCTGCAGTGCTGCCACCTCCTAGACATCAGCCAAGCATGAAGATCAGGAAATGGAAGATGCCGCCACCTCCAACCTTGGTATGATCTCTGTAGTTTCGCTTTTAGTGGATTGGATTTCCATGTTTACTTTTCTTGTAGTTCCGCCTCATGTCATTGATCTCCCCGATGATGACGAGGAAGCGCCGTTGAGGAAGAGGAAGAACAAGAGGGTGCCTGCTGGCAAGGCTGCTCCAGTTGTGACGATACCTGAGACGCTGGTTTCCGAGGGAGGCAACCCCACTCGGGCTTCTGTGTCTTTTGCTGTACCGCTGACAAGTGCCCGACCCACTTCGGCCGATCGCTGATCCACCATCCATTTTTGCTACACACCACGTCCTGGAAGACCAAGTGAGTGCTGCTAAGGAGGCTATACGCCAGGCAGGGATCATGATGGAGCAAGTGAAGGCAGTCCGAGAGGCCAGCCAGGCAGCCTATGATGCTAGTTCAGCTACCTGAAACTGCTTGCTCTGTTAGGACATGCTACCTGAAACTGCTTGCTCTGTTAGGACATGCTACCTGAAAATGCTTGCTCTGTTAGGACATGCTACCTGAAACTGCTTCTTTCTGAAGATTTCCATATCTGTACACCCACTGGGGGGGTGTGTCAATTGAGTTTTTGTGGGGCACGAAAGTGCACCCAATCGGTGTAGTCCCGAGACTATGATGGATCGTGCGATGACTATAGTCTTTATACTTTGAACTTCTTCACTCGGCCTGGTCGGACCAAGTCGAATGGAACCGTAAAACCGGTGGGGGCACGCTAAGTGCACCCATTGGGTGTAGTCCCCGAGACTGGTGGACTGCGTGCAGTCGACTATAGTCTAAAGAAATGTTTTTTTACCGCGGCTGACCGCTGACAACTAGCCATGGTCTTAGAATCATAACCTTTTTGCCTCTTTTGGTCGACTGGTCGAACCAAATTGGTAAAACCAGTGGAAACCGCTGAGTGCACCCATTGGTGTAATCCACGAGACTACTGTCGAATGTTTTGATTCGGTTGTAGTCTTAGAAATGCTACTATTTTTCCTTAGTCACTCGGAAGTGATCTGTCTTTGATGTCTTTTGTTGATTGACTCTTTGTAGAAATCTTGCGAGCTTGTGGCTCGCTATCTTGAAAGTTAGAGAACAAACAGATCCAGCTCAACCTCGACTTGAAGCTTGCTCGGGAGAATTTGCGTATAGGCGAAGAATGAAGCAAAAGGTATGGCTGGTGAGAACTTTGACGACCGCCTTTGTTTTTCTGTTCATTCTCAACTCTGTTCTCATTGTTGCTTTGAGATAAACTGGAGGAGACTCAAGAAGAAGGATCTTGACCTTGCAGAGAGCCTGTATAGGCGGCTTTGGAGAAAACAAAGCTTGCTGAAGAGAAACTTGCCTCAGTCGGCAAACTTGAAGATGAAAATGCCAAGTTGAAAGTCGCTCTTGACGCGGCCAACAAGGAAGTTAGTCGACTGAAGAATGACAAGATTGCTCGTTCGACAAGGCCGCCAACCGGCGGGAAGCGAAATGACACGGAGGTTTATCTTGGAGGGCTCGCCAAGAAGCTGCTTCTCATGCTTGAAGGTAATCTCTTTTATCCGTCTGCCTTGTCGTCACCGCTCATCGCATGATTGTTGTTTTGAGTCTGAGCTGTGTTTTCAGAATTCTGTCAAAACTTCGAAGAAGAAACCAGTCGAGTGGAAACCAGCCTGGACCCCATCAACTCTCCTGTGAAGGACGAAGCTGCTATGAATGTGCTCCGACTGGAGTCTCGCGTTGCCAGCGTGGTGGACTATCTTGCTCGACTGAAAGCTGCGGTGTCGCGGATCGACTCAACTCTCTGGCCAGAGCAGACGCTTCAGAATGACCTTGGATCCTTAATGACTCGACTGAATGAGATTCCAAGTCGAGTGCAAGAATGGAAAAATTCTTCTGCCAGGTGTGTTGCTGATGTTGCTCTGTCTCTGGTTCGTTTCCACTGCAAGGAAGCGCAAGAGGACAAGCTGGCGTCCCTCAAAATTGCCAACACTAGGAAGTACGACTTCCGATCTTTCATGGAGACCTTCATCGCTGCTGCTACCCGTATTGCCGACGGAATCGACCTCGACCAGTTTGTTGCACCTTCCAGTCCTCCACCGGAGGAGTAAAAAACTTTTAAGTCCCACCTTAAATTTGCCTCGGAATGCCAAGTGGTTTTTGTAACCGACAAACTTTAACAGGCTTAACGCCTGAGCACTTTTGGATCCGTAGGACGTTTATCCGAACTTGATCTATCCTTGAACATGCTTTATTTGTCTTCTAGAGAACTTTGCTCTTCATTCGGAATATATTTCATTGTTGTAAGTAGTATCCTTGAGGTGAAACTCCAGTCGACTTGTACTTCATTTATCTTGCAGGTAGAGATGGAGAACAGATCATGATCGACCTCGTCTTTCTTGCGGATTGGGATGGACCGCACGTTGTACTTGTGGCGAAGCTCCGAAGGAGAAGGTAGCAGTCGACCTGCACCTCGTCGTCCTTGCGGATTATGAAGCTCCGAAGGAGAAGGTAGCAGTCGACCTGCACCTCGTCGTCCTTGCGGATTGGGATGAATTCCTTACTTAGGCGAGTACTGGACTGCAGCTAAGCCTCCGAGCGGGAGGTGTGCTCTCCACTTGGTAGGATTTTTATCACTTAGGCGAGCACTGGGCTGCAGCTAAGCCCCCGAGTGGGAGGTTTGCTCTCCACTCGGTAGGATTTTTAATACTTAGGCGAGCACTAGGCTGCAGCTAAGCCCCCGAGTGGGAGGTTTGCTCTCCACTCGGTAGGATTTCTATTACTTAGGCGAGCACTGGGCTGCAGCTAAGCCCCCGAGTGGGAGGTTTGCTCTCCACTCGGTAGGATTTCTATTACTTAGGCGAGCACTGGGCTACAGCCAAGCCCCCGAGTGGGAGGTTTGCTCTCCACTCGGTAGGATTTCTATTACTTAGGCGAGCACTGGGCTGCAGCTAAGCCTCCGAGTGGGAGGTTTGCTCTCCACTCGGTAGGATTTTTATGGTGTAGCTTTGAAGGAGAAGGTAGCCGTCGACCTACACCTCGTCGTCCTTGCGAAGCGTTCATTATTTTGGATGTTTAGGAGAATCCTTGGACTGTTGCTAAGCCCCCGAGTGAGAGGCTGACTCTCCACCCGGTAGGATTTAAATACTTAGGCGAGTACTTGGACTGCAGCTAAGCCCCCGAGTGGGAGGTTTGCTCTCCACTCGGTAGGATTTCTATTACTTAGGCGAGTACTTGGACTGCAGCTAAGCCCCCGAGTGGGAGGCTGGCTCACCACTCGGTAGGATTTTGAATACTTAGGCGAGTACTTGAACTGCAGCTAAGCCCCCGAGTGGGAGGCTGGCTCACCACTTGGTAGGATTATTGAATACTTAGGCGAAGCAGATTCGCAGCTAAGCCCCCGAGTGGGAGGCCTGGCTCGCCACTTAGAAAGGATTTTTACAAACTTAGGCGAACCGGATTCGCAGCTAAGCCACCCATCGGGGAAATTTCAACAAAAAGTAATAACAATCACTGGGAAAATTATAACATTCTTGTCTTAGATAAACAAACTACAAAAGTACTTTTAATACATCTCAACCGAGTGAGTATTAAGTATAAAAGGGGCGGAGCAGCTCCGCATTCCAAGCTCGAGGCTCGTCGATCTGGCGATCAACGTTGTAGAGATGATATGCTCTGTTGTGGAGAACTCTTGTGACGATGAAGGGACCTTCCCAAGTGGGAGCGAGCTTGTGTGGTTTCTGTTGATCCACTCGGAGGACCAAATCTCCCTCTTGGAAGGCTCGACTCTTCACATTTCTGGCGTGGAATCGACGCAAGTCTTGCTAATAGATAGTCGAGCGGATCGGGGCCATCTCCCTCTCCTCTTCCAAGAGGTCGACTGCATCTTGTCGGGCTTGTTCCGCTTCTTCTTCAGAGTATAGTTCGACCCGAGGCGCATTGTGAAGCAAGTCACTCGGCAGAACTGCTTCAACTCCATAGACCAGGAAGAATGGAGTTCTCCCAGTCGACCGATTAGGAGTGGTCCTCAATCCCCAAAGAACTGATGGAAGTTCGTCAACCCAAGCTCCTGCTGCGTGCTTGAGATCACGCATCAGCCGTGGTTTTAGCCCTTTGAGAACGAGGCCGTTTGCACGCTCTGCTTGTCCATTCGACTGAGGATGAGCAACTGAAGCATAGTCGACCCGCGTGCCCTGAGAGGCGCATAAGGCTTTGAACTTGTCATTATCGAAGTTTGACCCATTGTCGGTGATGATGCTATGCGGAACTCCATATCTGAATATCAACTCTCTGATGAAACCGATAGCGGTGCATGCATCGAGGTTCTTGATGGGCTTGGCTTCGATCCACTTGGTGAACTTGTCGATTGCTACTAGCAAATGAGTGAAGCCGCTTCGCCAGTTCTCGCCGTCCTATCATGTCTAATCCCCAAACAGCGAAGGGCCAGGCGAGTGGAATGGTCTTCAAGGCTGAGGCGGGCTTGTGTGACATGTTGGAATAGAACTGACACCCTTCACACTTGTCGACTATTTCTTTTGCCATTTCGTTTGCTTTCGGCCAGTAAAATCCCGCTCGGTATGCTTTAGCCACAATAGTCCGAGAGGACGCATGATGACCACAGGTTCCCGAGTGGATATCTTCAAGAATTATCTGACCTTCTTCTGGCGTGATACACTTCTGGCTGACTCCAGTCACGCTTTCTCTGTACAACTGTCCCTTGATCACTGTAAAGGCCTTGGATCGACGGACGATCTGTCGAGCCTCTTCTTCATTCTCTGGGAGCTCTTTCCTTCGGATATATGCGATGTACGGCATCGTCGATCGGGAGTGATGACCACAACTTCCATAATCAGGTCGACCACGGCTGGGACCTCAACTTCAGTCGGATCATTGGCACTCTTTTGCTGCGGGGCTTCTTCTGTGAAAGGATCCTCTTGCACTGATGATGCATGAATGTGCTCCAAAAATACATTACTGGGAATGGCTTCCCTTTTGGACCCTATCTTCGCCAAATCATCTGCAGCTTGTTTTTTCAGTCGGGGTATATGATGAAGCTCTAACCCCTCGAATTTCTTCTCCAGCTTTCTCATCCGCATTACGAACTTTGTCATAGCCGGGCCTCGACATCCCACTCCTTCATCACTTGATTAACAACCAGATCCTAGTCACCGTAGACCATAAGGCTTGGCGCCAAGTGAAATGGCCATGCAACCCATACAGGAGTGCTTCATATTCTGCTTCGTTGTTGGAAGAATCAAAGTGAATCTGGAGAACATATTTGAGCTTATCTCCTCGGGGGGAAACCAATACAACCCCCGCACCAGAACCGTTCAGCATCTTGGAACCATCGAAAAACATAGTCTAGTGCTCCGAGTGAACTTGAGTCGGAAGCTGCTGTTCAGTCCACTCGGCGAGGAAGTCTGCTATTGCTTGGGACTTGATGGTTTTCTTTGGCTCAAACTTGATATCAAGGGGAAGGAGTTCAATCGCCCATTTAGCCACTCGACCAGTTGCATCTCTGTTATGAAGAATTTCGGACAATGGGGCGTCGCTGACGACTGTAATGGAATGATCAGAGAAATAATGAGCAACCTTCTTCGTGGTCATATAGATCCCATAAACAAGCTTCTGATAGTGAGGGTATCTTTGCTTTGACGGGGTCAGTACTTCAGAAAGATAATAAACTGGGCGTTGAACTTTGAAGGCTTTTCCTTCTTCTTCCCGCTTGACCGTAAGTACGGTACTGACGACTTGTCCAGTGGCTGCAATGTAAAGCAACAAAGGCTCTTTGCTGATAGGAACAACAAGCACCCGCTGGGTGGAGGGCAGAGCTTTTAGCTCTGCAAACGCTGCATCAGCTTCTGGAGTCCACTCGAACTTGTCTGACTTCTTCATCAGTCGGTAAAGAGGCAATGCCTTTTCACCGAGGCGAGAGATGAATCGACTTAAAGCGGCCAAGCATCCAAGAAGCTTCGGACATCGTGCACACAATAATAGGCGCTTCATTCAGAGTATAGTGCCAACCTTTTCGGGTTAGCATCGATTCCTCGCCGTAAACGAAAACCGAGTAACTTTCCACCAGGAACTCCAAATGTGCACTTTGATGGGTTAAGCTTGATATCATACCTCCCGAGATTGGCAAATGTTTCAGCAAGGTCACCAACAGGTCGGAACCCTTTCGTGACTTGACCACTATATCGTCCATGTAACGTTTCCACATTCCGACCGATTTGAGTGAGCAAACACTTCAATCATCCTCATGAATGTGGCTCCGCATTCTTGAGACCGAATGGCATGGTGACATAACGAAGCACCGAATGGAGTGATGAACGCTGTTTTGATCTCATCGGGTCCATACAGACGGATCTGATGGTACCCGGAATAGGCGTCTAAAAAGACAACCTCTCACATCCCGCAGCTTGAGTCGACTATTTGGTCAATGCGAGGAAGAGGAAATGATCTTTCGGGCAGGCCCGATTGATATGCTTGAAATCGATGCACATGCGCAACGACTTGTCCTTCTTGGGGACCATGACGACATTGGCGAGCCACTCGGAGTGGTAGATCTCTCGGATGAACTCTGCCGCTAAGAGCCGAGCCACCTCTTCACCAATGGCCTTTCTCTTATGGACGGCGGACCGTCAGAGATATTCTTTAACCGGTTTAACTTTTGGGTCGACTCAGAGGCGGTGCTCAGCCAGCCCACAGGAACACCGGCATGTCGCCAGTGCTTCCATGCAAAGATGTCCCAGTTCTCACGGAGGAACTGGATGAGCGCTTCTTCCTATTTTGAGTCGAGTGTTGTTGAGATGTTGGTCGGAGCAGCATTGGGATCAGTCGGGTGAATGTGAACCTGTTTCGTCTCACCGGATGACTGGAATGCTGACTCCGTAGCGGGCTTCTTAGCTCGCAACAAATCACTCAGATCTGCAGTTTTTTGATACTCTTGTAGCTCTACCACTGCCAACTGAGCATCGGCGATCTTAGAGCCCTTTTGGAAGCACTCTTCCGCCTTCTTCCGATTGCCCGTAAGAGTGATCACGCCCTTGGGACCAGGCATCTTCAGTTTAAGATACACGTAACATGGTCGGGCCATGAAACGTGCATATGCTGGCCTTCCTGAATAAGCGTGATAAGCGCTCTGAAATCCACGACCTCAAAGGTCAACTTTTCTTTCCGGAAATGCTTGAATCACCAAAAACTACATCAAGAGCAATTTGGCCGAGTGACTCAGCCTTCTTTCCAGGAATGACTCCGTGGAAGCTCATGTTACTGGTGTTGAGTCTGGACAACGGAATGCCCATCCCTTTCAACGTCTCTGCGTACAATATGTTCAAGCCATTACCACCATCCATCAGAACTTTGGTCAGTCGAGTGCCTTCGACGACCGGGTCGACCACCAACGCTTGCCTCCCTGGGGTGGCAATATGTGTCGGGTGATCGGACTGGTTGAATGTGATGGGGGTCTGAGACCATTTCAGATAGCTGGGCGTCGCCGGAGCGACCATGTTTACTTCCCGATTGATAACCTTCAATCGACTTTTGCTTTCAACGTCAGCAAAAATCATGAGGGAGGAATTGACCTGGGGATATCCATCATCGCTGTCATCTTTGTCCTCAACTTTGTCTGTCTCCTTATCCTTATCCTTGGGATGTTTCCCTTGGAACTGCTGAATCAAGAGCCGACATCGCCGAAAGTGGTATGTTTCGGGTAAATGAGTTTACCCTCTTCATCTTTCTTCGTGTGAATGTGACACGGCAAATCCAATACGTCATTTCCATCCTGGTCTTTCACCTTCTTGGGGTTCCAAGGACCCTTGGGTTTCCCTTGAACTTTCACAGGTCACAGCCAAGGCTTCTCCGGAGCAGCCGGCTCGGCTTGCGCTCGCTCCGACCGAATTTCCTCCGCCGGCCTCATTAGCGGCCAATTTGTATTTACCACTCCGGAGCCGATCTTCTTCTTCATCATTTGCATACTTGGTGGCAATCTCCATCATCCGACTCAGGGTCATATCTCCGGTTCGACCGAATTTCAAACTCAACTCTCTGTTCTTGACACCTTCTTTGAAGGCACAGACTGCCTTGTGATCCACCTCTGGATATAATCTCTCAAAGTTTCACTCGACTTCTGCACACACGACTGCAACTCCGTCAACCCTGCTGGTCGTTTGCAAGTCCCTTCAAATGTCCTGACAAACACTCGGGCAAGATCTTCCCAAGTGTAAATACTGCTGGGTGCTAACTGATTCAACCACGCTCTGGTTGAACCCTCCAACATAAGAGGTAAATGCTTCATGGCTACCTCATCGTTGCCGCCACCGATCTGAACAGCCACTCGGTAATCTTCAAGCCAAGTGTCAGGCTTGGATTCACCAGTGAACTTATCGACTCGATCGCCAACCTGAAGTTGGGAGGAATCACCGCAGCTCGATGGCTCTGCTGAAACACTCGCCCTGAGACATGAACTTCTGCTTCTTTGGAGGGAACATCTGTCATGACCGTCTCGGTGAGCTCTGTTCTGTCGACCAAACCTTGAACGATAATAGATCTCGCATTAAAGCTCGGTTCCACAGGGTCGACCGGAACTCTTCGCCTAACACTTTGTCTTTGGCGTCTGGCCGTCCTGCTGCCGAGGAGCGTATGATCCACCCCTTGGGGGAGGAGTGGGCACTTGACGTCGATCATTGCGATTGAATCGGTGCTCATATTGCTCGCGGATCTTGTACTGATCATCACGCCGGCCCCCACGTTCCTCACGCCTCGGGGGCGATCTCGGACTATGGGCCGACTGGACTGAATTGCAGCGACGGATCGGCTGTGAATCCTGTTCCGCGACTGTGATACGACTGAGTTTTGGTCTCCTGCCGCCCGGAGAAGGTCTCTGATTTGTAGCAAACCTCTACCCGCCTCTGACTGGGAAGGCTGAATTGACTCGCTATCTGGCGGCTGCTAAATTCTGAATCGGAGTTCGATATACCTGAGTTGGTGGTGGAAGAGCCGACGTCGACCGGATTCTGGAACCCTTGGTCGCAAGGCTGCCGAGTACTCGCTGAAGGTTCTCCAATGAGTGTGCTCAGCCAGGTTGGCTGTTGCGCATCCTCCAAGGCACGAGCCTCGAGGGTTTCTCCAACGATAGGAGTGTGAAGCGCATCCATGTTCCGACGGTGAAGCTCCTCCCTCTGAAGCGAGGTGAGGGGCTCGGGCAGGTACTCTTCGTGGGCTTGCTCCGGATTGCCTCCACCGTCACCTCCGTTGGTGCGGGTGAATCCGGGGGGACTGCGTGGTCCATCGACCATCAGAACTTCTGCCGCCGGGTCACTGCTATCGCACTCGGACGCAGTCTCTGCGGAGCCAGTCAACAGGTTGAACAGGCCGTAGAGAGATTCGTCGGGCTCGATCACCGTGACTTGGGGGGTGGCCGACTGGCGAGCCACCGCATGCCTCACCCACCGCTGAAGCCTCGACCGACCGTAACGATTCTTGTTGGCGGGAGGCCCAGGGCGAGGGCGGCACAGAGCCGACCCATCTTGGGTCGACGATTGCCGCAGGAGGACGCCCATGGACACACAGCGAAAGTCGTCGCCCGTGGACGGGAGCGCGTCCACGTCGAGTGGAGCCTCCTGAAGCCAAGCGGAGTCGTCGGCGACGAATGTGAGTGCACCGAGACGGATCTCGCGGCCCTCGACCGGAACTCCACCTGAAACCATGATGTAGGAGATCGAAAGAATCCCAACTTCTCCAACAAATCGCTAGAACACCTGCCCCACGGTGGGCTCCAACTGTCGTGGTTCTAAGTCTGACAGTAGAATGGGGGGTAGGAATGGAGAGGCAAGATCCTAGCTATGGAGTAGTTGTATACGCAAGGGATTTACGAGTTCAGGCCCTTCTCGGAGGAAGTAACAGCCCTACATCTCGGAGCCCGGAGACGGTTGACTGGATTATATGCGTATGTATTACAGGGGTGCAAACCCTTCTACCTGTGGAGGGGGGGGGTGGCTTACATAGAGTGCGCCAGGACCCCAGCCAGCCCATGTAGCGGAGGGTTTAAGGTACGTTAAGGCTAGGCGTTACTGGTAACGCCTTACATAAAGTGTCATCATGACCATAAAGACTATTTAACTACAGACCGTTTGGACACCGAGTGGCTCTTGGACTCCTGGTGGTCGAGTGGGTCTTCATGGTCGAGTGTCTTTGAATCTGTCGAGTGGAAGCCTACCAGGTCGACTAGAAGGCCGCTTCTTTTGCGAGTGTCCTTGGGGAGGGTACATTTGGGCAGGTCTATGACCCTACCCTAGGTACATGACTTCATCACTGGCCACATTCCAGTGTCTCATGAACTCGATCTTCGGTCGCCACGTCTGCAAATTCATCATTATGTTCCTCGATGACATTCTGGTCTTCAGTATTGATTTACAGGAACATGAAGAACACTTGCGCACTATCCTCGACATGCTGTGGGCGCACGAGCTCTACGCCAAGGCCTCCAAATGCTCATTCGTGCAGCAGGAGATCGAGTACCTGGGGCATGTCATCTCCAAGAACGGCGTCGCCATTGATTCCAGCAAGACCAGTGCCATGAGTGCCTGGCCCGTGCCCACGACGCCCACAGAGCTCCGCGGCTTCCTCGGCCTCACGGGCTACTACCTCCAGTTCGTGCCACACTACGGCATTATCGAGAAGCCCCTGACGTGCCTTCTCACCAACAAGGACTTCCTCTGGGACGACAAGGCACATACCGCGTTCGAGATGTTGAAGAAGGCGATGGTGAGCACGCCCGTTCTGGCACTCCCGGACTTCAAGTGCCCGTTCGCCATCGAGACCGACGCGTGCGACACAGGCGTCGGCGCAGTGCTGATGCAGGACGGCCACCCCATCGTGTACCTGAGCAAGGCGCTGGGTGTGCAGAACCAGAAGCTCTCGGCGTGCGAGAAGGAGTTCCTTGCCGTGATGATGGCGATCGACAAGTGGCGCCCGTACCTACAACGTGCACCGTTCGAGATCGTCACCGATCACAAAAGCTTGTGTTCCTTGGGCGATCAACAGCTTGTCACGGATCTGCAGTGCAAGGCCATTTCAAGGACGGTGGGGCTGCAATTCACGTTCCACTACAAGAAAGGCATGGACAACGCCGCGGCTTACGTGCTCTCCAGGGTGGGGCACCTACTGGCCCTCGACGTGCTCTTGGCGTGCCAGCCCCAGTGGCTATAGGAGGTGGCCAACTCCTACGAGACGGAAGGTTACCGGAACCCCCCCCCCCCCCCGAGAAGTTATGGGCCTTAGTGGGCCTTAGGGGAGAGAGAGGGCTGCGGTCAGGAGGTGGCGCGGGCCCCTCCAAGGGGAGTCCGAATAGGACAAGGGGAGGGGGCGCGCCTCTTTCCCTCTCCCTCTCCCTCTCCCTCTCCTCCCTTCTCCTCCTAGTTGGACTAGGAAAGGGGGAAACCTACTCCTACTAGGAGTAGGATTCCTCCCCCCTTGGCGCGCCCCTTGTGGCCGGCTGGCCTCCTCCTCCCCTCCTTTATATACGGGGGAGGGGGCACCCCATAGACACACAAGTTGATCTTTAGCCGTGTGCGGTGCCCCCCTCCATAGTTACACATCTCGGTCATATCGTCGTAGTGCTTAGGCGAAGCCCTGCACCGGTAACTTCATCATCGCCGTCGTGCTGACGAAACTCTCCTTTGGCCTCAACTGGTTCAAGAGCCCGAGGGATGTCATCGAGCTGAACGTGTGCTGAACGCGGAGGTGCCATACGTTCAGTACTTGGATCAGTTGGATCGCAAAGACGTTCGACTACATCAACCGCGTTACTAAACGCTTCCGCTTTCGGTCTACGAGGGTACGCAGACACACTCTCTATGCTTGTTGTTATGCATCTCCTAGATAGATCTTGCGTGATCATAGGTATTTTTTTTTTTGAAATACTACGTTCCCCAACAGTGGCATCCGAGCCAGGTCTATGCATAGATGTTATATGCACGAGTAGAACACAAAGAGTTGTGGGCGATAATAGTCATACTGCTTACCATCATGTCATACTTTGATTCGACGATATTGTTGGATGAAGCGGCCCAGACCGACATTACATGACCGCGTTCATGAGACTGGTTCTACCGCCGTGCTTTGCACACAGGTGGCTAGTGGGTGTCTGTTTCTCCAACTTTAGTTGAATCGAGTGTGACTACGCCCGGTCCTTGTTGAAGGTTAGAACAACACACTTGACGAAAAATCATTGTGTTTTTTATGTGTAGGTAAGAACGGTCCTTGCTAAGCCCGTAGCAGCCACGTAAAACTTGCAACAACAAAGTAGAGGACGTCTAACTTGTTTTTGCAGGGCTTGCTGTGATGTGATATGGTCAAGATGTGATGATATATAAATTGTTGTAGATGATCATGTTTTGTAACAGTTATCGGCAACTGGCAGGAGCCATGTGGTTGTCGCTTTATTGTATGAAATCCAATCGCCATGTAATTGCTTTACTTTATCACTAAGCGGTAGTGATAGTCGTAGAAGCAATAGTTGGCGAGACGAAAACGATGCTTCGATGTAGATCAAGGTGTCAAGCCGGTGACGATGGTGATCATGACGGTGCTTTGGAGATGGAGATCAAAGGCACAAGATGATGATGGCCATATCATGTCACTTATATTGATTGCATGTA
Source organism: Aegilops bicornis (assembly GCA_021605145.1). Taxonomy (NCBI): domain Eukaryota; kingdom Viridiplantae; phylum Streptophyta; class Magnoliopsida; order Poales; family Poaceae; genus Aegilops; species Aegilops bicornis. Next base: position 130,540,663 of record CM038674.1, on the reverse strand, counting down.
ATGTTTATCCTTTATGCATCTTATTTTTCTTAGTACGGAGGTAGCATTATAAGATGATCTCTCACTAAATTTCAAGGTATAAGTGTTCTCCCTGAGTATGCACTGTTGCGACGGTTAAATGCGTCTTAGAGACACCACGTGATGATCGGGTGTGATAAGCTCTACGTTCACATACAACGGGTGCAAGCCAGTTTTACAGACGTAGAATACTCGGGTTAAACTTGACGAGCCTAGCAGATACAGATATGGCCTCGGAACACTGAGACCGAAAGGTCGAGCGTGAATCATATAGTAGATATGATCAACATAGTGATGTTCACCATTGAAAACTACTCCATCTCACGTGATGATCGGACATGGTTTAGTTGATATGGATCACGTGATCACTTAGATGATTAGAGGGATGTCTGTCTAAGTGGGAGTTCTTAAGTAATATGATTAATTGAACTTTAATTTATCATGAACTTAGTACCTGATAGTATTTTGCATGTCTATGTTGTTGTAGATAAATGGCTTGTGCTACTGTTTCGTTGAATTTTAATGCATTCCTAGAGAAAGCTAAGTTGAATGATGATGGTAGCAACTACACGGACTGGGTCCATAACTTGAGGATTATCCTCATTGCTACACAGAAGAATTACGTCCTGGAAGCACCGCTAGGTGCAAGACCCGCTGCAGGAGCAACGTCGGACGTTATAAACGCTTGGCAGAGCAAAGCTGATGACTACTCGATTGTTCAGTGTGCCATGCTTTACGGCTTAGAACCGGGACTTCAACGATGTTTTGAACGTCATGGAGCATGTGAGATGTTCAGGAGTTGAAGTTAATATTTCAAGCAAATACCCGGATTGAGAGATATGAAGTCTCCAATAAGTTCTACAGCTGCAAAATGGAGGAGAATAGTTCTGTCAGTGAACATATACCCAAAATGTCTGGGTATCATAATCAATTGACTCAACTAGGAGTTAATCTTCCGGTTGATAGTGTCATTGACAAAGTTCTTCAATCGTTGCCACCAAGCTACAAAAGCTTCGTGATGAACTATAATATGCAAGGGATGGATAAGACAATTCACGAGATCCTCGCAATGCTAAAGGCTGCGGAGGTAGAAATCAAGATGGAGCATCAAGTGTTGATGGTCAACAAGACCACTAGTTTCAAGAAAAAGGGTAAAGGGAAGAAGAGGAACTTCAAGAAGAACAACAAGCAAGTTGCTGCGCAAGTGAAGAAACCCAAGTCTAGACCTAAGCCTGAGACTGAGTGCTTCTACTGCAAAGGGACTGGTCACTGGAAGCGGAACTGCTCCAAGTATTTGGCGGATAAGAAGGATGGCAAAGTGAAAGGTAGATTTGATATACATGTTATTGATGTGTACCTTACTAATGCTCGCATTAGTGCCTGGGTATTTAATACTGGTTCTGTTTCTCATATTTGCAACTCGAAACAGGGGCTACGGATTAAGCGAAGATTGGCTAAGGACGAGGTGACGATGCACATGGAAATGGTTCTAAAGTCGATGTGATCGCCGTCGGTACTCTACCTCAACATCTACCATCGGGATTAGTTTTAGACCTGAATAATTGTTATTTGGTGCCAGCGTTAAGCATGAACATTATATTTGGATCTTGTTTGATGCGAGACAGTTATTTATTTAAATCAAAGAATAATGGTCGTTCTATTTATATGTGTAATATCTTTTATGGTCATGCACCCTTGATGAGTGGTCTATTTTTATTGAATCTCGATAGTAGTGATACACATATTCATAGTGTTGAAGCCAAAAGATATAAGTTTAATAATGATAGTGCAACTTATTTGTGGTAATCGCCGTTTAGGTCATATTGGTGTAAAGCACATGAAGAAACTCCATGCTGATGGGCTTTTGGAATCACTTGATTATGAATCACTTGATGCTTGCGAACCATGCCTCATGGGCAAGATGACTAAGACTCCGTCTCGGATCTTCCCCTAACCCAACCCGGGAAAGGACCGGAGGGAACCGCAGCATGAGGAATGTCCGCGTCTCGGAACAATGGAGCGAGCTACAGACTTGTTGGAAATAATACATACTGATGTATGCGGTCCAATGAGTGTTGAGGCTCGCAGCGGGTATCGTTATTTTCTGACCTTCACAGATGATTTGAGTAGATATGGGTATATCTACTTGATGAAACATAAGTCTGAAACATTTTAAAAGTTCAAAGAATTTCAGAGTGAAGTGGAAAATCATCGTAACAAGAAAATACAGTTTCTCCGATCTGACCGTGGAGGTGAATGTTTGAGTTACGAGTTCGGTTTTCATTTGAAACAATGCGGAATAGTTTCACAACTCACGCCACCCAAAACACCACAGCGTAGTGGTGTGTCCGAACGTCGTAACGCACTTTATTCGATATGGTGCGATCTATGATGTCTCTTACTGATTTACCGCTATCGTTTTGGGGTTATGCTTTAGAGACGGCTGCATTCATGTTAAATAGGGCACCATCTAAATCCGTTGAGATGACACCATATGAACTGTGGTTTGGCAAGAAACCCAAGTTGTCGTTTCTTAAAGTTTGGGGCTGCGATGCTTACGTGAAAAAGCTTCAACCTGATAAGCTCGAACCCAAATCACAGAAATGTGTCTTCATAGGATACCCAAAGGAAACTGTTGGGTACACCTTCTATCACAGATCCGAATGCGAGATTTTCGTTGCTAAGAATGGATCCTTTCTAGAGAAGGAGTTTCTCTCGCAAGAAGTGAGTGGGAGGAAATTAGACTTGATGAGGTGATTGTACCTGATCCCTCATTGGAAAGTAGTTCATCCCAGAAATCAGTTCCAGTGATTCCGCACCAGAGTGGTATGGCAATCCGGTTACTTGACCATGACGAACCTACGAACTATGAGGAAGTGATGATGAGCCCAGATTCCGAGATGGGATCCATGTATGAGAAAAAAGTGTGGACTTTGGTTGACTTGCCCGATGATCGGCAAGCCATAGAGAATAAATGGATCTTCAAGAAGAAGGCTGACGCTGACGGCAATGTTACTGTCTACAAAGCTCGACTTGTTGCGAAAGATTTTCAACAAGTTCAAGGAGTTGACTACGATGAGACTTTCTCACCCGTAGCGATGCTTAAGTCTGTCCGAATCATGTTAGGAATTGCCGCATTTTATAATTATGAAATTTGGCAAATGTATGTCAAAACTGCATTCCTGAATGGATTTCTGGAAGAAGAGTTGTATATGATGCAACCAGAAGGTTTTGTCGATCCAAAGGGTGCTAACAGAGTGTGAAAGCTCCAGTGATCCATTTATGAACTGGTGCAAGCCTCTCGAGTTGGAATAAACATTTTGATTGTGTGATCAAAGCATATGGTTTTATCTGCACTTTTGGAGAAGCATGTATTTACAAGAAAGTGAGTGGGAGCTCTGTAGCATTTCTAATATTATATGTGGATGACATATTGCTGATTGGAAATGATATAGAATTTCTGGATAGCATAAAAGGATACTTGAATAAGAATTTTTCTATGAAAGACCTCGGTGAAGCTGCTTACATATTGGGCATCAAGATCTATAGAGATAGATGAAGACGCTTAATTGGGCTTTCACAAAGCACATACCTTGATAAGATCTTGACGAAGTTCAAAATGGATCAGTCAAAGAAAGGGTTCTTGCCTGTATTACAAGGTGTGAAGTGGAGTGAGACTCAATGCCCGACCACTGCAGAAGATAGAGAGAAAATGCAAGTCATTCCCTATGCCTCAACCATAGGTTCTATCATGTATGCAATACTCTGTACCGGACCTGATGTGTGCCTTGCTATAATTATAGTAGGAAGTTACCAAAGTAATCGAGGAGTGGATCACTGGACAGCGGTCAAGAACATACTGATACACCTGGAAAGGACTAAGGATATGTTTCTCGTTTATGGAGGTGACAAAGAGCTCGTTGTAAATGGTTACGTCGATGCAAGCTTTGACACTGATCCGGATGACTCTAAGTCTCAAACCGGATATGTATTTATATTGAATGGTGGAGCTGTCAGTTGGTGCAGTTCCAAAGCGAGGCGTCGTGGCGGGATCTACGTGTGAAGCGGAGTACATAGCTGCTTCGGAAGCAGCAAATGAAGGAGTCTGGATGAAGGAGTTCATATCCGATCTAGGTGTCCTACCTAGTGCATTGGGTCCAATGAGAATCTTTTGTGACAATACTGGTGCAATTGCCTTGGGATAGGAATCCAGATTTCACAAGAAGACCAAGAACATCAAGAGACGCTTCAATTCCATCCGCCATCCAGTGTCGGAAGGGGACATAGAGATTGCAAGAAACATACGGATCCGAATGTTGCAGACCGATTGACTAAGCCTCTCTCACGAGCAAAACATGATCAGCACCAAGACTCCATGGGTGTTAGAATCATTACTGTGCAATCTAGATTATTGACTCTAGTGCAAGTGGAAGACTGAAGGAAATGTGCCCCAGAGGCAATAATAAAGTTGTTATTTACATTTCCTTATATCATGATAAATGTTTATTATTCATGCTAGAATTGTATTAACCGGAAACTTAGTACATGTGTGAATACATAGACAAACAGAGTGTCCCTAGTATGCCTCTACTTGACTAGCTTGTTTATCAAAGATGATTGTGTTTCCTAGACATAGACATGTGTTGTCATTTGACGAACGGGATCACATCATTAGAGAATGATGTGATGGACAAGAACCATTCGTTAGCTTAGAACTATGATCGTTTAGTTTGTTTCTATTGCTTTCATCATGACTTATACATGTTCCTCTGACTATGAGATTATGCAACTCCCGAATACCAGAGGAACACTTAGTGTGCTATCAAACGTCACAATGTAACTGGGCGATTATAAAGATGCTCTACAAGTGTCTCCGATGGTGTTTGTTGAGTTGGCATAGATCGAGATTAGAATTTGTCACTCCGATTGTCGGAGAGGTATCTCTAGGCCCTCTCCGTAATGCACATCACTATAAGCCTTGCAAGCAATGTGACTAATGAGTTAGTTGCGGGATGATGCATGATACGTCTCCAACGTATCTATAATTTATGAAGTATTCATGCTATTATATTATCCATTTTGGATGTTTATGGGATTTATTGAACACTTTTATATTATTTTTGGGACTAACCTATTAACCCAGAGCCCAAAGTGCCTCGCTTTTTCCCTTGTTTCAAAGTTTGCGAAAAGGAATATCAAACGGAGTCCAAACGGAAGAAACCTTTGGAGAGTTATTTTTGGAACGGAAGCAATCCAGAAGACTTGGAGTGTACGTAAGGGAAGCAACGAGGAAGGCACGAGGCAGGGGGGCGTGCCCACCCCCCTGGGCGCGCCCTCCACCCTTGTGGGCCCCTCGTGGCTCCCCTGACCGACTTCTTTCGCCTATATATATCCATATACCCTAAAACCATTGGGGAACAGAATAGATCGGGAGTTCCACCGCCGCAAGCCTCTGTAGCCACCAAAACCCAATCGGGGCCCTCTTCCGGCACCCTGCCGGAGGGGGAATTTCTCATCGGTGGCCATCTTCATCATCCCTGTGCTCTCCATGACGAGGAGGGAGTAGTTCACCGTCGGGGCTGAGGGTATGTACCAGTAGCTATGTGTTTGATCTCTCTCTCTCTCTCTCTCTCTCTCTCTCTCTCTCGTGTTCTTGAGGTGATACGATCTTGATGTACCGCGAGCTTGCTATTATAGTTGGATCTTATGATGTGTCTCCCCTTCTACTCTCTTGTAATGGATTGAGTTTTCCCTTTGAAGTTATTATCGGATTGAGTCTTTAAGGATTTGAGAACACTTGATGTATGTCTTGACGTGCTTATCTGTGGTGACAATGGGATATCACGTGATCCACTTGATGTATGTTTTGGTGATCAACTTGCGAGTTCCGCCCATGAACCTATCCATAGGGGTTGGCACACGTTTTCGTCTTGACTGTCCGGTAGAAACTTTGGGGCACTCTTTGAAGTACTTTGTGTTGGTTTGAATAGATGAATCTGAGATTGTGTGATGCATATCGTATAATCATACCCACAGATACTTGAGGTGACATTGGAGTATCTAGGTGACATTAGGGTTTTGGTTGATTTGTGTCTTAAGGTGTTATTCTAGTACGAACTCTATGATAGATCGAACTGGAAGAATAGCTTTGTGTTATTTTACTACGGACTCTTGAATAGATAGATCAGAAAGGATAACTTTGAGGTGGTTTCGTACCCTACCATAATATGTTCGTTTGTTCTCTGCTATTAGTGACTTTGGAGTGACTCTTTGTTGCATGTTGAGGGATAGTTATATGATCCAGTTATGTTATTATGGTTGAGAGAACTTGCACTAGTGAAAGTATGAACCCTAGGCCTTATTTCCTAGCATTGCAATACCGTTTACACTCACTTTTATCACTTGCTACCTTGCTGTTTTTATATTTTCATATTACAAAAACCTATATCTACCATCCATATTGCACTTGTATCACCATCTCTTCGGCGAACTAGTGCACCTATACAATTTACCATTGTATTGGGTGTGTTGGGGACACAAGAGACTCTTTGTTATTTGGTTACAGGGTTGTTTGAGAGAGACCATCTTCATCCTACGCCTCCCATGGATTGATAAACCTTAGGTTGCTACTGTCCTACAAACCTCTGCACTTGGAGGCCCAACAACGTCTACAAGAAGAAGGTTGCGTAGTAGACATCAAGCTCTTTTCTGGCGCCGTTGCCGGGGAGGTGAGTGCTTGAAGGTATATCTTTAGATCTTGCAATCGAATCTTTTAGTTTCTTGTTTTATCACTAGTTTAGTTCATAAAAGAAAACTACAAAATAATGGAATTGAGTTTGCCTCATACGCTTCATCTTTTTAATATCTTTCGTGAGTATGATGGAAAGGAAAATTGTGCCAAAGTGTTAGAAGAAGAATGCATTAAAATGTTTGGCACTAAATCTTTGAATGATGAGCATGATTGAAATGTTGTTAATATGAACTCCTTGAATATCCATGGTACTAATGATGATTGCACTAGTCATGATGAAAATATTTCTTATAAGCATGTCGATTTTTGTGGAGTGCATAGAGTTTGCAAATACATACCAAAAAGGGAAGATATATTTTGTAAGAGGCATAAGTACTTAGAAACTAAATGGTTGCAAGAGAGGCTAAATGTTAGTGCTGAAAATTTAAAATATCTTAGCCATACTTGTGAACTTGGCAATGAACATGGTCATTGAAATATCAAATGCAAATTGTTTCATGATCGAATCGTGTCCAAAAATTGTGATGACTTGATTTCCCTTGCACATCATAATGAACTTAGTCTGCTTTTGGGTTATGAAGAATTGAAACGTCAAACTAAGTTTATTCCAGAATATAACCTCGATTAATTCCTCGATATTGATCTAGAAGAAATTTATATGTATTGTGCGGTGAATTGCATTGAAAATGCTTATATTGCCAACTACATAAAGAAAATAAAACAAATAGAACATGAAGAGAATACTAATGAAAGGGAAGAGACTTCGTCCTATTATTTCTTATGATGAATCAGGTAACGAGGAGGAGCCTTCTATTCAACCAATCTCATTAATAAGGAGCTCCAAAAAGAGGATTGAACCCACACATGATGTGAAGAAGAAAAAGAAAAAACGGAGAAGCAAAGGTAGAAAGGTATCTCTCCCAAATGATGTTGCTCGTATTACTCATTGTGATGATGATAATTGCAATACTATTGGTGCTATCCATACTATTAATGATGAGAGTGATTATGCTTATGATATGAAAAGTCCCAAGCTTGGGGATGCTATGTTTGATGAAGATAATGTTTTTGAGAATATATTTGCTGAAATTAATGTTTGTCCCAAGCTTGGGGATTCTATGTTTAATGAAGATGATATTTTTAGCCTCCCAAGTTTTGATATGCAAAGTTGTTATGATGATAGCATGCCTTCTACCTATGATGATTATATTGATGAAAGTGGGTTTGGAAGAGTGTCAACTTTAGGAAGTAATGATCCCACTATTTTGGAGGATGTTGAATCTTATAATATTTATGAAAGTGGATTTAGAGAGGTCATGACTTTATTTACTAATGATTCCACTATCTTGGAAGAGGTTTCAATCGATTATGATGAGAACAAACTTGCTATAGTGATGATTATATTTATAAAACTTGTCATGATTATGATTACCCTTTTTCTGAACATTACTCTTTTAATGTGGAAACAATTTATAGTATTCAAGTCTCTTATGATACTCCCACTATTTCGAATGAGAAGAATTTTGCTTATGTGGAGAGTAGTAAATTTTCTATGCAAGTAGATCATGAAAAGAATGCTTTAGGTGCTGGTTATATTGTTGAATTAATTCATGATGCTACTTAAAATTATTATGAGGGAGGAATATATGCTTGTAGGAATTGCAATAATATCAAGTTTCCTCTCTATGTGCTTAAAATCTTGAAGTTATGCTTGTTTTACCTTCCTATGCAAATTGATTCTTGTTCCCATAAGTTGTTTGCTCACAAAATCCCTATGTATAGGAAGTGGGTTAGACTTAAATGTGCTAGTCATATTCTTCATGATGCTCTCTTTGCGTTTCAATTCTTATCTTTTATGCGAGAAATCATCATGCCTAGCTAGGGGCATTAAAACGTTAGCACTTGTTGGGAGGCAATCCAATTTTATTTCAGTTTCTTGCTTTTTGGTTCTGTTTAGAAATAAATAATCTATCTAGCCTCTGGTTATATGTGGTTTTAAAGTTAGTGTTTGTGCCAAGTAAGACCTATAGGATCTTCTTGGATGATAGTTATTTGATCTTGCTGAAAATTCCAAAAACTTTCTGTTCACGAAAACAATTGTTAAAAATCACCAGAACGTGATAAAATACTGATTCCAATTGTAGTAGATCAATAAACAAATTATATAGGTCTTCCTATTTTGGTAGAGTTTTCTGTGTTCCAGAAGTTTGTGTTAGTTACAGATTACTACAGACTGTTCTGTTTTTGACAGATTCTGTTTTCTATGTGTTGTTTGCTTATTTTGATGAATCTATGAGTAGTATCGGAGGGTATGAACCATACAGAAGTTGGAATACAGTAGATATTACACCAATATAAATAAAGAATGAGTTCACTAAAGTACCTTGAAGTGGTGTTTTGTTTTCTTTCGCTAACGGAGCTCACGAGATTTTCTGTTAAGTTTTGTGTTGTGAAGTTTTCGAGTTTTGGGTAAAGATTCGATGGACTATGGAATAAGGAGTGGCAAAAACCTAATCTTGGGGATGCCCAAGGCACCCCAAGGTAATATTCAAGGATAACCAAGAGCCTAAGTTTGGGTATGCCCCGGATGGCATCCCCTCTTTCGTCTTCGTTCATCGGTAACTTTACTTGGAGCTATATTTTTATTCACCACATGTTATGTGTATTGCTTGGAGCATCATTTTATTTTATTTAGCTTTGCTTGCTGTTTGAATAAAATACCTAGATCTGAAATTCTTAAATGAGAGAGAGTCTTCACATAGCTACATAATTATTTAACTACTCATTGTTCTTCGCTTATATCTTTTTGGAGTAGTTTTTCATTTACTCGTGTGCTTCACTTATATCCTATGAGTAAATGGTTGAATGATTTGAATGTCATAAATCTGAAATTATATATGTTTCATATGCCTTTCCCATGGGGAGTAATGCCGTCACATATAAGAAATAGAGGTTGTAGATTTATTTATTGAAGGTTAGCAAACATTGTATTGGTCACTTGAACAATTCATGAAAGAATATTGAAGGAAGAGAGATTTCACATATAAATATACTATCTTAGACATATTCTATGATTGTGAGCCCCATTAATTATTTTCAAACCTGAGCAAATTAGTTGAAGTTGGACAAGGAAGACAACATAATGAGTTATGCTTGGGTATATTTGTATAGAAGTTATATTGTTATGGATAGTCTAACATGTGGTGCTTGCTATTTAGAATCCTATGCTAGCCAAAATATCTGTACTAAGCGGGAATACTACTTGTGCATTCAAATTCCTTGAACCAAGTTTCTTTCATGAGTGTCCACCATATCTACCTATATGCGGTATTTACCTGCCGTTCCAAGTAAATTTGCATGTGCCAAACTCTAAACCTTCAAATAATAATCTGTTTTGTATGCCCAAATCGCTCATGTAGCGACTAGGGGCTGTCAGTATCTTCCATGCTAGCTGGGTTATTCTCACGATGAGTGGACTCCGCTCATCATTCACGAGAAAATGGTTGGTAACTGGGATGCCCAGTCCTATGATCAAAAGACCAAAAAAACAAAATTCGCAAATAATTTAAACAAAACTCCCCCAGGAATGTTGATAGTTGGACGACACCCGTTGTTTCGGACAAGTCGTGGAGTGTGAATGTTGGTGGAGGGGGAGTAAAAACTTTACCTTTCTACGTGGGAACCTCCTATAATGTATCTAGTATGGAAGATATTGGGAACTCTTGGTTGTTATGTTGACAATGAAAGCATACCTCTCAAAATTATTTTCATCTCTATTTTTGCTTTGAGCTCTGGCACCTCTGCAAATCCCTGCTTCCCTCTGCGAAGGGCATATCTTTTACTTTTATGCAAGAGTCAGTAGTATTCCTTCTCATTCCAACCCACTCTTTAGTTGGCAAGCATCATGTGATGGAAATATCTAAGCATATAGGGCCATTCAAATATATTTGAGCATTAATTATTACTGTTGACATTACCCTTGAGGTAAAAGGTTGGGAGGCGAGACATTAAGCCCTTATCTTTCTCTAGGTTCGATGAATACTATTTGTTCTAAAAATATGCTTTGAGTGGTAGTAATCATGGAAGACTAAATGATAGTTGAGTATGTGAAGTTTGCTGAATCAAAGCTTGGACATAGACTCTTCCTGAAAATAAGATGAATTGTAATTGTTTGATGACTAGTAACACGGTTTGTTAGTTTTCAAGAAAGTTTTTGATCTATACTTTAACATGTGAATAGTTTGTTACTTGATCATGAAAAGTTCTATGAGTTGAGCTACTGTTATGATATATGATGATGCTAGAAAAGGTGATTGAAATTATCATTGATCAAACTTGTGCACCTGCTAGCATTCACACTTCATAAATTATTTCTTTTATCATTTACCTACTCGAGGACGAGCAGGAATTAAGCTTGGGGATGCTGATACGTCTCCAACGTATCTATAATTTATGAAGTATTCATGCTATTATATTATCCATTTTGGATGTTTATGGGATTTATTAAACACTTTTATATTATTTTTGGGACTAACCTATTAACCCAGAGCCCAGTCCACTTCCTGTTTTTCCCTTGTTTCAGTGTTTCGCATAATAGGAATATCAAACGGAGTCCAAACGGAATGAAACCTTCGGGAGAGTTATTTTTGGAACGGAAGAAATCCAGAAGACTTGGAGTGTACGTAAGGGAAGCAACGAGGAAGGCACGAGGCAGGGGGGCGCGCCCACCCCCCTGGGCGCGCCCTCCACCCTCGTGGGCCCCTCGTGGATCCCCTGACCGACTTCTTTTGCCTATATATATCCATATACCCTAAAACCATCGGGGAACAAAATAGATCGGGAGTTCAGCCGCCGCAAGCCTTTGTAGCCTCCAAAACCCAACCGGGACCCTGTTCCGGCACCTTGCCGGAGGGAGGATCCCTCACCGGTGGCCATCTTCATCATCCCGACGCTCTCCATGACGAGGAGGGAGTAGTTCACCCTCGGGGCTGAGGGTATGTACTAGTAGCTATGTGTTTGATCTCTCTCTCTCTCGTGTTCTTGAGGTGATACGATCTTGATGTATCGCGAGCTTTCCTATTATAGTTGGATCTTATGATGTTTCTCCCCCTCTACTCTCTTGTGATGGATTGAGTTTTCCCTTTAAGTTATCTTATCGGATTGATTCTTTAAGGATTTGAGAACACTTGATGTATGTCTTGCCGTGCTTATCTGTGGTGACAATGGGATATCACGTGATCCACTTGATGTATGTTTTGGTGATCAACTTGCGGGTTCCGCCCATGAACCTATGCATAGGGGTTGGCACACGTTTTCGTCTTGACTCTCCGGTAGAAACTTTGGGGTACTCTTTGAAGTACTTTGTGTTGGTTTGAATAGATGAATCTGCGATGGTGTGATGCATATCATATAATCATACCCACGGATACTTGAGGTGACATTGGAGTATCTAGGTGACATTAGGGTTTTGGTTGATTTGTGTCTTAAGGTGTTATTCTAGTACGAACTCTATGATAGATCGAGCGGGAAGAATAGCTTCGTGTTATTTTACTACAGACTCTTGAATAGATAGATCAGAAAGGATAACTTTGAGGTGGTTTCGTACCCTACCATAATCTCTTCGTTTGTTCTCCGCTATTAGTGACTTTGGAGTGACTCTTTGTTGCATGTTGAGGGATAGTTATATGATCTAGTTATGTTATTATTGTTGAGAGAACTTGCACTAGTGAAAGTATGAACCCTAGGCCTTATTTTCTAGCATTGCAATACCGTTTACACTCACTTTTATCACTTTCTACCTTGCTGTTTTTATATTTTCAGATTACAAAAACCAATATCTACCATCCATATTGCACTTGTATCACCATCTCTTCGGCGAACTAGTGCACCAATACAATTTACCATTGTATTGGGTGTGTTGGGGACACAAGAGACAATTTGTTATTTGGTTGCATGGTTGTTTGAGAGAGACCATCTTCATCCTATGCCTCCCACAGATTGATAAATTTTAGGTCATCCACTTGAGGGAAATTTGCTACTGTCCTACAAACCTCTGCACTTGGAGGCCCAACAACGTCTACAAGAAGAAGGTTGCGTAGTAGACATCAATGCATTATGGAACGAGTAAAGAGACTTGCCGGTAACGAGATTGAACTAGGTATGGTGATACCGACGATCGAATCTCGGGCAAGTAACATACCGATGTTGTTATGCGGTTTGACCGATAAAGATCTTCGTTGAATATGTAGGAACCAATATGGGCATCCATATTCCGCTATTGGTTATTGACCAGAGAGGTGTCTCGGTCATGTCTACATAGTTCTCGAACCCGTAGGGTCCGCACGCTTAACGTTCGATGACGATTGGTATTATGAGTTTATGTGATTTGATGTACCGAAGGTTGTTTGGAGTCCCGGATGAGATCACGGACATGACGAGGAGTCTCGAAATGGTCGAGACATAAAGATTGATATCCTGGACCATGTTGTTCGAACACCGGAAGTGTTCCAGGGAGTTTCGGATAAAACCGGAGTGCCGGAGGGTTATCGGAACCCTTCCAGGAAGTTATGGGCCATAGTGGGCCTTAGGGGAGAGAGAGGTTTGCGTCCAGGAGGTGGCGCTTGCCCCCCAAGGGGAGTTCGAATAGGACAAGGGGAGGGGGGCGCGCCTCTTTCCCTCTCCCTCTCCCTCTCCTTCCTTCTCCTCCTAGTTGGACTAGGAAATGGGGAAACCTACTCCTACTAGGAGTAGGATTCTTCCCCCCTTGGCGCGCCCTTTGTGGCCGGCCATCCTCCTCCTCCCCTCCTTTATATACGGGGGAGGGGGGCACCCCATAGACACACAAGTTGATCTTTAGCTGTGTGCGGTGCCCGCTCCACAGTTACACACCTCTGTCATATCATCGTAGTGCTTAGGGGAAGCCCGGCACTAGTAACTTCATCATCACCGTCGCCACGCCGTCATGCTGACGAAACTCTCCTTTGGCCTCAACTGGATCAAGAGCCCGAGGGACGTCATCGAGCTGAACGTGTGCTGAACGTGGAGGTGCCGTACGATCGGTACTTGGATCGGTTGGATCGCGAAGACGTTTGACTACATCAACCGCGTTACTAAACGCTTCCGCTTTCGGTCCACGAGGATATGTAGACACACTCTCCCCGCTTGTTGCTATGCATCTCCTAGATAGATCTTGCGTGATTGTAGGTAAATTTTTTGAAATATTGAGTTCCCCAACATGACGGCCACGACGCGATCATGGTGGTCGTGATTGCCTCACCAAGTACGCGCACTTTGTCCCTCTCCGACACCCCTTCACCGCTGTCCAAGTCGTCCGCGCCTTCTGGGACAATATCATCAAACTCCATGGCGTGCCACATTCCATCGTCTCCGACCGCGACAAGGTTTTCACCATCGCCATGTGGCGGGAAATTTTCGCCGCTGCGGGCACCAAGCTACTGTACTCCACGGGGTACCACCCTTAGACAGATGGCCAGACGGAGCGCGTGAACCAGTGCCTGGAGGTGTACCTCCGATGCACCGTCCACGACACGCCCAAGCAATGGCGTCGGTGGCTCTCAGCGGCTGAATTCTGGTACAACTCTTCCCACCACGCCTCGCTCAATGGCTCTCCTTTTAGGCTCTGAACGGGCGCGAACCGAATTTGGGGGGCCTCCCTGCGGCCAGCACCACCATTCCCGCGGATGCGCCCCCTAACGAGATCGACTGGGCGACCCACACCACGCTGCTTCGTGCCCAGCTCGAACGCGCCCAAGCTCTCTTCAAGAAGCAGGTCGATCGACATCGCGCCGAACGCACCTTCGATGTGGGCGAGCATGTTCTCCTCAAGCTGCAGCCCTACGCGCAATCCTCCGTCGCCAACCGTCCGTGCAAGAAGCTGGCGTTCAAGTTCTTTGGCCCGTTCACCATGGTGGAGAGCATCGGCACCCTGGCGTACCGCCTGCAATTGCCCCTAGATAGCCGCATCCATCCGGTCTTCCACGTCTCCCAGCTCAAGCCGTTCGTCCCCGACTATACCCCCGTCTTTGCTGAGCTGCCCAAGATCCCTGACCTCACCTCCGACGACCGTGCTCTAGTGGCCATCCTGGACCGCCGCATGATGAAGAAGGGGAACGCTCTAGTGGTACCAGTGCAAGTGCAATGGAACTCAATGCCGCCCTCAGCTGCTACCTGGGAAGACTACACCGTCCTGCGGCAACGATACCCGACGCACAGCTTAGGGAAGAGGAAGAAGTTGTTGCTCGAGCGGGGGCAAATGTCACGCCTGCAGATCAATCAGCAGCGGGCTGAAGAAATGCAGTTCAGAGTCTGAACCTGCAACCGCACGACCTGGTCAGCGGGCCGGGCCGGGCCCAGTGTCAGGAGTGGGTGTGTGAGTGTGCCAGCTGTCGCGTGGCTTACTTGTATGCGTGTGTATGGACAGCGAGAATCAAATGAACCTTTCCTTCCTGTCGACTCCTCTCTCTCGCTCGCTCTCACCTACCCTCGTCCTTCTCCCCTCATCCTGATCCTCTCCTCCCCTCTCAGATCTCACGATTGGGGTGTGACAACCACATAAACAAAAATACTTATAATATGGTTTCTTGCCACTACATAAACAAAAAAGGTTGTGTGGGTCCCCTGGGAGCTCTTATTCGACGCCGAAATTGTTGAATGGTTATTATAACGCTCACATGGGCCGCCCTATTAAGCTCTCGCTCGCTCAGCTTAGCTTCCTACTTTGCTCGCTCGCTTAACTTTTTTTTGCCGCTCTATTGCTAGCTTCAAAGACGGATATCATATTTTTATTTGAAGATATTTCGTTGAATCACTAGTAGAAAAAGGGTCATACGTGAAGCACATTAGTGCCGGTTTGAATTTGAGCCGGTACTAATGTATACATTAGTGCCGGTTCATGGGGCCGATCAATAGCACCGGTTCGTGGCGAACCTTTAGTACCGGTTCATGCCACGAACCGGTACTAAAGAGGCTGTGTCAGCCTGCGGTCAGGCTATGGCCCCACCATCACTATTTAGTGCCGGTTCGTACCACGAACCGGTACTAATGACGTTGTGGCAGGATGTTTTAATTAGTCCCACCTCGCTCCCCTAGCAAGCCTTTTACCACCTTAAATATGTTATTTCTCAAACTATCATAGGCACTTGGTCTTCATTGAACTCTATGTGTAGAATTTGTGGCCTCAATATGAGTCTTCATCGGTTTATAAATCGTTGATGACTCATATTGACAATTCAGACTGTACACACAAAGATCATTGATGATCAAAGTATTTTTTTGATGTTATATGATCATATTGACAATTTGGACTGTAAAGAAATATAAGATCATGATGTAAATGCTCTTATATTTTTTGCGTTCAGTATGCACCATTCAAAGCGACGCCATCAACTTTCAATCATTTCTGCCTTCATTTGCTATTTTCATGCATTCAATGATTTGTTTTGAGAACTAAATGACCTGGAAATTGAAAACCACTACAAATGAACTCTGAAAAAGTTGAAACTTGGCATGGTATCATCATTTCACCCACATAGATTGTTCAAAAAGTAGAGAGGGTTACGGCAAAAACTAGATGCACTTCGTTCACAAACTGGACAATCTCTTTCAAGTATTCAGGTTTTGACGAAATTAAACTCATCTGTTATACAAAGGCATTTCATTTTTTTAAATTATTACAACTCCAGACTTTTTGTGCATTCAAGATGCAGCATTCAAAGCGACGCCATCAACTTTCAACCATTTCTGCCTTCATTTGCCATAACTGTTTTTAAAGCACCACCTTTAGTACCGGTTGGTGGCTCCAACCGTACTAAAGGGTGACCAGTACTACAGCTTGCTTAGGAAGCTGTTTTTTAGTCCCACCTCGCAAAGAGAGAGGGACTAGGAGCGGTTTATAAGCCCTGAGTGCAGAGACGATGAAGAAGAGGCTCAAAGCTCACGTTGCTTAGCTTCAAGCCTTCAAGAATATGGTAGATTGCACGGAGCTATGCGTAGTGCAGTTTACACTATTCTGAAAGGCTTGAAGCAAATTAACGAGCATTGCACCTCTTTTTTATTTTTAATAACTTATTACAACTCCGGACTTCTTCTGTTATGGCAAAAACTAATTGCACGTCGGCATTTCTTTTTTTAACTTTGGTTATAACTCCAGACTTTGACCATCAAGTTTTGCAGAAAAGAAAAATAGCAGAAAAGAAAAAATAGCAGAAAAGAAAAAAAACTATTGCTGAAAAGAAAAAACTATATAAAAAACTACTCAGAAATAAATAGAACAAAATAAATATAGCAGAAAAGAAAAACTGCTCAGAAATAAATAGAAGAAAAAATAAAGCAGAAAAGGAAAAAATTATATTTGCTATTTTTCAATCGTTTACAAAATGACCGTGAAATTTAAAATCACTACAAAATGAACTCTGAAAATGTTGAATTTTGGCAAACTAGATGAAAAACTACTCACAAATAAATATAAGAAAATAAATATAACAGAAAAGAAAAACTATACAAAAACTACACATGAAGAAATAGAAGAAAAAATAGCAGAAAAGAAAAAACTACAAAAAAAATTAGCGCTGCCTGTGGGCCTGCTAGGCCACAGGAGTGCAATTACAGCCTTAAAGGCCCAGCAGACTTATTGTGGCAGCGCGCAGAATTTAGGCCCACAAGCCTGCTATATAGAGGAGTTCAAGAGGTAGCCGCTGCTGGGTTTATAAACCAAGTCGGCTGCCTTCGCTTCATGGCGAGTGGGACTAAACTTTGGGGTGAAAGGCCTTTAGTACCGGTTGGTGGCCCCAACCGGTACTAAAGACCACCATTTAGTACCGTTGGAGCCACCAACCGGTACTAAAGGCCTGCTCTTCCGCCTCTTTGCACGTTTTAGTACCGGTTGGTGGCTCCAACCGATAGTAAAGGCTTACCCTATATATACAGACTTACGAAATTTCAGTTACATCTCCCCACTTCTTTTCGTCAACCTCTCTCGCTGCCGCTGTCAGCCGCCGCCGCCTGTCGTGCCGTTTTCGCCCCGCCGCCGCTTCAACGCCACGCTTCGTCTGTCGTCTGCCCCGCGCCGCCGTCAGACGTATTCGCTCTCTCTCTCGCGATTGCCGCCGCCGCCGTTCGCTTCAACGCCACGCTTCGTCTGGCTCCACGCCGCCTTCGAACGCCACAAGGCCTGTCATTCCCCCGCTTTCAGACGCCCGCCAGACAAGATGGGCGGCGCGACGGGCCGCACACACACACACACATATACCACACACGCATACACACACACATACACACATACGTACTAGATTAATGTCGAATGTTAGATTAATGTCGAATGTTAGATGAATTAGCTAGCTAGATAGAAAAATTGTCGAACTAGAGATTAGAACTAGTTCAATAATTAATATAACTAGTTTATTTTTAGTAAGAAAATTTAGGTATATGAGATTTGAACTAGTTCAATAATTAATATAAGTAGGTTAATGAGTTTATTTGTTTATTTAATTTTTTATATATTTTAAGTTTATATAAATGTTAGATTAATGTCGAATGTTAGATGAATTAGATAGAAAAGTTAAATATATAGTAATGTCAATTGAATATATAGTTAGATGGACTAATGGACTACTAAGAAAGTGTTTAATGGACTTAGTTAGAACTAGGGAAACTTGTTTATTTTTAGTAAGTACTACATTATTCTATTTATAGTAAGTGCTTAGTAGTTGAACTAGTTGATTTAATAAAACTGGTTCATTTTACTATAGAAGTAGTTTATTTTACTATATGATTAGTTGAATAATAATGATCTAATTTAGTCTTTGAATTATGAACGATAGGAAATGTCATCATCGGAGGACGAAAGTCTCCTGGGAGTGCGACTGGTGCCACGACGATCGAGGTGAGTGCGACAGGCCTCACCTGGACGATGGTCGGCGCTTCAGCATTAAGCTCGAGGAGACCTTCGAAGTTGAAATGGTACGCAACGACGACAAGTGTTTTTTTCATAATTAAGCATGACTTCAACTATTTCAACGTGTAATTTTCATCTTTTACAATTCGAGTATAGTTAATCCCATGCCATGCAAGACGCTATGTCTTGGAGAGGATGGATTTTGAAGACCATGAAAATTTTGAAACGAAGAAAATTCACCTAAGGACCCATCATGATGTGGATTTCAAGTAAAGTTGTATAATGCTGAGAGCGTAACCCATTTTGGTTGCAAAATTGGGAAGCATTTTGCAAATTGTATGGTTTTGATGAGGGTATGCTTGTCACCATGGATCTTGGTGATCCTGAAATCGAGCAAGACAATATGGACATTTGGGTCCTTGTTGATACTCCTCCAGTTCTACCGCTATGTGAGTTTCTCAAACATAGTTAATTATTAATAGAACTTATATTGTTCATTTCAAAATAGTTGACAGCTTATTTTCATTGACAGCTTATTTTGAAGTATCAAAGAATGTGCGTAAGATGGTAGATATAACTTACTACACCGATGGCTCTGAGTTAACTTACAAGGAGAAAACTCATCTGGTTGGATTTTGTAATGATATTGAGAATTACAATATCTACAATCGAACTCCTCAACATTATGGTCAATACGTGACATTAGTGCACGTGTTGAACTACGGTAACTACCATGGAGATGCCCTGGTAAGTTTTATTACTATTACGACATCCGTGCTTCTTTTTGCATACTTCTAAAACTAGTACATCATTGCTAACTACGAAGTTATTACTATGTTTTTCAACAGAGAATCCCAGAGGATTGTGTGCCTCATTTGATGTATCGAATGGCGGCAGCCTTCGTGTTTTGAACATATATCCGTGTCATCCTACGAATCTCAACTGTCCATACCGGATTTCTAAAACAAGTGGAGACATGACAATCAAAGGATGGAAAAATGTATGGACAGTCGTAAGAAGCTTCTTGGAAGCAAAAGGAAGCGAGGCGCAAGAATTGGAGACAGGATGATCTCCATTCTTCATAATGGAGAGTCGTGGTCTATATTATTTTATGCTATTTTACCTTAAGTGTGTTTAGGTCCGATCCTACGATCTCGATGATCATGTGCTAAGAACAATTATGTAGGGTTGGGTTCGATGACTATGAGGATGATGATCGTATGACTTATTATTAATAACGAGTAGAAGTTGTATGATGATGTTTGATTAATTAGCTAGTAGGACTTGTTATTATATATGATGATGTATGATGCAGCATGCATGAGTTATTATATATATATCTGCGGGAGAAACTAAAAGAATTAAAATGGAAAACACAAAATTAAATGAAAAAGAAATCATAAAACCAAAAACCCCCAAACATTTTAGTACCGGTTGGTGTTACCAACCGGTACTAAAGGGCTCCCGGCCCCCGGAGCTGGCTCGTGCCACGTGGTTGCCCTTTAGCACCGGTTCGTGCTGAACCGGTACTAAAGGGGGGGGGGGGCTTTAGTGACCACACTTTAGTGCCGGTTATGTAACCGGCACTAAAGGGCCTTACGAACCGGTGCTATTGCCCGGTTCTGCACTAGTGAATAAGAAGAAGTTCACCGCTTTTTAAAAATGTTGTGAATTAAAACTATTGGTTCGCATATTTAAAAGTGTTGGTGAACTTTAAAATATTAAAGAATTAAGAAATATTGTTAAATTTGAAAAAAAACATGGTTTAAAAAATCATGGATTTTGAAGTGTCACCAAAAATAGGCTCCTCATCGAATGAACTTGATTTGCAAATGAACTTGACAGATCTCCTCTTGTTGATATGAAGAAAAAGAGGCTCTGAGTATCACCAAGTTGTTCCAAGATTTGAGTTTTTCAAAAATAAATCGGCGTGCCAATGAGGTGGCACATGAGATTGCTAAGTTTAGTTTTTTTTTACTAACGATTGCTAAGTTTAGTTTTAGCAGTAGGTCTGACGGGTTGCGTGTTAACTCTATCCCGCCCTGCGTGGTGTATGCTGTAATGAATAATTGTAATTACCTTCTGCTAATTAATTAATATAAGGGATGTTTTCAAAAACAATAATATTAAGGGGGAGGGGCATTCTTCTTAGATTGCAGTGTTTAAATGTAATTTGGCCGATTTTTTTCTTTTCAAAATGGCTTAAATTTGGCTATACATAGAAACAACGGTGAGAACGCACAACTTGACAATGTAGTTTAATCATTTATGGCTGATGTCATCTGTTTGTTGAAAAGTCCATAATACTTTTGAGATATGATCGTGTCTGATTGTTTAATCATATGTTTTTTCTACTAATCTACTGCATATTAGTTCCAGAATATGAACACCATAAATCCCTTGTGACCCTTGTA
The DNA here is from genome assembly GCA_021605145.1 of Aegilops bicornis. Taxonomy (NCBI): domain Eukaryota; kingdom Viridiplantae; phylum Streptophyta; class Magnoliopsida; order Poales; family Poaceae; genus Aegilops; species Aegilops bicornis. Next base: position 130,519,569 of record CM038674.1, on the reverse strand, counting down.
TTTGCAGATCGTTCCTCCATTCCATATTAGTTGTCGCTGAAATTGATGTATCTAAATATATTTTAGTGTTAGATACATCTATTTGAGCAACAACTAATATGAGACGTACGGAGTATAATCCAACATACAATAAACACAGATATGTCGACGGCCATCTGTTTAGATGGTTCGAGTGATCACCCAAGCAATGCGTGATTGTCATTCTTTAGGGCCGTGATGTACATCTATGCGACGATGCTAGTATTCCTTTCTGGGACTCGTTTTCGTCGATGGAAGATGATGTTTTCAGCACATTAAACACACAAAATGACGTTCCCATCAATGGCGATTCGTCATCTTTTTTTCCTCGTTGCATATGAGCAAAAGCAATATTTCATCTGTTTCATAATGTAGTGCGTATAGATTCTTTTTAAAGTCCAACTTCGTAAATTTTGATCCAGTTTGTGAAACAAAGTAGTAAATAGCAGTAGGATGGCTAGTGTGAGCAGTACGTTTTATAGGATCCAACCACCGATCCCTGCTTCTGAGTTTCCTTGTTTCCTCTCGTGTTTTGTCTCCTCCACGTGCGACGGAGTGTCGGAGTCCACATCAACCGACTGTGATACGTGAAGCTTCCTGGCTAGCTAGCCATCTAGTTTAACCGTGAGCGAACCGGGGCACGAAATGACGGCACAAGTCGCAGTTACCAGTAGCATTGATCGTTGAACCGACGTGGACGGGGCAGCTACCCAACCCTGTTCTGGCTAGCTTCTTAATTCGCACTAGCTCGAGAATAGGTCGGCAGGGTTTGCCACTAAAAGTGGGACATGATCGTACCAGAGCCGTTTCCTTTCATGTATGGCCGGGTGTCGTGGTGTGTATCGTCAGGAAACGGATGATGGATTGATGGGTGAGCGATGACCGTGTCAGGGTAGCCGTAGCTTCCAACTACGGAGTAGTAGTGAAGAAGTGGTGGTGTACTACTAGCTACGTGATGACGAAGCTGATGGTCAACCCCTCACCTAATCGGGAGCTAGCAACTAACAAGGTCTCATCGCCATCAGCTGATCCGTGCCCGGAAGAACCACCGCGACGTCCTCGAGAGCTCGTTCTCAGCAAAAGCTCTTGATTGTGGTGCTTGGAGAAGGCTTATTTAAGCTCAAGCTCAGGCCAGAGGCCACGTACCGTTTCTTCTTTGAGAGCGACCCATGTGTATATCAAGTTACATCGTCACCCCTGATGGCCTGATCGATCTCGCATTCCGGAGACTAATGGCACAGCTTGTCATCTACCACGTACCATTCCGGAAAAATATAAGGAGATTCAATTCGATCGTCGACACATGATCAATAGAAAAACAAAATGTTTGTCGGGTGAACATGCATGGACACCTGGTTTAGTTTGCAAGCTGTGCGTACGAAGACTTTTGGGGAGATACTACACGGGCTGATCCGAAGATGAACGATCCTTTGATTTTGAGGAACATTTGAAAAGGTACTGAAGGTACTTTAGAAGGTAAATTAAGATGACAACTGAACATGGCATCCTGGAATCCAGGCAGGATGGGAAGGAGACCGTGTGCTGTGGTGGTTGAACTGGCTTCCGCATCGGGAGGCGTTGGACTTTCTCACGCACATACCGAAAAAGGCTTTCTCACGCACATAGACAAGGACCAGGGAACCACCAGCTCATGCGCATGCATGCATGCACTCCCATGCATTACTGACTAGCTCGAGATCTGTGCTAAACTAGTCTTGTCCTCTCCCTAAGTACCTTTCCTTTTTTACGTGCTGTATTTCGTTACATGATAGACGCACACACCTTCTTTTTGCGAAAACAGGATAGACGCACTTTTTTTTTTCTCTTTTGCTAAAACATGATAGACGCACTAACCAAGCAAGGACACAGACATGCCCAGACAAGTGCGAAAATCCATAGGAGCGCTCGTCCTCGCCTGCTCATGTTATCGTTGCACGCTCGTTTGCGTTGGGATGGGAGACTGGGCTCGTATTGAATGCCGTATATGCTGGAGCAAGCAACGCCCTAAACAATTAAGAATGCTGGTGCAGACCCACAGCACAGTACGTCCGTTCACTCACGACGTGAAAACAAACGTCTACAAATCTGTACTCACGGCCCATCAGACGGCATACGATCTGAACTTTAATATTGCTAGAAGGTGTGACTCCCAAAACGATAAAATTTAGAAGGTGTTGGGTTCGATTCTTGAGAGTGGCAATCTGGCAATTCTTTTATTTATTTTGTTTTTCACGAATAACAAAGAACAATTTGTCTAATTAATACTCTCACTGATTCAAAATAAATGGCGTAGTTTTAGACTAAGCTTAGTTCAAAACTAGGACACTTATTATGGATCGAAGGGAGTATTGGATATGGATTATTATCGGAGAACAACATATTATTACTTTACCGTACATAGCTTAGAAAGTACATATTTTATGATGTAAATCCCATCTTTGCTTAAAAAAGGTATTAATCCAAATAATTTTTTTATCCACTTTGCTTTGACTGAAAAAATCTTGACCACACAAGTGCTACCACAGTGTGAAACTCATGTTGCAACCAAAAAGTCCTATCTGCTCCTGAGCTCAAATGAGCTCGGGGTAACAGTAAAATCAAAAAAAAAGTTAAGGACTTCAAAAAATAATAAATATTTTTTTTGTAAAAAAACATTGATAACTGTTTTGAGTGTCTGAGTTTTTTCAAGATGTCAAGATGTACGCGAGAATGTCAAGATATTAATCCACATAAATTTTTTTATCCACTTTGCTTTGACTGAAAAAATCTTGACCACACAAGGGCTACCACAGTGTGAAACTCATGTTGCAACCAAAAAGTCATATCTGCTCCTGAGCTCAAATGAGCTCGGGGTAACAGTAAAATCAAAAAAAAATGTTAAGGACTTCAAAAAATACTAAATTTTTTTTTGTAAAAAAACTTTGATAACTGTTTTGAGTGTCTGAATTTTTTCAAGATGTCAAGATGTACGCGAGAATGTCAAGATATTAATCCACATAACTTTTTTTATCCACTTTGCTTTGACTGAAAAAAATCTTGACCACACAAGTGCTACCAGTGTGAAACTCATGTTGCAACCAAAAAGTCCTATCTGCTCCTGAGCTCAAGATTGTATGCACTTAGAATGTCAAGATGTACGCGAGAATCATTTTGTCAGAATTTTGTTACATTTCAAAATATGTTTAAACACAATTTAAAATCCAGGAGCATATGCTCCCATGTGCCAAAACGCCACTCTCGTTAGGTAGAATTTTAATACATAAACTTGCACTGGATGTACACATATATACATAAACTTGAAATTGACATAAATCGATCCTACAACTTGTGTTTCAGATACTTTTGAGTACATTTATGTCATTGTCGTTAAGTCTCCATCAATACTTTTTGCATATGAGCCGTTATGGTTCACACCCTATCACTTGGACAAAAGTTGTTATGTGAAAACATCTGCATATGAGCATCTTCTAAAAGATGGGCTCATGGAATTTTCCATAACCGATCGACCAGGAAAAATGGTGATGAGAGAAGCACTCACACAGTAAACCCGAGCAACACACATTTTAGATTGAAGACAATTTTCCGGATTAAATATATATAGTATTACATAACATTAACCAGAAATAGCATGTGGTGCAGTGGCTACTGTCGGACACGTGTGACACTCTTGAGTTCGAATCCAAAATAAAATATCACTTCAATTTTTTCAATCTAATGAAAAATACCAAAATCAAGAAAAAACACACTTGTTCAAACCTTGATGCAGCGTTTTGGTTCCAAATCAATTATTCTTCTAAAGAGTCTCTACTCCTAATGTCTCAGTTGGTAGGTCGCGTTCCGGGTTTTATTTTCGTCCCACCTCACCCGGTCTTTTTTGGTACTTCTTTGGTACTTCCTTCCACCTCCCCCTCAGCCGTGAAAACCAAGAAAAACCCCGCGATCGAGTCCCGCACACGCCCAAACTCCCGTCGTTATCTCTACTCCTAATGGAGCAGTTGGTAGCCTCGTACGGTTTATTTTCGTCCCACCACTTTCAACCGTTTTATTTCGCTGGTTTTTTTCGTCCCTCCCCCACCCCAGCGGTTTAGTTTCGCGTCACCCTCTCACACAACGAAAAAAATCTTAACGGATCATAACTTCCATGCCGGTGCAAGTTATTTTTAGTAATGTCTTTATGTGAAAGAATCAATCACGATCAATCTCTAAATATCAAATCTAAATTAATTAACCTTACCTTAAATTGCTCAATCACATTAATTAGGAAACAAAATAACCGATTTTAAGAAAATATCTACTCTTAATGGAGGGTATTACATACCAAACATAGGTACGTCATTAGCTCGCTTCCTTCCCTTCTCTTCCCTTCGTCCCTCAGTCCCATGCTCGTGGCGCTGAAGTGGCATCGACAGGCGATGGCGGCGAGGACAGCACGTGGCAGCCCCTGAAGCACGAACTCGACTGCACCTCGGGTCTGCCGTCTCCCAAGATATGGGTGAGTTCTCGTGATGCCCACCCTAAACCCTCACGTCCTACAAATTCCTCAACCTCTACCATCTCGATTTCGTCCATGCTCTGATCCAAATGACGATGCAGCTCCGGCTGATTGACAATGGTGGTTCACCATCCTTCCTCTCAGCACCCACTCACGGAGGAACGACACGCCATGCCGATCGAACCCGGTCGAGATCACTCACCAAGATTGCTATTCGGAAGTTTTTTGTCAAAAAGTGAAGAGTGAGCCACTTGTGCAGGTGCAGGTTTTGTTTTAAAAATCCAATTTGTTTATCCTTTTGTCGCTGAAATTGTTTACTAATTATGTCATTCGTCCCACCTCCTATGATTTTTTTGCTACCTCCTCCCACCTTCGCTGGTTTTTGTAGATTTTTTTCGTCCCCTCCTCCCACTTCATCGGTTTATTTTCGCCACCCTCTCACACAATGAAAAGAAATCTGAAAAGATCAGAACTTTCCATACTGGCGCAAGTTATTTGGTAATGTAGAATCAATCATGAACAATCTCTAAAGATCAAATCTAAATTAATTAACCTTACCTTAAATCACTCAATCACATGATTCTCGAGGCCGATGCTTGGGTTGCGTCCTTTGGTCGCGACGGTGTCTTTGGGGGCGAGGACGGCGAGGCAGTGTGCCTTGTGACACCGCGTTGGCCTTGGCCGTGAAGCGAAGAAGGGCGGCTTCCTGGCCCTGGAGTTGGTGCGGTGGAAGCGGCACTTGAAGGATCTGGCGTGGGTGGCCGGTGCGCAGACGCACTTGGAAGCGGGCCCGTGGCGTGCGCCGGACGGCGTTGATGCCGACCCGTGCCACCTCCTCCACGTATTCTTGGAGCTGTGGCTGACCCATTTACATGAAATTAATTTCCTCAGTTGTGGCGGCAAATATAATACACATAATCCATATTGTTATGCACTAGCGCGTGTGTTAAATAGATGGATTATGGTCGCGTATCCAATAAGATGGATATGTGTGTGTGTTGGAGAGAGAGGGGAGAGGGGGAGAGAGAGTGAGGAAGAGGGAGGGAGAGAGAGTGTGTGTGAGAATTTGATGGTAAAAAAGATCGCCAATGTCACTTGATATGTATGAGTATATTAATATTGAACTCTTAAAGTTAATGTGACCCCGTTGCAACGCACGGGCGTTCTTCTAGTATAAGTAACGTCTTTCTCCACTATTGCCAGAAACTTCCAGGTGGTGCAGCGGCTATCACTTTATTTTTGTATAATGGTTTTCCTTTCTTTCCTTGCTACTGGCAGGTGGGACTCACACGTAGGTATTAAGCGTGTGCCAGCTGAATTAACATAGAGTTAACGAACACCGGAAATGTAATCAAACGTACCCGAAATACAAATTGTAAGGCCGGCTCGTATCATTTTTTCAAAATTTATGTATGAATCTACACCGTAATTAACGACCAGGAGGCAAGCTATAAAAATGTAATTGATTCTTCAATAAGCATCAGAGGATGGGTATACAGAAAAAAAGTCCAGTCAACCTGAGGTATCGTATTAAATGGCCCCACCCCTTGTTGGACACCTCGTTCTGTAGGACCTGTACCACCAGTCCACCCGTACATCATGGTGGAATTCCTTCACGGCAATGCATCGTTCCGTCAAGTCGAGTATACGGTGCCACTACAGTGAATCCGCCATTTATCGTGCTAATACGAATCTGCATTTCCAGCAGTCATAACTGCCACCAGCCACGTGACCTTGCTCCATTCGCTCTTATACCAGGAGCGCGCGCGCCCGAGCACGCTATCGCCGCTCTCCAGACAAGTGTCTCTTTGGAGAGTAAGCATTTAAAAACATCGATAGATTAAAACATTTGAAAACCTCAAAAAACAGATTAAAACATGTGATTTTAGAACGTGAGATTTATTAAGTGATAACTTTGTACTACGTGCGTGCGCGCACACACAGAGAGTATTTGACTTCTCAAATGAAAAGTAAAATAAAATTTGATGTCTTGTTATATATGAGTGAATTGCATAGGGTCGGTAGCACAACCCCATGATCAGAAGGGTTTTCATAGGAGGCAAAGGAAAATAACATTCAAATCGTCCAAGATTCCCATGAAGGTCTATTTGGTTCGCAGGATTCTTAAAACATCTGAATGGAACAAACAAAAGAGTTGCACAAAGGAAGGATAAACAAAGATTTTAGACTGATTGGTTTAGTTCGCATGATGAATAAAAAAATTCAGTCAACATGCGAACCAAACATAAAAAATATAGTTATAATTTGTTTTCTTGCAACTACATAAACAAAAAAGAAGTTGTGTTAGCCCCTTGGTAGCACTTATTTCACGCCAATATCGTTAATTTGTTGCTATAACGTTCACATGAGCCGGTCCATGAATCTCTCGCTTGCAGCAAAAGAAAAAGCAATATCACATTTTTATTTGAAAAGATTTTGTTTAATCAAAGGATGTTTTTTATAAAAATTATGATTTAAAAAATATTCTTGGATTTCAAACAATTTTCACGAATTTGGAAAAAGGTTTGCGTACTTAAAAGTGTTGGTGAATTTAAAAAATATTCATGGATCCAAAAACACAGTTTTTTTAAGTGTTCATTTTTTTAGAAATATCAATTAATTGAAATGTGCAAATAAAAGGAGAAAAAACCAAACATTAGAAAAAAAACTGTTATAATTTGTTTTCTTGCAACTACATGAAAAAAAAGTTGTGTTAGCCCCTTAGGAGCTCTTATTCCATGCCGAAATAGTTAATTTGTTGCTATGACGTTCACATGGTCCAGCCCATGAAGCTCTCGTTTGCAGCAAAAAAAAGCGATATCACATTTTTATTTGAAAAGACTTTGTTTAATCAAAAGAATGTTTTTTAATAAAAATTTCGAATTGAAAAATATTCTTGGATTTCAAATAAATTTCACGAATTTGGAAAAAGGTTTGATATTTAAAAGTGTTGGTGAATTTTAAAAATATTCTTAAACTTGAAAAATATTCAAGGACCCAAAAAAGCTTAGGTGTGCGTTATTCTCAACCAGCGACACACACTCTCACAGACAGTGTCCATAGCTGACCCCACAACCACAGCTCCCGACACATACAGTGGCTTCAAATCTAAAAAGCTTAGTATTATTTGAATAGATATATTATAACTTTTTTAATAAAAATAAGATGATAAAGAATTCCTCCATTTTCCTTTGCTCCATTTGCCAGGAGAAAATTTCTATTCATATATTTCTCCTCTACTATTTTCCTACGAACAAAAAAGGGGCCCAAAAATATCCTATAGTCGAGAAGGGCCCTTAGTTGTAAATTCCATGTAGTTTGGGTCAAACCGTACTCACTTGTAAGTATGTAAATAAATAATTAAAAGGCGTGACTCGATCTCGGTACGAGCGAACGCAAAGGAGCTTTTCCGCATATAAAGATGAAGAAAATAATAATTTACAAGAACATTTTACACAGGTCTTCAAGTAAGATGTGATGAATATAACATCCACTGAGACTTCGCTAAGTCTCAGTCGATTTAGCAATCATGATAATTAAATGTGGAGACCAAATTTAAACCCGACAATCAGAGTCGTGTGCCACGAAACTCGCCATCTCACCCGGCGGTGGTGGTCCTCCTCCTCCTCGAGCTGAAAAAGATCACACGCATATCATGTTATATGTCTTGTAATTATTTGCCAATGATTTGTTAAATTCGGTAAATCCATAAATCAATCGTATCCCATGCATGCAACCGACAACCTCCGATACATCCCCATGAAAATCAGTTCATAGTTGGGGAACTAATGGCGTCGGCATGGACAACACGTCCATGAGCACATGCCCCATGGATGATCCTGCACAACTTGTCGCGCATCCCAGTTTGTTGTTTAGCTCTGGACGAGACTCGCGTGCCGGCGACGTGCAAACTACTCTGTTTCCATCACCTCGAGATCCTCTTTTTGAGGGTCCAGCACAACGGCTTCGTCTTGCCAGACTTAAGCAGAGGGATAAAAAAAAAGTGCGTTATCCAAATAGAAAGCACGTTTGATGGCTCATGACCCATGTGTCAGTGACCTGCCGCTGAGCCAGGCATTGGGTTCCCCCAACCTGTGCGCATACTTCATTGGAGGGGTAAAAGAAAGAGTCCCCGTCCCCCGCGTCGCCTCTCAGGCGGCTCGGGAGGAATCCCCAATCCAGCGCAACTGGACCCCTCCCCGCCTCCTTCCCTCACCTCGCCGTCACCGGAGGACGCTGTCGGGCTAAGCCCGTGGGGCGGACGGCGGTGGCGGGGCTTCTCTCTACCTGGTTGTGGGGTCTCACCGTGGGGGAGGCTCGGCTCCTCTCTGCTGCGTTGCGTGGCTGCTCTGGCGTTGTCGTGGTCTGCCTGGGCGCCGAGTCGCGTCGGCTTCACGCGCTCCTTGACGCTGCTCGGCTCCTGCCGTCTCAACGTGTTGCGTGCGCTGGAGGTGGCGGCCTGTGGATCTAGCCGGTTGCGGCTGGATCCGGCTCGTCTGCGTCGGTGGCTCGATGTGGAGGGCTTCGAGCGGCCGTCCGGCTCGGCTGGCGGATCGTGGGCGGGTGGCAGCCCTCTGTCCGGCCAGTGATTTGGCGGCTGTGGGCGGCTCACCGCGGTGCAGCGGGTGTGGGTGCCAGATCTGACTGGGATTGGTCTGTTCTGGCTCGCCTGCGTTTGTCGGCGACGAGAAAGGAGGTGGCCCTGCGCAGGGTTGGCGTGCTCGCTGCGTTGGGGTGCGTGGACCAGTGGAGGTACTGCGTGGGAGTGGTGGTTGTGCTACTCCGGGTGAAAGCCTAGCCGGTGCTTGCCGGCCGGCGGCGACGGCGTTTGTGGGCGTCGCTATCCTCCTTGGAGGCGTCGTCGAGGAGATCTGCGCATCCTCATCTTCCGGATCAAGATCTTCAGGCGAAAGCCAAGATTCTATTGCAGGGTCGGGCGGCGGCGTCGTCTTCAGCATCGTTTTCCCTCTTTAGGGCGCCGTCTTGAAGATCTTGGTTCCTTTGGTGCTTTCGGCGGGCTGGGCATGCACAACATTACGGTCGGCTGGTGTCCGTCCGGTGATGTAGGCGGTTTGGCGTTGCGACTTGTGTGGCAAAGATGATGGTGGCGAGCAAAGCTGGGTCGCGGCTTGTCCTTTTGATGTTGACGGTCCAGTGCGCTAATGGGTGTGCCCATGCTGGTTTCGTGCTGTGACAAAGAAGTCGGAGCTGCGGTCGTCGGTGCCATTGCGGCAACGATGACTCCATGAGGGTGGTTTTCAGCGGGCGGTGCTCTCCGGGTGTTGTGTTGGACTAGGTCGGTGCGAGGCGTGCAACTTTCTCATGTGAAGCTCTTCAGCAAAATCGGAGTTGTCAAGTCCTTGATGCTTCGGTCGATTGTTTGGCGTTTGTGGCCAGGTCGTCTGTGAGTGCCCCGTGGGGTTGTAATCTAGGTTTTCGCCCGGTTTTCTTCTAATTAACCGGATAACTCTCTTCTGCTTAATCAATGAAAATGGTAAATCTTTTGCATGTTGGAAATATGCCCTAGAGGCAATAATAAAAGGATTATTATTATATTTCCTTGTTCGTGATAATTGTCTTTTATTTATGCTATAATTGTATTATCCGGAAATCGTAATACATGTGTGAATACATAGACTACAATATGTCCCTAGTGAGCCTCTAGTTGACTAGCTCGTTGATCAATAGATAGTCATGGTTTCCTAACTATGGACATTGGATGTCATTGATAACGGGATCACATCATTAGGAGAATGATGTGATGGACAAGACCCAATCCTAAGCAGAGCACAAGATCGTGTAGTTCGTTTGCTAAAGCTTTTCCAATGTCAAGTGTTCTTTCCTTAGACCATGAGATCGTGTAACTCCCGGATACCGTAGGAGTGCTTTGGGTGTACCAAACGTCACAACGTAACTGGGTGACTATAAAGGTGCACTACAGGTATCTCCGAAAGTGTCTGTTGGGTTGTCACGGATAGAGATCGGATTTGTCACTCCGTGACACGGAGAGGTATCATCGGCCCACTCGGTAATGCATCATCATAATGAGCTCAAAGTGACCAAGTGTTTGGTCACGGGATCATGCATTACGGTACGAGTAAAGTGACTTGCCGGTAACGAGATTGAACGAGGTATTGGGATACCGACGACCGAATCTCGGGCAAGTAACATACCGATTGACAAAGGGAATTGTATACGGGATTGATTGAATCCTCGACATCGTGGTTCATCCGATGAGATCATCGAGGAGCATGTGGGAGCCAACATGGGTATCCAGATCCCGTTGTTGGTTATTGGCCAGAGAGCCGTCTCGGTCATGTCTGCATGATTCCCGAACCCGTAGGGTCTACACACTTAAGGTTCGGTGACGCTAGGGTTATTAGGAAGACTTGTATGTGATTACCGAATGTTGTTCGGAGTCCCGGATAAGATCCCGGACGTTACGAGGAGTTCCGGAATGGTCCGGAGGTAAAGATTTATATATGGGAAGTTGTCATACGGTCACCGGAAGGTTTCGGGGGCATATCGGTATTGTACCGGGGCCACCGGAGGGGTTCCGGGGGTCCATCGGGAGGGGCCACCTCTTCCGGAGGACCTTATGGGCTGTATGGAGAAGGGAACCAGCCCAAGTGGGCTGGGGCGCCTCAACCCCCTAGGGCCCATGCGCCTAAAGTTTGGGGGGGAACCCTAGAGGGGCGCCTTGCTTGGGGGCAAACCCCCTCCCTTGGCCGCCCCCCCCTCTAGATCTCATCTAGAGGGGGCCGTCCCCCTTCCTCCTCCCCCTATAAATAGAGGGGCGAGGGGAGGGCTGCACACACACCCAAGGCGCAGCCTCCCTCCCCAACACCTCTCCTCCTCCGCGTGTGCTTGGCGAGCCTCGCCGAGAATCGCCACTCCATCACCACCACGCCGTCGTCTTTGTTGGTGCCTTCTTCCTCAACCTCTCCCTCCTCCTTGCTGGATCAAGGTGCAGGAGACGTCATCCGCTCCGTACGTGTGTTGAATGTGGAGGTGCTGTCCGTTCGGCACTTGGTCATCGGTGATTTGGATCACGACGAGTACGACTCCCTCAACCCCGTTCTCTTGAACGCTTCCGCTCGCGATCTACAAAGGTATGTAGATGCACTCCTATCACTCGTTGCTAGATGAACTCATAGATGGATCTTGGTGAAACCGTTGGAAATTTTTTATTTTCTGCCACGTTCCCCAACATTGGTATCAGAGCTATGTCTATGCGTAGTTCTCTATTGCACGAGTAGAACACAAATCTATTGTGGGCGTAGATGTTGTCAACTTTCTTGCCGCTACTAGTCTTATTTTGCTTCAGCGGTATTGTGGGATGAAGCGGCCGGATCGACCTTACACGTATGCTTACGTGAGACAGGTTCCACCGATCGACATGCACTAGTTGCATAAGGTGGCTAGCGGTGTCTGTCTCTCCCACTTTAGTTGGAGCGGGTTCGATTTAAAAGGGTCCTTATGAAGGGTAAATAGAAGTTGACAAATCACGTTGTGGCTTTTTTGTAGGTAAGAAAACGTTCTTGCTAGAACCCTATTGCAGCCACGTAAAAGATGCAACAACAATTAGATGACGTCTAACTTGTTTTTGCAGCAATTGTCTTGTGATGTGATACGGCCAAAAGTTGTGATGTATGATGAATGATATATTGTGATGTATGAGATCATGTTCTTGTAATAGGAATCACGACTTGCATGTCGATGAGTATGACAACCGCGTAAGCCATAGGAGTTGTCTTAATTATTGTATGACCTGCGTGTCATTGATTCAACGCCATGTAATTACTTTGCTTTATTGCTAAACCGTTAGCTATAGTAGTAGAAGTAATAGTTGGTGAGCAACTTCATGGAGACACGATGATGGAGATCATGGTGTCATATGCCGGTGACAAGATGATCACGGAGCCCCGAAGATGGAGATCAAAGGAGCTATATGATATTGGCCATATAATGTCACTACTATATAATTGCATGTGATGTTTATTATGTTTATGCATCTTGTTTACTTAGAACGACGGTAGTAAATAAGATGATCCCTTATAATAATTTCAAGAAAGTGTTCTCCCTAAGCATGCGCCGTTGCTAAAGTTAAATGGTTTGAAGCACCACGTGATGATCGGGTGTGATAGATTCCTACATTCACATACAACGGGTGTAAGACAGTTTTACACATGCAAAACACTTAGGTTAACTTGACGAGCCTAGCATGTATGCATACGGCCTCGGAACACAAGAGACCGAAAGGTCGAACATGAGTCGTATGGAAGATACGATCAACATGAAGATGTTCACCGATGATGACTAGTCCGTCTCACGTGATGATCGGACATGGCCTAGTCGACTCGGATCATGTAACACTTAGATGACTAGAGGGATGTCAAATCTGAGTGGGAGTTCATTAAATAATTTGATTAGATGAACTTAACTATCATGAACATTAGTCTAAAATCTTTGCAAAATGTCTTGTAGATCAAATGGCCAACGCTCATGTCACTATGAACTTCAACGCGTTCCTAGAGAAAACCAAGCTGAAAGATGATGGCAGCAACTATTCGGATCGGGTCCTAACCCGAGGATCATCCTCATAGCTACCAAGAAACAATATGTCCTAGAAGCACCGCTTAGGTGAAGCACCCATCCCAGAGAACCAAGACGTTATGAACGCTTGGCGATCCGCGTCTTGATGATTACTCCCTCGTTCAGTGCGGCATGCTTTATAACTTAGAATCGGGGCTCCAAAAGCGTTTTGAGCAACACAGAGCATATGAGATGTTCGAGGAGCTGAAAATAGTTGTTCAAGCTCATGCCCGGGTCGAGAGATATGAAGTCTCCGACAAGTTCTACAGTTGTAAGGTGGAGGAAAATAGTTCTGTTAGTGAGTACATACTCAAAATGTCTGGGTTGCACAACCGCCTGTCCCAAATTGGACATTAACCTCCTGCATAAGGCGGTCATTGACAGAATCCTTCAGTCGCTCCCACCGAGCTACAAGAGCTTTGTGATGAACTACAATATGCAGGGGATGGTGAAAACTATTCCTGAAGTATTTTCAATGCTGAAGTCAGCAGAGGTAGAAATCAAGAAAGAGCATCAAGTGTTGATGGTCAATAAAACCACTAAGTTCAAGAAGGGCAAGGGTAAGAAGAACTTCAAGAAGGACGGCAAGTATGTTGCCGCGCCCGGTAAGCCAGTTGCCGGGAAGAAGTCAAAGAATGGACCCAAGTCTGAGACTGAGTGCTTTTATTGCAAAGGGAAGGGTCACTAGAAGCGAAACTGCCCCAAATACTTAGCAGACAAGAAGGCCGGCAACACTAAAGGTATATTTGATATACATGTAACTGATGTGTACCTTACCAGTACTCGTAGTAACTCCTGGGTATTTGATACCGGTGTCGTTGCTCATATATGTAACTCACAGCAGGAGCTGCGGAATAAGCGGAGATGGCGAAGGGACGAGGTGACGATGCGCGCTGCCGAATGGTTCCAAGGTCGATGTGATCGCCGTCGGCACGCTACCTCTACATTTACCTGCGGGATTAGTTTTAAACCTCACTAATTTTTATTTAGTGCCAAGTTTGAGCATGAACATTGTATCAGGATCTCGTTTAATACGAGATGGCTACTCATTTAAATCCGAGAATAATGGTTGTTCTATTTATATGAGAGATATGTTTTATGGTCATGCTCGATGGTCAATGGTTTATTCTTAATGAATCTCGAACGTGATGTTACACATATTCATAGTGTGAATACCAAAAGATGTAAAGTTGATAACGATAGTCCCACATACTTGTGGCACTGCCGCCTTGGTCACATTAGTGTCAAGCGCATGGAGAAGCTCCATGATGATGGACTTTTAGAGTCTCTCGATTATGAATCATTTGACACATGCGAACCATGCCTCATGGGCAAAATGACCAAGACTCCGTTCTCCGGAACAATGGAGCGAGCAACCAACTTATTGGAAATCATACATACCGATGTGTGCGGTCCAATGAGCGTTGATGCTCGCGGAGGATATCGTTATGTTCTCACTCTCACGGGCGACTTCAGTAGATATGGGTATGTCTACTTGATGAAACACAAGTCTGAGACCTTTGAAAAGTTCAAGGAATTTCAGAATGAGGTAGATAATCAACGTGACCAAAAAATAAAGTTCTTACGATCAGATCGTGGAGGAGAATATTTAAGTCACGAATTTGGTACACACTTAAGGAAATGTGAAATCGCTTTCACAACTCACGCTACCGAACACCTCAACGTAATGGTGTGTCCGAACATCGTAATCGCACTCTATTGGATATGGTGCGATCTATGATGTCTCTTACCGATTTACCGCTATCGCTTTTGGGGATACGCTTTAGAGACAAATTTACGTTCACTTTAAATAGGGCACCGCCTAAATCCGTTGAGACGACACCGTATGAATTATGGTTTGGGAAGAAACCTAAGCTGTCGTTTCTAAAAGTTTGGGGATGCGATGCTTATGTCAAGAAACTTCAACCGTAAAAGCTCGAACCCAAGTCGGAAAAATGCGCCTTCATAGGATACCCCAAGGAAACCATTGGGTATACCTTCTACCTTAGATCCGAAGGCAAGATCTTTGTTGCCAAGAACGGATCCTTTCTCGGAAAAGAGTTTCTCTCGAAAGGAGTAAGTGGGAGGAAAGTAGAACTCGATGAAGTACTACCTCTTGAACCGAAAAGTAGTGCAGCCCAGAAAATGTTCCTGTGGTGCCTACACCGATCAAGAGGAAATTAATGATGATGATCAAGGTACTTGAATCAAGTTGCTACTGAACTTCAGAGGTCCACAAGGAAACGCTCCACACCGTAATGGTATGGCAACCCTGTCTCCGCAAATCATGTTGTTAGACAACGGTGAACCTTCGAACTACGAAGAAGCGATGGCGGCCCAGATTCCAACAAATGGCTTGAAGCCATGCAATCCGAGATAGGATCCATGTATGAAAACAAAGTATGGACTTTGACAGACTTGCCCGATGATCGGCGGCGATAGAAAACAAATGGATCTTTAAGAAGAAGACGGACGCGGATGGTAATGTTACCATCTATAAAGCTCGACTTGTCGCTAAAGGTTATCGGATAGTTCAATGGGTTGTCTACGATGAGACTTTCTCTCCCGTTGCGGAGCTGAAGTCCGTCCGAATCATGTTAGCAATTGCCGCATACTATGATTATGAGTCATGGCAGATGGACTTCAAAACGGCATTCCTTAACGGCTATGTTAAGGAAAAACTGTATATGATGCAGCCGGAAGGTTTTGTCGACCCTAAGAATGCTAACAAGGTATGCAAGCTCCAAAGAATCCATTTATGGGCTGGTGCAAGCATCTCGGAGTTAGAACATTCGCTTTGATGAGACGATCAAAGCGTTTGGGTTTATGCTTGCGACTTATGGAGAAGCCTGCATTTACAAGAAAGTGAGTGGGAGCTCAGTAGCATTTCTCATATTATATGTAGATGACATACTTTTGATGGGAAATGATATAGAACTTTTGGACAGCATTAAGGCCTACTTGAATAAGAGTTTTTCAATGAAGGACCTTGGAGAAGCTGCTTATATATTAGGCATCAAGATCTATAGAGATAGATCGAGACGCCTCATAGGTCTTTCACAAAGCACATACCTTGAAAAGATATTGAAGAAGTTCAAAATGGATCAGTCCAAGAAAGGGTTCTTGCCTCAGACATAAGGTGTGAAATTGAGCTCGGCTCAATGCCCAACCACGGCAGAAGATAAAGAAGAGATGAGTGTCATCCCCTATGCTTCACCCATAGGATCTATTATGTATGCCATGTTGTGTACTAGACCTGATGTAAACCTTGCCGTAAGTTTGGTAGGAAGGTACCAAAGTAATCCCGACAAGGAACACTGGACAGCGGTCAAGAATATCCTGAAGTACCTGAAAAGGACTAAGGACATGTTTCTCGCTTATGGAGGTGACAAAGAGCTCGTCAGAAGGTTACGTCGATGCTAGCTTCGACACAGATCTGGATGACTCTAAGTCACAAACCGGATACGCCTATATGTTGAATGGTGGAGCGATGGTAAGTGCAGCATCAAGCGAAAGGCCGTATGGCGGAATCTACATGTGAAGCGGAGTACATGGCAGCCTCGGAGGCAGCGCATGAAGCAATTTGGGTGAAGGAGTTCATCACCGACCTAGGAGTCATACCCAATGCGTCGGGGCCGATCAAACTCTTCTCGTGACAACACCGGAGCTATTGCACTTGCCAAGGAGCCTGTGTTTCACAAGAAGACCAGGCACATCAAGCGTCGCTTCAACTCCATTCGTGAAAATGTTCAAGATGGAGACATAGAAATTTGCAAAGTGCATACGGATCTGAATGTCGCGGATCCGTTGACTAAACCTCTTCCGCGAGCAAAACATGATCAACACCAGAACTCTATGGGTGTTCGATTCACCAAAATGTAACTAGATTATTGACTCTAGTGCAAGTAGAAGACTGTTGGAAATATGCCCTAGAGGCAATAATAAAATGATTATTATTATATTTCCTTGTTCGTGATAATTGTCTTTTATTCATGCTATAATTATATTATCCGAAAATCGTAATACACGTGTGAATACATAGACTACAATATGTCCCTAGTGAGCCTCTAGTTGACTAGCTCGTTGATCAATAGATAGTCATGGTTTCCTAACTATGGACATTGGATGTCATTGATAACGGGATCATATCATTAGGAGAATGATGTGATGGACAAGACCCAATTCTAAGCATACCACAATATCGTGTAGTTCGTTTGCTAAAGCTTTTCCATTGTCTAGTGTCCTTTCCTTAGACCATGAGATCGTGTAACTCCCGGATACCGTAGGAGTGCTTTGGGTGTACCAAACGTCACTACGTAACTGGGTGACTATAAAGGTGCACTACAGGTATCTCCGAAAGTGTCTGTTGGGTTGTCACGGATCAAGATCGATTTGTCACTCCGTATTACGGAGAGGTATCACTGGGCCCACTCGGTAATGCATCATCATAATGAGCTCAAAGTGACCAAGTGTTTGGTCACGGATCATGCATTACGGTATTTAGTAAAGTGACTTGCCGGTAACGAGATTGAACGAGGTATTGGGATACCGACGATCGAATCTCGGGCAAGTAACATACCGATTGACAAAGGGAATTGTATACGGGGTTGCTTGAATCCTCGGCATCGTGGTTCATCCGATGAGATCATCGAGGAGCATGTGGGAGCCAACATGGGTATCCAGATCCCGCTGTTGGTTATTGGCCAGAGAGCCGTCTCGGTCATGTCTGCATGATTCCCGAACCCGTAGGGTCTACACTTAAGGTTCGGTGGCGCTTAGGGTTATTAGGAAGACTTGTATGTGATTACCGAATGTTGTTCGGAGTCCCGGATAAGATCCCGGACGTTACGAGGAGTTCCGGAATGGTCCGGAGGTAAAGATTTATATATGGGAAGTTGTCATACGGTCACCGGAAGGTTTCGGGGGCATATCGGTATTGCAGGGGGCCACCGGAGGGGTTCCGGGGTCCATCGGGAGGGCCACCTCTTCCGGAGGACCTTATGGGCTGTATGGAGAAGGAACCAGCCCAAGTGGGCTGGGGCGCCTCAACCCCTAGGGCCCATGCGCCTAGGGTTTGGGAACCCTAGAGGCGCCCCTTGCTTGGGGGGCAAGCACCCCTCCCTTGGCCGCCCCCTCTAGATCTCATCTAGAGGGGGCCGGCCCCCTTCCCCTTTCCCCTATAAATAGAGAGGCGAGGGGAGGGCTGCACACACAATCTAAGGCGCAGCCCCTCCCCTCCCCAACACCTCTCCTCCTCCGCGTGTGCTTGGCGAAGCCCTGCCGAGAATCGCCACTCCATCACCACCACGCCGTCGTCTTTGCTGTTGGTGCCTTCTTCCTCAACCTCTCCCTCCTCCTTGCTGGATCAAGGTGCGGGAGACGTCATCTGCTCCGTACGTGTGTTGAACGCGGAGGTGTTGTCCGTTCGACACTTAGTCATCGGTGATTTGGATCACGACGAGTACGACTCACTCAACCCCGTTCTCTTGAACGCTTCCGCTCGCGATCTATAAAGGTATGTAGATGCACTCCTATCACTCATTGCTAGATGAACTCATAGATGGATCTTGGTGAAACCGTTGGAAATTTTTTTATTTTCTGCAACGTTCCCCAACATTGCCTCGTTTCAAAAAAAAATAAACATATTATATACGAGTTTTGCATTGGAGGATTTTTTTGCACTAGTCTAATCAACTAGTCCTAGCAGAGGTTTAGGCCCACAGACTAGGTTTTGGTAATCTCGTGATTTCTGCCAGTCAGCTAGCAGCCTGCCACCGGTACATGTATTACTTGTTTTGTTTGGTAAGAGCAACTCTAGCAGACCCCGCAAAATGTCTGGCCCGCAAAAAATGCGGCGAGTATGCGGGCTCGGGCCAATTTTTCGGCCAGAACAGAACCCGGATACGCGCCCGGCCCGTAAAATTTTTTGCCGCTGATGTGACCGCTAGTGCAAAAGATAATCTTCTGAACATGTTACAACTTGGCTCTTTTAGTTTTGAGGTTCCATCAATTGAACCGAAGAAGGATGCTGTGAAGCGCAATTTTAGAACGCCTCCATACAGGTGGTGTTTTGTTGGAAATATGTGGCAATCTGATTGTAGCGACCAGACCCGAATGGATCCAGTCTCTGTGCTCAGTGTCATCCCTGGATCAGTAATGCTGACACCACACAGTACTTCGAAGGATTTATAGCAGAGTAGCAATCACACACTTATTACATCGTTGTCCACAAAGGAACTTAATACAATAATATGGCTTAAGGCCATCTAATAATAACAGCGGAAGGCTTGGAAGATAAGTGAGTCCATCAACTCCATCGGCATCACCGAGTATAGAACCACGACCTAACACCTTACTGTCGTTCGAAAAGTCTGCATAGCGTGAAAGTTGCAGCCCGAAACGGGTCAAGACATGGAATATCTTTGGCAATGTAACACATAGAGGGCAATGAAGGAATAAGCCTATACTACATGCATATATGGCTGGTGGAAAAGCTCTACGGTTACATTTTGCATAAAGCTAGTTTTTCCCTACAACAAAGGAATAATTTTATTTAACTATCATGGTGGTTGTTAAACATTGAGAATGGTTGACATCCTCAATCCCAATTAAAAGTACTCATTAAAACCCAATAACATTTATTTGAAGTAACATGTTGAGATTCACATGATATTCAAGTACTAGATACTCAAGATGTCCATAACCGGGGACACGGCTAATCATGATTAGTTTATACACTCTGCAGAGGTTTATGACTTTTCCCCACAAGACTCGATCGCCTCCGCTTGGTTCTCGCACTACATGGTGTTTGAGAGACGGATGACCGAGACAGGTCTTCGAAGCGCTAGCACCTTACTTGTGGGTAGACCGGTACACCTACTTTCCCCTACATCTCGCTAGTCTACCCGTAAGAGTTCGCACAACTTAGTCAACTATGCCAGAGCCCATAATGGCTTGTGGCTGCACACGGAAGTTTCTAGTTTGAATAATCTTATGATCCCTTAGAGCACAGGTGGCGGTCCAAGAAATACAGCAAGTCCTGATGGAAACCAGGTGCCTCAATCCACCCAGATGTGTGTTTAGGTTGCCACCTTAGATAAACCATTAAATTAAGAATCTCACATCTATCATGGATATCACTCACCCAATCCACGTCTACTAGCATAGCATAGCATAATAAGCAAACGTAGAAGTAACTCCCAAGGCTTCATAAGTAAAACAGGTAATAGGTACTACCTCAAACTACTTCCCAAACCCACAATTTAATTAGATCCTAATCATGCAAGTGTTTGAGGGCTTGATCTAATGCAATAAAACTGGGTAGTAGAAAAGGTATGATCAAGTGTTACTTGCCTTGCTGATGATCCGCGAGACCTAGAGATTCAAGTAACAAGCGGCGCACTCGGGTCATCTAACGCAGACAAACAACAAGCATACAATAAGTACTCATCTAATGCACGGGGAAATCTTGAATAAAAGATCTAACCAGATAGTTCAACTTAAGAACCCTGGTTGCAAAAGAATCGAATCAAATAAAGCATCGAAAGTCGAAACTCGAGAGAGAACGACTCGGTTTAGCAATCTGAAACTAGGTCAAAATTTTACAGTAGCAAAACTCTGTGTAAGTAGGTTAGTCGAACGGCGGTTTCAGAATGAAACTCCAGGCGATTTAATCACCTGATTCCGATAAACGAGCAAGAAATAAAACAGGTTTGAAAATCGGATCGGAAATCGAATCGGAAAAATAACCGATTAAATCCGATTAAAAGAAAACGACGATAGGATTAAATAACGGACGTTCGTTAACAGAACTAATCCAACGAACACATTCATTGAAACGAACGGTTCGGTGAACGTTAGATTAATTAAGAAAATCGAAAAAATAAAACCATCTAGGTTTTGAAAAAAACGAACAACGAATCTAAAAACCGGATCGGGTTTTCTAAAAACCGGATCGGGCGGCGGCGAGGGCTACCTCCGGCTAGTCGCCGCGGGCTCGGCTCCGCTGGGCGGCGGTGGGGTCCGCGAGGTCAAGGGTCGGCGGGTGGCGACGTGGCGGCGTCGGCGACGGCGGCGGCGCGGCGTCCTTCAAGGCCGGGCGGCGGCTCGGGTGAGGGGCGGGCGGCGGCGGCTCGAGGTGAGGAGAGACGGGGGGTGGCGGCGGTATAAATAGGAGGAGGGGCTCCGGTGCCTTGGGGAGGGGGCACGGCGGAGGTCCCAGAGCCGAGCCGGACTCGGCGGGCGCGGCGGGACTCCTCATGGGCGCGCGAGGGGAGGGGCGATGGGCGGGCGGCGGTTGGGCTGGGCCTTGGCCCAAAGGGGCGCTGTTTTTTTTTAAACAAAACTAAACGGATTAAAAAAAATACCAAACAAACTCCGAATTTAATAAAATAAATTTTCCCGACTCCTAAAAATGAGTCGAACAAAATGAACTTTAAAAACGGCAAACATGCATATTTTTTTTTAAAATGCTCATTTTTGCCTAAGCAAAATAAATCTTCCAAAACCAAATTTGATTTATTTATAATATCTTCATTTTTCCTAAATATTGGGAAAGTCATATTATTCCCTCTCTTAAGTTTTTTTATAGGAAAATTTTATGAAGATAATTAAATAAATCCAATGATCCTATTTTCAAAATTTGAGAAATCCCAAATATGAAAATAATGAAACTTCCAACTCTCTCCGAGGGTCCTTGAGTTGCGTGAAATTTTCTAGGATCGGAAAAATGCGAGAAAATATGATATGCATGATGACCTAATGTATAACATTCCAAATTGAAAATTTGGGATGTTACAACCCTACCCTTAAGATGAATCTCACCTCGAGATTCGGGTTGGCTAGAAAATAGGTGAGGGTGGTCCTTGAGCAAAACTTCCTCTCTTTCCCAGGTGGCTTCATCCTCGGTGTGGTGGCTCCAATCAACTTTGCAAAACTTGATAACCTTGTCGCGGGTAACTCTGCGGCATAATCGAGAATCTTAACCGTTTTTCCTCATATGTCAAGTCATCCTTCAACTGAATTGCTTCCAGTGGCACTGTGTCTCTTAACGGTACCTCCGCTATCTCGGGTGGCATTTCTTCAACTGAGAAACATGGAATACATCATGAACTCCTGACAGTCCTTCTGGCAGTTCCAACTTATAAGCAACTTCTCCCATGCGTTGCAAAATCTTATACGGTCCAACGAAACGTGGTGCTAACTTTCCTTTAACTCCAAAACGCTTAACTCCTCGAAGCGGGGATACTCGAGATATACTGTCTCCAACTTCATACTCAATCGCTGGCGCTTTGAATCGGCATAGCTCTTTTTGTCCGGAATGGGCTACCTTGAGCCCGTCTCGAATCAACTTAACTTTCTGCTCGCACTCCTTAATCAAATCTGGTCCAAACAGTGACGATCTCGGTTTAGTCCCATGATAACGGTGTCCTGCACCTCCTTCCGCATAAAGCCTCGAAAGGTGCCATCTTCAAGCTGGTTTGGTAACTGTTGTTGTAGGAAAATTCTGCATACGGCAAATTATCATCCCAGCTAGATCCATAATCTAGGGCACAAGCTCTCAACATGTCCTCCGTAATCTGATTGACTCTCTCGGTCATCCATCGGTCTGTGGGTGGAAAGTCTTTGAATTCCAATCGGGTTCCCAATGTTTCGTGCAACCGGTTCCAAAATTTCGAGGTAAACCGGGTTCCTCTATCCGATACGATGCTCCTCGGAACTCCGTGTAAGCACACAATTCTGGTCATGTATATCTTTGCCAACTTAGCAATCGCTATAGGTGGTCTTGATCGAATGAAATGAGCTACCTTTGTCAAACGGTCGATTATAACCCAAATCGAGTCATAACCTGAACGGGTCTTTGGCAAACCTGTGATAAAATCCATGCCTAGTTTATCCCACTTCCATTCGGGTATCGGCAATGGTTGTAACAATCCTGCTGGCTTCTGATGCTCTGCCTTTACTTTCTGACATACATCGCAAACTGCTACATACTCCGCAATATCCTTCTTCATTCCGGTCCACCAGAAAGTATTCTTCAAATCCAAATACATCTTGGTATTTCCTGGGTGAATCGAATAGGGTGAATCATGAGCTTCTTGTAAAATCAACTTCCTTATCTCTCGGGTTATTGGGCACATAAACACGGTCTTCAAACCATAGGGTATCGTGCTCATCCTCACGGAATCCTTTAGCTTTTCCTTTGCTCATTTTCTCCTTTATAGAGGCAACTTCCTTATCCGCCTTTTGGGCTTCTCTGATTTTGTCCATTAGTGTTGACTGAATCTCCAATGCTGCTACATAGCCTCTCGGAACTATTTCCAAACATAGCTCTCGAAGGCCCTCGGCTAACTCATAGGGTATTCCTCCCATCTTTAGGGTATTGACGTGGCTCTTACGGCTCAATGCGTCAGCTACAACGTTAGCCTTTCCGGGGTGATAATGCAATCTCATATCATAACCCTTGATAAGTTCTAACCATCTCCTTTGTCTGAGATTTAATTCCTTCTGTGTGAAGATGTACTTCAAACTCTTGTGATCCGTATATACTTCACAATGATTTCCAATGAGAAAATGTCTCCATGTCTTCAAGGCATGCACAACGGCTGCTAACTCCAAATCATGTGTGGCATAATTCAACTCATGGGGCTTAAGTTGTCGTGAAGCATACGAAACAACTCTTCCTTCCCCGCATAAGCACTGCTCCAAGTCCTCGGCGTGAAGCGTCATAATACACCTCATAATCCTTGGTCCGATCTCGCAAAATTAACCTTTGGTGAGGTAACCAATCTTTTCTTCAACTCCTGAAAACTTGCCTCACAGTCCTCGGTCCATATGAATTTGTTATCCTTCTTCAACAATTCTGTCATAGGCTTGGCAATCCTTGAGAAATTCTCAATGAATCTTCGGTAGTATCCTGCGAGTCCAAGGAAACTCGAATCTCTCCAACTGTCGTTGGTGCTTCCCATCTGATTACGGTCTCAACCTTTGTGGGGTCAATCGCTATTCCTTCTCCGGATATAACATGTCCGAGAAATCCAACTTCCTTTAGCCAAAACTCACATTTCTTTGAACTTGGCATACAACTGGTGTTCCCTCGGTTTCTCCAAAACCAATCGCAAATGTTCCTTGTGTTCCTCTTCATTCTTCGAGAAAATCAAAATGTCATCAATGAACACCGGGACGAACTTATCCAAAACTCCATAAACACTTTGTTCATCGTGTTCATGAAATAGGCTGGTGCGTTAGTCAAGACAAATGACATAATGGTATACTCGTGCAGTCCATATCTCGTGGTGAATGCTGTCTTGGCTATGTCACTGCTCCCGAATCTTCAATCGATGGTACCACGATCGCAAGTCGATCTTGGAAAACACTTTAGCTCCTTGCAAGCGATCAAACAGATCATTTATCATAGGTAGTGGGTACTTGTTCTTGATTGTTACTTCATTCAATCCACGATAATCAACAACCATTCTCAAAGATCCATCCTTCTTCTCTACTAACAAGATCGTGATCCCCAAAGGCGAAGAACTTGGGCGTATAAAACCTTTATCCAATAGCTCCTTAATCTGCTTCTTGATTTCCGCCAAATCACATGCGGGCATCCTATATGGTCGCTTCGATATTGGGCCTGTTCTCGCAAAAGTTCTATCAAAAACTCAATGTCTCTATCCGTGGCATTCCTGGCAATTCCTCGTGAAATACATCAGGTAATCCTTCACTCTTGGTACTTCTTCCTGCACAACTCCTGATAAGCAATTTACATGAGCTCTCCTCGGCTGATGCCGTGATACATACTTAATCCTTCTTCCTTCTGGTGTTGTGAGAAAAATCGTCTTACTTGCGCAATCGATGTTTCCTCCATACATCGACAGCCAATCCATACCGAGAATTACATCAAATCCTTGAGATCCCAGAATGATCAAATCCGTCGGGAATACATGCCTTCCTATACTTAATGGCACGTGAAAACATCCTTGTCTGGCCATATACTCCGCTCCTGGTGAGCTTACTAGCAAAGGGGTTTTAAGAATCCGAGTAGGTGGGCTATACTTCTCTACAAATCCCGTTGATATGTATGAATGCGATGCACCGGTATCGAAAAGAACTAGTGCAGTAAATGACTTAACCAAAAACTTACCGATTACTGCATCGGGCTGATCTTCAACCTCCTCCACATCAATGTGGTTCACCTGTCCCCTATTGAAAGGGTTTGGCTTCTTTCGAGCTTCCATTGCCATTTCCATTCGCCTTCAGGCAGTCATTGGCATAATGCCCATCTTGCGGCACTTAAAGCAAGTAATATGACTCAGTCTACTTTGGATGGTGTTGTGGGTTGGTGCGATTACGTCCATTGCTTCCTCCATTCCCGTTCCCATTCTTGGTGCTATTATGGTTATGCGAATTACCTCCTCCATGGGTATGCTGAAACTGAATTCCTGACTTAGGGGTATAACGAGGTTTCTGCTGAGCTCCAGAGTTATACTTCCCTTGCCCATACTTCCGCTTGTGGTTCTCAATTTGCTCTTTGCTTTCCTTCAATCATGAGGGCTCGGTCTACTAACTCCTGGTAGTTATTGAAACCGGCTACCATCAACGGCATCTTGAACTCATCATTCAATCCTTCTAGAAACTTCTCTGTTTAGCTGCATCGGTAGCAACGTCATCCGGGGCATAACGTGCTAATTTACTAAAGTCATCCACGCATCGCCAACAGTCCTTCCTCCTTGGCGTAAGTTGCGAAACTCACGCTTCTTCATGGCCATAGCTCCTCATGAAACATGGGCGGTCGGAAAGCTTGCTGAAATTGATCCCATGTGATGTTGTCTCTGTGGTAAGTGGTCGTGAAATTCTCCCACCATGTCGCGGGTCCTTCGTCGATGTGCTGCAAACTTCACTCTTTCTCCATCGGTGCATCCTGCAGCGGGTCAGCTCCCTTCCTATCTTGCGGAGCCAGTCATCTGCTACAATCGGCTCGGTGCTCTTTGGAATACACCGGCGGGTTTAGTCTAAAGAAGCGAGTCGGATGATCCGCAGTGGTGGTGGTGGTGGGTTGTTGTTGTTGTTGCCTGGTTACGCACCAATGTTTGAATCGAGGTATTCTGCTTTGGATCAGTTGGGTGATCTCTGGCGGAAAAACAAATCCGGGGTCGCGTCTCGGAGGCATCTGATGGGTTTAGAAGAGATGAGAATTTAAGAATAGAGTGGGGTCTAAGGGGAATCACTACCCAATTGCACATGAGCAAATGCACACAAAATCACTTCATTCAATCAAACAAGGGCTTACAACGATCTAACTATCGCAAAAGTGCGTGTACTATAATGTTTACATGGAGGGAATACTACTAATATGTGGGAGACTTCTACTAATTTGAACCGTGGAAGACTCCATAATGTTTGCTCGACTTCGTCTTCAAAGTCGGGTTCACTTGGATCCAAATCGGTGTCGTCGATGTTGATGTAGTCGCTTGGGCAATCGACATACCGGTCTTCATTCCTGAGCGCCAACTTCTTCTTGAGTTCTTCAATCTCGTACTTAAGATCGTTATTGTGTCTTGCTAGAGCTACGATCTCGTCCATATAGTCCTTGCGTGTTGTCTTTAGTTCTTCTTCAAGTTCGATGATCCTTCCCTTTGCATTATGCAACTCCAACATATCATTGCACATCTGGTACTCCTGGCCTCGAATGTGCTGTTTTAACTCATGGATGAACGCTGCAATGGATCTATCCTTCTTGGTGCTTGTGACGTCCCATTTGTCATCTCGGCGTCCGCAAATCTGGTAGATAGTGTCCTTGAGGTCTTCTTGATAAACTTCTCCAATGCGTCCCATGGTGATGTGAGCTGCCATGCTCTTTCCCGGACTCCAAGTTGGTGCAATCAAAACACTATCTATAGGCTTGGTGATTGGGGCGAATGTCCTTCTGGAACGTGAGCTTGAATCTTCCAAGCTCCTCTTGAGCAGAGTGGCGTTGAAAGTCCCGGTGAAGTCGGGTAGTCCAATGTTCGTGTACTTGGTAACTTCCTTCAAGTGAAATCCAAAAGGTGTGCCTTCATCCGGTTGGGTGTACTTGATCTTCGCGTCCGTCATCCTAAAGAGAGTAGAAAAGATGAGGAGTTAGAAAATGGGAAGAGTAGTGACCTATGGCTTTAACTTAGTGGTCGTGTCCTCACGATCGGCGTGTGCTCGATACCATTCTCTGTGGCGACCAGACCCGAATGGATCCGATCTCGTGCTCGGTGTCATCCCTGGATCAAGATGTCGACACCACAGTGCCTTCAAGGATTTATAGCGAGTAGCAATCACACACTTATTACATCGTTGTCCACAAAGGAACTTAATACAATAATATGGCTTAAGGCCATCTAATAATAACAATGAAGGCTTGGAAGATAAGTGAGTCCATCAACTCCATCGGCATCACCGAGTATAGAACCACGACCTAACACCTTACTGTCGTCTGAAAAGTCTCTGCATACGTGAAAGTTGCAGCCAAAACGGGTCAAGACATGGAATATGCCGCAATGTAACACATAGAGGGCAATGAAGGAATAAGCCTATACTACATGCATATATGGCTGGTGGAAAAGCTCTACGGTTACATTTTTGCATAAAGCTAGTTTTTCCCTACAACAAAGGAATAATTTTATTTAACTATCATGGTGGTTGTTAAACATTGAGAATGGTTGACAAAGATCCTCAATCCCAATTAAAAGTACTCATTAAAACCCAATAACATTTATTTGAAGTAACATGTTGAGATTCACATGATATTCAAGTACTAGATACTCAAGATGTCCATAACCGGGACACGGCTAATCATGATTAGTTTATACACTTTGCAGAGGTTTATGACTTTTCCCCACAAGACTCGATCGCCTCCGCTTGGTTCTCGCACTACATGGTGTTTGAGAGACGGATGACCGAGACACAGTCTTTCGAGCGCTAGCACCTTACTTGTGGGTAGACCGGTACACCTACTTTCCCCTACATCCGCTAGTCTACCGTAAGAGTTCGCACAACTTAGTCAACTATGCGAGCCCATAATGGCTTGTGGCTGCACACGGAAGTTTCTAGTTTGAATAATCTTATGATCCCTTAGAGCACAGGTGGCGGTCCAAGAAATACAGGCAAGTCTGATGGAAACCAGTGCCTCAATCCACCCAGATGTGTGTTTAGGTTGCCACCTTAGATAAACCATTAAATTAACAATCTCACATCTGTCATGGATATCACTCACCTAATCCACGCCTACTAGCATAGCATAGCATAATAAGCAAACGTAGAAGTAACTCCCAAGGTTTCATAAGTAAAACAGTAATAGGTACTACCTCAAACTACTTCCCAAACCCACAATTTAATTAGATCCTAATCATGCAAGTGTTTGAGGGCTTGATCTAATGCAATAAAACTGGGTAGTAGAAAAGGTATGATCAAGTGTTACTTGCCTTGTCGATGATCCATGAGACCTAGAGATTCAAGTAACAAGCGGCGCTCAAGGGTGATCTAACGCAGACAAACAACAAGCATACAATAAGTACTCATCTAATGCACGGGAAATCTTGAATAAAAGATCTAACCAGATAGTTCAACTTAAGAACCTGGTTGCAAAAGAATCGAATCAAATAAAGCATCGAAAGTCGAAACTCGAGAGAAACGACTCGGTTTAGCAATCTGAAACTAGGTCAAAATTTTATAGTAGCAAAACTCTGTGTAAGTAGGTTAGTCGAACGGCGGTTTCAGAATAAAACTCCAGCGCTTGAATCACCTGATTAGATAAACGAGCAAGAAATAAAACAGGTTTTAAAATCGGATCGTAAATCTAATCGTAAAAATAACCTATTAAATCCGATTAAAAGAAAACGACGATAGGATTAAATAACGGACGTTCGTTAACAGAACTAATCCAACGAACACATTCATTGAAACGAACGGTTCGGTGAACGTTCGTTAATTAAGAAAACCGAAAAAAATAAAAACCATCTAGGTTTTGAAAAAAAAACCGAACAACGAACGAAAAACCGGATCGGGTTTTTCTAAAAAAAACCGGATCGGGGCGGCGGCGAGGGCTACCTCCGGCTAGTCGCCGGCGGGGCTCCGGCCTCCGGCGGCGGTGGGGTCCCGGGTCAAGTGGTCGGGTGGCGAGGTGACGCTGGCGAAGCGGGCGGCGACGGCAGCGGCGGCGGCGTTCGGCGGCCGGGCGGCTCGGATGAGGGCGGGCGGCGGCTCGAGGTGAGGAGAGAGGGGTTGGCGGTATAAATAGGAGGGCTCCGGTGCCTTGGGGAAGAGACGGCTGGTCCCGGCAGAGCCGAGCCGGACTCGGTGGCGGCGGCGGACTCCTCCAGCAAGGCCGAGGGAGGGCGCTGGGCCGGGCGGCGGTTGGGCCGGGCCTTGGCCCAGGGGCGCAGCTTAAAAAAAACAGAACTAAACGGATTAAAAAAATACCAAAGCAGACTCCGAATTTAATAAAATAAATTTTCCCCGACTCCTAAAAATGAGTCGAACAAAATGAACTTTAAAAACGGCAAACATGCATATTTTTTTTAAATGCTCATTTTTGCCTAAGCAAAATAAATCTTCCAAAACCAAATTTGATTTATTTATAATATCTTCATTTTTCCTAAATATTGGGAAAGTCATATTATTCTCTCTCTTAAGTTTTTTTATAGGAAAATTTTATGAAGATAATTAAATAAATCCAATGATCCTATTTTCAAAATTTAAGAAAATCCCAAATATGAAAATAATGAAACTTCCAACTCTCTCCGAGGGTCCTTGAGTTGCGTGAAATTTTCTAGGATCGGAAAAATGCGAGAAAATATGATATGCATGATGACCTAATGTATAACATTCCAAATTAAAAATTTGGGATGTTACACTGATTCTTGTGTAGCCGACTGAGAGAGCAGAGTATTATTTTGTTTTCTGTCTACTAGTAGTGGTCACCGTAGCTATTTGGTTGTGATCAGCGTGGCCGGATGATTAATTAGTTAATATATTGTTTAGTTTAATTAGGAGAGAGAAAGAGTCATGCGCGGGTACGTTTCGTACTAGTATTCGGTTATTAGGAAGAGTCCCGGTCAGTTTCGTTTTGAGCGTCCGTGCTCCTTAAATAAAGGCAATATATGCTAAAAAAAAAGGCCATACGGCCGTGTAACAGGGGCAGAAGTTTGTTTTAGTCGTGAGATCAATAAAACTACAGAAAACGTCCTTGGAGGACACCAAATATCTTTGTTGCTGATTCGAGGGGATTTTGTTGCTGCTGCGTATGGAGTCGATCCAATCTACTCGACACAAGTTTCTGATCTTACAGTCTTGCATATTTGCTCGATCGGAATTTCTTGTTGCTGCTGCTAGTACCATGAAAGATCGGGACATCGAACGACTCGCCATCTAGTCGACTCCCATCAGCCGCAGCCCATAAACCGCACGCCCCGAGCACTATAAGTGCGGTTTCGTGACCCTTTTGCGGGTCCAAACCTATCCCCCCGCCGTCGCGAGCCACCCGACTCCCCTCTCTCCTCTCCCAATCTCTCGCCGCCGGTGACCCTCCGCCCCACCTCCAGCCGCCATGTGGGGGCGAATGTGGAGCTCCGGACGCGGCTCCGGCAGCAGATCCGGCCGTGAGAGGGACCCCGGAGCACGAGCGGCGCGTCCGGTCCGACGGCGCGAGGAAGCGCGGCGCCAGGAAGTGGACCAACCACGGGCTGTCGCCGCCGGCGAGCTTCGACCGCCGCGAGACGGAGGAGTACGACCGCCGGCGCGCGTCCTTCTCCCGCGAGGTCTTCCTACGCCGGATCCTCCTCCTCCGCCGCCGCGGGCTTCCTCCCCGTGAAGAGGGAGTGGTCGGACGAGGAGGAGGAGCCGAAGCCGCCGGCGCCGTTCGCCTTCGTCCCGGTGAAGGAGGAGCCCGAGGAGCCCGCTCCGCTCGGCCGCCGCGGAGTCGTCGGGCCCGAGGACTACGTCGCGGACTTCGACGACGTTGCCGCCGCCATCGCCGAGCGGAGCGTGCGCGAGGAGGAGGAGCACCGGCGCCACGCTAAGGAGCTCGAAGCCCTCGAGTGGCAGCAGGCGGTCGCCGACAACGTCGCCGTCAACGAGAAGGCTGACGAGTGGCGCCGCATCCGCGCGGAGCAGGCAGAGGAGTACGTCGATCTGTGCAGCTCCGACAAGGAGGATTGAGCGTCCGGCTCCTCCACAGCGTCGTCCAGTTTGCCTCGACCTCGTCGCCGTCAGATCCAACCCCCTCGTACTAGTTTAACGTAGTATGTAGTATAGCTATGCTTGTAGTTTGTTGATCATGTGATGAACTATGTATTATGTTATGAATTATGTTTGTGCAATTTCTCTTGGGAAAGTATTTTTTAAAATTATGCAGGTTTAGGTATGGGATCTGCTCAGCCGCGCATGTTTTCACCTGCAAACGCGATCTTCATCAAACCGAAAACGCGTTTTGCGAGTCGTATTTTTATGAGGTCCGCTAGAGTTGCTTTAAGCAGCCCAGCACTGGCGGCAGGATCACGCAGGCTTTTTCCTTTTCGCCTTGGCGACGGCGTATTTCTGTGTATCTTCCTGTTAGGACAAACACTAATGTCCATGTGCAGCAAATAAATGGGTAATAATTGGGGGCTCGGGTGGTTTAACACCATAACGATATATAGGCCACGCGAAAGAGAGCATCTCGTCACCTTGTTTGGCGCTTTGCTCCCAATCATTTTCAGGCTCAAAGCAGATTCGAATCGAATTAGCTTAGCTCCCGGTTAATTTATTTTTCAGTTCTAACAGATATTGGAAAAACATCTTCGTAGACTGGCGGAGCTTGAGCCAAAATCATGGGAGGCATGGGCTGAAGTGAAATGACATAACTATTTTTAAATTTTATTTATGATGAAAAAATAGGCTGTCTGAAAGAAATATATGCATAGTTTTTTGTGAGTTGGGGGGCCATAGCCCAGGTTGGCCCCCATGAAGCTCCGCCACTGCTGGAATCCTTGGAAATTTTCGTAAGATTGCAGAGGATGTGATATTTTCGGTTGCCTTCACAATCATTTCAGCAGGATGGTTGGCATGAACGGCATGACTTCGTAATCATATGTACTGTACATTCTATCTCTTATTGTTCAGAGTTAATCAATGTATTTTGGTTAGGAAGATTTAAACGGTCGCGGTCACGCACGGGCGTTGCTTCCGAGTCACACTCACTTCTGCCCGTACATACGTACAGTAAGTAATATTTTGCAGCGGTTGGAGAGTCGACACACGTACGGAGATATGCACATAGACGGTTCCAAACCTTTGCTACTACTCCCTTCCAAAAATATTCGTCATCAAAATAAATAAAAAAAAATGTATTTAAAATTAATATATATTTAAATACATCTTTTTTTGTTCATTTTGCTGATAAATATTTTCAGACGGAGGAAGTATTTCAGTAGTATTTCGGCGAGACGGCCGCGCCAAACAGCGACCTGCCATGCGAACAACAGTACTACAGCGGATGTGACTGAACGAACTGCTTCGCTGTTGGTCAAGCTGCGTCTGTGCGGTACTCTACATACATACCAGTGCCTATATCGAAAGAAAAAAGGGTGTGTATTATAACGTCTGCTTCCTCTGTTTTTTCTACGGCAAGATCGATTCGACGCCACGTGCCCCTGCAACTTGCGTTGCATATATGCATGTTGTCGCATCTGCACACGTGTACGTCGGTAGGTAGCACGTGCCCATCGAGCCAACCGCCTTAGGTGTGTAACGAAATGTGTGAGGCGGCTTCGACCACATACGGGCCGGCAACTGTACATGCATGTATATGTACGTACACAGCTGGTACAGAAAAAAGGAAGGAAGGAAGTGCAGGTGGGGTGCTGTGGCGTCGCCGTCGGTGTCCGTCGCGTCTCCGTCGTCCCGTGGACGGGTCCCTCTCCGTCCGCCGGGCCGGCCGGCGGCGTGCTCCACCTCCACAGGATCAATACCCTGGATTTGTCATGTGTGCTAAGCTACAACTACGAGACAAGTTTAAGTGACGGGGTTTGACGACGCAACGTCGGCAACCGACGAGCGCACGGTAGCATTCTGGAAAGAACAAGTGTTTTGAGGGGACGCAAGTGACATTCCTAGATCACATTTTTGAGGGGCCATATTTTTTTTTTGGATTGCAGGGTTGAGATGTAACTTGGCCGAGTTTTCTTCTGAAATGGCTTAAATGGAGGGTGTACATGTACATCTGTGCGACGATGATGTCGGTATTCCTTCCCGGGAATCGTTTTCATCGGCAGAAGATGATGTTTTCAGCATAATAAACACACAAAAATGACGTTCCCATCCGAGAGCATTCGCCATCTTTTTCTTCAACGTCTCATATGACCAAAAATAATACCAGAACAACAATGGCTAGTGTGGGCAGTACGTTTTTATAGGATCCAACTACCGATCCCTTCTTCCGAATTTCCTTGTTTCCTCTCGTGTTGTGTCTCCTCCACGTGCGACGGAGTCCACGTCGACCGACTGTGATACGTGAAGCTTCCTGGCTAGCTGACAGGTTGCGAATCGGGGCATGAAATGACGGCACAAGTCTCACTTACCAGTAGCATCGACCAGTGAACCGACGTGGACGGGGCAGCTGCCGCGGACCTCTTCTGGCTGGCTAGCGAGTGAAGTCTAAAATAAACCCTAAACTCATACTACGCGTCAAAATTAAACCCTTACATCTGAATCCCTGAAATCCATACCCTGTGTTCTCTGATCCCGGTCAAGCTCAACCCTACCTCAAACCTATAGCAGTTTAGACCAGTTTGTTGCAAGGGGAAAAACCAATCCCCACCGGGATAACCATTTGTTCTCACTGACTATTTTGTCCCACATGTCATATCCATCCTCGTCTTCTGGTTCACGTTAGAAAAATTCCGCTCTCAGGAATCAAGCCGCTACCCTCAACTCTCAGGATGCCGTCGCAGTTTGCCCTTTTCCCTCCATGAAACGTTCTCCATCTCCGACGGGATGCATGCCGCCCTTCGCCCTCGGTGCTTCATGGTGGCCTTATGGAACTGGTTGTATAGCTCGCCAGCGTGCTCCGCCGCAGGCCGCAGCCAACGAGGGGCGAGTGCGTGGAATTCGGGAAGAGGCACTGGGCCAGCACGGCGGCGAAGTGGATGCTGTCACAATGAAGTTTTGCCACTAAAAGTGGCT
Organism: Aegilops bicornis; assembly: GCA_021605145.1. Classification (NCBI taxonomy): domain Eukaryota; kingdom Viridiplantae; phylum Streptophyta; class Magnoliopsida; order Poales; family Poaceae; genus Aegilops; species Aegilops bicornis. The sequence continues at coordinate 130,485,278 of CM038674.1, read as the reverse complement.
GTTGGCTAGCCCACTTTCTAGCTGGACTCTGAGAATAGTTTTGCCACTAAAAGTGGGACATGATCGTACCGGAGCCGTTTCCTTTCATGTATGGCTGGGTTTCGTGGTGTACATCGTCAAGAAACGGGTGATGGAATTATGGACAGCTTCCAACTAGAGAAGAAGTGGTGATGTACTACTAGCTACGTCATGACGAAGCTGATGATCAATCCCCTCACCTAATCGGGAGCAACTAACAAGGTCTCTCTCATCGCCATCAGCTGATCCGTGCCCGGAAGAACCACCGCGACATCCTCGAGAGCTCCTTCTCAGCAAAAGCTCCCGTGATGCTTGGAGAAGGCTTAAGCTCAAGCTCAGGCCAGAGGCCACGTATCGTTTCTTCTTTGAGAGCGACCCATGTGTATTTCAAGTCACATCGTATATATGGAGCGATATACATATGAAGCAAAATGAATGAATCTACACTCTAAAATATGTATACGTACATCCATATGTAATTCTTATTGAAATCTAAAGACTTGTATTGTAGTATTTAGGAACGGTGGGAGTATGTATTATTCCGGAAAAGGATAACAAGATTCAATTCGATCGTCGATACATCATCAATAAAAAACAAAATGTTTATCAGATGAACATGTATGGACACCTGGTTTAACTTGCAAGCTGTACGTACGGAGACTTTTGGGGAGATGCACGAGCTGATCCGAAGATGAACGATCTTCTGAGGGTCATGTGAAGCGGTATTGAAGGTACTTTAAAAGGTAAATTAAGATGGGCACTGAACATGGCATGCTCGAATCCAGGCAGGATGGGAAGGAGACGGTGTGCTGTGGTGGTTGAACTGGCTTCCACATCGGGAGGCGTTGGACTTTCTGATGCACCAACACAAGGACCAGGGGGACGAGGCTTGCCTACTCCCGTTCTCGTGCTCTCACCGGACTAGGATTAGGTGACATGCGCTATGGTGACATGCACGGTGACATGCGGCTCAAATTCAAATTTAAATATTACGAAAAAAATCTGAAATAAATCATGCATGTTCACAGCACATACTAAGATAACCCCTAAAAAATTCAGATTAAAATTTAAAACATATATCAAGAAACAAAAAAGAGAAATCTGTCATGAATAGTTCCCGAACGGTTCTCTGTAGACTATTCACATCTGAGTTTCTATTTTTTATTTTTTGATGTATGTTTCGAATTTTGATATAAAATTTTTAGGGGTTATCTTAATATGTGCCGTGAACATGCATGATTTTTTTTAGATTCTTTCGCAATGTTTAAATTTTAATTTGGGCCGCATGTCACCGTAGCGCATGTCAACTGATCCCAGTCCGCTCCCACCTGTGCTCCTGCACCATTAATTCTTCATTCAACGGTTTGCATATTTTTCCTTCCCGGCATCCCTTTTCTAGCGAAAACAAATCATGAGACTCCCGTATTCTCATCCCTTCCCCGTATATGTAGTATTTCCTTCATCCTAGTTCTCTTTCCCTTCCGACGGCTTACCATGTGGGCGGCTGAGGAATCCAGTGAACCACCAGCTCCCGCCCTGTCGCCTCGGTCTCGTTCTGCTCCCGTCGCCTTGAAGCTCTGTTCTCTGCCCCGTCTCACCGCCGCGGTGGCCGGTGGCGCCGTCCCCGTCCGACTGTCCGAGATGTCGTCCCTCCGCCGCTGGTTGCCTGCGATGGTGGCGGGGCGGGGAGGTGGAGGTGGGGGCGGCAAAGGCCATGCCGCCGGCCAAGAGGAGGTGTGTGGTGCCGTGGTGGGCTTGGTAGCCGTGCTGCCTTTGAAGACTGCGGCGGCGGCGGCAAGACGGAGGCCGCTGCGCGCGAGGAGGACGGCCGCCATCCAGCGGCCGGCACTATGCCCGCCAAGGTCGCCCTGCTGCGCGCCATGCTAAGTACGATAACGCACCTTCCTGTCCTCATCCTCTCTATGGATTTGTACGCCATCATCTGTACTTGTATGTAGCTGCTAGTACTAGAACACACATGCACAAGTGAAGGGGAACTTGCAAACTAATTTGGTCCATGTTGTGATCTGTTAAAACTTGAAATTTTATTGTGCAAATTTGTAGAAATTAGTTTTTACATATGAACTGGATGCCTAGTTGGCTGAGTTTAGTTTTTACATGCTGAATGTGTTTAATTTGATTTTTTATTAAGATGTTTAATTTGAGCATGCAACAAAAGAACATTGTTGAAGAATGCACTGGATTCAGAAATGGGAATAACTCTTGCACAAAATGCTGCTGATGTTGTGTACTGGTTGAATCAACTGGATTTTAATTAGCTGATGGTGGTGGCATTTGCAGACAGGAACATGCGAGAAGACGTCGGCCTAAGCTCAAGCATGGCATTCTTGACTTGATTGCTTGTAGTGAGATTGGTAGAACTGGTTGCTGATGATGTTTTCGTGGTGCCTCTTGACACATCAGTCATGTACCCAACGGCGGAAGGTGACATGCATCGTTTCAGGACCATCAGCGACGGCGGGAGTGGTTCATGGCGAATGATGTCGACATTGGCGTGGCCGTAGCGATCGACTACCAGTCTGCTTTTCACGTTAGATAAAAGAAACTTTGGTGTTGGTCATACTACAGTTTAGCTAATAGGCTATGCTTGACAATTGGATTTATGAATCAAGGTTCAAAAACAGATTTACCTGCGTCATAAGAGTATTATTGAGAAATTCAGACTAAATTTGTCGTATATGTTTTCATATAGTTGAGGATACCACATCAGGTGATTCTTTTCAGATATAGGTTTATTTCATTTCAAGCTATAAGTAAACAGTGAAAATAGACCAGTTCTACAAGAAGGATACAAACAACGAAAAGAGATCATGATGAATATGAGTCAGATTCCTTTACTTTTGATCCTTGGCATTCATTGCCGTTCTCATGGTTTCCAATACCACACATTCCTTTCTTTTGGCCCCAGATCTCTTGAAATTTGCAGAGTTTTCTTTCTGCTTTAGATTAGTTCATTCATTCGATGCAATTAGCCTCCTGACTGCAGATTGTCTTGGGCCTGAGATTTACGATCTTGTTTCATGCCCTCCAAATTGCAAATTCGTTGATTGATCTGGTGAATTTCCCATTGTTTCTATTTGTACCTATGGTGAGGTTTGTTTTTGTGTTGCCTTTACGTTGGCACTCAAAGCGGGGAGATTGGCGGAAGTTTCCCCCCAGATTTAAGCACAAGTATTAAGGAGGGAGAGGGAATACGGGAATACAGGGGTTGTTGCCCCTTTTTCTGGGAGGAAAAGAGACTTGGGTTGGAAAATTTCTGCAACCGTTGGATGAGAAATGGTGGAAGGGGAGCACGGATGGGAGTATATCAGGAAAGCAGGCAAGCCGCGTCCGGACCAGGGAACCACCAGCTCATGCATGCATGCATGCACTCCCATGCATCACTGACTAGCATATGAAAACGTCGAAATAGATTAAAACATTTGAAACCCTCAAAAAATATATCAAAACATGTGATTTTAGAACGTGAGATTTCTTAAGTGATTTTAGTACAACAGAAAGAGTTGCACAAAAAAAAGGATAAACAAAGATTTTAGACGGATTGGTTTGGTTCACATGATGAATAAAGAATTACAGCCAAGAGGCGACCAAACATAAAAAATAGTTATAATTTGTTCTCTTGCAACTACATAAACAAAAAAAGTTGTGTTAGCCCCTTGGGAGCTCTTATTCCACGCCGGAATCGTTAATTTGTTGCTATAGCGTTCACATGGGCCAGTCCATGAAGCTCTTGCTTGCAGCAAAAAAAAGTGATATCACTTTTTTATTTTAAAATATTTTTAATCAAAAGAATGTTTTTTATAAAAATTGCGAATTAAAAAATATTATTGGATTAAAAAAAATTCACGAATTTGGAAAAAGGTTTTCATATATAAAAGTGTTGGTTAATTTTAAAAATATTTTTAAGTGTTCAATTTTTTTATAAATATCAATAAATTGAAATGTGCAAATAAAAGGAGAAAAAACAAACAGTAGAGAAAAAATTGATAAACCGGTAGAAAAACACAACAAATAAAGTAAATAAAAAACTAGGTAATACCTTAACAAAATTAGGGAAATCGGTCAGCCCATAACGACTATATAGGTGTGTGTTTTTCTTAACCAGCGACGCACACTCTTACAGACAGGGTCCATAGGTGATCCCACAGCCACAGCTCCCGGCTCATACAGTGGCTTCAAATCTAAAAAGCTTAGTACTATTTGAATAGATAGATTATAACTTTTTTGTAAAAATAAGATGATAAAGAATTCCTCCGTTTTCCTTTGCTCCCTTTGCCAGGAGAAAATTTTCGATTCATATATTTCTCCTCTGCTATTTTCCTATGAACAAAAAAGGGGCCCAAAAAAAATCCTACAGTCGAGAAAGGCCCTTAGTTGTAAATTCCATGTAGTTTGGGTTAAACCGCACTCACTTGTAAGTATGTAAATAAATAATTAACGGGTGTGACTAGATTTCAGTTGACCGAGATTTAATGAAGTCTCAGTCAAGTAACAGAACATATAAATATAAAGAGAAAACAATTTACAAGAAAAATTTGCACAAATCTTCAAGTAAGATCTGACTAAATCGATTAAGACTTCGTCAAGTCTCAGTCGACTGAGATTTAGCAATCCTGATAGTCAAATGTGAAGACCAAATTTACTCCCACTATGGGTAGTCTTGTGCCACGATCTCGCCATCTCACGGGGTGGTGGTGGTCCTCCCCGAGCTGAAAAAGATCACACGCATATCATACTATGTCTTGTAATTATTTGACAATGATTCGTTAAATTCCATAAACCCATCAATCAATCGTGAGCAGACCGCAGGGACGGGGATGAAAGGTCCCATGCATGGGACCGACAACCCCCGATATATCCCCATGGAAATCAGTTTATGGTTAGGGAACTAATGGCGTTGGCATGGACCACACGTCCATGAGCACATGCCCCATGGATGATCCTGCACAACTTGTCGCGCATCCCAGTTTGTTTTTTAGCCCGGGACGAGACTCGCGTGCCGGCGACGTGCAAACTACTCTGTTTCCATCACCTTTTTGAGGGTCCAGCACAACGCCTTCGTCTTGCCAGAGTTAAGCTTCGGCTTCGGTACGGTCGCAGCACTGCGGCAGTGGTGCCGTTCTAAGCCCAGCCTACGGATCCTTGTGGATAATAATAAGCATGTAGTGGCTTACCTGAATGTTGTTGAAGAGCCGAGGCAGCTCTCTCCTATTGAAGCTGCGCTCAGGGTCTCTGCGGCTGCCAAAGCTGAGTGCCTGATCCTCTGGCAAACTGCTGCTTGGCGTCGTAGAGTCAAGTTACGCTGGTGTGTGTCTGGGGATGAAAGCAACCAGTTCTTTCACGCGGCGGCCAATCAACAAGCTCGACGTAACACAATCAGGGTGTTGGTTCAGGAAGGAGTGGAATTTTTTGATACTTCACAAAAGCTGCGTTTGGCTACAGACTATTTCAGGGAGATTCTGGGACAGCCTGCAGTCTCGACGGACGTTGTTGATGTTGCCTCTTTATATACTCCGCTCGACCTTTCAGAGCTCACAGCGGAGTTCTCATGGGCTGAGATCGTGCAAGCTATCAACTGCTCGCCTAATAATCGGAGTCCGGGTCCTGATGGCTTTACTAACGAGTTCTATAAAACCTTCAAGCTGCTGATCAAGGATGACTTGCTGAGGTTCTTTACCGCTTTCCTCAAGAGTGAAGTGAACCTCTCGGGCGTCAACTCTGCTATCATCACACTACTGCCAAAGAAAGATACACCTCTGGAGTTACGTGATTTCAGGCCGATCTCTCTCGTGCATAGCTTACCTAAGTTGGCATCGAAGGTTCTGGCTTGCCGGCTCAAAGTTCGGATCCCTCACTTGATCCACTCGCTTCAGTCTGGTTTCCTAAGGGGCAGATCAATCGTTGAGAATTTTGCCTTAGCTGCAGAAATGATACAGTATGCTTATAAAAGAAAAATGCCAGTCATTGCTTTGAAGCTAGATTTTCATAAGGCCTTTGACAGTGTGAGTTGGTGTTGCCTCCGCAAGATTCTTGACGCCTTGAGGCTTCCCACGTATGTGGCAAAACTGGATTCATGCCCTCTTGTCCACTGGCAGTTCTAGAATTCTGCTAAATGGGGAGCTGGGCCCACCCATCACGGCAAAGAAAGGTTTTCGACAAGGGGATTCTCTATCCCCCTATCTTTTCATCCTTGTCATTTGATGTGCTCTGAGAGGATGTCTTTGCCGGAAGGTTTCAAGATGGCAGCTTCGCACCCGCTTGGTTCAGACAGCTTCTTCCCGATCCTACAAGATGCAGCGATGACACGCTCATCCTTTTCCACGGCAAAGACGCAGCAAGCTGCGATGGTTAAGTCGATCCTCACAGCTTTCTCCTGGTTTTCCGGGCTCACTATAAACTTCCACAAAAGCACTCTAGTACTGTTCTTTGTGGACACAAACCGCCTCTGCTATTGCATGATTCTTGGCTGCCCAGTCTCCGCCTTTCCGTGCACATACTTGGGTGCCTGTCCTTGCACAAAGTTACTCATGGTATGTTGTCTTTTGTCATTCACAAGGTTGATCGTCGGCTCTGGATGGTTGGCCACTTACTTATCTCTAGGTGGGCGGCTAACTCTAATTAACTCAGTACTGGCGGGCATTCCAAGTTATTTCATGGCTTGCTTTTCATGGCCCATGGAATCCATTGGAAGGCTGGAGGGGCTGTTCTTGCGCTTTTACGGCAAGGTAAAAACAAAGTCAAGGGTGGCCCTTTGCACAGTAGCTTGGGACACCGCTCTCTACCTCGTATCAATGGAGGCTTAGGTGTTCGGCAGCTACAAGCTCATAATCAAGCTTTGATGTGCAAATTCGTTTCTAAGATCATGCGAGCTCGACATACCTCGCTACACATGGTTCGCCACACACTCATCAGCCTACTATCCCCCATGGCGCCCAAAGCGAGATACTGACCATTTGGAAAGGTTTCAAGGATCTCATCCCTTTGGTTGTTAACTCCTCCGGATGTGTCTTGGGGTCTGGTACTCTGGTCTCCTTCTGGACGGATCAATGGCTGGACGCCGGTCGTCTCTGTCTGCTATACCCCAACCTGTTTTCCTTCGCAACCCAACCAGCTTGTTCAGTGCTTTCACAGTATGTCAATGGATCTTGGGCTATTCAACTACATCCTAATCTCTCCTAGACGGCAACGACCGAGCTTACAACCTTGCATGGTATGCTGGCTGTTATTGCCCCCGTTCCAGGTAATGAAGACAAACGCATCCCTGTCTCTGGCACTGGACAACTCAGCACGAGACTTTACTACGATGCTTACCTTCGTGGGAGTTTCGCGACTTTCAGCTCATGGGTCTGGATTTCGTTGGTTCCCCTTAAGCATAGAATTTTCCTCCGCTTGCTTTTAAAGGGCGTCTCAACACCAAGGACAACATGGTAAAGAAGGGATGGTCAGCCGTTGCACCTTTTGCACCATTGTGATACCTGTCCTGCGGTGGAATCCGTTGATCATCTGCTGCTGCGTTGTGTCCGAGCTTACATTCTTTTGGCTAGCACTCGGGTTCCTTGGCTTGCTCAGCGCCTAACATTCTAGTCTTTGTCCAACAGGCTCAGCACCAGCTAAGTTTCAACCGACAATGGAACGTGGCCTTTGCAGCCTGTGCACTCTCCTTATGGCATGCTAGAAATGATCGGGTTTTCAACAACAAGGTTTGGACCGAGGCTTACCTTCATTTCTACACGGCAAATGTTGGGGAACGTTGCAGAAAATTAAAAATTTTCCTACGGTTTCACCAAGATCCATCTATGAGTTCATCTAGCAACGAGTCATGGGAGAGTGATTGCATCTACATACCACTTGTAGATCGCGTGCGGAAGCGTTCAATGGAACGAGGTTGATGGAGTCGTACTCGCCGTGATTTAGATCACCGATGACCTAGTGTCGAACGGACAACACCTCCGCGTTCAACACACGTACGGAGCGGATGACGTCTCCTCCTTCTTGATCCAGCAAGGGGGAAGGAGAGATTGATGAAGATCCAGCAGACGACGGCGTGGTGGTGGATGCAGCAGAACTCCGGCAGGCTTCGCTAGCGACTACGGGAGGAGGAGGAGGTGTAGCAGAAGGGAGGCGCCAAGGGCTTCAGTGCAGCCACCTCCCTCCCCTCCTTTATATAGGTGCAAGAGAGGGGAGGGCAGCCTTGCCCCTTCCTCCAAGGAAGGAGTGCGGCCAAGAGGGGAGGAGTCCATCCTCCCAAGGCACCTCGGAGGTGCCTTCCCCTTTAGGACTCTCCTCTCGCTTATCTCCAGGCGCATGGGCCTCTTGGGGCTGGTGCCCTTGGCCCATATAGGCCAAGGCGCACCCCCTACAGCCCATGTGGCCCCCCGGGGCAGGTGGACCCCCCACCCCCCCCCCCGGTGGACCCCCGGACCCTTTTCGGCACTCCCGGTACAATACCGATAACGTGCGAAACTTTTTCAGCGACCAAAATAAGACTTCCTATATATAAATCTTTACCTCTGGACCATTCCGGAACTCCTCGTGACGTCCGGGATCTCATACGGGACTCCGAACAACATTCGGTTTGCTGCATACTCATATTCATACAACCCTAAGCGTCCACCGAACCTTATGTGTAGACCCTACGGGTTCGGGAGACATGCATACATGACCGAGACGGCTCTCGGGCAATAACTAACAGCGGGATCTGGATACCCATGTTGGCTCCCACATGCTCCTCGATAATCTCATCGGATGAACCACGATGTCGAGGATTCAATCAACCCGTATACAATTCCCTTTGTCAATCGGTATTTTACTTGCCGAGATTCGATCGTCGGTATCCCAATACCTCGCTCAATCTCGTTACCGCAAGTCACTTTACTCATCAGAATGCATGATCCCGTGACCAAACACTTGGTCACTTTGAGCTCATTATGATGATGCACTACCGAGTGGGCCCAGTGATACCTCTCCGTCATACGGAGTGACAAATCCAGTCTCGATCCGTGTCAACCCAACAGATACTTTTGGAGATACCTAGTGCACCTTTATAGTCACCCGATTCGTTGTGACGTTTGGTACACCCAAAGCACTCCTACGGTATCCGGAGTTACACGATCTCATGGTCTAAGGAAAAGATACTTGACATTGGAAAAGCTCTAGCAAAACGAACTACTACGATCTTGTGCTATGCTTAGGATTGGGTCTTGTCCATCACATCATTCTCCTAATGATGTGATCCCGTTATCAACGACATCCAATGTCCATAGTCCTGAAACCATGACTATCTCTTGATCAACGAGCTAGTCAACTAGAGGCTCACTAGGGACATATTGTGGTCTATGTATTCACACGTGTATTACGATTTCCGGATAATACAATTATAGCATGAATAAAAGACAATTATCATGAACAAGGAAATATAATAATAATAATTTTATTATTGCCTCTAGGGCATATTTCCAACAGTCTCCCACTTGCACTAGAGTCAATAATCTAGTTACATTGTGATGAATCGAACACCCATAGAGTTCTGGTGTTGATCATGTTTTGCTCGCGGAAGAGGTTTAGTCAACGGATCTGCGACATTCAGATCTGTATGCACTTTGCAAATTTCTATGTCTCCATCTCACGAATGGAGTTGAAGCGACGCTTGATGTGCCTGGTCTTCTTGTGAAACCTGGGCTCCTTGGCAAGTGCAATAGCTCCAGTGTTGTCACAGAAGAGTTTGATCGGCTCCGACGCATTGGGTATGACTCCTAGGTCAGTGATGAACTTCTTCACCCATATTGCTTCATGTGTTGCCTCCGAGGCTGCCATGTACTCCGCTTCACATGTAGATCCTGCCACGACGCTACGCTTGCATTGCACCAGCTTCTTGCTCCACCATTCAACATATACACGTATCCGGTTTGTGACTTAGAGTCATCCAGATCTGTGTCGAAGCTAAGCGTCGGACGTAACCCTTCTGACGAGCTCTTCGTCACCTCCATAAACGAGAAACATGTCCTTTGTCCTTTTCAGGTACTTCAGGATATTCTTGACCGATGTCTAGTGTTCCTTGCCGGGATTACTTTGGTACCTTCCTACCAAACTTACGGCAAGGTTTACATCAGGTCTGGTACACAGCATGGCATACATAATAGATCCTATGGCTGAGGCATAGGGGATGACGCTCATCTCTTCTTTATCTTTTGCCGTGGTCGGGCATTGAGCTGAGCTCAATCTCACACCTTGCAAAACAGGCAAGAACCCTTTCTTGGACTGATCCATTTTGAACTTCTTCAAAATCTTATCAAGGTATGTGCTTTGTGAAAGACCTATGAGGCGTCTCGATCTATCCCTATAGATTTTGATGCCTAATATGTAAGCAGCTTCTCCAAGGTCCTTCATTGAAAAACTCTTATTCAAGTAGGCCTTAATGTTTTCCAAGAGTTCTATATCATTTCCCATCAGAAGTATGTCATCTACATATAATATGAGAAATGCTACAGAGCTCCCACTCACTTTCTTGTAAACGCAGGCTTCTCCATAAGTCTCATAAACCAAACGCTTTGATCATCTCATCAAAGCGAATGTTCTAACTCGAGATGCTTGCACCAGCCCATAAATGGATCGCTGGAGCTTGCATACCTTGTTAGCATTCTTAGGATCGACAAAACCTTCCGGCTGCATCATATAAAGCTCTTCCTTAAGGTAACCGATTAAGGAATGCCGTTTTGACGTCCATCTGCCATATCTCATAATCATAGTATGCGGCAATTGCTAACATGATTCGGACGGACTTAAGCTTCGCTACGGAGAGAAAGTCTCATCGTAGTCAATCCCTTGAACTTGTCGATAACCCTTAGCGACAAGTCGAGCTTTATAGATGGTAACATTACCATCCGCGTCCGTCTTCTTCTTAAAGATCCATTTGTTTTCTATCGTCACGATCATCGGGCAAGTCTGCCAAAGTCCATACTTTGTTTTCATACATGGATCCTATCTCGGATTGCATGGCTTCAAGCCATTTGTTGGAATCTGGGCCTGCCATCGCTTCTTCATAGTTCAAGGTTCACCGTTGTCTAACAACATGATTTCCGGGACAGGGTTGCCGTACCACTGCAGTGCGGAACGTGTCCTAGTGGACCTGAAGCTTCGGTAGCAACTTGATCCAAGTACCTTGATCATCATCATTAATTTCCTCTCCGGTCGGTGTAGGCACCACAGAACATTTTCCTGAGCTGCACTACTTTCCGGTTCAAGAGGTAGTACTTCATCGAGTTCTACTTTCCTCCCACTTACTCCTTTCGAGAGAAACTCTTTTCCGTAAAGGATCCGTTCTTGGCAACAAAGATCTTGCCTTCGGATCTAAGGTAGAAGGTATACCCAATGGTTTCCTTAGGGTATCCTATGAAGACGCATTTTTCCAACTTGGGTTCGAGCTTTTCAGGTTGAAGTTTCTTGACATAAGCATCGCATCCCCAAACTTTTAGAAACGACAGCTTAGGTTTCTTCCCAAACCATAATTCATACGGTGTCGTCTCAACGGATTTAGACGGTGCCCTATTTAAAGTGAATGTAGCATCTCTAGAGCGTATCCCCAAAATGATAGCGGTAAATCAGTAAGAGACATCATAGATAGCATCATATCCAATAGAGTGCGATTACGACGTTCGGACACATCGTTACGCTGAGGTGTTCCAGGCGGCGTGAGTTGTGAAACGATTCCACATTTCCTTAAGAGTGTACCAAATTCGCGACTTAAATATTCTCCTCCACGATCTGATCGCAAGAATTTTATCTTTCGGTCACGTTGATTCTCTACTTCATTCTGAAATTCCTTGAACTTTTCAAAGGTCTCAGACTTGTGTTTCATCAAGTAGACATACCCATATCTACTCAAGTCATCGGTGAGTGAGAACATAACGATATCTTCCATGAGCCTCAACACTCATTGGACCGCACACATCGGTATGTATGATTTCCAATAAGTTGGTTGCTCGCTCCATTGTTCGAGAGAACGGAGTCTTGGTCATCTTGCCCATGAGGCATGGTTCGCATGTGTCAAATGGTTCATAATCGAGAGACTCTAAAAGTCCATCAGCATGGAGCTTCTTCATGCGCTTGACACCAATGTGACCAAGGCGGCAGTGCCACAAGTATGTGGGACTATCGTTATCAACTTTACATCTTTTCGTATTCACACTATGAACATGTGTAACATTACGTTCGAGATTCATTAAGAATAAACCATTGACCATCGGAGCATGACCATAAAACATTTCTCTCATATAAATAGAACAACCATTATTCTCGGATTTAAATGAGCAGCCATCTCAGATTAAACGAGATCCTGATACAATGTTCATGCTCAAACTTGGCACCAAATAACAATTATTGAGGTTTAAAACTAATCCCGTAGATAAATGTAGAGGCAGCGTCCCGACGGCGATCACATCGACCTTGGAACCATTCCCGACGCCAAGATCGTCACCTCTCGCCCTTCGCCAGTCTCCGTTTATTCCGCAGCTCTCCGTGAGTTACATATATGAGCAACGGCACCGGTATCAAATACCCAGGAGTTACTACGAGTACTGGTAAGGTACACATCAATTACATGTATATCAAATATACCTTTAGTGTTGCCGCCTTCTTGTCTGCTAAGTATTTGGGGCAGTTCCGCTTCCAGTGACCCTTCCCTTTGCAATAAAAGCACTCAGTCTCAGGCTTGGGTCCATTCTTTGACTTCTTCCCGGCAACTGGCTTACCGGGCACGGCAACATCCTTGCCGTCCTTCTTGAAGTTCTTCTTTCCCTTGCCCTTCTTGAACTTAGTGGTTTTATTGACCATCAACACTTGATGTTCTTTCTTGATTTCAACCTCTGCTGACTTCAGCATTGAAAATACTTCAGAATGGTCTTCACCATCCCTGCATATTGTAGTTCATCACAAAGCTCTTGTAGCTTGGTGGGAGCGATCAAGGATTCTGTCAATGACCGCCTCGTCCGGAGGTTAATGTCCAGTAGGGACAGGCGGTTGTGCAACCTGTATATTTTGAGTATGTGCTCACCGATGTAACTGTTTTCCTCCATCTTACAACTATAGAACTTGTCGGAGACTTCATATCTCGACCCGGGCATGAGCTTGGAAAACCATTTTCAGCTCCTCGAACATCTCATATGCTCCGTGTTGCTCAAAACGCTTTTGGAGCCCCGGTTCTAAGCTGTAAAGCATGCCGCACTTAACGAGGGAGTAATCATCAGCACGAGATTGCCAAGCATTCATAATGTCTTGGTTCTCTGGGATGGGTGCTTCACCTAGTGGTGCTTCTAGGACATATTGTTTCTTGGCAGCTATGAGGATAATCCTCAGGTTCGGACCCGATCCGAATAGTTGCTGCCATCATCTTTCAAATTTTGGTTTTCTCTAGGAACGCGTTGAAGTTCATGGTGACATGAGCGTTGGCCATTTGATCTACAAGACATTTTGCAAAGATTTTAGACTATTGTTCATGATAATAAAGTTCATATAATCAAATTATTTAATGAACTCCCACTCAGATTTGACATCCCTCTAGTCATCTAAGTGATACATGATCCGAGTCGACTAGGCCGTGTCCGATCATCACGTGAGACGGACTAGTCATCGTCGGTGAACATCTCCATGTTGATCGTATCTTCCATACGACTCATGTTCGACCTTTCGGTCTCTTGTGTTCCGAGGCCATGTCTGTACATGCTAGGCTCGTCAAGTTAACCTAAGTGTATTGCATGTGTAAAACTGTCTTACACCTGTTGTATGTGAACGTAAGGATCTATCACACCCGACCATCATGTGGTGCTTCGAAGCATTTAACTTTAGCAACGGTGCACAGTTAGGGAGAACACTTTCTTGAAATTGTTATGAGGATCATCCTTTTTACTACCGTCGTTCTAAGTAAACAAGATGCATAAAACATAATAAACATCACATGCAATTATATAAAGTAGTGACATGATATGGCCAATATCATATAGCTCCTTTGATCTTCATCTTCGGGCTCCATGATCATCTTGTCACCGGCATGACACCATGATCTCCATCATCATGATCTCCATCATCGTGTCTCCATGAAGTTGCTGCCAACTATTACTTCTACTACTATGGCTAACGCGTTTAGCAATAAAGTAAAGTAATTTACATGGCGTTCTTCAATGACATGCAGGTCATACAAAAAATAAAGACAACTCCTATGGCTCCTGCCGGTTGTCATACCCATCGACATGCAAGTCGTGATTCCTATTACAAGAACATGATCTCATACATCACAATATATTATTCATCATTCATCACAACTTCCGCCATATCACATCTCATGACAATTCTTTGCCAAAAACAAGTTAGGCGTCCTCTAATTGTTGTTGCATCTTTTACGTGGCTGCAATTGGGTTCTAGCAAGAACGTTTTCTTACCTACGAATAACCACAACGTGATTTTGTCAACTTCTATTTACCCTTCATAAGGACCCTTTTCATCGAATCCGCTCCAATTAAAGTGGGAGAGACAGACACCCGCCAGCCACCTTATGCAACTAGTGCATGTCAGTCGGTGGAACCGTTCTCACGTAAGCGTACGTGTAAGGTTGGTCCGGGCCGCTTCATCCCACAATACCGCTGAAGCAAGATAAGACTAGTAGCGGCAAGCAAGTTGACACGATCTACGCCCACAAAAAAATTGTGTTCTACTCGTGCAATAGAGAACTACGAATAGACCTAGCTCTGATACCACTGTTGGGGAACGTTGCAGAAAATTAAAATTTTTCCTATGGTTTCACCAAGATCCATCTATGAGTTCATCTAGCAACGAGTCATGGGAGAGTGATTGCATCTACATACCACTTGTAGATCGCGTGCGGAAGCGTTCAATGGAACGGGGTTGATGGAGTCGTACTCGCCGTGATTCAAATCACCGATGACCTAGTGCCGAACGGACAACACCTCCGCGTTCAACACACGTACGGAGCGGATGACGTCTCCTCCTTCTTGATCCAGCAAGGGGGAAGGAGAGGTTGATGATGATCCAGCAGCACGACGGCGTGGTGGTGGATGCAGCAGAACTCGGCGAGGCTTCGCTAGCGACTACGGGAGGAGGAGGAGGTGTAGCAGAAGGGAGGCGCCAAGGGCTTCAGTGCGGCCACCTCCCTCCCTCCCTTTATATAGGTGCAAGAGAGGGGTGGAGGGTGCAGCCTTGCCCCTTCCTCCAAGGAAGGGTGCGACCAAGAGGGGGGAGGAGTCCATCCTCCCGAAGGCACCTCGGAGGTGCCTTCCCCCTTTAGGACTCTCCCCTCTCTCTTATCTCCAGGCGCATGGGCCTCTTGGGGCTGGTGCCCTTGGCCCATATAGGCCAAGGCGCACCCCCTACAGCCCATGTGGCCCCCGGCAGGTGGACCCCCACCCCGGTGGACCCCGGACCCTTTTGGCACTCCGGTACAATACCGATAACGCGTAAACTTTTTCAGCGACCAAAATAAGACTTCCTATATATAAATCTTTACCTCTGGACCATTCCGAACTCCTCGTGATGTCCGGATCTCATCCGGACTCGAACAACATTCGGTTTGCTGCATACTCATATTCATACAACCCTAGCGTCCACCGAACCTTATGTGTAGACCCTACGGGTTCGGGAGACATGCAGACATGACCGAGACGGCTCTCGTGCAATAACCAATAGCGGGATCTGGATACCCATGTTGGCTCCCACATGCTCCTTGATAATCTCATCGGATGAACCACGTTGTCGAGGATTCAATCAACCCCGTATACAATTCCCTTTGTCAATCGGTATTTTACTTGCCGAGATTCGATCGTCGGTATCCCAATACCTCGTTACCGGCAAGTCACTTTACTCAGATCAGTAATGCATGATCCCGTGACCAAACACTTGGTCACTTTGAGCTCATTATGATGATGCACTACCGAGTGGGCCCAGTGATACCTCTCCGTCATACGGAGTGACAAATCCCGATCTCGATCCGTGTCAACCCAATGATACTTTCGAAGATACCAGAGTGCACCTTTATAGTCACCCGATTACGTTGTGACGTTTGGTACACCCAAAGCACTCCTACGGTATCCGGAGTTACACGATCTCATGGTCTAAGGAAAAGATACTTGACATTGGAAAAGTTCTAGCAAAACGAACTACACGATCTTGTGCTATGCTTAGGATTGGGTCTTGTCCATCACACCATTCTCCTAATGATGTGATCCCGTTATCAACGACATCCAATGTCCATTGTCAGGAAACCATGACTATCAGTTGATCAACGAGCTAGTCAACTAGAGGCTCACTAGGGACATATTGTGGTCTATGTATTCACAAGTGTATTACGATTTCCGGATAATACAATTATAGCATGAATAAAAGACAATTATCATGAACAAGGAAATATAATAATAATACTTTTATTATTGCCTCTAGGGCATATTTCCAACATCAAATATGTTAAATCTGTGGAGCAACAGAGCACGTACCCAGGCTCTCAAGGACGATATTCAAATCTGGTGCCAGAAATTTACCAGCTAAATACACTTTAGACGGGATGTAATATAAACTCCACCCCCCTCTCTCTACTTTTTTTGGCTCCCTGTTGCTTTACTTGCACTTTGCACCTTCGTGCAATGGCCAAGACTTGCCTTGTATTTGCTACTTCATCAGGCCTTGCCTGTTTTGAAATATAAGGTTGGCACTTTGCCACCTTTTCTTTCAAAAAAAAATAGAAAGCACGTTAGATGGCTCAGGACCCATGTGTCAGTGACCTGCCGCTGAGCCAGGCATGGGGTTCCTGCATCCTGTGGACATACTTCACAGGAGGGGTAAGAGAAGAGTGAGCATATTATATGTGAGTCTTGCTTGGTACAACCCCGACAAATTTGCATGAATATCGTTTGAAGTTGATGCGGCTAGAAAACGAAATCTACAAAATTTTGTTTTCACTCCACTGATTATTGAGGATCGGCTGCGCCCATCATTAGTGGAGTAAAAATTTACTTCACTAACTTTACTCCGCCAAATCCTCACTATTTTTTATGGGATCAGTTAGAAATTGCATAAACATTTTTATTTCCCTAAACAAATCCCCATTAACAGAAAAATCATAGCTTGACGTCTCGATCGCCTGGACAAGCATCAACACATTGTTTCCATCACATCTCGGCTAATGCCCGCGAACCATCCTGTGGTTGGATGGTTAGAGGGACAGTGGTATCACAAGCCCACCATTAAGTCCTGGTGCTCACATTATTCCTGGATTTATTTCAGGATTTCCGGTGATACACTTTTAGTGGGAGGAGATGTTCCCGTCGAAGAAGAGGCACATACGGTGACTTCGTAAATCTCAAAATGATATGCCGGCTCAGTCTCTCGAAGGTGTTCACAGGGGTAGGGTGTGTGTGTGTGTTCATAGGGGTGAGTGTATGCGCTGCTGTGTGTATGTGTGTGTGTGTTCGCGGGGTGATTGTATCTGGCGTATGTATGAGCGCTTGCATCTATATTTGTACTGTGTTAAAACTTGTCAAAAGCTTATGATCGAGTGGACTGGGATTTCCATGAGAAGGTGATGAAAGGCTTAGGTTTCTCTCACCGATGGATCGATTGGATCTTGTCATGTGTGACCACGGTGAGCGCTACTCTGTCAAATTCAATGGAACCTTGCTGGATTTGTTTACCCCGTCCCGTGGCATCCGCCAAGGCAATCCCTTGTCGCCTTTCCTGTTTTTGTTTGTTGCAGATGGCCTCTCAACATTACTTCAGAAAGAGATCAATGACAAGCAGATTGAGCCTCTCGGGATATGTCGTAGAGCCCTGGTATCTCACATTTGTTATTCACGGATGATATAATGCTCTTTTTAAAGCAGAAACCGAGCAAGCTCTGCGAGTGCAGCATGTCATCAACACGTATGCGCAAGGTACGGACAGTTGGTCAATCTTGATAAATGCTCTTTGATGTTTGGGAAGGCTTGCCCAAATATGGTACAAGAGGAAATCAAGCATGTGCTACAAGTCACGCAAGTGGAGTTTGAGCCTAAATACTTGGGTCTCCCTACCCCCAGACGGTCGTATGACTAGAGGAAAGTTTCAGAGCATTCAAGAAAAGCTATTAAAAAGAATGGTTTAGTGGGGAGAGTACTCCAGTGGCGGCAAAGAAATTCTTGTCAAAGCGGTCGTGCAATCCTTGCCAACCTTTTTGATCGGTGTTTTTAAACTACCTGCAGGGCTTTGTGAAGATCTTATGAAAATGATAAGAGAGTTTTGGTGGAGTGCTAGTAAGAATCAACGCAGCCTTTTACCTTTGGATGTCTTGGGATTGCATGATCGGACCAAAGACATGCGGAGGCATGGGCTTCCGAGACTTGCAAATTTTTAACTGCACTCTATTGCCTAAGCGAGGCATGGAGATTATTAGAAAAACCCGATAGTTTTTGTGCCCAAGTGCTTAGGGCTAAGTACTACCCAAATGGGCCACGGTAGACACAGTTTTTACGGGTAATGCATCCTCCACTTGGAAAGCTATTGAATACGGCCTTGAACTGCTGAAAAAAGGAATTATATGATGTATATGTATCGGTGCAAAGATCCGGATATGGAGAGACCCATGCATTCCCCGTGGCACATCATGTCGGCCCATTACCCCTAGAAGACGTTGCCGTTTCAAATGGGTTGTTGAACTGCTGAACACTGATGGAACATGGAACAGAGGGCTGCTACACCAATACTTTTATCAAGTTGACATTGACGTGATCACGAAAATCAAATCCTCACAAAGGTTGGAGTCTGACTTTGTGGCATGGTTCCCTATAAGTGCGGCTTGTTCTCCATGAAAAGTGCATACTCTCTTGGTTTACAGGAGAAAATGTCTGAAAATGATCCTGAAGTGTCAAGCGCTCGTCCGGATGGCCTGCGCCTTGCAGGATTTGATTTGGAAGAGTCAAGCCGCCAAAAGTACATATATTTGCGTGGAAAGCTGCACATGAATCTCTAGCTAGAGAAGCTACAAAAAATTGAAACACATGCATGATGCGGCTTGAACTACGTCGGTATTTCCCCAAAAAAGAAGTGATGATGCAACATAGCTACGGTAGGTATTTCCCTCAGTGATGAGACCAAGGTTATTGAACCAGTGGGAGAACCACACAACACTATGTAAACTGCACCTGCACACAAAGAACAAATACTTGCAACCCAATGTGTAAGAGGGCCATTCCGAGTAAAAAGATAGATGAATTTATAGTAGACTGGATAAATAGATCTCGCGGAAACGTGAAATAAAATAAATAACAAAAAATTGCAACAAGGTATTTTTGGGTTTTTTGACTAATAGATCTGAAAGTAAAAGCAAATAAAAATAGATCTCGATGACAAATGTGATAAAGAAGAGACCCGGGGGCCATAGATTTCACTAGTGACTTCTCTCGAGAAAAATAGCATACGGCGGGTAAACAAATTACTGATGGGCAATTGATAGAACTTCAAATAATTATGACGATATCCAAGCAATGATCATTATATAGGCATCACGTCCAAGATTAATAGACCGACTCCTGCCTGCTTCTACTACTATTAGTCCACACATCGACCGCTATCTAGCATGCATCTAGTGTATTAAGTTCATGGAAAAACGGAGTATTGCAATAAGAACGATGACATGATGTAGGCAAGATCTATTCATGTAGGAATAGACCCTATTTTATTATCCTTAATAGCAACCATACATACGTGTCATGTCCCCTTCTGTCACTGGGATTGAGCACCGTAAGATCGAACCCATCAAAAAGCACCTCTTCCCATGACAAGAAAAATTAATCTAGTCGGCCTAACTAAACCAAAGATTCGAAGAAGAAATACGAGGCTATAAGCAATCATGCATATAGGAGATCAAAACTCAAATAACTTTCATGAATAAAATAGATTTGATCATAAACTCAAAGTTCATCGGATCCAAAGAAACACACCGTAAAAAGAGTTACATCAAATAGATCTCCAAGAGACCAGTGTATTGAGAATCAAAAGAGAGAGAGGAAGCCATCTAGCTACTAACTACGGACCCGTAGGTCTACAATGAACTCCCCATGCATCATCAGAGAGGAACCAATGAGGATGATGAACCCCTCCGTGATGGTGTCTAGATTGGATATGTGATTTCTGGAACTTGCGGCGGCTGGAATTGTGTTTCGTCGACTCCCCTAGGGTTTTTGGATTTTTGGGGTATTTATATAGCAAAGAGGCGGTGCGAGAGGCGGCCGAGGTGGGCACAACCCATCAGGGCGCGCATGGGCCCCCAGGTGCGCTCAGGTGCTTGTGCTCCCCTCAGAGCCCCCCTCTGATACTTCCTTGGCCCATCGTGCGTCTTCTGGTCCAAAAAAAAATCTCCGAAAAGTTTCGCTGCGTTTGGACTCCGTTTGGTATTGATTTTCTGCGAAGTAAAAAACAAGAAAAAAAACTGGCACTGGGCACTGTGTCAATAGGTTAGTCCCAGAAAATAATATAAAGTTGCTATAAAGTGATTGTAAAACATCCAAGAATGATAATATAACAACATGGAACAATAACAAATTATAGATACGTTGGAGACATATCAATGCAATATGTTCAGGCTTGCACCATATGCGGACATGATACAGAGGATGCTCATCATGCCCTCATTCACTGCCCCCCATGCAGCCGGCCTCTAGAATGCTATGAGAGAAGTTTGGGACCCCTCCAATGATGTCGACCTTCAGGATACTGAGCTGGAGTGGATCTTCCGTCTCCTTGAGAAACAGACTGATCCCCAACGACTCTTCATTATAATGATCCTATGACGAGCTTGGCAATTTGGCATGTTCGCAATGAAGTAACCCACCATAAACCAGTGGTTCCAATCGAGGCCTCTGGTCGCTTCCTTGCCAGCTATGTGTCATCGCTTTTGTCGTTGGAACAATACCCCAACGCAGACCCGACCAAAGGTAAAACAGGCGGTGGATTATTTTGGCAAGCCCATATGGAAGCAGAAGCCCATACCATATGTGGAACGTTGGACATCGGCGGCGCCTGGTGTCGGTGTACTAGAGTAGGGGTACCCTAGTATCCCGAACTTGTGCACGGGCAGTTGCAGCCCTCCGCGGCTAGGCTTACCGGGTGACCGCCAAGGCCCTCCGTGGTTCCTGTGGAGCCATTCAAGAACAAAGTATTCAAGCCAAGGAAACAAGGCCCCGACAAGAGGAGCTTGCCGGGAAGGCCACCCAAGGCACCTAGGAGACAAGGCCCCGGCAAGAGGAGCTTGCGGGAAGGCCCGATGAGCGACAAGCTTCCGGCACGACAAAGACAACAACCGCGGCAAGACGCTTGCCGCGGCACCACCACTGTACCTACGCTCCAAAGCACATCCACTAACGTGTCGCCTGGGACCTTTCGGTAGCGCCAGCGTGGCGAGAGGTCGTGCAGCCAGCGGTCGAGGTGGCAAGCGGCGCCGATAAGATTGCCATCGTGGCAAGCGGTGGCGCCCCTGACGGTCCCTGTTTGCACTGTTAGGGCGACGTAGACGGGCATTTAATGCCTTTGTCCCCTGCCGTCAGGGTTAGGTATGATACACTGTACACTGTACAAGTAGGTGTACCAACCACTCTTTTTCCATTTCTACCCTTGTCTACGTTGCCACCTGTCGGAGACCCCTTGAGCATATAAAAGGAGGCCCATGCGCAACGTAGAAAGGGTCGGTTCCCCCCGCGCTCAGTCTCGTTAGCAGCTCGTGTGTACTGTAGCACTCAACGCTCCTGAACAAGAACGCAATACACCTAGACATGCAGCAGTAGGAGTGTTATCTCTCCGGAGAGCTCCGAAGCTGGGTAAACCTCTCACGTGCTTCGCCTCGATCTGCTCTTCAGGCGACCTCCGCTCCCCGCCGAACCGAAAGGGGCTCGGTCCGCCGGTCCCATAGGTGTTCGTAGGCCAGATCAGCCTGCCCCGACATCTTTGGCGCGCCAGGTAGGGGGCGTCGAGATTGTGTGAACCTGATCCGGCGTTCACGCGAGCTAGATCTTCATCATCTTCATCAACATGCCACCGAAGAAGAAGGCTTGTGGCGGAAAGCTCCGTCGCGTCGAACCCACCACCGCCGAGCAAGCGGTGGTGGGTAGACACCAGCCGGAAGAATGGACGGCGACGGGGAGCTCACGGTGCTGCCAAGTCCAAGGACAAGGCTGCGCAGACCTCGGCGTCCAGACATGCACCGCGCCCATCTCAGAGGCGCTGGACCGACAGCGTCATGGTATTCACAATGCCATACGCTCGTTGGACCAAGATCGAGCCGAGGATCTTGGGATGCTCAAGACCAGCATGCGCGCCAACATGTCTTTGGCGCGAAAGCGAGGCACGGTCGCCTGGACAGGATACTGCTCCTTCTAACGTACTTAGAAGTCCGAGCATATCCCGCTCCTCGCGCCGTTCGCCACTGCCACCCACCACTCCAGCAGAGGCTTTGGCGAGAGCACAACTGCTCCTGGATTACCCTCCAACGGCCGACAAGGTCGATGAATGGAGGGCCACCATTCAGAGTCTCATCGGCTTCGCCAACGGCGACGCTCCACGGCAACCGAGTGCATCGCTGCCGCGGCAAGACCCCCAAGCACGAGCCGGTGGCGACGAGACCGGTGGGGGTGCAACCACCATGCACTCTCTGCCCCGAAGGCAAAGATCGCCGACTCGCCGGATCCACCTTGACAGCGACTCCACCGCATCATCGGATCCACGAGCTCGTCGCGATCAGCGCCAAGTTCTTCACGAACGACAGCAAGAGGACGCTCAAACTCGCATCGAGCGCCGAAGAGAAGCGCGGCGTCAATCCGACAAGCGCTGGGCCCTCTGTTGACATGCATGCGCCAGAGGAACCAGCGACTTGCCATACGCGATAGGTTGCCCTGCGTTCACTCATGAGCCGTGGCAAGTCCAAAGGCCCAAAGAAGAAGAATTTCAAGCCGAGATGTACGAGAAATGACGGCAAGACGCATCCGTCGGAGTTCCTCGACATCTACACCATCGCGGTGCAGGCTGCCGGGGCGAGGACGACAAGATTACGGCCAACTATTTCCCGGCGGTGCTCAAGCCCAATGTCGGATCCTGGCTCATGCACTTGCCGGACAACTCCATATCCTCTTGGGCAGATCTATGCCATCAGTTTGTCGGCGCCTTTTACGGGCGGCCACAAGCCTCATGGCCAGAAAGCGACCTTCATCTCGCCGCCCGGAAGGAAGGAGAGCCCTGCGTAAGTATATTCAGAGATTCAGCCAGACAAGACAACATCCCGGATGTCCACCCTGCTGCGGTAATCGCGCGTTCCATCGAACGTCGCGAAACCGCAGATGCGGAGGAGATGGCGATGTGCAAGATCGAGACGTCGGTGGGCTATACGCCTGTCCGGCAAGTGTGCACGCGTCTTGAGGAAGGGAGGAGACTCCCCGGAGAGAATACTGAAGCAGGAGGATCTGATAGTAAGGAGACCGCCCCGGCAAAGAAGAACCGGCGGCGGAGCAACAGGAAGAAGAAAGGCAAAGATGTGTTAGTTGTTCAGCAATCCGGCAACGGAGGTGGCGCCAAGAAAGCCAAAGCTGGTAGCTCCGGCAAGGAGGTTGCCGCTGGCACCAACTGCCAGGCTGTGGCGGTCGCCGACAAGCAGGACGGCTCCAACAAGCGATCGCAAGATCCACCGCACTAAGGGCCATGATCTCCGTGAGCTGCAAGAAGGTCGAGCAGCTTGTCGAGCAGCGAAGGCTGAATACGAACGACGCGACAAGGAGAAGGCCCAGGAAGGTGCCGGAGGAGCTAGCAAGAAAGCGTCCGGCCAAGGAGGACGCCGCGGCAAGGCCAAGCAGCGGCAAGGAGACAGACCTCCCCGCGGCCGCGACAAGGATGAAGACGACGACGATGATGAAGACATGGATGATGACGAGGCCGATGAGCAGGAGTTCCAGAAAGCCACAGAGGTCCTGTGTGTTGACGGCGGTGCTTCTCTGCATACTTCACACCGCCAGCTCAAGCAGTGGATGCGGGAAGTCAATGCGGCAGAACCATCCGTCGAGTCACGCAGCCTCGAAATGGTCCAAAGACGCCTATCATCTTTGATATTGAGGACCACCCTGATCGCGTAACTGCGGTCGGGTGTTTGCCAATGTTGGTTTCACCAACTATCCGCAACCTCAAGGTCAGCAAGATGCTAGTTGACGACGGGGCCGGCTTGAACCTGATCTCCTCTCCGGTGCTCCAGAAACTACAGATCCCTGATGGCGAGCTCGAAGAGACCGGCACATTTCAAGGAATCAATCCGGGAAGGAGCAAGCCGAAGGGAAAGATCACGTTGCCGGTGACATTTGGCAGCGAGTTGAACTTCAGAACTGAGAGGGTTACCTTTGACGTTGCTGACTTTCCATTGCCTTACAATGGAATACTTGGCCGTCCAGCACTCGCCAAATTCATGGCGGCCTCTCACTATGCCTACAACATGCTGAAGATGCCAGGCCCGATAAGTGTCATCTCTATCCTCGGCGACAAGAAGGATGCTCTTATCTGCGCCGACAAGATCTACCGGGAAGCAGCGGTTGCAACAGATTGCAAGCCACTTGCCATGAAGCTCCCCGGGGAAGAAGAAGACCAAGTCCGGCAAGAGCTCGATGCCCACTCCGGCAAGCGCACCTCTTGAGTGCTGCGCTACCATCGAGGACGCACCATCGAGCTCCACCGGCAAGTGTAAGAAGACGATGGCAGCTCCACCGGAGACCAAGAGGGTGTCCGCCAAGGAGGGCGGCACCGTGGTACGCTCACCATCGGTGCCTCTCTCGACCCTAAATAGGAAGGCGGCTTCGTTGCTTTCTGCGAGCGTCGTCGACGTGTTTGCGTGGCAACCGTCCGACATCCCGGTGTTCCTGTGAAAGTAATTGAGCACCATCTTGCCGTTTGTCCTCATGCGCGCGCCCGTCAAGCGTAAAGTCGAAGCGTGCGGTGGGCGCCAAGAGTTCATCGCAGAAGAAATCAAGAAACCGGAAGCAGCAGGCCTCGTCGAGGAGTGCTCCATCCTACGTGGTTGGCCAATCCTGTAGTTATGCATAAGGCAAGCGGAAATGGAGGCTTTGTATCGACTTTACCGATGTCAATAAAGCTTGTCCCAAAGACCCATTTCCCTTGCCGCCGCATCGACGATTGTTAGCTCCACGGCCGGATGTGATTTGCTTTCATTTCTGGATGCATATTCAGGATATCATCAGATCTTCATGGCAGAAGACCACATTCATCACCCCATGTGGCACATACTGTTTTGTACGGATGCCCTTCGGGTTAAAGAATGTTGGTTCAACATTTGCAAGAGTAGTCCACGACGCTTTTGAGCCGCAAATGCACAGAAATGTAGAAGCCTACATGGATGACATAGTGGTCAAAAGCAAGGACAAGGAGACTCTGATTCAAGATTTAGACGAAACCTTTGCAAATCTGCAAGATCAACCTCAAGCTCAACCACGAGAAGTGTGTGTTTGGAGTCCCTTCCGCAAGCTTCTCGGGTTCTTCGTGGTCTCAGCGGGAATTGAAGCCAATCCCGACAAGATCAAGGCCATTGAGCAGATTGAAGCACCAAAGCGCGTCAAGGATGTACGAAGACTTGCCGGTTATGTAGCTGCTCTCAGCAGGTTTATCTCTAGGTTCTGCTGAAGGCGCCTCGCCATTTTCAAAATTTTGAAAAAGGCAGGTCCGATGCAATGGACTCGAAGCGGAGGCTGCGCTCTGAGGACTTGAAGAGATACTGTCCTCCACTCCAACACTTGTCGCACCTAAGCCACAAGAGAAGTTGCTGCTATATATAGCAGCAACCAATCAAGTGGTTAGTGCTGCGTTAGTAGCGGAGAGGGAGGCGGATGATGAGCTAGCAACTGTGGCAGATGCATCCAGCGACAAGCAGGGGGCTTCACCGGCAAGCTCTGGTCCCGACAAGGACGGATCTTCGCAGACGCATGAGAAGATGCAGAAAAGAATGGTGCAGCGCCCAGTTTACTTTGTCAGTTCCCTTCTGCAGGGGCTAGGTCAAGGTACTACGGTGTGCAGAAATTGCTTCGGCCTCCTCCTCATGGCCTCGAGAAAGCTGCGCCATTACTTCGAGCACATGAGATCACGATCGTCACTCATTTTCCAATGAAGAGGATCTTGCAAAATCCAGAGGCAACAGCAGGATTGTCGAGTGGGCACTTTGGGCTGTCAAGCTTTGGCCTCAAGTTTGAGAGCACTTCAACTATCCAAAGCGAGCATTGGCGGAGTTCATAGCAGAATGGGCGCCAACACCGGATGAAGAAATTCGAAGCGAGCATCCCGTCAAGGAGGCAAGCAAAGAGTGGTCGATGTACTTTGACGGTGCCTTCTCGCTGCAAGGCGCCGGTCTTGGCGTGCTACTTGTTGCACCACGGAGAGCACCTCAAGTACGTAGTCCAGATGCACTTTCCCAAGGAGCAAGCGACAAACAATACTGCAGAGTATGAAGGTTTGCTTGCCGATCTCAGGATCGCAGTAGACCTTGGGATCAAGAAGCTCATTGTCAGGGGTGACTCACAGCTTGTTATCCGCCAAGTGAACAAGAGTTATTAGAGTCCATTGATGGAAGCTTATGTTGATGAAGTGAGAAAGCTAGAAGAGCACTTTGACGGCCTACAGATGGAATATATTCCAAGAGCTCAGAACGACATTCTTGATGGCTGTCGAAGTCGCCGCACTTAAGTTGCCTGTGGAACCAGGGATCTTTGTGCTCAGCCGACTCAACCGTCATAACGCCATCAACTGGGACAGAACAAGAAGAGGAAGTTGATCTCTGGTGACTACTTTCCGCAGAGCTTCCCGAAGCCGCCGCCAAGAAGGTCCCCAAGATCGACACCAACGATGTTGAGGAGCGATCTGCTCGACAAGCCCCAAGGTTTGTTTCGTTGAAGCAAACGCTCCCGACAAGTTTTGCTCCGGCAAGCTTGCCGGGGAACGTCAAGCTCCGGCTGAGCCGCAGGTTCTCGCCGTAGAAGCGGATGTTCCCGCAGCAGCAGATGTGCCTTTGGTCCTTGTTGTCGAGCCGCAAGCTCCAGCATGGGCACAGCAGATTGTCCATTTCCTTCAGACAGGAGAACTTCCCGAAGAGCAAGAAGAAGCGGAAAGAGTAGCCCGGCAGTCAAGTATGTACCAGTTTGTCGACGACACCTGCATGTAAGAAGACTCAACGTTGTGAAATTGAAGTGTATTCAACGGGAAGACGGACAAAAGCTGTTGGCAGAGATACATGGAGGCATATGTGGTCACCACATTGGCGCCAGAGCACTTGCCGGCAAAGCATTCCGGCAAGGTTCCTTTTGGCCGACAGCCCTCCAGGATGCAACTGCACAAGTAACCAATTGTGAAGCGTGCCAGTTCTATTCCAAGCAGATACACCAGCCAGCTCAAGCTCTCCAGACGATCCCTTTATCCTGGACATTTTTGGTCTGGGGGCTCGACATTTTCGGCCCCTTTCCCCGAGCTGTCGGGGGCTTTGAGTTCTTGTACGTTGCAATCGACAAGTTCACAAAGTGGCTGGAAGTGGAAGCAGTGAGGAAGGTGACAACCACGGTCGTGATCAAGTTCTTCAGTCGATTGTTTGCCGTTTCGAATCCCTAACAGGATCATCACCGACAACGGCACGCAATTCACGAGCCGCACCTTCATGCGATGCGTCCAAGATCTTGGCGCCAAGGTATGCTTCGCTCATTGCTCATCCGAGAAGCAACGATCAAGCGGAGAGGGCAAATCTTTGAAGTGCTGCGCGGGCTCAAGACCGTAACTTTCGACAGGCTGCACAAGTGCGGAAGAAACTGGATTGAGGAGGCTGCGGTGGTTCTTTGGTCGATCGTAACAACGCCAAATCGAGCCACCGGCGGACACCTTTCGCTCTAGTCTATGGAGCGCAGGCGGTTCTCCCCACGGAACTTCGTATACGGATCGCCTCGAGTGCTCGCTTATGATGAGCTTGAGCAAGAGCAGCTGCGACAAGATGACGCGCTGCTCCTTGAGGAGGATCGTCTTTCAGGCTGCTGTCGAGCTGCTCGATACCGACAAGCTTTGCACCGCTACCATAACCCGCCAAAGTTAATGCGAAGTCTCGAGGAAAGGCGACCTTGTTCTTGGTAGCGTTCAGTCCGCCAAGAATTCCAACAAGTTGACGCTTGAAGTAGGAAGGCCCTTACGGGTGAAAGCGAGTCACTAGGCTCGCGCTGTCATGCCTTTGAGACCGAAGATGGCATTCCGGTGAGCAACTCCTGGAACATTGAGCATCTTCGTAAGTTTTACTCAGAGGCGCGGTTGTCGGAACCTGTTCCGGCAACCACCTTTTGTACAAGTCTTGCCGCTGTTGCATGTAATCCTTTGTACAAAGCCGGGCGCAGACCCCGTGCATAAGTAAAGCTAGCGTGCTTCGCACACCTTGTCAATTTCATGCTTTTTACTTATATTTGCATGCGTTATCCGACACTTTGTGTAGCACCTACCCACAGTAAGTGATAACGAGCCATAAGGCTCCATATCTTTATTTTCTCTTCTTTCTCTTTCTCAAAGAAAGGAAGGTTCCCTCGCACACAAGTTTGCCGGGGGGAAAGGAGGAGATAATGGTGTGGACCAAGCGTCGCTCAAGGAAGTCTAGCCTTACCGGAAGCGAGCAACGGAAAAGCTAAGTTGCTAAAGTTTGAGCAATCAGTTTTAAAATTTTTAAGTTATCTTCCTCGAACGACCGTACTTTGTATGGAAAACCTGTGCACAGAGGAACCAACTCGTAGCTAGTTGCGCCCTTACTTTGTTTCGAGTCCGCTCAACAACTTAAGTGAGCTGCGACTAGTTGCGACAAGGTTACTTGTCGGAAGCGGCACCGCCAAATTTCTTGACGTCACGCACTCGGCGCTCGCTCAGTGCCCGCACCGACAAGTTCCCTAAAAGCGTGAGGGCAAAAACATACAAAGGAAGGAATCAAGTAAAGGAAATAACATAGCAATTGATACCCAAAATAGAGTTATATTACAAGATAGCTTGCCGCAGCTCTAATGGATTGTTCTTATGACATGACCAGCAGCGGCAAGAGAAAGAGAAAACGGGCGGCCTAATCTACGCGATCGCCCTCAACCCTCTTGATTCCGCTCACCCTGTCCACGATGGGTGCGACAAGGGTCTTGAGCGCCTCCACATCAGCATCCGGCAAGGACTTGAGGACGTTGGTGAGGTTGAGGCCTGGATTATGGAAGGCCACCTTCATCAGCACCTTTTGGAGAGCTCCCGCGCAGATCTGGCGCGACTCCTCGGCCAGCTGTTTTGGGACCTCTTCCCGGAGTCGCTGGAGGGCCGTCACCACGCCCTTGAAGAACAAGCTGAGCTTGGCGTTGGGTTGGAGGTGCTCGTCGGAGGAATATCCAAGATCCACCATCCCAGTGCGTCGGCTCCTCGTCGATGGCTGCGGAACATTCACGAGACCCTCGGTCCAGTGCTCCACATTCTCCCTCAAGGCACTCTGGCGGCAACAACACTTGCCAGTGGCGCCTCGTCGGCCTTGATCTTCTCCTTCAAGGCCACTTCCTGCTCCTCGGCGCCGTCCAGTACCGAGTCAAAGTAGTTAGCTTCAACTCAAGATCTGCATTGGAGTCCTTGGCGGCGCTGAGCTCCTTGCTCCTCTCGGCGAGACGGCCCTGCAGCTCGCCAAGAGTATAGGTGTCCTTCTCGCGCTCGTGCTTGAGTGCAGCAAGCTCCTCGCCGCTCTCCTTGATATTGGCCTCTAACTGCGCCACCTTCGTCTCCAGCTCCTTCTTGGCGGCCTCGGCAGCTGCGGCAGCATCCTTTGCTTCCTTGAGAGCCCCGCCAAACGTTTGCTCGCGCATGGCAAGATCCTCCTCGTGGCTGTCAAGGTTAACCTTCCGCTGCGCCAACTCGCCTTCCTGCGCAGACAGCTTTTCGGCGGCAAGCCGCTGTTCCTCCTCAGCTTCAGCCTTCTCGAGGAGGAAGGCCTTGCGCTCCTCGGCGAGTTGCTCCCGCTCCTCTGCCAAGGACCGGAGAGCTTCCTGGTTGAGGCCGGAGCTCCTCCACGCGCTTCTCGATGTCTGCTCCCGCCTTGGCGACAAGCGCTTCCGGATTCCAGCTTGGCTTGTCGAGGCGCGGTAGAGCGACAACTTCCGCAGCAATGCTCCTCCTCGGGCTCGCCGCTGCTGCTGCTTGGCGCGTCGACCAGCGTCAGTCCAGCGGAGGCGAGCAGCTCTTCATCAAAAGTTTCTCCTTCGGCCGGCGCCCTGGAGCTCGACTCCCATGGGAGCTTGATGAAGACGCCATCGTCGGCCTTCAAATAGGCGCCGGTGGGGCTCTTGAACCCGCTGCAGCCGGGCGGAGGGATCGGCGGTCGGCATAGCGCTGGCGCTCCACAGTGGCCTCGGGGCCGTCGGTCACTGATCGCTGGACCTCGCCGGCTCTGCGGCGGCAAGCTGGCAACCTCCTCGCCGGCGGGCTCGTCAGCGCCAGCTTCTCCTCCAATGGCAGCGGCGTCATCAGTCTTGCCGCGCACGTCCTCCTCGCCGGCGACCTCGGTCTCCATTGGCTCTGTGGCGGATGGATGAAGAAAAGTCAAGCAAATATTCAAAAAGAAAATCAGAAGAAGAAGAACACAAGGAGAGTTTTCAGGCAAGAAGATTACCTGTGCCGGGGTCTGCGGTCATAGTCCCCGCCGCCAAGGGATCGCTGGTGCCGTCCCTTGCCGGAGAGCCGCCCCTTGCCGGAGAAGCCTCTCTTGCCGGAGAACGCTCCCTTGCCGGGGAATCCTCCCTTGGCGGCGTAGTCGAAGCAGAAGGAGGCTGCTCTGCTCCCACACAAATCAACAGTCAGATATCAGCAAAGGAAGAGCACCCATGCACGCCGAGCAGCAAGAAGTAGACCATATACTTACGCTGGGGGCTGCGCTGGGGGCTGCTTTGAAGAAGAGTTGCCGCATCCGGCAGGGTGGTCTCGGACGCGCCTCCTGCTGTCGCAGTGGGTTCGTCCTGAACGACGATCACCGGGGTCTTGGCTCTCTTTGACATTCTACGGGCGGCGTCACGAAAAGAATGGGTTGAGTAAAGCAAATCAGATACAAGACAAAGCAACAAATCGAAGAATTACAAGTACAGCAAAGAATCTTACTCTTCTTCTTCCTCGTCGGAGCTGGCGCGGAGAGATCAAGTCTGGCCCGCCTCCGGTCACGAGGCGGAGGAGTGGGTTCCCTTGGACGCTTGGCGGGAACGGAACTGGTGGTGCATGAGGCCCGCTCGATTGCCGCAGCGGCGTGAGGTGCTCCAGCGGCAACCGTGCTTGCCGCGGTGGAAGCTGCGTCATGGCGCCGCGGCTGTTAGCCCGTCTGCCCGCCCTTCGTCTCCGGCCTTGCGAAGACGCCTTCTTGGTGGAGCTGGTGGCTCCGCTCGCGGCAAGCTGCTTGAAGGTGGGGAGGATGCGCCCTTGGCGGGCTCGCTCGACTCGGCTTCAGGCTCGGCAAGCTCTTCCTCGCCGGCAAACTCCTTTCGCTCGACAAGGCTTGCCGCCTCTGCTGCCTCTGCCTCCTCCACGGTGAAGCCAAACTTCGCCGCGGCAGCGCTGCTGCCGCCTCTTCCGGCTGGTGGCGTCTGCGCTCTCATCATCGGTGGTGTCATGGTGAGGCCCTCTGCTCATCGGGCGGACCGGCATTTCTACCAGATTGTCAAAGAACCGCCGCACGACGTCATCCGCAGTCTTGCCAAGTTGGGACAATTCCATGCGAGTCGCTGGCGGCATCATTGCACGGATGCGGTCAGCGCGGAATTGTTGCACAATGAACGATGCCCTCGGCAACCTAAACATCTCTGGATGATCGTGATCGGGCTTGAACAGCTCTAAGAGCATCGCGTCAAGCTCCAAGACGGTGAAGTTGAAGTTGAGGCCTGGGCGCAGCCTCATGATATCTGCCGCGTTCGAAACTCCCGTGCAGGTCTCCTCCTCTCTCCGCAAGGGGGCGTCTGGCGGCGAAGAAAGTCTGCGCCAACGGTGCCTACGGTGAGCCCGGCAAGTCTAAGGCGAAGGATTCGGGTGACTGTGATCTTCAGCCTAGCGTCTTCCGGGGCCAGATTGCTCCAATCGTTGTCGCGCACTACTGGGGTTTGGCGCTGGGCGGTAAATGGCTGCGGGTTCTCCTCGACAATCCAGCACCAATCCGCCCTCCATTCCTCCCATTTGCTACGGAGCACTCCCTCCAGATAGGCTTCCTTCTTGCCGACCCTCGAGATCCAAGCGATTCCTCCGGCAAGAGGCTCCCCTCTCTCAACACAGGTATAAAGAAGTGGCGGAAAAGGGCTACATTTGGATGGACTCCGACAAAGTTTTCGCAGAGATGTGCGAAAACTGCCATGGTCAGAACAGCATTGGGGTGAAATCAAGGAGGCGGAACCCGTAGGTGTTCATGATGTCACAAAAGAATTCAGAGAAAGGCGGGCAGAGCCCGCAGTAGAAGAAGAGCACGAAGAAGGGATACCCGGTCGGGGCCAGTTCGAAGCAAGCGGCGGGAGTACCTTCAGTGCGCGGATGCGCTCGCGTCTCCGTCGACCGTAAGATGTAGTAGTTCTCCTCGGCTCTCGCGGCGGCCGAGGGGAAGATGGCCCGCTCCTTCCGCGCCGCCAAAGCTGCGCCTCGGCCGACTTCACGACCTTCCCTTGTCGGATTTCGGAGCCATGGCGAGGCGGTGGAGGAGATCGACGGCGTTGGTGGTCTTTGGTGGCGATGGGGGCGGGCGCTGCTCTCTTTTCAGCCTTGAAGAGAAGGGGAGCAGCGGTGGTTTTCGAGATTGGACAAGCAATCGGCAAGATGGGCGGACTGCCCCTGTTTCCCCGCTTATAAAGAGGGAGGCGGACGTTCCGTTTTCGAATAAAGAAACCCCACGATCTCGCCCCACGATCTCTCACACGACGCCGCGTTCGATGCGTGCCGTTAAATGGGCGTGGTGGGTCCGGGGTGAGTTATGGTGTGACCCAGCGCGTGTGCTCGTGCCTGTTATGGGCCCTGGCCCAACAGCGCTTCGGCACCGTGTGTGGCCCAGGCAGGGGCTCTGTCGGTGTACTAGAGTAGGGGTACCCTAGTATCCCGAACTTGTGCGCGGGCGATTCTGCAGCCCTCCATGGCTAGGGCTTCTTACCGGTGACCGCCAAGGCCCTCCGTGGTTCCTGTGGAGCCATTCAAGAACAAAGTATTCAAGCCAAGGAAACAAGGCCCCGACAAGAGGAGCTTGCCGGGAAGGCCACCCAAGGCACCTAGGAGACAAGGCCCCGGCAAGAGGAGCTTGCCGAGAAGGCCCGGTGAGCGACAAGCTTCCGGGCGCGACAAGACAACAACCGCGGCAAGACGCTTGCCGCGGAAGACCACCACTCTGTACCTACGCTCCAGCACATCCACTAACGTGTCGCCTGACCTTTCCAGCGCGCGTGGCGAGAGGTCAGGCAGCCAGTGATCTGAGGTGGCAAGCGGCGCCGACAAGATTGCCGTCGTGGCAAGCGGTGGCGCCCTGACGGTCCCTGTTTGCCTTTATTAGGGCGACGTGACGCGGGCATTTAATGCCTTTGTCCCCTCGCCGTGGTTAGGTATGATACATCATACACTATACAAGTAGGTGTACCAACCACTCTTTTCCATTTCTACCCTTGTCTACGTTGCCACCGTCGGAGACCCTTGAGCATATAAAAGGAGGCCCATGCAACGTAGAAAGGGTCGGTTCCCCCCACGCTCAGTCTCGTTAGCAGCTCGTGTGTACTGTAGCACTCAGCGCTCCTGAACAAGAACGCAATACACCTAGACATGCAGCAGTAGGAGTGTTATCTCTCCGGAGAGCTCCGAAGCTGGGTAAACCTCTTGCGTGCTTCGCCTCGATCTGCTCTTCGTGCGATCTCCGCTCCCCGCCGAACCGAAAGGGGCTCGGTCCGCCGGTCCCATAGGTGTTCGTGGGCCAGATCAGCCTGCCCCGACACCTGGCTGCGCAAAACTCAACGTCAATGGGTCCTTTTTACTCAGGGATGGTACCGTTGGTGCAGGGATGCTTATCCGTGATCACACTGGGCTGTGATGCTTGCTACAATCAGAGGTTTTGGGAACTGCATGGACGCGCTGGAGGCCAAGTTGGTAGCAATTGATGAAGGTATTATTTTAGCCCTCAATTAGACTAAACTGGACATTGTGGTGGAGACCGATTGTGCCGAAGCTGTACAAATGATCTCAGCATCTGCGCAAGATTGATCAGCGCATACTCATAGAGTAATGAAGATCAGATCGCTATTGGCTCAAGAAAGGAGGACTCATATAATCAAGATCAGACGTATCTCACATTTGTTATTCACGGATGATATAGTGCTCTTTTTTAAAGCAGAAACCGAGCAAGCTCTGCGAGTGCAGCATGTCATCAACACGTATGCGCAAGGTACCGGACAGTTGGTCAATACTGATAAATGCTCTTTGATGTTTGGGAAGGCTTGCCCAAATATGGTACAAGAGGAAATCAAGCATGTGCTACAAGTCACGCAAGTGGAGTTTGAGCCTAAATACTTGGGTCTCCCTACCCCCAGACGGTCGTATGACTAGAGGAAAGTTTCAGAGCATTCAAGAAAAGCTATTAAAAGAATGGTTTAGTGGGGAGAGTACTCCGGTGGCGGCAAAGAAATTCTTTTCAAAGCGGTCGCGCAATCCTTGCCAACCTTTTGATCGGTGTTTTTAAACTACCTGCAGGGCTTTGTGAAGATCTTACGTAAATGATAAAAGAGTTTTGGTGGAGTGCTAGTAAGAATCAACGACGCACACCTTTGGATGTCTTGGGATTGCATGATCGGACCAAAGACATGCGGAGGCATGGGCTTCCGAGACTTGCAAATTTTTAACTGACTCTATTGCCTAAGCAGGCATGGAGATTATTAGAAAAACCCGATAGTTTTGTGCCCAAGTGCTTAGGGCTAAGTACTACCCAAATGGGCCACTGGTAGACACAGTTTTTACGGGTAATGCATCCTCCACTTGGAAAGCTATTGAATCTGACCTTGAACTGCTGAAAAAAGGAATTATATGATGTATAGGTATCGGTGCAAAGATCCGGATATGGAGAGACCCATGCATTCCCCGTGGCACATCATGTCGGCCCATTACCCCTAGAAGACGTTGCCGTTTCAAATGTGTTGTTGAACTGCTGAACACCGATGGAACATGGAACAGAGGGCTGCTACAACAATACTTTTATCAAGTTGACATTGACGTGATCACGAAAATCAAATCCTCACAAAGGCTGGAGTCTGACTTTGTGGCATGGTTCCCTATAAGTGCGGCTTGTTCTTCATGAAAAGTGCATACTCTCTTGGTTTACAGGAGAAAATGTCTGAAAATGATCCTGAAGTGTCAAGCGCTGTCCGGATGGCGGCGCCTTGCACAGGATTTGATTTGGAAGAGTCAAGCGCCGCCAAAAGTACATATATTTGCGTGGAAAGCTGCACATGAATCTCTAGCTACAGAAGCTACAAAAAAATTGAAACACATGCATGATGCAGCTTGAGCTACGTCGGTATTTCCCCAAAAAAGAAGTGATGATGCAACATAGCTACGGTAGGTATTTCCCTCAGTGATGAGACCAAGGTTATTGAACCAGTGGGAGAACCACACAACACTATGTAAACTGCACCTGCACACAAAGAACAAATACTTGCAACCCGATGTGTAAGAGGGGTTGTCAATCCATTCCGAGTAAAAAGATAGATGAATTTATAGTAGACTGGATAAATAGATCTCGCGGAAATGTGAAATAAAATAAATAACAAAAAATTGCAACAAGGTATTTTTGGGTTTTTGGACTAATAGATCTGAAAGTAAAAGCAAATAAAAATAGATCTCGAAGGCAAATGTGATAAAGAAGAGACCGGGGCCATAGATTTCACTAGTGACTTCTCTCGAGAAAAATAGCATACGCGGGTAAACAAATTACTGATGGGCAATTGATAGAACTTCAAATAATTATGAAGATATCCAAGCAATGATCATTATATAGGCATCACGTCCAAGATTAATAGACCGACTCTGCTCGCTTCTACTACTATTACTCCACACATCGACCGCTATCTAGCATGCATCTAGTGTATTAAGTTCATGGAAAAGCGGAGTATTGCAATAAGAACGATGACATGATGTAGGCAAGATCTATTCATGTAGGAATAGACCCTCTTTTATTATCCTTAATAGCAATGATACATACGTGTCATGTCCCCTTCTGTCACTGGGATTGAGCACCGTAAGATTGAACCCATCACAAAGCACCTCTTCCCATGGCAAGAAAAATTAATCTAGTCGGCCTAACTAAACCAAAGATTCGAAGAAGAAATACGAGGCTATAAGCAATCATGCATATAGGAGATCAAAACTCAAATAACTTTCATGAATAAAATAGATTTGATCATAAACTCAAAGTTCATCGGATCCCAAGAAACACAAGTAAAAAGAGTTACATCAAATAGATCACCAAGAGACCGTGTATTGAGAATCAAAGAGAGAGAGGAAGCCATCTAGCTACTAACTACGGACCCGTAGGTCTACAATGAACTACCCACGCATCATCAGAGAGGAACCAACGAGGATGATGAACCCCTCCGTGATGGTGTCTAGATTGGATATGTGATTTCTGGAACTTGCGGCGGCTGGAATTGTGTTTCGTCGACTCCCTAGGGTTTTTGGATTTTTGGGGTATTTATATAGCAAAGAGGCGGTGCGAGAGGCGGCCGAGGTGGGCACAACCCATCAGGGCGCGCATGGGCCCCCAGGTGCGCTCAGGTGCTTGTGCTCCCCTCAGAGCCCCCCTCTGATACTTCCTTGGCCCATCGTGCGTCTTTCCGTCCAAAAAATCTCCGAAAAAGTTTCATTGCGTTTGGACTCCGTTTGGTATTGATTTTCTGCAGTAAAAAACAAGAAAAAAAAAGCGGCACTGAGCACTTTGTGTCAATAGGTTAGTCGAGAAAATAATATAAAGTTGCTATAAAGTGATTGTAAAACATCCAAGAATGATAATATAACAACATGGAACAATAACAAATTATAGATACATTGAAGACATATCAATGCAATATGTTCAGGCTTGCACCATATGCGGACATGATACAGAGGATGCTCATCATGCCCTCATTCACTGCCCCCCATGCAGCCGGCCTCTGGAATGCTATGAGAGATGTTTGGGACCCCTCCAATGATGTCGACCTTCAGGATACTGAGCCGGAGTGGATCTTCCGTCTCCTTGAGAAACAGACTGATCCCCAACGACTCTTCATTATAATGATCCTATGACGAGCTTGGCAATTTGGCATGTTCGCAATGAAGTAACCCACCATAAACCAGTGGTTCCAATCGAGGCCTCTGGTCGCTTCCTTGCCGCCTATGTGTCATCGCTTTTGTCGTTGGAACAATACCCGACGCAGACCCGACCAAAGGTAAAACAGGCGGTGGATTATTTTGGCAAGCCCATATGGAAGCGAAGCCCATACCATATGTGGAACGTTGGACATCGGCGGCGCCTGGCTGCGCAAAACTCAACGTCAATGGGTCCTTTTTGCTCACGGATGGTACCGTTGGTGCAGGGATGCTTATCTGTGATCACACTGGGGCTGTGATGCTTGCTACAATCAGAGGTTTTGGGAACTGCATGGACGCGCTGGAGGCCAAGTTGGTAGCAATTGACGAAGGTATTATTTTGGCCCTCAATTAGACTAAACTGGACATTGTGGTGGAGACCGATTGTGCGAAGCTGTACAAATGATCTCAAAGATCTGGGCAAGATTGATCAGCGCATACTCATAGAGTAATGGAGATCGGATCGCTATTGGCTCAAGAAAGGAGGACTCATATAATCAAGATCGGGCGTAATGTAAACATAGTCATACTCTTGCTCAAATGGAATGACATAAACAGCGGACTGCATGCTGGTTGGGCATGCCTCCTGACGAGATTGCGAGCATTGTTGCTGCTGATTGTAATCATATTACCTGATAAATGAAACTCCCTTTCCGCAAAAAAAATAAAAAATAAAAAAAAGCTCGGGTAATGCCCAATTCCTGCGCCTTGTACGATGCTTGAATGCAAGCTTCAGCTTCAGTTTGTAGCGTATACATCCAGAGCACTTAGGCGTTGAGCACTAAGCCCACTCGATCGACCACTAATACTCCGTACCGCTTCGTCATCGCAAAAAGAAATTCGAAAATTACCCACGATCCACGCCGATCTCTCCCCTGTTTCCGCCGCCAACCGCTCCTGCTGTCCGAGCCTTGCCGGCCACCGCCCCGTCTCTCCCCTGCTTCCGCCGCCGACCACCGATCCACCACCGCCCGCTGATTTCCGCTCGGCCGAGGCCGCACGACGCCGCCGTGTGCCCCTTCACATCACGCCGTGGGGTTGCTGGCGCGCCGCCGCCGATTCTACGACGGCGCCGACGCCAACTACCGGCCCCTGAATCGGCGAGTTGAGGCAAGTTGTTCCTGGCTGCTGCCCCCGACGCCGACGCCATCTGCCGCCCCCGAATCTGTGCGTTCGGCTGCCGCTGCCGACGCCATCTGCCCCACGAATCCTTTCCCATGGGGTACCTTATTTTCTCTTCGTTTACAAAATTCAGTGCACTCAAGATCGATGCCAATGACCAGACCTTCTCCCGCGAGGTTTCTACTATTGCTAAATGACCAGATCGATGCATGATGCATGTTTGCTAATTCTTCAGTGCATCTAAGATAGATAGATAGATGACCAAATGAAAAATGAGTTCAATCTCAATTCATACTGCAGCATCTAAGTGCTACTCTTTTGGCGACATTGCCAGGGCTGCTCTGCTTTTCGTGCATTCAAAAGCACCAACCAGCAGGATGAATCTCGGCCGCCCTTTCACCTCATCAAACCAAAGTTTTAATTATACTATCAAACACCGCACCATTTCCATGCACAGCATAGCTGCTACCTTTTTCCCCCCTAATTAACCAATGCTATGAAATGAATCGTCAAACAAAGCAATTGCCAATAAAGAGGGAAATGCATAGTAGTCTCGGCTAATAGATACTGATTGAGTTTTGACATCGTCAGCTACTCCACTGCTTCATAGCCATCATTTTGTGATTATATCAAGCAGTGATATGCTCATATCTGCATATTTTTACAGGCTGACTTTTGTATCCATTCACAAATTTTGGTTTACAGATGGAGAATCGTAATCGGCTCGACATGAGGCGTGAGGCAGCCACAACAATTTAAGTTGGGGAGATAGCAAGTACCAACAGCAGTACCACGAAGGTCCTCCCTCCTTCCTCTGCCCATAGTTAATTCATTCAGTTCTAGTTGGGTTTCAGGAAAGTATTTGTATGGAGAATGCAAGAGATGCAAGCTTTAAATAAGAGCAAAGGGCACAAAATCCTTCTCCAGATCAGTGAAACCCTCCTCTGATATCCCTGGCACGCATGTTCTTTTATTCCCTCGCTTCAGTTTCACATGCATAGGGGCGCGCCTGGGTCGCTCATGTGCGCCACCTCTGTATGATCAACCAATGATAGTCTCTGTTATGGTGCAGCTTTTGAATTCTGATCATGTTTAATTTCCTTCCTTCAAACTGATGCAATGTGCTATACTGTCTTATTTTTCAGGTATACACCAAAGAGTGAAGAAAACCCTCCTTCAGTTTGTTTTAGTGCTGGAATCATCTACCAACCAGGCATTTGGTGAGAATTTGTCCTATGTGATAAGGTTGACAAGACTGTTGATAAACATAGATTATACCGACAAATTAGTATTCCTATTCGTATCAGCATTCCCTCGCTTTATAAAAATCATTTACTATTAGTTATACAAATAATTTATATAGTGCATTTACACAGGAATCAAACAAGCATAGGAGCCAGAAAATAAGAATGTCATAGTACTTCATTTGGAGGTAGATCCTAGCATCACATGACTTATTTTTAATTTCTTTTATGATTGATGAAGAACATCGGTTTGTTTCATATTCACAGAAGACACACATGCTGGTTAGCAATTCAGGCTTAGTTTGCAGTGTGGCCAGTGATTACTTTGGAACAGTTCACTGTCCTTTGATCTAATTTTTCATTGTTTTACTTTGACAGAAAATTCTGAGTTATCAATCATCTTATGCCTTTCCACTCGGCCTGACAATGGCAGCGAAGGTATTCCTGAAGAAATACGATAGTGGCCAACTACTACCTTTTCTTTTTGCGCATAAGTGGCCAACTACTACCTAGAGTCATTTTCATTGCAAAGGCGAGTACTCCCATTCTTTGAGATATTAGCTCAAATATGATAATGCGCCGATATTTAATTGAAATTAGCTTCTATGTACTAACATAACATCTGTACCTTAAATAGTGCTAAAGGTTATATATTATGCTAAAATGCAGTCTCTTTGGCACAAATTTCTTTAATCTTCGCTGACATTTCATCGTTGTTATCTCCAGGCAAGATCATTCAATCAGATAAACATCAATGCAACCAGTTCCTCCAAATTCAGTCTCAAGCTCCATCTTCCTCCAAGAAGCACTTCACTTCATGCAAAGAAATCCACGCCCAGCCTCGTACGTTGCGCTCCGACGAGCACCAGCACCGTGTTCAAGGACAAGGATCCCTTCAGCCTCGAGCGATACATGGCGTCCAAGGCAATGACCGTGAATGGAGCGCTCGACCGCGCTCTGCCGCTTGGGCACCCCGAGCGCCTCTTTGAGTCCATGCGCTACTCTCTCTTCGCGGGTGGCAAGCGGGTGCGCCCCATGCTTGCGCTCGCCGCGTGCGAGCTAGTGGGCGGTGATGAGGCCGCTGCCCTGCCGGTGGCCTGCGCCGTCGAGATGGTCCAGACCATGTCGCTCATCCACGATGACCTCCCTTGCATGGATGATGACCACCTCCGGCGCGGCCGCCCCACAAACCACGTTGCCTTTGGCGTCAGCACCACGCTGCTCGCGGGGGACGCGCTCCTGGCGCGTGCGTTCGAGCACGTCGCCCGGGAATGCACGGAGCATGGGCCGACCGCGCACTCCGCGCTGTGGCAGAGCTCGCCAGCGCCGTGGGCATGGACGGGCTCGTGGCGGGGCAGGTTGTGGACCTTGCCAGCCAGGGTGCAGACGTCGACCTGGCCACGCTAGAGTACATCCATGTGCACAAGACGGCACGACTCCTAGAGGCCGCGGCGGTGTGCGGCGCCATCGTCTCCGGAGGAGCTGATGAAGAGATCGAGGGCATCCGGCGGTACGCGCGTTACGTCGGCCTGCTATTCCAGGTAGTGGACGGCGTGCTGGGACGTGACGCGCACGTCCGAGCAGCTGGGGAAGACGGCAGGGAAGGACATTGCGACCGACAAGGCAACGTACCCAAAGCTGATGGGCGTGGACGGGCGCTCAGACGCGGCAGAGCTTGTGGCGGCGCTGAGGCAGAGCTGAACCGCCGACAGTACTCATACAGAGCCTCTGCGTCACCTTGCGCACTTCATTGCGCACCGGCAGCACTGATTGATCAGTGCAATCGGCCAATTAAAAGGTATGACAATAGTTCATTAGTCTCACCAGATTTTTCTGTTTGATTTGGGTTCCATGGGATTGATATGCAATTTCCTCCTCTTGCTGAGCAGATTGACGGTGCTTGAGGAGGTCAGTGACGTCCGATGGAGCCGCTTCATTACCCAGTCAGCACGCCGCTTGCGGGGATGCAGCAGCATCAGCTCCCGGCCTATAGCTTCGACCGGCAGATCTATATGCGGGATGCGGCGGTGGCAGCTGAAAGGGAGGGCTCACCACAAGCTTCCGAACAGTCCATAGGCAAGATGGACCTAGAGCTCCTCGATGGACACGCAGGTATGAAAGTATTCAGTGATCCAATTCCAAAATTAATGGCACAAACCTGAAGAAGATGAGTTTCTATATGTGTACTTGATCTTCAGCCAAAAAGAACATGTGCAAAATCTTTAAGAACAGATAGGAAAAATTTTGGTGGAGAGGGCAAGATGTACAAAACCTAGAAATAAAAAATGGAAAATAATACTCTGCAAGTGCAG
The DNA here is from genome assembly GCA_021605145.1 of Aegilops bicornis. Lineage (NCBI taxonomy): Eukaryota > Viridiplantae > Streptophyta > Magnoliopsida > Poales > Poaceae > Aegilops > Aegilops bicornis. Next base: position 130,443,145 of record CM038674.1, on the reverse strand, counting down.
ATTGTGCAACCTGCATATCTGCTGGTTCCAGTTTATAGGGATTGTCAACCAAGACCAAAATTATAATAATCTTTATAACTGAATTTCGAAATGTATCTTGAGAATTTACAGCCCATAGAATTGGAAAGTTTCCAGTATGTAGGATCTATATGCTCAGATTGAGTTGGGCCTTGCGTATACATTGAAAATGCAGTATGATCTCTCTCCCCCAGAAACATATCAAGGTTAAATTAACTTGAGCATAGTCTTTGGTTTGGAGTTGCAAAAGTGCCTTGGTTACCGATATTTGACGCAGGACACATGCCTTTTTCCACTGTAAAGCAGAAAACAAGTGCACATGAATAACTATCCTTCAGAATATAGGTGCAGGGTTTTAATATAGATTTTTTTTGAATAACTATCAATATAGCTAACACCGGAATAAAAATAGAGCCTGCAATAGGAGAACTCAAGCTCTTGTACAGATGGAAGGCGACCAACAACATGAATAACCAAGATTTCTCACAAACAACTGCAGCTATCCATAAAACAACGGAGGTGGTAATGAAACTTGGAGTTGGTGGATAGGGCATAAAGAAGTGAGAGTCATCCTCCTTGCCTTACGATGGGCTGCTGCGCTATCCTTATAATATTTTATATAAGCTATTTATAACACATCCTTGCAAACTGAAATTCTACTTGTATTTTTCCTCTTCTTGTTGTTTATGGATAGACAACCCCGCAAATTTCCATACTTTATTTGAACTACTTATCACTTTGCGCAATTATTTGTACTGATGAATCAAATATATGTCAACAGAGTTGCAATCCTGCTTTAAACATGAAGGCATACCAGAAACAACATACATGCATATATATATATATATATATATATATATATATATATATATATATATATATATATATATATATATATGGGCCCATAAGAAACTGAAATGAAAGAAACTCACCTACCATGCTGAACTTGCCATAGTTCTGATGTTGTTTGAACACCATTTTTCTAGTAGAACAAATATGATAATGCCAACATTAGCGTGTGAATGGCCGAGGTACATAAAAACAATAATCCTTCCCAAGTGTTTTCTTGATTCATTAGCAATTCAAGAACCAACTGGAGCATTAGGAATAGTTCAGTATATTTATCGATGCAAAAGCAGAGTGGTCCATCTATCATATGTGGTGATCACATCTGTTACTTCCGATTGCACATCGTTCTCTCCCTGAAACAAATTCAACACAATTGTCTAATTGTCAACTCAAGGTGCCGTCTGAAGGTTTGAGTAAGCGGACAAGATTCTGCACCATTTGTCAGCGGCAGAGACCCAAGAGGATGACTTCCCGGATTGAGGAGATGTTCCGAAGCAACCTTCAAAACCTGCTCGGTGCAAGAACTGTGGCATCGAGGGTCAACGGCGAAACAGCTGTGCCAAAGCTGCAGAACTAAAACTCCCAAGACGGCTGCTGAAATTGCAGCTAAGACAGGATCAGTGCATCTGATGAGAATAATGCATGTTTAAAGCTGAACTGCTTTGCTGTGCTGCTGTACTGACTAATTAGATCAAAGGGATGAACTGTTAAGAGCCAATTTATGTCTGTTTGTTTATAGGTGTGTTATTGTGCACAAGGATTTTCTCATTATTATTTCGGATAATACTAGATTAAAGACCACTGTATTTTCTCATTATCATGGTGATCCTGCTGTTACGTGTTCGATGCGGTTGTTGATCTCTTCAAGTGGTCCTCATTTGTTTGCCAATGAACTGAATTTCTTGAACTGCTCCGAATAAACTGAATTTCTTGAAACATGGAACACCTGAGTCAGATTGTTTGGTGTATGCTGCAAAGTTTAATGGTTTTTCAGGGGAGCAAAGTTTAAAATTGTTTGCATTAAATGCTTCTGTATGTACAGGTGTCATCAGTAGTCTGCTTATGTACTCCTCCGTTCCCAAATATGTCTTTTAGATATTCCAATAAGTGACTACATCTGAAGCAATATGAGTGAATTTACACTCTGAAATATGTGTACATACATCTGTATGTTGTAGTCCATTTGAAATGTGTAAAAAGACTTATATTTAGGAGCGGAGGGAGTAGATCACGAACTGCATGAGTTCAAAATTTGAAAGAGACCAGCCATTTACATTTAAATTGAGATCCTCATCACCAAAGCTTACATGTGCTTTTCCATTTGTTGCATTTGAGCTTTCATGTATTTCCCACTTATCCCATTGGCTAAAACTCATATCCTTGATTTGTATTTCTCTCCACGTGCTTTCATAAGGTTATTTTGCTGCATAGGGGTCGAATTTAAAACAAGAACAATCTTGAAAATAAGTGTGAATAAGTACTCATTACATTTCTTATTTGCTCCGCCTGTGTAGAAATTCGTTGTTCAACTATTTTTTGGTCCCCGCATGATTGTAATTAGACATAAGAGACTTCATTTTTCATCCACCACATGATTGCCACCAATTATTAATTTATACTCCCTCCATTCCAAAATACTTATTCTGGTTTTCGTTCAAATTTAGCACTCAAATCATGTCTTATTGGAACATGTGAATGGAACCAAAATAAGATAGTAGAACATAAGCATGCACAAAAAAGAAAGATTAGAAAAACAAGACATATGTACTGATTGGAGAAAACACAGTCAATAGGCAGAACCCTTCACATATGCAGACAGCGCTGCTACTGAAGAAGCTTTAGCCCTTCGCCGAGGTCTTCATCTGATCAACCAAATTGCTTGCTCAAATGTGCTAGTTGAATCAGATTGCCTTGATGTTATCTCGGCGTGCAAAGGTGATGTGGATATTTTGACGCCTTACTCCACGGTCTTAGCGGATTGCTTTCTCTATGCCCACGAGATCAATTCAATCCGTTTTCAGTACTGTCGTAGGGAAGCTAATGGTTTCGCACATTTCTTAGCTAGGCGTGCTTATGATTCAAATTTGATGTATAATTGAGATGATGATCCCCCTAGCTTTCTGATTCTGCATGTACTACATGATGTTGTACTCGTAAACTCGCAATAAAGTGCCACGTAGTTTTCCCTTAAAAAAGGAAAAAAATAATAATCTGTTTTCTTGCCACCACAGAACTCGGATGTGTACTTCATGTATAGCAATTTTGGAAAATGGTCTAAGTTGATCGTAAAATTACGATGTTTTCTCTTTAAAGAAATAAGATCATAAAGAATTCCAACATTTTCCTTTGCTCCATTTGCCAAGATGAAATTTTTATTCCTGTATTTCTTCTTTACATTTTCCTACAAACCAAAAAGGGCCCCCAAAAATCCTACAATCCAGAAGAGCCCTAAACTGTAAATTTCATGCAGTTTCGGTCAAACCGTACCCTCTTGTACTCGTTCTGTAAAGAAATATAAGATCGTTTAGATCACTTGAATATGAACACCAAATTTAAACGCCACGCGGAGCCGTGTCCCACGAACTACTCACCATCTCAGACAGGGTGGTCCTCTTCGAGCTGAAAAGGATCACACACGTATGTAATGTAATTATTTCACGATGATATCAATCAGCTCGCCCTCGTCGTAAGCAGATGGTGAGGACGACCAGGGACGAGAGGTCCCATGCATGCAACCGACAACGTCTGATGCATCCCCATGAAAATTACTCCGTAGTTTATGGTTAGCGTGGAGCGAAGCTAATGCCGTTGGTGTGGACCAGATGCCCCATGGATCCTGTAGAACCCGTCGCGCATCCCCGTTTGTTTCGTAGCCCCGAGACTCTCGCGTGCCGGCGACGTGCTGCAAAACTACTCTGTTCCATCAACTTTTCGAGGATCCAGCAAAGTGGTTTCGCCTTGCGAGAGTTAGATGGGCCCCGCATGTAAGCATTGGTACGGTAGCACAAGCATAAAAAAGTGTGTTATTCTTCACGTTGGTGGCTCGGGAGTCGGGACCCATGTCTTGGTGACTTGCCGCTGGTCATGCATTCCTCCATGTCCTGGGACGGAATGTTTGGTTTCTAGGTGTATATACATCCTATATGGAAAAATAAATTAGCAACTCAATAAAAAGAAAAAAAAATCTGAAAATATTTTTGAAATAAATTTGACCTTCTATTGTACTTGTGAGAAAAAATTCACAAACATAAAACCACCCTTTGCTTTCTTTTCAAAAGGACAAATTTTCGGTCAAAATAGTGTGAATAGTGAACTATAATAGCAAATAAGTTTTTCCTTTTTGCCCCCAAGTCAATGTTGGTTTTTTTCATGAAAATTTATATACTACTGCAAAACAAAGTCAAGTTAACCTAAAAATACTTTTGAACTATTTTGACTTTTTGTTTAATTATTAAAAGAAAATCTCCATATAGGGTGTATATACAACCAGGAACCAAAGTGTATTTCCCCACATCCTGCGGCTATACTTCACTGCAATAAAGGAAAAGTGAACATTTTTTTGAGTCAGGGAAAAATGAGCATTTTATATGTATTTTCTTTAAGAAAGCGTCCGTGAAGGGCATCTTCAACGCTGGACCCCAAACATCCCGCAACAATTTTGTGATCATCAAGCATATAAGGCAACAAAATGATAGCGCATGTCTTTGTTACACACACACACACACACACACACACACACACACACAAGAACAGAGTCTGCTCCCAGAATCAATTTTTGAACTTCAGATAGCATGAATTTGTAGTTCAGGATTCCTAAAAAATAATAGTTCACGAGTTCTAAACAAAAACACCATCCTATAATAATGTGAGGTGAAAAGGATAGAGCGCTCATCCACAGAAATTTTAGGTATTGGTCTTTCTTTGGTTGGTTCTATGCAGCATAGTCTAAATTTAGCATACTGCCCTACCGTTGATAGATAAATAGTGCATTCATCACTTGTATTCAATATAGTGTTTACTTGAGGTTGCCATATGAGTGCGCTATCCGAAAGAATGCCCAATAGAGAATTGTCTCGGATGCCTAGAGGACTGCAACATATGAATTTGATGGAAGTCATGTGCCCCCTACATGATTGGCTCTAAGCATGTCATCTTCTTCCATAATGGTAATTTATGGAAAATTGTGTCTTCCAGAAATTTCATAGGTTGCAGTCCTCAGAGTTACAAGATCATCCATCCATCCAGATTGGACATTTTTTCGGGTAGCACTCACACATGGCAGATTTAAGTTTTTGTGGTGACTCATGCACTGACCACCACCCTAGCTTTATTGTTAGACATGCCTTCTTGCAAATTTGTGTTGGCGCAAAACATGTGGCTATAGTTGTGCCCAATTAGCTCACATATAACACATACATAGCTAAGGGAGACATAGTTGCAGGAGCATAAAAGCCAGTTGGAACAAACTGATTAGTGACATGACCTTTTGACAGTTCTATACTATACAAATTATAGATTCCCTAGAAATTCTCGTCAAGCAATTACCGAGGAGACCCCATGTTAATCGGGGGAAAAAATCTCGCCACCATCCAGCGAGACAAAATTATAAGGACAACGTGGGATTAAAACTTTGCCATATTAAGGTGTGGAATATATGGTCTAGTATGTAGCTCAATCCTATCATATTGGGCTCAAATTATGTACTTCAGATCTGTTACATCCCCTATTACTTTCCTCCAACACAAGTCATCTTATTATTTTTCTATTTTTGGGCCATGTTGGACGCATGAGAAATAGAGTAGCAAAGATATGTAGGTTTGCTAGACATGATGTCATGTGCCACATGCGATGGTGAGGAAAATCTTCGCACATTCGCCATGTAGAGCATGCTTTCGATTGGGAGCGCAAATCCATGTCAATATTCAACAACTCCAAAACTTGTGAACTATTGGCCAAATTTTAGAGATTGGCAAAATAAATACCCAACAAACTGGTACTTATTCTTTTGTTTTGCCTAAATATTTAGAATCCATCCTTTTGACACCAAACAAAGAGTGCTCGTTTTGATGTGATAGCCACGCACAAACTACATTTATATAACATGGCTCTACCTTGCGCTAGGGAGAAGCAAAGGAAATAAAGCCACGAGAAACACATACATACCCATTTGAAACATAAAATATTATTGTTGAGTTCCTTGTCGAGTTTTTTCTCATAAAAAAATCGCTAGTTCACAATTTTGCATATTTAGCCTCGTCTTGTTGTTGTGGCACTAACCGATGGCAACACTAGTAGAAAAACCCTTACATAAATAGTGTAACATCCCAAAATTTAGAATTTAGGAATGTCATTATTTAAATATGATTAATCAAAAATTTGCTTGTGATGCTTGTTCTTAGCTAAATTTGACTAAGATTTGAAAATGTTGGATTTATTGAATATTCAAATGAGATGGAATGAAAGGAGTTTCCCAAATATTCATTTTGGATTTCATTATTTGAAACAAATCCAACAAAGAAAATTAAATGAGAGAAGGTAAGATGACACCTTCAATATAAAATAGTTGGACATTTTTAAATGTTATTTGAAAATTTGTTTGGTGTTTAAAAATATTATGGGAATTATGTGTAGTAACCCTAAGTTAAGTTTTAGGGAACATTTATAAAGCCCAAAATAAAATTTGTAAACAATATTATATGTATTTTATGTACTATTTGAGCTGGAAATATTATCCTAAGATCCAAAAAAATTATTTGTTTTACTGTGTTGAAATTGGAATAGATTTTGTTTTATGATCAAATTAATTATCAAAAAGGAAAAACAGAAATACCTAAAGCCTTCACAGTGCAGAAACCCATCTAGCTTGGCCCATCACTATCTCCTGCCCAGGTGCATTGTTTAGCGCAGCAACAAGCAACATAGATGGCCCATAAGCGCAACAGCGAGCCCACTCCATCTCTCTCTCTCTCTCTCTCTCTTCTTTTTGGCGGTGAGACCGACAACTAGATGATCGTCTCTAACATATCTATAATTTTTAATTGTTTCATGCTATTATATTATCAATCTTGTATGCTTTATATGTAATTTTATACTCTCTCCGTTCCTTGATATAAGGTGTATAGATTTTTAAGAAAAAAATCCAAAATATAAAGTGTATTGCGTTGCACCACTCATTTGGATAATTATTTTAGGGATTTGATTACATTTCCTTATGTGAGGCAAGCTCCTCTATTTTAGTGGGAGGAGATGTTCCCGTCGAAGAAGAGGCACATACGGTGACTTCATAAATCTCAAAATGATATGCCGGCTCAGTCTCTCGAAGGTGTTCACAGGGGTAGGGTGTGCGTGTGTGTGTTCATAGGGGTGAGTGTATGCGCGTGCGCGTGTGTGTATGTGTGTGTGCATTCGCAGGGGTGATTGTATACACGTATGTATGAGCGCTTGCATCTATATTTGTACTGTGTTAAAACTTGTCAAAAGCTTATGATCGAGTGGACTGGGATTTCCATGAGAAGGCGATGAAAGGCTTAGGTTTCTCTCACCGGTGGATCGATTGGATCTTGTCATGTGTGACCATGGTGGCGCTACTCTGTCAAATTCAATGGAACCTTGCTGGATTTGTTTACCCGTCCGTGGCATCCGCCAAGGCAATCCCTTGTCGCCTTTCCTGTTTTTGTTTGTTGCAGATGGCCTCTCAGCATTACTTCAGAAAGAGATCAATGACAAGCAGATTGAGCCTCTCAGGATATGTCGTAGAGCCCCTGGTATCTCACATTTGTTATTCACGGATGATATAATGCTCTTTTTTAAAGCAGAAACCGAGCAAGCTCTGCGAGTGCAGCATGTCATCAACACGTATGCGCAAGGTACCGGACAGTTGGTCAATACTGATAAATGCTCTTTGATGTTTGGGAAGGCTTGCCCAAATATGGTACAAGAGGAAATCAAGCATGTGCTACAAGTCACGCAAGTGGAGTTTGAGCCTAAATACTTGGGTCTCCCTACCCCCAGACGGTCGTATGACTAGAGGAAAGTTTCAGAGCATTCAAGAAAAGCTATTAAAAGAATGGTTTAGTGGGAGAGTACTCCGGTGGCGGCAAAGAAATTCTTTTCAAAGCGGTCGCGCAATCCTTGCCAACCTTTTGATCGGTGTTTTTAAACTACCTGCAGGGCTTTGTGAAGATCTTACGTAAATGATAAAAGAGTTTTGGTGGAGTGCTAGTAAGAATCAACGACGCACACACTGGATGTCTTGGGATTGCATGATCAGACCAAAGACATGCGGAGGCATGGGCTTCCGAGACTTGCAAATTTTTAACCAGACTCTATTGCCTAAGCAGGCATGGAGATTATTAGAAAAACCCGATAGTTTTTGTGCCCAAGTGCTTAGGGCTAAGTACTACCCAAATGGGCCACTGGTAGACACAGTTTTTACGGGTAATGCATCCTCCACTTGGAAAGCTATTGAATACGGCCTTGAACTGCTGAAAAAAGGAATTATATGATGTATAGGTATCGGTGCAAAGATCCGGATATGGAGAGACCCATGCATTCCCCGTGGCACATCATGTCGGCCCATTACCCCTAGAAGACGTTGCCGTTTCAAATGTGTTGTTGAACTGCTGAACACTGATGGAACATGGAACAGAGGGCTGCTACAACAATACTTTTATCAAGTTGACATTGACGTGATCACGAAAATCAAATCCTCACAAAGGCTGGAGTCTGACTTTGTGGCATGGTTCCCTATAAGTGCGGCTTGTTCTTCATGAAAAGTGCATACTCTCTTGGTTTACAGGAGAAAATGTCTGAAAATGATCCTGAAGTGTCAAGCGCTCGTCCGGATGGCCGGCGCCTTGCCTGGGATTTGATTTGGAAGAGTCAAGCGCCGCCAAAAGTACATATATTTGCGTGGAAAGCTGCACATGAATCTCTAGCTACAGAAGCTACAAAAAAATTGAAACACATGCATGATGCAGCTTGAGCTACGTCGGTATTTCCGCAAAAAAGAAGTGATGATGCAACATAGCTACGGTAGGTATTTTCCTCAGTGATGAGACCAAGGTTATTGAACCAGTGGGAGAACCACACAACACTATGTAAACTGCACCTGCACACAAAGAACAAATACTTGCAACCCGATGTGTAAGAGGGGTTGTCAATCCATTCCGAGTAAAAGATAGATGAATTTATAGTAGACTGGATAAATAGATCTCATGGAAATGTGAAATAAAATAAATAACAAAAATTGCAACAAAGGTATTTTTGGGTTTTTGGACTAATAGATCTGAAAGTAAAAGCAAATAAAAATAGATCTCAAGGCAAATGTGATAAAGAAGAGACCGGGGCCATAGATTTCACTAGTGACTTCTCTCGAGAAAAATAGCATAAAGGCGGGTAAACAAATTACTGATGGGCAATTGATAGAACTTCAAATAATTATGAAGATATCCAAGCAATGATCATTATATAGGCATCACGTCCAAGATTAATAGACCGACTCCTGCCTGCTTCTACTACTATTACTCCACACATCGACCGCTATCTAGCATGCATCTAGTGTATTAAGTTCATGGAAAAACGGAGTATTGCAATAAGAACGATGACATGATGTAGGCAAGATCTATTCATGTAGGAATAGACCCTATTTTATTATCCTTAATGGCAACGATACATACGTGTCATGTCCCCTTCACATCCTTTGGGATTGAGCACCGTAAGATTGAACCCATCACAAAGCACCTCTTCCCATGGCAAGAAAAATTAATCTAGTCGGCCTAACTAAACCAAAGATTCGAAGAAGAAATACGAGGCTATAAGCAATCATGCATATAGGAGATCAAAACTCAAATAACTTTCATGAATAAAATAGATTTGATCATAAACTCAAAGTTCATCGGATCCCAAGAAACACACCGTAAAAAGAGTTACATCAAATAGATCACCAAGAGACCAGTGTATTGAGAATCAAAAGAGAGAGAGGAAGCCATCTAGCTACTAACTACGGACCCGTAGGTCTACAATGAACTACCCACGCATCATCAGAGAGGAACCAACGAGGATGATGAACCCCTCCGTGATGGTGTCTAGATTGGATATGTGATTTCTGGAACTTCTTGCGGTAATTTGGAATTGTGTTTCGTCGACTCCCTAGGGTTTTTGGATTTTTGGGGTATTTATATAGCAAAGAGGCGGTGCGAGGCGGCCGAGGTGGGCACAACCCATCGAGCGCGCATGGGCCCCCAGTGCGCTCAGTGCTTGTGCTCCCCTCGAGCCCCCTCTCGATACTTCCTTGGCCCATCGTATGCCTTCTTACGGTCCAAAAAAATCTCCGAAAAGTTTATTGCGTTTGGACTCCGTTTGGTATTGATTTTTTCTAAGTAAAAAACAAGAAAAAAAAAGCGGCCTTTGAGCACTGTGTCAATAGGTTAGTCCCAGAAAATAATATAAAGTTGCTATAAAGTGATTGCAAAACATCCAAGAATGATAATATAACAACATGGAACAATAACAAATTATAGATACATTGAAGACATATCAATGCAATATGTTCAGGCTTGCACCATATGCGGACATGATCTGAGAGGATGCTCATCATGCCCTCATTCACTGCCCCCATGCAGCCGGCCTCTGGAATGCTATGAGAGATGTTTGGGACCCTCCAATGATGTCGACCTTGAGGATCTTGAGCGGAGTGGATATTCCGTCTCCTTGAGAAACTGACTGATCCCCTACGACTCTTCATTATAATGATCCTATGTAGAGCTTGGCTATTTGGCATGTTCGCAATGAAGTAACCCACCATAAACCAGTGGTTCCAATCGAGGCCTCTGGTCGCTTCCTTGCCAGCTATGTGTCATCGCTTTTGTCGTTGGAACAATACCCCGACGCAGACCCGACCAAAGGTAAAACAGGCGGTGGATTATTTTGGCAAGCCCATATGGAAGCAGAAGCCCATACCATATGTGGAACGTTGGACATCGGCGGCGCCTGGCTGCGCAAAACTCAACGTCAATGGGTCCTTTTTGCTCAGGGATGGTACCGTTGGTGCAGGGATGCTTATCCGTGATCACACTGGGGCTGTGATGCTTGCTACAATCAGAGGTTTTGGGAACTGCATGGACGCGCTGGAGGCCAAGTTGGTAGCAATTGACGAAGGTATTATTTTGGCCCTCAATTAGACTAAACTGGACATTGTGGTGGAGACCGATTGTGCCGAAGCTGTACAAATGATCTCAGCATCTGGGCAAGATTGATCAGCGCATACTCATAGAGTAATGGAGATCAGATCGCTATTGGCTCAAGAAAGGAGGACTCATATAATCAAGATCAGACGTAATGTAAACATAGTCATACTCTTGCTCAAATGGGACGAACGCAAACAGCGGACTGCATGCTGGTTGGGCATGCCTCCTGACGAGATTGCGAGCATTGTTGCTGCTGATTGTAATCATATTACCTGATAAATGAAACTCCCTTTCCCGCAAAAAAAAAATAAAAAATAAAAAAAAGCTCGGGTAATGCCCAATTCCTGCGCCTTGTACGATGCTTGAATGCAAGCTTCAGCTTCAGTTTGTAGCGTATACATCCAGAGCACTTAGGCGTTGAGCACTAAGCCCACTCGATCGACCACTAATACTCCGTACCGCTTCGTCATCGCAAAAAAAGAAATTCGAAAATTACCCACGATCCACGCCGATCTCTCCCCTGTTTCCGCCGCCAACCGCTCCTGCTGTCCGAGCCTTGCCGGCCACCGCCCCGTCTCTCCCCTGCTTCCGCCGCCGACCACCGATCCACCACCGCCCGCTGATTTCCGCTCGGCCGAGGCCGCACGACGCCGCCGTGTGCCCCTTCACATCACGCCGTGGGGTTGCTGGCGCGCCGCCGCCGATTCTACGACGGCGCCGACGCCAACTACCGGCCCCTGAATCGGCGAGTTGAGGCAAGTTGTTCCTGGCTGCTGCCCCGACGCCGACGCCATCTGCCGCCCCGAATCTGTGCGTTCGGCTGCCGCTGCCGACGCCATCTGCCCCACGAATCCTTTCCCATGGGGTACCTTATTTTCTCTTCGTTTACAAAATTCAGTGCACTCAAGATCGATGCCAATGACCAGACCTTCTCCCGCGAGGTTTCTACTATTGCTAAATGACCAGATCGATGCATGATGCATGTTTGCTAATTCTTCAGTGCATCTAAGATAGATAGATAGATGACCAAATGAAAAATGAGTTCAATCTCAATTCATACTGCAGCATCTAAGTGCTACTCTTTTGGCGACATTGCCAGGGCTGCTCTGCTTTTCGTGCATTCAAAAGCACCAACCAGCAGGATGAATCTCGGCCGCCCTTTCACCTCATCAAACCAAAGTTTTAATTATACTATCAAACACCGCACCATTTCCATGCACAGCATAGCTGCTACCTTTTTCCCCCCTAATTAACCAATGCTATGAAATGAATCGTCAAACAAAGCAATTGCCAATAAAGAGGAAATGCATAGTAGTCTCGGCTAATAGATACTGATTGAGTTTTGACATCGTCAGCTACTCCACTGCTTCATAGCCATCATTTTGTGATTATATCAAGCAGTGATATGCTCATATCTGCATATTTTTTACAGGCTGACTTTTGTATCCATTCACAAATTTTGGTTTACAGATGGAGAATCGTAATCGGCTCGACATGAGGCGTGAGGCAGCCACAACAATTTAAGTTGGGGAGATAGCAAGTACCAACAGCAGTACCACGAAGGTCCTCCTCCTTCCTCTGCCCATAGTTAATTCATTCAGTTCTAGTTGGGTTTCAGGAAAGTATTTGTATGGAGAATGCAAGAGATGCAAGCTTTAAATAAGAGCAAAGGGCACAAAATCCTTCTCCAGATCAGTGAAACCCTCCTCTGATATCCCTGGCACGCATGTTCTTTTATTCCCTCGCTTCAGTTTCACATGCATAGGGCGCGCCTGGGTCGCTCATGTGCGCCACCTCTGTATGATCAACCAATGATAGTCTCTGTTATGGTGCAGCTTTTGAATTCTGATCATGTTTAATTTCCTTCCTTCAAACTGATGCAATGTGCTATACTGTCTTATTTTTCAGGTATACACCAAAGAGTGAAGAAAACCCTCCTTCAGTTTGTTTTAGTGCTGGAATCATCTACCAACCAGGCATTTGGTGAGAATTTGTCCTATGTGATAAGGTTGACAAGACTGTTGATAAACATAGATTATACCGACAAATTAGTATTCCTATTCGTATCAGCATTCCCTCGCTTTATAAAAATCATTTACTATTAGTTATACAAATAATTTATATAGTGCATTTACACAGGAATCAAACAAGCATAGGAGCCAGAAAATAAGAATGTCATAGTACTTCATTTGGAGGTAGATCCTAGCATCACATGACTTATTTTTAATTTCTTTTATGATTGATGAAGAACATCGGTTTGTTTCATATTCACAGAAGACACACATGCTGGTTAGCAATTCAGGCTTAGTTTGCAGTGTGGCCAGTGATTACTTTGGAACAGTTCACTGTCCTTTGATCTAATTTTTCATTGTTTTACTTTGACAGAAAATTCTGAGTTATCAATCATCTTATGCCTTTCCACTCGGCCTGACAATGGCAGCGAAGGTATTCCTGAAGAAATACGATAGTGGCCAACTACTACCTTTTCTTTTTGCGCATAAGTGGCCAACTACTACCTAGAGTCATTTTCATTGCAAAGGCGAGTACTCCCATTCTTTGAGATATTAGCTCAAATATGATAATGCGCCGATATTTAATTGAAATTAGCTTCTATGTACTAACATAACATCTGTACCTTAAATAGTGCTAAAGGTTATATATTATGCTAAAATGCAGTCTCTTTGGCACAAATTTCTTTAATCTTCGCTGACATTTCATCGTTGTTATCTCCAGGCAAGATCATTCAATCAGATAAACATCAATGCAACCAGTTCCTCCAAATTCAGTCTCAAGCTCCATCTTCCTCCAAGAAGCACTTCACTTCATGCCAAGAAATCCACGCCCAGCCTCGTACGTTGCGCTCCGACGAGCACCAGCACCGTGTTCAAGGACAAGGATCCCTTCAGCCTCGAGCGATACATGGCGTCCAAGGCAATGACCGTGAATGAAGCGCTCGACCGCGCTCTGCCGCTTGGGCACCCCGAGCGCCTCTTTGAGTCCATGCGCTACTCTCTTCGCGGGTGGCAAGCGGGTGCGCCCCATGCTTGCGCTCGCCGCGTGCGAGCTAGTGGGCGGTGATGAGGCCGCTGCCCTGCCGGTGGCCTGCGCCGTCGAGATGGTCCAGACCATGTCGCTCATCCACGATGACCTCCCTTGCATGGATGATGACCACCTCCGGCGCGGCCGCCCCACAAACCACGTTGCCTTTGGCGTCAGCACCACGCTGCTCGCGGGGGACGCGCCTGGCGCTGCGGCGTTCGAGCACGTCGCCCGGGAATGCACGGAGCATGGGCCGACCCGCGCACTCCAGCGCTGTGGCAGAGCTTCGCCAGCGCCGTGGGCATGGACGGGCTCGTGGCGGGGCAGGTTGTGGACCTTGCCAGCCAGGGTGCAGACGTCGACCTGGCCACGCTAGAGTACATCCATGTGCACAAGACGGCACGACTCCTAGAGGCCGCGGCGGTGTGCGGCGCCATCGTCTCCGGAGGAGCTGATGAAGAGATCGAGGGCATCCGGCGGTATGCAGCGTTACGTCGGCCTGCTATTCCAGGTAGTGGACGACGTGCTGGACGTGACGCGCACGTCCGAGCAGCTGGGGAAGACGGCAGGGAAGGACATTGCGACCGACAAGGCAACGTACCCAAAGCTGATGGGCGTGGACGGGGCGCTCGCGTACGCGGCAGAGCTTGTGGCGAGCGCTGAGGCAGAGCTAGACCGCTTCGACAGTACTCATACAGAGCCTCTGCGTCACCTTGCGCACTTCATTGCGCACCGGCAGCACTGATTGATCAGTGCAATCGGCCAATTAAAAGGTATGACAATAGTTCATTAGTCTCACCAGATTTTTCTGTTTGATTTGGGTTCCATGGGATTGATATGCAATTTCCTCCTCTTGCTGAGCAGATTGACGGTGCTTGAGGAGGTCAGTGACGTCCGATGGAGCCGCTTCATTACCCAGTCAGCACGCCGCTTGCGGGGATGCAGCAACATCAGCTCGGCCTATAGCTTCGACCGGCAGATCTATATGTGCGGGATGCGGCGGTGGCAGCTGAAAGGGAGGGCTCACCACAAGCTTCCGAACAGTCCATAGGCAAGATGGACCTAGAGCTCCTCGATGGACACGCAGGTATGAAAGTATTCAGTGATCCAATTCCAAAAATAATGGCACAAACCTGAAGAGGATTTGTTTCTATGTGTGTACTTGATCTTCAGCCAAAAAGAACATGTGCGAAATCTTTAAGAACAGATAGGAAAAAGTTGGTGGAGAGGGCAAGATGTACAAAACCTAGAAATCAAAAATGGAAAATAATACTCTGCAAGTGCAGATCGTGCAACCTGCATATCTGCAGGTTCCAGTTTATAGGGATTGTCAACCAAGACCAAAATTATAATAATCTTTATAACTGAATTTCGAAATGTATCTTGAGAATTTACAGCCCATAGAATTGGAAAGTTTCCAGTATGTAGGATCTATATGCTCAGATTGAGTTGTACGCACGTATACATTGAAAATGCAGTATGATCTCTCTCCCCCAGAAACAAATCAAGGTTAAATTAACTTGAGCATAGTCTTAGGTTTGGAGTTGCAAAAGTGCCTTAGTTACCGATATTTGACGCAGGACACATGCCTTTTTCGACTGTAAAGCAGAAAACAAGTGCACATGAATAACTATCCTTCAGAATATAGGTGCACAGTTTTAATATAGATTTTTTTAGAATAACTATTAATATAGCTTTGAGTAACACCGGAATAAAAATAGAGCCTGCAATAGGAGAACTCAAGCTCTTGTACAGATGGAAGGCGACCAACAACATGAATAACCAAGATTTCTCACAAACAACTGCAGCTATCCATAGAACAACGGAAGTGATAATGAAACTTGGAGTTGGTGGATAGGGCATAAAGAAGTGAGAGTCATCCTCCTTGCCTTTACGATGGGCTGCTGCGCTATCCTTATAATATTTTATATAAGCTATTTATAACACATCCTTGCAAACTGAAATTCTACTTGTATTTTTCCTCTTCTTGTTGTTTATGGATAGACAACCCCGCAAATTTCCATACTTTATTTGAACTACTTATCACTTTGCGCAATTATTTGTACTGATGAATCAAATATATGTCAACAGAGTTGCAATCCTGCTTTAAACATGAAGGCATACCAGAAACAACATACATGCATATATATATATATATATATATATATATATATATATATATATATATATATATATATATCCATAAGAAACTGAAATGAAAGAACCTCACCTACCATGCTGAACTTGCCATAGTTCTGATGTTGTTTGAACACCATTTTTTCTAGTAGAACAAATATGATAATGCCAACATTAGCGTGTGAATGGCCGAGGTACATAAAAACAATAATCCTTCCCAAGTGTTTTTCTTGATTCATTAGCAATTCAAGAACCAACTGGAGCATTAGGAATAGTTCAGTATATTTATCGATGCAAAAGCAGAGTGGTCCATCTATCATATGTGGTGATCACATCTGTTACTTCCGATTGCACATCGTTCTCTCCCTGAAACAAATTCAACACAATTGTCTAATTGTCAACTCAAGGTGCCGTACGAAGGTTTGAGTAAGCGGACAAGATTCTGCACCATTTGTCAGCGGCAGAGACCCAAGAGGATGACTTCCCCGGATTGAGGAGATGTTCCGAAGCAACCTTCAAAACCTGCTCGGTGCAAGAACTGTGGCATCGAGGGTCAACGGCGAAACAGCTGTGCCAAAGCTGCAGAACTAAAACTCCCAAGACGGCTGCTGAAATTGCAGCTAAGACAGGATCAGTGCATCTGATGAGAATAATGCATGTTTAAAGCTGAACTGCTTTGCTGTGCTGCTGTACTGACTAATTAGATCAAAGGGATGAACTGTTAAGAGCCAATTTATGTCTGTTTGTTTATAGGTGTGTTATTGTGCACAAGGATTTTCTCATTATTATTTCGGATAATACTAGATTAAAGACCACTGTATTTTCTCATTATCATGGTGATCCTGCTGTTACGTGTTCGATGCGGTTGTTGATCTCTTCAAGTGGTCCTCATTTGTTTGCCAATGAACTGAATTTCTTGAACTGCTCCGAATAAACTGAATTTCTTGAAACATGGAACACCTGAGTCAGATTGTTTGGTGTATGCTGCAAAGTTTAATGGTTTTTCAGGGGAGCAAAGTTTAAAATTGTTTGCATTAAATGCTTCTGTATGTACAGGTGTCATCAGTAGTCTGCTTATGTGTACTCCCTCCGTTCCCAAATATGTCTTTTTAGATATTCCAATAAGTGACTACATACGAAGCAATATGAGTGAATTTACACTCTGAAATATGTGTACATACATCTGTATGTTGTAGTCCATTTGAAATGTGTAAAAGACTTATATTTAGGAACGGAGGGAGTAGATGCGAACTGCATGAGTTCAAAATTTGAAAGAGACCAGCCATTTACATTTAAATTGAGATCCTCATCACCAAAGCTTACATGTGCTTTTCCATTTGTTGCATTTGAGCTTTCATGTATTTCCCCACTTATCCCATTGGCTAAAACTCATATCCTTGATTTGTATTTCTCTCCACGTGCTTTCATAAGGTTATTTTGCTGCATAGGGTCGAATTTAAAACAAGAACAATCTTGAAAATAAGTGTGAATAAGTACTCATTACATTTCTTATTTGCTCCGCCTGTGTAGAAATTCGTTGTTCAACTATTTTTTGGTCCCCGCATGATTGTAATTAGACATAAGAGACTTCATTTTTCATCCACCACATGATTGCCACCAATTATTAATTTATACTCCTCCATTCCAAAATACTTATTCTGGTTTTCGCTCAAATTTAGCACTCAAATCATGTCTTATTGGAACATGTGAATGGAACCAAAATAAGATAGTAGAACATAAGCATGCACAAAAAAGAAAGATTAGAAAAACAAGACATATGTACTGATTGGAGAAAACACAGTCAATAGGCAGAACCCTTCACATATGCAGACAGCGCTGCTACTGAAGAAGCTTTAGCCCTTCGCCGAGGTCTTCATCTGATCAACCAAATTGCTTGCTCAAATGTGCTAGTTGAATCAGATTGCCTTGATGTTATCTCGGCGTGCAAAGGTGATGTGGATATTTTGACGCCTTACTCCACGGTCTTAGCGGATTGCTTTCTCTATGCCCACGAGATCAATTCAATCCGCTTTCAGTACTGTCGTAGGGAAGCTAATGGTTTCGCACATTTCTTAGCTAGGCGTGCTTATGATTCAAATTTGATGTATAATTGAGATGATGATCCCCTAGCTTTCTGATTCTGCATGTACTACATGATGTTGTACTAAATAAACTCGCAATAAAGTGCCACGTAGTTTTCCTTAAAAAGGAAAAAATAATAATCTGTTTTCTTGCCACCACAGAACTCGGATGTGTACTTCATGTATAGCAATTTTGGAAAATGGTCTAAGTTGATCGTAAAATTACGATGTTTTCTCTTTAAAGAAATAAGATCATAAAGAATTCCAACATTTTCCTTTGCTCCATTTGCCAAGATGAAATTTTTATTCCTGTATTTCTTCTTTACATTTTCCTACAAACCAAAAAGGGCCCCCAAAAATCCTACAATCCAGAAGAGCCCTAAACTGTAAATTTCATGCAGTTTCGGTCAAACCGCACCCTCTTGTACTCGTTCAGAAGAAATATAAGATCGTTTAGATCACTTGAATATGAACACCAAATTTAAACGCCACGCGGAGCCGTGTCCCACGAACTACTCACCATCTCAGACAGGGTGGTCCTCTTCGAGCTGAAAAGGATCACACACGTATGTAATGTAATTATTTCACGATGATATCAATCAGCTCGCCCTCGTCGTAAGCAGATGGTGAGGACGACCAGGGACGAGAGGTCCCATGCATGCAACCGACAACGTCTGATGCATCCCCATGAAAATTACTCCGTAGTTTATGGTTAGCGTGGAGCGAAGCTAATGCCGTTGGTGTGGACCAGATGCCCCATGGATCCTGTAGAACCCGTCGCGCATCCCCGTTTGTTTCGTAGCCCCGAGACTCTCGCGTGCCGGCGACGTGCTGCAAAACTACTCTGTTCCATCAACTTTTCGAGGATCCAGCAAAGTGGTTTCGCCTTGCGAGAGTTAGATGGGCCCCGCATGTAAGCATTGGTACGGTAGCACAAGCATAAAAAAGTGTGTTATTCTTCACGTTGGTGGCTCGGGAGTCGGGACCCATGTCTTGGTGACTTGCCGCTGGTCATGCATTCCTCCATGTCCTGGGACGGAATGTTTGGTTTCTAGGTGTATATACATCCTATATGGAAAAATAAATTAGCAACTCAATAAAAAGAAAAAAAAATCTGAAAATATTTTTGAAATAAATTTGACCTTCTATTGTACTTGTGAGAAAAAATTCACAAACATAAAACCACCCTTTGCTTTCTTTTCAAAAAGGACAAATTTTCGGTCAAAATAGTGTGAATAGTGAACTATAATAGCAAATAAGTTTTTCCTTTTTGCCCCCAAGTCAATGTTGGTTTTTTTCATGAAAATTTATATACTACTGCAAAACAAAGTCAAGTTAACCTAAAAATACTTTTGAACTATTTTGACTTTTTGTTTAATTATTAAAAGAAAATCTCCATATAGGGTGTATATACAACCAGGAACCAAAGTGTATTTCCCCACATCCTGCGGCTATACTTCACTGCAATAAAGGAAAAGTGAACATTTTTTTGAGTCAGGGAAAAATGAGCATTTTATATGTATTTTCTTTAAGAAACGTCCGTAAGGGCATCTTCAACGCGGACCCCCAAACATCCCGCAACAATTTTGTGATCATCAAGCATATAAGGCAACAAAATGATAGCGCATGTCTTTGTTACACACACACACACACACACACACACACACAAGAACACAGAGTCTGCTCCCAGAATCAATTTTTTGAACTTCAGATAGCATGAATTTGTAGTTCAGGATTCCTAAAAAATAATAGTTCACGAGTTCTAAACAAAAACACCATCCTATAATAATGTGAGGTGAAAAGGATAGAGCGCTCATCCACAGAAATTTTAGGTATTGGTCTTTCTTTGGTTGGTTCTATGCGTGCATAGTCTAAATTTAGCATACTGCCCTACCGTTGATAGATAAATAGTGCATTCATCACTTGTATTCAATATAGTGTTTACTTGAGGTTGCCATATGAGTGCGCTATCCAAAGAATGCCCAATAGAGAATTGTCTCGGATGCCTAGAGGACTGCAACATATGAATTTGATGGAAGTCATGTGCCCCTACATGATTGGCTCTAAGCATGTCATCTTCTTCCATAATGGTAATTTATGGAAAATTGTGTCTTCCAGAAATTTCATAGGTTGCAGTCCTCAGAGTTACAAGATCATCCATCCATCCAGATTGGACATTTTTTCGGGTAGCACTCACACATGGCAGATTTAAGTTTTTTGTGGTGACTGCGGCACTGACCACCACCCTAGCTTTATTGTTAGACATGCCTTCTTGCAAATTTGTGTTGGCGCAAAACATGTGGCTATAGTTGTGCCCAATTAGCTCACATATAACACATACATAGCTAAGGGAGACATAGTTGCAGGAGCATAAAAGCCAGTTGGAACAAACTGATTAGTGACATGACCTTTTTGACAGTTCTATACTATACAAATTATAGATTCCCTAGAAATTCTACGTCAAGCAATTACCGAGGAGACCCCATGTTAATCGGGGGAAAAAATCTCGCCACCATCCAGCGAGACAAAATTATAAGGACAACGTGGGATTAAAACTTTGCCATATTAAGGTGTGGAATATATGGTCTAGTATGTAGCTCAATCCTATCATATTGGGCTCAAATTATGTACTTCAGATCTGTTACATCCCCTATTACTTTCCTCCAACACAAGTCATCTTATTATTTTTCTATTTTTGGGCCATGTTGGACGCGCATGAGAAATAGAGTAGCAAAGATATGTAGGTTTGCTAGACATGATGTCATGTGCCACATGCGATGGTGAGGAAAATCTTCGCACATTCGCCATGTAGAGCATGCTCGATTGGGAGCGCAAATCCATGTCAATATTCAACAACTCCAAAACTTGTGAACTATTGGCCAAATTTTAGAGATTGGCAAAATAAATACCCAACAAACTGGTACTTATTCTTTTGTTTTGCCTAAATATTTAGAATCCATCCTTTTGACACCAAACAAAGAGTGCTCGTTTTGATGTGATAGCCACGCACAAACTACATTTATATAACATGGCTCTACCTTGCGCTAGGGGAGAAGCAAAGGAAATAAAGCCACGAGAAACACATACATACCCATTTGAAACATAAAATATTATTGTTGAGTTCCTTGTCGAGTTTTTTCTCATAAAAAAATCGCTAGTTCACAATTTTGCATATTTAGCCTCGTCTTGTTGTTGTGGCACTAACCGATGGCAACACTAGTAGAAAAACCCTTACATAAATAGTGTAACATCCCAAAATTTAGAATTTAGGAATGTCATTATTTAAATATGATTAATCAAAAATTTGCTTGTGATGCTTGTTCTTAGCTAAATTTGACTAAGATTTGAAAATGTTGGATTTATTGAATATTCAAATGAGATGGAATGAAAGGAGTTTCCCAAATATTCATTTTGGATTTCATTATTTGAAACAAATCCAACAA
This sequence comes from Aegilops bicornis, assembly GCA_021605145.1. Classification (NCBI taxonomy): domain Eukaryota; kingdom Viridiplantae; phylum Streptophyta; class Magnoliopsida; order Poales; family Poaceae; genus Aegilops; species Aegilops bicornis. The sequence continues at coordinate 130,421,392 of CM038674.1, read as the reverse complement.
AGAAAATTAAATGAGAGAAGGTAAGATGACACCTTCAATATAAAATAGTTGGACATTTTTAAATGTTATTTGAAAATTTGTTTGGTGTTTAAAAATATTATGGGAATTATGTGTAGTAACCCTAAGTTAAGTTTTAGGAACATTTATAAAGCCCAAAATAAAATTTGTAAACAATATTATATGTATTTTATGTACTATTTGAGCTGGAAATATTATCCTAAGATCCAAAAAAATTATTTGTTTTACTGTGTTGAAATTGGAATAGATTTTGTTTTATGATCAAATTAATTATCAAAAAGGAAAAACAGAAATACCTAAAGCCTTCACAGTGCAGAAACCCATCTAGCTTGGCCCATCACTATCTCCTGCCCAGGTGCATTGTTTAGCGCAGCAGCCGCGCAACATAGATGGCCCATAGCGCAACAGCGAGCCCACTCCATCTCTCTCTCTCTCTCTCTCTCTCTCTTCTTTTTGGCGGTGAGACCGACAACTAGATGATACGTCTCTAACATATCTATAATTTTTAATTGTTTCATGCTATTATATTATCAATCTTGTATGCTTTATATGTAATTTTATACTCTCTCCGTTCCTTGATATAAGGTGTATAGATTTTTAAGAAAAAAATCCAAAATATAAAGTGTATTATGCTGCACCACTCATTTGGATAATTATTTTAGGGATTTGATTACATTTCCTTATGTGAGGCAAGCTCCTCTATTTTAGTGGGAGGAGATGTTCCCGTCGAAGAAGAGGCACATACGGTGACTTCATAAATCTCAAAATGATATGCCGGGCCTCTCGAAGGTGTTCACAGGGGTAGGGTGTGCGTGTGTGTGTTCATAGGGGTGAGTGTATGCGCGCTGCAGTGTGTATGTGTGTGTGCATTCGCAGGGGTGATTGTATCTGGCGTATGTATGAGCGCTTGCATCTATATTTGTACTGTGTTAAAACTTGTCAAAAGCTTATGATCGAGTGGACTGGGATTTCCATGAGAAGGCGATGAAAGGCTTAGGTTTCTCTCACCGGTGGATCGATTGGATCTTGTCATGTGTGACCATGGTGAGCGCTACTCTGTCAAATTCAATGGAACCTTGCTGGATTTGTTTACCCCGTCCCGTGGCATCCGCCAAGGCAATCCCTTGTCGCCTTTCCTGTTTTTGTTTGTTGCAGATGGCCTCTCAGCATTACTTCAGAAAGAGATCAATGACAAGCAGATTGAGCCTCTCAGGATATGTCGTAGAGCCCCTGGTATCTCACATTTGTTATTCACGGATGATATAATGCTCTTTTTAAAGCAGAAACCGAGCAAGCTCATGCGAGTGCAGCATGTCATCAACACGTATGCGCAAGGTACCGGACAGTTGGTCAATACTGATAAATGCTCTTTGATGTTTGGGAAGGCTTGCCCAAATATGGTACAAGAGGAAATCAAGCATGTGCTACAAGTCACGCAAGTGGAGTTTGAGCCTAAATACTTGGGTCTCCCTACCCCCAGACGGTCGTATGACTAGAGGAAAGTTTCAGAGCATTCAAGAAAAGCTATTAAAAAGAATGGTTTAGTGGGGAGAGTACTCCAGTGGCGGCAAAGAAATTCTTTTCAAAGCGGTCGCGCAATCCTTGCCAACCTTTTTGATCGGTGTTTTTAAACTACCTGCAGGGCTTTGTGAAGATCTTACGTAAATGATAAAAGAGTTTTGGTGGAGTGCTAGTAAGAATCAACGACGCACACACTGGATGTCTTGGGATTGCATGATCAGACCAAAGACATGCGGAGGCATGGGCTTCGAGACTTGCAAATTTTTAACTAGACTCTATTGCCTAAGCAGGCATGGAGATTATTAGAAAAACCCGATAGTTTTTGTGCCCAAGTGCTTAGGGCTAAGTACTACCCAAATGGGCCACTGGTAGACACAGTTTTTACGGGTAATGCATCCTCCACTTGGAAAGCTATTGAATACGGCCTTGAATTGCTGAAAAAAGGAATTATATGATGTATAGGTATCGGTGCAAAGATCCGGATATGGAGAGACCCATGCATTCCCCGTGGCACATCATGTCGGCCCATTACCCCTAGAAGACGTTGCCGTTTCAAATGTGTTGTTGAACTGCTGAACACTGATGGAACATGGAACAGAGGGCTGCTACAACAATACTTTTATCAAGTTGACATTGACGTGATCACGAAAATCAAATCCTCACAAAGGCTGGAGTCTGACTTTGTGGCATGGTTCCCTATAAGTGCGGCTTGTTCTTCATGAAAAGTGCATACTCTCTTGGTTTACAGGAGAAAATGTCTGAAAATGATCCTGAAGTGTCAAGCTCGTCCGGATGGCCGGGCGCCTTGCCTGGGATTTGATTTGGAAGAGTCAAGCGCCGCCAAAAGTACATATATTTATGCGTGAAAGCTGCACATGAATCTCTAGCTACAGAAGCTACAAAAAATTGAAACACATGCATGATGCAGCTTGAGCTACGCCGGTATTCCCCAAAAAAGAAGTGATGATGCAACATAGCTACGGTAGGTATTTTCCTCAGTGATGAGACCAAGGTTATTGAACCAGTGGGAGAACCACACAACACTATGTAAACTGCACCTGCACACAAAGAACAAATACTTGCAACCCGATGTGTAAGAGGGGTTGTCAATCCATTCCGAGTAAAAAGATAGATGAATTTATAGTAGACTGGATAAATAGATCTCGCGGAAATGTGAAATAAAATAAATAACAAAAAATTGCAACAAGGTATTTTTGGGTTTTTGGACTAATAGATCTGAAAGTAAAAGCAAATAAAAATAGATCTCGAAGGCAAATGTGATAAAGAAGAGACCCGGGGGCCATAGATTTCACTAGTGACTTCTCTCGAGAAAAATAGCATAAGGCGGGTAAACAAATTACTGATGGGCAATTGATAGAACTTCAAATAATTATGAAGATATCCAAGCAATGATCATTATATAGGCATCACGTCCAAGATTAATAGACCGACTCCTGCCTGCTTCTACTACTATTACTCCACACATCGACCGCTATCTAGCATGCATCTAGTGTATTAAGTTCATGGAAAAACGGAGTATTGCAATAAGAACGATGACATGATGTAGGCAAGATCTATTCATGTAGGAATAGACCCTATTTTATTATCCTTAATGGCAACGATACATACGTGTCATGTCCCCTTCTGTCACTGGGATTGAGCACCGTAAGATTGAACCCATCACAAAGCACCTCTTCCCATGGCAAGAAAAATTAATCTAGTCGGCCTAACTAAACCAAAGATTCGAAGAAGAAATACGAGGCTATAAGCAATCATGCATATAGGAGATCAAAACTCAAATAACTTTCATGAATAAAATAGATTTGATCATAAACTCAAAGTTCATCGGATCCCAAGAAACACACCGTAAAAAGAGTTACATCAAATAGATCACCAAGAGACCAGTGTATTGAGAATCAAAAGAGAGAGAGGAAGCCATCTAGCTACTAACTACGGACCCGTAGGTCTACAATGAACTACCCACGCATCATCAGAGAGGAACCAACGAGGATGATGAACCCCTCCGTGATGGTGTCTAGATTGGATATGTGATTTCTGGAACTTGCGGCGGCTGGAATTGTGTTTCGTCGACTCCCCTAGGGTTTTTGGATTTTTGGGGTATTTATATAGCAAAGAGGCGGTGCGAGAGGCGGCCGAGGTGGGCACAACCCATCGTATGCGCATGGGCCCTCAAAAGTGCGCCAGTGCTTGTGCTCCCTCGAGCCCCCCTCGATACTTCCTTGGCCCATCGTATGCCTTCTCGTCCAAAAAAATCTCCGAAAAGTTTCGCTGCGTTTGGACTCCGTTTGGTATTGATTTTCTGCGAAGTAAAAAACAAGAAAAAAACTGGCACTGGGCACTGTGTCAATAGGTTAGTCCCAGAAAATAATATAAAGTTGCTATAAAGTGATTGCAAAACATCCAAGAATGATAATATAACAACATGGAACAATAACAAATTATAGATACATTGAAGACATATCAATGCAATATGTTCAGGCTTGCACCATATGCGGACATGATACAGAGGATGCTCATCATGCCCTCATTCACTGCCCCCCATGCAGCCGGCCTCTGGAATGCTATGAGAGATGTTTGGGACCCCTCCAATGATGTCGACCTTCAGATATCGAGCCGGAGTGGATCTTCCGCTCCTTGAGAAATGCATCGATCCCCAACGACTCTTCATTATAATGATCCTATGACGAGCTTGGCAATTTGGCATGTTCGCAATGAAGTAACCCACCATAAACCAGTGGTTCCAATCGAGGCCTCTGGTCGCTTCCTTGCCAGCTATGTGTCATCGCTTTTGTCGTTGGAACAATACCCCGACGCAGACCCGACCAAAGGTAAAACAGCGGTGGATTATTTTGGCAAGCCCATATGGAAGCGTAAGCCCATACCATATGTGGAACGTTGGACATCGGCGCGCTGGCCGCGCAAAACTCAACGTCAATGGGTCCTTTTTACTCAGGGATGGTACCGTTGGTGCAGGGATGCTTATCCGTGATCACACTGGGCTGTGATGCTTGCTACAATCAGAGGTTTTGGGAACTGCATGGACGCGCTGGAGGCCAAGTTGGTAGCAATTGATGAAGGTATTATTTTAGCCCTCAATTAGACTAAACCGACATTGTGGTGGAGACCGATTGCCAAGCTGTACAAATGATCTCAAGATCTGGGCAAGATTGATCAGCGATACTCATAGAGTAATGGAGATCGATCGCTATTGGCTCAAGAAAGGAGGACTCATATAATCAAGATCGACGTAATGTAAACATAGTCATACTCTTGCTCAAATGGGACGAACGCAAAATGGACTGCATGCTGGTTGGGCATGCCTCCTGACGAGATTGCGAGCATTGTTGCTGCTGATTGTAATCATATTACCTGATAAATGAAACTCCCTTTCCGCAAAAAAAAATAAAAAAAAGCTCGGGTAATGCCCAATTCCTGCGCCTTGTACGATGCTTGAATGCAAGCTTCAGCTTCAGTTTGTAGCGTATACATCCAGAGCACTTAGGCGTTGAGCACTAAGCCCACTCGATCGACCACTAATACTCCGTACCGCTTCGTCATCGCAAAAAAAGAAATTCGAAAATTACCCACGATCCACGCCGATCTCTCCCTGTTTCCGCCGCCAACCGCTCCTGCTGTCCGAGCCTTGCCGGCCACCGCCCCGTCTCTCCCCTGCTTCCGCCGCCGACCACCGATCCACCACCGCCCGCTGATTTCCGCTCGGCCGAGGCCGCACGACGCCGCCGTGTGCCCCTTCACATCACGCCGTGGGGTTGCTGGCGCGCCGCCGCCGATTCTACGACGGCGCCGACGCCAACTACCGGCCCCTGAATCGGCGAGTTGAGGCAAGTTGTTCCTGGCTGCTGCCCCCGACGCCGACGCCATCTGCCGCCCCGAATCTGTGCGTTCGGCTGCCGCTGCCGACGCCATCTGCCCCACGAATCCTTTCCCATGGGGTACCTTATTTTCTCTTCGTTTACAAAATTCAGTGCACTCAAGATCGATGCCAATGACCAGACCTTCTCCCGCGAGGTTTCTACTATTGCTAAATGACCAGATCGATGCATGATGCATGTTTGCTAATTCTTCAGTGCATCTAAGATAGATAGATAGATGACCAAATGAAAAATGAGTTCAATCTCAATTCATACTGCAGCATCTAAGTGCTACTCTTTTGGCGACATTGCCAGGGCTGCTCTGCTTTTCGTGCATTCAAAAGCACCAACCAGCAGGATGAATCTCGGCCGCCCTTTCACCTCATCAAACCAAAGTTTTAATTATACTATCAAACACCGCACCATTTCCATGCACAGCATAGTTGCTACCTTTTTCCCCCCTAATTAACCAATGCTATGAAATGAATCGTCAAACAAAGCAATTGCCAATAAAGAGGGAAATGCATAGTAGTCTCGGCTAATAGATACTGATTGAGTTTTGACATCGTCAGCTACTCCACTGCTTCATAGCCATCATTTTGTGATTATATCAAGCAGTGATATGCTCATATCTGCATATTTTTTACAGGCTGACTTTTGTATCCATTCACAAATTTTGGTTTACAGATGGAGAATCGTAATCGGCTCGACATGAGGCGTGAGGCAGCCACAACAATTTAAGTTGGGGAGATAGCAAGTACCAACAGCAGTACCACGAAGGTCCTCCCTCCTTCCTCTGCCCATAGTTAATTCATTCAGTTCTAGTTGGGTTTCAGGAAAGTATTTGTATGGAGAATGCAAGAGATGCAAGCTTTAAATAAGAGCAAAGGGCACAAAATCCTTCTCCAGATCAGTGAAACCCTCCTCTGATATCCCTGGCACGCATGTTCTTTTATTCCCTCGCTTCAGTTTCACATGCATAGGGCGCGCCTGGGTCGCTCATGTGCGCCACCTCTGTATGATCAACCAATGATAGTCTCTGTTATGGTGCAGCTTTTGAATTCTGATCATGTTTAATTTCCTTCCTTCAAACTGATGCAATGTGCTATACTGTCTTATTTTTCAGGTATACACCAAAGAGTGAAGAAAACCCTCCTTCAGTTTGTTTTAGTGCTGGAATCATCTACCAACCAGGCATTTGGTGAGAATTTGTCCTATGTGATAAGGTTGACAAGACTGTTGATAAACATAGATTATACCGACAAATTAGTATTCCTATTCGTATCAGCATTCCCTCGCTTTATAAAAATCATTTACTATTAGTTATACAAATAATTTATATAGTGCATTTACACAGGAATCAAACAAGCATAGGAGCCAGAAAATAAGAATGTCATAGTACTTCATTTGGAGGTAGATCCTAGCATCACATGACTTATTTTTAATTTCTTTTATGATTGATGAAGAACATCGGTTTGTTTCATATTCACAGAAGACACACATGCTGGTTAGCAATTCAGGCTTAGTTTGCAGTGTGGCCAGTGATTACTTTGGAACAGTTCACTGTCCTTTGATCTAATTTTTCATTGTTTTACTTTGACAGAAAATTCTGAGTTATCAATCATCTTATGCCTTTCCACTCGGCCTGACAATGGCAGCGAAGGTATTCCTGAAGAAATACGATAGTGGCCAACTACTACCTTTTCTTTTTTGCGCATAAGTGGCCAACTACTACCTAGAGTCATTTTCATTGCAAAGGCGAGTACTCCCATTCTTTGAGATATTAGCTCAAATATGATAATGCGCCGATATTTAATTGAAATTAGCTTCTATGTACTAACATAACATCTGTACCTTAAATAGTGCTAAAGGTTATATATTATGCTAAAATGCAGTCTCTTTGGCACAAATTTCTTTAATCTTCGCTGACATTTCATCGTTGTTATCTCCAGGCAAGATCATTCAATCAGATAAACATCAATGCAACCAGTTCCTCCAAATTCAGTCTCAAGCTCCATCTTCCTCCAAGAAGCACTTCACTTCATGCCAAGAAATCCACGCCCAGCCTCGTACGTTGCGCCCGACGAGCACCAGCACCGTGTTCAAGGACAAGGATCCCTTCAGCCTCGAGCGATACATGGCGCCCAAGGCAATGACCGTGAATGGAGCGCCGACCGCGCTTCTGCCGCTTGGGCACCCCGAGCGCCTCTTTGAGTCCATGCGCTACTCTCTTCGCGGGTGGCAAGCGGGTGCGCTTACGCTTATCCGCCGCTGCGGCGAAGCTAGTGGGCGGTGATGAGGCCGCTGTTCTGCCGGGTGGCCTGCGCCACGAGATGGTCCAGACCATGTCGCCATCCACGATGACCTCCCTTGCATGGATGATGACCACCTCCGCGCGCCGCCCACAAACCACGCGTTGCCTTTGGCGTCAGCACCACGCTGCTCGCGGGGACGCGCTCCTGGCGCTGCGGCGTTCGAAAGCACGCCGCCCGGGAATGCACGGAGCATGGGCCGACCGCGCACTCCGCGCTGTGGCAGAGCTCGCCAGCGCCGTGGGCATGGACGGGCTCGTGGCGGGGCAGGTTGTGGACCTTGCCAGCCAGGGTGCAGACGTCGACCTGGCCACGCTAGAGTACATCCATGTGCACAAGACGGCACGACTCCTAGAGGCCGCGGCGGTGTGCGGCGCCATCGTCTCCGGAGGAGCTGATGAAGAGATCGAGGGCATCCGGCGGTACGCGCGTTACGTCGGCCTGCTATTCCAGGTAGTGGACGACGTGCTGGACGTGACGCGCACGTCCGAGCAGCTGGGGAAGACGGCAGGGAAGGACATTGCGACCGACAAGGCAACGTACCCAAAGCTGATGGGCGTGGACGGGCGCCGCAGACGCGGCAGAGCTTGTGGCGAAGCGCTGAGGCAGAGCTAGACCGCTTCGACAGTACTCATACAGAGCCTCTGCGTCACCTTGCGCACTTCATTGCGCACCGGCAGCACTGATTGATCAGTGCAATCGGCCAATTAAAAGGTATGACAATAGTTCATTAGTCTCACCAGATTTTTCTGTTTGATTTGGGTTCCATGGGATTGATATGCAATTTCCTCCTCTTGCTGAGCAGATTGACGGTGCTTGAGGAGGTCAGTGACGTCCGATGGAGCCGCTTCATTACCCAGTCAGCACGCCGCTTGCGGGGATGCAGCAGCATCAGCTCCCGGCCTATAGCTTCGACCGGCAGATCTATATGTGCGGGATGCGGCGGTGGCAGCTGAAAGGGAGGGCTCACCACAAGCTTCCGAACAGTCCATAGGCAAGATGGACCTAGAGCTCCTCGATGGACACGCAGGTATGAAAGTATTCAGTGATCCAATTCCAAAAATAATGGCACAAACCTGAAGAGGATTTGTTTCTATGTGTGTACTTGATCTTCAGCCAAAAAGAACATGTGCGAAATCTTTAAGAACAGATAGGAAAAAGTTGGTGGAGAGGGCAAGATGTACAAAACCTAGAAATCAAAAATGGAAAATAATACTCTGCAAGTGTAGATCGTGCAACCTGCATATCTGCAGGTTCCAGTTTATAGGGATTGTCAACCAAGACCAAAATTATAATAATCTTTATAACTGAATTTCGAAATGTATCTTGAGAATTTACAGCCCATAGAATTGGAAAGTTTCCAGTATGTAGGATCTATATGCTCAGATTGAGTTGTACGCACGTATACATTGAAAATGCAGTATGATCTCTCTCCCCCAGAAACAAATCAAGGTTAAATTAACTTGAGCATAGTCTTTGGTTTGGAGTTGCAAAAGTGCCTTGGTTACCGATATTTGACGCAGGACACATGCCTTTTTCGACTGTAAAGCAGAAAACAAGTGCACATGAATAACTATCCTTCAGAATATAGGTGCACAGTTTTAATATAGATTTTTTTAGAATAACTATTAATATAGCTTTGAGTAACACCGGAATAAAAATAGAGCCTGCAATAGGAGAACTCAAGCTCTTGTACAGATGGAAGGCGACCAACAACATGAATAACCAAGATTTCTCACAAACAACTGCAGCTATCCATAGAACAACGGAAGTGATAATGAAACTTGGAGTTGGTGGATAGGGCATAAAGAAGTGAGAGTCATCCTCCTTGCCTTACGATGGGCTGCTGCGCTATCCTTATAATATTTTATATAAGCTATTTATAACACATCCTTGCAAACTGAAATTCTACTTGTATTTTTCCTCTTCTTGTTGTTTATGGATAGACAACCCATAAATTTCCATACTTTATTTGAACTACTTATCACTTTATGCAATTATTTGTACTGATGAATCAAATATATGTCAACAGAGTTGCAATCCTGCTTTAAACATGAAGGCATACCAGAAACAACATACATGCATATATATATATATATATATATATATATATATATATATATATATATATATATATATATCCATAAGAAACTGAAATGAAAGAACCTCACCTACCATGCTGAACTTGCCATAGTTCTGATGTTGTTTGAACACCATTTTTTCTAGTAGAACAAATATGATAATGCCAACATTAGCGTGTGAATGGCCGAGGTACATAAAACAATAATCCTTCCCAAGTGTTTTTCTTGATTCATTAGCAATTCAAGAACCAACTGGAGCATTAGGAATAGTTCAGTATATTTATCGATGCAAAAGCAGAGTGGTCCATCTATCATATGTGGTGATCACATCTGTTACTTCCGATTGCACATCGTTTCTCCCTGAAACAAATTCAACACAATTGTCTAATTGTCAACTCAAGGTGCCGTACGAAGGTTTGAGTAAGCGGACAAGATTCTGCACCATTTGTCAGCGGCAGAGACCCAAGAGGATGACTTCCCGGATTGAGGAGATGTTCAAGCAACCTTCAAAACCTGCTCGGTGCAAGAACTGTGGCATCGAGGGTCAACGGCGAAACAGCTGTGCCAAAGCTGCAGAACTAAAACTCCCAAGACGGCTGCTGAAATTGCAGCTAAGACAGGATCAGTGCATCTGATGAGAATAATGCATGTTTAAAGCTGAACTGCTTTGCTGTGCTGCTGTACTGACTAATTAGATCAAAGGGATGAACTGTTAAGAGCCAATTTATGTCTGTTTGTTTATAGGTGTGTTATTGTGCACAAGGATTTTCTCATTATTATTTCGGATAATACTAGATTAAAGACCACTGTATTTTCTCATTATCATGGTGATCCTGCTGTTACGTGTTCGATGCGGTTGTTGATCTCTTCAAGTGGTCCTCATTTGTTTGCCAATGAACTGAATTTCTTGAACTGCTCCGAATAAACTGAATTTCTTGAAACATGGAACACCTGAGTCAGATTGTTTGGTGTATGCTGCAAAGTTTAATGGTTTTTCAGGGGAGCAAAGTTTAAAATTGTTTGCATTAAATGCTTCTGTATGTACAGGTGTCATCAGTAGTCTGCTTATGTACTCCCTCCGTTCCCAAATATGTCTTTTTAGATATTCCAATAAGTGACTACATACGAAGCAATATGAGTGAATTTACACTCTGAAATATGTGTACATACATCTGTATGTTGTAGTCCATTTGAAATGTGTAAAAAGACTTATATTTAGGAACGGAGGGAGTAGATGCGAACTGCATGAGTTCAAAATTTGAAAGAGACCAGCCATTTACATTTAAATTGAGATCCTCATCACCAAAGCTTACATGTGCTTTTCCATTTGTTGCATTTGAGCTTTCATGTATTTCCCCACTTATCCCATTGGCTAAAACTCATATCCTTGATTTGTATTTCTCTCCACGTGCTTTCATAAGGTTATTTTGCTGCATAGGGGTCGAATTTAAAACAAGAACAATCTTGAAAATAAGTGTGAATAAGTACTCATTACATTTCTTATTTGCTCCGCCTGTGTAGAAATTCGTTGTTCAACTATTTTTGGTCCCTGCATGATTGTAATTAGACATAAGAGACTTCATTTTTCATCCACCACATGATTGCCACCAATTATTAATTTATACTCCTCCATTCCAAAATACTTATTCTGGTTTTCGCTCAAATTTAGCACTCAAATCATGTCTTATTGGAACATGTGAATGGAACCAAAATAAGATAGTAGAACATAAGCATGCACAAAAAAGAAAGATTAGAAAAACAAGACATATGTACTGATTGGAGAAAACACAGTCAATAGGCAGAACCCTTCACATATGCAGACAGCGCTGCTACTGAAGAAGCTTTAGCCCTTCACGAGGTCTTCATCTGATCAACCAAATTGCTTGCTCAAATGTGCTAGTTGAATCAGATTGCCTTGATGTTATCTCGGCGTGCAAAGGTGATGTGGATATTTTGACGCCTTACTCCACGGTCTTAGCGGATTGCTTTCTCTATGCCCACGAGATCAATTCAATCCGCTTTTCAGTACTGTCGTAGGGAAGCTAATGGTTTCGCACATTTCTTAGCTAGGCGTGCTTATGATTCAAATTTGATGTATAATTGAGATGATGATCCCCCTAGCTTTCTGATTCTGCATGTACTACATGATGTTGTACTCGTAAACTCGCAATAAAGTGCCACGTAGTTTTCCCTTAAAAAAGGAAAAAAATAATAATCTGTTTTCTTGCCACCACAGAACTCGGATGTGTACTTCATGTATAGCAATTTTGGAAAATGGTCTAAGTTGATCGTAAAATTACGATGTTTTCTCTTTAAAGAAATAAGATCATAAAGAATTCCAACATTTTCCTTTGCTCCATTTGCCAAGATGAAATTTTTATTCCTGTATTTCTTCTTTACATTTTCCTACAAACCAAAAAAGGGCCCCCAAAAATCCTACAATCCAGAAGAGCCCTAAACTGTAAATTTCATGCAGTTTCGGTCAAACCGCACCTCTTGTACTCGCTCAGAAAGAAATATAAGATCGCTTAGATCACTTGAATATGAACACCAAATTTAAACGCCACGCTGGAGCCGTGTCCCACTTAACTACTCACCATCTCAGACAGGGTGGTCCTCTTCGAGCTGAAAAGGATCACACACGTATGTAATGTAATTATTTCACGATGATATCAATCAGCTCGCCTCGTCGTAAGCAGATGGTGAGGACGACCAGGGACGAGAGGTCCCATGCATGCAACCGACAACGTCTGATGCATCCCCATGAAAATTACTCCGTAGTTTATGGTTAGCGTGGAGCGAAGCTAATGCCGTTGGTGTGGACCAGATGCCCCATGGATCCTGTAGAACCTGGCACAAGATCCCCGCTTGTTTCAGAGTCTCGAGACTCTCAAGCGTCGGGCGACGCAGGCTGCAAAACTACTCTGTTCCATCAACTTTTCGAGGATCCAGCAAAGTGGTTTCGCCTTGCGAGAGTTAGATGGGCCCCGCATGTAAGCATTGGTACGGTAGCACAAGCATAAAAAGTGTGTTATTCTTCACGTTGGTGGCTCGAGTCGGGACCCATGTCTTGGTGACTTGTCGCTGGTCATGCATTCCTCCATGTCCTGGGACGGAATGTTTGGTTTCTAGGTGTATATACATCCTATATGGAAAAATAAATTAGCAACTCAATAAAAAGAAAAAAAAATCTGAAAATATTTTTGAAATAAATTTGACCTTCTATTGTACTTGTGAGAAAAAATTCACAAACATAAAACCACCCTTTGCTTTCTTTTCAAAAAGGACAAATTTTCGTCAAAATAGTGTGAATAGTGAACTATAATAGCAAATAAGTTTTTCCTTTTGCCCCCAAGTCAATGTTGGTTTTTTCATGAAAATTTATATACTACTGCAAAACAAAGTCAAGTTAACCTAAAAATACTTTTGAACTATTTTGACTTTTTGTTTAATTATTAAAAGAAAATCTCCATATAGGGTGTATATACAACCAGGAACCAAAGTGTATTTCCCACATCCTGCGGCTATACTTCACTGCAATAAAGGAAAAGTGAACATTTTTTGAGTCAGGGAAAATGAGCATTTTATATGTATTTTCTTTAAGAAACGTCCGTAAGGGCATCTTCAACGCTACCCCAAACATCCCGCAACAATTTTGTGATCATCAAGCATATAAGGCAACAAAATGATAGCGCATGTCTTTGTTACACACACACACACACACACACACACACACAAGAACACAGAGTCTGCTCCCAGAATCAATTTTTTGAACTTCAGATAGCATGAATTTGTAGTTCAGGATTCCTAAAAAATAATAGTTCACGAGTTATAAACAAAACACCATCCTATAATAATGTGAGGTGAAAAGGATAGAGCGCTCATCCACAGAAATTTTAGGTATTGGTCTTTCTTTGGTTGGTTCTATGCGTGCATAGTCTAAATTTAGCATACTGCCCTACCGCTGATAGATAAATAGTGCATTCATCACTTGTATTCAATATAGTGTTTACTTGAGGTTGCCATATGAGTGCGCTATCCAAAGAATGCCCAATAGAGAATTGTCTCGATGCCTAGAGGACTGCAACATATGAATTTGATGGAAGTCATGTGCCCCTACATGATTGGCTCTAAGCATGTCATCTTCTTCCATAATGGTAATTTATGGAAAATTGTGTCTTCCAGAAATTTCATAGGTTGCAGTCCTCAGAGTTACAAGATCATCCATCCATCCAGATTGGACATTTTTTCGGTAGCACTCACACATGGCAGATTTAAGTTTTTGTGGTGATCAAGGCACTGACCACCACCCTAGCTTTATTGTTAGACATGCCTTCTTGCAAATTTGTGTTGGCGCAAAACATGTGGCTATAGTTGTGCCCAATTAGCTCACATATAACACATACATAGCTAAGGGAGACATAGTTGCAGGAGCATAAAAGCCAGTTGGAACAAACTGATTAGTGACATGACCTTTTGACAGTTCTATACTATACAAATTATAGATTCCCTAGAAATTCTACGTCAAGCAATTACCGAGGAGACCCCATGTTAATCGGGGGAAAAAATCTCGCCACCATCCAGCGAGACAAAATTATAAGGACAACGTGGGATTAAAACTTTGCCATATTAAGGTGTGGAATATATGGTCTAGTATGTAGCTCAATCCTATCATATTGGGCTCAAATTATGTACTTCAGATCTGTTACATCCCCTATTACTTTCCTCCAACACAAGTCATCTTATTATTTTTCTATTTTTGGGCCATGTTGGACGCGCAAGATGAGAAATAGAGTAGCAAAGATATGTAGGCTTGCTAGACATGATGTCATGTGCCACATGCGATGGTGAGGAAAATCTTCGCACATTCGCCATGTAGAGCATGCTCGATTGGGAGCGCAAATCCATGTCAATATTCAACAACTCCAAAACTTGTGAACTATTGGCCAAATTTTAGAGATTGGCAAAATAAATACCCAACAAACTGGTACTTATTCTTTTGTTTTGCCTAAATATTTAGAATCCATCCTTTTGACACCAAACAAAGAGTGCTCGTTTTGATGTGATAGCCACGCACAAACTACATTTATATAACATGGCTCTACCTTGCGCTTAGGGGAGAAGCAAAGGAAATAAAGCCACGAGAAACACATACATACCCATTTGAAACATAAAATATTATTGTTGAGTTCCTTGTCGAAGTTTTTTCTCATAAAAAATCGCTAGTTCACAATTTTGCATATTTAGCCTCGCCTTGTTGTTGTGGCACTAACCGATGGCAACACTAGTAGAAAAACCCTTACATAAATAGTGTAACATCCCAAAATTTAGAATTTAGGAATGTCATTATTTAAATATGATTAATCAAAAATTTGCTTGTGATGCTTGTTCTTAGCTAAATTTGACTAAGATTTGAAAATGTTGGATTTATTGAATATTCAAATGAGATGGAATGAAAGGAGTTTCCCAAATATTCATTTTGGATTTCATTATTTGAAACAAATCCAACAAAGAAAATTAAATGAGAGAAGGTAAGATGACACCTTCAATATAAAATAGTTGGACATTTTTAAATGTTATTTAAAAATTTGTTTGGTGTTTAAAAATATTATGGGAATTATGTGTAGTAACCCTAAGTTAAGTTTTAGGGAACATTTATAAAGCCCAAAATAAAATTTGTAAACAATTTTATATGTATTTTATGTACTATTTGAGCTGGAAATATTATCCTAAGATCCAAAAAATTATTTGTTTTACTGTGTTGAAATTGGAATAGATTTTGTTTTATGATCAAATTAATTATCAAAAAGGAAAAACAGAAATACCTAAAGCCTTCACAGTGCAGAAACCCATCTAGCTTGGCCCATCACTATCTCTCGCCCAGGTGCATTGTTTAGCGCAGCAGCCGCGCAACATAGATGGCCCATAGCGCAACAGCGAGCCCACTCCATCTCTCTCTCTCTCTCTCTCTCTCTCTCTCTCTCTCTCTCTTCTTTTTGGCGGTGAGACCGACAACTAGATGATACGTCTCTAACATATCTATAACTTTTAATTGTTTCATGCTATTATATTATCAAATCTTGTATGCTTTATATGTAATTTTATACTCTCTCCGTTCCTTGATATAAGGTGTATAGATTTTTGAGAAAAGATCCAAAATATAAGGTGTATTATGCTGCACCACTCATTTGGATAATTATTTTAGGATTTGATTACATTTCCTTATGTGAGGCAAGCTCCTCTATTTTAGTGGGAGGAGATGTTCCTGTCAAGAAGAGGCACATACGGTGACTTCGTAAATCTCAAAATGATATGCCGGCTCAGTCTCTCGAAGGTGTTCACAGGGGTAGGGTGTGCGTGTGTGTGTTCATAGGGGTGAGTGTATGCGCGTGCGCGTGTGTGTATGTGTGTGTGCATTCGCAGGGGTGATTGTATACGCGTATGTATGAGCGCTTGCATCTATATTTGTACTGTGTTAAAACTTGTCAAAAGCTTATGATCGAGTGGACTGGGATTTCCATGAGAAGGCGATGAAAGGCTTAGGTTTCTCTCACCGGTGGATCGATTGGATCTTGTCATGTGTGACCATGGTGAGCGCCACTGTCAAATTCAATGGAACCTTGCTGGATTTGTTTACCCCGTCTCCGTGGCATCCGCCAAGGCAATCCCTTGTCGCCTTTCCTGTTTTTGTTTGTTGCAGATGGCCTCTCAAAGCATTACTTCGTAAAGAGATCAATGACAAGCAGATTGAGCCTCTCAGGATATGTCGTAGAGCCCTGGTATCTCACATTTGTTATTCACGGATGATATAGTGCTCTTTTTAAAGCAGTAAACCGAGCAGATTTCATGAGTGCAGCATGTCATCAACACGTATGCGCAAGGTACCGGACAGTTGGTCAATACTGATAAATGCTCTTTGATGTTTGGGAAGGCTTGCCCAAATATGGTACAAGAGGAAATCAAGCATGTGCTACAAGTCACGCAAGTGGAGTTTGAGCCTAAATACTTGGGTCTCCCTACCCCCAGACGGTCGTATGACTAGAGGAAAGTTTCAGAGCATTCAAGAAAAGCTATTAAAAAGAATGGTTTAGTGGGGAGAGTACTCCAGTGGCGGCAAAGAAATTCTTTTCAAAGCGGTCGCGCAATCCTTGCCAACCTTTTGATCGGTGTTTTTAAACTACCTGCAGGGCTTTGTGAAGATCTTACGAATGATAAAAGAGTTTTGGTGGAGTGCTAGTAAGAATCAACGACGCATTTACACCGGATGTCTTGGGATTGCATGATCAGACCAAAGACATGCGGAGGCATGGGCTTCCGAGACTTGCAAATTTTTAACTAGACTCTATTGCCTAAGCAGGCATGGAGATTATTAGAAAAACCCGATAGTTTTTGTGCCCAAGTGCTTAGGGCTAAGTACTACCCAAATGGGCCACTGGTAGACACAGTTTTTACGGGTAATGCATCCTCCACTTGGAAAGCTATTGAATACGGCCTTGAACTGCTGAAAAAGGAATTATATGATGTATAGGTATCGTGCAAAGATCCGGATATGGAGAGACCCATGCAGTCCCCGTGGCACATCATGTCGGCCCATTACCCCTAGAAGACGGTGCCGTTTCAAATGTGTTGTTGAACTGCTGAACACTGATGGAACATGGAACAGAGGGCTGCTACAACAATACTTTTATCAAGTTGACATTGACGTGATCACGTAAAATCAAATCCTCACAAAGGCTGGAGTCTGACTTTGTGGCATGGTTCCCTATAAGTGCGGCTTGTTCTTCATGAAAAGTGCATACTCTCTTGGTTTACAGGAGAAAATGTCTGAAAATGATCCTGAAGTGTCAAGCGCCGTCCGGATGGCCGGGCGCCTTGCCTGGGATTTGATTTGGAAGAGTCAAGCGCCGCCAAAAGTACATATATTTGCGTGGAAAGCTGCACATGAATCTCTAGCTACAGAAGCTACAAAAAAATTGAAACACATGCATGATGCAGCTTGAGCTACGTCGGTATTTCCCCAAAAAAGAAGTGATGATGCAACATAGCTACGGTAGGTATTTCCTCAGTGATGAGACCAAGGTTATTGAACCAGTGGGAGAACCACACAACACTATGTAAACTGCACCTGCACACAAAGAACAAATACTTGCAACCCGATGTGTAAGAGGGGTTGTCAATCCATTCCGAGTAAAAAGATAGATGAATTTATAGTAGACTGGATAAATAGATCTCGCGGAAATGTGAAATAAAATAAATAACAAAAAATTGCAACAAGGTATTTTTGGGTTTTTGGACTAATAGATCTGAAAGTAAAAGCAAATAAAAATAGATCTCGAAGGCAAATGTGATAAAGAAGAGACCCGGGGCCATAGATTTCACTAGTGACTTCTCTCGAGAAAATAGCATACGGCGGGTAAACAAATTACTGATGGGCAATTGATAGAACTTCAAATAATTATGAAGATATCCAAGCAATGATCATTATATAGGCATCACGTCCAAGATTAATAGACCGACTCTGCCTGCTTCTACTCCTATTACTCCACACATCGACCGCTATCTAGCATGCATCTAGTGTATTAAGTTCATGGAAAAACGGAGTATTGCAATAAGAACGATGACATGATGTAGGCAAGATCTATTCATGTAGGAATAGACCCTATTTTATTATCCTTAATAGCAACGATACATACGTGTCATGTCCCCTTCTGTCACTGGGATTGAGCACCGTAAGATTGAACCCATCACAAAGCACCTCTTCCCATGGCAAGAAAAATTAATCTAGTCGGCCTAACTAAACCAAAGATTCGAAGAAGAAATACGAGGCTATAAGCAATCATGCATATAGGAGATCAAAACTCAAATAACTTTCATGAATAAAATAGATTTGATCATAAACTCAAAGTTCATCGGCTCCCAAGAAACACACCGTAAAAAGAGTTACATCAAATAGATCACCAAGAGACCAGTGTATTGAGAATCAAAAGAGAGAGAGGAAGCCATCTAGCTACTAACTACGGACCCGTGGGTTCTACAATGAACTACCCACGCATCATCGTGAGAGGAACCAACGAGGATGATGAACCCTCCGTGATGGTGTCTAGATTGGATATGTGATTTCGGAACTTGCGCGGCTGGAATTGTGTTTCGTCGACTTCTAGGGTTTTTGGATTTTTGGGGTATTTATATAGCAAAGAGGCGTAAAGTAGAGGCGGCCGAGGTGGGCACAACCCATCAGGGCGCGCATGGGCCCACAGGTGCGCTCAGGTGCTTGTGCTCCCCTCAGAGCCCCCCTCTGATACTTCCTTGGCCCATCGTGCGTCTTCTGGTCCAAAACAAAATCTCCGAAAAGTTTCATGCTTTGGACTTCGCTTGGTATTGATTTTCATAAGTAAAAAACAAGAAAAAAACTGCACCGGCAATCGTGTTAATAGGTTAGTCCCGTAAAATAATATAAAGTTGCTATAAAGTGATTGTAAAACATCCAAGAATGATAATATAACAACATGGAACAATAACAAATTATAGATACATTGAAGACATATCAATGCAATATGTTCAGGCTTGCACCATATGCGGACATGATACAGAGGATGCTCATCATGCCCTCATTCACTGCCCCCCATGCAGCCGGCCTCCGAATGCTATGAGAGATGTTTGGGACCCTCCAATGATGTCGACCTTCAGGATATCGAGCCGGAGTGGATCTTCCGTCTCCTTGAGAAATGCATCGATCCCCAACGACTCTTCATTATAATGATCCTATGACGAGCTTGGCAATTTGGCATGTTCGCAATGAAGTAACCCACCATAAACCAGTGGTTCCAATCGAGGCCTCTGGTCGCTTCCTTGCCAGCTATGTGTCATCGCTTTTGTCGTTGGAACAATACCCGACGCAGACCACCAAAGGTAAAACAGGCGGTGGATTATTTTGGCAAGCCCATATGGAAGCAGAAGCCCATACCATATGTGGAACGTTGGACATCGGCGGCGCCTGGCTGCGCAAAACTCAACGTCAATGGGTCCTTTTTGCTCACGGATGGTACCGTTGGTGCAGGGATGCTTATCTGTGATCACACTGGGGCTGTGATGCTTGCTACAATCAGAGGTTTTGGGAACTGCATGGACGCTACCGGAGGCCAAGTTGGTAGCAATTGACGAAGGTATTATTTTGGCCCTCAATTAGACTAAATCGACATTGTGGTGGAGACCGATTGTGCCAAGCTGTACAAATGATCTCAAAGATCTGGGCAAGATTGATCAGCGATACTCATAGAGTAATGGAGATCGATCGCTATTGGCTCAAGAAAGGAGGACTCATATAATCAAGATCGACGTAATGTAAACATAGTCATACTCTTGCTCAAATGGGACGAACGCAACAGCGGACTGCATGCTGGTTGGGCATGCCTCCCGACGAGATTACGAGCATTGTTGCTGCTGATTGTAATCATATTACCTGATAAATGAAACTCCCTTTCCGCAAAAAAAATAAAAAATAAAAAAGCTCGGGTAATGCCCAATTCCTGCGCCTTGTACGATGCTTGAATGCAAGCTTCAGCTTCAGTTTGTAGCGTATACATCCAGAGCACTTAGGCGTTGAGCACTAAGCCCACTCGATCGACCACTAATACTCCGTACCGCTTCGTCATCGCAAAAAAAGAAATTCGAAAATTACCCACGATCCACGCCGATCTCTCCCCTGTTTCCGCCGCCAACCGCTCCTGCTGTCCGAGCCTTGCCGGCCACCGCCCCGTCTCTCCCTGCTTCCGCCGCCGACCACCGATCCACCACCGCCCGCTGATTTCCGCTCGGCCGAGGCCGCACGACGCCGCCGTGTGCCCCTTCACATCACGCCGTGGGGTTGCTGGCGCGCCGCCGCCGATTCTACGACGGCGCCGACGCCAACTACCGGCCCCTGAATCGGCGAGTTGAGGCAAGTTGTTCCTGGCTGCTGCCCCCGACGCCGACGCCATCTGCCGCCCCCGAATCTGTGCGTTCGGCTGCCGCTGCCGACGCCATCTGCCCCACGAATCCTTTCCCATGGGGTACCTTATTTTCTCTTCGTTTACAAAATTCAGTGCACTCAAGATCGATGCCAATGACCAGACCTTCTCCCGCGAGGTTTCTACTATTGCTAAATGACCAGATCGATGCATGATGCATGTTTGCTAATTCTTCAGTGCATCTAAGATAGATAGATAGATGACCAAATGAAAATGAGTTCAATCTCAATTCATACTGCAGCATCTAAGTGCTACTCTTTTGGCGACATTGCCAGGGCTGCTCTGCTTTTCGTGCATTCAAAAGCACCAACCAGCAGGATGAATCTCGGCCGCCCTTTCACCTCATCAAACCAAAGTTTTAATTATACTATCAAACACCGCACCATTTCCATGCACAGCATAGTTGCTACCTTTTTCCCCCCTAATTAACCAATGCTATGAAATGAATCGTCAAACAAAGCAATTGCCAATAAAGAGGGAAATGCATAGTAGTCTCGGCTAATAGATACTGATTGAGTTTTGACATCGTCAGCTACTCCACTGCTTCATAGCCATCATTTTGTGATTATATCAAGCAGTGATATGCTCATATCTGCATATTTTTTACAGGCTGACTTTTGTATCCATTCACAAATTTTGGTTTACAGATGGAGAATCGTAATCGGCTCGACATGAGGCGTGAGGCAGCCACAACAATTTAAGTTGGGGAGATAGCAAGTACCAACAGCAGTACCACGAAGGTCCTCCCTCCTTCCTCTGCCCATAGTTAATTCATTCAGTTCTAGTTGGGTTTCAGGAAAGTATTTGTATGGAGAATGCAAGAGATGCAAGCTTTAAATAAGAGCAAAGGGCACAAAATCCTTCTCCAGATCAGTGAAACCCTCCTCTGATATCCCTGGCACGCATGTTCTTTATTCCCTCGCTTCAGTTTCACATGCATAGGGCGCGCCTGGGTCGCTCATGTGCGCCACCTCTGTATGATCAACCAATGATAGTCTCTGTTATGGTGCAGCTTTTGAATTCTGATCATGTTTAATTTCCTTCCTTCAAACTGATGCAATGTGCTATACTGTCTTATTTTTCAGGTATACACCAAAGAGTGAAGAAAACCCTCCTTCAGTTTGTTTTAGTGCTGGAATCATCTACCAACCAGGCATTTGGTGAGAATTTGTCCTATGTGATAAGGTTGACAAGACTGTTGATAAACATAGATTATACCGACAAATTAGTATTCCTATTCGTATCAGCATTCCCTCGCTTTATAAAAATCATTTACTATTAGTTATACAAATAATTTATATAGTGCATTTACACAGGAATCAAACAAGCATAGGAGCCAGAAAATAAGAATGTCATAGTACTTCATTTGGAGGTAGATCCTAGCATCGCATGACTTATTTTTAATTTCTTTTATGATTGATGAAGAACATCGGTTTGTTTCATATTCACAGAAGACACACATGCTGGTTAGCAATTCAGGCTTAGTTTGCAATGTGGCCAGTGATTACTTTGGAACAGTTCACTGTCCTTTGATCTAATTTCTTCATTGTTTTACTTTGACAGAAAATTCTGAGTTATCAACCATCTTATGCCTTTCCACTCGGCCTGACAATGGCAGCGAAGGTATTCCTGAAGAAATACGATAGTGGCCAACTACTACCTAGAGTCCTTTTCATTGCAAAAGCGAGTACTCCCATTCTTTGAGATATTAGCTCAAATATGATAATGCGCCGATATTTAATTGAAATTAGCTTCTATGTACTAACATAACATCTGTACCTTAAATATTGCTAAAGGTTATATATTATGCTAAAATGCAGTCTCTTTGGCACAAATTTCTTTAATCTTCGCTGACATTTCATCGTTGTTATCTCCAGGCAAGATCATTCAATCAGATAAACATCAATGCAACCAGTTCCTCCAAATTCAGTCTCAAGCTCCATCTTCCTCCAAGAAGCACTTCACTTCATGCCAAGAAATCCACGCCCAGCCTCGTACGGTGCGCTCCGACGAGCACCAGCACCGTGTTCAAGGACAAGGATCCCTTCAGCCTCGAGCGATACATGGCGTCCAAGGCAATGACCGTGAATGGAGCGCTCGACCGCGCTTCTGCCGCTTGGGCACCCCGAGCGCCTCTTTGAGTCCATGCGCTACTCTCTCTTCGCGGGTGGCAAGCGGGTGCGCCCCATGCTTGCGCTCGCCGCGAGCGAGCTAGTGGGCGGTGATGAGGCCGCTGCCCTGCCGGTGGCCTGCGCCGTCGAGATGGTCCAGACCATGTCGCTCATCCACGATGACCTCCCTTGCATGGACGATGACCACCTCCGGCGCGGCCGCCCCACAAACCACGTTGCCTTTGGCGTCAGCACCGCGCTGCTCGCGGGGGACGCGCTCCTGGCGCGTGCTTTCGAGCACGTCGCCCGGGAATGCACGGATCATGGCGTGCCGGCCGACCGCGCACTCTGCGCTGTGGCAGAGCTCGCCAGCGCCGTGGGCACGGACGGGCTCGTGGTGGGGCAGGTTGTGGACCTTGCCAGCCAGGGTGCAGATGTCGACCTGGCCACGCTAGAGTACATCCACGTGCACAAGACGGCACGACTCCTAGAGGCCGCGGTGGTGTGCGGCGCCATCGTCTCCGGAGGAGCTGATGAAGAGATCGAGGGCATCCGGCGGTACGCGCGTTACGTCGGCCTGCTATTCCAGGTAGTGGACGACGTGCTGGACGTGACGCGCACGTCCGAGCAGCTGGGGAAGACGGCAGGGAAGGACATTGCGACCGACAAGGCAACGTACCCGAAGCTGATGGGCGTGGACGGGGCGCTCGCGTACGCGGCAGAGCTTGTGGCGAGCGCTGAGGCAGAGCTAGACCGCTTCGACGGTGCTCGTACAGAGCCTCTGCGTCACCTCGCGCACTTCATTGCGCACCGGCAGCATTGATTGATCAGTGCAATCGGCCAATTAAAAGGTATGACAATAGTTCATTAGTCTCACCAGATGTTTCTGCTCGATTTGGATTCCATGGGATTGATATGCAATTTCCTCCTCTTGCTGAGCAGATTGACGGTGCTTGAGGAGGTCAGTGATAGTGACGTCCGATTGAGCCGCTTCATTACCCAGTCAGCGCGACGCTTGCGGGGATGCAGCAGCATCAGCTCCTGGCCTATAGCTTCGACCGGCAGATCTATATGTGCGGGATGCGGCGGTGGCAGCTGAAAGGGAGGGCTCACCACAAGCTTCCGAACAGTCCATAGGCAAGATGGACCTAGAGCTCCTGGATGGACACGCAGGTATGAAAGTATTCAGTGATCCAATTCCAAAAATAATGGCACAAACCTGAAGAGGATTTGTTTCTATGTGTGTACTTGATCTTCAGCCAAAAAGAACATAAAGCGAAATCTTTAAGAACAGATAGGAAAAGTTGGTGGAGAGGGCAAGATGTACAAAACCTAGAAATCAAAAATGGAAAATAATACTCTGCAAGTGCAGATCGTGCAACCTGCATATCTGCAGGTTCCAGTTTATAGGGATTGTCAACCAAGACCAAAATTATAATAATCTTTATAACTGAATTTCGAAATGTATCTTGAGAATTTACAGCCCATAGAATTGGAAAGTTTCCAGTATGTAGGATCTATATGCTCAGATTGAGTTGTACGCACGTATACATTGAAAATGCAGTATGATCTCTCTCCCCCAGAAACAAATCAAGGTTAAATTAACTTGAGCATAGTCTTAGGTTTGGAGTTGCAAAAGTGCCTTAGTTACCGATATTTGACGCAGGACACATGCCTTTTTCGACTGTAAAGCAGAAAACAAGTGCACATGAATAACTATCCTTCAGAATATAGGTGCACAGTTTTAATATAGATTTTTTTAGAATAACTATTAATATAGCTTTGAGTAACACCGGAATAAAAATAGAGCCTGCAATAGGAGAACTCAAGCTCTTGTACAGATGGAAGGCGACCAACAACATGAATAACCAAGATTTCTCACAAACAACTGCAGCTATCCATAGAACAACGGAAGTGATAATGAAACTTGGAGTTGGTGGATAGGGCATAAAGAAGTGAGAGTCATCCTCCTTGCCTTACGATGGGCTGCTGCGCTATCCTTATACTATTTTATATAAGCTATTTATAACACATCCTTGCAAACTGAAATTCTACTTGTATTTTTCCTCTTCTTGTTGTTTATGGATAGACAACCCCGCAAATTTCCATACTTTATTTGAACTACTTATCACTTTGCGCAATTATTTGTACTGATGAATCAAATATATGTCAACAGAGTTGCAATCCTGCTTTAAACATGAAGGCATACCAGAAACAACATACATGCATATATATATATATATATATATATATATATATATATATATATATATATATCCATAAGAAACTGAAATGAAAGAACCTCACCTACCATGCTGAACTTGCCATAGTTCTGATGTTGTTTGAACACCATTTTTTCTAGTAGAACAAATATGATAATGCCAACATTAGCGTGTGAATGGCCGAGGTACATAAAAGCAGAGTGGTCCATCTATCATATGTGGTGATCACATCTGTTACTTCCGATTACACATCGTTCTCTCCCTGAAACAAATTCAACACAATTGTCTAATTGTCAACTCAAGGTGCCGTGCGAAGGTTTGAGTAAGCGGACAAGATTCTGCACCATTTGTCAGCGGCAGAGACCCAAGAGGATGACTTCCCCGGATTGAGGAGATGTTCCGAAGCAACCTTCAAAACCTGCTCGGTGCAAGAACTGTGGCATCGAGGGTCAACGGCGAAACAGCTGTGCCAAAGCTGCAGAACTAAAACTCCCAAGACGGCTGTTGAAATTGCAGCTAAGACAGGATCAGTGCATCTGATGAGAAT
Organism: Aegilops bicornis; assembly: GCA_021605145.1. Taxonomy (NCBI): domain Eukaryota; kingdom Viridiplantae; phylum Streptophyta; class Magnoliopsida; order Poales; family Poaceae; genus Aegilops; species Aegilops bicornis. The sequence continues at coordinate 130,395,681 of CM038674.1, read as the reverse complement.
AATGCATGTTTAAAGCTGAACTGCTTTGCTGTGCTGCTGTACTGACTAATTAGATCAAAGGGATGAACTGTTAAGAGCCAATTTATGTCTGTTTGTTTATAGGTGTGTTATTGTGCACAAGGATTTTCTCATTATTATTTCGGATAATACTAGATTAAAGACCACTGTATTTTCTCATTATCATGGTGATCCTGCTGTTACGTGTTCGATGCGGTTGTTGATCTCTTCAAGTGATCCTCATTTGTTTGCCAATGAACTGAATTTCTTGAACTGCTCCGAATAAACTGAATTTCTTGAAACATGGATCACCTGAGTCAGATTGTTTGGTGTATGCTGCAAAGTTTAATGGTTTTTCAGGGGAGCAAAGTTTAATATTGTTTGCATTAAATGTTTCTGTATGTACAGGTGTCATCAGTAGTCTGCTTATGTGTACTCCCTCCATTCCCAAATATGTCTTTTTAGATATTCCAATAAGTGACTACATACGAAGCAATATGAGTGAATCTACACTCTGAAATATGTGTACATACATCTGTATGTTGTAGTCCATTTGAAATGTGTAAAAAGACTTATATTTAGGAACGGAGGGAGTAGATGCGAACTGCATGAGTTCAAAATTTGAAAGAGACCAGCCATTTACATTTAAATTGAGATCCTCATCACCAAAGCTTACATGTGCTTTTTCCATTTGTTGCATTTGAGCTTTCATGTATTTCCCCACTTATCCCATTGGCTAAAACTCGCATCCTTGATTTGTATTTCTCTCCACGTGCTTTCATAAGGTTATTTTGCTGCATAGGGGTCGAATTTAAAACAAGAACAATCTTGAAAATAAGTGTGAATAAGTACTCCTTACATTTCTTATTTGCTCTGCCTGTGTAGAAATTCGTTGTTCAACTATTTTTTGGTCCCTGCATGATTGTAATTAGACATAAGAGACTTCATTTTTCATCCGCCACATGATTGCCACCAATTATTAATTTATACTCCCTCCATTCCAAAATACTTATTCTGGTTTTCGTTCAAATTTAGCACTCAAATCATGTCTTATTGGAACATGTGAATGGAACCAAAATAAGATAGTAGAACATAAGCATGCACAAAAAGAAAGATTAGAAAACAAGACATATGTACTGATTGGAGAAAACACAGTCAATAGGCAGAACCTTTCACATATGCAGACAGCGCTGCTACTGAAGAAGCTTTAGCCCTTCGCCGAGGTCTTCATCTGATCAACCAAATTGCTTGCTCAAATGTGCTAGTTGAATCAGATTGCGTTATCTCGGCATGCAAAGGTGATGTGGATATTTTGACGCCTTACTCCACGGTCTTAGCGGATTGCTTTCTCTATGCCCACGAGATCAATCAGTGGCGGAGCCAGGAAAATCATATGAGGGTGGCCGAGTGTTCTAATGTCTTGCTGGGAGGGCCGGTCTATCAAAATACGTCATTTTATACATCAATTAAGCATTATTAAGATGTATATTAGCCTTAAGTCAAGAATGTTAGGGGGGGCCAGGGCCCCTGCTGGTCCCCCCTGCCTCCGCCACTGAGATCAATTCAATCCGTTTTCAGCACTGTCGTAGGGAAGCTAATGGTTTGGCACATTTCTTAGCTAGGCATGCTTATGATTCAAATTTGATGTATAATTGAGATGATGATCCCCCTAACTTTCTGATTCTGCATGTACTACATGATGTTGTACTCGTAAACTCGCAATAAAGTGCCACGTAGTTTTCCCTTAAAAAAGGAAAAAAAAAATCTGTTTTCTTGCCACCACAGAACTCGGATGTGTACTTCATGTATAGCAATTTTGGAAAATGGTCCAAGTTGATCGTAAAATTGCAATGTTTTCTCTTTAAAGAAATAAGATCATAAAGAATTCCTCCATTTTCCTTTGCTCCATTTGCCAAGAGGAAATTTTTATTCCTGTATTTCTTCTTTACATTTTCCTACAAATCAAAAAGGGGCCCCAAAAATCCTACAATCCAGAAGAGCCCTAAACTGTAAATTTCATGCAGTTTCGGTCAAACCGTACCCTCTTGTACTCCCTCTGTTAAGAAATATAAGATCGTGTAGATCACTTGAATATGAACACCAAATTTAAACGCCACGCAGAGCCGTGTCCCACGAACTACTCACCATCTCAGACAGGGTGGTCCTCTTCGAGCTGAAAAGGATCACACACGTATGTAATGTAATTATTTCACGATGATATCAATCAGCTCGCCCTCGTCGTAAGCAGATGGTGAGGACGACCAGGACGAGGTCCCATGCATGCAACCGACAACGTCCGATGCATCCCCATGAAAATTACTCCGTAGTTTATGGTTAGGGTGGAGCGAAGCTAATGCCGTTGGTGTGGACCAGATGCCCCATGGATCCTGTAGAACCCGTCGCGCATCCCCGTTTGTTTCGTAGCCCCGAGACTCTCACGTGCCGGCGACGTGCTGCAAAACTACTCTGTTCAATCAACTTTTCGAGGATCCAGGAAAGTGGTTTCGCCTTGCGAGAGTTAGATGGGCCCCGCATGTAAGCATTGGTACGGTAGCACAAGCATAAAAAAGTGTGTTATTCTTCACATTGGTGGCTCGGGAGTCGGGACCCATGTCTCGGTGACTTGCCGCTGGTCATGCATTCCTCCATGTCCTGGGACGAAACGTTTGGTTTCTGGGTGTATATATATCCTATATGGAAAAATAAATTAGCAACTCAATAAAAAGTAAAAAAAAATCTGAAAATATTTTTGAAATAAATTTGACCTTCTATTGTACTTGTGAGAAAAAATTCACAAACATAAAACCACCCTTTGATTTCTTTTCAAAAAGGACAAATTTTTGGTCAAAATAGTGTGAATAGTAAACTATAATAGCGAATAAGTTTTGTCCTTTTTGCCCCCAAGTCAATGTTGGTTTTTTTCATGAAAATTTATATACTACTGCAAAACAAAGTCAAGTTAACCTAAAAATACTTTTGAACTATTTTGACTTTTTGTTTAATTATTAAAAGAAAATCTCCATATAGGGTGTATATACAACCAGGAACCAAAGTGTATTTCCCCACATCCTGTGGCTATACTTCACTGCAATAAAGGAAAAATGAACATTTTTTTGAGTCGGGGAAAAATGAGCATTTTATATGTATTTTCTTTAAGAAACGTCCGTAAGGGCATCTTCAACGCGGACCCCCAAACATCCCGCAACAATTTTGTGATCATCAAGCATATAAGGCAACAAATGATAGCGCATGTCTTTGTTACACACACACACACACACACACACACACACACACACACAAGAACACAGAGTCTGCTCCCAGAATCAATTTTTTGAACTTCAGATAGCATGAATTTGTAGTTCAGGATTCCTAAAAAATAATAGTTCACGAGTTCTAAACAAAAACACCATCCTATAATAATGTGAGGTGAAAAGGATAGAGCGCTCATCCACAGAAATTTTAGGTATTGGTCTTTCTTTGGTTGGTTCTATGCGTGCATAGTCTAAATTTAGCATACTGCCCTACCGTTGATAGATAAATAGTGCATTCATCACTTGTATTCAATATAGTGTTTACTTGAGGTTGCCATATGAGTGCGCTATCCGAAAGAATGCCCAATAGAGAATTGTCTCGGATGCCTAGAGGACTGCAACATATGAATTTGATGGAAGTCATGTGCCCCCTACATGATTGGCTCTAAGCATGTCATCTTCTTCCATAATGGTAATTTATGGAAAATTGTGTCTTCCAGAAATTTCATAGGTTGCAGTCCTCAGAGTTACAAGATCATCCATCCATCCAGATTGGACATTTTTCGGGTAGCACTCACACATGGCAGATTTAAGTTTTTTGTGGTGACTGCGGCACTGACCACCACCCTAGCTTTATTGTTAGACATGCCTTCTTGCAAATTTGTGTTGGCGCAAAACATGTGGCTATAGTTGTGCCCAATTAGCTCACATATAACACATACATAGCTAAGGGAGACATAGTTGCAGGAGCATAAAAGCCAGTTGGAACAAACTGATTAGTGACATGACCTTTTTGACAGTTCTATACTATACAAATTATAGATTCCCTAGAAATTCTACGTCAAGCAATTACCGAGGAGACCCCATGTTAATCGGGGGAAAAAATCTCGCCACCATCCAGCGAGACAAAATTATAAGGACAACGTGGGATTAAAACTTTGCCATATTAAGGTGTGGAATATATGGTCTAGTATGTAGCTCAATCCTATCATATTGGGCTCAAATTATGTACTTCAGATCTGTTACATCCCCTATTACTTTCCTCCAACACAAGTCATCTTATTATTTTTCTATTTTTGGGCCATGTTGGACGCCAAGATGAGAAATAGAGTAGCAAAGATATGTAGGCTTGCTAGACATGATGTCATGTGCCACATGCGATGGTGAGGAAAATCTTCGCACATTCGCCATGTAGAGCATGCTCGATTGGGCGCAAATCCATGTCAATATTCAACAACTCCAAAACTTGTGAACTATTGGCCAAATTTTAGAGATTGGCAAAATAAATACCCAACAAACTGGTACTTATTCTTTTGTTTTGCCTAAATATTTAGAATCCATCCTTTTGACACCAAACAAAGAGTGCTCGTTTTGATGTGATAGCCACGCACAAACTACATTTATGTAACATGGCTCTACCTTGCGCTAGGGGAGAAGCAAAGGAAATAAAGCCACGAGAAACACATACATACCCATTTGAAACATAAAATATTATTGTTGAGTTCCTTGTCGAGTTTTTTCTCATAAAAAAATCGCTAGTTCACAATTTTGCATATTTAGCCTCGTCTTGTTGTTGTGGCACTAACCGATGGCAACACTAGTAGAAAAACCCTTACATAAATAGTGTAACATCCCAAAATTTAGAATTTAGGAATGTCATTATTTAAATATGATTAATCAAAAATTTGCTTGTGATGCTTGTTCTTAGCTAAATTTGACTAAGATTTGAAAATGTTGGATTTATTGAATATTCAAATGAGATGGAATGAAAGGAGTTTCCCAAATATTCATTTTGGATTTCATTATTTGAAACAAATCCAACAAAGAAAATTAAATGAGAGAAGGTAAGATGACACCTTCAATATAAAATAGTTGGACATTTTTAAATGTTATTTGAAAATTTGTTTGGTGTTTAAAAATATTATGGGAATTATGTGTAGTAACCCTAAGTTAAGTTTTAGGGAACATTTATAAAGCCCAAAATAAAATTTGTAAACAATATTATATGTATTTTATGTACTATTTGAGCTGGAAATATTATCCTAAGATCCAAAAAAATTATTTGTTTTACTGTGTTGAAATTGGAATAGATTTTGTTTTATGATCAAATTAATTATCAAAAAGGAAAAACAGAAATACCTAAAGCCTTCACAGTGCAGAAACCCATCTAGCTTGGCCCATCACTATCTCTCGCCCAGGTGCATTGTTTAGCGCAGCAGCCGCGCAACATAGATGGCCCATAGCGCAACAACGAGCCCACTCCATCTCTCTCTCTCTCTTCTTTTTGGCGGTGAGACCGACAACTAGATGATACGTCTCTAACATATCTATAATTTTTAATTGTTTCATGCTATTATATTATCAAATCTTGTATGCTTTATATGTAATTTTATACTCTCTCCGTTCCTTGATATAAGGTGTATAGATTTTTGAGAAAAAGATCCAAAATATAAGGTGTATTGCGTTGCACCACTCATTTGGATAATTATTTTAGGGATTTGATTACATTTCCTTATGTGAGGCAAGCTCCTCTATTTTCTCATGTCAATTAGTCAGGTGTAATCTTGCCCAAATTTTGTGAAATTTTCCCTCCACGTGCGTTCTTTAATATCCGTGCCAAAAACTATACACCCTATATTGAGGAACGGAGGGAGTATCATTTTTGGGAACTAACCTATTAACTCAGTGCCCATTGCTAGTTCCTATTTTTGCTATTTTATTGTTTCAAAGAAAAACAGTACGAAATGAAGTCCAAACATGATGAAATTTTATGGTGATTTTTTCTGGACTAGAAGGGACTCTAGAAGCTTTGGGAGGAGGCCATAAGATATACGAGAGCCACAAGCTCACACGACGCGCCTCCAGGGGCGAGCGCGCCACCCGAGCTTGTGGGCCCATCGTAGCTCCGTTTGACCTAATTCCACTTTGGTAAATTCTCAAAACTCTCAAAACCACCAGAGCGAGACCCAAAACAACTATTTCACCGCCGCAAGCCTATATTCTTCCGTGATCTCATCTGGAGGCCTCCGCCGGTGCTCTGCCGAAGGAGGGATCGATCACCGAGGGCTTCTACATCAACCTTGTTGCACATCCAATTGTTGGGGAACGTAGCATGCAATTTCAAAAAAAATCCTATGATCACGCAAGATCTATCTAGGAGATGCATAGCACCGAGAGGGGGAGAGTGTGTCCACGTACCCCCATAGACCAAAAGCAGAAGCGTTAATTTAACGCGGTTGATGTAGTCGAACTTCTTCACGATCCAACTGATCTAGTACCGAACGCACGACACCTCCGAGTTCTGCACACGTTCAGCTCGATGACGTCCCTCGAACTCTTGATCCAGCAGAGGGTCGAGGGAATTTTTTGTCAGCACGACGGCGTGGTGATGTGATCGGCGCAGGGCTTCGCCTAAGCACTACGGCGCTATGACTTGAGGAGTAAACTATGGAGGGAGGCACCGCACACGGCTAAGAGAACAATTGATGTGCCATGGGGTGCCCTCCTGCCCCCGTATATAAAGGAGGGGAGGAGGCCGACAGCCTAGGGGCGCGCCCAAGTGGGGGGAAACCCACCAGGACTCCTAGTCCTAGTAGGTTTCCCCCTTCCTTCTCATGGAGGGGGAAAAGGGAAGGAGAGGGAGAGGGAAAGGGGGCCGCGCCCCCTCCTCCTTGTCCAATTCGGACTCCCTTGGAGGGGGGCGCGCGCCACCCCTTGCGGGCTCCCCTCTCTCTCCCCTATGGCCCATGTAGGCCCAATACTTCCCCGGGGTGTTCCGGTAACCCCTCGGTACTCCAAAAAAAAAAAAAATACCCAAACCACTCCGAAACCATTCTGGTGTCCGAATACCATCTTCCAATATATCAATCTTAACCACTCGGCCATTTCAAGACTCCTCGTCATGTCCGTGATCTCATCAGGGACTCCGAACAATCTTCGGTCACCAAAACACATAACTCATAATACAAATCATCATCGAACGTTAAGCGTGCAGACCCTACGGGTTCGAGAACTATCTAGACATGATCGAGATTCATCTCCGATCAATAACCAACAGCGGAACCTGTGATGGACATGTGTTTCCTGACCATAGACATGTTTGTCATTTGATCAACGGGATCACATCATTAGAGAATGATGTGATGGACAAGACCCATCCGTTAGGTTAGCATAATGATCGTTTAGTTTTATTGCTATTGTTTTCTTCATGACTTATACATGTTCCTCTGACTATGAGATTATGCAACTCCCGAATAACGGAGGAACACCTTGTGTGCTATCAAACATAACAACGTAACTGGGTGATTATAAAGATGCTCTCTGTGTGTCTCCGAAGGTGTTTGTTGAGTTGGCATAGATCGAGATTAGGATTTGTCACTCGGTGTATCGGAGAGGTATCTCTGGCCCTCTCGGTAATGCACATTACTATAAGCCTTGCAAGCAATGTGACTAATGAGTTAGTTACGAGATGATGCATTATGGAACGAGTAAAGAGACTTGCCGGTAATGAGGTTGAACTAGGTATGATGATACCGACGATCAAGTCTCGGGCAAGTAAGATACCAATGACAAAGGGGATAACGTATGTTGTTATGCGGTTTGACCGATAAAGATCTTCGTAGAATATGTAGGAACCAATATGAGCATCCAGGTTCCGCTATTGGTCATTGACCGGAGATGTGTCTCGGTTATGTCTACATAGTTTTCGAACCCGTAGGGTCCGCACGCTTAAACGTTTGATGATGATTTGTATTATGAGTTATGTGTTTTGGTGACCGAAGTTTGTTCGGAGTTCTGGATCAGATCACGGACATGACGAGGAGTCTCGAAATGGTCGAGAGGTAAAGATTGATATATTTGAAGGTTATATACGGACACCGGAATGGTTCCGATAAGGTTCGGGGATTTTTCGGAGTACGGGGAGGCTACCGGAACCCCCCGGGAAAGTTAATGGGCCTATTGGGCCATAGTGGAGGAGAGGAGGCAGGCCACGGGAGGTGGCGCGTGCCCCCTGATACGTCTCCAACGCTATAATTTTTGATTGCTTCATGCTATATTATATTTTGTTTTGGATAATTAATGGGCTTTGTTATACACTTTTATATTATTTTTGGGACTATCCTATTAACCGGAGGCCCAACCTAGAATTGCTGTTTTTTTGCCTATTTCAGTGTTTCACAGAAAAAGAATATCAAACAGAGTCCAAACGGAATGAAACCTTCAGGAACGTGATTTTTGGAACAAACATGATCCAGAGGACTTGGACCCTACGTCAAGAAAGCAACCAGGAGGGCACGAGGTAGGGGGGCGCACCCTCCACCCTTGTGGGGCCCACGTTGCTTCACCTACGTACTTCTTCCTCCTATATATACCTACGAACCCCCAAACCAACAGAAGCATCCACGAAAACCTAATTCCACCGCCGCAACCTTCTGTACCCGTGAGATCCCATCTTGGGGCCTTTTCCGGCGTCCTGCCGGAGGAGGCATTGATCACAGAGGGCTTCTACATCAACACCATAGCCTCTCTGATGATGTATGAGTAGTTTACCTCAGACCTTCGGGTCCATAGTTATTAGCTAGATGGCTTCTTCTCTCTCTTTGGATCTCAATACAAAGTTCTCCACGATTCTCATGGAGATCTATTCAATGTAATCTTCTTTTGCGGTGTGTTTGTTGAGACCGATGAATTGTGGGTTTATGATCAAGTTTATCTATGAACAATATTTGAATCTTGGTTATCTTTGCAAGTCTCTTCGAATTATCAGTTTGGTTTGGCCTACTAGATTGATCTTTCTTGCAATGGGAGAAGTGCTTAGCTTTGGGTTCAATCTTGTAGTGTCCTTTCCCAGTGACAGCAGGGGCAGCAAGGCACGTATTCTATTGTTGCCATCGAGGATAACAAGATGGGGTTTATTTCATATTGCATGAGTTTATCCCTCTACATCATGTCATCATACTTAAAGCATTACTCTCTTCTTATGAACTTAATACTCTAGATGCATGCTGGATAGCGGTCGATGTGTGGAGTAATAGTAGTAGATGCAGGCAGGAGTCGGTCTACTTGTCACGGACGTGATGCCTATATATATGATCATACCTAGATATTCTCATAACTATGCTCAATTCTATCAATTTCTCAACAGTAGTTTGTTCACCCACCGTAATACTTATGTTCTTGAGAGAAGCCACTAGTGAAACCTATGGCCCCCGGGTCTATTTTCCATCATATTAATCTTCCAACACTTAGCTATTTTTATTGCCTTTTATTTTACTTTGCATCTTTATTATAAAAATACCAAAAACATTATCTTATCATATCTATCAGATCTCACTTTCGTAAGTGAACGTGAAGGGATTGACAACCCCTTTATTGCGTTGGTTGCGAGGTTTTTATTTGTTTGTGTAGGTGCGAGGGACTCGTGCGTGACCTCCTACTGGATTGATACCATGGTTCTCAAAAACCGAGGGAAATACTTACACTACTTTACTGCATCACCCTTTCCTCTTCAAGGGAAAACCAACACAGTGCTCAAGAGGTAGCACCCCCTTGCCCCAATCCGAATTGTACATGGGGAGGGGGTGCGACCCCCTCTTTCCTTCTCCCTCTCCCTCCTTTCCCGTTTCCCCCTCTCCGTTGGAAGGAAAGGGGGGCCGAATCCTACTAGGAACGGAGTCGTAGTAGGACTCCCCCCCTCATGGCGCGCCCCCCTTGGGCCGGCCTCCTCCTCCCCCCTCCTTTATATACGTGGGTAGGGGGGCACCCCAAAGACACAACAATTGTTTCTTAGCCGTGTGCGGTCCCCCCTCCATAGGTTACCACCTCGGTCATATTGTCGTAGTGCTTAGGCGAAGCCCTGCGCGGGTCACATCACCAACACTTTCGCCATGCCGTCGTGCTGACGGAACTCTCCCTCGACCCTCTACTGGATCAAGAGCTCGAGGGACGTCATCGTGCTGAACGTGTGCTAAACACGGAGGTGCCGTACTTTCGGTACGTGGATCGATTGGATCGTGAAGACGTTCCACTACATAAACCGCGTTAACTAACGCTTCCGCTTTCGGTCTATGAGGGTATGTGGACACACTATCGCCGCTCGTTGCTATGCTTCTCCTAGATAGGTCTTGCGTGATCGTAGGAATTTTTTTGAATTACTACGTTCCCCAATAGTGGTATTAGAGCCAGGTCTATGCGTAGATGATATGCACAAGTAGAACACAAAGAGTTGTGGGCGTTAATAGTCATACTGCTTACCACCAACGTATTACTTTGATTCAGCGGTATTGTTGGATGAAGCGACTGAGGGAGTCCTAGATTAGGGGGTCCTCGGGCGTCCGGGCTGTGGGACATGGGCCGGACTCATGGGCCGTGAAGATACAAGATGGAAGGCTCTCCCCCGTGTCCGGATGGGACTCTCCTTGGCGTGCGGATATGAAAATTCCTTTCTCTGTAAACCGACTCTGTATAGCCCTAGCCTCCCCCGGTGTCTATATAAACCGGAGGGTTTAGTCCGTAGAGGCGATCATAATCATATAGGCTAGACATCTAGGGTTTAGCCACAACGGTCTCGAGGTAGATCAACTCTTGTAACCCCTATACTCATAAAAGTCAATCAAGCAGGAAGTAGGGTATTACCTCCATCGAGAGGGCCCGAACCTGGGTAAACATTGTGTCCCTTGCCTCCTGTTACCTTCAATCCTTAGACGCACAGTTCGGGACCCCCTACCTGAGATCTGCCGGTTTTGACACCGATATTGGTGCTTTCATTGAGAGTTCCTCTGTGACTTCAGCGGCAGGGATCGATGGCTCGCCTTGTCATCAAGGACAGTATCACTTCCGAAGGAGCCCTAGTTTCAGGGAAAACCCTCCGGCTCGGCAGCTTTACCTTGGGTGCCCGTTTGGCCATTAAGCCAAAAGCAATCCCCCAAGTCACTGAAAACCATCTCCGTACCGGATCCAAATACTCCGACAAGATGGATCCAGCAGACCTATCGTCTTTGAACGAACTGCTAGACCGCATCGCCGCCCTGGGGGTCTCCACCGGCTACGATCGGATCGGGCTTAAACCCGATCAGAGAGAAATCAAATCTCCACCGATCACCCATCAGGTAGCAGTTGTGGAGGAACAAGCCGGCAATGACTCTTCTCCCACGTTGAGGACAAGCTATGTTCAGATTTCCGAGTCCAGAGAGCCGGACACTCATCTTCGGGGGGACATCCCTTGTCCTCCGAACACAAAATCGGACGTGAAGCTCGATAATTCATCAGACACTCCGGAGCCCGTGCCGGTAACCCCGAAAATTCTTCAAACTCCGGATTCTGTAGTGGGTCAGGGCGCGAATTCAAGCCCGCCCACCCACCACAAGCAATATTCGCCAAGTAATTCTGGCCCTCCAGACATATGTGACCTAATGTATGTGCGGCGGCAGCAGCCTCAGAGACAGTCCATCACTTCTGGGCCAAATTCATCCTTGTTAAAAACAAGATAAAAGACTGCTGCGATGACGACGCAATTTCAGTATTCTGCAACAACCATACAGATGATGGAATCCTTAATGGCCTCAATCATCGTCGCGTACTACACTTTGCAGATTTGGCACACATAGTACAGAAGCACTGCGCAATGGAAAGCGCCTGGAAAACTCAAACCGCTCATTGGGAACCGCAGGCCTTTAAGCCATCTCCCGGATGAGCAAAAAGGACGCCCCTCGCAGGTCACCAGATCGTCACCCCGTAGACAAGAAGATTAAACCCCTTACGGGACATAGAACTGTCTTCGAGGAATGGCTCGATGGGCCATGTAAAATACACACGACGCCGAACACCAAACCCACGCACAACCTACGGGCATGTTGGATACTCCGGCAAGTGGCCAAGAGCGGCGAGGGTATCCTCACCAACACTACCCCAGAAAAGTACTATTCAGAGGACGACGATCCCGAAGTACTCACTGTCTTCGAGAACTTCTCGTCGAATAATTGGCGCAAATGGGCGCTCCACGACCTCGCCGAAGTCTGCCAAGTAGCAGAAATAAACCCTTGGAACGACACGGCGATTACTTTAAACTCTGATGACAAACCAAGATCCCGCTCAGTCCGGGCACCAGCCGCTCTGGTCCTAAACCCAATAGTGGACGGTTTTCTGCTCACTAAAGTGCTAATGGACGGGGGCAGCAGATTGAACCTCATCTATGAGGACACGCTCAACAAAATGCAAATGGACAGGAGTCGCATTGAGCAGAGCAACACATCCTTCAGGGGAATCATCCCTAGCAGGGAAGCAAGATGCTTAGGGAAAATTAAATTGGATGTGGTATTCAGCACACCATAAAACTATAGGTCCGAGGATATAATCTTCCAGGTGGCTCCCTTCAACAGTGGATATCATGCCCTGTTAGGACGAGATGCATTCACACGCTTTCAAGATATACCCCATTACGGGTATATGAAGATCAAAATGCCCGGGCCCTATGGTGTAATCGCTATATCCAGTGATCCGGACATAGCACTCTGCGCTGAAAATAAAACCGCATCCCTGGCCCTTGAAGCACTATCCGAAGCCCTAGCGGCCGAAGAACTCACCGCTCTACGCTCCACAGTGGACGGGGGCGATGTAATTCTTGATAAAAGTCCCAAATCCACCTCTTTCAAGCCAGCTGATGAAATAGTCAAATTTCATGTTCACCCGACGGATCCCAAGAAAACAACCTCCATTGGGGCACAGCTGGACCCAACGGTCGACGCCAGCGCATTCGCAGCGTTCTGTAGCGAGAATCGGGACATCTTTGCCTGGCACCCCTCGGATATGCCAGGAATCCCACGCGCGTTGGCCGAACATAGTCTCAATATATTGAAGGTATACAAGCCGGTCAAGCAAACACTCCAGCGGTTTTCCGAACCCAAACGACAGGCTATGGGAGAGGAACTAGCCAAGCTACTCGAAGCCGGGTTTATCAGAGAAATCAAGCATCCGGATTGGCTAGCAAACCTGGTCATGGTACCAAAGAAGGATAAATCCTGGCGCCTGTGTGTCGACTTCAAAGACCTTAACAAGGCCTGCCCCAAGGACCCCTTCCCACTACCGTGCATCGACCAGATTATCGATGCAACCGCGGGACATGATTCACTGTGTTTCCTCAACGCATACTCCGGATACCATCAAATTAAGATGAAGGAATCCGACCAAGACGCAACGACATTCATCACCCCTTATGGGCCTTTCTTATTCAACACTATGCCTTTCGGGCTCAAGAACGCCGGCGCTACTTACCAATGCATGATTCAAACGTGCCTGGAAAAGCAAATCGGCAAGACAGTGGAGGCATATGTAGATGACGTAGTCATCAAAACTAAGCATGTCGAATCATTGGTGGACGACTTACGCCTTACATTTGACAACCTTCGAACATATGACATAAGGCTCAATCCGAAAAAGTGCGTTTTTGGCGTTCCCGCCGGCAAACTACTCGGGTTTATTGTCTCCAACAGAGGAATTGAAGCAAACCCAGCCAAAAGATGAGCCCTGTCACAGTTGGCAACACCAACTGACCTAAAGCAGGTCCAAAAACTAGCCGGGTGCGTGGCAGCTTTGAGCCGCTTTATCTCCAGATTAGGAGAAAAGGCATTGCCATTGTATCGCCTACTCCGATGCACCGACCACTTCGTGTGGACGGACGCGGCAACAGCCGGACTGGAGGAAATAAAAACCTTACTAGCAAGCAACCCTATCCTGGCCGCACCAAACGTCGGCAAACCAATGTTGCTCTACATATCCGCAACGCACGAAGTGGTGGGGGCGGTGCTCGTCGTCGAACGAGAGGAAGAGGGGCATAAGTTCCCACTCCAAAAACCAGTATACTACGTATCGACGGTCCTTACACCATGCAAATCCCGATACCCGCATTATCAAAAGATAGCCTATGCGGTCTTTATGGCATCCCGCAAACTGCGACATTACTTTCAAGAATGCTCAATCACGGTGGCCTCAGAAGTACCACTCAATGATATTATAAACAACCGGGACGCCACCGGCCGGATTGCCAAATGGGCCATCGAGCTCTTACCATTCGAAATAACTTACAAACCACGCCGGGCCATTAAATCTCAGGTGTTGGCTGACTTCGTCGCCGAATGGACAGAGGCTGAACTCCCTAAAGAGTACGGCTCGTATTACAACTAGGTGATGCACTTCAATGGCTCCAAAATGTTAGCCGGACTTGGGGCTGGTGTCGTTTTGACATCCCCCATAGGAGACACAGTCCGTTATGTGCTCCAAATATTGTATACAGATTCTAACAACGCAGTTGAGTACGAGGCCCTATTGCATGGTCTCCAGATGGCTGTCTCCATGGGCATACAACGCCTTGAGGTGCGCGGGGATTCAAACCTTGCAATATCCCAAATAAACGGAGAATTCGACGCAAAAGACCCGAAGATGGCGGCTTACTGCAACGTCGTACTCAAAATATCGGCTCGGTTTGAGGGGCTTGAGTTTCATCATGTGGCTCGAGAGAGTAATCAAGAGGCGGACATCCTTGCTCGCATGGGTGCTAAGCGCGACCCCGTCCCACCTAACACCTTCGTGGAAAGGCTATTCAAGCCATCCGTGGTGTGGCAGGACGAGAACGGCAACACTTGCCCGGGGCCGGTCACACCCGCAGATTTTGAACACAGTTCTGATAACGTCAGGGGCTCGGACACTAAAATAACACCATCAGCCCATGAACTCATGGCTGTGATTGCCCCATGGACCGAGCCTTTCCTTGCCTACCTCACTAGGAATGAACTCCCTGAGGATCAGATTGAGGCCCGTCATATTGTTCGACGCTCGAAGGCCTACAAAGTCCATGCAGGGGAACTATATAATAAAAGTACTATCGGAGTCCTTCAAAGATGCATCTCCGAAGAAGAGGGACGACAGCTCTTGGCTAAACACACGCTGGTCTTGGCGGCCATCATGCCGCAGCGCGGGCCCTTGTAAGCAAGGCCTTCCGTACGAGTTTCTTTTGGCCCACGGCCCGAGCAGTTGCACAGGACCTCGTTCAGCGCTGCGTGGGATGCCAGCTTTTTGCTAATCAAAGCCACATGCCGCCCACTGCCCTCTGAACAATCCCCATCACCTGGCCCTTTGCGGTCTGGGGGCTTGACATGGTCGGACCTCTTAAAGGGGGAAGCCATAAGAAGAAATACTTATTGGTTATGGTCGACAAGTTCACTAAGTGGATAAAAGCCAAACCAATTAGAACGTAAGCCGGACCGGTGATAGACTTTATATCCGGCATCGTGTACCGCTATGGTGTCCCACACAATATTATTACTGACAACGGCTCTAATTTTAGAGACGATGAGGTGAAAAATTGGTGCGCCAATTTGGGCATCAAGCTCGATTACGCCTCCATATATCACCCTCAGACAAACGGTCAGGTCAAACGGGCTAACGGCATGATCATGAGCGGCATCAAACCCAGACTAGTGCGATCTCTGCAAGAATTAGACAAACACTGGGTCGAGGAACTCGATTCAGTACTCTGTGGGCTGCGGACCACGCCTAATCGCACGACCAGATATACACCCTTTTTCATGGTGTACAGTGCGGAGGCAGTCTTGCCTTGTGACATTATTCATGACTCACCCCGCGTGCACATGTATGATGATAGAGAAGCCGAGCTCGATCGGCAGGATGACTTGGACGGCCTGGAGGAGGAGCGCGATGTCGCGAAGGCCCGTTCCGCATTCTATCAGCAGCAGGCTCGGCGATATCAAATCAGAGAAGTACGGGCAAAGACTTACAACGTCGGTGAACTCGTTCTATGCCTACCAGAGAAGAAAAAGGACAAGATCAAGCCCAAATGGGAGGGTTCCTTCATTATAGATGAAGTTCTCACTAGAGGAGCCTATCACCTTCGCAATGCTTCGGATAATCGCCTGGAGCCAAACCCATGGAATGCTGCAAGGCTCCGAAGATTCTATGCCTAAAGTCCGCACATGTACCCATTTTTCCTCGTTCTTTCTTTTCTCTTTCTTCAATGTTTTATTTTCTCGCGTTTTTGTGCGTCTTTTAGCTCGTGTTTGGATAAACCGCACACCTGAGGGTCTACATCCTTAAATGTACATACCTCACAATACCTGGGGGCTTCTTTCTACAAGAAGCTTATTCTTATTTTTTGAGCATCAAGCCCCTATATATGTGTCGTCTAATCATATATGTCTTTCCTTCGCCATTATATGCACCTTTTATAACTTAAGATTTTGCCAAGCTGGGTTGCCTGGCTTCTGTGCTTATGCCCTACGTTCCCGCTTGTTTGGCTAGGGCATAAAGGGAGTACCTCTGTGATTGTTACAACCGGGTTATCCGGGCATGTACCTCAGACTGGGTGAAGCCAAAAGCTAGCGTTCTTAAGATAATAAGAGGTCGGCGGACAAAAGATGAATTTCCCTCGTTACAATACACAATCCCCAGACTACAACATACACTGTGATCTTTAGCATCACAGCTTCGGCATACAAACAACGCATGCTGGCCCAGGGAAAGGAACCCTTAACGGAAGGGTCTTTTACACCTGTGTCCCTAACTCGAACCACCTAATCAGATATACCCCTAATTCAAAAGCCTGCTCAAAAATGCCCCTCCGCCGTTATGTGCCCTTATAGAAATGCCCATACGCTCATCATATTCTGGTCCAAAGGCCTTTGACCGTCAACGGACGTTTACGGACATTTCTACCCCTCCCTCCATGTGTCACTTACGTGTGGGACCGACTCAAACAAAAATAAAAATAAAAGGATCTATCTCTCCTCTCTCTGCTTGTCTCACCTACATGTAGGACCCACCCTAAAAAAATCTTTCTTGTCTCTCTCTCAACTCCGGCGGGGGCGCACGCAACTAGCAGCAGCCTCGCCGGGGTGAGGTGCTGCACGGCTCCGGCCCCTTATGACCTCCTCGATCCGGTCCACGCCCCCCCCCCCCCCCCTTGCGCACCCTCTTTTCTCTCGCCACGGACAAAGACGTGGTCCATGGGAATCATGGCCGTCCGCCCGATGCTGTTCGTCATGCAGCGCCAACGGAACCACGACCCGTAGCCTTGTCCAAGGGATCCGCCTGTTCGTCCTCGACTTCCACACCGAATTAATTGAAGTATAATGCCTCAAATCAGTGTGGTTGATGTCATCTTCTCCCCCTCCGGTGATGCTTTGCCGCGCCTCGATCTCCTCTGCTACACCGTCCCTATGCTCTATCTTGGTTGCCTCATCGACATCTGGTGCTTCTAGACCCTGTGGACGCCTCGCTGCGGAGCCCTTCATTCCCGAGCCGCCGTGTCAGCGTCACCTCGCTCCGCCGTCCGCCGTGGACGACGAGGTCGTCGCTCTGGTGAATCCCAAGCCTCCTGGATCATGCCTTCATCAAATAAGTGAGCCATTTATGTGTTTGCTCACGTTCTTTAGTCCCCTCCCCCTCTGTAGCTTGCTTGTGCCTAGCGCCTTCCGCCGTTGCCATGGGACCTCGTCGCCGGCGAGCTTCCCGGCTGCTCTACAAACTCCCAGTGCCCTTGCGGACCACCCCGTGACCCTGCCTTGCTCCAGGACCGTTCACAGCTTGCCCTAGCGTGCTCCCGCGCAGTCCCGAGCCAACCCCGGAGCGCTCGTGCTCGCCGGAGTTCAAGCTCCGTCGTGTAGATGAGAGGTGGGCCCGCCCCTAAAATAAATAAGTGAGTACCATTTCAAAAAGCAATAAAACAATGACATGTGGGCACCATGTGAAATTGATAAAAAAAATCAGTCCCACGTGTAAGTGAGACAATAGAGAGAGCTTTTTCTTTTTATTTTTCTTTGAGTGGGTCCCACACGTAAGTGACACATGGAGGGAGGGGTAGAAATGTCTAGAAAACGTCCCGCTGACGGTCAAAGGCCTTTGACCGGATGGTAACGGAGCGGAAGGGCATTTCTATAAGTGCACATAACGGCGGAGGGGCATTTTTGAGCAGGCTTTCGAATTAGGGGTATATCTGATTAGGTGGTTCAAGTTAGGGACAGAAATGCAAATGGCCCTTAACGGAACTATTCTCCCTGGAAGATGTTTCTTACAATTAAATGTAATATAACATAACTCCCCGAATACAACTTGTCCGTTCAAGCAATTATGACCGGATTGCCTGGTTTCCGAACATACATTGGTGTTTACCTATGGTATAGTATTCGGAAACACTCCAACCCTCGTGTCTTCGGAGGTTGAAGCAGAAAGTCTGCCATGACAATAGTTTTACAAATTCGGTTGGAGACAAGTTTGTTGATGAAAGTACATTGCTACTTGGACTAAAAAACTTCTTCTTCCTCTAGACCCTCTAACAGCTGGTCTAGTTCACAATCTTGTTGTGAATACTTGGCGGCCATTTTCACTTGGTCGTACACCAGGCTGACCGAAATTTCCTGTCCATCAGAGCCTCGAGGTCCGACCCGCGCCATATGATTTGGATCAAGTTTGGTGTACCGTGTTTTTACCATGGCCCAGGCTTCCCGAGCACCTTCTCGGCATTTGATATCTTCCACAATACAAAACGGCACCGAGCTCCTTTGAATAAATTGACAAGTTCCTCCATACTTCCTGGAGGAGAATCGGCTGGCCATAAACCCTTAGCAATGTTTCTCATTGCCTTCTAAGCTCGCTCATGCACCTTGGACAGTTCTTGCAGCAGGTCACCTTGAAATCCGGACATCTCCTGTTCAGGCCGCCCTGTCAACACACCTACAGAAACAAGCTTGTGAGGATTCGTATCAGCGGACTGTATGACAGTAAGTTCAAAGGCATACTAAATATGCCGCCTTTCAGCTTTCTGTTCTCCTTTAGGGCATCCGCTAGTTGGGCTCGCACGTCTTTCAGCTCTTCGCCGAGTTGGTGATAACCCACAAGTATAGGGGATCAATTGTAGCCTCTTTAGATAAGTAAGAGTGCTGAACCCAACGAGGAGCTAAAGGTAGAACAAATATTCCCTCAAGTTCTATCGACCACTGATACAACTCTACGCACGCTTAACGTTCGCTTTACCTAGAATAAGTATGAAACTAGAAGTACTTTGTAGGTGTTTTTGGATAGGTTTGCAAGAAGATAAAGAGCACGTAAATAAAAGCTAAGGGCTGCTTAGATAAAAACAAAACTAAAGTGAATATGGCGAGTGTGGAAAATTGGTGGTAGGAGTTGCGAAATTGTCCCTTAAGCAATTGACTACTTTACTAGACCGGTAGCAAGTTTCATGTGGGAGAGGCCACTCCTAGCATGTCATCCCTGACTTGGAATTCTATGCACTTATGATTGGAACTATTAGCAAGCATCCGCAACTACTAACTTCATTAAGGTAAAACCCAACCATAGCATTAAGATATATTGGCCCCCCTTCAATCCCGTATGCATCAATTTCTATGCTAGGTTGAAGCTTTTGTCACTCTTGCCCTCCAATACATAGTCCTATCAACATACAACTAACCCTATGGTGTGATCCACGCGCGCGCTCATATGATGGGCACCAAAGGACAGCAACATAACCGCAAGCAAATTAAATCAATCATAGCAATTCATCAACCACCGATAGGACAACGAAAGTCTACTCAGACATCATAGGATAGCAACACATCATTGGATAATAATATGAAGCATAAAGCACCATGTTCAAGTAGTGGGCACAGCGGGTTGCGGGAGAGTGGACCGCTGTAGATAGAGGGGGGAAGGTGATGGAGATGTTGGTGAAGATGGCGGAGGTGTTGGTGAAGATCGCGGTGATGATGATGGTGGCCACGACAGCGTTCCGGCGCCACCGAAGGAGAGGGGGAGAGGCGGGCCCTTCGTCTTCTTCTTCCTTGACCTCCTCCCTAGATGGGAGAAGGGTTTACCCTCTGGTCCTTGGCCTCCATGGCATGGGAGGGGCGAGAGCCCCTCCGAGATTGGATCTGTCTCTCTCTGTTTCTGCGTTCTCCTCCGCTGCCCTTTCACCATTTCGTGTATATATGGAGATCCGTAACTCCGATTGGACTGAAACCTTTGCCGTGATTTTTTACCAAAAATTAGCTTTCTTGCGGCCGAAGAAGGGCATCAACCGCCTTACAGGTGGCCCACGAGGGTCAGGGGCGCGCCCAGGGGGCAAGGGCGCCCCCTGCCTCGTGGCCACCTCGGGCACCGTCTCGCATGGATTTTTCTTCCGGAATTTTCCAGATATTCCAAAAATAAGCTCCGTCCGTTTTTTCCCGTTTGGATTCCGTTTGATATGGATATTCTGAAACATAAAACATGCAACAAATAGGAACTGCACTGAGCCTTTGGATCAATATGTTAGTCCCAAAAATAGTATAAAAAGTTGCCAAAAAGTATATGAAAGTTGAATAATATTGGCATGGAACAATAAAAAATTATAGATACGACAGAGACGTATCAGCATCCCCGAGCTTAATTCCTGCTCGTCCTCGAGTAGGTAAATGATAAAAAAGATAATTTTTGATGTGGAATGCTACCTAGCATAATCTTGATCATGTATCTAATCATGGCATGAATATTAAGACACGAGTGATTCAAAGCAATGGTCTATCCTTTGACATAAAAACAATAATACTTCAAGCATACCAACCAAGCAATTATGTCTTATTGAAATAACAAAGCCAAAGAAAGCTCATCCCTACAAAATCATATAGTCTGGCTATGCTCCATCTTCACCACACAAAATATTCACATCATGCACAACCCCGATGACAAGCCAAGCAATTGTTTTATACTTTTGACGTTTCTGAAACCTTTTCACCTTTCACGCAATACATGAGCGTGAGCCATGGACATAGCACTATGGGTGGAATAGAATATAATGATGGGGGTTATGTGGAGAAGACAAAAAAGGAGAAAGTCTCACATCGACGCGGCTAATCAACGGGCTATGAATATGCCCATCAATTCATGTCAATGTGAGGAGTAGGGATTGCCATGCAACAGATGCACTAGAGCTATAAGTGTATGAAAGCTCAAGCTGAAACTAAGTGGGTGTGCATCCAACTTGCTTGCTCATGAAGACCTAGGGCATTTGAGGAAGCCCATCGTTGGAATATGTTGGGGAACGTAGCAGAAATTCAAAATTTTCCTACGTGTCACCAAGATCTATCTATGGAGAAACCAACAACGAGGGGAAGGAGAGTGCATCTACATACCCTTGTAGATCGCTAAGCGGAAGCGTTCAAGAGAACGGGGTTGAAGGAGTCGTGCTCGTCGTGATCCAAATCACCGGAGATCCGAGTGCCGAGCAGACGGCACCTCCGCGTTCAACACACGTACAGCCGGTGACATCTCCCATGCCTTGATCCAGCAAGGAGAGGGAGAGGTTGAGGAAGACTCCATCCAACAGCAGCACAACGGCGTGGTGGTGGTGGAGGAGCGTGGCAATCCTGCAGGGCTTCGCCAAGCACCTACGGGAGAGGAGGAGGAGAAGAACTTGGGAGAGAGGGAGGGGCTGCACCAAAGGCAAAAAGGTGTGTTTGAGAGGCCCTCCTACCCCACTATATATAGGGATCCCAAGGGGGTGCGCCAGCCCTAGGAGATCCAATCTCCAAGGCGGCGGCCGGGGAGAGTCCTTCCCCCAAGGCACCTAGGAGGTGCCTTCCCTTATGGGAATCTTCCTTTAGGGTTTCCCCTTCACCCTAGGCGCATGGGCCCTCGGGGAAGTGGCGCCCAGCCCACTTTGGGCTGGATCCCTTCTCACCTCAGCCCATGGGACCCTCCGGGATAGGTGGCCCCACCGGTGGACCCCGAGACCCTTCCGGTGGTCCGGTACAATACCGATGACCCCGAAACTTGTCCCGATGGCGAAACAGGACTTCCTATATATAAATCTTTACCTCCGGACCATTCCGGAACTCCTCATGACGTCCGGGATCTCATCCGGACTCGAACAACATTCGGTAACCACATACAAGCTTCCTTTATAACCCTAAGCGTCGCCAGACCTTAAGTGTGTAGACCCTACGGGTTCGGGAGACATGTAGACATGACCGAGACGTTCTCCGGTCAATAACCAACAGCGGGATCTGGATACCCATGTTGGCTCCTACATGTTCCACGATGATCTCATCGTATGAACCACGATGTCAAGGACTCAATCAATCCGTATACAATTCCCTTTGTCCGGTATTGTACTTGCCGAGATTCGATCGTCGGTATCCCGATACCTTGTTCAATCTCTTTACCGGCAAGTCTCTTTACTCGTTCCGTAACACATCATCCCGTGATCAACCCCTTGGTCACATTGTGCACATTATGATGATGTCCTACCGAGTGGGCCCAGAGATACCTCTCCGTTAACCGGAGTGACAAATCCCAGTCTCGATTCGTGCCAACCCAATAGACACTTTCGGAGATACCTGTAGTGCACCTTTATAGTCACCCAGTTATGTTGTGACGTTTGGTACACCCAAAGCATTCCCTCTGATGTATCCGGGAGTTGCACAATCTCATGGTCTAAGGAAATGATACTTGACATTAGAAAAGCTTTAGCATCTGAACTACGATCTTTGTGCTAGGCTTAGGATTGGGTCTTGTCCATCACATCATTCTACTAATGATGTGATCCCGTTATCAATGACATCCAATGTCCATGGTTAGGAAACCGTAACCATCTGTTGATCAACGAGCTAGCCAATAGAGGCTTGCTAGGGACATGGTGTTGTCTATGTATCCACACATGTATTTGAGTTTCCTATCAATACAATTATAGCATGGATAATAAACGATTATCATGAACAAGGAAATATAATAATAATAACTAATTTATTATTGCCTCTAGGGCATATTTCCAACAGTCTCCCACTTGCACTAGAGTCAATAATCTAGTTCACATCGCCATGTGATTAACACTGATAGGTCACATCGCCATGTGACCAACACCCAAAGAGTTTACTAGTGTCTGTAAACTAGTTCACATCATCATGTGATTTAGACTCAATGAGTTCTGAGGTTTGATCATGTTTTGCTTGCGGGAGAGGTTTTAGTCAACGGGTTTTAGTCAACGGGTCTGAACCTTTCAGATCCGTGTGTGCTTTGCAATTTTTTTTAGGTCATATTATAAATGCTCCGTTTGAAACTATTCCAAATGGTTGCTCCACTATACGTATCCGGTTTGCTACTCGAGTCACTCCGGATAGGTGTTAAAGCTTGCATTGACGTAACGCTTTACGAACTCTTTATCACCTCCATAATCGAGAAACATGTCCTTATTTACTCCAAGGACAATTTTGACCATGTCCAATGATCCATTCTGGATCATTCTTGTACCCTTGACCGACTCATGGCATGGCACACTTACAGTGCGGTACCTGACATAGCATACTTTGTAGAGCCTATGTCTAAGGCATAGGGGCGATCTTCGCCCTTTCTCTACGTTACTGCCGTGGTCGAGCTTTAAGTCTTAACTTCATACCTTACATCTCGTGCAAGAACTCCTTCTTTGGCGATCCATCTGGAACACCTTCAAGATCATGTCAAGGTACATGCTCATTTGAAAGTATTATTAAACATTTTGATCTATCTTATAGATCTTTGATGCTTATTGTTCAAGTAGCCTAATCCAGGTTTTCTATTGAAAAACATCTTTCAAATAACCCTATATGCTTTCCAGAAATTCTACATAATTTCTGATCATCAATATGTCAACAACATATTGTTATCAGAAATTCCATAGTGCTCCCACTCACTTCTTTGGAAATACAAGTTTCTCATAAACTTTGTATAAACCCAAAATCTTTGATCATCACATCAAAGCGCACATTCCAACTCCGAGATGCTTACTCCAGTCCTTAGAAAGGATCATTTGGAGCCAAAGATACCTTTTAGCATCCTTAGGATCGACAAAACTTTCTGATTGTATCACATACAACCTTTCCTTACGTAAACTGGTAAGGAAACTCGTTTTGACATCCATCTGCCTGATTTCATAAATGCAACTAATGCTAACATGATTCCGACGGACTTAAGCATTGCTACGGATGAGAAAATCTCATCGTAGTCAACTCCTTGAACTTGTGAAAAACTCTTCGCCACAAGTCGAGCTTCATAGACGGTGACATTACCGTCCATGTCCGTCTTCTTCTTAAAGATCCATTTATTTCAATGGCTTGCCGATCATCGGGCAAGTCCACCAAAGTCCATGCTTTGTTCTGATACATGGATCCTATCTCGGATTTCATGGCCTCTAACCATTTGTCGGAATTTGGGCCCACCATCGCTTCTCCATAGCTCGTAGGTTCATTGTTGTCTAGCAACATGACCTTCAAGACAGGATCACCGTACCACTCAAGCGATGCAGCGTCCTTGTCGCCCTACGAGGTTCGGTAGTGACTTGATCCGAAACTTCATGATTACTGTCATAAGCTTCTACTTCAATTGGTGTAGGTGCCACGGAACAACTTCCTGTGCCTGCTACACACTAGTTGAAGTGACGGTTCAATAACCTCATCAAGTCTCCACCATCCTCCCACTCAACTTTTCGAGACGAACTTTTCCTCGAGAAAGGACCCGATTCAAGAAACAATCCCTATTGCTTCCGGATCTGAATTAGGAGGTATACCCAACTGTTTTGGGTGTCCTATGAAGATGCATTTGTCCGCTTTGGGTTCGAGCTTATTAACCTGAAACTTTTCCACATAAGCGTCGCAGCCCCAAACTTTTAAGAAATGACAGCTTAGGTTTCTCTAAACCACAGTTCATACGGCGTCATCTCAACGGAATTACGTGGTACCCTATTAAAGTGAGTGCGGTTGTCTCTAATGCCTAACCCATGAACGATAGTGGTAATTCGATAGGAGACATCATGGTACGCACCATATCCAATAGGGTGCAACTATGATGTTCGGACACACCATCACACTATGGTGTTCCGGCGGTATTAATTGTGAAACAATTTGCACAATGTCTTAATTGTGTGCCAAAACTTCGTAACTCAGATATTCATCTCTATGATCATATCATAGACATTCTATCCTCTTGTCACGAAGATCTTAAACTTCACTCTGAAATTACTTGAACCATTCAATAATTCAGATTTGTGTTTCATCAAGTAAATATACTCAACATCTACTCGAATCATCTGTGAAGTCGAACATAACGATATTCACTTTGCATGCCTCGGCACTCATTGGACTGCACACATCAAAATGTGTTGCTTCTAACAAGTTGCTATCTAGTTCCATCTTCTTTGAAACCGAGGCTTTTCAGTCATCTTGTCCATGTGGTATGATTTGCATATCTCAAGTGATTCAAAATCAAGTGAGTCTAAACGATCCATCTGCATGGAGTTTCATCATGCGTATACACCAACAGACATGGTTTGCATGTCTCAAACTTTTCAAAACGAGTGAGTCCAAAGATCCATCAACATGGAGCTTCTTCATGCTTTTACACCAATATGACTTACATGGCGATTGCCACAAGTAAGTGGTACTATCATTACTATCTTATACTTTTGGCATGAAAATGTGTATCACTACGATCGAGATTCAATAAACCATTTATTTAGGTGCAAGACCATCAAGGTTTTATTCAAATAAATAGAGTAACCATTATTCTCCTTAAATGAATAACCGTGTATTGCGATAGACATAATCCAATCATGTATATGCTCAACGCAAACACCAAATAACAATTATTTAGGTTTAACACCAATCTCGATGGTAGAGGGAGCGGGCGATGCTTGATCACATCAACCTTGGAAATACTTCCAACACATATCGTCAGCTCACCTTTAGCTAGTCTCCGTTTATTCCGTAGCTTTTATTTCGAAGTTACTAACACTTAGCAACCAAACCGGTATCTAATACCACTGGTGCTACTAGGAGTACTAGTAAAATACACAATAACTTAATGTATATCAAATATACTTCTATCGACCTTGCCAGCCTTCTCATCTACCAAGTATCTAGGGTGGTTCCGCTCGATGGCTGTTCCCCTTATTACGTAAGCACTTAGTCTCGGGTTTGGGTTTAACCTTGGGTTTCTTATTTGGAGCAGCAACTGATTTGCCGTTTCATGAAGTGTCCCTTCTTGCCCTTGCCCTTCTTGAAACTAGTGGTTTCACCAACCATCAACAATTGATGCTCCTTCTTGATTTCTACATTCGCGGTGTCGAACATTGCGAGTGGCTCAAGGATCATCATATCTATCCATGATATGTTATAGTTCATCACGAAGCTTTAGCAGCTTGGTGGTAATGACTTTGGAGAAACATCACTTTCTCATCTGGAAGATCAACTCCCACTCAATTCAAGTGATTGTTGTACTCAGACAATCTGAGCACAAGCTCAAAGATTGAGCTTTTCTCCCTTAGTTTGCAGGCTAAGAAAATCGTCGGAGGTCTTATACCTTTTGACGTGGGCACAAGCCCTGAAATCCCAATTTCAGCCCTCGAAACATCTCATATGTTCCGCGATGTTTCAAAACGTCTTTGGTGCCTCTACTCTAAACCGTTCAACTGAACTATCACGTAGTTATCAAAAGCGTGTATGTCCGATGTTCGCAACATCCACAAACGACGTTTGGGGTTCAACACCTGTGGCGGTGCATTAGGGACACAATCTTTCTACTGTCCGCACAATCGCTCTCATCAACTTTCAACTATATTTTTTCTCTAGGAACATATCTAAACAGTGGAACTAAAGCGCGAGCTTACGACATAATTTGCAAAAGGTCTTTTGACTATGTTCAAGATAATTGAGTTCATCTTATGAACTCCCACTCAGATAGACATCCCTCTGGTCATCTAAGTGATTACATGATCCAAGTCAACTAGGCCGTGTCCGATCATCACGTGAGACGGACTAGTCGACTCGGTGAACATCTTCATGTTGATCGTATCTACTATACGACTCATGCTCGACCTTTCGGTCTCCGTGTTCCGAGGCCATGTCTGCACATGCTAGGCTCGTCAAGCTAACCCCAAGTGTTTTTGCTGTGTAAATCTGTCTTACACCCGTTGTATGTGAACGTAAGAATCCATCACACCCGATCATCACGTGGTGCTTAGAAGCTGACGAACTGTAGCAACGGTGCACAGTCGGGGAGAACACTTCTTGAAATTTGTGTAAGGGATCATCTTATTTACTACCGTCGTTCTAAGTAAACAAGATGCATAAACATAATAAACATCACATGCAATTATATAGTAGTGACATGATATGGCCAATATCATATTGCTCCTTTGATCTCCATCTTGGGGCTCCATGATCATTATTGTCACCGGCATGACACCATGATCTCCATCATCATGATCTCCATCATCGTGTCTCCATGAAGTTGTCTCGCCAACTTATTACTTCTACTACTATGGCTACCGTTAGCAATAAAGTAAAGTAATTACATGGCGTTGTTTAATGACACGCAGGTCATACAATAAATAAAGACAACTCCTATGGCTCCTGCCGGTTGTCATACTCATCGACATGCAAGTCGTGAATCCTTTTACAAGAACATGATCAATCTCATACATCACATATCATTCATCACATTCTTCTTGGCCATATCACATCACATAGCATACCCTGCAAAAACAAGTTAGACGTCCTCTAATTGTTGTTTGCATGTTTCTGATGGCTGCTTTGGGTTTCTAGCAAGAACGTTTCTTACCTACGCATAAAAACCACAACGTGATATGCCAATTGCTATTTACCCTTCATAAGGACCCTTTTCATCGAATCCGTTCCGACTAAAGTGGGAGGCGGCACCCGCTAGCCACCTTATGCACCAAGTGCATGTCGATCGGTGGAACTGTCTCACGTAAGAGTACGTGTAAGGTCGGTCCGGGCCGCTTCATCCCACAATACCGTCGAAACAAGATTGGACTAGTAACGGTAAGCATATTGAACAAAATCAACGCCCACAACTACTTTGTGTTCTACTCGTGCAAAGAATCTACGCAATAGACCTAGCTCATGATGCCCTTTGTTGGGGAGCGTGGCAGAAATTCAAAATTTTCCTACGTGTCACCAAGATCTATCTATGGAGAAACCAGCAACGAGGGAAGGAGAGTGCATCTACATACCCTTGTAGATCGCTAAGCGGAAGCGTTCAAGAGAACGGGGTTGAAGGAGTCGTACTCGTCGTGATCCAAATCACCGGAGATCCGAGTGCCGAGCAGACGGCACCTCCGCGTTCAACACACACGTACAGCCCGGTGACGTCTGCCATGCCTTGATCCAGCAAGGAGAGAGGGAGAGGTTGAGGAAGACTCCATCCAACAGCAGCACAACGGCGTGGTGGTGGTGGAGGAGCGTGGCAATCCTGCAGGGCTTCGCCAAGCACCTACGGGAGAGGAGGAGGAGAAGAACTTGGGAGAGAGGGAGGGGCTGCACCAAAGGCAAAAAGGTGTGTTTGAGAGGCCCTCCTACCCCACTATATATAGGGATCCCAAGGGAGGGTGCGCCAGCCCCTAGGAGATCCAATCTCCAAGGGGGCGGCGGCCAGGGGAGGAGTCCTTCCCCCCCAAGGCACCTAGGAGGTGCCTTCCCCTTATGGGAATCTTCCTTTAGGGTTTCCCCTTCACCCTAGGCGCATGGGCCCTAGGGAAGTGGCGCCCAGCCCACTTTGGGCTGGATCCCTTCTCACCTCAGCCCATGGGACCCTCCGGGATAGGTGGCCCCACCGGTGGACCCGGGACCCTTCCGGTGGTCCGGTACAATACCGATGACCCCGAAACTTGTCCCGATGGCCGAAACAGGACTTCCTATATATAAATCTTTACCTCCGGACCATTCCGGAACTCCTCGCAACGTCCGGGATCTCATCCGGACTCGAACAACATTCGGTAACCACATACAAGCTTCCTTTATAACCCTAGCATCATCAGACCTTAAGTGTGTAGACCCCTACGGGTTCGGGAGACATGTAGACATGACCGAGGCGTTCTCCGTCAATAACCAACAGCGGGATCTGGATACCCATGTTGGCTCCTACATGTTCCACGATGATCTCATCGGATGAACCACGATGTCAAGGACTCAATCAATCCCGTATACAATTCCCTTTGTCCAGCGGTATTGTACTTGCGAGATTCGATCGTCGGTATCCCGATACCTTGTTCAATCTCGTTACCGGCAAGTCTCTTTACTCGTTCCGTAACACATCATCCCGTGATCAACCCCTTGGTCACATTGTGCACATTATGATGATGTCCTACCGAGTGGGCCCAGAGATACCTCTCCGTTAACCGGAGTGACAAATCCCGATCTCGATTCGTGCCAACCCAATAGACACTTTCGGAGATACCTGTAGTGCACCTTTATAGTCACCCGGTTACATTGTGACGCGTTTGGTACACCCAAAGCATTCCTACGGTATCCGGAGTTGCACAATCTCATGGTCTAAGGAAATGATACTTGACATTAGAAAAGCTTTAGCATACGAACTACGATCTTTGTGCTAGGCTTAGGATTGGGTCTTGTCCATCACATCATTCTACTAATGATGTGATCCCGTTATCAATGACATCCAATGTCCATGGTTAGGAAACCGTAACCATCTGTTGATCAACGAGCTAGCCAATAGAGGCTTGCTAGGGACATGGTGTTGTCTATGTATCCACACATGTATTTGAGTTTCCTATCAATACAATTATAGCATGGATAATAAACGATTATCATGAACAAGGAAATATAATAATAATAACTAATTTATTATTGCCTCTAGGGCATATTTCCAACAGAATATACAAGCCAAGTTCTATAATGAAAATTCCCACTAGTATATGAAAGTGATAACTCAAGAGACTCTCTATATGAAGAACAAGGTGCTACTTTGAAGCACAAGTGTGGTAAAAGGATAGTAACATTTCCCCTTCTCTCTCTTTTCTCTCATTTTTTTGTTTTTTCTCTTTTTTTGGGCCTTCTTTTTTTTGGCCTTTCTCCTTTTGTTTTATTTTTTTAATTTTTTTTCGTCCGGAGTCTCATCCCGACTTGTGGGGGAATCATAGTCTCCATCATCCTTTCCTCATTGGTGCAATGCTCTAATAATCATGATCATCACACTTTTATTTACTTACAACTCAATATTACAACTCGATACTAGAACAAAGATATGACTCTATATGAATGCCTCCGGTGATGTGCAGGATGTGCAATGATCTAGCGTAGCAATGACATCAAAAATGGACAAGCCATGAAAACATCATTCTAGCTATCTTACGATCATGCAAAGCAATATGACAATAAATGCTCAAGTCATGTATATGATGATGATGGAAGTTGCATGGCAATATATCTCGGAATGGCTATGGAAATGCCGTGATAGGTAGGTATGGTGGCTGTTTTGAGGAAGATATAATGAGGCTTATGTGTGACAGAGCGTATCATATCACGGGGTTTGGATGCACCGGCGAAGTTTGCACCAACTCTCGAGGTGAGAAAGGGCAATGCACGGCACCGAAGAGGCTAGCAATGATGGAAGGGTGAGAGTGTGTATAATCCATGGACTCAACATTAGTCATAAAGAACTCACATACTTATTGCAAAAATCTATTAGCTATCGAAACAAAGTACTACGTGCCTGCTCCTAGGGGGATAGATTGGTAGGAAAAGACCATCGCTCATCCCCGACCGCCACTCATAAGGAAGACAATCAATAAATAAATCATGCTCCGACTTCATCACATAACGGTTCACCATACGTGCATGCTACGGGAATCACAAACTTGAACACAAGTATTTCTACAATCCACAACTACCCACTAGAATGACTCTAATATCACCATCTTTATATCGCAAAACTATTGCAAGGAATCAAACATATCATATTCAGTGATCTACAAGTTTTATGTAGGATTTTATGACTAACCATGTGAATGAATAGTTCCTGTCATCTCCCTAAATAGGTATAACTGAAGCAAGAGAGTTTAATTTTTTCTAAAAAACATATGCCCACGCTCTAACAAATATAAGTGAAGCAAAAGAGCATTCTACAAATGGCGGATGTCTATGTAAAGAGAAACAAGCAATCGAAACTTCAAATGATATAAGTGAAGCACATGAAGCATTCTATAAAGCCATACTCAAAAGATATAAGTGAAGTGCAAAGAGAATTCTATAAATGAACCAAGGACTATATCATACCAGCATGGTGCATAAAAGAAAAATGAAAACTAAATGCAAAAGACGCTCCAAGATTGCACATATCGCATGAACGAGACGAATCCGAAAACATACTGATACTTGTTGAAGAAAGAGGGGATGCCTTCTGGGGCATCCCCGAGCTTAGACGCTTGAGTATCCTTGAATATTTACTTGGGGTGCCTTGGGCATCCCCAAGCTTGAGCTCTTGCCTCTCTTCCATCTTCTCACATCGAGACCTTCTCGATCATCGAACACTTTATCCACACAAAACTTCAACAGAAAACTCGGTAAGATCCGTTAGTATAATAAAGCAAATCACTACTCTAAGTAATGTTACAAACAAATTCATATTTTGTTTTTGCATTGTGTCTACTGTAATATAACTTTTTCATGGCTTAATCCACTGATATAAATCGATAGTTTCATCAAAACAAGCAAACTATGCATAAAAAACAGAATCTGTCTAAAACAGAACAGTCTGTAATAATCTGAACATTCACCATACTTCTGATACTTGAAAAATTCTGCCAAAATTAGAAAAATAAACAATTTGTATACAAATAAAGTGCAAAAAGAATCAGAACCATTTGACGTTCCAGTAAAAAAATTAAAAATCGCGCACTACAGCCAAAGTTTCTGTCTTGCACCGTACAAACCAACAAGTAGTGTAAACATCCTAAAGGCAAACCTTGGCACATTATTTTTATAATACAATGGAATTTTAGAAGGGGATACTTATTTTTGTTGAAAAGTTTCTGTAATCAAGATTCACAAAGTTGTCGTGAGCATGAACAAAGTTCAAGGAGCTCTCCCACTTCAATAATGCTTGTCTTTCTCACTTTCACTTTCCTTTTTGAAAAAGTTTTGGGTTCCCCTCTTTATTATTTTTGTTTTTAAAATATATGAAAGCACTCAACAGAAATAAATGACTCTCTAAAACTTCCGGGTTGTCTCCCTGGCAGCGCTTTCTTTAAAGCCATTAAGCTAGGCATATAGTGCTCAAGTAGTGAATCCACCCGGATCCCAAGGTATATCAAGGCCAATTTTAATTAGCAATGATTTATAATTTAGTAGTGAGCACAAAGTAACATATATCATGTGATGATGAAGTCTAACTCTCTTCCTATGCATCGGCATGTCATAAAAGAACAATTCATGCACACATAGTAAAGGCCAATGCATAGTATAAGCAGTTTCTTGCAATTTAATCATATTGGAAACATAGAGAGGTGGAGATATAGTTCCTCTCTCATAATAATTGCAAGTAGGAGCAGAAAGCACATGCATATTATATTCATCAAAATCATCATGTGCAACGGTATAAGGCAACCCATCAATATAATCCTTAATAAGTGCAAACTTCTCCGATATAGTGTAGTCAGGAGAATTCAAAAAGATAATAGGACTATCATGCGTGGGTGCAATAGCAACAATTTCATGTTTAACATAAGGAACTATAGCAAGTTCATCTCCATAAGCATAATTCATATTGGCATCTTGGCCACAAGCATAGCAAGCATCATCAAAAAGGGATATTTCAAGAAAATCAACGGGATCATAATAGTCAACATAGCAATCATCCTTCGGTAAGCACGAAGGGGAATTAAACAATGTATGAGTTGAAGAGTTACTCTCATCAGAAGGTGGGCACGGGTGATCAATCCACTCTTCCTCCTTTTGTTCTTCGCTCTCCTCCTCATCTTTTTCATCCAATGAGCTCACAGTTTCATCAACTTCTTCTTCCATAGATTCCTGCAAATACTCTCTTCTTGGACAGCGGAGACTTTCTCAATAAGTGCATTAATATAGGAATTATATTCATAATTATCATAGCAATATTTTAGGATAGCTAAATTTTCAGGCCTATAAACATCATCATCAAAAGCTTCATACTTTTCAAACAAAGATTCAATTTCATAAGCACCCTTAAAAGCAACAAATTCTTCTATTTGTTCCACATCATAGTAATCATATATACCTCTAGCATAAGAAGCCAAGGTTTCATTATCATTAAATTTGCATGAAAAGGGAAGGTGTGGAGCCTTCATCCTAGAGCAACAAGTATAATCATAATTCAAGCATACTTGACGAGCATACCACTTCAATATATAAATTTGATCCCATAATACTTTCCCTTTTTGTGTCAAGCGATAATCCTTAAAGTATTCACGTTGATCCAATGTTACTCCCATTACCAAATTGAATGAGGTTTTCTCAGGATTATCAAAGTGGTACATAATATTTTTCACATATTGAGCATCGAGGGTTTTAGGAGGTTCCCCATCTCCATGAGCAGCAAGTACACCTATTTTTTTGGTATTTCGTGTTCCATATCCATAACTAAAGATAGAGAACAACTAAGAACAGCAAATAAAAATTACTTAGTGATAAAGCAAACAAGCACACACGAGAATATTTACCCCACGCTATTGCTCCCCGGCAACGGCGCCACAAAAAGGTCTTGATAACCCACAAGTATAGGGGATCAATTGTAGCCTCTTTCGATAAGTAAGAGTGTCGAAACCAACGAGGAGCTAAAGGTAGAATAAATATTCCCTCAAGTTCTATCGACCACCGATACAACTCTACGCACGCTTAACGTTCGCTTTACCTAGAACAAGTATGAAAATAGAAGTACTTTGTAGGTGTTTTTGGATAGGTTCACAAGAAGATAAAGAGCACATAAATAAAAGCTAGGGGCTTCTTAGATAAAAACACAACTAAATTAAATATAGTGAGTGTGGAAAAGTGGTGGTAGGAGTTGCGAAATTGTCCCTTAAGCAATTGACTACTTTACTAGACCGATAGCAAGTTTCATGTGGGAGAGGCCACTGCTAGCATGTCATCCCTGACTTGGAATTCTATGCACTTATGATTGGAACTATTAGCAAGCATCCACAACTACTAACGTTCATTAAGGTAAAACCCAACCATAGCATTAAGATATATTGGTCCCCTTCAATCCTGTATGCATCAATTTTTATGCTAGGTTGAAGCTTACATCACTCTTGCCCTCCAATACATAGTCCTGTCAACATACAACTAACCCTATGGTGTGATCCACACGCGCGCTCATATGATGGGCACTAAAGGACAACAACATAACCGCAAGCAAATTAAATCAATTATAGCAATTCATCAACCACCGATAGGACAACGAAAATCTACTCAGACATCATAGGATAGCAACACATCATTGGATAATAATATGAAGCATAAAGCACCATGTTCAAGTAGAGAGTACAACGGGTTGCGGGAGAGTGGACCGCTGTAGATAGAGGGGGGAAGGTGATGGAGATGTTGGTGAAGATGGCGGAGGTGTTGGTGAAGATCGCGCTGATGATGATGGTGGCCACGACAGCGTTCCGGCGCCACCGAAGGAGAGGGGGAGAGGGGCCCCCCTTCGTCTTCTCTTCCTTGACCTCCTCCCTAGATGGGAGAAGGGTTTCCCCTCTGGTCCTTGGCCTCCATGGCATGGGAGGGGTGAGAGCCCCTCCGAGATTGGATCTGTCTATTTGTCTCTCTCTGTTTCTGCATTCTCCTCCGCTGCCCTTTCACAGTTTCGTGTATAGATGGAGATCCGTAACTCCGATTGGACTGTAACCTTCGCCGTGATTTTTTTACCAAAAATTAGCTTTCTTGCGGCCGAAGAAGGGCATCAACCGCCTTACGGGTGGCCCACGATGGTCGTGGCATACAGAAGCGAGGGGCCCCTTTTGCCTCGTGGCCACCTCGGGCACCGTCTCGCATGGATTTTTCTTTCGGAATTTTCCAAATATTCCAAAAATAAGCTCCATCCGTTTTTATCCCGTTTGGATTCTGTTTGATATGGATATTCTGCAAAACATAAAACATGCAACAAACAGGAACTGCCACTGGGCACTGGATCAATATGTTAGTCCCAAAAATAATATAAAAAGTTGCCAAAAAGTATACGAAAGTTGAATAATATTGGCATGGAACAATCAAAAATTATAGATACGACGGAGACGTATCAGTTGGGTGTTGGCATCCTGCAGCTTGTTCTTCTCGTCCCTGGCTCGTGTAAGTACATGTTGACTGGCGGCCTCTTGCCTTTCGGCATGTTCTTTATCCGCCTGTGCGGCCTTCAGCTTCTCTTCCAGCTGATCCGACGATCCTGCTATCATAAAATACAACATCGTTTATTCGCATAAAACATTGCAGGCACATGATCGTAGTTCCCGAATAGAAGGGGACATTACCAGTCGGTGCCTCCTTGAATTTCGGCGGTGACAGCAGTTGAGATAGCATGTTGTTCTTCTCTGCAAGTACCTGCTTATAAATCGATCCTTAAAATCAGTTGCTTCAACTGTTTTCAAGTCTCGGGGGCTACTGGTATATGACTATTGAATCTACATAATCTTACCCGCATATCCATTGAAAGCTGGTAAGTGGCTCCAGCAAGCCCATCCCGAGTAGCTCGGATATATGCATTTGTCGAGCTAAAGGCCTTGAACGCTTCTTCAGTAAAGTTAGGATCACGCATAGTTGCCCTCTGACGCCGATGGTTCATTGCACGCTCCACTTCGGAGTTGGTGACGGATACATTATCCGAATCGTCGGAGAGAGGACAATTCGGCATTACACTCGCATCAGCTCTAGCCCTAGAGGCAGGGTCTGGGGTCGGGTTGGTGGACATATGCCCGACAGTGTCGCCGGATACAGTCTGGTGAATGCTCTTCCTGAAATATGGGACAGTAGAAAACGTCACAGTTCGATATGTTTACCATCAGACGTATTGAAGACCGTACCTTTTTGATGAAGGTAGAGGCTTGGAAGTATCGCCGTCCGCCTTTCTCTTCAAGGACGCGCCTTGTGTCGGCGTCCCCCTCTTAAGGGACGATCCTGATGCGGCGTGGTGAGACGAGCGCCGCCCCTTTGAAGCACGAGACAATGTAGTAGGTGAATGGGCAAACTCCTTTGGAGGAAACGCTCCTTGTGTACTTACGTGGAAGAAGGGAGAAGGCCGGGGTAATCGGCTACAATGGCCACTTCTATGTCGTCATAGCTCGCTTGATAGAAGACCCCCTCCTTGAGCTCCACGGATATATCCGGATCCTCCTCGAATCCGGGATCTAGGTCCCGAATATGGTCATTGGGTTGTGGAGCGGGGCTATAGATCCCCGCGATAGCCTTCCTTCATTCCTGTTAAAAGTGGACAAGTTAAGTTCAACTGGTTGCGACTCAGGAAGAAGATTGAGTAAGGTTCTGGACTAAAAGCTTACCCAGCTAGGGGGGTTGTACATGGAAAAGCCATCTCGGCACTTAAGGCGAGTGAATTTCTCTTTCTCCCCTTTATAAAGACCGGCCAACATGGCGGCTAGGGCGGCAAAGTTGTCCGGACCCTTGCGCCCGTAGCGAGATGTATCGTCCTCCCCGCTAAAGTTCCACATGGGGAGTCCTCTGAATTGGAGTGGATGAACACCTCACGTTATGGAAATTGCCATGACCTCGATTATGGACAGTCTGGATTGGGCAAGTACTTTTATCTTGTCCGTTAACATCTTAACCTCCGCACTATCTGTCTCCTCGAGACTTCGGGGGCGCCAGCTGTGGCGTTTCTTTAATGGAGCATTGGAAAATTCAGGAAGGCCTTGTCGGATCGGGTCCGAAAGAACGACGTCTTTAATATAAAACCACTCCGAGGGCCACTATTCGGATGCCTTCTTCGGAGTGCCAGATAGGTATCTTGTTCCGGTGATACGCCATACTTCGGCGCCGCCCACCTCGAATATGGATCCCTCTTGGGAATGAGGGACGAGGCAGAAAAGCTTCCTCCACAGCTCGAAATGAGCCTCCAGTCCAGGAACAACTCGCAGAGAGTGACGAAGCCCGCGATATGCAGAATGGAGCTTAGCGTGAGATTGTGCAGTCAGAGGCCATAGTACTCCAGGAGACCTTGGAGGAAGGGATGGATTGGAATCCAACACCTCTTAAAAGAAAGGAAACCAAGCACACTCGCTCCCCTTCCGAAGGATTCGGGAAATTTTTGCCAGGGCTTCACCAGTAAAGGAAGCTAATCCCACCCGAACAGGGATTAGATCCGCAGGGGGAGATAACCCTGCACCTGGAGCTTGGTTAGCTTGGCGTGGGATATGGAACAACTCTCCCAATCGCCTTTTTGAGGGCCGTGGGGGCGGGAGGAAGAACTAGGAGCGCTGGCCATGAATGTGTGGTTTCTTGAGGCAAGATCGGAGGATTTTTGTCTGATACGGAAAGACATCTGAGATCTAATCTCCTTAAATAGGCACCTTCCGTACGATGTCGAGGGGTTATTTGCAAAAGCGCTTGGACCCTTCGTATTCGTTTGCCATGTGGAAGCTGAGGCGATGGAGGCACAGAAGCCAAAGGGTATGGCATTTGTCGGATTTCGGGTTCCGGCAGACCCTCTAGGTTCGAACTCTGGGGTGCACGCGGAGATCACACCTCCAACCTACCTACGTCTCATCGCCTCGCAAGGATCTAAACTACACAAAGAACAACACAAGGGACACGAGGTTTATACTGGTTCGGGCCACCATTGTGGTGTAATACCCTACTCCAGTTTTTGGTGTGGTGGATTGCCTCAGGGGCTGATGATGAGCAATACAAAGGGAGAAACAGCCTCGCGAGGGGCTGTTCTTGAGCTGGTGCGATGAACTGTTTGGATGAGTTCGATCGCCTCTCTCTCTCTCTCTAGGGCTCTATCTGATAGGTTTCTCCCTGATCCCTTTTCAGATTCCTCCTTCCAGCTTCCTCCCTAGCCTTGGTGGTGGCTAGTCCTATTTATAGTGGGAGGCCCTGGGCCTCTTCCCAAATATTGAGCGGGAAGGGCGCCAACAATTGGCCATTTTGAAGGGGAACATCTAGTACACTTATCCTGACTAAAGTCGGTCCTCGCCTGCCAAAGACTCTGGCGGTGACGCCGGCTTGGGCTCCACGATGACCTCCTTCCTGCCGTTCAGCTGATCTTGGTTTTGTTGCACCGAAATGGTTGCCTTTGCTTGATACCCTTGCCTGCGTTTGCCCCCTTTGCACCAAAGGGGAAACAAGGACTCTGCGCGGGCCGGCGCCCGCCTGGCGCCCTTGGTCGTCATGGCTTGCGTCATGGGCACCTCGTGAGGTACCCCGCCTTGATCTCTTCGCCTCTTCGCGAGCCAGCCTGACGAGGCCGTGCCTGAGGAAGCTTTCCGTCGTCCGCCCCGCGAGGCTTGGCCCCTCGCGAGGGTCTTGAGCTTGCGTTGATGAAGATGGGCCGTACTGGGCCACTCCTTGAGCCACGCCGCGGGCCGCAGGCAGGCAAGTCTGGATACCCCCGTTCCCAGAACACCGACAGTAGCCCCCGGGCCCAAGGCGCGCCTAGACTTGGCTTAGCAGAGAAGCGAAGGGGCAAGTGCGAAACACCGTGGGCCCCAACAGCCTGCGGCCTTGGGCGCCGCGTGGCGATTGGTTGGTCGTGGGCGTCTCCACTTCCCCATGATGCCTCGGCAACCGCACGAATTGACAAGTGAGCGGTACCCGTCTAGGCTTTACCTTCTTTACCTTCTCCAGTCATTGCCCAGATCCCCTTTCTCGTTCCTATCCTTCCTGCTTCTGAAATCCCCAGATCTACTCCGATCCTGCGCCCTAGCAAGGCATGGCGCCTCGCCAGACCCCGGCCGGAGCTTGGTTCTCGCCCACTTTGGATTTTCCGAATGTGTCGGAGAAGAGTCTTGCCCGGACGCGCCATATGATGGTGGCGCAAGGCAACGACGAGGCGGCGGTGCTCAAGGTTGGCTCCGCCCTTCCCGAGGACCAAGGAAGCACCTTCTACCCGCTCTTCATGAGCTCCATTGCCGCCGGTCTGGTGCCTCCCTTTTCTGAGTTCTTCTTTTCTGCCCTCCATCATTACAACCTGCAAGCTCTGCACCTCCACCCCAACTTTGTTCTTCTCCTGGCGATCTTTTC
Source organism: Aegilops bicornis (assembly GCA_021605145.1). Taxonomy (NCBI): domain Eukaryota; kingdom Viridiplantae; phylum Streptophyta; class Magnoliopsida; order Poales; family Poaceae; genus Aegilops; species Aegilops bicornis. The sequence continues at coordinate 130,356,380 of CM038674.1, read as the reverse complement.
CTACTACTGCGAGGCTCATGTCGGGGTGCAGCCCTCAGTGGCCTTGCTGCGCCATTACTTTTACCTCCGGGTTTCTCGCGGCCCCATTACTGCGTGCGCGAGCTTTGTTGCGTACTCCAGCTCCAATGCTATCTCGAAGCCTGGGAAGAGGATTGAAGGCTTCCGGAGAAAGTGGGTTATGGTGGATGCTGGGCGCATCCACCCCCGGCTGATCCTGCCCACAAGGCAGCCTATGTCCATCGATGCTTGGTCTCGCGCGGAGCTCGTGGATCCCCGCGCGAAGCCAGTGCTGGAGAGGATGGATGCGGACTTGTGACCGGGCAACATGGCGACGGCGAAGCTGACCGGGGCGTCGGTCCTGAGGGAGTTCCTGGAGCACCGGGTGGCCCCGCTTCGGCAATACTCACTCCCGCTGTGGAGGCTTCGCCCGAGCCCCGTAGTCTTGGCCGACGAAGATCTGGCCGCGGTCCTCCAATCCTTGGTTGGGGGAGATGTGGCGAGGCTGGAGGGTGCTCCTGTACCCCTGTTCCTTCGGGATGATTGGGAGCAGGTGGTGAACTCCATGCCCGCTTTCAACGGGGACGGGCCTGTGCCCGCGGAGGCTCCGGAGGACCTGGCGGCCCTGGTGAACGTATCCTCCGGCGACCCCGGCAGAGAGGAGGAAGAAGAGGAGCAGGAAGAGGAGCCCGATTCCGAGGCGACCGACGGGGAGTCGAGGGCGCTCCTCCCTCGGCACAGGTCCCATGCTCTTCGCCTCATGCCGGACGATGACGAGGATGGCAACGAGCGATGCGGTGAATGCTCGCCCCTGATCCCGAAGAAGGACAGGACGGGGCTGGTTCCCCGCGGGCTTGCTCCGGCTCCGAGGCGATCTTCAGACGTGCCTCCTGCTCCCGAGTCTCTTGAGGTTGACCCCAGCAGCCGGCTCTCGGGCTTCAAGTTCGGCCGGAGGTTGCTCGAGCCCGCGAGCGACGACCAGTAAGTGCTTGGTTCTCGTTTTGCTTCTTGCTTCGTTGCTGAGGCTTGACGTTCATCTTCTTTGGCTAGGTTGGCGCCTGCGGCGAAAAAGCTGAAGGGGGCCCCTGAGGCTTCGTCTGGGGCAGCATTTTCACCCACGAGAGAAGGGTGCGGCAAGGCCCAGGCTTCTCCTACCCGGTCATCCTCGCGAGGCCGGGCGGGGTATGCTGGGGCGAGCTCAGCCCCCGTGGCCCGAGCGACTCCCGGGGTGTCGTGGAATTGTCACGGCAGATGTCCTCTTGCAAGGACTTAGCCGTGGAGCCATCGCAACTAGGAAGCTTAAAGGGGTTATCGGGACAAAGGACACGAGAGGTTTTATACTAGTTCGGCCACTTACGGTGAAGGTAAAGCCTACGTCTAGTTGGGTTGGTATTGCTTGAGGTTTCGATGACCGAGGAGCGAGATACGCTTTGCCGGTTCTCGATTGATTGTTTTTGCCTAAGCCGCCAACAGGTCGTCCCCTTATATACACGGGTTGACGCTCAGGGTTTCTGAGTCCCGCCGCTTATAAACAATGTCCGGCTCGGTGACTAGTTAAGTCTACCTTATGATACAAGTCATGCCATTATGGCGGTTTACTACAGCGGGCCTTAAGTCGCCTGTGGGCCTTAGGCCCTTTATTGAGACGCCATCTTCATGCTTGGACTTGGGCTTCTGTCTAGTAAATCTCTTTACGTAACCCGGCCCCTCCTGGGCGGCTTACACAAATAGTTATATCCCCAACATTAGGCCCTAGATTGATTTGAACCTGGTCATGTCAATCTTAAAATAACTTAAAACATAAATCTTCAGTCTTCTGACTGCGCAAAAAGACTTTCTTTAACCCGCTGTGACGTCATTCTTTGGATCCGTGTTAACCCGTCATGACATCATCTTTCCTTTTTATTCCGCCGTATCGCCCAACGGATCTCTGTCTTTATTGTCTGTTCCGGAAATCGAGGCATCAGGGCCGCTGTATAATAATTCTTATCTCCTCGTTTCCCGCACCGTCTCAGTTATTCTCTCCTTATAAATAGGCGCGACCTAGGTTTCATTTTCACCCTTCCAGTCATCTTCTTCCTCTTGCCTCCTCTCGAGCTCCGCCGCCGCCACTGTCAAGCTTCTCGTCTTCACCGACCCGGGCCGCCGTATCAACCTGAATCGGATCAGAAAACATCGGCGAACCTCCATAGCTCCTCCAGATCCGTAAGTTTCCTTCCCTTCCCTGCTTAGATCTGCATTAGAGCTTCTTCGAGTTCGTCTAGTTCATCACCATTGGAGCCATCTCCTTGTTAGTTTTTCTCCTAGATACCTCTTCTGATCCGAGAATGATATAAAACAGCTACGGTAGTTGTTTTCGCCCTTATCTTGGATACGAAACAAATCTCTTTCTCTGTATGAAGGCCTTATTCGAGCCTATGAACGCATCTGCGTCGGTTTTTAGGTCTAGAAAAACTTTCTTATCGTAATGCACCTTTGATCTCAAATCATAGCAGAAGATTATGAAATCTGTTTTTATCACCCGAAAAACTTCTTCTGTTAAATGCCTTTAACATAACTGTCCAGGTATCCGGTTTAAATGCATTCCACTTGATCTGTGAACCTTGGCGCCTTCTCAGGATATTTAAAACTTTTGAACTGTTTCTAATGCTTGTAGCGGCTTAAATAATGTTGCTCAATTATCCTTATGTCATTAGGCCCTTTTAAGCCACTACCTTCGGCAATTTGGATATTTTCTTCCGGTTTAAAATTTAAACCGGAACTTCTTATTTTGTAATAGGCCAATCTGTTGTCATGGCGCCTAAGTCGACCAAAGCTCCTGTAACCTGCAACTGGGTTCCATCCACAATCACTAAGAGCAAATTGGCTGAATTTGTGAAGTCTGGCCATTTGCCAAAAAAGGAGGTCATGTCTTATCGCGTCCCTGACCCATCTGAAGAGAAGCCTCAACCCAAAGAAGGGGAGGTAATAGTTTTCACGGATCACATGAGCCGGGGATTTGCCCCTCCCGGCTCAAAGTTCTTCAGAGAAGTTTTGAATTTCTTTGACCTTAGACCTCAAGACATTGGACCCAATTCCATGTCCAATCTTTGCAATTCCCAAGTCTTCTGTGAGGTGTACCTGGGAGAGGAGCCAAGCCTGCTCTTGTTCAGAGAACTTTTTTACTTGAACCGGCAGAATGAGCATGCCAACGGGCCGAGACTTGAACTTGGCGGTATCTCGATCCAGCGATGGAGAGACTGTCTGTTTCCTTATGCTGAGCTGCCGAGTCACCCCAAATATTGGAACCAGTCATGGTTCTACTGTCAGGATACTTCTCCGGCTGATGAGAAACCTCTTCCCGGCTTTCGCGCCCTGCGCCTTGAGTCCAACCATCCGCTGGCGGATAAAGCGGCAGTGTTGAACGTCGCCGCTCAACCCCGCCATCAAGAAGATTAAAGCTCTTACGGGAAATGGTTTAAATGGCATCGACTTGGTTCGGTCTGGTCACTTGGCGAATACTCCCATTAAGCCGCCATTCGCTTAATGTGTACCTATACAAAGTAACAGAACGACCCAATGCGCCATTAGTGACGACTTACCAGATGATGTGGCGGATGTTACAACCCGATCCTGCTTGAAGGAGGGTACTGTTATCAACAATACCTTCGGGTTACTTCCCTTCTGCAAAAATAACCCGCCCCCCGCAGTAAGTTACCAATCTTAATAAATACTCTTTAACATGCTTGCCTCTTTTGTACTTATAATTCCTTATCTTTTCCACAGCCCGGTGATGATTTCTGGAAAGTCAGATATGACCACGAGGCCGCCCAACAAGCCAAAGCAGCCAAGAAAAATGAAAGGAAAAACGCCAAGACGGGGCCACTACTAGAATCAGCTACTTTGCCATCTGCCAGCTCTTTGCCGTCTGCTAGTGGACGGCAAATAAGCTCTTTGCCATCAGCTACCCAAAAAGCGGACGGCAAAGAACTGGCTGATGGCAAAGAGCAAGGTTACCATCAGCCGATTCTTTGCCGTCCGCTCATGACGGCAAGATCTGCTGTCGGCTAGCGGACGGAAAAGAGGGAGGGGCCCCACTAACGCTCGCGGACGACAAAGATTCCTGTAGTGGGCCTTCAAAAAAGAAGAAACCCAGCGCCTCCGAATTGCTCAAATTGGATGACTCTTCTTCAGATGAGGAAGAGGTAATCCCTTATTCTCTTAACTCCTTTGTTACTATTTTATTGATATTTCCGCCTTTCAGGAAGACACTGGAAACAACCAAACTCATGGCGAAGAGGTAACTATAATCTCCTCCGACTCAGAGCCTCTGCCAAAGCACAAAACCCGGCGGGTGACCCAGAAAGTAAGATTTTCACATCCCTTAGCTTATCAAGATCCTCAATTTCTTTTGAAGCAACAACACCTTGAGAGCCGAGGCAAACCCGGACAAGTAAGGATGTAGAGCTCTCTTTCGGCTTACCTGACGTGAGCAGGAAGCGTCGAACTGAGGTCATCTCCGCTTTGTGTTCTGTTTATCCTTTGGCGGGTTTAATTCGTCAGCCTCTCAATTCATCTGCCTCCAATTATCAGGATACCTCTCCTTCCTCTGGCGAGTCTATGCAATCCAACATGCCGGCCTTCAAGACTGCCCCTGGGTAATGTACCTTTGTTATCCTCATGCTTTGCCTTACTCATATTTTGTACTCATCCCTTTGTGTTTATCCACAGTGTGCAGGTGAAGCCCAGTAAGAGGGAAAAAAGAATAAGCCGATCAAAGACCCGGTAGCAACGGAGCCGGAACCACTGCCCCTGATGCTTCTACTCATCAACCTCCTCCTGAGCCGACCTATGAAATTCCGACGCCATCTTCCGACCCGCCTCAAGAAGACACTCTTGACAACTCCGATAAACCGGAAATTCCTAGCCCGGTCAGGACGGCGGAGCCGGAAGTTGAGATCTTAAAAAGCCAGTATATTGAACCGGGGCGGCCTACTGTCCTTGCCAGATGTACTGCCAAAGAAGAACTCGTCAAAAGCCGGAAGACCAAACAGGACATCGTTGATTATGCTCACTTAAGCATTGGCGATATAGTCTCAGGCTATCTGAATCAAGTGCACAACAGCCGCGACCTGGAAATTGATATGGTGAAACAGATACAGCATAAATCTGAGGTATAATTTATATTATTTCCTCCCAAATCTTACTTATTGTACCAGCCCCCAAGTCGACTACTTATAAATAAATATGCCGTAGACTTAGATACCTGCTTACTGTTAGTTCATCCGGTTTACAAGAAAGGATATTTAACCCGGCCAAAATATAGCAACTTAAAACAAGCGATACACATTAGCCCCCAAGTGTCAAGTATCTTTACTTGTAAAGTGCTTGAGACTTTAATATGCATAATCTGACATTAGGAAGTAAAATTTTCTTCAGCATACATTAGCCCCCAAGTGTCAAGTATCTTTACTTGTAAAGTGCTTGAGACTTTAATATGCATAATCTGACATTAATTATAACCCGGCGACAATGCAGGTTTCCACCAGTCAATTTGAATTGGAGATTGCTGGCCTGAAGACCTATCAAGTGCCCAAGAACTTGAAATTCAAAAAGCCAACTCCAAATTCTCATTCAGCGTCTCTGAGCAAGAGAAGTTGAAGAAGGATTTTGACACGGAGAAGAAAACCTGGGCGGAAGAAAAAACTTCACTTGTGACCCGGGCGGAAACAGCAGAAGCAGCTCTTGCCGAAGCGACTGCCGAACTGGCCGGCTTAAAGCACCAGATATCTCAAATGGTCTCAGCAATTTTCGGTAAGTTACTATGTGTAACCTTTGAACATCACCATGGTTTATTTGATGACTATTTCAGATATTATCTCCGACTTAATCTTATATACATAAACGTAGGCCCCAGGAGCACCAACCTGAAGCAGAATATGCTGATCAAGCTTAAGGCGGTGTACACTCTAGTGGAACAATTTGTACCGGGTCACAACGTGCCTTGGCCGTTGTGGCTTTATCAAATGATACTCCTTATCTCCTGCAGGATGTGCTCAAACGGCTTGCCGTGTTACCTCAACGGATTCAGGAGCTAAGGCGGGCATCTGGTAGAGCCGGGGCCATAGCCGCTTTAAGCCGGGCCAAACCGTTGGTTCCAGAGCTAGACCTAGCCGATGTTGCCCTTGGATACCCTAGCTTGAAGGAGGACGACTCTGTATTCAATGAATCATACTTCACCGCCTGTGTGAGAGTCGTACGTCCTGTGGCTACCATCATCGGCAATGATATTGATCTTACAAAGTATCAGCCGGGTTATGACAACGAGAACCGGAGGATTCCAAGCACTATGATGACATCACCGATCCTCCAATTTGTAAGCATACCTTTTGCTTCAAGTTGACCCGCCAGTTTAATAGATGATGAAGCTGAATTTGAAGCCTTAAGTGGCATTGATCGACCTCGTCAACCTTCGAGGACAAAACAATGTATTTAAGAGGCGGAGAAGGATAACCCGGAGTCTTCAAGTCCACCAAAGGAGTAACCCGCCTGACACGAAGTCTTTGAAAAAATGATGCTTCATTATTCAGACTCGGGGAGTCTTGTAATAGGGTAGCAAAAACTCCTTAACTATGTCATGCCTTCGCGCATGTTTGTGGTGTTTAATCAATGTCACAAGCCGCTATGATTGTATACTGCTGGTTCATATGAATTGCTCCTTGACATCCAAAAGCCTTTTGCTTTACCCTGTGTATAAAAAACAAAAAATTCCTTTGGCGTCTTACCACATCCGGGGTCATATAGAATAATGCTAACCCGGAGCATGAGCCAAAACACCATAAGTATCAGCCGGTTTACGATCATGACCATAATATACCTGCTATCTTTATTGAAACGTACATTACCGGCTTATGTGATCCCAAAAAGCAGACAGTTAAATTTAACTTCTAAGAATCGGCACATATAATGTTTACCTGGCCCTTAATATTATTTACCCTTATAGAATAGAATAAACATAATCTTTTTCAAAGGCCTCTGATTCGAATACGATCAGTAGAACCGTTCCAAAGGGGTTAAGCTAAGATTCAGATACGATCATATAGCCCCCAATGGCTTTAGCGATGCCAATCAAGTGGGTATCGACAGCTATGTTCTCTTTGGTTCGAATACGACCTATGTTTGAACAGGAAGCCCCCAAGTGACCATAAGAGTTGTTTAATGACGCTGATTCGAATACGATCCACGTCAGACCCAAAGGGGTTAAGCTATGATTCAAATATGATCAAGAAGCCCCCAATTGGGTTTGGCAGTATGCCGATCAATTGGGTATCGACAGCTATGTTCTCTTTGGTTCGAATACGACCTATGTTTGAACAGAAGCCCCCAATTGACCATGGCTAGATTCGAGATATGATCATAAGCGGACCAAAGGGAAAACAAGATTCAGATATGATCCGCCCTGTTGGTTGTTTCCACCACCTAGTAAAGAAGATACATAAACCTTGTAGGATGGAAAGAAAAGAGGTCCTGCTTTATTGCTTTATATAATATATACATTGCTAAAAAAGAAAGACATATATACTCTGAGAGCCGGTGGCTTAAGTATAATAGGGCCAGAGATGCGCTATGTTCCACGGCCGGCGGGTCTCTTTCTCCGACTTACGTGAGTCTTTGTGCTCTCGAACATCGATAAGGTAATATGACCCGTTGTTGAGATTCTTGCTGACCACAAAAGGTCCTTCCCAAGGGGGGTACAACTTGTGCATATCAGATTGATCCTGGATGAGCCGGAGCACTAAATCGCCTTCCTGAAAAGTTCTGCTTCTAACCCGGCGGTGTGATAACGGCGCGCAGGTCTTCTTGGTAAATCACCGAGCGGGCTATTGCCAAGTCTCGCTCCTCATCCAACAAGTCAAGTGCATCCCGACGAGCTTTTTCATTATCAGCCTCAACGTAAGCCACCACCCGGTGAATCATGCCGGATATCACTTGGCGTAACCGCCTCTGCTTCCGTACACCATGAAGAAAGGTGTATAACCGATGAGACCTGTTAGGCGTTGTGTTGATGCTCCATAGCGTAGAGGGTAATTCCTCCACCCAACAACCCGGAGTTCGCTGTAAAGGAACTAAGAGCCGGGTTTGATACCTTTCAAGATCTCTTGATTAGCTCTTTCTGCTTGACCATTAGACTGGGGGTGAGCAACAGCCGAAACATCAAGCTGGATGTGCTCTTGTTGACAGAACTCTTCCATGGCACCCTTGGAGAGATTAGTACTGTCGGGGATATACCCCGCGGAGTAACCCGGCCGGAAGTATAACCCGGCTGGACTTGGCGATTCACTAATGACCCGCCCTGGCTAGACGACATACTAAGTGACCCGCCCGATCCTGGCGACTTATAGGTGATCTGGCAAGCGGATCAGAGGAGCGACAAGACCCGGGGGCCCAGGAGGCTCAAGGCGGAAGGCGGCTTACGTTATGGTAGGCCGGCTTAAGAGGAAAGGCGTGAGGAATATCTTCCTTACAAGGAATCAAGACCCGGACTTGTATCCGGCTTGTAGTAGAAGATAGGCTAGTCCTAATCCTATTTGGACTCCACATGTAACCCGTCCCTCTTGAAGGAAATATGCCCTAGAGGCAATAATAAAGTTATTATTTATTTCCTTATTTCATGATAAATGTTTATTGTTCATGCTAGAATTGTATTAACCGGAAACATAATACATGTGTGAATACATAGACAAACAGAGTGTCACTAGTATGCCTCTACTAGACTAGCTTGTTAATCAAAGATGGTTATGTTTCCTAACCATAGACAAAGGAGTTGTCATTTGATTAACAAGGTCACATCATTGGTTGAATGATCTGATTGACATGACCCATTCCATTAGCTTAGCACCCGATCGTTTAGTATGTTGCTATTGCTTTTATCCATGACTTATGCATGTTCCTATAACTATGAGAATATGCAACTCCTGCCACCGGAGGAACACTTTGGTACTACCAAAGCGTCACAACGTAATCGGGTGATTATAAAGGAGTACTACAGGTGTCTCCAAAGGCAGATGTTGGGTTGGCGTATTTCGAGATTAGGATTTGTCACTCCGATTGTCGGAGAGGTATCTCTGGGCCCTCTCGGTAATACACATCACTAAGCCTTGCAAGCATTACAACTAATGAGTTAGCTGTGAGATGATGTATTACGGAACGAGTAAAGAGACTTGCCAAGAACGAGATTGAACTAGGTATTGGATACCGACGATCGAATCTCGGGCAAGTAACATACCGATGACAAAGGGAACAACGTATGTTGTTATGCGGTCTGACCGATAAAGATCTTCGTAGAATACGTAGGGAGCCAATATGGGCATCCAGGTCCCGCTATTGGTTATTGACGGAGACGTGTCTCGGTCATGTCTACATTGTTCTCGAACCGTAGGGTCCGCACGCTTAAGGTTTCGATGGCGGTTATATTATGAGTTTGTGTATTTTGATGTACCGAAGGAGTTGAGTCCCGGATGTGATCACGGACATGACGAGGAGTCTCGAAATGATCGAGACATAAAGATTGATATATTGGGCGGCTATATTCGGACACGGAAAGGTTCCGAAGTTTCGGAGAAAACCGGAGTGCCGGAGGGGTTACCGGAACCCCGGGAAGTAATGGGCCTTATTGGGCCAAGAGGGAGAGAGAGGCCGCACCAGGAGGTGGCGCGTGCCCCCCATGGGGAGTCCGAATTGGACAAGGAGGGGGCGGCCCCTTCCCTCTTCCTCTCCTCTCTTTCCTTCCCCTTCCTCCTTCCTAGTTGGACTAGGAAAGGGGAATCCTACTCCCACTAGAGGAGGACTCCCCCCTCCTGGGCGCGCCCCCTAGGGCCGGCCGGCCTCCCCCCTTGCTCCTTTATATACGGGGGCAGGGGGCACCCTAGAACACACAAGTTGATCCTTGAGATCGTTCCTTAGCCGTGTGCGGTGCCCCCTCCACCATATTCCACCTCGGTCATATCGTAGCGGTGCTTAGACGAAGCCCTGCGTCGGTAGAACATCAAGATCGTCACCACGCCGTCGTTTTGATGGAACTCTCTCTCCCCGGAGCTTTGCTTTGGATCGGAGCCCGAGGAGCATCACCGAGCTGAGCGTGTGCCAAGAACTTCGGGCGCCGGAGTAACGGCGCAGGATCGGTTGGATCGCGAGGAGAACGTCGACTACTTCCTCTACGTTGTGATCGCTTCCGCTTTGGTCTACGAGGGCGTGAGACAACACTCTCCCCTCTCGTTGCTATGCATCACCATGATCTTGCGTGTGCGTAGGAAAATTTTGAAATTACTACGTTCCCCAACAGTGGCATCCGAGCCTAGGTTTTTATGGTTTGATGTTTTGCACTAGTAGAACACAAGTGAGTTGTGGGCGATACAAGTCATACTGCCTACCAGCATGTCATACTTTGGTTCAGCGGTATTGTGAGATGAAGCGGCCCGCGGCCGGACCGACATTACGCGTACGCTTACGCGAGACTGGTTTCACTGCTACGAGCACTCGTGCTTAAAGGTGGTGGCGGGTGTCTGTCTCTCTCACTTTAGTTGAACCGAGTGTGCTACGCCCGTCCTTGAGAAGGTTAAAACGGAGTCTAATTGACAAAGTATCGTTGTGGTCTTGATGCGTAGGTGAGATTGGTTCTTACTTAAGCCCATAGCAGCCACGTAAAATTTGCAACAACAAAGTAGAGGACGTCTAACTTGTTTTTGCAGGGCATGTTGTGATGTGATATGGTCAAGACGTGATGCTATATTTTATTGTATGAGATGATCATGTTTTGTAACCGAAGTTATCGGCAATCGGCTGGAGCCATATGGTTGTCGCTTTATTGTATGAAATGCAACGCATACATAATTGCTTTACTTTATCACTAAGCGGTAGCGATAGTCGTAGAAGCAATAGATGGCGTAAACGACAACGATGCTACGATGGAGATCAAGGTGTCGCGCCCGGTGACGATGGTGATCACGACGGTGCTTAGATGGATATCACAAGCACAAGATGATGATGGCCATATCATATCACTTATATTGATTGCATGTGATGTTTATCCTTTATGCATCTTATTTTGCTTTGATTGACGGTATCATTTTAAGATGATCTCTCACTAAAATTATCAAGTAGTGTTCTCCCGAGTATGCACCGTTGCCAAAGTTAAATCGTGCTTGAGACACCACGTGATGATCGGGTGTGATAAGCTCTCGTCCATCTACAACGGGTGCAAGCCAGTTTTGCGCCGCAGAATACTCAGGTTATACTTGACGAGCCTAGCATATGCAGATATGGCCTCGGAACACGGAGACCGAAAGGTCAAGCGTGAATCATATAGTAGATATGATCAACATAAGATGTTCACCATTGAAAACTACTCCATCTCACGTGATGATCGGTTATGGTTTAGTTGATTTGGATCACGTGATCACTTAGATGACTAGAGAGATGTCTGCCTAAGTGGGAGTTCTTAAGTAATATGATTAATTGAACTTAAATTTATCATGAACTTAGTACCGATAGTATCTTGCTTGTCTATGTTTGTTTATAGATAGATGGCTCGTCTTTGTTGTTCCGTTGAATTTTAATGCGTTCCTTGAGAAAGCAAAGTTGAAAGATGATGGTAGCAATTACACGGACTGGGTCCGTAATCGAGGATTATCCTCATTGCTGCACGTAAGAGTTACGTCTGGATGCACCGCTAGGTGCCAGTGCCTCTTCTTGATGTAACCGACGGCGTTAAGAACGTCTGGCAGAGCAAAGCTGATGACTACTCTATAGTTCGATTGTGCCATGCTTTACGGCTTAGAACCGGGTCTTCAACGACGTTTTGAGCGTCATGGAGCATATGAGATGTTCCAGGAGTTGAAGTTGATATTTCAACAGAATGCGGATTGAGAGATATGAAGTCTCCAATAAGTTCTATAGCTGCAAGATGGAAGAGAATGGGTCTGTCGGTGAGCACATACTCGGAATGTCCGGTATTACAATCACTTGACTCAACTGGGAGTTGATCTTCCGGATGATTGTGTCATTGATGTAATTCTTCAATCACCGCCACCAAGCTACAAAGGCTTCGTGATGAACTATAATATGCAAGGGTTAGTAAAGACTATGCACGAGCTCTTCGCAATGCTAAAGGCTGCGGAGGTAGAAATCAAGAAGGAGCATCAAGTGTTGATGGTCAATAAGACCACTAGTTTCAAGAAGAAAGGCAAAGGGAAGAAGAATGGGAACTTCAAGAAGAACAGCAAACAAGTTGCTGCTCAGGAGAAGAAACCCAAGTCCGGACCTAAACCTGAAATCGAGTGCTTCTACCGCAAGCATAGTCACTTTGGAAGCGGAACTGCCCCAAGTATTTGGCGGATAAGAAGGATGGCAAGGTGAACAAAGGTATATGTGATATACATGTTATTGATGTGTACCTTACTAGAGCTCGCAGTAGCACAGGTATTTGATAATCGGTTACATTGCTAATATTTGCAACTCGAAACAGGGGACTACAGATTGCGAACACCGGCAAAGGGCGAGGTGACGTCTTGGCGTGGGAAATGGTTCCAAAGTCGATGTGATCGCGGTCGGCACGCTGCCTCTACATCTACCTTCGGGATTAGTTTTAGACCTAAATAATTCTTATTTGGTGCCAGCATTGAGCATGCACATTATATCTGGATCTTGTTTGATGCGAGACGGTTATTCATTTAAATCAGAGAATAATGGTTGTTCTATTTATATGAATAATATCTTTTATGGTCATGCACCCTTGAAGAGTGGTCTATTTTAATGAATCTCGATAGTAGTGATACACATATTCATAATGTTGAAACCAAAAGATGCAGAGTTAATAATGATAGTGCGACTTATTTGTGGCATCGCCGTTTAGGTCATATCGGTATAAAGCGCATGAAGAAACTCCATCTTGATGGACTTTTGGAGTCGCGATTATGAATCACTTGGCACTTGCGAACCGTGCCTCATGGGCAAGATGACTAAAACCCGTTCTCCGTACTATGGAGAGAGCAACAGATTTGTTGGAAATCATACATACGGGATGTATGTGGTCCAATGAATGTTGAGGCTCGTGGCGGATATCGTTATTTTCTCACCTTCACAGATGATTTAAGCGAGATATGGGTATATCTACTTAATGAAACATAAGTCTGAAACATTTGAAAAGTTCAAAGAATTTCAGAGTGAAGTTGAAAATCATCGTAATAAGAAAATAAAGTTTCTACGATCTGATCGTGGAGGCGAATATTTGAGTTACGAGTTTGGTCTACATTTGAAACAATGCGGAATAGTTTGCAACTCACGCCACCGGAACACCACAGCGCAATGGTGTGTCCGAACGTCGTAATCGCACTTTACTAGATATGGTGCGATCTATGATGTCTCTTACAGATTTACCGCTATCGTTTTGGGGTTATGCTCTTGAGACGGCCGCATTCACGCTGAATAGAACACCGTCAAAATCCGTTGAGACGACACCTTATGAACTATGGTTTAGCAAGAAACCAAAGTTGTCGTTCTTAAAGTTTGGGGATGCGATGCTTATGTGAAAAAGCTTCAACCTCGATAAGCTCGAACCTAAATCGGAGAAATGTGTCTTCATAGGATACCCAAAGGAGACAGTTGGGTACACCTTCTATCACAGATCCGAAGGCAAGACATTTGTTGCTAAGAATGGATCCTTTCTAGAGAAGGAGTTTCTCTCGAAAGAAGTGAGTGGGAGGAAAGTAGAACTTGATGAGCTAACCGTACCTCCTCCCTTAATTGACAGTAGTTTATCACAGAAACCGGTTTCTGCGACATCTACACCAAATAGTGAGGAAGTTGATGATGTTGATCATGAAACTTCAGATCAAGTTACTACGTAACCTCGTAGATCAACCAGAGTAAGATCCGCACTGAGTGGTACGGTAATCCTGTCCTCGAAGTCATGCTACTAGATCATGATGAACCTACGAACTATGAAGAAGCGATGGTGAGCCCAGATTCCGCAAAATGGCTTGAGGCCATGAAATCTGAGATGGGATCCATGGATGAGAACAAAGTGTGGACTGTGGTTGACTTGCCGAGGGTCGGCAAGCAATAGAAAACAAGTGGATCTTCAAGAAGAAGACCGACGACGGTAATATTATCATCTACAAAGCTCGACTTGTCGCAAAGGGTTTTCGACAAGTTCAAGGGATTGACTACGATGAGACCATCTCACCCGTAGCGATGCTTAAGTCTGTCCGAATCATGTTAGCAATTGCCGCATTTTATGATTATGAAATTTGGCAAATGGATGTAAAGACTGCATTCCTGAATGGATTTACGGAAGAAGAGTTGTATATGATGCAACCGTAAGGTTTTATCGATCCAAAGGAGCTAACAAAGTGTGCAAGCTCCAGCGATCCATTTATGGACTGGTGCAAGCATCTCGGAGTTGGAATAAACGCTTTGATAGTGTGATCAAAGCATTTGGGTTTATACAGACTTTTGGAGAAGCCTGTATTTACAAGAAAGTGAGTGGGAGCTCATGGCATTTACGATATTATATGTAGATGACATATTACTAATCGGAAATGATATAGAATTTCTGGATAGCATAAAGGGATACTTGAATAATAGTTTTTCGATGAAGGACCTCGGTGAAGTTGCTTACATATTGGGCATCAAAATCTATAGAGATAGATCAAGACGCTTAATTGGACTTTCACAAAGCACATACCTTGACAAAATATTGAAGAAGTTCAAAATGGATCAAGCAAAGAAAGGGTTCTTGCCTGTGTTACAAGGTGTGAAGTTGAGTAAGACTCAATGCCCGACCACCGCAGAAGATAGAGAGTAAATGAAAGATGTTCCCTATGCCTCACCCATAGGCTCTATCATGTATGCAATGCTGTGTACCGGACCTGATGTGTGCCTTGCTATAAGCTTAGCGAGGAGGTACCAAAGTAATGCAGAGTGGATCATCGACAGCGGTCAAGAACATCCCGAAATACACGAAAAGGACTAAGGATATGTTTCTCAGTATATGGAGGTGACAAAGAGCTCATCGTAAATGGCAGTTACCGATGCAAGCTTTGACAGCGATCCGGACGATTCTAAATCGCAAACCGGATACGTATTTACACTAAACGGAGGAGCTGTCGGTTGGTGCAGTTCTAAACAAAGCGTCAGAAGGGATCTACATGTGAAGCGGAATACATAGCAGCTTCGAAGCAGCTAATGAAGGAGTGCGGATGAAGGAGTTCATATCCGATCTAGGTGTCATACCTAGTGCATCGGGTCCAATGAAAATCTTTTGTGACAATACTGGAGCAATTGCTTTAGCAAAGGAATCCAGATTTCACAAGAGAACCAAACACATCAAGAGACGCTTCAATTCCATCCGTGACTTAGTCCAGGTGGGAGACATAGAGATTTGCAAGATACATACGGATCTGAATGTAGCAGACCCGTTGACTAAGCCTCTTCCACGAGCAAAACATGATCAGCACCAAGACTCCATGGGTGTTAGAATCATTACTATGTAATCTAGATTATTGACTCTAGTGCAAGTGGGAGACTGAAGGAAATATGCCCTAGAGGCAATAATAAAGTTATTATTTATTTCCTTATTTCATGATAAATGTTTATTGTTCATGCTAGAATTGTATTAACCGGAAACATAATACATGTGTGAATACATAGACAAACAGAGTGTCACTAGTATGCCTCTACTAGACTAGCTTGTTAATCAAAGATGGTTATGTTTCCTAACCATAGACAAAGGAGTTGTCATTTGATTAACAAGGTCACATCATTGGTTGAATGATCTCGATTGACATGACCCATTCCATTAGCTTAGCACCCGATCGTTTAGTATGTTGCTATTGCTTTTATCCATGACTTATGCATGTTCCTATAACTATGAGAATATGCAACTCCCTTTACCGGAGGAACACTTTGGGTACTACCAAACGTCACAACGTGAATCGGGTGATTATAAAGGAGTACTACAGGTGTCTCCAAAGGCATATGTTGGGTTGGCGTATTTCGAGATTAGGATTTGTCACTCCGATTGTCGGAGAGGTATCTCTGGGCCCTCTCGGTAATACACATCACTAAGCCTTGCAAGCATTACAACTAATGAGTTAGCTGTGAGATGATGTATTACGGAACGAGTAAAGAGACTTGCCAAGAACGAGATTGAACTAGGTATTGGATACCGACGATCGAATCTCGGGCAAGTAACATACCGATGACAAAGGGAACAACGTATGTTGTTATGCGGTCTGACCGATAAAGATCTTCGTAGAATACGTAGGAGCCAATATGGGCATCCAGGTCCCGCTATTGGTTATTGACCGGAGACGTGTCTCGGTCATGTCTACATTGTTCTCGAACCGTAGGGTCCGCACGCTTAAGGTTTCGATGACGGTTATATTATGAGTTTGTGTATTTTGATGTACCGAAGGAGTTCGGAGTCCCGGATGTGATCACGGACATGACGAGGAGTCTCGAAATGATCGAGACATAAAGATTGATATATTGGACGGCTATATTCGGACACCGGAAAGGTTCCGGAAGTTTCCGGAGAAAATCGGAGTGCCGAGGGGTTACCGAACCCCCGGGAAGTAATGGGCCTTATTGGGCCAAGAGGGAGAGAGAGGGCCGCACCAGGAGGTGGCGCGCCCCCCATGGGGAGTCCGAATTGGACAAGGAGGCGCGCCCCTTCCCTCTTCCTCTCCCTCTCTTTCTTTCCCCTTCCTCCTTCCTAGTTGGACTAGGAAAGGAGTCCTACTCCCACTAGGAGGAGGACTCCCCCTCCCTTGGCGCGCCTCCTAGGGCCGGCCGGCCCTCCCCTTGCTCCTTTATATACGGGGCAGGGGGCACCCTAGAACACACAAGTTGATCCTTGAGATCGCTCCTTAGCCGTGTGCGGTGCCCCCTCCACCATATTCCACCTCGGTCATATCGTGGCGGTGCTTAGGCGAAGCCTGCGTCGGTAGAACATCAAGATCGTCCTGCACGCCGTCGTCTGACGGAACACTCTCTCCCGGAGCTTTGCTGGATCGGAGCCTGAGGAGCGTCACCGAGCTGAACGTGTGCCAAGAACTCGGAGGCGCCGGAGTAACAGCGCTGGGATCGGTTGGATCGCGAGGAGAACGTACGACTACTTCCTCTACGTTGTAATCGCTTCCGCTTTGGTCTACGAGGGTACGTAGACAACACTCTCCCCTCTCGTTGCTATGCATCACCATGATCTTGCGTGTGTGTAGGAAAATTTTGAAATTACTACGTTCCCCAACACCTCTAACTTATATAAGGAGGGGCAGGGCACCCCAAAGAGGGGGGACAACAAGAAACAATATCTAGGGCTAGACAGAAAGAGGAGAGCCGGCTTACGGCGACTCCCTCATGAGCATAATGAGACCTAGCCTCAAACAACATGTAGGGCTATTCCGGATGATGTTTCCCGGGGCCCGAAGCTGTCTAAATCCTTGTCTTGCATGTTGCGTCTCTCGTCCCGATCAAACCCCTCTCAAGCTACCACATAGATGCGTTGGCCTCGCGACTAAGTCCTGACACTAAGGACATCTGCCGTGTTAATTCCACGACAGTTGGCGCCCACCGTGGGGCTGGCGCACGGTGGTGTTGAGTTCTTGGAGGGATCACTTCAAGGGATCGATAAGCTTGCGATTAGCCGGATGAGGAAAGAGCCGATATAAAGGATTTACATCGTCTACACGACGAGCGGCCAGAATAACAGAGACCAGATTGAGATAAAAGACAATTAGGGTTTGACGTTCTGTGCGCCGCCAGCAACACGACGCGATCCGTCAAAACCAACAGGAAATTCATCCGCGTACGACCATGCAATGGAGGGCACGCGATCAGCTTTTTTCAGCGATTGTTGTTTACAGTATCTGACCATCCATCAAAGCCAAGATCCATCAATCGAGGGTATCAAGTGGTCCACTAGATCCAAAAAAAGGGGCCCAGAGCCAGAATTGGATATGGCCATGACTCAGGAACGGATACAGCCACTTCCGCAGATTCGTTCGTTAGTCGCCGCCGTGCTACGAATCGGCCTCTCAAGCCGCCTCGTCTCTACATCACCGACCGTTTCCGCCTCCGAGTCGCCGCCTGACGCCATCTCCGAGTCACCCCGAGCACCTTGTTCTTCATCGAGCTGCTGCTGTGGTCCGCGTCCACGCCCGGCGCTGTGCACCCTCGCCTCGGTGCTCGACCGCGCGCCCGTGGTCGCGCCAACCTGCCAATTCTCCTTTGCCTGCAAGCCGGTCGGCCCGCCCTTTGCTTCGCGCCGCTGCTGCATCACATGCGCCCTGTGCCGGTTTGCACCACTGCATGTCCCGTCCGTGCGATTCATGCCAAAGCTCTCAGTGTGCCGCTGTGACTCACCGACTCTTATAAACCAACGTCGCTGTTGACTCGCCTTGTACCACGACGAGGGCACCGGCTTACTTCCGGCGCTGTTCCTCCGCCCGCACCAGGCTGCAACAATCTCGTTTCCACCTCCACGGCTCTGCTTCACCGGCCTCGTGTCACTGGATGCCACCTCCGTTTCGTCCCTTGGGAGTGTCCAGGTTCCTGATGCTAATTGGTTGAGTGGACTTTGGAGTCGTGCCCCGTGATGATGAGAAGTGCTATCTCCCGATCGGATTCTATGACGTAGTGACCTTAGAGGATTACCAACTTCCCGTCCAGTTGTCTAAAGATAAGAACAAAGAGAACCAAGGAGATGCTTGATCCATGCCCTGGGGTCTCTACGATTACACCCAACAAGGTGATGTTGCTCCGTGATAGCGTACTGACAAGAATTTTTTGCCACCTCAGTGAAACCCGGATTTTTAAGTCGCCTCGCGGTCATCACGGTCTTCCCCGTTGCATCGAAGTCGCCGCGTGGCGGCATGCCTCGGTCACTCCACGCCATGAGCCGCCGTCTTCAGCGCATAGCCATGGCGGCTTCCCCCTGCAACCAACCAGGTGCGAACTGCCGCCGCTTTAACTACAACAGGTCCTGCAATGGCCGCGTTGTACACGAGGCTGCAAATATCCCAGGGCGGCAGTGGTTATAGCAGATCAAGTACGAGCACAAGCTCATGCGGTCACGCTGGTTTCTAGCAGCCACAAGTCCAAAGCAAGCCACTTTAAGTATAATTCTTTCGCACAAAATTCAAGGTTTTATGGACTCTGGAACCAACAACGTGAAAGGAAAATCAATCAAGAAAACAGTTGGTACGTGCAGACAAAAGAGCATGGTACTGCTCGCTGGTTGCGCAACCAGTCAAAATTTCAGCAAAGGTGGTGTCATGTTGTGCCTATGAAGTGTACGTCAGCACCATCACGCACCGGTGTCTGCGCCCGCTTACTGATGGAACAGGTGTGCGCAAGTCGCCACCCGTGCAGCTTAATTTACATCAACTGGCCGGAACTATATTGAGTCGCTGGTCTACCTGAGCCACCTCTGTCGCGATAAACGGAACATTCGTCGTCCAAACAAATCAGGTGATATCCATCCAAGTTTGTTTTATTAACACATGTTGTTTTTTGTCAAAGAACAAGTTTATCTTTGCCTTGGTCTGCAATATTGTTTATGCAGGGCAATTATTTATGACAAAAAATGATATTATACCGCGGAGATGGAGGCGCGCCAACATCTTTGGCACAGGTGGTCGTCGTTGCTCAATGGACTCCCGCACCGGTTTACAACGCCGTGGCCGTCTCTTGCGACCACGCCGGCTTACAACGAGGAGGACAACTTGCCCGTCCGCACCGGCTTACAACGCCACGACCGGTTTATCTGTCTGTGGCGCCTCGGATGTTGCGGTCGTCTTTACCGTCCGTCTCTCGCGGCCTGGGCTACATCAACATACCGGGCCGCACTTGTCTGGATGAGCTGTTTATTGAGTATGAGCAAGTCACTACTTGGGAAGCCCGGTTTTCTTCCAACAAATTGGAAGCAAATTATCATATATTATCGATGCCGTACCTTTGGATGGTTCAATGGGCAGGCGCACAAGTCGCCGCCACTACAAGTTTGGTTAAACTTCAAACAGCCAGTTGGAAGGAACCATTGGCCGAGTTGCTGACACAGATCATACAGGATCATTTATAACCCGCCGCAGTCACCTCAATCTTCTGTGGATTCACAGCGCGTTATCAACGCCAATGATATACACCTTCTGCTATGGTCAAATATGGAGAATCTCAAGCCAACTCTTTGAGTCTTCTTAGACTCGGGGGCTACAATGGTATGGCTCGGCAAAATTTCCGGTTTCAATGGATTCAAGAACTCCGGGTCATTGGAGGGAAGGTAACCCGGTTCCAGAGGCTATCGCTATGTTGGTGAAAAATTTAAAGGCCGTTAGAAAATTTCCGGCTTACAAAGAAGGACTCCGGTTTAAAATACGGTTCAAGAGACATCTCTCTCCCACAAGCATTGACACTCTTAATATCTGGTTTAAAAACTGGTTCAAGGGAAATTTATTTACCGCAAGGCTTTGAAGCTCTCAAATCCGGCTCAAGGTAAATTTATCTCTCTCAAAGTTTTGAAGCTTTCAAATCCGGTTTAAACTTCCGGTTCAAAAAGAATTAATCTCCCGCAAGTTCGAGTTCTCAGAAAGATTAAAGGATGCCAAAAAGAACTTGCTGCCGTGATGCGCGGTTCAAACATAGGTATCATGCCTTACGGCTTATCTTATTATGGTCACTTGGGGGCTTCCTGTTCAAACATAGGTCGTATTCGAACCAAAGAGAACATAGCTGTCGATACCCTTTTGATTGGCAAACTGCTGAACCCACTTGGGGGCTTCTTGATCGTATCCGAATCATAGCTCAACCCCTTTGGGAATCGACGTGGATCGTATTCAAATCAGCGTCGCTAAACAACTCTTAAGGTCATTTGGGGGCTTCCTGTTCAAACATAGGTCGTATTCGAACCAAAGAGAACATAGCTGTCGATACCCTCTTGATCGGCATCGCCAAAGCCACTGGGGGCTATATGATCGTATTCGAATCTTAGCTTAACCCCTTTGGAATGGTTTGCTGATCGTATTCGAATCAGAAGCCTCAAAATTTTGTCTGTTTCTTGTACAGTTTTTTGCAATTGCAGTTATTTGACTATGTCTTGAGACTTTTTGATCATATTTGAAAGCATCTAGGGAGTGGTTTCGATTCCACCGGCTTAAACTTGATCAATAATGTTGTCAGCACATAAAAAATATCATATGTGCCGGCTCTTACAGAGTTGAGTTATCAATTTGACTGTCTGGGTCACATAAACCGGTGGTACCATTCAAAGGATCATAGGGATCTTGTGATCTATTTGTGTGCAGGATAAGACTATATTTGGGTGGTTACCCACCCAGGCTTTTGACATTAAGTCGCCAGGGCATATGTTGTTTGAACTCTGTGCAGGATTTATAGAGCTATGGCTTACATAAATGATCAAGTTCAAGCCCATCATCAAAGATTGAAATTGATGTCTCAAAAGGGTTATTAATTCTTGATTTTCTCAAAGGCTATAAGCCACCGGGTTACAATGAAAGCGCATCAGCCAAGAGCCGCCAGGTATTTAAACTCCGGATTTACTTGTCAACCGATGAGGTACTCAAATCTTTAATAGCCAAAACTGGCTAGATTTTCATGATGATATTGAATGATTGAGGTTTTCATACCGGATTATATTGATCAAATCTTAAATAGCCAACATGGCTGGATTTCTATTGTGATTATCAATAACCAGTGTTATGATTGAGGTTTTCAAAGTCGCTTCAGCGCAATGGCTATTATTTTATCAATGGATATGATTTATTCTACAATGAAAGTAATAGTCCCGAATCGCTGCAGGCTTACGACCCGGCACTTGATGGCTACATTATTCAAATTGAGATTACATCGAATATACAAGTCCCATGTCACCGCCAAAGATGCACCATGGCACTTATGGCTAATGCAAAGTCAATTTTGTTCAACTTATTGAAGACCCGACTCATCACATTTTAAATGAGCCGCCCTTGGGGGCTACCAATTGCTCCTGTCAATAATTCAAGGTACACAAATTTTCATCTATTATTGAAGAGATCCTTTGCTTTCAGTTGGTAAAGCACAAAGCTCTCAACCTTGTGGGACGTGGGTTCAAGCCCCATGATGGGGGTTACATTATATGATGTTCTTTTCAAAGAAGTATATATAAAGTACCAGCTCAATATTATCTTACTGAGCCGACCCTTGGGGGCTACATGTTGTTGTTCAAATCTACATGATCATATTTATAAAGTCCCTGCTCATTATTGCATAATGACCCGGCCCTTGGAGGCTACACTGGTTGAAGTTTTTATGAGCATAAGGCAATTACAAGTCCCAGGTTGCTGCAAGCATGACAACCCGGAACTTGGGGGCTACCTATGTGGAATATTCAGTTTATGACTAATGATTGAGATGAACAAACCGGATTTCTTCTTTGGTTGCAACACTTATATTGGAGCAAGTCTTAAGCTATCACTATGTTCTCCTCTTAAGACTTGGGGGCTACATGTATTATGCATATATAAGGAGGAACATCTTCAAATTATCAGTTTTGAGCAAATCAGGAAGATCAATTACATGACCCGGTGTCAACAACAATTATGATTCGACATCATCAGTCATTTATAACCCGGAGTTTTTGGGTAATGATAAACCGGCAAGTTTTATATCTTCAAGCCGGCTGAATATCAGATGAGTATTTGAAGACCAAAATTATTTAACCCGACGCCTTGGAAGCCGACTCAAGTGGATTATTCTTCACAATATTTTTCTGTGAGAAACGAACATCATCAAATTGATTGTGAAGCTGGTCTATTGACCCGGATTTTCTAGAAGAAGGAAATGACAAGGACTTAAGGATGTTCAGGTGCCGGTTTACAAGAATTCTTAACCCGGAGCACAACCTGTCAAATTTGTTCTTGTGTTTATTTTGCAGCATAAGTTTTCCATGGATAAATCAAAGCTAAACTTGGGGGCTAATGTCGGGGATATACCCCGCGGAGTAACCCGGCCGAAAGTATAACCCGGCCGGACTTGGCGACTCACTAATGACCCGCCCTGGCTGGACGACATACTAAGTGACCCGCCCGATCCTGGCGACTTATGGGTGACTGGCAAGCGGATCGAGGAGCGACAAGACCTGGGGCCTGTGGAGGCTCAAGGCCCGAAGGCCGGCTGACGTTATGGTAGGCCGGCTTAAGAGGAAAGGCGTGAGGAATATCTTCCTTACAAGGAATCAAGACCCGGACTTGTATCCGGCTTGTAGTAGAAGATAGGCTAGTCCTAATCCTATTTGGACTCCACATGTAACCCGCCCCTCTAACTTATATAAGGAGGGGCAGGGCACCCCAAAGAGGGGGGACAACAAGAAACAATATCTAGTGCTAGACAGAAAGAGGAGAGCTAGCTTACGGCGACTCCCTCATGAGCATAATGAGACCTAGCCTCAATAAGCATGTAGGGCTATTCCGGATGATGTTTCCCGGGGCCCGAAGCTGTCTAAATCCTTGTCTTGCGTGTTGCATCTCTCGTCCCGATCAAACCCCTCTCAAGCTACCGCATAGATGCGTTGGCCTCGCGACTAAGTCCTGACACTAAGGACATCTGCCGTGTTAATTCCACGACAAGTACCATTATCAGTTATAATGCTGTGTGGAAAGCCAAAACAAAAGATCACCTTTTTCATGAACTGAACCGCCGTGGCTGCATCACACTTACTGACCGGCTCTGCTTCAACCCACTTGGTGAAGTTATCCACTGCCACCAACAGGTGTGTCTTCTTATCCTTGGACCTTTTGAAAGGCCCGACCATGTCAAGCCCCTGCATAAGCGGCCAAGTGATTGGAATCATCCTCAATTCTTGAGCCGCACATGAGCTCGTCTTGAGAATTTTTGACATCCGTCACATTTGTCGACCAGATCCTCCGCATCAAGATGAGCCGTCACCTGTAAAAACCATGACGAAAAAGCCTTGGCCACCAGAGACTTTGAACCGCATGATGACCGCAATCTCCTTCATGAATCTCACGAAGTATCTCCCGACCCTCCGTGGGTGATACACAATGTTGAAACGCCCAAAGGACGCTGCGGTGATGCAACTCGCCATGAACAATTGTCATGGATTTGGACCGCTGATGATTTTTCTTGCCAAGGTCTCGCCCTCGTGCAACTCTCCCGGGTCATATAGGCCAAATATGGGACCGTCCAATCCGGGATGGCATGGAGAGCCGCCACCAGCTGCGCCCGGTCTGGCACCGCAAGCTCTTCCTCTGTAGGCACTCACGGAAGGGTTATGCAAAACGTCAAGGAAGGTATTAGGCGGCACCAGCTTACGCTGAGACCCCAGCCGGCTTAAAGCATCAGCCGCCTCATTCTTCCTTCGATCAATGTGCTCTACTTGATAACCTTTGAAGTGCCCAGCCACCGCATCAACTTCACGATGATAAGCCGCCATAAGGGGATCCTTAGAATCCCACGTGCCTGACACCTGTTGAGCGACGAGGTCCGGAATCGCCCAAAGCATCTTACCCGACTCAAATTCATCTCTTTGTCCATCCAGAGACCTTGGAGTAAAGCCTTGTATTCAGCTGATTTTTTATTACTGGTAAACATAAGCCGGACCACATAGCAAAATTTGTCACCGGGGGGTTATTTTAACACGACTCCAGCCCCCGAGCCTTCCAACTGCCTGGACCCATCGAAGTGAATAGTCCAATATGTGTTATCCGGCTTCTCCTCCGTGCTCGCAACTCCGGCCCAATCATTGATAAAGTCCACTAGGGCTTGAGACTTGATAGTTGTGCGCGGCATATACTTCAAACCGTGAGGCCCAAGCTCGATAGCCCACTTGGCAACTCGTCCTGTGGCTTCCCTGTTCTGGATGATGTCTCCCAAGGGGGCTGAACTTACCACAATTATAGGATGACCAGAAGTACTGCTTTAGCTGCTCGCCATGAACACCCCATAAACAAGTTTCTGCCAATGCGGATACCTTTGCTTGGATTCTATGAGCACCTCACTGATGTAATAAACCGGCCGTTGAACTGGATGCTCCTTGCCAGTCTCCTTACGCTCCACCACAATGGCCACACTAACAGCACGTGAGTCAGCAGCAACATACAACAGCAACGGCTCTTTATCAATTGGAGCCGCGAGAACCGGCGGCTCGCATAACCTGTCTCTTTAAATCTTCAAAGGCAGCATCAAGAGCCTCACCTGCATAAAAGTGTCTGTTTTCTTCATCATCTGATACAACGGTAGAGCCTTCTCACCTAGCCGTCTTATGAATCGGCTTAAAGCAGCAACGCGACCCGCCAGTCGCTGAACATCATTGATGCACACCGGTTTAACCAGAGAGGTAATCGCCTTGATCTTCTCCGGGTTAGCTTCAATGCCCCTGTTTGAGACCAGGAATCCCAAAAGTTTGCATGCAGGTACACCGAACACACACTTGTCCGGGTTAAGCATCATCTTGTAGACCCGGAGATTATCAAAGGTTTCCTTTAAGTCGGATATCAAGGTTTCCTTCTCTCTGGACTTCACCATAATGTCATCCACATAAGCATGAACATTGCGCCCGATCTGATTGTGGAGGCAATTCTGTACACACCGCTGATACGTCGCCTGGGCACTCTTGAGCCCAAACGGCATAGATACATAGCAGAAGGCTCCAAATGGAGTAATGAAAGCCGTCTTCTCCTGGTC
Organism: Aegilops bicornis; assembly: GCA_021605145.1. NCBI lineage: Eukaryota > Viridiplantae > Streptophyta > Magnoliopsida > Poales > Poaceae > Aegilops > Aegilops bicornis. Next base: position 130,330,649 of record CM038674.1, on the reverse strand, counting down.
CTTAACTGCCATCTTGATCTGATGATAACCAGAGTAAGCATCCAAAAAACTCAAACGCCGCAACCCGCTGTAGCATCGATGATTTGATCAATGCGGGGCAGAGCAAAGGGATCAGCCGGACAAGCTTTATTTAAGTCCGTGTAGTCCACACACATCCGCCAGGTGCCGTTCTTCTTGAGCACAAGCACCGGGTTAGCCAACCACTCCGGGTGAAAAACTTCCACGATGAACCCAGCCGCTAAGAGCCGAGCGACCTCCTCCCCTATAGCTTTTCGCCTTTCCTCATTGAATCGCCGGAGAAACTGCCTGACCGGCTTATACTTTGGATCAATATTAAGAGTGTGCTCAGCGAGTTCTCTTGGGACACCCGGCATGTCAAAAAGTTTCCATGCAAAGATGTCCCGGTTCTCATGGATGAACTCGATGAGCGCGCTTTCCTATTTGGGATCCAAATTGGTACTGATGCTGAACTGCTTGGAAGAATCGCCTGGATGAAGTCGACCAGTTTTGTCTCTGTGGCCGACTTAAATTTCAACACCGAGTCTTGCTCTGTGGTTGGCTTCTTTAAGGAGGTCATATCCGCCGGGTCAACATTAGTTTGATAAAACTTCAGCACAAACAGATTCAACATAAGCCGCATCGCCTTCCTCGCACTCCAAGGCTAACTTTCGACTCCCATGCACAGTGATGGTGCCCTTGTAATCCGGCATCTTGAGCTGAAGATAAACATAACACGGCCATGCCATAAACTTGGCATAAGCCGGCCGTCCAAACAGAGCGTGATATGGGCTCCTGATTTTAACTACCTCAAACGTCAGTTTCTCAGCCCTGAATCATATTCGTCTCCAAAAGCTACTTCCAGCTTGATCTTTCCAACTGGATATGCCGACTTACCAGGTACCACCCCATGAAAAACAGTGTTGGACGCCCTCAAGTCCTTATCACCAAACCCATGCAGCGAAAGGTCTCATAATAGAGAATATTGATGCGCTTCCTCAAATCCATGAGTACCTTAGTGAATTTATATCCACCAACCTGTGGGGCCACCACCAAGGCCAACTAACCCGGGTTATCAACCCGGAGGGGGTGATCTTCTCTACTCCAAACGATAGGCTGCTCTGACCACCTCAGATAACGGGGAACCGCCGGTTCAACCGAATTCACAGCCCTTTTATGAACCTTCTGGTCACGTTTACACAAGTTAGTGGTAAACACATGGTATTTCCCACCGTTCAACTATTTTGGATGGCTCTGATAACCTGACTGCTGCTGCTGCTGCTGTCCTCCTTGGCCAGACTACTGCTGATTATAGCCACCTTGACCGCCCTAAAAGCCGGAACTTGAACCGCCACCTGGGCCATGGAAACCACATGCTCCTGAACCGCCACCCGATCCGTGATTGCCATCAAACATGTTTGAATTCTTGAAAGCTTTCATGATCGCGCAGTCCTTCCATAAGTGGGTGGCAGGATTTTCCCGAGTACCGTGTCTTGGACAAGGCTCATTCTGAAGCTGCTCAAGAGATGGACCTGAGCCACCAGATCGAGGGGGTGCTCTCCCCTTACGCTTCTTGTTATTACCTTAGGCATTAGCGTTGGCCACAAACTCCGGGTTACCCTCCGGCTTACGCTTGTTGCCTCCTTGACTTACCGGGTGATGCTGCTAACCCTTTCCATTGCTGTTCTTCTTTCCTTTCCCTATTTTTTCCTCCTCAGACACGAGATCATTGGTAGTATCAGAATCGGCATATTTAACCAAAGCCGCCATCAGCGTACCCATGTCATTGCAATCACGCTTAAGGCGCCCCAACTTCTGCTTCAGCGGCTCAAAACGACAATTCTGATGGAGCATAAGTACCGCAGAGCCGGCATCCATCTTATCAGATGAATGTATTATTTCCTTGACCCGGCGCACCCAATGAGTTGTGGACTCACCCTCCTCCTGCTTACAATTGGTCAAGTCCACAATTGACATAGATTGCTTGCAAGTGTCCTTGAAGTTCTGGATAAATCGGGCCTTTAACTCTGCCCATGAACTGATGGAATTGGGAGGCAAACTTTTCAACCAAGATCGGGCCGTTCCATCTAACATCATGGTGAAATATTTAGCCATTGCCACGTCGCTGACCTCCAATAACTCCATGGCCATCTCGTAACTTTCAATCCATGCCCCTAGCTGTAAGTCGGCCGTGTAATTCGGCACCTTTCGAGGTCCCTTGAAATCTTTGGGCAGACGCACATCCCGCAGAGCCGGCACCAGACAAGGGACGCCACCGGTTCTAGTGGCCAATCCTGCTCCAACAGAAGTCGTTGGATACTCTGGGAGACCTTCATATGCCGTCTGCTAAGCCGCTAATTGAGCCGCCCGTTCATCCTCCTGACGCAACCGATCCTGTATCGGGTTATAACCACCGGGCTGGTTACGATGCTGGGCATTGCTGGATAAAGCTTCTGACTCCATGTGCCTGATGTAACTCGGACTCCGGTTTGGACGAGGTGCTAGCCAAGGCTGAGGAGTGGAATGAATCATGTCCCTGCTGTAAGAATAGGTCTCTTGTTGTGCCAAGGCCGTCTGAAGAAGATCCCTGGCCCTCCGGGTTTCCACCGCCATCGGGTCATCACCATCCACTGGAAGAGCCGCCAGACGCGCCGATGCTGCTATCAAGTTCTCCATGGGGTTGGAGAAGTGGCCCGGCGGTGTCGGTATGTACCGGGGCGGGGCCATGCTCCCGTAAGAGGTGCCATCTCTCAAGGCTGAACCGGACCTCCAGCTCCGGGTGTCATAAACTAATTGGCCTCGCGCGGATTGCTAGGACCAGCTCCGGGTGTCGTGAAAAGATTCCGAGGATCGTAAACCGGAGGCAGACGGGACTGGGTCTTCTGATGTCTCCTTCTCATCACCTCATTGGACGCATTCAGACTCATGTTAAGCTGGAAAGCCTCTGACTGGAGTCGTTGTGCCCGTGCATCCAAAGCCGCCCGCTCCGCAGCTAGCCTGGTGTCCTCAACCGCCAAGGCCTCCTTAGCAGGGGCTATCTCCTCACGCACCTTTGCCACCTCCGCGTTATGCTCATATGGATTTGCAGGAATAACCGTGGTGGTTAACAGGGCCGTCAACTTATCCATAAGATCTATCAAGACTGAGCGGCGCCAAGCAGAGCCTCCTGCCCCGGCCGCTCCTGAACCGGACATTATTGATGTCGCAGCCGTCGAGTTTTAACCGGGTTGAGTACCAGCCATGAAGACTCCTGCCCAGCTTGGCGGCTCATAGAAGTCTGGAACGCTGGAGTCGTCAGAACAGCCCCCAAGCATGCCTTCTTGGACTTGATACAGAGAATCTGTTGAACCGGACGATGAATCGTCATCTGATGGGACGGCCATCTCTTCGCCATTTTTAGATCCTTCAGAAAGTGCCTCTCCGTGAATACAGCCCACAAAGGCATGCTTCATGGTAGGTTGAATCCGGGCGGGTCTCGCACGCTGAGCCGTCTCAATGAGGTCGGTGCAGCTGTCCGGCTCTGGGCCCGGCTCACCAATCCGGCCGATGAAGACGTGGATTCCGCCAAAGGGGACCCGGTACCCGTACTCAATTGAGTCGGCCTCGGGGCCCCAGCCTTCATTGTCGATGTAGATCTTGCCGCGACGACTCTTGGTCATCCAAATTTCATCACAGATCCCTTGAGCCCTTGAAGCTGCCCTTCAAGAACTCAAATCCACCGTCTTGGCCCCATGGTGGGCGCCAACTGTCGTGGAATTGTCACGGCAGATGTCCTCTTGCAAGGACTTAGTCGTGGAGCCATCGCAACTAGGAAGCTTAAAGGGGTTATCGGGACAAAGGACACGAGAGGTTTTATACTAGTTCGGCCCCTTACGGTGAAGGTAAAGCCTACGTCTAGTTGGGTTGGTATTTCTTGAGGTTTCGATGACGAGGAGCGAGATACGCTTTGCGGTTCTCGATTGATTGTTTCTTGCCCTAAGCTGCCAACAATTGTCCCCTTATATACACGGGTTGACGCCACAGGGTTTCAGAGTCCCGGCCGGCTTATAAACAATGTCCGGCTCGGTGACTAGTTAAGTCTACCTTATGATACAAGTCATGCCATTATGGCGGTTTACTACAACGGGCCTTAAGTCCCCTGTGGGCCTTAGGCCCTTTGTTGAGACGCCATCTTCATGATTGGACTTGGGCTTCTGTCTGGTAAATCTCTTTACGTAACCCGGCCCCTCCTGGGTGGCTTACACAAATAGTTATATCCCCAACACGAGGCGCCTTCGCCTGACGCCACCGCCATAGTCGTCGGGGCGCAGAAGGTCCCTACTCATGGTGCCGTGATCTCGCTGTCGTCTACTCCTCCTACTCCGCCAACTGCCATTTCTCCGACTCCGTCTACTGTCCTGGATCATGCTGCTGCTGAATTGGACCGGCTGCGAGGAGATCTCCAGGGCGCCGACCCTCGCCTGGTGGCCGGGCGCTGGAGCCTGGCCTCCAGGTCCGCTTTGATGCTTCATCTGGCGGTCTTGGCTCGACAGCGACGACTGCGACGAGGAGAATCAGTCCATCCTTGAGGCGAAGGCCGCTCGCGATGCCGCCTTGGGTGAGGTAGCAGATGTCCGGGGTCGCTGCGAGGCGCTGGAGAGTGAGTTGCAGGGCCTTCACGACCAGCTCGCCAAGGAGGCCCACGACCGCCAGGAGAAGGAGGCGCAGATGAAGGCTCGCGAGACTGCCGCCAAGGACCGGGATGCCGAGCTTGATGAGCGCCATGGCCGCTTAGATACGCTGGAGCAGGCGTTGGAGGCGAGGAAGATCGAGCTGGACGGCAAGGCGCGGGTCCTGGCCGAGGACCGCGTGGCCTTCGCGAAGATGGAGGAGAAAGCTCGCGCCTTGCTGAAGACGCTTTATGACAGCGGCCTGGAGAGTCCGCTGGCCGGCGCCGAGGACGGTCCCGCCAAGTTGCTTCCCTTCCTGGTCCGCGCCCTTGAAGATGTCACGATTGGCATGGGCCCCATGGCTGAGGTTGAGGTGCGTGTCCTATCTTCTGCAACACTGACACGCGTCTTTACCCATGTCTACCTTCGCGACCCCGACGTTGACCTTGACAAATTTGGAGCACTGTGAGTGGCGAGCTTGTTACCGCCATGCCAAGCTGTGAAGGTTCGAGCGAGGCTTTGCTGGCGAGGTTTCGTGCCTTCAGCACCAAGCCAAGGCGAGGTGCTGCCGATCCTGAGGCTCCACGAGGCGAACCCGCCCAGCGCAGCTCCGCCGCCAGCGATGGCGCTGCCGAAAAGTGACCCCTCCGTGGCTCCTGTCCTGCTTTCAGCTCCTGCAACATGCATCATGCCTCGTGGAGGCGTTTAAACTCGTGTTTGGCGTTGTGAAAACAGTTATGGACTGTAATATTTGCTTTTGAATTCCTTGAGATTTGCGTTTTTCCTTCCTACTTGCTTGTGTTCTACGTCGGCAGAGCCCGACCTCACAAGATACCTCTCAGCCTTTAGCCCCGACCAGAAACCAGGACGGGACCAAGGAGTGACGGGCTACGTGACCAGTTAGGCTCCTGAGTCGCGATGCTCAGCAGTCCCCCTTGACGCGCGAATAGCAAGTAGGGAGGGGAGGTGCATGAACGGATTTACCATTCTACGTCGGCAGAGCCCGGCCCTGCGCATACCTCAACCGCCGTTAGCCTTTCGGAACTAAGGGGTGAGGGGCTACGTGACCAGTTAGGCTCCTGAGTCGCGATGCTCAGGAGTCCCCATTGACGTTCAAACGGTCTTCGTACCTTGGCTCCGCTCGGGGAGAGACGTGCGACGAACCAGGCCCGAGGGGCCTGGCTGGGTGGCGTGCGTCTGGGCGTGACCCAGGCGTAGACCTCGTGCCCAGCCCCCTCGCGCGGCACTCCCGAGGGGAGGCGTTACGATGAGGCCGGACACTAAGCTCTAGGCTCCCTGAGGTTGATGCAGCCGGGGGCCACCCTCAGTTGTTTATCACCAGCGCGGAGCATAGCGCTTCCGTATGTGTACGGGCATAGCCGCTCCTCGGCAGTGTCGTCAGCCAACATGAGCATGGTGCTTCCATCAGTGCATGGAGGGGGCTCCCCTCGGGAGGAGCCCCAGGCGCAGGCTGCCTCGCCCACGACACTTGGCTGGCACGGTAGGGCTTGGCGAGGTGTATCTGGGCACCCGTGAGCCAGCAGGACTCACGGGCCCTACCTCAAGGCGGATTGCGCTGCACCGGGCCTTTACTTGTAATGTGTTCCTGCAAATTTGGTTAGATGTCGACGCTCTCGTCCCCTGTCCCGGCCCTCGAGCGAGCTCACCGCCGGTATGCTGTGTCGCGATGCCGTGGACAAGGCCAGAGGGTGAGGACTGGAGAGCCAGTAAGGGCCCATGAGTCACGATGCTCAGGTACCCCCCCTTTAACATGCAAGCAGCCGACATGAAATAAGAAGGGTGTCGTGGACAAGCATCAAGTAATAATCATGAAGAGTCAAACACACGACTTGAGTAAATGCGAGAGGGATACATGCCACTGGGTCTGGCCCAAGTGGCCTGGGGATAATGCAGCCCGAGGGGCGCCCCGATAAGGTAAACTAAAACATGAACCAAAGGGATACATGCCACAGGGACGGACCCACGCGGCCTGGGAATGACGCACCCTGGGGGGCGCTCCCAGCTGAAAATGAAACTCAAGGACGCCACCGTGATGTTGGAGATGAAGGGATGCTGAAGTAGCGGACGTCGTGCGCTGCGGAAGCCGATCTTCACGAGCCCCCAGGCCCAGGAGCCTCGGGAGGCTCCGGAGGCGCTGGTGGCTCCTCGCGGACCATCTCCATCTCCGCTAGGACTGCGGAACGCCTGGCCACTTGAGCCTCCAGGATGCTCCTCACGAGGTGCTGGCGCACGGCAGTCGCATTCGGCAAGCCGTAAGGCATGCGAACATAGCTGTGAGGTGGACCTTCGCAGCGTCCCACGCGTGAGGGCCAGAGGCGGTCCTGAGAGGCGGCTCGGTTGAGCCCTGGTATGTCGATGCAGACGCGTAGCCCACCATCCTCGCCTGGATGGGGAGGTACAGCGGGTAAGCGGTGGCTGCCACTCATGACTCTTGACTCCTGCAGCTCCTGAATGATCTTGCTGATGAACTCCTGAGGGTTTGGCCCTCCTTCCCTTGCTCCTGCTTGAGGGAAACGTGCTTTGAAACACGCCTCCAAGTGGTGCCCGAGCGCCTCCCTCGTGATCTTAGCAAAGTCGATGGCCCTCCAGGAGAGAGCCCCCGGGCCTTGCTCGAGGAGGGCGCTGGGCGCGCCTTCCTATGCGACAGAAGGAGGCGCCCCTGGAAAGGGCACGGACTCTGAGGGGCCTGCCTCCCGAGGGTTGTGACCAGGGGATGTCTTCTTCTTCTTAGGGACCACCTCGGGAAGCCCTCCGCTCCTGTGATCTGGGTCTTCAATTGACGCGGCATGAAAAGCACGCTCCAGGGAACACACTGCGTCTCTCTCTTCACAAGGCACCATGATGACTCCACCGCTCCCTGGCATCTTGAGGACATTGTAGCCATGATGAGTCACGACCATGAATTTGGCCAGAGCTGGGTACCCGAGGATGGCATTGTAAGGCAGGCGAATGTGAGCGACGTCGAAGTCAATGAGCTCGGTGCGGTAGTTGTCGCGTGTCCCGAAGGTGACAGGAAGGCGGACCTGCCCTATCGGAACTGTGGAACCATCAGTGACTCCGGAGAAAGGCTTGGTTGGCTGAAGCTGATTGTATGGCACTTGGAGATTGTTGAATGTCTCGTGGACAGACCTTGAGCCCTGCTCCGCCATCGATGAGGGTCCTGGTGACTTGCACATTGCTGATGATTGGGGAACAAAGCATCGGGAGGACTCCGGCTGTGGCTGCCCACTTGAGTTGATCCACTGAGCTGAATGTGATGGCGCACGCTGACCACCTGAGGGGGCGTGTGGCTTCGAGCCTGGGGAGGACTGCATTCACTTCGCGGGCGAACTGCTTGAAGATGCACTGAGTGGCTGGGGCTTGAGCTCCGCCCAGGATGCAAGCGATTGCGCGCATCTCCTGGAAGCCCCCAACCCCCTCGTCCTGATGATGGTCTTCATTTATCCTTGGCTGCGGTGGCAGAGGAGGGAGGCCCACATTGCCTTGTGGGCGATCCTCGCGAGGCTGATCCCTCCAGCCTCCCTTGCGAGGCGGGTCCCTCCAACCTCCCTCGCGAGGCTGATCCTGCCATCGGTCCTCGCGAGGTCGGTCACGCCACCCTTGGCGAGGGCCACGGTCTTCCCATCGTCCTCCACCTCTTCCTCCTCCTCGGCCATAGCCCCGGTCGCTGCGCTCGGGGCATCGGCCGGCACGCACGTCCCGCACGGCCCTGAGCTCTTGGCATTCGTTGGTGTTGTGGGTGTGGAGGTCATGGTACACGCAGTACCAACTGCCCTTGGATGACTCAGGCTGATCCCTTCCTCGCTTGGTGTCCGGCTCTGCTGCAAGCACAAAGAGCCCCTTGGCGCTTCACGCCCTTGACCTTGGGCTTCTTCTCTTACGGGTCCGCAGCCGGCAGCTCGAGAAGGAAAGGCGTCCTTCCTCAGCTGGCGCATTTGGTCGCCAAGTTGAACAGCTCGAGGATGTGCACAAGTCTTCATGGATCGCGAGCTCTTCCTTCATCTTGACGTCACGCACACCGCCGGAGAAGGCTCGGATGATGGCCTCCTCGCACACCCCGGGATCTTAAGGCGAGCATTGTTGAAGCGTTGGATGAACTTCGCAGGTCTCCCCGATCGCTGCTTGATGCGGCGCAAGTCACTCATGGTCGGGGGCCGATCGCGGGTGCCTTGGAAGTTGGCGATGAACCGGGTGCGCAACTCGTTCCAGGAGGAAATCGTGCCAGGAGCCAGGTTCTGGAGCCAGGTACGGGCACTATCCTTGAGCGCCATGGGAAACCAGTTCGCCATGACCTTCTCGTCCCCGTTGGCGGCTTCGATGCCCAGCTCGTAGAGCTGGAGTAACTCCGCAGGGTCGGTCGTGCCATCATAGCGTGGGGGCAGGTCTGGCTTGAACTTGCCCGGCCAGGCCACGCTGCGCAGCTCGGTGGGAAGGCGCGGCAGCCTGCAGTGGGCACGGGAGGCCTTTAGTGAAGGAGGGCTTGATTTTGGAGGTCCCCGTGCGCTGCCGCCAGGAGCAGCGCGGGGTCTTGGCGCGCTGGAGCAGGAGCGTGTTCGTGCCGGGCCGGTGCGGGGAGCACTTGGGCAGCTTCTTGGGGACGAGGGATCTCTTGGCAGCTCTTCTCTTGCTGTGCTGGTGCCGGACGGAATGGGTTCCGCCCAAGGGCCACGCGCCTTGGGGCCAAGGCGCCTTCTTGAGAGGGAGGCGGCTGAGGCGCCCCCGGAGCTTCATCGCCCGCGCAAGGCGGGGCGCGGTGCAGCGAAAGGGATGGCGCAGGGGAGCCCCCACCGGCGCTGACAAGCTCGGTGATGCGTGCGAGCCACTCGTCGTAGAGGTCGTCGAGGGGACGGTAGTGCAGGAGTTCCCGCGCCAGGAGCAACGCGGAGTGCGCGTCCGCAGGAGTGCGACGGGCGTGGGACGAGGAACCGGCGGGAGTCAGCGACGGGGTGGCAGTGCGGCCTTCCCGCCGCATCAAAGGATGCAGAGACGACGCCTGCTACTCTTTCCTCGCCGGGCCGATGGCGGCGTTGACGGCGGGCGACGGGGAACTGTGGGGGCGGCCGTCGACGGGGGCCGTCTGCGCGACGCGAGTGGCGAGAGCGGCCCGACGCTCGGCGTGGGCTCGACGAGCGTCTGACATGGATGCGAGGGGCGGCGAAAAGTAGGGCGGCGGAAGGCGGATTCCGGTGCACCCCTACCTGGCGCGCCAAATGTCAGATTTCGAACTCTGGGGTGCACGCGGAGATCACACCTCCAACCTACCTACATCTCGTCGCCTCGCAAGGATCTAAACTACACAAAAAACAACACAAGGGACACGAGGTTTATACTGGTTCGGGCAACCATTGTGGTGTAATACCCTACTCTAGTTTGTGGTGTGGTGGATTGCCTCAGGGGCTGATGACGAACAATACAAAGGAAGGAACAGTCTCGCGAGGGGTTGTTCTTGAGCTGGTGCGATGAACTATTTGGGTGAGTTCGATCGCCTCTCTCTCTCTCTAGAGCTCTATCTGATAGGTTTCTCCCTGGTTCCTTTTCAGATTCCTCCTTCCAGCTTCCTCCCTTGCCTTGGTGGTGGCTAGTCCTATTTATAGTGGGAGGCCCTGGGCCTCTTCCCAAATATTGAGCGGGAAGGGCGCCAACAATTGGCCATTTTGAAGGGGAACATCTAGTACACTTATCCTGACTAAAGTCGGTCCTCGCCTGCCAAAGACTCTGACGGTGACGCCGGCTTGGGCTCCACAATGACCTCCTTCCTGCTGTTCAGCTGGTCTTGGTCTTGTTGCACCGAAATGGTTGCCTTTGCTTGATACCCTTGCCTGCGCTTGCCCCCTTTGCACCAAAAGGGAAACAAGGACTCTACGCAGGCCGGCGCCCGCCTGGCGCCCTTGGTCGTCATGGCTTGCGTCATGGGCACCTCGTCCCGCCTTGATCTCTCCGCCTCTTCGCGAGCCAGCCTGACGAGGCCATGCCTGAGGAAGCTTTCCATCGTCCGCTCTGCGAGGCTTGGCCCCTCGCGAGGGTCTTGAGCTTGCGTTGATGAAGATGGGCCATACTAGGCCACTCCTTGAGCCACACCGCGGGCCGCAGGCAGGCAAGTCTGGGTACCCCCGTTCCCAGAACGCCGACAACATTTAATGTAAAACCGAGTTGTTCGAAAGATTCACCTTAACAAGACCGAAGATGTAAAAGCCGAATACTGTCCTTCGGCTCAGATACTTTGAAATACTCTAAGGAGGAACCCGCCTTGCAATGCCGAAGACAATGTGCGCATCGGATACATCGTCATTTAAGACTGGTTCGGGGGCTACTGAGGGAGTCCTGGATTAGGGGGTCCTCGGGCGTCCGGGCTATGGGACATGGGCCGGACTCATGGGCCGTGAAGATACAAGATGGAAGGCTCTCCCCCGTGTCCGGATGGGACTCTCCTTGGCGTGGAAGGCAAGCTTGGCGTGCGGGTATGACGGTTCCTTTCTCTGTAAACCGACTCTGTATAGCCCTAGCCTCCCCCGGTGTCTATATAAACCGGAGGGTTTAGTCCATAGAGGCAATCATAATCATACAGGCTAGACATCTAGGGTTTAGCCACGACGATCTTGAGGTAGATCAACTCTTGTAACCCCTATACTCAAAAAAGTCAATCAAGCAGGAAGTAGGGTATTACCTCCATCGAGAGGGCCCGAACATGGGTAAACATTGTGTCCCTGGCCTCCTATTACCTTTGATCCTTAGACGCACAGTTCGGGACCCCCTACCAGAGATCTGCCGGTTTTGACACCGACAGCGGCCCGGACAGACATTACATGACCGCATTCATGAGACTGGTTCTACTGACGTGCTTCGCACATAGGTGGCTAGCGGGTGTCTGTTTCTCCAATTTTAGTTGAATCGAGTTTGACTATGACCGGTCCTTGTTGGAGGTTAAAACAACACACTTGACGAAAAATCGTTGTGGTTTAGATGCGTAGGTAAGAACGGTTCTTGCTAGAAGCCCGTAGCAGCCACGTAAAACTTGCAACAACAAAGTAGAGCACGTCTAACTTGTTTTTGCAGGGCATGTTGTGATATGATATGGTCAAGACATGATGACATATAAATTGTTGTATGAGATGATCATGTTTTTTAGAAGTTATCGGCAACTGGCAGGAGCCTTATGGTTGTCGCCTTATTGTATGAAATGCAATCGCCATGTAATTGCTTTACTTTATCACTAAGCGGTAGCGATAGTCGTAGAAGCAATAATTGGCGAGACGACAATGATGCTACGGTGGAGATCAAGTTGTCAAGCCAGTGACAATGGAGATCATGACGGTGCTTTGGAGACGGAGATCAAAGGCACAAGATGATGATGGCCATATCATGTCACATATTTTGATTGCATATGATGTTTATCCTTTATGCATCTTATTTTTCTTAGTACGGCGGTGGCATTATAAGATGAACCCTCACTAAATTTCAAGGTATAAGTGTTCTCCCTGAGTATGCACCGTTGCTATAGTTTGTCGTGCTGAGAGACCACGTGATGATCGGGTGTCATAAGCTCTACGTTCACATACAATAGGTGCAAGCCAATTTTGCACATGCAGAATACTTGGGTTAAACTTGACGAGCCTAGCATATGCAAATATGGCCTCGGAACACTGAGACCGAAAGGTCGAACGTGAATCATATAGTAGATATGATCACCGTAGTGATGTTCACCATTGGAAACTACTCCATCTCATGTGATGATCGGAAATGGTTTAGTTGATACGGATCACATGATCATTTAGATGACTAGAGGGTTGTCTATCTAAGTGGGAGTTCTTAAGTAATATGATTAATTGAACTTTGATTTATCATGAACTTAGTACCTGATAGTTTTTGCATATCTATGTTGTTGTAGATCAATGGCCCGTTCTACCGTTCCCTTGAATTTTAATGCGTTCCTAGAGAAAGCTAAGTTGAAAGATGATGGTAGTAACTACACGGACTAGGTCCGCAACTTGAGGATTATCCTCATTGCTGCACAAATTACGTCCTGGAAGCACCGCTAGGTGCAAGACCCGCTGCAGGAGCAACTCTGGACGTTATGAACGTCTGGCAGAGCAAAGCTGATGACTACTCGATAGTTTAGTGTACCATGTTTTACGGCTTAGAATCGGGAGTTCAAAGACGTTTTGAACGTCATGGAGCATATGAGATGTTCTAGGAGTTGAAGTTAATATTTCAAGCAAATGCACGAATTGAGAGATATGAAGTCTCCAATAAGTTCTATAGCTGCAAGATGGAGGAGAATAGTTATGTCAGTGAACATATACTCAGATTGTGTGGGTACCACAACCACTTGACTCAACTGGGAGTTAATTTCCTGATGATAGTGTCATTGACAGAGTTCTTCAATCACTGCCGCCAAGCTATAAGAGCTTCGTGATGAACTATAATATGCAAGGGATGGATAAGACAATTCCCGAGCTCTTCGCGATGCTAAAGGCTGCGGAGGTAGAAATCAAGAAGGAGCATCAAGTGTTGATGGTTAACAAGACCAATAGTTTCAAGAAAAAGGGCAAAGGGAAGAAGGGGAACTTCAAGAAGAATGGCAATCCAGTTGCTGCTCAAGTGAAGAAGCCCAAGTCTGGACCTAAGTCTGAAACTAAGTGCTTCTACTGCAAAGGGATTGGTCACTGGAAGCGGAACTGCCCCAAGTATTTGGCGAATAAGAAGGATGGCAAAGTGAAAGGTATATTTGTTATACATGTTATTGATGTGTACCTTACTAATGCTCGTAGTAGCGGCTGGGTATTTGATACTGGTTCTGTTGCTCATATTTGCAACTCAAAACAGGGGCTACGGATTAAACGAAGATTGGCTAAGGACGAGGCGACGATGTGCGTGGGAAATGGTTCCAAAGTCGATGTGATCACAGTCGGCACGCTACCTCTACATCTACCTTCGGGATTAGTTTTAGACCTGAATAATTGTTATTTGGTGCCAGCGTTGAGCATGAACATCATGTTTGGATCTTGTTTGATGCGAGATGGTTATTCATTTAAATCAGAGAATAATGGTTGTTCTATTTATATGAGTAATATCTTTTATGGTCATGCACCCTTGATGAGTGGTCTATTTTTATTGAATCTCGATTGTTGTGATACACATATTCATAATATTGAAGCCAAAAGATGCAAAGTTAATAATGATAGTGCAACTTATTTGTGGCACTGCCGTTTAGGTCGTATTGGTGTAAAGCGCATGAAGAAACTCCATGCTGATGGGATTTTGGAATCACTTGATTATGAATCAATTCATGCTTGCAAACCATGCCTCATGGGCAAGATGACTAAGACTCCATTCTCCGGAACAATGGAGCGAGCAACAGACTGTTGGAAATAATACATACTGATGTAAGCGGTATGATGAGTGTTGAGGCTCGCGGCAGGTATCGTTATTTTCTGACCTTCATAGATGATTTGAGAAGATATGGGTATATATACTTGATGAAACATAAGTCCGAAACATTTGTAAAGTTCAAAGAATTTCAGAGTGAAGTGGAAAATCATCGTAACAAGAAAATAAAGTTTCTACGATCTGATCATGGAGGTGAATATGTGAGTTATGATTTTGGTCTTCATTTGAAACAATGTGGAATAGTTCCGCAATTCACGCCACGTGGAACACCACAGTGTAATGGTGTGTCCGAACATTGTAACCGTACTTTATTAGATATGGTGCGATCTATGATGTCTCTTACCGATTTACCACTATCGTTTTGGGGTTATGCTTTAGAGACGGCTGCATTCACGTTAAATAGGTCACCATCTAAATCCGTTGAGATGACACCATATGAGTTGTGGTTTGGCAAGAAACCTAAGCTATCATTTCTTAAAGTTTGGGGATGCGATGCTTATGTGAAAAAGCTTCAACCTGATAAGCTCGAACCCAAATCGGAGAAATCTTTCTTCATAGGATACCCAAAGGAAACTGTTGGGTACACCTTCTATCACAAATCCGAAGGAAAGATTTTTGTTGCTAAGAATGGATCCTTTCTAGAGAAGGAGTTTCTCTCGAAAGAAGTGAGTGGGAGGAAAGTAGAACTTGATGAGGTAACTGTACCTTCTCCCGAATTGGAAAGTAGTTCATCACAGAAATCAGTTCCAGTGATTCCTACACCAATTAGTGAGGAAGCTAATGATGATGATCATGAAACTTTAGATCAAGTTACTACCAAACCTCGTAGGCCAACCAGAGTACAATCCACACCAGAGTGGTACGGCAATCCTGTTCTCGAAGTCATGTTACTAGACCATGACGAACCTACAAACTATGAGGAAGCGATGATGAGCCCGGATTCCGTGAAATGGCTTGAGGCCATGAAATCTGAGGTGGGATCCATGTATGAGAACAAAGTGTGGACTTTGGTTGACTTGCCCGATGATCGGCAACCCATAGAGAATAAATGGATCTTCAAGAAGAAGACTGATGTTGACGGTAATGTTACTGTCTGTAAAGCTCGACTTGTTGCGAAAGATTTTCGACAAGTTCAAGGAGTTGACTACGATGAGACCTTCTCACCAGCGATCCTTAAGTCTGTCTGAATCATGTTAGCAATTGCCGCATTTTATGATTATGAAATTTGGCAAATGGATGTCAAAACTGCATTCCTTAATGGATATCTTAAAGATGAGTTGTATATGAAGCAACCAGAAGGTTTTTTCGATCCTAAAGGTGCTAACAAAGTGTGCAAGCTCTAGCGATCCATTTATGGACTGGTGCAAGCATCTCGGAGTTGAAATGTACACTTTGATAGTGTGATCAAAGCATATGGTTTTATACAGACTTTTGGAGAAGCTTCTATTTACAAGAAAGTGAGTGGGAGCTCTGTAGCATTTCTGATATTATATGTGGATGACATATTGCTAATTGGAAATGATATAGAATTTCTGGATATCGTAAAAGGATACTTGAATAAGAATTTTCAATGAAAGACCTCGGTTAAGCTGCTTATATATTGGGCATCAAGATCTATAGAATTAGATCAAGACGCTTAATTGGACTTTCACAAAGCACATACCTTGATAAAGTTTTCAAGAAGTTCAAAATGGATCAGTCAAAGAAAGGGTTCTTGCCTGTGTTACAAGGTGTGAAGTTGAGTCAGACTCAATGCCCGACCACTGCAGAAGATAGAGAGAAAATTAAAGTCATTCCCTATGCCTCAGCCATAAGTTCTATCATGTATGCAATGGTGTGTACCAGACCTGATGTGTGCCTTGCTATAAGTTTGGCAGGGATGTACCAAAGTAATCCAGGAGTGGATCACTGGTAGCGGTCAAGAACATCCTGAAATACCTGAAAAGGACTAAGGATGTGTTTCTCGTTTATGGAGGTGACAAAGAGCTCGTCGTAAATGGTTATGTCGATGCAAGATTTGACATTGATCCGGATGACTCTAAGTTGCAAACCGGATACATATTAATATTGAATGGTGGAGTTGTCAGTTGGTGCAGTTCCAAGCAGAGCGTCGTGGCGGGATCTACGTGTGAAGTGGAGTACATAGCTGGTTCGGAAGCCACAAATGAAGGAGTCTGGATGAATGAGTTCATATCCGTTCTAGGTGTAATACCTAGTGCATCGGGTCCAATGAAAATCTTTTGTGACAATACTAGAGAAATTGCCTTGGCGAAGGAATCCAGATTTCACAAGAGAACCAAACACATCAAGAGACGCTTCAATTCCATCTGTGATCAAGTCAAGGAGGGAGACATAGAGATTTGCAAAATACATACGGATCTAAATGTTGCAGACCTGTTAACTAAGCCTCTTCCACGAGCAAAACATGATCAACACCAAGACTCCATGGGTGTTAGAATCATTACTATGTAATCTAGATTATTGACTCTAGTGCAAGTGGGAGACTGAAGGAAATATGCCCTAGAGGCAATAATAAAGTTGTTATTTATATTTCCTTATATCATGATAAATGTTTATTATTCATGCTAGAATTGTATTAACCGAAAACTTAGTACATGTGTGAATACATAGACAAAACAGAGTGTTTCTAGTATGCCTCTACTTGACTAGCTCATTAATCAAAGATGGTTAAATTTCCTGACCATAGACATGTGTTGTCATTTGATAAACGGGATCACATCATTAGAGAATGATGTGACGGACAAGACCCATCCGTTAGCTTAGCATAATGATCGTTTAGTTTTATTGCTATTGCTTTCTTCATGACTTATACATGTTCCTCTGACTATGAGATTATGCAACTCCAAAATACCGAAGGAACACCTTGTGTGCTATCAAACATCACAAAGTAACTGGGTGATTAGAAAGATGCTCTACATGTGTATCCGAAGGTGTTTGTTGAGTTGGCATAGATCGAGGTTAGGATTTGTCACTCCGTGTATCGGAGAAGTATCTGTGGGCCCTCTCGGTAATGCACATCATTATAAGCCTTGCAAGCAATGTGACTAATGATTTAGTTATGGGATGATGCATTACAGAACGAGTAAAGAGACTTGCTGGTAACGAGATTGAACTAGGTATGATGATACCGACGATCTAATCTCGGGCAAGTAACATACCGATGACAAAGGGAATAACGTATGTTGTTATGCAGTTTGACCGATAAAGATCTTCGTAGAATATGTAGGAGCCAATATGAGCATCCAGGTTCCGCTATTGGTGATTGGCAGGAGATGTGTCTCGGTCATGTCTACATAGTTCTCGAACCCGTAGGGTCCGCACGCTTAAACGTTCGATGACGATTTGTATTATGAGTTATGTGTTTTGGTGACCGGAGTTTGTTCAGAGCCCGGATGAGATCACGGACATGACGAGGAGTCTCTAAATGGTCGAGAGGTAAAGATTAATATATTGGAAGGTTATATACGGACACCAGAATGGTCTGATAAGGTTCGGGGATTTTTTGGAGTACCCGAAGGCTACCGGAACCCCCCGGGAAAGTTAACTGGCCTATTGGGCCATAGTGGAGGAGAGGAGGCAAGCCACGGGAGGTGGCGCACGCCCCCTTGCCCCAATCCGAATTGGACAAGGGGAGGGGGCGGCGCCCCCCTCTTTCCTTCCCCTTCTCCATCCTTTCCCCTTTCCCCCTCTCCGTTGGAAGGAAAGGGGGTGAATCCTACTATGAATGGAGTCCTAGTAGGACTCCCCCTTCATGGCGCGCCCCCTTGGGCCAGCCTCCTCCTCCCCCCTTCTTTATATATGTGGGCTGGAGGCACCCCAAAGACACAACAGTTGTTTCTTAGCCGTGTGCGGTGCCCCCCTCCACAGTTTACCACCTCGGTCATCTTGTGTAGTGCTTAGGCGAAGCCCTGCGCGGATCACATCACCAACACCGTCACCACGCCATCGTGCTGACGGAACTCTCCCTCGACCCTCTACTAGATCAAGAGCTCGAGGGACGTCATCATGTTGAGCGTGTGCTGAACACGGAGGTGCCATACGTTCGGTACTTGCATCGGTTGGATCGTAAAGACGTTCGACTACATCAACCATGTTGACTAACGCTTCCGCTTTCGGTCTACGAGGGTACGTGGACACACTCTCCCCGCTCGTTGCCATGCTTCTCCTAGATAGATCTTGCATGATCGTAGGAATTTTTTTGAATTACTACGTTCCCTAACATTTCTATGGTCAGGAAACTTAACCATCTTTGATTAACGAGCTAGTCAAGTAGAGGCATACTAGGGACACTTTGTTTTGTCTATGTATTCACACATGTATCAAGTTTCCGGTTAATACAATTCTAGCATGAATAATAAACATTTATCATGATATAAGGAAATAAAATAACAACTTTATTATTGCCTCTTGGGCATATTTCCTTCAGTCTCCACTTGCACTAGAGTCAATAATCTAGATTGCATTGTAATGATTCTAACACCCATGGAGTCTTTGTGTTGATCATGTTTTGCTTGTGGAAGAGGCTTAGTCAACGGGTCTGCAACATTTAGATCTGTATGTATTTTGCAAATCTCTATGTCTCCCTCCTTGACTTGATCGCGGGTGGAGTTGAAGCGTCTCTTGATGTGTTTGGTTCTCTTGTGAAATCTGGATTCCTTCGCTGAGGAAATTGCTCCAGTATTGTCACAAAAGATTTTCATTGGACCCAATGCACAAGGTATAACACCTAGATCAGATATGAACTCCTTCATCCAGACTCCTCCATTTGCTGCTCCCGAAGTAGCTATGTACTCCACTTCACACGCAGATCCCGCCACGACGCTCTGCTTGGAACTGCCCCAAATGATAGCTCCACCATTCAATATAAATACTTATCTGGTTTGCGACTTAGAGTCATACAGATCGGTGTCAAAGCTAGCATCGACGTAACCATTTACGACAAGCTCTTTGTCACCTCCATAAATGAGAAACATATCCTTAGTCCTTTTCAGGTATTTCAGGATGTTCTTGACCACTGTCCAGTGATCCACTCCTGGATTACTTTAATACCTCCCTGCTAAACTTATAGCAAGGCACACATCAGGTCTGGTACACAACCCAGTCTCTAATCCCATTTGCTCCCCTAGCTTTCGTATCTTAGTGTTAGTGTCGATAGAACCTATGGCTAAGGCATAGGGAATGACTTCCATTTTCTCTCTATCTTCTGCAGTGGTCAGGCATTGAGTCTGACTCAACTTCACACCTTGTAACACGGGCAAGAACCCTTTCTTTGAAGTATCCATTTTGAACTTCTTCAAAACTTTATCAAGGTATGTGCTTTGTGAAATTCCAATTAAGCGTCTTGATCTATCTCTATAGATCTTGATGCCCAATATATAAGCAGCTTCACCGAGGTCTTTCATTGAAAAATTCTTATTCAAGTATGCTTTTATGCTATCCAGAAATTCTATATCATTTCCAATCAACAATATGTCATCCACATATAATATTAGAAATGCTACACAGCTCCCACTCACTTTCTTGTAAATACAGGCTTCTCCAAAAGTCTGTATAAAACCATATGCTTTGATCACACTATCAAAGTGTATATTCCAACTCCGAGAGGCTTGCACCAGTCCATAAATGGATCGCTGGAGCTTGCACACTTTGTTAGCACCTTTAGAATCGACAAAACCTTCTGGTTGTTGTTCCGCTTCTAGTGACCCTTCCCTTTGTAGTAGAAGCACTCGGTTTCAAGCTTAGGTCCAGACTTAGGCTTCTTTCCTTGAGTAGCAACTTGCTTGCTGTTCTTCTTGAAGTTCCCCTTCTTACCTTTGCCATTTTTCTTGAAACTAGTGGTCTTGTTAACCATCAACACTTGATGCTCCTTCTTGATTTCTACCTCCGCAGCTTTAAGCATTGCGAAGAGCTCGGGAATTGTCTTTTCCATCCCTTGCATATTATAGTTCATCATGAAGCCTTTATAGCTTGGTGGCAGTGATTGAAGAACTCTATCAATGACACTATCATCCGGAAGATTAACTCCCAGCTTAGTCAAGTGGTTATGGTACCCAGACATTCTAAGTATGTGTTCACTGACAGAACTGTTCCCCTCCATCATGCAGCTATAGAACTTGTTGGAGACTTCATATCTCTCAACTCGGGCATTTGCTCGAAATATTAACTTCAACTCCTGGAACATCTCATATGCTCCATGGCGTTCAAAACGTCTTTGAAGTCCCAATTCTAAGCCGTAAATCATGGCACACTGAACTATCGAGTAGTCATCAGATTTAGCTTGCCGGACGTTCATAATGTCCGGAGTTGCTCCTGCAGCAGGCCTTGCACCTAGCGGTGCTTCAAGGACGTAATTCTTCTGTGCAGTAATGAGGATAATCCTCAATTTATGGACCCAGTCCGTGTAGCTGCTACCATCATCTTTCAACTTAGCTTTCTCTAGGAATGCATTAAAATTCAAAGGAACGGTAGCACGGGCCATTGATCTACAACATAGATATGCAAAAACTATCAGGACTAAGTTCATGATAAATTAAGTTCAATTAATCATATTACTAAAGAACTCCCACTTAGATAGACATCCCTTGAGTCATTTAAATGATCACGTGATCCATATCAACTAAACCATGTCCGATCATCACATGAGATGGAGTAGTTTTCAATGGTGAACATCCTATGTTGATCATATCTACTATATGATTCACGTTCGACCTTTCGGTCTCAGTGTTCCGAGGCCATGCCTATACATGCTAGGTTCATCAAGTTTAACCCGAGTATTCCGCACGTGCAAAACTGTCTTGCACCCGTTGTATGTGAACATAGAGCATATCACACCAGATCATCACGTGGTGTCTCGGCACGACGAACTGTCGCAACGGTGCATACTCAGGGAGAACACTTATACCTTGAAATTTAGTGAGGGGTCATATTATAATGCTACCGCCGTACTAAGCAAAATAAGATGCATAAAAGATAAACATCACATGCAATCAAAATATGTGACATGATATGGCCATCATCATCTTGTGCCTTTGATCTCCATCTCCAAAGCACCGTCATGATCTCCACCGTCACCGGCTTGACACCTTGATCTCCATCATAGCGCCGTTGTCGTCTCGCCAACTATTGCTTCTACAATTATCGCTAACGCATAGTGATAAAGTAAAGCAATTACATGGCGATTGCATTTCATATAATAAAGCGACAACCATAAGGCTCCTGCCAGTTGTCAATAACTTTTACAAAACGTGATCATCTCATACAATAACGTATATCACATCATGTCTTGACCATATCACATCACAACATGCCTTAAAAAAACAAGTTAGACGCCATCTACTTTATTGTTGCAAGTTTTACGTGGCTGCTACGGGCTTCTAGTAAGAACCGTTCTTACCTACGCATCAAAACCACAATGATTTTTTGTTAAGTGTGCTGTTTTAACATTCAACAAGGACCGGCCGTAGTCAAATTCGATTCAACTAAAGTTGGAGAAACAGACACCCGCCAGCCATCTTTATGCAAAACAAGTTGCATGTCTGTTGGTGGAACCGGTCTCATGAACGTGGTCATGTAAGGTTGGTCTGGGCCGCTTCATCCAAAAAATAAGACGTTGGTGGTAAGCAATATAACTATGATCGTCCACAACTCTTTGTGTTCTACTCATGCATATCATCTATGCATAGACCTGGCTCGGATGCCACTGTTGGGGAACGTAGCATGCAATTTCAAAAAATGTCCTATGATCACGCAAGATCTATCTAGGAGATGCATGCAACGAGAGGGGGAGAGTCTGTCCTCGTACCCTCGTAGACCGAAAGTAGAAGCGTTAATTTAACGCGGTTGATATAGTCGAACTTCTTCATGATCCAACCGATCTAGTACCAAATGTACGGCACCTCCGAGTTCAGCACACGTTTAGCTCGATGAGGTCCCTCGAACTCTTGATCCAACAGAGGGTCGAGGGAGAGTTTCGTCAGCACGACGGCGTAGTGACGGTGATGGTGATGTGATCCACGCAGGGCTTCGCCTAAGCACTACGACGCTATGACCAGAGGATTAAACTGTGGAAGGGGCACCGCACATGGCTAAGAGAACAATTGATGTGCCAAGGGGTGCCCCCCTACCCCCGTATATAAAGGAGGAGGGGAGGAGGAGGCCGGTGGCCTAGGGGCGCGCCCAAGTGGCGGGAAACCCACTAGGACTCCTAGTCCTAGTAGGTTTCCCCCTTCCTTCTCATGGAGGGGGAAAAGGGAAGGAGAGGGCGAGGGAGAGGGAAAGGGGGCCGCGCCCCCTCCTCCTTGTCCAATTCGGACTCCCAAGGAGGGGGTGCGCACCACCCCTTGCGGGCTCCCCTCTCTCTCCCCTATGGCCCATGTAGGCCCAATACTTCCCCGGGGGGTTCCGGTAACCCCTCGGTACTCCAAAAAATACCCGAACCACTCCGAAACCATTCCGGTGTCCGAATTCCATCTTCCAATATATCAATCTTGACATCTCGACCATTTTGAGACTCCTCGTCATGTCCGTGATCTCATCTGGGACTCTGAACAATCCTCGGTCGCCAAAACACATAACTCATAATACAAATCGTCATCGAACGTTAAGCGTGCGGACCCTACGGGTTCGAGAACTATGTAGACATGACTGCGACTCAGCTTCGATCAATAACCAATAGTGGAACCTAGATGCTCATATTGGTTCCTACAGATTCTACGAAGATCTTTATTGGTCAAACCGCAATGACAACATACGTTATTGCCTTTGTCATCGGTATGTTACTTGCCCGAGATTCGATCGTCGGTATACTCATACCTAGTTCAATCTCGTTACCGGCAAGTCTCTTTACTCATTCTATAATGCATCATCTCGTAACTAACTCATTACTCACATTGCTTGCAAGGCTTATTGTGATGTGCATTACCGAGAGGGCCTAGAGATACCTCTGCAATACTCGGAGTGACAAATCCTAATCTCGATCTATGCCAACCCAACAAACACCTTGTCGGGGGTTGGGTGCGACATATGCCAAAGGATGGCTTATCATGGTGGGGGCGAGTAGAACGTCGCCGGTTCCTGGAAACGGGATGAGGCGAAGGCATGCACGCCGGCGGATCTTACCCATCTTCAGGGCTCTCCGTGGAGATAACACCCTCATCGCTGCTCTCACGGGTCTCCGCATGATCACTATGGCAAAGTGGGTACAAGGTTGCTCCTTGAGCAGTTCGGGTGAGGAAGGAGAAGGGCACGGCTAGCTCTCATCTTCCCGCTATGTGTGTCTAAAACTATCAGGGTCCAACCCTTTGCATGGGTGCCCCGGGGGGTTTATATAGGCCTACCCCCCGGGGGTACAATGGTAAACCGGCTGGGCGCGGGTCCCAGCCGTCTGTCTCTCAGGCCGTCGTCTTCTCCGCCGACTGCTGGGGCCCGCTGACTGGTGGGCCCCGCCGACGGGCCCGGCATGGAGCCGACAGGCCTTGTCCGCCGCGGGCGGGTCTTGCCGGCTGCGGATTATTGTAGCCACGCCTCTAATGACACTGGCTTGGTCATGGGGTCATGACAACAGCAGTCTTTGCCGCTGACGGGCGATCACCGCTGCCATTCCCCGCCTTGTCCGTTAATGGCGCAGGGGCCCGTGGGAGGGCTACCCGACTCGGGGCCGACTCCCAATGGGTCCGTCTTGTGGCGCTCTCGCCGTCTTTTTGTACCTCACGACAGCGGGTCCCGCTGCCTCTGGGTCATACAGACAGCCGTTATGGGCATTGTGGCGCCACCCACGGGGTTGATGTCAGCCGGCATGGCAACAAAGGCTGCGTCGGATGGAGATGTTCGCTGGTACGGCGCGATCAGGCCATGCCTCGCCTTTCGCGAACGGGCGAGGGACGGGCCATGGTGGCCGTACTCGCCCCGCCCATTATTGCGAAGGCAGGAGGTGGTTGGAGTCGGGTCGACTTCATAGCCGGCTTCTCTGGAAGCCGCCAGTTAGGAGTCGGCTTATCTCGAAGTCGCCCCTGGGACTCGGCCATGAGGGGCAGTCGGCGGCCTTGCCGCTGACTCTCAGAAAGCGGCTCTTCGTCTTGGTGTCTTGAGGGGCGCAGCCTGCCCCGATGTTTTGAAAGGTCCGGGGGCTCGGGTTAGCCTACCCGTGGCCCGTTACTCCGACAGTAGTCCCCGAAGCTGGTGAGGCGCCGAGGGCAACATGTCGAGGAGCCTCAACAGTTTCATCCTCCTGGTGGTGGAATCTGGGCCTTGCTCGTCGTCTTCCTCTAGGCCGACTAGCTGGAGCCGGACTCGCAGAAGGCCGTCTTGCCCCTTAAAGAGTTTGAAAGTCGTAGCGGGATCCAGGCAGCGTGCCTGATAAGCTTCCAGGCAGCTGCCCGTTGCGGACCCGTCGCATGGCACTGCCCACCCATGCGCGCGATGGGACAGGTCGTCAGGCGGGACCCGCCACTACCGCGCCTCGGCACGCGAACGGATCCGTTGCGGCCGTGCGGACGGT
Organism: Aegilops bicornis; assembly: GCA_021605145.1. Classification (NCBI taxonomy): domain Eukaryota; kingdom Viridiplantae; phylum Streptophyta; class Magnoliopsida; order Poales; family Poaceae; genus Aegilops; species Aegilops bicornis. The sequence continues at coordinate 130,306,079 of CM038674.1, read as the reverse complement.
TAGGGTTCCCACGTCGTAACTGCACACAGTAACTTCATGCGGTAAATCGTGGGAGGCGTGGGGTGCCGGGCGCAGTTAATCCCACGCCCGCCCCATCGGCTTCTTAGCCCACAAGCCTATAAGTAGGCGGGGGGAGGGGGGCGGCGAAGCACGCGCGCCCATCTTCCCTACTCCCTCCGCTTCCTCTTGCTTCTTCTTCCTCTTGCCGCCGCCGTGCCGAACCACGCCACGCCAAGGGCGATGAGTTTCTTCCTCCGCCGCCGCATCTCCCCGCCAAGGCTCCGGCGTGTGGGGCGGCTCCGAGGTGGACGACGACCACATCGAAGTTCCTTCGCCAGACGCTGCTGCCTCCCGCAAGAACCTAGTGCGGGCCCGCGCTACCAAGCGGGGGAAATATCACCGGCGCCGGAGGAGGGCGAGCGGGTCGTATTCCGCTCGCACCTCATGCGCGGCCTAGGGCTGCCGGCGAGCGGTTTCTTTCGCTCCTTCTTGGAGTTCCACGGGCTCCAGCCGCACCACCTTACTCCGAACACGGTGGTGCTGCTGGCTGCCTTCGCCACCTTGTGCGAAGGCTTCCTCGGTGTTCTCCCCACCATCGAGCTATGGGGGGAGTTCTTCCAGTCCAAGCTCGGCACGCACGTCGCCGGCGTGCCAGCCCTGTGCGGCACCTTCATCGCGATGCGGAGATCGGTGGCCGACAACCCGTTTCCCACCATCCCGCTGATCAAGTCGGTGAAGATGTGGCAGCGGTCTTATTTTTACGTGAAGAATGTCGCCTGCAGGAGATCGTCAATCTGCCGCTTTACAAAGCCGGGCGCCTCGGGCGGGAGGCTCTACCTGGTCCCACCGGTCCAGACGCCGACTCGCTGGTGTCGCCGCCATTCGCCGCGACTCCGAAAGTGCCGATGCAATCGGAGGGCTTGACCGGGCCGACTGCTGCCGCCTTTGTGGCGCGCCGAAGTCCTTCCGCTCAGGTCGACCTCATCCGATCTGTCCGATGAGCGCCACCGACCCAAGTAGGTTGTGCTCCAAGGACATGCCCCACGCGGAGGTGGCGGACACGGTGAATTACATCGCAAACTGCAATCTCACGGTGGATTGGCAGTTCGGCAAGGAGCCGTACTCACGCACCAAACCCCGACCGTCAGAAGTCGCCTCTTCTTCTTCTGTTTTCTTTTCAAATTAATCCGACTTCTCGATCTTTTTGGTTTTTTGAGTCGTAACCCCTCATCCAGCCTTCTTCACCGGCACCATGGGGCCGCCGCTGGCCGTCCCCCGACCGAGCGGAGAGCGACGTCGACGACCCTGACTTGGGGGCGGCGGCGATGGAGGCCGATGCCGAAGGAGGAGGAGGAGGAGCTGGTGACTTTAGGCCCTCGGCCACCTTTGCCGACTGGCCTGATGACAACGCCGAGGGGGAAGTTGCCGCGCGCCACCAACCAAAGGTCGGCCAGCCGAAAAGTAGTTCCTCCGCCGCTTGGGTGGTCAAGGCGGGCGCCAAGAAGCGCCGGGCCGGGCCGAGCTTGCTTGGCGGCCGGTCGAAGAGTTCAAGGGAGCGCCGCCGACCAAGCGGGAAGAGGCGGTCAGAAGGCCAACCGCTTCCGCAAGGAAGTGAAAAGGCCGCCATCGTCTCTGCGTAAGTGCTTCCGCCTTTTGTCTTGTTTTCTTCTGGTGAATCTTGTCCAAATCTTTTACATGCCTTCCTTGCTTCAGGGCTCCCCTTACTTTAGAGAGGGTCGCCGCCGCCTCCATCATGGGGCCGGCAGAGATGTCTGCCACTACTCGGCGGATTGACCCCGCCGCCGACCTCCGGGAGGCGACGGAGCGGAACGCGCAGGAGAAGCGCAATGAGGAAGAAGCCACCTGCCTGGAGAAGGCGGAGGCCGAGAAGGCGGCGGCCTCCGCCCACAGGAAGCTGGATGAGGCCGAAGCCGCCGCGCAAAGCGGGCGAAGCCGAGGAGGCCGCGCACCGCCAATCGGCGTTGCTCGTCATCCCGCTGAGATCCGCGCCGCCACCCCCGAAGTTCACGGGGCATACTGAGGGAGCCGGCGGTGAGTACCCCATCATGGAGAGGGAAGGCGGCGGGACCTCCATGTCGGGCACGGCCGTGCCGCCACCGCCACCTCCGCCGCCGTCTGGGAGCGCGCAAGGTAAACAGCGGGCGGACCCGCCGGTGCCGCCGACTGAAGACGAGGCCGTGCCGAAGCTGCTCCTTCAAGTCGCCTCGCCAGTGTGCCGCCGTCTTGAGAAGGCGATTTCGGCGCCACGCCTTGAGACCGGGCGCCGCCAGCTCGGGCCATCCCAGACGCCGAGGCGACGAGCGCCAGCGCCTGCTGGGTGGGTGCAAGGAGGCGGCACAGCCCGCCGAGCCAGCGCTCGAAGTTCAAGCCGGTTGCCGAGGGCGACGCCATCCAGAATCGCACCAAGGCGCATCCGGCCACGAGCAGCCGCTCGGGTATGCTTTCTTCTTTGAGTTTGTTTTTCTTGTTCTTCTTCGTGAGTGCGCCAACAGCACCCACTGGGTGTAGTCCCCGAAGTTTCGGGCCGGCCGCCGAAAGCAGCGCCTCGAACTCCATCCGTGAGTTCCAAATATTTACCTTTGTCTCGAAATGCTTATCACAGAGTATCACAACCTCCGCTACCGCCTTTCAACCGCAATGTTGAGGAGCTGGGCAAGCGGACTGCCGATTTGTCGGAGAGCCGGAGTGAGTCCTCTTTCTTCTTCAAGCGCACAAGGCGCACTGCTGGTCAGATCCTCGAGATTCGGCCGATCACGAGCGCCGGGCCGAATCTTCCCGGCGACCTTCTTAGTTGACGACTTAACGTCCTTTTTCTTTTTATTCTTCAGAGGCCAACACCACTCTTCAAGCAGAAATGGGCGAAGCCAACACCGCTTATGCGTGCCAAGGGGAGGAGTGCAGCAAGCTCGCCCACGTAGCGCGACTGCTGGCTACGCATGGCGGAGCAAAGGGAGCTGCTTAAGAAGGCACAGGACAAGGCGGAGAAGAAAGAGACCGCTTTTCCGCCGAAGTTCGAACGAAGCGCCTCCTTGACCGACAAGGAGGCACCGCTGACCTCCGCTTCCATGAGATCGAGGACATCGCCGACGGTGAGTTTCTTTTACTTTCTTTCTTTGAGCCGACTATAGGTCGGGCCGACTCTTGATTTTTGACTTGCTTTTTTCGCCTTGGCAGACTTCTTTCCCGCCACACGCAGGCGGCCACTCAAGCCATCGAGGCTGATCGCGAGGCGCGGAAGGCAAATGGTGCGGAGATTGCCGCCAACGCCCCCCGGACCCTTGATGAGCAGCTTCTGAGCATCGAGGCTCGTCTGCGGTTGTCCCATCGGATGCTGCGCCGGCTTCAACGTGTCGGGCGCCAGCGATTGCTGCCTGTGGCTGCATATACCGGTTTCAAGACTCAATGGATCGCCGACCGGCCGGAGGTCGCGGGCCGCCGCCTTGAGGCTCGGAAGGGTTCTCGCCCGGCCGGAGCACGCCGCCTTGGAATTCGCCAAGGCGTGGTATCTGTGGCTGGACTGGACTGGCTGGCCGCTGCTCCGGCCGAGGCTCCAGCGGAGCTGTTAGTCGTGGAAGATGCCCTCATCGAGCGCAGGCGCGGCGGCGATCGCCGACTATTGCATACCAGCCATTCGCCCCTAAGCGGCTGAAGACGGCGGGGAGGCGCCGCCGGAGTGGTTCGGGATGAACCCGGATTATGACGAGGACTCGGCGAAGGTGATCGGCTCCAGCACCGAGGAGGAAGGCGAGGCGGAGGACGGAAGTGAGACGGAGGCGCGAGAAGACGGAGCGGGCAACCAGCCTCATCTCGACCGCGCCTCCAGCAACGAGCCGCTGCTGACCACCGGGCTGCCGCCGGAGATGATCAAGCCGAGATCGCCCAGCCGCCGCCCGGCGCCTCGACACCGCTGCCTCTTCCGCCCTCCGAACCTGCCTGCCGCTTCCTAGGTCAGTCGCCTTGCCTTTGTTTTATCTGCTTTAGTAGTCTTTGAAGAACTCGTTAATTCGCACAATTCCACCCGCGGGGTGTATTTTGAACTTCTGCTTGAAGATTCGGCCAAGGGCCTATGTTATGTAAATATTTGTCCTAATTCTATCTTTCCTTGCTCATTGCTCCTTTGGCTTTTTCCTTTGTCGCCTTCCCTTAGTCGCCGCCTTGCAAGTCGGACAACCGCTCTGCGGACTGCCGCTGGATCAAATATTTGGCTACTCTTGGGAAGGCAAGTACTTGGCCATTTTTTAGAGTCTTTTAAACAGTTGGATAGAAAGCGGCAAGCCGACTACTCAAGAGTCGGTTTTGCGACGAGAGGCTGGAAGCCGGCTTAAGCTACGTTTATGCTTTGGGTCCTTAGCCATTTTTTGCGCCCATTCTTCCTTACTCCTGCCCACCAAACAGTCGCTCTGCGAGCTGCGGCTTCTGACAAGAGACGGCTTAGGCACCACACACTACTTGTCCGACTGCAGGAAGCATTCCATAGAGCGAGGCGGCGAGTCCCCGGACCGACTAGTCAAACCCGGTGCCAGGCGGCATAACAAAAAGTAGCATACTCGAAGGCATAATTCTTATCATACAGATAACAAAAAGGGCAGTCCCCGAGCTCGTCTCGGGGCCCAAGTCTTGGTACTTTAATACAAAGGGTGGCGTGGTACATATCAAGATCAATCAGAAAATCTTCGGAGAAGATTTGCATTCCATGGCCGTTCCTGCCTCTTTGCCGGAGTCGTCCCTCTTGGCGTGCTCGGGCTTCGAGGCCGATCGTAGTAGGAGTCGTTGCTCAAAGACTTTGTCGATAATGAAGGGGTTTTCCCAAGGCGCCGATAACTTGTGTTGGCCGGCTGTTCACTGGATCAGGAGCACAAGGTCGCCCTCTTGGAAAGATCTCGGCCTGACCTTCCTATTGTAGTATCGGTGCGTGCTCACCGGTAGATGCTGGACCGGCTGAGTGCCAACAGCCGGCCCTCTTCCAAAGAAATCGACGCCGCCTTGACGTGCTTCTTCCGCTTCCTCCTCGGTGTACATGGTGACTCGCGGGAGTCGAACTCTATGTTCTGTTGGGATGACGGCTTCAAAGACCGTGAGACGAGGAAGAAAGGTGTGAAGCCGGTTGACTTGTTTGGAGTCGCGCAGACTCCGGAGGACGGCGGCAACTCATCAAGCCAACAGCCGGCGAACGCTCCAGTTGGTTCGACCAATGAGGCTTGATGCCGCATGGATGAGGCTGTTTGTTTCGCCGCCCACCGCCATTTGATCATGGATGGGCAACGGACGCTAAGTCCGCGGATGCCTTGTGTCGCGCAGAACGGGCTGTGGCGCCTTTGGCAAAATTTGTGCCATTGTCGGTGATGATGCTGTGTGGTATGCCGCATCGAGTCGTGATGTCGGCGATGAAAGTCACCGCAATCGGACCATTCAACTTCTTGATGGGCTTTACTTATCCACTTGGTGAACTTGTCCACCGCGACAAGTAAGTGAGTTAGGCCACCTCGTGTCGCTTTTGAATGGTCCCACCATGTCCAGTGCCCCAAACAGCAAAGGGCCGTGCAATGGGGATAGTCTTGAGTGCGGAAGCCGGCCGATACGGCTTGGAGCGGAACATCCGCACCCCTTGCATTTTTGGACTAATTCCTTGGCCTCTTCTAGGGCAGTTGGCCAGAAGAAACCGTGTCGAAAGGCTTTGGCGACGAGTGCTCTTGAGGCCGCATGGTGGCCGTACTCGCCTTGATGGATGTCTTCGAGAATTGCTTGGCCTTGCTCTGGCTCGACGCAACGCTAGTAGACACCAGTGACGCTGCGCCTGACCAGCTCTCTGTTGACTATGGTGTAGGCTGCCGCTCGGCGTTGTACTTGCCGAGCCAAGATTTCATCGGTTGGCAGCTCTCTGCTCACTAGGAACTTCAGGATGGGTTGGGCCCATGAGGGTGATGTTGTTTCTTCAACTGCCAGCACTGCCCGCGGGTGGTGTGGTTTGACGGCTTCGCGCCACTGTGGAACTTGCAGGGACCATCTAGAGTCTGCTCGTAAGAGAAGGCCGGCAACCAGTTGGACTTGCCGCCTTTTCAGCCGCTTGGCCGGAGGCTGCCCTCCGGCTGTTGGTCTTCGATCGCAACCTGCCGGCTGCCGAAGCCGGGCTGTGGGGCCTTGCGCTTGTGATCGCTCTGTTGTTGTTGCCGATCGGGTGTCTCCAGCCGGAGTTCTGGGAGCCTGAGGGGCCACTTTGCCGGTCGCACTAACTTGAATCTCCGCCTTCATGGAGGAGTCGGCTGTGGCGTACTTGTCTGCTATGATCAGCAGCTCGTCGAGGGTCTCCGGCTCGTCGCAGAGGAGCTTGTGCTTGAGCACGGTGCCTTCTCTACACCCGTCAGTGAAGTACTCGATAGCTTGCACCTCGTGCACGCCCTCACAGGAGTTTCGAAGCTCGGCCCAGCGCATGAGGTAGTCGCGAGTTGACTCGTTGGGGCCTTGCACGCACAAGGAAAGCTGGCGAGGCTTGGGAGGTCGCTTGTACGTGCTTGTGAAGTCGCGGACGAAGGCTTCGGTGAAGTCGACCCAACTGTTGATGTCATGGGCTTCAGTTGTTCAACCATGTCCGGGCCGTGCCCTGGAGCATGAGCGGAACATACTTTACGGCAACACGCTTGTTGCCGTTCGCTATGTTAACGGCCGTGGAGTAGTCAACCAGCCAGTCTTCCGGCTTTATGGAGCCGGTGTACTTGGGCGTATCTCGGGGGAGCGTGAACCCTCTGGGAAAGGGCTCGTCTCGGATGCGAGGTCCGAAACAGGGCGGACCCAACTCGTCTTCTTCTTCCAGCGCCAGGATCGATGGAGTCGGTCGATCCGGTGGCGGGCGCCGTTTTCTCCGACTCCCTCTCAGCCGCCAAGGCGGTCGCCGAGAGTCGGATGCTCGACGGTGGCGGGAGACTCGCCTTTCTTTGCAAGGAGGAGGAGGCAGATAGTCGTCCCGCCGTTCCACCGCTCTTGGGCGGCCGTCTTGGTCGCGCTCGATGGAGATGTGAGTCCGACTGTGGCTGACAGTTGGATCCTTGTTTTTTCTTCCGCGGACACCGCCAGTCGGTGTCCGAGACGTCGCGCCTTGATCTCGGCGGGGAAGCAGGTCGTCATTCTGTCGTTGTGGCACCTCTGTGCGGCAGCCGCCTCGCTTCGCGGCGGCAGCTGCCGAGGAGCTGCCGGACTCGCCCGCTATCAGCGACGCTTTACCCTCGGTTGTTCTAGTTTGCTGCCGCCGCCGGGCGGCGCGGATGTTCTCCGCAGGCATGGCGTACACAGGGTGATTGGCCCCGAACAGGTTGGCGATGGCCACGCCGCGCTGCTGGACCACGCCTAGGCGGCTAGGCCCAGTCGGGGTCGGTGAGCCGCCCAAAGCGCGATCCATCTCGCGCTGGTAGGCTTCTGACAAGCGTCTCATGCTTGCCAGCTTCTTCGCTTTCGGCGAAGTCAAGGTGGCGCGCCTCCAGCATCTCGGCGTCGGCGTCTTCCAAATAGGCGCGGTCGTCTTGCGGGGCTGCGTCGAGAGGGTCATGAGCTCTTCACGGAATGCTCGCCATGACCGGCGACGAGCACCTCTGTGACGGTGCTTCCGCCGCTCTCCGCGCGAGGGAGCGGCTCGTCGTAGACCACCACGTTGGTGGGGAACGCGTCGAGCGACGCGGTGTCGGAGTCGACCAGCATCGGGTCGGTGGAGCCTACGGACTCCAAGTCCGCGGCAGGCTCGCCGGCGACGTGGAGTTGGTCGAGGAGGCCCGCGAGGAGGCTCTCGGGGCCGCCCGTGCCTGCGTCGGATGCAGGCTCGTCGGAGAGGCGAACCTTGCCGACAAGTTCGGCGAGGCAGCTAGCTGCGCAAGCGATCTCAGCGCCGTGCAGCGTGTCGACGCAGACTCCGTCTGGCGTGCCGGGCTGGCTGCGCTCGCCAGGGAGGAAAAGGGTTCCCGTCCAGAGCAGGTCTCCAGACGACGGTGCACCTAGCCCCACGGTGGGCGCCAAATGTCGGGGGTTGGGTGCGACATATGCCAAAGGATGGCTTATCATGGTGGGGGCGAGTAGAACGTCGCCGGTGCTCGAAACGGATGAGGCGAAGGCATGCACGCCGGCGGATCTTACCCAGCCTTCGTGGCTCTCCGTGGAGATAACACCCCATCGCTGCTCTACGGGGTCTCCGCATGATCACTATGGCAAAGTGGGTACAAGGTTGCTCCTTGAGCAGTTCGGGGTGAGGAAGGAGAAGGGCACGGCTAGCTCTCCTCTTCCCTCTATGTGTGTCTAAAACTATCAGGGTCCAACCGTTTGCATGGGTGCCCCGGGGGGTTTATATAGGCCTACCCCCCGGGGGTACAATGGTAATCCGGCTGGGCGCGGGTCCCAGCCGTTTGTCTCTCAGGCCGCCGTCTTCTCCGCCGACTGGTGGGCCCCGCCGACAGGCCCGGCATGGAGCCGACAGGCCTTGTCCGCCGCGGACGGGTCTTGCCGGCTGCGGATTACTGTAGCCGCGCCTCTAATGACGCTGGCTTGGTCATGGGGTCATGTCAATAAGGCCGCCACCGACGGGCGATCACCGCTGCCATTCCCCGCCTTGTCTGGTTAATGGCGTGCGGGCCCGTGGGAGAGGCTAGCCGACTCGGGGCCGACTCCCAACGGGTCCGTCTTGTGGCGCTCTGTCTTCTCGTACTTCGCTAACAAAGCGGGTCCCGCCGTCTCGGGTCGCATGCAGACAGCCGTCAGGCATTGTGGCGCCGCCCACGGGGGCTGATGTCAGGGCCGGCATGGCAACAGTGCCGCGTCGGATGGAGATGTTCGTTGGTACGGCGCACTGTGGCCATGCCTGCCCTTCGCGAACGGGGCAGGGACGGGCCGCGCGGTGGCCGTACCCCGTCCCGTCCATTATTGCAGGAAGGCAGGAGGTGGTTGGAGTCGCGAGCCGACTCCCCATAGCCGGCTTCTCTGGAAGCCGCCAGTTAGGAGTCGGCTTATCTCGAGGTCGCCCCTGGGACTCGGCCGTGAGGGGCAGTCGGCGGCCTTGCCGCCGACTCTCAGAAAGCGGCTCTTCGTCTTGGGGTCTTGAGGGGCGCAGCCTGCCCCGATGTTTTGAAAGGTCCGGGGGCTCGGGTTAGCCTACCCGTGGCCCTTTACTCCGACACACCTTTGGATACACATGTAGAGCATCTTTATAATCACCCAGTTACGTTGTGACGTTTGATAGCACACAAGGTGTTCCTTCAGTATTCGGGATTTGCATAATCTCATAGTCAAAGGAATGTGTATAAGTCATGAAGAAAGCAATAACAATAAAACTTAACGATTATTATGCTAAGCTAACGGATGGGTCTTGTCCATCACATCATTCTACTAATGATGTGATCCCGTTCATCAAATGACAACACATGTCTATGGTCAGGAAACTTAACCATCTTTGATTAACAAGCTAGTCAAGTAGAGGCATACTAGAGACACTTTGTTTTGTCTACGTATTCACACATGTATCAAGATTCCGGTTAATACAATTCTAGCATGAATAATAAACATTTATCATGATATAAGGAAATATAAATAACAACTTTATTATTGCCTCTAGGGCATATTTCCTTCACCGATGATGAGTGAGTAGTTTACCACACACCTACGGGTCCATAGCGATTAGCTAGATGACATTTTCTCTCTCTTTGATCTTCAATACAGTGTTCTCCTCGGAGTACTATCCGATGTAATCTTCTTTTGCGGTGTGTTTGTTGGGTGCTACTTGTGAGCTGGGTTGGGATTTTCCCCGAAAAGGAGGGGAGATGCAGTACAGTAGAGATAAGTATTTCCCTTGGTGAGAACTAAGGTTTATCGAACCAATAGGAGAATCACACAAAGCCTCGCGAACAACACTTGCACATACAAAAACAAATACTTGCACCCAACACACGCAAGAGGGTTGTCAACCCCCTTGAACTCGTTACTTGCAAGGATCAAATCTTGCATAAGTAGATGGATAAATTGCAAAATTAAAAGTAAAGTAAATAAATTGTAGGAAGGTATTTTTGTTTTTATAATATGATTAAAGTAGACCCACGGGTCATAGTTTTCACTAGAGGTTTCTCTCTCGAACACATAGCATACGATGGGTGAACAAATACTATTGAACAATTGATAGAAAAGCGCATAGTTATGACGTATTGATGGCAATAATCATTTATATAGGCATGACGTCTGATAAAAGTAGACCGACTCCTGACTGCATCTACTACTATTATTACACCAATCGACCGCTATCCAGCATGCATCTATGGTATTAAGTTTATGACAAACAGAGTAACGCCTTAACCATATGACATGATGTAGACAAAGTGAATCTAATCAATATGAATAAACCCTGCCGTTTTACCCTTAATGGCAACAATACAAATACGAGTCCTGTCCCCTTCTGCCACTAGGATATAGAGCACCGCAAGATTGAACCCATTACAAAGCACCTCTTCCACTGAAGATAAATCAATCTAGTTGGCCAAACCAAACAGATAGATCGGAGAGAAATACAAAGCTATAACAATCATGCATAATAAAGTTCGGAAAAGACTCAATTACTTTCAATGAATAATATGATTATAAATCCCCAATTCATCGGATACCAACAAACACACCGCAAAAAAAGATTATAACAAATAGTACTCCAAGGAGGTCGAGGAGAACATTGTATTGAAGATCAAAGAGAGAGAAGAAGTCATCTAGCTACTAGCTATGGACCCGTGGGTCTGTGGTCAATTACTCACGCATCATTGGAAGGCAGCAAGGATGATGTAGAAGCACTCTGTGATCGGTTCCACCTCCGGCGGAGTACCAAAAAAGGCCTCCAAATGCGATCGCAGAAGGACAGAAGCTTGCGGCGGCGGAAAAAGAATTTCAGGTGGCTCCCTGTTGGTTTAAGAATAATTAGGAATTTATAAGGTTGAATTAGGTCAAACAGAGTTGCTGGGAGTCATGAGCTCAGGGAGCTCGCCCTACCGCTCAGGGAGCGCCTGGTGAGCTCGTGGCTCTCCTGTAAGGCTTCTGGCCTCCTCCCGAACCTTCTAGGGTCGCTTCTGGTCCAGAGAAAATCATCGTAAAGTTTCATCACATATTTAGGGATATCTACCAATCGGAGATAAGGCTAAGAAGTGACCAATTGTACATCAAGTTTTATTGTCTTCTCGTGACGGGTCTAAGATAAGACTATCTTATCAACCATTGTATATGACCTAAGAGATCATCTCTTAATTAAAAGAATGTAAGCATTTTCTTATTGTTTCTCTCTCCTCCACCTCATAAACTATAATACCTAAATAGTTCCATGGTTTATGCATGGAATAGAAGCTTGCAAGAGGCTCAAACAACCACCACCGGCTGACGCCGAGGCCGAAATTTCTAAGGTACCATAACCACGCACCAAACAACTCCACTCTCCTCTCGGAGCAAATACCCTCTCCAACAGCAACCCGACATGATATAACAACGACAGAAAACACCCACTAGAACATAACTAGAACACAAGCCAACATAGATAAAAACCCAAACAAAACAACCGGCTGGTCCATGAAGCCCTCGCCCGCTCAGCTTGGCTGCCTGCTCCTCTCGCACGCTTAGTTTTTTTTCCCGGTCGCCCTGCTACTAGCTCACAAAAAATTGGCTATTATTTTTTATTTGAAAATTTTAGTATAAGTAAAAGATGTTCAAGGATTTAAAAAATATTGTGAATCTTGAAAATCATGAATTTTAGAAAATCTTCATGAATTTAAAAAATGTTTACAAATTTGAAAAATGTTCACAAACTTTAAAAATAATTGTGAACTTTAAAAATACTGGTGAATTTAATAAATGTTAACGAATCTAAAAAAGTGAATTTTAAAAATGTTTTGTATTTTAATGTTCTGAAATATTAATGAGTAGTTATGAATAAAAATGTGAAAGAAGGAGCAATAAACTAAACATCAAAGAACCTTATATGTGGGTCTCTGAACGACCTCACAATCGCCGAAGCACCAAAACGGTTGGCATCTTCCAATGCACATGTGCTAAGATGGGGTGCTATGTGTATTAAAAAATAGCAACTAAAGTCTTCAATGCATAGGTGCTTAGTTTGTTGTTGCTAAGCTTCATTCATTTAACTGTTTAACAACTAAACTTTTCTATGCATAGGGCAAACTTCTTTCATCTAATTGTTTTGCATAGGTCCGCACGTTTGGCATTGGTTCTTCTTGGGATCACCAAACTCCTCTCTCTCCTCTTAACTACCTTGCCACATCAGATTTTTTTTATCTATGTGCAAGTGCTAGCCCCACTGCATGGCGGTTTAATTAAGGGAGACGATAGCATAAGGAAACTGGAGAATGAGTCGATGAACCAAGTTCAAGAAGGATGAGACAAACATTTTAGGAGGTCTCTCTCTATCTCCTTTTCTTTTTAAGTTTTTGTTTGATTTTCCCTTATTTTTGTACATGACAATAGTTTATTGGTCATAATCTTAGTTCTCAATTGAATTGATATTTTGATATAACCATGGTAAACTTAGATCACTCGAATTTAATTGATATTGTTTTAGATATGGTGTCGCCTTTCGCCTTTTTCTTCTCTTATGATTATTAAAATAAAATTGTTTCTTCTGATTTTAGGCCCACCGGAGCCGACGAGCATAAGGCTTACTTCCCATTCCCCCCACTTTCATTGCGGCATCCCTAAAAAAAATACTTTCATCGCCACTTCCACTTTCCATTATCGCTAACTAAAATGCTCCATCAAACGTTAACGGTACATTTTTGCCTTCTCTTTTTTCTTTTTACTTTTCATATCAGTCTATCGAAAGGTTCAAATGAACATATGTTTATATGTTCCTTCCATGGTTTTACTATTTTCGTTTCCATAGATTTTCCTTGATATAAATTCCCGCCGCAATGCACGGGATATTATCTGTTTATCTTATGTGATAATCCTAAGAGAGCACCATTGTACAAGTTATTACCGAGCAGGAAGCAAACACATCTACCACGTTAGGAACTTGAAGCAAACGGATCGCCGGTCCCCGAGGCAAAGAGGGAACCGGTTCAGCTCGGAAATTCAGAGAAGGAACAGACTCTGTTGGCTCACTTTTACCTGCAAAATGCGTATGTAGTCAAGCAAGTACGTGGGAGCAAACTACACCCTTCGTAAAGAAATACAAGAGCGTTTGACATCAAACAAGGGCATCGTTAGGCGTCTCGAAGGGAAATGACTCCACGTCCCTCAGACATCATCAGTTATATGCCTGTCAGCTACCATCAGAAAAAAAATATTGAGAAAATACAAGATGATCACTCGAACTGCACTCACCACTTAATCATTTCAAATACTCACTGGCAAACCAAATGTCCCACTAGTGGCAAAATTCGAGACAATTGCCCGATGGAAGCAGATAGCTGCAATCTGGCAAAGCTAACAAAGACTCATCAACCGAGACACCTTAAACTCGTAGAGCGGCAACCAAAAAGGTCGCTTCTAATTTAACCTTAGGTACCAACTCAACTGAATGAAACGATAGCAAGTAATTTCTACTAAATCAGCGACAACTAATATGGGATCGGAGGGAGCACCTGATTTAGCACAGCACACAAACAAGCGAACACAAGCTTCATGTTTCATCTGATATCTGATATAAAACAAAAGAAAGAAAAAACAAAAGGAAAGGAAAAAAAACATGTCTTCTAGCTGATTCAGGACAGCACACAAACAACCGAACAACACGAGCTTCGCCGGCTCGTAATGTCAAGCGACTTAAAACTAGAGGTTGCTACTAGCAGCAGAGGGTTCGATTATACACTCGCAGCGTTCTCAAAAAGGCTATAACCGAGTCCTTCAAAATGTGAAGGCACCAAGAGTTAGTTTATGCGTCTCTTCGCGACCTTCGGCGCCAAGCGCATCCTTGTCATCCTTCCTTGTCGCCGCTGCTTCCAGCGGCGGCATCAGGTACGACGGCACTGGGCTTCTTGGTCTCAGCAGCGGGCTTCACAGGTGCCTGAAAGAAGCAGAAGTTACAATCAGTCGTTTGGTTCAGATTTTAAGCAGTATACAGCAATGGCAGGTGTCAAAGAGAATATCGTACCACTGGCTTCTTGCCACCAAACAGGGCTCTGAAGAGTACAGTCACAATGACGACGATGACAGAGGCCAAAATCGAAATTGTAATGTTTGGCTGCGTCTCTCCCTTCTCAATCACATCCTGGGAAACAATGAGAAATTAGATGTCATTTTTCAGAGAAGACACCAAACTGTTTCAACACAGGATATAAGAAAGGATCTTGAGCCCTACAATGATCTTGGTCTTGTATGGTTCCAAGAACGGGATGTCGGCGACCTTGTACAGAATGTCAAAGATCTTCTTCTGCAGTGCGCATACCAAATCAGTCATTGATAACATGCAAGCAGTGATACAATGAAGGATTTAAAAAATAATTGCTGGAGATATGGAACAAAACATGAATCTGACAATTCAAACAAAAGTTCTTTGCTTCACTGAAGGAATGTCAAACATAATGTCTGGAAAACGTCAGAAGAATGAATTACCTGGAATTCAGAAAGGCCTTCTGATGCACCTGCTGCAGCCTCCTCAGCCTTCTGCTTTTCCTTCTCGACATCAAACTTGGGCTTCCATGTCTTCTCCCGGACAGAGGTGGCTACCTTCTCATTATCGGCAATAAGAATGTTGTCAAATAGGATGCCATCCTGCATTGTCCAGATCTCAATTCCAATAGCAGCAATTGGGTCAAAGTCAGGCTTGTCAAGCTCAAAGTACTCCGGGTTGGGGATTTCTTGAGGCTTCCAGATTCCCTTGTAGTTGGGGTTGTCAATCAGGGGGGCATGCCACTTGCCCTTGTAGGCAGGGTTATCCTTCATCGGCTTCTTCCATTCACCACATCCAGGTGCCACTTCGCACTTGGGGTTGTCCATCTTCGGTGCCTCCCATTCACCATCCTCCTCGTCATCCCAGTCCTCAGGCTTAGCAGCCTCGGGATCATCAATTTCCTCAGGCTCATCATCCAACCATCCTTCTGGCTTGGTGGCCTCCTCATCCACAATTTCCATTGGGGCATCCTCATCCCAGTCATCGGGCTTCACCGCAACTGGATCAGGGATCTTAGCTCTCGTCCCAGTCCTCTGGCTTCTTGTCGTCAGGGTCAGGAATAGTCTTTGATGGAATAAGTGCCGGCTCAAAATCATCAGCAGACAGGAAGTTTGCTTTGCTCTTCTCCACCCCATCCACCAAAATTCTGACCTCATTATCCGGCTTCAAGATAGCGGTGTAGACATGAGAGAGCTTGTCATATGGGACAGAGGGTGGGGACTTGAGGTGATGTTCAACATATTTGCCAGTCTTAGGGTTCTTGTGCTTCAGGATGAAGTGAACCTTGTTCGTTGAACCACACTTGTCAGGACCAAACATAATTGTGTACGGAGTATCATTGTCAAAGTCCTTGGCATTCCATCCAGTAGCCTGAGGACGGATGTACTTGATATAAGCACCTCCACACTCGAGGCCATTCTGAAGCCTCACTTCAAACTGCAGGACAACTGTCTCATCCTTCAAAGTAACAGGGTAATCAAGTTCTTTGATTATGGCATATTTCCTGGCTGGCTCGCTAACAAGGAGACCATAGTCTTCATGGCCATCACTCTTTGCGTGCTTCCATACACCTGCATGGCAGATTATATCAACACTTGATACATGGCAGTGCTATACAAAAAGTATTGGGGAACAACAAATTTTGACAGGAAATGGAGTCGAATGGACAACAAGGTAGCTGACTGGCAAAACCTAAACTAGGAAAGGCATGGGAAGCAACGCATACAATCAAAGAACAAGAAGCATAACTTTAACACATAACCCCAATTCAGTAGGGGGGAAACAGGGCATGAACATGAATGAACTATACGACAAGACTTGCAAAGAACATGATTCTACAGCTAGTCATCTACTAATCGGTATACCCAATATTGGGTATACCATCACAAATCACCGTTCCATTACCTAGTAATGTTACATGGTTAAGGGCGAGGTGCTGCATTTTGTGTCGACCATATGACATGCTAGCAGGGAAATGGTTCAATGGTGACAATTTTAATCACACGAAAGGCAAGAACAAGTAGCCAATTCACCTCTCAAAACATATTGTCTTCATCCCTCCGCATTGTTCTACCATACTGAAATGCAGAACTGACTACTAACAAGCTAACAACTGTTGAGCGCTTATCATCACCAACAAACTCATGGCAGTGGATGCGTAGCGGATCCGCACCAACGAAAGGCGACAGCTGCCTGATACGGGCGACACAACACACATAACATATTCTGGATCTCACGGTCACCAAGCGCATCGCTCCGGATAATTCCTCACTACCTCAACTAAACCATTGCATCGAATTCCACATAAAATCGTCTCACAAAATTAGCAGATCAGATTCAGAACCTCGGAAACCAGTGGAGCATCGCGCGTAACAGATCAGAAACGCAGCCACCCGCTAAACCCACGCACGGATCTCTCACAGATGTAACAAAACAAGCAGGCACGCAATGGAAAGGCGAGAGAATTACCTTTGTACTCCTCCTTGCCGGACACGATCCAGCTCCCGTCGAAGCTCTCGTTGAAGGACTCGTGGAACAGCTGCAAAACCACACGCAGAACATCACAAATCTCACCCAAAATCGAGCGTAAAGAGAACCGGACGCAGCGACACGAAGACGGAGAGACGAATTACAGGATCCGACGCGCGGATCTGCACGAACAGCGCCGAGATCACCAGCAGTAGGAGCACCGCGCGCCCTCCCATCATCCTCCTCCGCCGCGATCTCTCTGGAACCGGAAGGAACTTCTCCACTGGTGTCGTCGATCTTCGAAGCGGCCGAGGCTGGGGGAGGAGACGGGCGTAATTGAAGGGGCGATGCGGAGCGGCTGGACGGCTGGGATGAGGCGGGGTGGGTGATGCGACGGCCGAGATGTGCTGGGCGGGGAGGCTGTGCCGCGGGACGTGGCGTGAGTCGTTCCGGCCAATCAGGGGCTGCTTGGACGGGATGTTGGCCAACGGGAGGGTGCCACGTACGCGTGGTGACGCCTGGACCCACCGCGGGCTCCACGTGGAAACTCTGGGCGGTTTTTCCCTCTCACTGACTTTGTCAGATCTTCCTCGAGACTCGAGTGGCCTTCTTTTCTGTTCAAAACATGTCATTTTTTAGGAATATAAAAGAGCTTTATTCATACGCGGCTGGTGAGAGAAAACTAACCCAAAAAAAGACCACGGGAGTCCGTCCGACGCTCCGCCACCTCCAAAGTGCAAACAAACTTGCATAGCACAAAATGCGATGTAAAGATAGCTCTTAAAAATGTATTGGCGGTGTAATAAAGCACGAAGAACATCGTGAGTTTCAGAGGTTCACCACCTTTAAGCTATTAATCTTCACCTCCACACACACGTAAACCACCGAAGCTTGGCAAACAACACACCTTCACGAAGAGCAAAGGTCTCTGCAGCAAGTGGATCTATAATGCTCTGTCATGGCTTGATCCAAGCGCCCAAGAAGGCCGAGGAGGATCTAGTGACCCCCCCCCCCCCCCCTCACCTCCCAGGTGTGCCTCCATGGATATACCTGCATCAGTGTTGATTTTAATCCACTAGGCATCCGGTGGTCACCGCGCATAACATGACAATCAAACAGAGCGAAGGAAAGGGTGGTCTCCTATGCAGCGGGAAGTTGAGCCCTCGCCCAAAAAACTCTCGATGGAGCACATGCTCGTCGTCAGTCGGAGCTTCATTCCCGAGAATCCTGTGCACCAGATCCACCGGCATTGGTTTCTCCGACACCAGTTGGTCGAGCTCCTCAACGCAGGCAGCCGACGGGAACCACTTCCTCCTGGTTTCGTTCACCACTCACTTCTTCGGCTCACCATCGGCAGTGGTCCTCTTCCGTTCCCGCTCTGTGGGCACGATCACTTGGGTGGAGCTCTAGACGCGGGTTTGCCCCCACTGGTAGAATAAGGGCCTATTGTCCCGGTTGGTAAGGGCCTTTAGTCCCGGTTCCTGAACCGGGACTAATGGGTTTGCATACTAATGCCTCGTTTTTAGTCCGGTTCAATCCAATCGAGACGGATGGGCCTCCACGTGGCTCAGGCGCCGAGTCCAGCAGAGGGCCTTTAGTCCCGGTTGGTGGCACCAACCTGCACTAATAGGCATCCACGTGTCAGCATTTCAGGGGCTTGGTTTTTTTAAAAGGGGGGGGGGGGTTGGGGGTTGTGGGGGTTTAATTAGGTGTTTCATATATTGTGCTAGCTAGCTAATTAATAGAGAGAAGTGTCCTCTCTTTTGTTCGTGCTTGGTCGACGCTACATACTATACATAGAGAGGCCCTCGACACGCTAGCTAGTAAGAAAATGAAGGGAACCATTAAGTACAGAAGTTCGTCATGCATACCGAGAGAAGTGATCGATCGACCTCTCCTTCTCCGAGAGATTGGTCGAACAACAAGTTTTCAGACATTATCTATCCGACGCCATCGCTACATACATATACAATATGTAAGATCTCTTAATTACAATCCCCTAGCATTTAAAATCAACTTTCACATGGTATTCTCCGGCTTTATTGATGACGTGGTCAAGAAAGAATCCCGCCAATTCCTCTTGAATTGCTTTCATGCGATCTTGTGGTAGGAGTTCATTCCGCATCTGCCACGTCTAATTTAAAGAAGGGGGTTAATTAATACATATATATGAATGAAACTCAACAGAAATGATGGTGTAATAAAATGAAATTGTGAATATTATTTCTTACGCACTTCATATTGTCTTTTAGAGTAGCTCCGCTTATTTTTCAAAGTCGCGCTGTAGATAAACTCGCACACGTAGTATCCACAGAAATTATTCCCTTCTTCCTGCCACAAGCACTTTACGAGAAATAGAGGTCAATCAAACTGATAATGAAGCATTATAAATGACATTTATAAAAGTATAGCTACCGAATCAACGGGAGATGCGCGCAACTAGCTAGCCAGTAGTACTTACTTTCGGGTATGTATATCGCAGCTCCTTCGGCATTACTTGAGATATCAGGAAATGAACAAAAAAAATCCGATATGGTGCGATAATGATCGATTGAACTTACTTGTTGAGCAATTTAGTCATGTCCGCATAGGTTTCGGGATCTTTTCGTCTCGAGTCTAAGACGGTTACTAGTCCCCGCTCAAGCTTAATCTCCGTAAGAACATAGTGGAAGCTGCGCATCGCATGCATAACTCATCAATTACATTACTATAACCTCGCCGAGTAATAAGGAAAACCGAATATGCACACGATAAAGAACACTCACTTGAAGTTGTAAGGAAAGAGTATGGTATCTTTGTTTTGATTTTTGATCAACGATTGTAGCAAGTTGGCCTCGGCCTCTTTGGCGTGCTTTTTAACCTGAATTTCATCTATGATATTTGTGTTAATGAACCCAATATCATAAATTTCTTATTTTCTGCACTCGACGACCTTCAATCTGCATAATATATTGAGGATAATTAATTATAAATACATGCAATGAAAGAGCCGAGCTATATATAGAGACTTAATGACAGAAATAGTACTTACAGATAGTAGCAAAAGACCGTTAATTTATCGAGGACTTTTTGATTGAAGAACTCGAAGAACTCCTCAAATGAAACATGCAACAGATCAGTTCCAACGAGGTCGTGCTCCTCTTTAATGTTCAGATACAAAGTATTTGCCCCCCAGACTCTCTGCAGGTTTTCATGTACCAATTATGGAATCTTCGCATCATCGTTGTTAGAGATTTTTCATCTTTGACGAGAGGCTTCCCGTGCATCAGATTCTGTGTAGGTCCACCTCCATGAAATCAGGAAGTTGATCGTTAGGCAGGTAATCTGCAAGATTGCCATAACCGGCCACCGTCCCCGGAGCATTAGCGACGATGTCGCCGCTAGACACATTGAGCGGGGGGCACGATTGGTTTGCTTGTTCGCCGAGCTGGTCAATTTTTTTTCGCAGCTGCTCGTTCTCTTGACCTTTGATGTCTGACAAGATTCCGACCGCTCCGCTTGGAGATATGTCTGCTCAAGAATGCGCTCATAGTTGGTTCTCGCCAAGACTTTGCCAGCTTCCTCGTGGCATCGAGAGTGCGCTTTGCTTTCACCGGATCTACCTTCTCCTCGGAGGTGGATGTCTCTTTGCTTTCAACCCTTCAAAGAAGTCGCCCACTTCGGCCTGCACGATCTTCGCGTTTTCCTCCTTGGTCCTCTCAGACGGTAACTTCTCTAGAGGCTTGAGAGAAGGACCAGATTCAGATTGCCTCCCGCCTGGGTCAGATCGCTAGACGCCGGAGCAGACGGAGCGGCCGCGCGCCTGCCTTCTTTCGTGCTTGCTTACGAGGCGGAGGAGAAGGACTATGACGCCACGGAGCAGCCGGAGCGGGCGGTCTCTTCTCGCCTCTTGCCGACGAGGCGGAGAAGGAGGAGGCTGGCTGCTCAGGCGCCGCCAGCAATCGGAGAAGGAGGCGGAGTGCCGCCACGCTGCCGGAGAAGGAGCCGGCCGAGTGCCCCGATCGTCACTCACGGGAGGAGGAGGCGGTGGAGGAGGCGGAGTGCCCCGACTCACGGGAGGAGGAGGAGGAGGCGGAGGCGCCCAGTTCGGAAGGTTGATGAGATCCTTCCGCCATAGGCATGGAGTCTTGAGCGTAACCCACCAGTCTCCCCTTCACCAGAGGGTGGTCAAGCCGAGGTCCTCAAATCCTCCGTGATTTCATCCACCATCACCCTAGCATATCCTTCGAATCGGCCGGCGGTGAAAAGTTGCGCCGGATTTAGTAGGATAAACAGAGCCAACAACCGCCTTGACCTTCAAATTCATCCATTGCGCCATATGGTGGCAATTTTCAGCCTCCGTGATATCATCCACGGATAGCTGGCAGAGCCATCAAGGCATGCTCATTTGAAGCAGCTCGGTGGAAGCCACGCCGCTTCTCCGCTGAGATGGCGGTAGCCGGGGAAGCTTCGCAGGTCGCTTGCTGCGATCCGCTTCTCGTTCCTCTATCGCTTGTACCCTTGCATGCATCGCCTGCAGCTCGGTTCTGCTGCACTTTCTTCCTCCTCTCGGCATTTGTAACCGCCACGTCCGGAAACCCAGCCTTCCACGAACGGAGCTGGCGTGCCTCGTGTCCGTCCAGGGTGCTCGTGGATTCCCGAGGGCCATTGTGAGCTCGTCGTTCTCTGTCTGGAAAGAACGTCCCTTGTTGCGCCGCTTCGATATATTGTCAAGCCTCTTGACTGGTATGTCCAATTGCTCGTCCGTCCAAATGCACTTCCCTGATACAGGGTCCAAGGTGTTGGAAATATGCCCTAGAGGCAATAATAAAAGCATTATTATTATATTTCCTTGTTCATGATAATTGTCTTTTATTCATGCTATAACTGTATTATCCGGAAATCGTAATACACGTGTGAATACATAGACCACAATACGCCCCTAGTGAGCCTCTAGTTGACTAGCTCGTTGGTCGACAGATAGTCATGGTTTCGACTATGGACATCGATGTCATTGACAACGGGATCACGTCATTAGGAGAATGACGTGATGGACAAGACCCAATCCTAAGCATAGCACAAAGATCGTGTAGTTCGCTTTGCTAGAGCTTTTCCAATGTCAAGTATCTCTTCCTTAGACCGTGAGATCGTGTAACTCCGGATACCGTAGGAATGCTTTGGGTGTACCAAACGTCACAACGAATCGGGTGACTATAAAGGTGCATTACGGTATCTCCGAAAGTGTCTGTTGGGTTGACACGGATCGAGACAGGATTTGTCACTCCATATGACGGAGAGGTATCACGGGCCCACTCGGTAATGCATCATCATAATAAGCTCAAAGTGATCAAGTGTCCGTCACGGGATCATGCATTACGGCACGAGTAAAGTGACTTGCCGATAACGAGACTAAACGAGGTATTGGGATATCGACGATCGAAGTCTCGGGCAAGTAACATACCGTCGACAAAGGGAATAGCATACGGGGTTGCTTGAACCCTCGACATCGTGGTTCATCCGATGACAACATGGAGGAGCGTGTGGGAACCAACATGGGTATCCAGATCCCGCTGTTGGTTATTGATCGGAGAGCGTCTAGGTCATGTCTTCATGTCTCCCGAACCCGTAGGGTCTACACACTTAAGGTTCGGTGACGCTAGGGTTAATAGGAAGACTTGTATGTCATTACCGAATGTTGTTCAGAGTCCCGGATGAGATCCCGGACGTCACGAGGAGTTCCGGAATGGTCCGGAGGTAAAGATTTATATATGGGAAGTCGTCAAACGGACACCGGAAAAGTTTCGGGTCATATCGGTATTATGGAGGGTCCACCTAAAGGTTCCGGAGGACCACCGGAGGGGCCACCCTTTGGGGGCCACTTGGGCTGCGTGGGAGGCAGCCAGCCCCTAGTGGGCTGGGCGCACCTCCCTTGGCCCATGCGCCTAGGGTTGAGGGGGAACCCTAAGGGGCGCCCTGCTTGGGGGCAAGCCCCCTCCCTTGGCCGCCCCCCCCTCTAGATGCATCTAGAGGGGGCCGGCCTCCCTCCTCCCTTCCCCTATAAATAGAGGGGTGAGGGGAGGGCTGCAAACACCATTGAAGGCGCAGCCCCTCCCCTCCCCAACACCTCTCCTCCTCCGCATAAGCTTGGCGAAGCCTGGGAGAACAACACTCCATCTGCGTCACGCCGTCGTGCTGCCATTGGAGTTGTCTTCCTCAACCTCTCCTTCCTCCTTGCTGGATCAAGACGAGCGAGACGCCATCGTCCCGCACGTGTGTTGAACGCGGAGGTGCTGTCCGCTCAAAGCACTTGGTCATCGGTGATCGGAATCACGTTGAGAACGTCTTCATCATCACCACTCCCTCGAACGCCTTCCGTACTCGATCTACAAGTGGTATGTAGATGCAAACTCTCTCTCTTGACTCGTTGCTTAGATGAACTCATAGATAGATCTTGGTGAAACCGTAGGAAAATTTTAATTTTCTGCAACGCTCCCCAACAAGTGGCATCATGAGCTAGGTTTATGCGTAGTTCTCTATTGCACGAGTAGAACACAATTTAGTTGTGGGCGTGGATCTTGTCAATTTACTTGCCGCTACTAGTCTTATCTTGCTTCCGCGGTATTGTGGGATGAAGCGCCGGACCAACCTTACACGTGCGCTTACGTGGGACCGGTTCCACCGACTAACATGCACTAGTTGCATAAGGTGGTCAAGGGTGTCTGTCTCTCCTACTTTAGTTGGAGCGGATTCGATGAAAAGGGTCCTTATGAAGGGTAAATAGAAGTTGACAAGATCACGTTATGGTTATTCGTAGGTAAGAAAACGTTCTTGCTAGAACCCAATTGCAGCCACGTAAAAGATGCAACAACAATTAGAGGACGCCTAACTTGTTTTTGGCAAAGAATTGTCATGTGATGTGATATGGCCAAGTTGTGATGAATGATGAATGACACATTGTGATGTATGAGATCATGTTCTTGTAATAGGAATCACGACTTGCATGTCGATGAGTATGACAACCGGCAGGAGCCATAGGAGTTGTCTTTATTTTGTATGACCTGCGTGTCATTGAAGAACGCTATGTAACTTACTTTACTTTATTGCTAAACGCGTTAGCCATAGAAGTAGAAGTAGTCGTTGGCGTGACAACTTCATGGAGGCACAATGATGGAGATCATGATGATGGAGATCATGGTGTCATGCCGTGACAAGATGATCATGGAGCCTCAAGATGGAGATCAATGGAGCTTTATGATATTGGCCATATCATGTCACTACTATATAATTGCATGTGATGTTTATTATGTTTATACATCTTGTTTACTTAGAACGACGGTAGTAAATAAGATGATCCCTTACAACAATTTCAAGAAGTGTTTCCCCTAATCGTGCACCGTTGCTAAAGTTCGCCGCTTCTAAGCACCACGTGATGATCGGGTGTGATGGATCCTTACGTTCACATACAACGGGTGTAAGATGATTTACACACGCCGAAAACACTTAGGGTTTACTTGACGAGCCTAGCATGTACGCAGACATGGCCTCGGAACACGGAGACCGAAAGGTCGAACACGAGTCGTATAGAAGATACGATCAACATGAGAATGTTCACCGATGATGACTAGTCCGTCTCACGTGATGATCGGACACGGCCTAGTCGACTCGGATCGTGTAACACTTAGATGACTAGAGGGATGTCTAATCTGAGTGGGAGTTCATTGAAATAATTTGATTAGATGAACTTAATTATCATGAACTTAGTCTAAAACTTTTGCATAATATGTCTTGTAGATCAAATGGCCAACGCTCATGTCAACTTGAACTTCAACGCGTTCCTAGAGAAAACCAAGTCGAAAGATGACGGCAAGAACTATACGGATCGGGTCCTAACCCGAGATCATCCTCATAGCTGCCAGGAAACAATATGTCCTAGAAGGACCGCTAGGTGACGCCCCGTCCCTGCAGAACCAAGACATTATGAATGCTTGGCAAACTCGCATACCGATGATTACTCCCTCGTTCAAGGCGGCATGCTTTACAGCTTAGAACCGGGCTCCAAAAGCGTTTTCAGCATCACGGAGCATATGAGATGTTCGAGGAGCTGAAACTTGTTTTCCAAGCTCACGCCGGGTCGAGAGATATGACATCTCCGACAAGTTCTATAGTTGTAAGATGGAGGAAAACAGTTCACAAGTGAGCACATATCAAGATGTCTGGGTTGCACAACCGTATGACCCAAATTAACATTAACCTCCCCGATGAGGCGGTCATTGATAGAATCCTCCAACGCTCCCACCAAGCTACAAAAGCTTTGTGATGAACTACAACATGCGTGGGATGGTAAAGACCATTCTGAAGTGTTCTCTATGTCAAGTCACCGAGGTTGAAATCAAGAAAGAACATCAAGTGTTGATGGTCAATAAGACCACTAAGTTCAAAAGGGCAAGGGCAAGAAGAACTTCAAGAAGGACGGCAAGGAGGTTGCCGCGCCCGTAAAGCAAGTTGCCGGAAGAATTCAAAGAATGGACCCAAACCCGAGACCGAGTGCTTTTATTGCAAGGGAAGGGTCATCGGAAGCGGAACTGCCCCAAATACTTAGCGGACAAGAAGGCCGGCAACACCAAAGGTATATTTGATATACATGTAATTGATGTGTACTTTACCAAGACTCGTAGTAACTCCCGGTATTTGATACCGGTGCCGTTGCTCATATTTGTAACTCACAGCAGGAGCTGCGGAATAAGCGAAGACCGGCAAAGGACGAGGTGACGATGCGCGTCGGGGAATGGTTCCAGAGTCGATGTGATCGCCACGGCACGCTACCTCTTCATTTACCTACGGGATTAGTTATGAACCTTAATAATTGTTATTTGGTGCCAAGTTTGAGCATGAATATTGTATCCGGATCTCGTTTAATGCGAGATGGCTACTCATTTAAATCCGAGAATAATGGTTGTTCTATTTATATGAGAGATATGTTTTATGGTCATGCTCCGATGGTCAATGGTTTATTCTTAATGAATCTCGAGCGTAGTATTGCACATGTTTATAGCGTGAATACCAAAAGATGTAAAGTTGATAACGATAGTCCCACATACTTGTGGCACCGCCGCCTTTGGTCACATTGGTGTCAAGCGCATGAAGAAGCTCCATGTCGATGGACTTTTGGAGTCTTTAGATTATGAATCATTTGACACATGCGAACCATGCCTCATGGGCAAGATGACCAAGACTCGCTTCTCCTAACAATGGAGCGAGCAACCAACTTGTTGGAAATCATACATACCGATGTGTGCGGTCCAATGAGCGTTGAGGCTCATGGAGGATATCGTTATGTTCTCACTCTCACAGATGATTTGAGTAGATATGGGTATGTCTACTTGATGAAACACAAGTCTGAGACCTTTGAAAAGTTCAAGAAATTTCAGAATGAAGTAGAGAATCAACGTGACCGAAAGATAAAATTCTTACGATCGGATCGTGGAGGAGAATATTTAAGTCACGAATTTTGTACACACTTAAGAAAATGTGGAATCGTTTCACAACTAACGCTACCGAACACCTCAACAGAATGGTGTGTCCGAACGTCGTAATCGCACTCTATTGGATATGGTGCGGTCTATGATGTCTCTTACCGATTTACCGCTATCATTTTGGGGATACGATCTAGAGACAGCTACATTCACTTTAAATAGGGCACCGTCTAAGTCCGTTGAGACGACACCGTATGAATTATGGTTTGGGAAGAAACCTAAGCCGTCGTTTCTAAAAGTTTGGGGATGCGATGCTTATGTCAAGAAACTTCAACCTGAAAAGCTCGAACCCAAGTCGGAAAAATGCGTCTTCATAGGATACCCTAAAGAAACCATTGGGTATACCTTCTACTTAAGATCCGAGGGCAAGATTTTTGTTGCCAAGAACGGAACCTTTCTAGAAAAAGAGTTTCTCTCGAAAGAAGTAAGTGGGAGGAAAGT
This sequence comes from Aegilops bicornis, assembly GCA_021605145.1. Classification (NCBI taxonomy): domain Eukaryota; kingdom Viridiplantae; phylum Streptophyta; class Magnoliopsida; order Poales; family Poaceae; genus Aegilops; species Aegilops bicornis. The sequence continues at coordinate 130,279,520 of CM038674.1, read as the reverse complement.
AGAGCTCGATGAAGTACTACCTCTCGAACAGACAAGTGCAGCTCGAGAAAAGTGTTCCTGCGATGCCTACACCAACCGAAGAGGAAATTAATGATGATGATCAAGGTACTTCGGATCAAGTTGCTACCGAACCTCAGAGGTCCATTAAGGACACGCTCCGCACTGCAGTGGTACGGCAACCCCGTCTCCGGAAATCATGTTGTTAGACAACGGTGAACCTTCGAACTATGAAGAAGCGATGGCGGGCCCAGATTCCAACAAATGGCTAGAAGCCATGAAGTCCGAGATAGAATCCATGTATGAAAACAAAGTGTGGACTTTGACCGACTTGCCCGATGATCGGCGACGATAGAAAACAAATGGATTTTTAAGAAGAAGACGGACGCGGATGGTAATGTCACCATCTATAAAGCTCGACTTGTCGCTAAGGGTTATCGGCAAGTTCAAGGGATTGACTACGATGAGACTTTCTCTCCCGTGAGCGAAGCTTAAGTCCGTCCGAATCATGTTAGCAATTGCCGCATACTATGATTATGAGATATGGCAGATGGACGTCAAAACAGCGTTCCTTAACGGATATCTTAAGGAAGAGTCAGATATGATGCAGCCGAAAGGTTTTGTCGATCCTAAGAATGCTAACAAAGTATGCAAGCTCCAATGATCCATTTATGGGCTGGTGCAAGCATCTCGGAGTTGGAACATTCGCTTTGATGAGATGATCAAAGCGTTTAGTTTATGCAGACTTATGGAGAAGCCTGCGTTTACAAGAAAGTGAGTGGGAGCTCAGAGCATTTCTCATATTATATGTAGATGACATACTTTTGATGGGAAATGATATAGAATTCTTGGACAACATTAAGGCCTACTTGAATAAGTGTTTTTCAATGAAGGACCTTGGAGAAGCTGCTTATATATTAGGCATCAAGATCTATAGGGATAGATCGAGACGCCTCATAGGTATTTCACAAAGCACATACCTTGATAAGATTTTGAAGAAGTTCAAAATGGATCAGTCCAAGAAGGGGTTCTTGCTCGTGTTGCAAGGTGTGAGATTGAGCTCAGCTCAATGCCCGACCACGACAAAAGATAAAGAAGAGATGAGTGTCATCCCCTATGCCTCAGCCATAGGATCTATTATGTATGCCATGCTGTGTACCGAGACTGATGTAAACCTTGCCGTAAGTTTGGTAGGAAGGTACCAAAGTAATCCCGCAAGGAACACCGGACAGCGGTCAAGAATATCCTGAAGTACACGAAAAGGACAAAGGACATGTTTCTCGTTTATGGAGGTGACGAAGAGCTCGCCAGAAGGGTTACGTCGACGCTTAGCTTCGACACAGATCTGGATGACTCTAAGTCACAAACCGGATACGTGTATATGTTGAATGGTGGAAGCGATGGTAGATGCGGTACATTTTGCAAGCAAAAGCGTCGTGGCGGGATCTACATGTGAAGCGGAGTACATGGCAGCCTCGGAGGCAGCGCATGAAGCAATTTGGGTGAAGGAGTTCATCACCGACCTAGGAGTCATACCCAATGCGTCGGGGCCGATCAAACTCTTCTGTGACAAAACTGGAGCTATTGCCCTTGCCAAGGAGCCCAGGTTTCACAAGAAGACCAGGCACATCAAGCGTCGCTTCAACTCCATCCGTGAAAATGTTCAAGATGGAGACATAGAAATTTGTAAAGTGCACACGGATCTGAATGTCGCAGATCCGCTGACTAAACCTCTCTCATGGGCAAAACATGATCAACACGAGAACTCTATGGGTGTTCGATTCATCACAATGTAAACTAGATTATTGACTCTAGTGCAAGTGGGAGACTGTTGGAAATATGCCCTAGAGGCAATAATAAAAGCATTATTATTATATTTCCTTGTTCATGATAATTGTCTTTTATTCAAGCTATAACTGTATTATCCGGAAATCGTAATACACGTGTGAATACATAGACCACAATACGTCCCTAGTGAGCCTCTAGTTGACTAGCTCGTTGGTCGACAGATAGTCATGGTTTCCTGATTATGGACATCAGATGTCATTGACAACGGGATCACGTCATTAGGAGAATGACGTGATGGACAAGACCCAATCCTAAGCATAGCACAAAGATCGTGTAGTTCGCTTTGCTAGAGCTTTTCCAATGTCAAGTATCTCTTCCTTAGACCGTGAGATCGTGTAACTCCCGGATACCGTAGGAATGCTTTGGGTGTACCAAACGTCACAACGAATCGGGTGACTATAAAGGTGCATTACAGGTATCTCCGAAAGTGTCATTGGGTTGACACGGATCGAGACAGGATTTGTCACTCCATATGACGGAGAGGTATCATCGGGCCCACTCGGTAATGCATCATCATAATAAGCTCAACGTGATCAAGTGTCTGGTCACGGGTTCATGCTTTACGGTACGAGTAAAGTGAATTTCCTGTAACGAGACTAAACGAGGTATTGGGATACCGACGATCGAGTCTCGAGGCAAGTAACATACCGTCGACAAAGGGAATAGCATACGGGTTGCTTGAACCCTCGACATCGTGGTTCATCCGATGACAACATCGAGGAGCGTGTGGGAACCAACATGGGTATCCAGATCCCGCTGTTGGTTATTGACCGGAGAGCGTCTCGGTCATGTCTTCATGTCTCCCGAACCCGTAGGGTCTACACACTTAAGGTTCGGTGACGCTAGGGTTAATAGGAAGACTTGTATGTGATTACCGAATGTTGTTCAGAGTCCCGGATGAGATCCCGGACGTCACGAGGAGTTCCGGAATGGTCCGGAGGTAAAGATTTATATATGGGAAGTCGTCAAACGGACACCGGAAAAGTTTCGGGTCATATCGGTATTATGGATGGTCCACCGGAAAGGTTCCAGAGGACCACCGGAGAGCCACCCCTTTTGGGGGCCACTTGGGCTGCGTGGGAGGCAGCCAGCCCCTAGTGGGCTGGGCGCACCTCCCTTGGCCCATGCGCCTAGGGTTGAGGGAACCCTAAGGCGCCCCCTTGCTTGGGGGCAAGCCCTCCCTTAACCGCCGCCCCTCTAGATGCATCTAGAGGGGCTGGCCCTCCTCCCTTCCCCTATAAATAGAGGGGTGAGGGAGGGCTGCAAACACCATTGAAGGCGCAGCCCCTCCCTCCCAACACCTCTCCTCCTCCGCATAAGCTTGGTGAAGCCTGCCGAGAACAGTCACTCCATCTGCGTCACGCCCGTCGTGCTGCCATTGGAGTTGTCTTCCTCAACCTCTCCTTCCTCCTTGCTGGATCAAGACGGAAGGAGACGCTGTCGCCCGTCTGCGTGTGTTGAACGCAGCGGAGGTGCTGTCCGTTCAACACTTGGTCATCGGTGATCGGAATCACGTTGAGAACGTCTTCATCATCACCACTCCCTCGAACGCTTCCGTACTCGATCTACAAGTGGTATGTAGATGCAAACTCTCTCTCTTGACTCGTTGCTTAGATGAACTCATAGATAGATCTTGGTGAAACCGTAGGAAAATTTTAATTTTACGCAACGTTCCCCAACAAAGGGCATCATGAGCTAGGTTTATGCGTAGTTCTCTATTGCACGAGTAGAACACAATTTAGTTGTGGGCGTGGATCTTGTCAATTTACTTGCCGCTACTAGTCTTATCTTGCTTCCGCGGTATTGTGGGATGAAGCGCCCGGACCAACCTTACACGTACGCTTACGTGGGACCGGTTCCACCGACTAACATGCACTAGTTGCATAAGGTGGCTGGCGGGTGTCTGTCTCTCCTACTTTAGTTGGAGCGGATTCGATGAAAAGGGTCCTTATGAAGGGTAAATAGAAGTTGACAAGATCACGTTATGGTTATTCGTAGGTAAGAAAACGTTCTTGCTAGAACCCAATTGCAGCCACGTAAAAGATGCAACAACAATTAGAGGACGTCTAACTTGTTTTTGCAGCAATTGTCATGTGATGTGATATGGCCAAGTTGTGATGAATGATGAATGACACATTGTGATGTATGAGATCATGTTCTTGTAATAGGAATCACGACTTGCATGTCGATGAGTATGACAACCGGCAGGAGCCATAGGAGTTGTCTTTATTTTGTATGACTGCGTGTCATTGAAGAACGCCATGTAACTTACTTTACTTTATTGCTAAACGCGTTAGCCATAGAAGTAGAAGTAGTCGTTGGCGTGACAACTTCATGGAGGCACAATGATGGAGATCATGATGATGGAGATCATGGTGTCATGCCGGTGACAAGATGATCATGGAGCCTCGAAGATGGAGATCAATGGAGCTTTATGATATTGGCCATATCATGTCACTACTATATAATTGCATGTGATGTTTATTATGTTTATACATCTTGTTTACTTAGAACGACGGTAGTAAATAAGATGATCCCTTACAACAATTTCAAGAAGTGTTTCCCCTAACTGTGCACCGTTGCTAAAGTTAAATGCTTCTAAGCACCACGTGATGATCGGGTGTGATGGATTCTTACGTTCACATACAACGGGTGTAAGACAGATTTACACGCCGAAAACACTTAGGGTTTACTTGACGAGCCTAGCATGTACGGACATGGCCTCGGAACACGAGACCGAAAGGTCGAACACGAGTCGTATAGAAGATACGATCAACATGAGAATGTTCACCGATGATGACTTGTCCGTCTCACGTGATGATCGGACACGGCCTAGTCGACTCGGATCGTGTAACACTTAGATGACTAGAGGGATGTCTAATCTGAGTGGGAGTTCATTGAAATAATTTGATTAGATGAACTTAATTATCATGAACTTAGTCTAAAACTTTTGCATAATATGTCTTGTAGATCAAATGGCCAACGCTCATGTCAACTTGAACTTCAACGCGTTCCTAGAGAAAACCAAGTCGAAAGATGACGGCAGCAACTATACGGATCGGTCCTAACCCGAGGATCATCCTCATAGCTGCCAGGAAACAATATGTCCTAGAAGGACCGCTAGGTGACGCTCCGTCCCGGAAGAACCAAGACATTATGAATGCTTGGCAAACTCGCCGATGATTACTCCCTCGTTCGGTGCGGCATGCTTTCTGACTTAGAACCGGGCTCCAAAAGCGTTTTCGGCATCACGGAGCATATGAGATGTTCGAGGAGCTGAAACTTGTTTTCCAAGCTCACGCCGGGTCGAGAGATATGACATCTCCGACAAGTTCTATAGTTGTAAGATGGAGGAAAACAGTTACATCGGTGAGCACATCTTGAAGATGTCCGGGTTGCACAACCGTATGACCCAAATTGAACATTAACCTCCCCGATGAAGCGGTCATTGATAGAACCCTCCAATCCTCCCACCAAGCTACAAAAGCTTTGTGATGAACTACAACATGCGAGGGGATGGTAAAGACCATTCTGAAGTGTTCTCTATGTCAAGTCACCGAGGTTGAAATCAAGAAAGAACATCAAGTGTTGATGGTCAATAAGACCACTAAGTTCAAAAGGGCAAGGGCAAGAAGAACTTCAAGAAGGACGGCAAGGAGGTTGCCGCGCCCGTAAGCAAGTTGCCGAAGAAGTCAAAGAATGGACCCAAACCCGAGACCCAGTGCTTTTATTGCAAGGGAAGGGTCATCGAAGCGGAACTGCCCCAAATACTTAGCGGACAAGAAGGCCAACAACACCAAAGGTATATTTGATATACATGTAATTGATGTGTACTTTACCAAGATCGTAGTAACTCCTGGGTATTTGATACCGGTGTCGTTGCTCATATTTGTAACTCACAGCAGGAGCTGTGGAATAAGCGAAGACTAGCAAAGGACGAGGTGACGATGCGCGTCGGGAATGGTTCCAGAGTCGATGTGATCGCCGTCGGCACGCTACCTCTTCATTTACCTACGGGATTAGTTATGAACCTTAATAATTGTTATTTGGTGCCAAGTTTGAGCATGAATATTGTATCTGGATCTCGTTTAATGCGAGATGGCTACTCATTTAAATCCGAGAATAATGGTTGTTCTATTTATATGAGAGATATGTTTTATGGTCATGCTCCGATGGTCAATGGTTTATTCTTAATGAATCTCGGCGTAGTATTGCACATGTTTATAGCGTGAATACCAAAAGATGTAAAGTTGATAACGATAGTCCCACATACTTGTGGTAATCGCCGCCTTGGTCACATTGGTGTCAAGCGCATGAAGAAGCTCCATGTCGATGGACTTTTGGAGTCTTTAGATTATGAATCATTTGACACATGCGAACCATGCCTCATGGGCAAGATGACCAAGACTCCGTTCTCCTAACAATGGAGCGAGCAACCAACTTGTTGGAAATCATACATACCGATGTGTGCGGTCCAATGAGCGTTGAGGCTCATGGAGGATATCGTTATGTTCTCACTCTCACGGATGATTTGAGTAGATATGGGTATGTCTACTTGATGAAACACAAGTCTGAGACCTTTGAAAAGTTCAAGAAATTTCAGAATGAAGTAGAGAATCAACGTGACCGAAAGATAAAATTCTTACGATCAGATCGTGGAGGAGAATATTTAAGTCACGAATTTGGTACACACTTAAGAAAATGTGGAATCGTTTCACAACTAACGCCGCTGGAACACCTCAACAGAATGGTGTGTCCGAACGTCAGTGTCGCACTCTATTGGATATGGTGCGGTCTATGATGTCTCTTACCGATTTACCGCTATCATTTTGGGGATACGATCTAGAGACAGCTACATTCACTTTAAATAGGGCACCGTCTAAGTCCGTTGAGACGACACCGTATGAATTATGGTTTGGGAAGAAACCTAAGGTATCGTTTCTAAAAGTTTGGGGATGCGATGCTTATGTCAAGAAACTTCAACCTGAAAAGCTCGAACCCAAGTCCGAAAAATGCGTCTTCATAGGATACCCTAAAGAAACCATTGGGTATACCTTCTACTTAAGATCCGAGGGCAAGATTTTTGTTGCCAAGAACGGAACCTTTCTGGAAAAAGAGTTTCTCTCGAAAGAAGTAAGTGGGAGGAAAGTAGAACTCAATGAAGTACTACCTCTTGAACAGGACAGTAGTGCAGTTCAGGAAAGTGTTCCTGCGATGCCTACACCAACTGAAGAGGAAATTAATGATGATGATCAAGGTACTTCGGATCAAGTTGCTATTGAACCTCGTAGGTCCACAAGGACACGTTCCGCACCAGAGTGGTACGGCAACCCTGTCCTGGAAATCATGTTGTTAGACAACGGTGAACCTTCGAACTATGAAGAAGCGATGGCGGGCCCAGATTCCAACAAAGGGATAGAAGCCATGAAGTCCGAGATAGAATCCATGTATGAAAACAAAGTGTGGACTTTGGCGACTTGCCCGATGATCGGCGATAGAAAACAAATGGATTTTTAAGAAGAAGAAGGCGGACGCGGATGGTAATGTCACCATCTATAAAGCTCGACTTGTCGCTAAGGGTTATCGGCAAGTTCAAGGGATTGACTACGATGAGACTTTCTCTCCCGTAGCGAAGCTTAAGTCCGTCTGAATCATGTTAGCAATTGCTGTATACTATGATTATGAGATATGGCAGATGGACGTCAAAACAGCGTTCCTTAACGGATATCTTAAGGAAGAGCTGTATATGATGCAGCCGAAAGGTTTTGTCGATCCTAAGAATGCTAACAAAGTATGCAAGCTCCAGCGATCCATTTATGGGCTGGTGCAAGCATCTCGGAGTTGGAACATTCGCTTTGATGAGATGATCAAAGCGTTTGGGTTTATCTTGGACTTATGGAGAAGCCTGCGTTTACAAGAAAGTGAGTGGGAGCTCTGTAGCATTTCTCATATTATATGTAGATGACATACTTTTGATGGGAAATGATATAGAATTCTTGGACAACATTAAGGCCTACTTGAATAAGTGTTTTTCAATGAAGGACCTTGGAGAAGCTGCTTATATATTAGGCATCAAGATCTATAGGGATTGATCGAGTCGCCACATAGGTATTTCACAAAGCACATACCTTGATAAGATTTTGAAGAAGTTCAAAATGGATCAGTCCAAGAAGGGGTTCTTGCATGTTGCAAGGTGTGAGATTGAGCTCAGCTCAATGCCCGACCACGGCAAAAGATAAAGAAGAGATGAGTGTCATCCCTATGCCTCAGCCATAGGATCTATTATGTATGCCATGCTGTGTACCAGACCTGATGTAAACCTTGCCGTAAGTTTGGTAGGAAGGTACCAAAGTAATCCCGGCAAGGAACACCGGACAGCGGTCAAGAATATCCTGAAGTACACGAAAAGGACAAAGGACATGTTTCGTTTATGGAGGTGACGAAGAGCTCGCCAGAAGGGTTACGTCGACGCTAGCTTCGACACAAATCTGGATGACTCTAAGTCACAAACTGGATACGTGTATATGTTGAATCGTGGAACAGTAAGCCGGTGCAGCTGCAAGCAAAGCGTCGTGGCGGGATCTACATGTGAAGCGGAATACATGGCAGCCTCGGAGGCAGCGCATGAAGCAATTTGGGTGAAGGAGTTCATCACCGACCTAGGAGTCATACCCAATGCGTCGGGGCCGATCAAACTCTTCCGTGACAACACCGGAGCTATTGCCCTTGCCAAGGAGCCTGTGTTTCACAAGAAGACCAGCACATCAAGCGTCGCTTCAACTCCATCCGTGAAAATGTTCAAGATGGAGACATAGAAATTTGTAAAGTGCACACGGATCTGAATGTCGCAGATCCGCTGACTAAACCTCTCTCATGGGCAAAACATGATCAACACCGTAACTCTATGGGTGTTCGATTCATCACAATGTAAACTAGATTATTGACTCTAGTGCAAGTGGGAGACTGTTGGAAATATGCCCTAGAGGCAATAATAAAAGCATTATTATTATATTTCCTTGTTCATGATAATTGTCTTTTATTCATGCTATAAGCAGATTATCCGGAAATCGTAATACACGTGTGAATACATAGACCACAATACGTCCCTAGTGAGCCTCTAGTTGACTAGCTCGTTGGTCGACAAATAGTCATGGTTTCCTCGACTATGGACATCGATGTCATTGACAACGGGATCACGTCATTAGGAGAATGACGTGATGGACAAGACCCAATCCTAAGCATAGCACAAAGATCGTGTAGTTCGTTTTGCTAGAGCTTTTCCAATGTCAAGTATCTCTTCCTTAGACCGTGAGATCGTGTAACTCCCGGATACCGTAGGAATGCTTTGGGTGTACCAAACGTCACAACGAAACTGGGTGACTATAAAGGTGCATTACATTTATCTCCGAAAGTGTCTGTTGGGTTGACACGGATCGAGACAGGATTTGTCACTCCATATGACGGAGAGGTATCACGGGCCCACTCGGTAATGCATCATCATAATAAGCTCAAAGTGATCAAGTGTCCGTCACGGATCATGCATTACGGTACGAGTAAAGTGACTTGCCGGTAACGAGACTAAACGAGGTATTGGGATATCGACGATCGAAGTCTCGCAAGTAACATACCGTCGACAAAGGGAATAGCATACGGGTTGCTTGAACCCTCGACATCGTGGTTCATCCGATGACAACATCGAGGAGCATGTGGGAACCAACATGGGTATCCAGATCCCGCTGTTGGTTATTGACCGGAGAGCGTCTCGGTCATGTCTTCATGTCTCCCGAACCCGTAGGGTCTACACACTTAAGGTTCGGTGGCGCTAGGGTTAATAGGAAGACTTGTATGTGATTACCGAATGTTGTTCGAGTCCGGATGAGATCCCGGACGTCACGAGGAGTTCGGAATGGTCCGGAGGTAAAGATTTATATATGGGAAGTCGTCAAGCGGACACCGGAAAAGTTTCGGTCATATCGGTATTATGGAGGGTCCACCGGAAAGGTTCCGGAGGACCACCGGAGGGGCCACCCCTTTGGGGGCCACTTGGGCTGCGTGGGAGGCAGCCAGCCCCTAGTGGGCTGGGCGCACCCTCCCTTGGCCCATGCGCCTAGGGTTGAGGGGGAACCCTAAGGGGCGCCCTGCTTGGGGGCAAGCCCTCCTCGTCCGCCCCCCTCTAGATGCATCTAGAGGGGCCGCCCTCCTCCCTTCCCCTATAAATAGAGGGGTGAGGGAGGGCTGCAAACACCATTGAAGGTGCAGCCCTCCTCCCCAACACCTCTCCTCCTCCGCATAAGCTTGGCGAAGCCTGCCGGAGAACAACACTCCATCCGTGTCACGCCCGTCGTGCTGCCATTGGAGTTGTCTTCCTCAACCTCTCCTTCCTCCTTGCTGGATCAAGACGGCAGAAGGAGACGCCCGTCGTCCGTCACGTGTGTTGAACGCGGAGGTGCTGTCCGTTCAGCACTTGGTCATCGGTGATCGGAATCACGTTGAGAACGTCTTCATCATCACCACTCCCTCGAACGCCTGCACTCGATCTACAAGTGGTATGTAGATGCAAACTCTCTCTCTTGACTCGTTGCTTAGATGAACTCATAGATAGATCTTGGTGAAACCGTAGGAAAATTTTAATTTTCTGCAACGTTCCCCAACACAAGGTTCCGCCAGCCCCGAAGAACCAAGTCCGGCAACGGTCTGGCCAGTTCATTGTCTCTGGTTCGATCCCTTTATCAAGCAGATCATTCTCAGCCTTGGCCCACTTAGGCCGGGCTATGAGGTAGCCACCTGACCCCGTGCAATGGTGAAGCTTCTTCTTTGCATCATTTTTCTTGTTTGTCGCCGACATCTTTTTACTCTTTTCCGATGTCTTGTGGGCCACAAATGCGGGCCAGTCATCTCTGATCTTCTCATATTTGCCCTTGAATTCTGGGGTCTCTTTTTTATCGACAAACTTATTCAGGTCTTTCTTCCAATTCCTCAATAGGTATGCCATCTTCTTAAGAGCAAAAGACTTGATTAATTGCTCAACTGGCTTCTCCGGATCATCCTCTGGCGGTAGGGTGAAATTTGACTTCAGCTCGGTCAAAGATCATTTTTCTCGCATATCATTGGCATAAGACACCTCGTGGTCGTTCTTAGGCTTATACCATTGCTTTGGATGCTAATCGATCTTGTCCCTAACCGTAAACCCGCACTGAGCAACAAATGCCTTCTTTGTCCGGATGGGTTCAATCGGTTGGCCGTCGCGCGCGATTTCTATGATCTCAAACTTTTCATCCGAGCTCAACTTTTTCTTCGGGCCTCGTCTCTTTACCGAAGTTGTGATTGCTGCTCTGCTCCCCGAAAGGATTAATGCCATCCGCGCTTAAAGCAAAACATACGTTCCTTGGGTCCTTTGCAAATTCATCCCAGTACTTTCTCTCGATTTTTCTCCACTGCGACCCGTCAGCGGGTGCTCTCAACTTCCCTCTTTCTTACGGCCCTCATTGTGTCATCGCATCAACTTGGCATGCTCTCCGTTTCTGAACATACGTTTCAACCGTGGTATTATAGGAGCATACCACATCACCTTCGCAGGAACCCTCTTCCTGGGAGGCTCGCCGTCAACATCACCAGGTCATCTCGTCGATCTTATACCGCAATGCACCGCATAACGGGCATGCGTTCAGATCCTTGTATGCACCATGTAGAGGATGCAGATCATTAGGGCATGCATGTATCTTCTGCACCTCCAATCCTAGAGGGCATACGACCTTCTTTGCTGCGTATGTACGTCCGGCAATTCGTTATCCTTTGGAAGCTTCTTCTTCAATATTTTCAAGAGCTTCTCAAATCCTTTATCGAGCATGACATTCTCGCCTTCCACCGCAGCAATTCCAAAGTATGGTACCGAGCTCTGTGTTGCCATCTTCGCAATTGGGGTACAACCCTTTTTGTGATCCTCTAACATGTGATCGAACTTCAGCTTCTCCTTTTGACTTTCGCATTGCGTCCTTGCATCGACAATGACCCGGCGGAGATCATCATCATCGGGCACATCGTCTGGTTCCTCTTGATCTTCAGCTTAGCCGTTGCAGCATCATCGTGCACATTGTCTGGTTCCTCTTGATCTTCAGCAGCTTCGCCCGTTGCAGCATCATCGTGCACATCGTCTGGTTCCTCTTGATGTTCAGTAGCATCACTGTATTCAGGGGGCACATAGTTGTCATCGTACTCTTCTTCTTTGCCGTCTTCCATCATAACCCCTATTTCTCCGTGCCTCGTCCAAACATTATAGTGTGGCATGAAACCCTTGTAAAGTAGGTGGGTGTGAAGGATTTTCCGGTCAGAGTAAGACTTTGTATTCACACATATAGGGCATGAACAACACATAAAACCATTCTGCTTGTTTGCCTCAGCCACTTCGAGAAAATCATGCACGCCTTTAATGTACTCGGAGGTGTGTCTGTCACCGTACATCCATTGCCGGTTCATCTGCGTGCGTTATATATAATTAAGTGTGTCAAAAATCATTACAGAACATCATGAATAGATAATTAAGTGACCAAATTAATAGAAGTTCATCATCACATAAAAACCAAAGTACATACATAGTTCTCATCTAACAACATAAAGCTCTGCAGAGCATCTAAATTAATTAAACCATACATTGAAACTATGTAAAACATTTCAATGCGGAAACAAATGCGATCATAATCGCAACCAAGGTAACAACTGATCCAACGACATAATGATACCAAGCCTTGGTATGAATGGCATATTTTCTAATCTTTCTAATCTTCAAGCGCATTGCATCCATCTTGATCTTGTGATCATCGACGACATCCGCAACATGCAACTCCAATATCATCTTCTCCTCCTCGAGTTTTTTTTCCTTCAAGAAATTGTTTTCTTCTTCAACTAAATTTAACCTCTCGACAATAGGGTCGGTTGGAATTTCCGGTTCAACAACCTCCTAGATAAATAAAATCTATGTCATGTTGGTCGGCATAATTTTCATAAACAATAAATGAACCAATAGTTATGAAAAGATAATATATACCACATCCGAATCATAGGCGGGGACGAGGGCCAACGGGGGCGGAGACCAAAACCATCGCACTATATAAGATGCAATAATAAAAGTAAGAAAATAATACAAGTATCTATCTAAACATACAAGTAAGAATATTTTTCCTTTGAGAAAGAAGATAAGAACAAGAGGCTCACCACGGTGGTGCCGGCGATGAGATCGGCGCGGGTGATCGACGGCGGTGAAGACGGGGACGGAGCGTGACGGACCGCTAAACCTAGACAAATATTGACGAAAATGGAGCTTGGAGGTCGAGCTTGGAGAGGAGAAAACTTAAGTAGTGTGGCTCGGGTATTCCATCGAACACCTTGTGTGCATAGGAGGTGACCTAGAGCACCACCAAGCCCTCTCCCCTCGGCTAAGACAAAAAACAGAGCAGTGTGCTCTGCTCTTACGCGGGGGGTATATATAGGCAGCACTATTGGTCCCGGTTCGTGGCATGAACCGGGACTAAAGGGAAGCCATTGGTCCCGGTTCATGCCACCAACCGGGATAAATGATGGTGGGCCAGGAGCCAGGCCCATTGGTCCCGGTTCGTCCCACCAACCGGGACCAAAAGGGCCAGACGAACCGGGACCAATGGCCCACATGGCCCGGCAGGCCCCCTGGGCTCACGAACCGGGACAAATACCTCCATTGGTCCCGGTTCGTGGCAGAACTGGGACTAATGGGCTGAGCAGGCCTGGGTCATTGCCCCCTTCTCTACTAGTGCCCTGACCTCCCTTAGTCTTGGCCATCTCGACGGGTGCATAGAATTGAAGAAGGGAGGTGTGCAAGCTGCGTGGAGCGCGGCAATGGCAGAGGAGGCGAATAGACAGAATGCGCGGGGATGAAGAAGAAGGAAGCAGAAGGAAAATTACCCTCTTTTCCCCCCTTTTAGAGTAGCAGCGGTTACAGTAATTCGGCGGGCCTCACGACAAGACACGAGCCCCACGTCCTCTGTGGTTTCACGTTTCGCGAGATGGGGACGCGGGATTCGAGGTGTCCTCATCATGACGAGCCGGAACCAACAGTCCACTAGCCCGATCTAGCAAGACAAGACGAAACTGGCTCGTGACGTTTCCACCTGCAGGCGACATGACATTAAAACCTTGGACTGCGCAGACACACGAGTGGTAGATGAGCCTCACGAGACAAACGCAAGCCACAACCCACCGACAAGACTTAGCCGGAAGCTCCGAACTTAAGGAGCCCTCACCGTTCGTCCTATATCAACCAGGAAGTCTTTCCAAGAGCCTTCGTAGTGGGCAGGCCCGCGGGTATAAGGCCAAGCTCCCAGAGACAAGTCCTGACAACTTGCATAGAAGACAAAAGAGCTCACCTGGTACTTTGAAGACCAACCACTTCAACCCAGACAAGCTCGGGGGCTACGGACGATGTAATACATCAGGGGTAGCTATTCCACGGGGAGTCCGGCAGCAGGCCTGCCACACGGCCCAAGAGGTCCACCAAGGAGCTGGCGACAGAAAGGAGCCCGGAGGATAGGATAGGTATCTAGAGATCTTCTTGGTCCCCAAACCAGCATGACAGAGGCCAAGATTGGATATTCCCCCTGTAAGAACCCTAGCCTCCACTGTGCATATAAGGGGAGGGCTACGAGGCTCTCAATCCCATCTAATTCCATGGACTAGACTCCAGGTAGAAAAACACATCTCCCTATTGTAATCCCTCGCACGAGGTATCCCACCATGAATAACAACTCAAAGCAAGACGTAGGGTATTACTCCTCAACAGAGGCCCGAATCCTGGTAAACTCATTGTGCGACCTCCGTTCTGGTATTTTCAGCCAAGCTCGCTACCCTACTGAGGGCATTGGCGGATTTATGCACCGTCAACATGGTAGGTAGACAGACCATGGTAGACGTCATCTACAATGGTTCTGAGTCAGTGGAGTCATCCACAACGGACTCGAGTCGATGACATCATAGACCCGTTACATCAAGTTGGATGTGATGTTTAAGTTGAATTTGTAGGCGGTCCATATCCCTATTTAAGGGGCAATAGAAGAATAGAAAAATGTGGCAAACCATTCTCGCTGCCTCCCTTCCTTCTTCTCACTCTCTCAACCCGTTCGGTGACAACAAAGATCAGATCTTGCTGCACAGGGCAGATGGAGAGTCTCTCCATGGAGACGTCCATGTTGAAGACTAGAATCAACTTCCTAGGATTCTTCCCAGGGAGGCTTCGTACGGCATGGCACTCGGATCGACGGAGTGGAAGCTCGAGGAGAAGATGGAGTGAGCTCTGCTCTCCCTTTCTGTTGTTTTTTCATACCGAGGGATAAAGAAGCAAGCTCTATATACATTGGCAGGAACGACGATGGGAGTCAGCCGCAGTGTTGGGTTGGGCCAGGACGGATCTCTTGCGAGACTGTTGCGGGCCGCTGGCTCACAAAATTGTTCTGTTTTTTATGTTAATAATATGCTCTGGATATCTTTTTTTGCGGGTTCAATAGAAATTTTATTCCATAGTAACAGGGTTACAATCCAAGAGGCAAGATTACCTCTATACATGGAGAACCTTGATGCAACCACACAAACATGGTGCATTCAATTCGACTATACCTAGCTAGGCAATCTGCAGTCCTATTTTGATCTCTATGAATTTTCGAAGGAATAAAAACCCTACAAACCATTAAAAACTTGATCTCCGAAACTAGTTGTCCATAAGCAGAGCAATCCAAATTATTATTAGAAAGGATAGAAAGAGCCACCGTCGAGTCTGACCGCACGAGAATGGGCCCTTCAGAACGCTGCACAGCCAGTGCCATGTCCATCATTATCGCATGTATCTATGCTTCATGAGCTTCGTTGCAATTAAATATGTACCGATGTGCAGCAAAAACCGCCGAGCCATCCTGTCTTCTCAAAATCATTCCAACAGCCACCGATCCATCATCTTCCACATATGTCCCATCAACCGAAAGTGCCAACATGCTCTGGATCTGTTCTGATGCAACAAACCTAAGCTTGTATTTCCTTTTATAAGTTATATATAACATCTCTTTTTTCTCTAAGGGAAATATAAAACACATTGCAAAATTGGCAGGAAAGTTACCAGTGCACATTTTGCAGACAAAAGAGGTGGTCTATTCAACACCTCTCCTTTTTAATGTCAACTAATTAACTAAACTATATTTTGTGAGAACTGCAAGAGCCTTTGCATGCGGCCGACTCTTTCAGATATTGGCAAAGGCTTGGTGTTTTTGAGTCATAGTTGGTCAAGATAATATGTTCATGCAGTTCAAAGATATAGCATATGATCAGTACATCGCATGTCAAAGACCATGTAGTGCTCTCATGATAATTAATTTTTCAGATCAATCAACAAGCATTTGAAGGAGAAAACCTAGGGAAACTCACAACACAAGGTGACACAGGAAGCAAAATATCAGTACTCCCTCCGTTCCTAAATATAAGTCTTTTTAGAGATTTCAAATGGACTACAACATACGGATGTATGTAGACATATTTTAGAGTGTAGATTCACCCATTTTGCTCCGTATGTAGTCATTTGTTGGAATCACTAAAAAGACTTATATTTAGGAATGGAGGAAGTAGATCGCATTTCTGATTGCCACCAGAAATCAGGCCACAAGTTTAACACAAAGTTTGCAATGTAAGAAGGGCCACCAAAGTTCGGATACAATGCGTGCTTCATAGTTCACAGCCAAAAAAAAACACCTTCCACCACTTCACAGGCACTAAATGTAAGAAGGACCACCTAAGTTTCGGATACAATGCGTGCTTCATAGTTCACAGCCAAACAAAAAATCTTCGACCGCTACACAGGCACTAAGCTTTGCCAAGGTTCTCCACCACTACTACTGAAAAAGGGTCCTCGCATGAAAAATCAGTTCCTTTCTGGAAACTCCAGGGTCTTCCTCCTTCAGGACCTCCACTCACAACCACCACCACTTTGCCGGAGGATCTACTGAGCTCAGAAGCACTCTTCACCTTGGAAAGTGCGTCATCTGGTGAAAACGGCGTGAAGCTTGGATTTGTCATCATAATCGCCGCCATCTCCAGCACATCGGCACTCTTGAACAACGACTTGAGGAAGACAACCTCGCCTTCATCCCCTCGGAACTCACGGAAATACATCTCTGAGATGCCCAACATGGCACTTTCAATGGGAACCTCCTTGAACTTGAGGTTGAGCGTACCAGTGGACTGATTGCATTTTCCAGACTGCAAACAATAGATTAAATCGGTCAAAGTTGGGAAGCATCTGAGGAAGGTGTGCACATTTGGAGAGTGAAGAAAGCCTCAACATATATCGTGAAGCCCATACTGTGCAATATACCGGCATACCTAAATGCTGGATCTGATATGTGGAAGAAATGGCATAATATACAGAATGATAAAATGTGGAGCAAGAAATTTCCTAACCAAATACCATTAACATAAACAGATCAACATGCGACCCCAAGAATTCTTGTCGTGCAATATAGTCTACGTGTGTTGAGAATAAATGGCAAGGCTTGGCATTTATGCTGCAACTGCTCAAGTCACGTTTACAATCAGTCAAGTATGCGAAGTCATATAACTGATTTAGTGATGGTACAGTCACCTTATTCTTGTCCTAGTTACTTAAAAATCTCTTGCATAACTACATACAAGATTCACTTTTCACAGTAGTAGTACATCGAAAGATCATAAAGACCTCTGATGATAATTGATTTGACAAATTTATGCAAACCAATCAGAACAAAAAATCTCCACATAACAAAGTCTGCTGCAAGATGCAGCAAGAACACCATGTAACATCTAGTGGAAATAAGTACGAATGTAGGCACCATGAATTAGATCAGATACATTGGTCCATAGTTGCCAGGTGTTTGGAAAGAAATATAAAGGTAACAGTATTTCGAAGTACATTTTTCTGAACAAAGGGTGGGCATATAAGTTTCATATAAATGACAGGCAGTGCTCAACATTAAACACTACATTATCCTCATGCATAACTAAAGGCTGGATCTGATTAGTGGGATCATGTGTTATTCGGCCTCCCATGATTATCATCCATACATAAAAAACAAGAAATTTGGCTGCAGAGCTCAGTCTATAATGGAGGATCTTAAGTGCACATTTTGCCAGATATGTTCCTTAAGATGAATTGCTAGATGGGAGTCATGACAAGTTCTTTCAACATCACTTATCAGAGATACTTTCCTGAAATGATGCAACTAGTATAGTAGCATAGATATGGTAATATGATATATCAGACAGACCTCTAAGATACTGTAGACTGCAATATTATTAATGTGTATATTTCATCAGCGAGAAATAAGTAACGCATGCCTCTCACAATAGCTATAGCAGGAATTCTATTAGCTTGCTGCAGCTCAAATGCAAATGCAGACACACATTAGACGCGTGTTCAAGAAAAAAAATCTGGGCATAAGCAGAGCAATAAAAATGAATTACTGACGTACGTAATAAACAATGTGCCTCCGTGCCACCATAAAATTTTATTACCAAATGTCACAACACAAACAGATGAGCACGCAGCGTCCAGAATTTAGTTGTGTACTCTGGTCTATATGTAGAGAAGACATGATAGCTGAGAGTAGGTTCTTTGCATTTAAGCAATAACTGGTCAAGTGTATTATATACATAACATAATTGAGAAGGTATTCCTAGTCATCATGCAGCCGAGGTTATCATCTCCTCGACATGTGGTAACATTACTTAAACTAGCTACTAGCATAACTATCGGCATCCACCATAAAGAGCTCTGATAATAATTGACTTGAAAGATCTAGGCAGTCAATCAGAAGTTCAGACCACACGGTCTACATGAAAGGTATTGCTACAAATGTAAGCAACTACAACATGAATCGGTGGCAAAGGCAAATACCATGATATGCAGTGTCTTCACATTGGGAAAGCATTTGAGGAACCTGGGCACCATCTCTGCCTCACTCAGACGGAGGCCAGGGAGTATTTGGTTACTGGGTCTGGCCGTTGGGAGATGGTAGCTCGAGATATTTTCAACCGGTTTGGATGGCGGTCATGTAATAGGATAGGCTTTTAGTATTCCTATCTAGTTTTGCCTCGCCGATTGTGGCTCTTTGTTTTGGCTTGCTTCATGTATCTAGCTTATCCGGGCTCTGTGTGAGCTTCGTTTGCTTCCTTTATTTATCCTTCAGGACCTTTGGAACCTTGTTGATACTACTCTATTTTGTTTTAATAAGAGGACCGTATGCATCGTGCTGATGCAGAGGCCGGGGTATCCCCTTTTCGAAAAAAAAAAATCTCTGCCTCACTCCGGATTCCGAAGCGCACATTTAAGCTGAGGATCTTCACGCTTGTGAGAATTGTGGCTGTGCTCTCCTTCATCCCAGCCTGAATTCAACCAATTTAGGACCAAAGATGACACATTTTGAACTCATGGACCTCCACCAGTGAGAATGGGACATGCTATTTGCTAACTGCACAATCGGATAGACAGGAGACGAGGATATTTACCCTTATGATGGTGTCTCCGATCTTAAGGACATGATTTGCTGCCTCCAAGAATCCGACCACGCGCAGATTGGGGGCGTCAAGAATGCTGATCCTGGTACACATGCCACCAGCCAGATCCCTGCACCCATGCAGGATGAGCCGCTCGAGGCATGGGACCTTCACCACGGCAATGTCTTCCACAACAGAACCGCAGATCTGCACGCACCGTAGGCTCTGGCTGACGAGGCGGAGACGCAGCCCCTTGCTGCTTCCCTGGATGCTCAGGACCTCCAGGACGGGACTCCTGGCGACGATGGCGTCGACGTCCCCCTGCTCCATTACGACGCTGCAGATGCCAAGCTCGCGGAGGTGGGGAAACGTCCGGTAACTTCCCAGGCGGGCCGTGTCCGACAGCTTCAAGTGAATTGCAAAAAACCACCATATTCTAAGTTCACTTTTGGATTTGCCACCACATTCCTTGGGGGGCCCTAAAAATCTACCGGTTTTCTTACTAATTTTCTCAATAAACACTTATGACCGATTTGGGACAAATTAAACCAATTCCTGACATGTTGGACCCAGTGCTCAGGTCCAAGTGGCACTAAATGTCAACACAAACAGCATTGACCGTCAAGTTGGATGTAGGACCCATCCGTTAGAGCTTTCTACCATATTTTTTCTATGGCATTTCTTCAAACAGCTTATGCAAGAAGACCGGCAGATCTCGGCAGCGAAGGCGGTGGTTCTTGGAGCTGAGCAAGGCCATAGCTTCGTCCCTACCACACCCTACCGAGCCCTGCTCCCTCGCTCAAGAACGACACCATGGACGCCACCAAGCTTCGCCACGCATCCCTCGGCCATGGCTAGCCCAACACCGCCCACGCTGGCCATAGAAGCGTGAAGCGAGGGGGCAAAGGGCACGGTCTTCCCCGGCCTAAGAAGGCCGACACGGCTTACGGTGTGGTGGCGAGAGCAGGCCATGGCGGGGCCATCTGTCACGCAGCCGAAGCGCCGCTCGAGCCGTGGCCGCCTGCTTTCGGCAACCGTTGAAGCGGGCGATTGTAAGGAGGAGGCGGCAGGAGAGAGAAGGAGAAGGGAAAGGGACGTGGCTGCCGGGAGGCGGGCTCACCGGCGCGCCCGCCGGGGAGTCGGCGCAGACCATGCGCGAGGTGGTGGCGCCCGGCTAGGGTGAGGAGCTGGACGAGATTTGTGGATTGGGCCCTGACAGGTGGCCCCTCCTTTTAACTTAACAGTCAACTTCATTTATGTTGACTTATAGTGCCGTGTGGACCTGACTAGCGGGCCCGGCATGTCAGAAATTGGATTAGTTTGTCTTGAACCATCTTCAGTGTTTATTGAGAAAATTAGTAAGAAAACCGGTAGATTTTTGGAGCGCATAAGGAATGTGATGGCAAATCCGTAAGTGAACTTAGAATGTGGTGGTTTTTTGCAATTCACTCGGCAGCTTCCAGAGGCCGATGTGGAGGCGGACGAGGGTGTTGATGGCGAAGAGCGTGTCGGGGAGGGGCACGTCGCACGGCCAGGGGCGGTTGACGATGACGAGGTCCTGGACGCCCTTGGCGGCGAGGAGCTGGAGCCAGCGCGCGAGCCGGGCCCGGTGCGCGTTCATGTGGCTGCAGACGAGGTGGACGTGGCGGAAGGGCCCCGGGTGCGCCTCGAGAATGCGGGAGACGGTGGCGGTGATGGCGGGAGAGTTGGCCGGCGTGGGGGGCCAGGCGTAGTCGTCCTCCCGGAGGTAGGCGTCGACCAGGACGGACGGCGCGGAGAGCCAGACCGTGCGCCAGCGGGAGGAGAGCACAGCCGTGCGCGCGGCGTCCGTGACGGGGAGGCGGGAGACGATGTTGCGCAGGAGCGCGCGCGGGAGGCGGCTGATGCGGTCGACGCCGTCGGAGGCGGGGCGGGCGGCGAACCGGCCGGTGGCGAGGAAGGGGAAGTCGGGGATGAGGCTGGTGTAGACGTACGTGAGCAGCTGCTCCGTGGCTCGGTCCAGCTCGAGCGGGTCGAAGCCCCTGCGCTGCAAGTCGGCCGCCGACACGGGGTCGAGGTTGGTGAACGGCGCCCGCCCGGCCATGGTCGACGGCGGCGGATGAGCCGGTGAGGTTTGGGGATTTGGTGGGGCTCTCTGAGTGGCGAGCGGAGTGGGAGCCGAGGAGGCTGGCGGCGGCTGTTATATACAGTACTATTTTTGTTTTTTGAGTAACTGTTAATTTTTTTTTGAGACATGAGTAACTTTTTTTTTGAGGGGTTAAACCAAGCTTTATTACTCAAATTCCACATGCAGTGGGATACAAAAAGGGTCATGGAGGCATCAAGCCACATGTGGCGACCCTGATCTAGAGAATGAGCAAACTTGGCTAACCTATCGGCATCGCTATTCGTAGCTCTACCTTCAAAAGCAAGCAAGCAATTAAATGCCAGCATCGATTGTTTTATTTCAGAAATAATGGACCCATAAGCACCTCGGCTACCTTTCTGGATATCAGCTACCACTTGCTTGGAGTCCGAAGCTATCACAACGTTCTGGATCATCAAATCTTGGGCAAGAGATAGGCCTTCCCGACACGCTATCGCCTCCAATGCTGGAACATCTGTTATTCCATGCATAACGAGGGCTGAACTTCCAATAAAATCTCCATTGGAGTCCCTACACACTGCCGCAGCCGCACCTCGGTTGCGTGTTTTTGAAACTGCCGCATCAACGTGCATCTTTGCAAAACCGCCTGGTGGCGCTTTTGGCTTGGGTGGACATCTTCTGATCGCTGTAGGCTTCTTATCTGGTTTCTTTGGGAGGGGCTCAAGATCTGCCAGAAGCGATTTATAAATTGATGTGTCGATGCGGGCTTTGGTAGACTTGCTCATGGATTGCCTTGCGTCGAACCCACCATATTGCCCATAAGGTGACTGCTAGTCGGACAAAGGAATCATGTGATAATGAGTCTATCATTGAAAATATCCATTGTTTTGCACTTGGTTCCGTGGTTTCACATAAGTGTTCAGCCAACTCGCCATCCACTAACTCCCATATGCACCTGGCCATAGAACACTCGAGCAGTGAGTGTCTCCAGGAATCCTCGGCACCGCACAAGCCGCAAGCACTTGAGGTTGCCATATTTCTGTGAGCTCGAATATCCTCCTTTGGGATGGATTGTTTTGCCAACCTCCAAAGGAACATGCGAATTTTCCCTGGGACAGGAGTTTTCCATAGAAGCTTCCATGATTCTCCATCACGATCATTGCTTGAGGATCCAGGTCCCCCATCTAGCCATGCTTCCCTTCTGAATTTCTTGTCACCAACATCCTGTAGGCTGATCTGACGGAAAAACAACCATTTTTCTCAAAATTCCAGGACCATGTATCAGGCACGTTCGACGTACAAAGTGGTATGCTCAATATGGATGCGATGTCAATCGGGAGACACGCCTCATGTAGTCTCTCTATGTCCCAAACTGCAGAAGTATGATCAATTAATTCTGACACTGTCGTAGGAGGATTTCTTTGGCGGCTCCCATACGGTCTCATCATCTCCCCTCGTGGTAGCCAATTATCCTCCCAAACGTTGGTAGATTCCCCATTGCCAATTCTTCTAATTAGGCCCTGTTTGAGTATGTCTCGCCCTTCTATTACAGCCGCCAGTTGGCTAGGGTGGCTGCTAAGCTTCTGCCTCTAGGATGGAGCCATTCGGGAAGTATATACTCTTGAGAATTCTTGCACTCAACGATTCTGGGAATTGAAGGATTCTCCATGCTTGCTTAGCCAAAAGTGCTAAGTTGAAGAGCTCAAAGCCTTTAAAACCCAATCCTCCCATACTTTTTGGCTGGGTCATTGATTCCCATGAAACCCAACTAGGTTTGCGGTGTCCTTCTTTACTCCCCACCAAAATTTCCTAATCAACATATTCAAGTGCTCGCATAAGCCCCTTGGGAGCTTGAAACAAGACATAGAGAAGACTAGGACTGCTTGAGCCACGGATTTAACCAATACCTCTTTCCCTGCTGAAGATAGTGATTTCTCAATCCATCCCTGAACCCTGCTCCATAAGTAATCTTTCAAATATTTGAAAGCCCCATTTTTGGAAGCCCCCACCTCCGTGGGCATCCCGAGGTATTTGGCGCTCAACGCCTCATTTTGAACTTGTAACACCACCTTTATTGCTTCTCTTACACTGTCGGGAGTGCCTTTACTGAAGTGTATTGACGACTTATCATGTTTTATGCGTTGACCCGAAGCTTGGCAATAAATGTTCAACAACTGGTTTACCTCGTTTGCTCCATTTGTATTAGCCTTGAAAAACAGCAGTCGTCATCTCAGAATAGTAAATGGTTCACCGGTGGAGCCGTGGCAGCCACCGTATCCCATTCAAGTTGGATGACTCGTCAATAGATTTTAAAAGGCACGAAAGGCCCTCTGCTGCTATCAAGAATAAATATGGAGAAATTGGGTCTCCTGTCAGATTCCACATGAAGGTTGAAACTCATTCAACTTCTTACCGTTAAATGTAACCGAAAACTTAATCGTTCTTACCAGCTCATAACTATCTCAACCCATCATGCATGAAGCCCAGCTTCAACATGATTGCCTGAAGATAATCCCATTCAACCTTATCATAAGCTTTCATCATGTCCAATTTGAGTGCACAGTATCTATTTCTCTTTGCTTTGTTTCTCTTCATAAAATGAAGACACTCATATGCAGTTATTATGTTGTCCGTGATAAGTCTGCATGGCACAAAAGCTGACTGCTCCTCTGAGAGGATATCATGTAAAACAACCTTCAACCTGTTGGAAATAACCTTGGACGCAATTTTGTATAATACATTGCATAGGGATATAGGTCTGAACTGCGATAGCAATGTGGGGTTTTTTTTTACCTTCGGGATGAGTACCAACAGTGTCTCATTTATGCACTCCGCTGACTCGGTGCCATTGATGATTCGCAACACTGCTGTAGTAACATCAGCTCCGCACACCTCCCAATGACGTTGGTAAAAGTGGGCTGGGTACCCATCCGGCCCGGGAGCTTGTCGGGAACATTTGAAACAATGCTGACTTGACCTCTTCTTGCGTGTATGGAGCGTTTAGGATTTCATTCATTGCTGGTGTTACCTTGGAAGGGACAGTTTGAAGTACACGTCCCATGTCATGGACTCCCCCAGATGTGTAAAGGTTACTGTAGAAGTCTATCGCCAGCTCCTCCATTTCACCTTCATTTTCAGTCATCCTTCCATCGGGCAGCTGCAACGATTTTATTTGGTTTTTCTGCTGACGGCTGGCTCTTAAGTGGAAGAAATATGTGTTCTTGTCGCCGTGCGCGAGCCACTCCACACGCGCCCTCTGACGCCAGAGAATCTCCTCCCGATGGAACAGCTCAACTAATCGGTCTGCTACCTTGGTTTCCTCGCGAGATGGTGCAGTTCTTCCTGGGATCGCCCAAGACCGAAGCTCATTTTTTAGTCTAGCAATGTCCCGGCGGATGCTGCCGAAGTGAGTGCGCTCCCATGAAGACAAATCGTCAGCCAGACCTTGCAATTTGTTGCACACTAATTCCAGCGAAACACCTGGTGTCTTTTCCCACCCCGCCTGCACTATTGACGATAGCGACTGGTCTCTTTCCCAGCAAACTTCATATTTAAATGTTCTCTTGGGTCTCCTGCAAGCATGCACCCCATGTAGGCAGAGTAGTAGTGGTACGTGGTCTGAACTCGCCGTTGTCTTGTGTTCAAGCACTGCGTCTGGGTAGGCTAGCGTCCACGCTGGATTTGCAACACATCTGTCCAGTCTCACTCTTGTGAACGTACCCCCGGCTACTCTCCTTTTGAAAGTCCACTCCGATCCTGAATACCCGATGTCCGAGAGTCCACATGTATCAAGAGCATCCTGAAACCCATCTATTTGAGCCTGGCTTCGGTTGCCTACACCCTCATGTTCGTGTGCATGCAAGACCTCATTAAAGTCACCTATCACCATCCAAGGGTCGTTCCCGGTTCCTGCAATACCCCGAAGCATATCCCATGTTTTGTATCTTTGTGGGACTTGAGCTTCGCCATAGACAAAGGTTATACGAGTTTTTGTTTGTGTCAACTCGTCCACCATCACATCAATATGATACTCTGAATAACCGATAATCTTGAGCTTTATTTCCTCATTCCGTAAAATTCCTAATCCACCACTTCTACCAGAGCTTCCTACAAAGAAAGCTTTTATTGAAACCTAAATTGCCAACTAAATTCTCCACACGAGTACCCTCTATTTGGGTTTCTAGAATACACACGATAGAGGGGGCATGTTGCCTCGTGAGATCACGAAGCTCACGAACTGTCGCGGGTTTTCCAGCCCCGCGGCAGTTCTAACAGAGTAGACTCATTGCGCATGGCGAGACTCCCCATGGGAGCCCGCCAAACGCGCATAAAGGTTTTTGGTGAAATCTGTAATCTTCTCTGGAGCTGTCTCATTAGGCGAGGCTGACTTCGATCTCTTCAGATCCTGCTTTGGAGGGGGGCTGAGAGGCACCGCAGTGATGGCGTAAAAGCAGTTGCTTAAATGCATTGTCTTTGAAGAGATTGGGAGCGTGGTTTTTGGATCATTGGCCCCTCTCTTCCTATTGCGATCAGCCTCCATCATCGCTACATCTCCATCTCGCTGAACCCGTTCCTCGTGATACTGTTCGTCGTACGACTCAACACTATTGTACGAACGTCCTCTTCCTCTTCCCCCACGGCCTCTGCCGCAGCCTCTCCCTGCGTTGCTGCTCTCGCCCGGTCCACTGCCGGGGCCTTTAAACCACGTTGCCTTGATGTCTTTGAAGACCAGCGTCTTTGGGGCATGGACCCCGTCCCCGCACTCTTTGTGTTGGTGGCCCAGATGTCCGTGATATCGCACACCAATCCGGCAATCTTTCATATTTAACTCTAAAGATGACTCGCTCCACCGAGTCCTTCTTCCTTATTACCAATGAGACAACGTTCTTCAAGGGTTTAGTGACATCGATCCTGACTCGAACTCTAGCAAAGTTTCCTTCAAAATCCGGGGATCTAGGCTCAGCATATATGAATTCTCCCACAGTCGCCGACAAAGCTTTGACCTTAGAGAAGAAGCCATCAGGAAGGTCATGAATCTAAATCCAGATGTCCAATTTATTGAGCTCTATAGACGACGGCTTTGTGAAGCCGTCGTACTCCGAGAGAACTACTGCTTTACCCTTAAAGTTCCAAGGGCCATCTCCCATAACCCTCTCCCAGTCACCCAGGCAGGAGAATTGCATTGAGTACATATTATCTTCGAGTGGTCTGATCTTCACCTCCTGAGCTAGGTCCCAGGCCACTCTCATATTCCTATAAAACCAATATTGGCAGTATGTTTTCTCTGTGTGAACCCTAGCCAGAGCCATCCAGCGTGTCGCTTCCTTCGGCAGCTCGGTGTCTTCCACCACGACATCAACCAGGTCATCTTCTTTCAAGCCAAGTTCCTCCATCATCGCAGCCAGATCGGACGCAGCCGTACTCGATCCAGATGCAGTCGAACCCATCATGCGCTTGCTCGAGGTTAGGGATCCGCGAGCGATAGGTCCCAAAGAAGTCCCCGCCCTTCCTGAACTCCGCGGCGGCCAAGGGCCACAACGATTGCCGGAAGGGGGTGGACATCCGGGGAGAGAAGTTCCCTACGGTGTCGGCGTCGCCGTCGCTCGAGGGGAGAGAGAAACCCTAACGAGAGGGGAGCACGGGAAGAACGACTTGAGACATGAGTAACTGTTATATACTATTATATGGTGCTCCGTTGCGTTGTGGCCCAAGGACTTCGTTGTTTTAGTTGTGCCAAATTCCCACAAAGGTTCCTTGCGGGCCCATGGACCAGTCTTTTTCGCGGGAGAAGTCTTTATTTTTGAAACATTTTTCGCGGGAGAAGTCAGTTATTTTTTTTTGCGGAAAAACCTTCCAATATATTCATCTTCAATCATGGCAGTACAACAAACACCAGAAATAAAAATTACATCCAGATTCGTAGACCACCTAGCGACAACTACAAGCACCGAAGCGAGCCGACGGCGCGCCGCCGTCATCGCCCCTCCATCGCCAAAGCCGGGCACAACTTGTTGTAGTAGACAGTCGGGAAGTCGTCGTGCTAAGGCCCCATAGGACCAGCACCCCAGGACAGCAACCGCCGCCGATGAAAAATAACATAGATCGGAAGTATCCAAACCGAAGACACACGAACATGGACGAACAACGACGAGATCCTAGCAAATCCACCAAAGATAGATCTGCCGGAGACACACCTCCACACGCCCACCAACGATGCTAGACGCACCGTCGGAACGGGGACTAGGCGGAGAGACCTTTATTCCATCTTCAGGGAGCCGCCGCCGTCTCGCCTTCCTGAGTAGGACACAATTTTGATAGGGACGAACTAGACTCTCGATTACTTGGCAACAATTCTCGCAGAAGTATGATTTAGGTGGGGATTACAACTCAATTGCAAGGATTGTAGCTAGGGTTCATGCGAAATGGGAAACGGTGGTAGGTAGCCGAGCCGCCGGGTGCCTGATCCTCTGGATGGCTTCCCCGTGTAGCGATCCTGGTTAAGTAGCAGGAGGAAGGAGTTGGGCCGCCGTCACCCAATCCGGCCCACTGCCTCATGGGTTGGCAACGCGTGCACGCTCGGGCGGTGCACCGTTGGCCTCTTGAGCCCTGTGGATGGACCCCCCTTGTCAGGGGCGCTGACATCCCCCTCTTCTTGACGTGCAGCTTGCTACCAAGCTGCCGCGTGGGGAAAACGAGCGCGAAGTGCCTCCTTTTCTTCCCAGGTGATGCCGGTAGCTGCAGTGCCCGACCAGCGTACTTGAACTTGCTCGATGACGGAGCCCCGACGGCTTGCCAGCGGGACTGAAGCACTTCCACAGGAACAACAAGGTTGTCAGTATAGAGTGGCAAAGTTGCTTCGACCGGTGTACCTGCAGAGCTCGTCGGAGTTGCGAGACGTGAAACTGAAAGGATCGAGAAGAGGTGTCTAGAGGGGGGGGGGGTGATTAGACCCTCACCAAGCAAAAGTAGCAGTTTTTAAGTTCTTCAAGTTGAGGTGGAGTTTTAGCACAAGTTTAAGCATTCACAATACATTTCAAGCAAGCATGGCAAGAGTATAAGCAGCGGAAAGAGTAAGCATGCTAATTGCAAGAAAGTAAAGGGATGGGATTGGAGTGTGCAAACGCAATGAAGACACATAAATTTTTGACGTGGTTCCGATAGGTGGTGCTATCGTACATCCACGTTGATGGAGACTTCAACCCACGAAGGGTAATGGTTGCGCGAGTCCACGAAGGGCTCCACCCACGAAGGGTCCATGAAGAAGCAACGTTGTCTATCCCACCATGGCCATCGCCCACAAAGGACTTGCCTCACTCGGGTAGATCTTCACGAAGTAGGTGATCTCCTTGCCCTTACAAACTCCTTGGTTCAACTCCACAATCTTGTCGGAGGCTCCCAAGTGACACCTAACCAATCTAGGAGACACCACTCTTCAAAAGGTAATAGATGGTGTGTTTGATAAACTCCTTGCTCTTGTGCTTCAAATAATAGTCTCCCCAACACTCAACTCTCTCTCATAGATTTGGCTATGGTGAAAAGAAGATTTGAGTGGAAAGCAACTTGGGGAAGGCTAGAGATCAAGATTCTAGTGGTTGGATTGGAATGTCTTAGTCTTAACACATGAGTAGGTGGTTCTCTCTCAGAAAATGAGTAGCAGAAGTGTAGGCACGTTCTGATGGCTCTCTCTCAAATGGAGACGGGGGTGGAGGGGTATATATAGCCTCCACACAAAATCCAACCGTTACACACATTTGACCCAACTCGGTCAGACCGAATAGAAGAACTCGATGAGACCGATTCTGTTCAAAATGTGAACATTAGGAATCTCGGTGGGACCGACATGATCAACTCGGTGAGACCGATGTGCTAGGGCTAGGGCAAAAGCTCATCTCGGTGAGACCGATTGCATGAACTCGGCGAGACCGATTTCAGCAATGATCAAACAGAGAGTTGGTCAAGAAAACTCGGTGGCACCGATTGCACATTTCGGTGAGACCGAAATAATTACAACAGGCAACAGAGAGTTTGAAGGCCATCTCGGTGAGACCGAATTGTCTAGGGTTTCTGGCAGTGACTATGTCAAATGAACTCGATGGCGCCGGATAGATCAAATTGGTGGGGCTGAGTTTGACTTTAGGTTTTGGACATATGTGGAGATGAGAAAGTGGCCGAGGGTTTTTGGAGAAATATCACTAAGCACTTTGAGCAAGTAGACCATTAAGCAACATCTCATCCCCTTTTAATAGTATTGGCTTTCCTATGGACTCAATGTGATCTTGGATCACTAAAATGAAAAAGAAGAGTCTTGAGCCTTTGCCAATCTTTGTCCTTAGCATTTTGAAGGGTTCCTCACCCTCGTGTCCTTGCCACGCTATTGTTGAACTCATCTGAAATATACTTGATAAAAGTATTAGTCCAAAAAGAGATATGTTGACATTAATTATCAAAACCACCCAGGGAGCACTTGTGCTTCCAATCTCCCCCTTTTTGGTAATTGATGAAAACATACATCAAAGCTCTAGATTAAAGATATACATGATAACATGTAAAGCTTTGGAAAGACATGTAACATGCATAGGCTCCCCTACATGTATGCAATCATGTAAAGATGGAATATAAGAACATGTGAATGCATAGGCATGTTAGAGCAAGCAATGAGTTACATGTATCTTGGCTATATGCATCAGAGCAAATGATGTAGATAAAAGGAAGTGTACTTTCATGTTCATATAAGAACATGCGAATGCATAGGCATGTCAGAGCAAGCAATGAGTTACATGTATCTTGGCTATATGCATTAGAGAAAATGATGTAGATAAAAGGAAGTGTACCTTCATGTTCATGAATCCTTCTTGCAAACAATATGTACATTAGCAAGAGATCATCATGCACATGAGTGTGATGCATATACTTACCTTGTGGTCTTGAGCTGGCTTTCACTACAAAAAAATACACTTCCGTGATGATATGTGTTTGTCACAGTAGGTCACATTTTTTGTCATGCATGTACAACCATGACAATTTTATGACAGAATCAAGATAGTCATACCTGTGTTGTCGTAGAAGTGTTCCATGACATTACCAAAATTATCATCACGGAAGTGTCCACTTTCATGACGATAAATCACGCGTCACAGAAGTGCTTTCGTCAAGGGTGACCGACACGTGGCATCCACCGTAACGGAACGCCGTTAAGCTATCGGGTCAGGTTTTGGATCCGATAACCCGTTAACAGCCCCGACCAATGGGGATTTTCCACGTGTAAAATCATCATTGGCTAGAGGAAACACGTGTCGGCTCACCGTTGGGGCAGATGTCATCCACTCATTGGACAGAAGGCGCCTACGATACGTGACACGTGGCATGGCCCATCAAGTTGAAATGGGTTGGTCCAACTAAAGGCCCACAAGATTTTGCGGACCATAATGGGCCGGCCCAGCTACAGGCCCACGAGATTTTGCGGACCATAATGGGCTGGCCCAGCTAAAGGCCCACAAGATTTTGTGGGCCATAATGGGCCGGCCCAGGTAAAGGCCCACAAAATTCTTGCGGATCATAATGGGCCGGCCCAGCTAAAGGCCCACGAGATTTCACCGACATTAATGGGCCGGCCCAGCTGTAGGCCCACAAGATTTTAAGGACCCTAGTAGGCTGGCCCATTAACTGGCTGCCATGTTTTGGGCCAAATGTCGGCCCATATTTGATCCGGTCCATCAATGGCCTGCCACGTTCCGGGCCTAATAATGGCCCATATGAGATCCGCCCGTTAAAGCCTCCCACTTTCGGGCCAAATCACGCCAGATCAGTCCAACCCTTTAAGAGGCTTTGGGCTCAATTATGGCCCATATCGATTCGGTCCGTTAATCGGGCGCTATGCTTTTGGGCCCACTTGCTAAAGGCCCATTTAGTAATTCGCCCGATATTAGTTTCGCCTGTTAAGGGCCCGTTTAACATTTCAGCCCTATATTAATTTCGCCCGTTAAAGCCCGTTATATAGTTGGGCCTAACTACGGCCCGGTTTGCATCCGCCCGCTCATGACCGATATCCGATTGGGCCAAAAAGGAATGAGACAACTTTGGCTGTTAAAGCCCGTGATCCGATTCGCACAATCATGGGCCGGGTCCTTTTGGGCTGCCGCCGCCCGTGAGCTATTCAAAGACGCTTCGTGCCCAACCTACTTCTCAGCCTCCTAAAAGCCCATTGAGTTTTCTTGCGAAAAGAGGGCCGGGGGTTACTCGGCCTATCAAAGGCCTGAATCTACTAGTGGGCCAGTTTGACGGGGCCCATGATGCGGATCGTACATCGTGATTGCATGACGGCCCGATTATGTACCATAATTTTACGGTTTGGCCGGTTTACTGTGAAGACAAGATATATATACAGTAAAATAACTGCAGCATCGTGAATAAGAAAAAACCTAGACTATACAATAAAGAAATTACGGCATATTACATCCACTGGGCATCAAAGTTCGCCACTATAATAATAAAGCACAAGCAGATAGCAGATTACATACACTGGGCATCAAAGATCGCCACCAAAGGTAAATAAACACGCCGACAAAATAATATACAAAACCGACAAAGACTTCAATAGAGTTCAATAAAGGTTAGCCTATTTGGCGAGCTGCGGTATAAGCACTGAAAGCAAGATGCGCGGTACGCTTGTTCAACAATTATATCTTCCTCACTCTGAAAGATAAACAAGCAGACATATGACAGGTTTTGCACATAAAAGTATCAGTGCTGACAATTCATCACATTTCTTACTGACGAATAAAGTGACACAGTTTAAAATTGCATTAACACAATATAGTATTGTTCAGGTCAAGACATGGCAGGAAATGACATTGTGAAGGAGTTGGCAGCTTCACGACACCACTGGATTACAGATCAAGAACTCATAAGTATCAATGGTTAGTCTGCTGTCAATTTATCCCATTTCAGATTGGAAAATAAAGAGACGGTTTAAATAATAGTAGAATGATATGACATTGTTCATAGTTAAGACATTGCAGAATATGACATTGTGATGTAGTGGGTAGGTTCACCACACCACCGGATTACGGATGAAGAATGAAGCATACATGCAAAGTGCAAAAGAAGATCACTTGCTCAGTATAGTTTAATTTACATGGTATGAAGAAGGAACTTGGTTGTACAACTGAAAACTTAAATTGAGAAGGACAAACTTTTGTTTATGAACTACATAATAAACTTTAAACATGCAATTTCATGCAAACACCAAAAATAAACAGCTGTTGCAGTCATGCCTAACCAAATATACACAACGAAGTTTGAAGGCTTGAGAAGGACAAACTTACATTACTGGTGAAGACAGGCTCTATAAAGCCCTTGTCCATGCTGATGGGGGGAGATATTCAAGAAGTTTAGCATAGAATCTTCTTCATAAGCATTGCCTTTATTTTACATTTTGTTAAGAGTAAATATAGATGTGATAATATACGAAAAATGGAGAATATTTAATATAAGATGAAGAGTGATGCTACATAACCAAGTAGCTATAAATGTATGTGCAATGACATACAGTAAAAGGCACAGCCAAGAGCAATGCACGGCTAAACTTCTTCAAGACCAACCTTATGGTAAGAGTAAATATAGATCCGATGTGTAGAAAATGGAGGGCAAAGGAAAATAAGCTGCAGAGTGATGGTACATGAACAACTACTGCCAATATAAGTACACTGATAAAGGACAACATGTACTTACAAGAACAATGCAGAGCTAAAAAAATTCATTGGCATTGGATATATTCTACACTAATGTAACCATTCATACAGATCCGATAATTTGGAGCGAACAATTGATAAGCAAGCTATCATGCATACTGATGTCACATAATGAACCAGGTATGTATGCAAGTACGATGATACAGACAACGGTACTAACAAGAGCAAAGCAGCGGGCAGCATATTTGCGATATCCTGCCGTTCTTTTCAAACCGAATTCTTCTTCGAGCAGATTTCCTGCAAAAAGATCCATAAGGCACATGCGGAAAAGTAGAAGTTCAAATTGTCATGTGATTTCATAGACAAGACCTCATCCCGGAACGAGACCAGTGCATAACAAGGTTTTTCCATTCAATGTTTTCTAAATTTAGACAAGAGACTTCACCGGAAATTCGTTCATAGACTTGCCATCAAAGTGTGATTTCCTCAGGTAACACCGATACTGCTGCAATGCTTCCTTGAAAAGCACAAGCAAGCTTTGCTCGTCATGACTATCCAGATTGACTCTCGCCTAGTTACAACAATGTAATGTAAATCATTGATGTGTTCGATGAGCAGAAAACATGAAAATATTAACAATGAATAATAGCACTTACACGTAAGTTGGACAGGAAGATGTGAAAATGGTGTTTGTCTTCACTATAATCTTCCCATGATGGGAATATATGCACGTAGTCCCTAACAACATTGAAAGCATTGTCTTTTAAACTGGGAATAAATGGAATGGGGTTCCAATCTGCAGGAATTGGCCGTCTCTGCAGCTTGGGATAGGTCTTCGGCGGTGGACTTGCTGTACTTTTTCTTTGAGTGGGATTTTTCTGTGGTATGGCTGGTGCTATGGCAAATGAAATTGGTATACCTTTTGCTGGAGTGCAGGTCCTGTGTGGTGGGGCTAGTGGTGTGGCCAGTGAAGTATGGGTACAGTCTGCTGGAGTCGGTCCTACATTTTGTGTCACTGGTTGTACATCCAATATAAGTGGGGCGCTGTCTAATTTCTCCGGCACCACCATGTTTTTCAAGGACTTTGCTGGTGCTCCTTCAGGTTCGGCAATCACCCTCTTCCTTTTTGATGTCTGATGCACAAGAACATCATTTGAGTGGAAAACATGGTATGATGACAAATGGAATATGTATTGATAATGGATGGGCATGGCATCTCGAGTTATATGATGAGTAAACTAAGCAGATGGCGGTGCAACAAAGTAGAAGAAATGCAAGACAACATATGCAAGATACGCGCAATCAATAAAACCTTCCAAATTAGAACAGACACCTTGATGGGTGAACAGGACAGGCCATCTGCCTTTGACTCCTCGAGGTTAGAATAGTCATTAGGATGATATTTTGAACAAGAATCAACATGTGGGGAGCGTACGAGTTTCATTGCTTCCAGAATGGCACTCAATGCCTTGGTGCCAATTTTGTAAGTCACTGCAGTGTTCGGCAATATTCTTCTGATGCGCGGATTCTGATATTCACTGTAATTGCGTATAATATCTGAGAACCATGAAAACATAAATAGCTGTGAGATTATCTTTGTAATGCAGATGATATTCTAATATAGGGCGCCTGTAAACACTTGTGTGCTATCACTTTGGATTACGATGAGAGAGCTCATGTGTGCTGTAATATGGTGCGTGCATTTATATAATCCGCACAAGTACATAAAAAAATAGGCTCCGTAAGGATAATGGCGGATGATAGGTTCATAATATCAGTATAGAGAGTTTATTGCCAAACCATGATAACAAGAGCACACAGCAACTAGGCAGATCATAGTGTAGATAACAGGGGTACACCATAACCACGATATATAAATCGGGAAAGTGGAACTGGCTTGAAAATACGGTGTTGTATTGCCGCTAGTAATTGAAAGCCTATCGATCACGTACAGGCCAGCTCTATCAGCTGTTGACTGCAGATGTCCCTGCGCCCCTTCCTGACAAGGAACATCTTGTCAGACGCATTACTAAATACGTAATAAACAAAGAGGAACATGTTAAAGAACGAGAAGAGGAAGCATATTCTTGAGGTTCCGCTTCATCGCATACAATGTTGGTTGCCCACTCATGATGAATCACAGCGCCCAAAGAAATGCAATTCCATGCTTGTCTCTCTATATGTGGCAATTTTGAACAAGAGTCATTAGGATCATATTCTCAACAAGAGTCAGCAGTGGGGAGCGTATGAGTTTCATTCACTAGTAGAAAAGGGGCAATGGCCCAGCCAGTTCAGCCCATTAGTCGGTTCAATCCGAACGGGACCAATGGAGCTATTTGTCCCGGTTCGTGAGCCCAGGGGCCGGCCGGGCCACATGGGCCATTGGTCCCGGTTCGTTGGACCTTTTGGTCCCGGTTGGTGGGACGAACCGGGACCAATGGGCCTGGCTCCTGGCCCACCACTATTAGCCCCGGTTGGTGGCTTGAACCGGGACCAAAGGCTTCCCTTTAGTCCCGGTTCATGCCACCAACCGGGGCTAATGGTGGTGCCTATATATACCCCCTCGCGCAAGAGCAGAGCACACTGCTCTATTTTTTCTGGCCGAGGGGGAGAGGGCTTGGTGGTGCTCTAGCTCACCTCCTATGCACACAAGGTGTTCGATGGAATGCCCGAGCCACACTACTTAAGGTTTCTCCTCTCCAAGCTCGACCGCCAAGCTCCATTTTCCTCAATATTTATCTAGGTTTAGCGGTCCGTCACGCCCGTCCCTGTCTTCATCGCCCGTCGATCACCACCGATCTCATCGCCCGGCACCACCATGGTGAGCCTCTTGTTCTTATCTTCTTTCTGAAAGGAAAAATATTCTTACTTGTATGTTTAGATAGATACTTGTATTATTTTCTTCCTTTTATTATTGCATCTTATATAGTGCGATGGTTTTGGTATCCGCCCCCGTCGGCCCTAAATCACATCTATGATTCGGATGTGGTATATATTATCTTCTCATAACTATTGGTTCATTTATTGTTTATGAAAATTATGCCGACCAACGTGACATAGATTTTATTTATCTAGGAGGTTGTTGAACCGAAATTCCAACCGACCCTATTGTCGAGAGGTTAAATTTAGTTGAAGAAGAAAACAATTTCTTGAAGGAAAAATAAAAAACTTGAGGAGGAGAAGATGATATTGGAGTTGCATGTTGCGGATGTAAATCGATGATCACAAGATCAAGATGGATGCAATGCGCTTGAAGATTAGAAAGATTAGAAAATATGCCATTCATACCGAGGCTTGGTATCATTATGCCGTTGGATCAGTTGTTACCTTGGTTGAGATTATGATCACATTTGTTTTCGCATTGAAATGTTTTACATAGTTTCAATGTATGGTTTAATTAATTTAGATGCTCTGCAGAGCTTTATGTTGTTAGATGAGAACTATGTATGTACTTTGGTTTTTATGTAATGATTTTTGACACACTTAATTATATATAATGCACACAGATGAACCGGCAATGGATGTACGGTGACAGACACACCTCCGAGTACACTAAGGGCGTGCATGATTTTCTCGAAGTGGTCGAGGCAAACAAGCGAGAATGGTTTTATGTGTTGTCCATGCCCTATATGTAGAATACGAAGTCTTACTCTGACCGGAAAATCCTTCACACCCACCTACTTTACAAGGGTTTCATGCCACACTATAATGTTTGGATGAGGCACGAAGAAATAGGGGTTATGATGGAAGACGGCGAAGAAGAAGAGTACGATGACAACTATGTTCCCCCGGAATACGGTGATGCTACTGAACATCAAGAGGAAACAGACGATGTACACGATGGTGCTGCAACGGGCGAAGCGGCTGAAGATCAAGAGGAACCACTCGATGTGCCCGATGATGATGATCTCCGCCGGTTCATTGTCGATGCAAGGACGCAATGCGGAAGTCAAAAGGAGAAGCTAAAGTTCGATCGCATGTTAGAGGATCACAAAAAAGGGTTGTACCCCAATTGCGACGATGGCAACACAAAGCTCGTACCGTCTTGGAATTGCTGCGGTGAAAGGCGGAGAATGTTGTGCTCGATAAAGGATTTGAGAAGCTACCGAAAATAATGAAGAAGAAGCTTCCAAAGGATAACGAATTGCCCGACAAGACATACGCAGCAAAGAAGGTCGTATGCCCTCTAGGATTGGAGGTGGAGAAGATACATGCATGCCCTAATGATCGTGCATCCTCTACCGCGGTGCATACAAGGATCTGAACGCATGCCCGGTATGCGCGCATTCGATATAAGATCGACGAGATGACCACAGTGATGTTGACGGCGAGCCTCCGTGAAGTGGGTTCCTGCGAAGGTGATGTGGTATGCTCCTATAATACCACGGTTGAAACGTCTGCTCGTAAACGGAGAGCATGCCAAGTTGATGCGATGGCACAGTGAGGACCGTAAGAAAGATGGGAAGTTGAGAGCACCACGACGGGTCGCAGTGGAGAAAAATCAAGAGAAAGTACTGGGATGAGTTTGTAAAGGACCCAAGGAACGTATGGTATGCTTTAAGCGGATGGCATTAATCCTTTCGGGAGCGAGTAGCAATCACAGCACTGGCCCGTGACTCTATGTATGTATAAGCTTCCTCCTTGGATGTGCATGAATCGGACGTTCATTATGATGCCAGTTCTCATCCAAGGCCCTAAGCAACCCGACAACGACATTGATGTGTACCTAAGGCCATTAGTTGAAGAACTTTTACAGCTGTGGAATGGAAACGGTGTACGTACATGGGATGAGCACAAAAGGAGGAATTTCACCTAAAGGCGTTCTTGTTCATGACCATCAACGATTGGCCCGCTCTCGAGAACCTTTCGGGATAGACAAACAAGGGATACCACGCATGCACGCACTGTTTACTTGACACCGATAGTATATACCGGGAAGCTGCAGGAAGAATGTATACCAGGGCCATAGTCTATTTCTTTCGACCAACCATCAATGTCGAAGAAAGGCAAGCATTTCAAAGGCGAGGCGGATCACCGGAAGAAACCCACCATGCGCATCGTGATCACGTACTTGCTATGGTCAATGATTTACACGTAATCTTTGGAAAGGGTCCCGCGGACTAGCTGTTCCGAATGACGCCGACAATCACGCACCCATGTGGAAGAAGAAATCTATATTTTGGGACCTACCCTCTTGGAAAGACCTAGAGGTCCGCTCTTGATCGACGTGATGCACGTGACGAAGAACCTTGCGTGAACCTGCTAGGCTTCTTGGGCGTGTATGGGAAGACAAAAGATACACACGAGGCACGGAGGACCTGCAACGCTTGCACGAAAAAGAGGGCATGCCTCCGGCAAGCGGTATGAAGGTCCCGCCACCACGCTCTTACGAAAGAAGAGAAAGAAATCTTCTTTGAATGCCTGCTCAAGATGAAGGTCCCGATCGCTTCTCGTCGAATATAAAGGGAATAATAAATATGCCGGAGAAAAGTTCCGAACCTAAAGTCTCATGATCGCCACGTGATTATGACGCAATCGCTTCCGGTTGCATTGAGGGGGCTTCTACCGAAAACGTCCGATTAGCCATTGTGAAGCTATGTGCATTCCTCAATGCAATATCTCAGAAGGTGATCGATCCAGAAATCGTACCAACACTAAGGAGTGATGTGGCGCAATGTCTTGTCAGTTTCGAGCTGGTGTTCCCACCACCCTTCCTCAATATCATGATGCATGTCCTAGTTCATCTAGTCGACGAGATTGTCATTCTGGGGCCCGTATTTCTACACAATATGTACCCCTTTGAGAGGTTCATGGGAGTCCTAAAGAAATATGTTCAGAATCACAGCTAGGCCAAAAGGAAGCATCTCCATGGGCCTTCAAACGAGAGGATGTCATCTGGTTTTGTGTTGACTTCATTCTGGCCTTAAGAAGATAGGTCTCCCTAAATCGCGGTATGAGGGGAGATCGACTGGAAAAGGTGCGCTTGGAAGGGACTCAATAATATGCACGGGACGGATATTCTTGGTCTCAAGCACACTACACAGTTCTCTGAGAACTCTACCTTGGTGACCCGTATGTCGATGAACACAAGAACGATCTGCGCTCCAAACACCCGGGCGGTCGAAGATCTGGGTTACATGTGAACACATCGGGACTTTCAGCGATTGGTTGGAAACACGTCTCGTGAGGTGACAACACTGTTTGTGATGAGCTGTACTTGTTGTCCAGGGGACCATCTTCAAGCTGTAATGATTTGGAAAGGATACGAGATAAATGGGAATACATTTTACACGATTGACCAAGATCAAAAGAGCACCAACCAAAACAGCGGTGTCCGCTTTGGTGCAGCAACCGACAGGGGAAAGGACACATATTATGGTTACATAGTAGACATATGGGAACTTGACTACGGAGTAGATTTTAAGGTCCCTTTGTTTAAGTGCAAGTGTGTCAATCTGTCAGGAGGCGGGGTACAGGTAGACCCACAGTACGGAATGACAACAGTGGATCTGAAAAATCTTGGGTACACTGACGAACCGTTCGTCCTAGCCAATGATGTGGCACAGGTTATCTATGTGAAGGACATGTCTACTGCATCGAGGAAAAGAAAAGATAAGGAAGCGAATACATCATACGATGAGCCAAAGCGCCACATAGTTCTTTCAGGAAAAAGGGACATCATGGGAGTGGAGGGCAAGACAGACATGTCTGAAGAGTATGAAAAGTTTCATGAAATTCCTCCCTTCAAAGTCAAGTCTAACCCAAGCATCCTGATAAACGATGAAGATTACCCATGGTTACGGCGCAATAAGCAAATGACACAAGCGAAGAAAAAATGAAGACTTTCTCCGCAACTATTATGATGATACCATGCCAACTTTGTAACAGACGAGTATGATACCATTGTCCGTTTTGTACATGCACATGCTATGCCAACTTTTTTAGAGTTCATTTGAAAACTATGAATTTCAAAGAATTTAAATAAAGAATTTAAATTTTAACTATTCAAATTTGAAAACTAATGGCACAAACAGAAAGTCTAAAACTAATGGCACTACCAGAAAGTTTATAATTTTGCTGACCTAAAAGAAAAAAGAATTAAAAAATAAAGCAAAAAACCAAAAGAAAATAAATAATGCAGAAAACATAAAAATACTGGAAAAAAATAAAAATAGCAACAATAAGTATTTTGTTGTAAGTAGAAACAAAAGAAAATGAATAAAGCAACAAAGAAAACAAAAAAAGTGTTTTCAAATTTGAAAACTAATGGCACTAACAGAAAGTTTATAATTTTTCTAAAACTAAAAGCAAAAAGAATTAAAAAATAAAGCAAAAAACAAAAGAAAATAAATAATGCAGAAAACAAAACAAAAAACTGGAAAAAAATAAAAATAGCAAAAATAAGTATTTTGTTGTAAGTAGAAACAAAATAAAATGAATAAAGCAACAAAGAAAACAAAAAAAGCGTTTTCAAATTTGAAAACTAAT
Source organism: Aegilops bicornis (assembly GCA_021605145.1). Lineage (NCBI taxonomy): Eukaryota > Viridiplantae > Streptophyta > Magnoliopsida > Poales > Poaceae > Aegilops > Aegilops bicornis. The sequence continues at coordinate 130,238,879 of CM038674.1, read as the reverse complement.
GGCACTAACAGAAAGTTTATAATTTTTCTAAAACTAAAAGCAAAAAGAATTAAAAAATAAAGCAAAAAAATAAAATAAATAATGCAGAAAATAAAACAAAAAAACTGGAAAATAAATAAATATAGCAACAATAAGTATTTTGTTGTAAATAGAAACAAAATAAACTAAATAAAGCAACAAATAAAACAAAAAAGTGCCACCTACTGGGCCCCCACGGCCTGAATACGACTAGAAACCACGCCATGGGCCAGATTCAAGCCAGCTGGAGGCCCAAGTAGGCCCACAGCACAGATTGCGAGGTTAGGCCCGAAGCCTGCTTTAGAGAGGAGCTCGAGAGGAAGGCGCACCGCACCTTATAAACAGTGCGCCTCCCTCTCAACTAGTGAGGTGGGACTAAATATTTGGGTTCGGGCAGCACGGGCCTTTGGTCCCGGTTGGTGGCACCAACCGGGCTAAAAGTGCGTTAGTCCCGGTTGGTGCTCTGATCGGGACTAATGCCCCCTTTAGTCGGTTGGTGCCTCAACCGACCAAAGGCCGCCGCTTCCCGCCCTTTGGGCTCTTGAAAATAGGCCTTTGGTCCCGGTTGGGGGCACCAACCGGGACTAAAGGTGGGCATTAGTCCCGGTTTGTGCCACGAACCGGGACCAATGCTACTGCTATATATACATCACTTAGCAGTTTTCGCCAAAATCCATCTGTTTCTTCTCGCCCCGACGCCTTCTGCTCCTCGTTGCCGTCGCCACGAGCCACCTTGACGCCGTCAGGTTGGTCCACCTCGCCGTCGCGCCGCCGAGCCACTGCCCGACACCGTTGCCACGCCCGCCGCCCCTGCCGGCCCGACCCGTTGCCGTCGCCGCCGCCCTGCCCGACCCGTCGCCGTCGCCGCGCCACCCGTTCCCGACCACTGTCGCTGCCCAGCGCCGCCCCTTCCCGACCGTCGCCGCGTCAAATGCCGCCACGCCGCCGCCTTCCCCAACCCCGTCGCCGTCGCCCCGACCACACGCCGCCGCCTTCGGTCCGGCCGCCGGCGCCCTTTCCTCTTATTTTTTGTGCATTTTATGTATATGTTCTCTGTGTATATATGTATATGTTCTCTGTGTATATATGTTCATATATGCAAAAGTTAGATTTTAGAAAAACTTTATATATGCAAAAGTTTATATATGCAAAATTTATACATATATGTAAGTATATATGTATGTATAGATGTATGTATGTGGATACATGAGGGGTCGATATACCCCTCTCCGATAGCATTTTGTGCATTTTAGGTTAGTGTATATATATGTTGATGTATATATGCAAAAGATAGATTTTTAGAAAAATACTATTTTTTCTGTTGATGATATGATGATGTTTTTTTCATATATGCATTTTTTCATATATGTATTATTTTTTAAGTTGTTAGTAGATATCGATTTTAGGTTAGTGCATTTTATCACTGATTTTAGGTTAGTTGATCGATTTAGTGCATTTTATGTTTGTTGTATTTTAGGATAGTGCATTTTATGTTAGTGGAGAGGAAAAGTAAAATAAGGAAAAGGAAAATAAGTAGAGAAAGAAGGAGAAGAAGAAGGAGAAGACGAGGAGAGGAAGAAGAGAAAGAAGAAGAAAAAGAGGAGAAGAAGAAGGAATAGAGGAGCTTCTTCTCCTATTATTTATCCTCTTTTTTTTCTTCTTCTTCTTAATTTTTATCGGGAACGAGGGTGTCGAGGATCGCCGAGGGGTCGAGGGTCGGGAACTAGGGTAGAGGGTCGAGGGTCGTTAAAGGGTTAAGGGTCGAGGGTTTCAGCGTCGAGGGTTCGAGGGTTCTAGGGTCGAGGGATCGAGGGTCGAGGGTTGCAGGGTCGTCTAGGGGTCGAGGGTTCCAGGGTCGTCGAGGGTTCGAGGGGTCGAGGATCGCCGAGGGGTCGAGAGGTTTCCTAGTGTCAAAGTATTGAAGAAATCCATGGCTTCATCATTAGCCGGTAGTAACCATGGCATGATGGTACGAAGTCCTCCAAAGTTATTCTGGAATGGAGTCCCGGATAGGATAATTTGCCCTTTTGTATGAATTTCAGCAAAGGCCTTCCAAATAACGATATTTGGAAGGTTCTTGCTGAACTTTGTACCAAAAAGCGAATTTATCCTATCTAGGACTCTGTTCCAAAATAACTTTGGAGAGCTTCGTACCATCATGCACCTGTTACTTTCGCCTAATGATGAAGACATGGTTTTGTTGAATCCTTTGACACTAGGCAACCTCCTGACCCCTCGGCGATCCTCGACCCCTTGACCTCGATCGGCGATCCACGACCCTCTACCCCATCATGGGCGTCGATGCCCACGTTACTTGTGGGACATAGATGTAGTGTTCAACGCCGACCCCTCCCGATAGCTTCAACACGTGGGGGTCGATATTACCCCTCCTTGAAGCGTTCTCGAGGCCACCCCTAACCCTTGAAGCGTTGTCGAGGCCACCAAGGCCAAGAGAAGCGACATCGAGGCCACTAATTAATATGATTCCTTATTGTGATTAGCTAGCTAGTTCTCGTTTGCCACTAATATATCCATATCTGTCATGTTTGAATAATAATTGCCATGTTGTAAATATTTGTAGAAACTATGGACATCCCGCCCCGAGACGAAGCACAAGAACCGTTGTTGAGGGACATAATCGCAGAAGGAAGTGATGCCCTCAGCTCGTTGATGTATCTCAATGACACCGATGGTCTGGAAGGAGAGGGTGAAGAAGCAGCTGGCTATGATTATGATGGCTCCGATGACCCAATGCCGGTGGAAGAAGGAGAGGGTGAAGAAGTAGACCGTGAGGACTGCTCCGGTGATCACCGAACTGAGTCCGGCCAGGTATATATATTAGTTAAGCCTGTGCTGACTAGCTAATTGATGCATTCATTGTTTTGGTATGTACACATATTAATTAACTCTCGTCTTTATTCCTTTTTATAGCCCTCCGGATCGAGCACAACTTTGGTAAAGAGACAAGGCCCGAAGAAAAAGTTGAGCTCGGATGAAAGGTTTGAGATCATAGAAATCGCGCGCGATGGCCAACCGATTGAACCCATCCGGACAAAGAAGGCATTTGTTGCTCAGTGCGGGGTTCTGGTTAGGGACAAGATCCCGATCAGCATCCAACAATGGTATAAGCCTAAGAACAAAGACCTTGAGGTGTCTTATGTCAATGATCTGCAGAAAAATGATCTTTGGACTGAGCTGAAGTCAAATTTCACCCTACCGCCAGAGGATGATCCGGAGAAGCCAGTTATAGAGCCATTAATCAAGTCTTTTGCTCTTAAGAAGATGGCAGGCCTATTCAGGAATTGGAAGAAAGACCTGAATAAGTTTGTCGATAAAAAAGAGACACTAGAATTCAAGGGCAAATATGAGAAGATCAGAGATGACTGGCCCACATTTGTGGCCCACAGGACAACGGAAAAGAGTAAAAAGATGTCGGCGACAAACAAGCAAAATGCTGCGAAGAAGAAGCTTCACCATCGCATGGGGTCAGGTGGCTACCTCATAGCCCGGCCTAAGTGGGCCAAGGCTGATAATGATCTGCTTGATAAAGGGATCGAACCAGAGATAATGAATCGGGCGAGACCGTTCTTTGGACTTGGTTCTTCGAGGGTCATGGAACCTTGGACCCTGTATCAAGGAAGTGCATTTGGACGGACGATCAATTGGACATACCACCAAGAGGCTAAAGCAATATATTTAAACAAATAAGCAACAAGGGAAGTTCGTTCTGCATGTGGAGAAGGACGAGCTCACAATGGCCCTCGGGAATCCTGAGCACCACAGACGGACACGAGGCACGCCAGATCCGCTTCGTGGAAGGCTGGATTTCGGACGCAGGGGTTACAAAACCCATGAGAGGAGGAAGAAACCGGAGCAGAGCCAAATGCAAGCGCTGCACGAAAGGGTAATGGGGCTAGAGGAACGAGAAGAAGAACGGATCAAACGACCACGAAGCTTCCCCGAAGCTACCCCGCCATCTCGGCGGAGAAGCAGCGTGGCTTCCACCAAGCTGCTTCAGCCGGAAACATGCCTGTGACGGCTCCTCGCCAGCTATCCCGTGGATGCTATCACGGAGTCTCAAAATTGCCACCTTATGGCGCAATGGAGCAATTTGAAGGTCAAGGCGGTTGTTGGCTCTGTTTATCCTACTAAACCCGACTCAACTTTTCATTGCCGGCCGATTCCAGAAGGATATGCTAAGGTGATGGTGGATGAAATAACGGAGGGATTTGAGGACCTCCGACTTGACCACCCTACCGGTGAAGGGGAGTATCGGCTGGGGTATGCTCTGAAGACTCCATGCCTATGGCGGAAGGATCTCATCAACCTTCCGAACTGGACGCCTCCGCCTCCTCCTCCTCCTCCTCCGGCAAGTCAGGGCACTCCGCCTCCTCCACCGCCTCCTCCTCCGGCGAGTGACGATCAGGGCACTTGGCTGGCTCCTTCTCCGGCGCGTGGCGGCACTCCGCCTCCTTCTCCGCCTTTGCACCGGCGCCGAGCAGCCAGCCTCCTCCTTCTCCGCCTCGTCGGCAAAGGGCGGAAGAGACCCTTGCTGCTTGGCTGCTCGGCCAAGCGTCGTAGTCCTTCTCCTCCGCCTCGTAAGCAAGGAAAGAAGACACCCGCTCTGTCTGCTCTGGCGGCGTCTAGCAGTACAACCAAAGGCGGGAGGAGATACAGATTCGGTCCTTCTTTGAAGAATCCAGAGAAGTTACCGTACGAGAGGACCGAGGAGGAAAACGCGAAGATCGCGCAGACCGAAGTGCATGACTGGTTTGAAGGGTTGAAAGCAAAGAGACATCCACCTCTGGAGGAGAAGGTAGATCCGGTGAAAGCGAATCGCACTCTGGCTGCCTGACAAAACCACCCAAGTCTCCGCCGAAGGCAACTATGAGCGCATTATTGGAAAGGCATTTGCCGGGCGGAGAGGTCGGGAACTACTAAAAGTGATCAAAGAATGAAAGAACGACGAGCTGAAACAAATTGCCCAGCTCGGCGAACAAGCAAGCAATCGACCCCCGCTCAAGGTGCTGCTAGCGACATCGTCGATCCGAGGATGGTGCCCAGTTATGGCAATCCTGAAGATTACCTGCCCGACGATGTACATTATGATTTCTTGGAGGTGCAGATACAAAGATATTTAGTATGCGGAAGCCTCTCATCAAAGATGAAAGCTCTCTATCAACGATGATGCGAAGATTGCATGATTGGTACATGAAAACCTGTAGAGAGTCCGAGGGAGGAGTACTTTGTATGTGAGAGTTAAAAGGAGCATGACCTTGTTGGAATTGAACTGTTGGCTATTCCATTTGAGGAGTTCTATCAGTTTTTCAATCAATTGGTCCTCGATAAAGCAACGGTCACCTGCCACTGTCTGTAAGTAGTACTACTTCTGTCATTAAGTCTCTCTATATAACTCAGCTCTTTCATTGCATGTATTTATAATTATCCTCACTATATTATGCAGATTGAAGATCGCCGAATTGAAGAAAAGGCAAGTGGGTTCCATTGGGTTCATTAACACATATCTCATAGATGCAACTGAGGTTGAATTTCATGCCGAAAATACCGAGGCCAACTTGCTACAATCGTTGGTAATAAATGAACACAAGGATATAATACTCTTTCCTTACAACTTCAAGTGAGTGTTACTGTCTTGTGGGATATTCGGTTTCCCTTATTAGTCCAGGTTATAGTAATGTAATATTGATGAGTTATGCATGCGCGCAGGTACCACTATATTCTCCTAGAGATTAAGCTTGAGAAGGGAGTAGTAATCGTCTTAGACTCGAGACGAAAAGATCCCAAGGAGTATGCGGACATGACCGAAATGCTCGAGAAGTAAGTTAAATCGATCATTATCCATCATATCAGCAACTTTGTTCATTTCTGATATCAAGTAATTGTTTTCTTTGTATGGCAGGGTTTGGAGAAAATTCACCAAAAAAGCTCCGGGACTGCCGAAGAAGCTGCAATTTAGACACCCGAAAGTAAGTACTATAGTAGCATATTCCATGCACCTCCTAGTGATTCAAGCACTAGTTTCATCAATACCATTTAACATGCTTGCTAATTATCAGTTTGATTGACCTCTATTTCTTGTAAAGTGGTTGTGGCAGGAACAAGGGAATGATTTCTGTGGACTACATTTGCGAATCCATCCGCCACACGACTGTGAGCGGGCTACTCGACAAACAATATGAAGTGTGTAAATAACAATATTCACAATTTTATTTTATTACCATCATTTGTGTTGAGTTTCATTCATTCATATATATATATATATGTATTGACCCCCTTCTTAAAATTAGATGTTTCGGATGCGGGATGAACTACTAGCACCAAATCGCCTGCGAGCAATTCAAGAGGAATTGGCGGCCTTCTTTCTTGACCATGTGATCGCTGAAGACAGAGAATACTATGTGGACCACGCGTCCGTATGTTAGGAGATTATTTTTGTAAAAGATAATTATTGTATATATGTAGCCGGTAGTGTCGGATAGATATACGAGAACTTGTTGTTCGACCAATCTCTCGGAGAAGGAGAGGTGGTCGGTGTCGGTTCCCTCTGTATGCATATATGTTCATGACGATCTTCTGTTTCCTTCGTTTGCTTACTAGCTAGCTAGCGTGTCTAGCTAGTCCTCTCTATACGTATGTATAGTAATGAGCGTCGACCAAGCACCTGACAAAAGAGAGGACACTTCTCTCTATTAATTAGCTAGCTAACACAATATATGAAACACCTAAATTAACCCCCAAAACCCCCAACCCCCCTTTTCAAAAAAAAAAACAAAACCCCAGTACAGAAATGCCGACGCGTGGATGACTATTGGTCCCGATTGGTGCTACCAACCGGGACCAAAACCCTCCGCCTCGGGCTCAACAAGACAAAGCCACATGGAGGTTTCATCAGCCCCGGGTTCTCGATTGAACCGACTAAAGGGCCAGGTATTAGTACCGACCTTTTAGTCCCGGTTCATGAACCGGGACTAAAGGCCCTCACCAACCGGGTCAATAGGCCCCTTTTCTACTAGTGATTGCATCCAGAATGGCACTCAATGCCTTGGTGCCAATTTTGTAAGTCATTGCTGTTGGAAATATGCCCTAGAGGCAATAATAAAAGGATTATTATTATATTTCCTTGTTCATGATAATTGTCTTTTATTCATGCTATAATTGTATTATCCGGAAATCGTAATACACGTGTGAATACATAGAACACAATACATCCCTAGTAAGCCTCTAGTTGACTAGCTCGTTGGTCAACAGATAGTCATGGTTTCCTGACTATGGACATTAGATGTCGTTGAGAACGGGATCACATCATTAGGAGAATGATGTGATGGACAAGACCCAATGCTAAGCATAGCACAAGATCGTGTAGTTCGTTTTGCTAGAGCTTTTCCAATGTCAAGTATCTTTTCCTTAGACCATGAGATCGTGTAACTCCCGGATACCGTAGGAGTGCTTTGGGTGTACCAAACGTCACAACGTAATCGGGTGACTATAAAGGTACACTACAGGTATCTCCGAAAGTGTACATTGGGTTGACACGGATCGAGATCGATTTGTCACTCCGTATTACGGAGAGGTATCACTGGGCCCACTCGGTAGTGCATCATCATAATGAGCTCAAAGTGACCAAGTGTCCGTCACGGGATCATGCATTACGGTACGAGTAAAGTGACCTGCCGGTAACTAGATTGAACGAGGTATTGGGATACCGACGATCGAATCTCGGGCAAGTAACATACCGTCTGACAAAAGGAATAGTATACGGGGTTGCTTGGATCCTCAACATCGTGGTTCATCCGATGAGATCATCGAGGAGTATGTGGGAGCCAACATGGGTATCCAGATCCCGCTGTTGGTTATTGACCGGAGAGTCGTCTCGGTCATGTCTACATGTCTCCCGAACCCGTAGGGTCTACACACTTAAGGTTCGGTGACGCTAGGGTTATTAGGAAGACTTGTATGTGATTACCGAATGTTGTTCGGAGTCCCGGATGAGATCCCGGACGTCACGAGGAGTTCCGAAATGGTCCGGAGGTGAAAATTTATATATGGGAAGTTGTCATACGGACACCGGAAAGTTTCGAGGGCATATAGGTATTGTACCGGGGCCACCGGAGAGGTTCCGGGGGTCCACCGGGAGGGGCCACCCCTCTCGGAGGGCCTCATGGGCCACAAGGGGCAGGGAACCAGCCCCTGGAGGGCTGGGCGCGCCCCCCCTTGGGCCCATGCGCCTAGGGTTGGGGGGAACCCTAGTGGGGGCGCCCCCTTTGCTTGGGGGGCAAGCCCCCCTCCCTGGCCGCCGCCCCCCCCCCCCCCTCTAGATCTCATCTAGAGGGGCCGGCCCCCCCTTGCCCCTTCCCCTATAAATAGAGGGGTGAGGGGAGGGCTTCAACACACATCCAAGGCGCAGCCCCTCCCCTCCCCAACACCTCTCCTCCTCCCTTGAGTGCTTGGCGAAGCCCTGTCGGAGTACTGCTTCTCCACCATGATCACGCCGTCGTGCTGCTGTTGGAGCCTTCTTCCTCAACCTCTCCTTCCCCCTTGCTGGATCAAGAAGGAGGAGACGTTGTCCGTTCCGTACGTGTGTTGAACGCGGAGGTGCTGTCCGTTCGGCACTTGGTCATCGGTGATTTGAATCACGTAGTACGACTCCATCATCACCGTTCCCTTGAACGCTTCCGCACGCGATCTACAAGTGGTATGTAGATGAAATTTCTCTCCCATGACTCGTTGCTTAGATGAACTCATAGATGGATCTTGGTGAAACCGTAGGAAAATTTTAAATTTTCTGCAACGTTCCCCAACAGTGGCATCATGAGCTAGGTCTATGCGTAGTTCTCTATTGCACGAGTAGAACACAATTTTGTTGTGGGCGTAGATCTTGTCAAGTTGCTTGCCGCTACTAGTCTTTTCTTGCTTCAGTGGTATTGTGGGATGAAGCGGCCCGGACCGACCTTACACGTACGCTTACGTGAGACAGGTTCCACCGACTGACATGCACTAGTTGCATAATGTGGCTAGCGGGTCTCTGTCTCTCCTACTTTAGTTGGAGCGGATTAGATGAAAAGGGTCCTTATGAAGGGTAAATAGAAGTTGACAAAATCATGTTGTGGTTATTCGTAGGTAAGAAAACGTTCTTGCTAGAACCCAACTGCAGCCACGTAAAGATGCAACAACAATTAGAGGACGTCTAACTTGTTTTTGCAGCAATTGTCATGTGATGTGATATGGCCAGAAGTTGTGATGAATGATGAATGATATATTGTGATGTATGAGATCATGTTCTTGTAATAGGAATCACGACTTGCATGTCGATGAGTATGAAAACCGGCAGGAGCCATAGGAGTTGTCTTATTTTTTGTATGACCTGCGTGTCATTGAAGAACGCCATGTAAATTACTTTACTTTATTGCTAAACGCGTTAGCCATAGAAGTAGAAGTAGTCGTTGGCGTGACAACTTCATGAAGACACGATGATAGAGATCATGCTGTCATGCTTTGGTGACAAGATGATCATGGAGCCCGAAGATGGAGATCGAAGGAGCTATATGATATTGGCCATATCATGTCACTACTTTATATAATTGCATGTGATGTTTATTATGTTTATGCATCTTGTTTACTTAGAGTGACGGTAGTAAATAAGATGATCCCTTATAATAATTTCAAGAAAGTGTTCCCCCTAATCAGGCACCGTTGCTAAAGTTCGCTGCTTTGAAGAACCACGTGATGATCGGGTGTGATAGATCCTTACGTTCACATACAACGGGTGTAAGACAGTTTTACACATGCAAAACACTTAGGGTTAACTTGACGAGCCTAGCATGTACAGACATGGCCTCGAAACACAAGAGACCGAAGGTCGAACATGAGTCGTATGGAAGATACGATCAACATGGAGATGTTCACCGATGATGACTAGTCCGTCTTACGTGATGATCGGACACGGCCTAGTCGACTCGGATCATGTAACACTTAGATGACTAGAGGGATGTCAATCTGAGTGGGAGTTCATTAAATATTTGATTAGATGAACTTAATTATCATGAACTTAGTCTAAAGTCTTTGCAAAATATGTCTTGTAGATCAAATGGCCAACGCTCATGTCAACATGAACTTCAACGCGCTCCTAGAGAAAACCAAGCTGAAAGATGATGGCAGCAACTATTCGGATCGGGTCCTAACACGAGGATCATCCTCATAGCAGCCAAGAAACAATATGTCCTAGAAGCGCCGCTAGGTGAAGCACCCATCCTAGAGAACCAAGACATTATGAATGCTTGGCAGTCTCGTGATGATGATTACTCCCTCGTTCAGTGCGGCATGCTTTACAGCTTAGAACCGGGGCTCCAAAAGCGTTTTGAGCAACACGGAGCATATGAGATGTTCGAAGAGCTGAAAATGGTTTTCCAAGCTCATGCCCAGGTCGAGAGATATGAAGTCCCCGACAAGTTCTACAGTTGTAAGATGGAGGAAAACAGTTACATCGGTGAGCACATACTCAAAATGTCCAGGTTGCACAACCGCCTTTGTCCCAGCTGGACATGAACCTCCCGGACGAGGCGGTCATTGACAGAATCCTTGATCGCTCCCACCAAGCTACAAGAGCTTTGTGATGAACTACAATATGCAGGGGATGGTGAAGACCATTCCTGAAGTATTCTCAATGCTGAAGTCAGCAGAGGTTGAAATCAAGAAAGAACATCAAGTGTTGATGGTTAATAAAACCACTAAGTTCAAGAAGGGCAAGGGTAAGAAGAACTTCAAGAAAGACGGCAAGGATGTTGCCGCGCCCGGTAAACAAGTTGCCGAGAAGAAGTCAAAGAATGGACCCAAGCCTGAGACAGAGTGCTTTTATTGCAAAGGGAAGGGCCACCGAAGCGGAACTGCCCCAAATACTTAGCGGACAAGAAGGCCGGCAACACTAAAGGTATATTTGATATACATGTAATTGATGTGTACCTTACCAAAGACTCGTAGTAACTCCTGGGTATTTGATACCGGTGCCGTTGCTCATATTTGTAACTCACAGCAGGAGCTGCGGAACAGAGACTGGCGAAGGACGAGGTGACGATGCGCGTCGGGAATGGTTCCAAAGTCGATGCGATCGCCGTTGGCACGCTACCTCTACATTTAGCTACGGGATTAGTTTTAAACCTCAATAATTGTTATTTAGTGCCAAGTTTGAGCATGAACATTGTATCAGGATCTCGTTTAATATGAGATGGCTACTCATTTAAATTCGAGAATAATGGTTGTTCTATTTATATGAGAGATATGTTTTATGGTCATGCTCCGATGGTCAATGGTTTATTCTTAATGAATCTCGAACGTAATATTACACATATTCATAGTGTGAATACCAAAAGATGTAAAGTTGATAACGATAGTCCCACATACTTGTGGCATCGCCGCCTTGGTCACATTGGTGTCAAGCGCATGAAGAAGCTCCATTCGATGGACTTCTAGAGTCTCTCGATTATGAATCATTTGACACATGCGAACCATGCCTCATGGGAAAAATGACCAAGACTCCATTCTCGGGACACCGAGCGAGCAACCAACTTATCGAAATCATACATACCGATGTGTGCGGTCCAATGAGCGTTGAGGCTCATGGAGGATATCGTTATGTTCTCACTCTCACTGATGACTTGAGTAGATATGGGTATGTCTACTTGATGAAACACAAGTCTGAGACCTTTGAAAAGTTCAAGGAATTTCAGAATGAGGTAGAGAATCAACGTGACCGAAAGATAAAATTCTTACGATCGGATCATGGAGGATAATATTTAAGTCACGAATTTGGTACACACTTAAGGAAATGTGGAATCGTTTCACAACTCACGCCGCCTGGAACACCTCAGCGTAACGGTGTGTCCGAACGTCAGAATCGCACTCTATTGGATATGGTGCGATCTATGATGTCTCTTACCGATTTACCGCTATCATTTTGGGGATACGCCTAGAGACAGCTACATTCACTTTAAATAGGGCACCGTCTAAATCCATTGAGACGACACCGTATGAATTATGGTTTGGGAAGAAACCTAAGCTATCATTTCTAAAAGTTTGGGGATGTGATGCTTATGTCAAGAAACTTCAACCTGAAAAGCTCGAACCCAAGTCGGAAAAATGCGTCTTCATAGGATACCCTAAGGAAACCATTGGGTATACCTTTTACCTTAGATCCGAAGGAAAGATCTTTGTTGCCAAGAACGGATCCTTTCTGGAAAAAGAGTTTCTCTAGAAAGGAGTAAGTGGGAGGAAAGTAGAACTCGATGAAGTACTACCTCTTGAACCGGAAAGTAGTGCAGCTCAGGAAAATGTTCCTGTGGTGCCTACACCTACCGGAGAGGAAATTAATGATGATGATCAAGGTACTTCGGATCAAGTTGCTACTGAACTTAGAGGTCCACAAGGACACGCTCCACACCGTGAGTGGTATGGCAACCCTGTCACGGAAATCATGTTGTTAGACAATGGTGAACCTTCAACTATGAAGAAGCGATGGCGGGCCCGGATTCCAACAAATGGCTTGAAGCCATGCAATCCGAGATAGGATCCATGTATGAAAACAAAGTATGGACTTTGACAGACTTGCCCGATGATCGACAAGCGATAGAAAACAAATGGATCTTTAAGAAGAAGACGGACGCGGATGGTAATGTTACCATCTATAAAGCTCGACTTGTCGCTAAAGGTTATCGGCAAGTTCAAGGGGTTGACTACGATGAGACTTTCTCTCCCGTAGCGAAGCTGAAGTCCGTCCGAATCATGTTAGCAATTGCGGCATACTATGATTATGAGATATGGCAAATGGATGTCAAAATGGCATTCCTTAACGGCTATCTTAAGGAAGAACAGTATATGATGCAGTCGGAAGGTTTTGTCGACCCTAAGAATGCTAACTAGGTATGCAAGCTCCAGCGATCCATTTATGGGCTGGTGCAAGCATCTCGGAGTTGGAACATTCGCTTTGATGAGATGATCAAAGCGTTTGGGTTTATGCAGACTTATGGAGAAGCCTGCGTTTACAAGAATGTGAGTGGGAGCTCTGTAGCATTTCTCATATTATATGTAGATGACATACTTTTGATGGGAAATGATATAGAACTCTTGGACAGCATTAAGGCCTACTTGAATAAAAAAAATTCAATGAAGGACCTTGGAGAAGCTGCTTACATATTAGGCATCAAGATCTATAGGGATAGATCGAGACGCCTCATAGGTCTTTCACAAAGCACATACCTTGATAAGATTTTGAAGAAGTTCAAAATGGATCAGTCCAAGAAAGGTTTCTTACCTGTATTGCAATGTGTGAGATTGAGCTCGGCTCAATGCCCGACCACGCAAAAGATAAAGAAGAGATGAGTGTCATCCCCTATGCCTCAGCCATAGGATCTAATATGTATGCCATGCTGTGTACTGCATCGATGTAAACCTTGCCGTAAGTTTGGTAGGTAGGTACCAAAGTAATCCCGACAAGGAACACCGGAAAGCGGTCAAGAATATCCTGAAGTACTGAAAAGGACAAAGGACATGTTTCTCGTTTATGGAGGTGACGAAGAGCTCGTCAGAAGGGTTACGTCGACGCTAGCTTCGACACAGATCTGAATGACTCAAAGTCACAAACCGGATACGTGTATATGTTGAACGGTGGAGCAGTAAGCTGGTGCAGCTGCAAGCAGAGCATCGTGGCGGGATCTACATGTGAAGCGGAGTACATGGCAGCCTCGGAGGCAGCGCATGAAGCAATTTGGGTGAAGGAGTTCATCACCGACCTAGAGTCATACCCAATGCGTCGGGGCCGATCAAACTCTTCCGTGACAACACCGAGCTATTGCACTTGCCAAGGAGCCTGTGTTTCACAAGAAGACCGAGCACATCAGTTGTCGCTTCAACTCCATCCGTGAAAATGTTCAAGATGGAGACATAGAAATTTACAATGTGCATATGGATCTGAATGACGCAGATCCGTTGACTAAACCTCTGCCGCGGGCAAATCATGATCAACACCGGACCTCTATGGGTGTTCGATTCATCACAATGTAACTAGATTATTGACTCTAGTGCAAGTGGGAGACTGTTGGAAATATGCCCTAGAGGCAATAATAAAAGGATTATTATTATATTTCGTTGTTCATGATAATTGTCTTTTATTCATGCTATAATTGTATTATCCGGAAATCGTAATACACGTGTGAATACATAGAACACAATACGTCCCTAGTAAGCCTCTAGTTGACTAGCTCGTTGGTCAATGATAGTCATGGTTTCCTCGACTATGGACGTTAGATGTCGTTGACAACGGGATCACATCATTAGGAGAATGATGTGATGGACAAGACCCAATCCTAAGCATAGCACAAGATCGTGTAGTTCGTTTTGCTAGAGCTTTTCCAATGTCAAGTATCTTTTCCTTAGACCATGAGATCGTGTAACTCCCGGATACCGTAGGAGTGCTTTGGGTGTACCAAACGTCACAACGTAACTGGGTGACTATAAAGGTACACTACAGGTATCTCTGAAAGTGTTTGTTGGGTTGACACGGATCGAGACTGGGATTTGTCACTCCGTATTACGGAGAGGTATCACTGGGCCCACTCGGTAGTGCATCATCATAATGAGCTCAAAGTGACCAAGTGTCTGGTCACGGGATCATGCATTACGATACGAGTAAAGTGACTTGCCGGTAACGAGATTGAACGAGGTATTGGGATACCGACGATCGAATCTCGGGCAAGTAACATACCGTCTGACAAAAGGAATAGTATACGGGGTTGCTTGAATCCTCGACATCGTGGTTCATCCGATGAGATCATCGAGGAGTATGTGGGAGCCAACATCGGTATCCGTGATCCGCTGTTGGTTATTGACCGAAGAGTCGTCTCGGTCATGTCTCAGATGTCTCCGAACCCGTAGGGTCTACACACTTAAGGTTCAGTGACGCTAGGGTTATTAGGAAGACTTGTATGTGATTACCGAATGTTGTTCGGAGTCCCGGATGAGATCCCGGACGTCACAAGGAGTTCTGGAATGGTCCGGAGGTGAAGATTTAGTCATATGGACACCGGAAAGTTTCGGGGGCATATCGGTATTGTACCGGGGCCACCGGAGAGGTTCCGGGGGTCCACCGGGAGGGGCCACCCCTCTCGGAGGGCCTCATGGGCCACAAGGCAGGGAACCAGCCCCTGGAGGGCTGGGCGCCCCCTTGGGCCCATGCGCCTAGGGTTGGGGGAACCTAGTGGGGGCGCCCCTTTGCTTGGGGGCAAGCCCCCTCCTGACCGCCCCCTCTAGATCTCATCTAGAGGGGCCGCCCCCTGCCCTTCCCTATAAATAGAGGGTGAGGGAGGCTACAACACACATCCAAGGCGCAGCCCTCCCTCCCAACACCTCTCCTCCTCCGCTGAGTGCTTGGCGAAGCCACAGCCGAGTACTACTTCTCCACCATCATCACGCCGTCGTGCTGCCATCGGAGCCTTCTTCCTCAATCTCTCCTTCCCCTTGCTGGATCAAGAAGGAGGAGACGCGTCTGCTCCGTTCATGCG
This sequence comes from Aegilops bicornis, assembly GCA_021605145.1. NCBI lineage: Eukaryota > Viridiplantae > Streptophyta > Magnoliopsida > Poales > Poaceae > Aegilops > Aegilops bicornis. The sequence goes on along the minus strand of CM038674.1, from coordinate 130,223,295 downwards.
TGTGTTGAACGCGGAGGTGCTGTCCGTTCGCACTTGGTCATCGGTGATTTGAATCACGGCGAGTACGACTCCATCATCACCGTTCCCTTGAACGCTTCCGCACGCGATCTACAAGTGGTATGTAGATGCAATCTCTCTCCCATGACTCGTTGCTTAGATGAACTCATAGATGGATCTTGGTGAAACCGTAGGAAAATTTCTAATTTTCTACAACGTTCCCCAACAATTGCAGTGTTTAGCTTCAAGAGTGGACTGCTGCTAGTGCGACACAAAGCAGCTACACAGATCATAGTGTAGATATAGCGGGAAAACCTTAAGCATCAGAGTAAAATCAGCAAAGTGGAACTTGCTGGAATATATGTGCTAGTATTGTCAGATGCGGCTAGAAAGGCTTTGATACCAGCTCTCTTCAAGTGAAGGTGCGGTAATAATATTAGTGTAACTCTCAAAGGCGACATAGCTCCCGCATTTCCTTGTTATTCTTATAGGATTCAAGTGGGCAGGCCACTACAAATCCTATTCCTATGTTTACAAGATCCTACGAACCAAAGAGGCTCAAAGTGCCCATCACAACCGAATCGTATAGACCTCTACACCGCAAATGTCCCTACTCATCTTCAAGATAAGGAACATATCAGATTACTATCATATCTCCTCCGTTCCAAAATATAAGTCTTGGTAGAGATTTCCTCTATGGATCACATACAGATGTATCCAGATACATTTTAGAGTGTAGATTCACTCATTTTGCTCCATATGTAGTCCATGGTGGAATCTATACAAAGACTTGTATTTGGGAACGGAGAGAGTACATATTAAAGAAGAACGGAAGAGGAACATGGTAAAGAAGAGCAAGCAGATTTTGGATAATAAAATGTTGGTTGCGCAGTGCCCACACATCATGAACCAGAGCGCATTAAGAATGCAACTCCCAGATGTCTCTCGACCATTTCAGGCGGTTGGATGAAGATCCTACGTCTCCTAACCCTTCTTCTTCCTCGTCTCTGATTCTTCCCATACAGAACACTGCACGGGCCGCCGGCCGGACCACCGGCCCCCACCGCCTGTGTTCCTCCGCCACCCCCACCCCCACCCCCACCCGCGTCGAGTTTTCTTTGTTCGGCGAGGCCCCACAACCACCCGAGCCCCTTCGATCGCACCGGCGAACTCCGGCGAGCTCTGAAAAATCGACTGACCCAATTTTGAATTTTATTCTACTGTGATTTAACTAGTGTGGAATATAAAAGAGGAAAACCATAAGCATTGGGAGTATAGTGTTGAGCGTGCCATGTCGGATCTGAAGGTGCAAACCGGACAAAGGCAACTTCGCTACCAAGACAAGAAATCAGAGTAAAGCAGTGGCGATCTATTTTCTTGCTGCGATAAATAAGTTGACCAGATACGAAAGAGTACCGCCTCTGGTGCGGCGCCGTGTACGCATCTGCTGAGAATTTGGCGGTGCTGCGGTAGCGATGGCTGTCGGCGGCGTGGAAGCAGATCTAGTAGGGTAGACGGTAGCGGCGGGGCGCGGTGGACGAGACGGTCGTAGGAGCGGCGCCGACAAGGTGGACGACGGCGGGGATGAAGCGAGAGGACGGGATGCAAGGATCCCAGTCCGAAGGCGTGGATGAGAGAGGTCGATCTCTTGTAATGGACGGCGGCGTCGGGGTATTAGCTCCGGCATGGTGGAGGAGGACGGCGGTGGATGGGGTGGCGGACGGCGGCGGACGGAGGAGGGTGGGGTGGAGAGGGTGTTTTGGCGCCCACGGAGTACCTAATGGGGAAAAGGGAGGTAGAGAGGAAGGGGAACCATGTATTCGTATGCGCTTGTCTCAAATGCGAGGAAATTTACAAACTTAGCTCCGTTTCAAATTTCTACTACATCACAACAACATTAGTCGGTTGGGGATAGGACGGTAATCTCGCATGCAATCTAATATTTGCCGACGAGAGTTTGTTATTGGCGCCCACCGTGTATGAATATGAATTGGGGAGGAATCGATTTCGCCGAGGACACATCATTTTGGCGCCCACCGTATGAATCTGGCTGAGAGGCGGTTACGTCACGTTTGGGTGAAATTACAAACCTACCCCTATCGAAACCTATAGAAATCCAGCAGATAGGCTTTGCGTGGCAGGGATAGGCAGTAGTAATTTCCATCTCGCAGATTTTGGTTTCAGGCGGTTACTGCGACTTTCCCCGCTTCATTCAAATTTTCCAGAGTGCACATTTACCGTGCCAACTCAATTCGAATCCCGTTTGTATTCTTTTTTTTCCGGGTGGGATCCATTTTCAATTGGAATTACATTCTATATACATCATTTTTTATATATACTTTCAAAAGCACAACACCATTTATACATAAATATGGTTTACAAATGGCATGATCTCAGATTCATAAGGTTGTATCCATCAAATTGGATTTTCAAATATTTGAAACCACTTTATGTTGAAATCCAATGTATGCATTCCTCGCTAACTGTCTCCAATTAATGTGTGTTTCATGCGTTTTTTACTTCTCAAACATGTATAATGTGTTTCACACACGCAACATATAGTGTAATCCCGTTTAGACATTAATTGCATATAAACCATGCATTGTTTGTAATTAAAGAATCTATGGATCACCAATATTGATAAACTATATAACATTACACGTGTGCCCAAATTCAAATGAATATGCATGTTTGATACACCAATTTGTGTTATGATATTATCGATGTCGTGATCTCCGGTTTAAATATTTGAATCCCTTTAATCCGTATATTCGTCTCATATAGCTATTACTCATGCTTATATAGGACTATCTCTCCTCGACCTATCTTGCGTTCATCGCCTCTCGTATCTCTCGTGCTACCTGTATGTCGACAATGATCTTTTATCTTCATAACACACTGCGGTACTCTCTCCCTCGACCTTCATCACTCTATCTCTCTCTAAGTATATCTCACTCACTGCTATGTGTCTCTAACTATGATTCTCCATGTGGAATCTCTTTCTCTCACACAAACACAAAACTTTGTCTCCCAGGGTCTCATTTCTCTCTACTATTCCCATGTGTGCCACTCGCACTCACCTCATACAGAGATGTCTTTTGCTCCTTAGATATGAGAACCTACGACTCTTCCTCTTCAATATCTCTTTCTCACACACAAACACAAACTCTGTCTCCTGTGGTCTCATATTTCTCCATTGTTCTCTTGTATGTCGCTCACACACACCCTCTCTCCCTAGAGATATCTTATGCTCCCTCATATGTCTCTCTAGCTATCACTCTCGTTGTGAGATATCTTTCTCTCTCATGAGACACAAAACTCCGTCTCTCTGGATCTCATTTCTCTCTGATATCTGTTTGTATGTGACTCACATGCACCCTCTCTCTATCTCTCTCACACCCACACACATAACTCAGCCTTCTGATCCACTCGAATCCTATCTCTAACGCACACTAGCTAGCATCTTTATCTTTCTATTTATCTGTTTCTCCATCAACCTTCTTTCTCGCCCTCACTCTTGATTCCCATCACGCACACTACATATGTTTCTCTCTACATGCAGTCAAGTGCCCTCTCACACACATATATAACTTCACCCTTTGAACCACCCCACGGTCATACCCAACACCCAAACTAGTGGATGTCCCTCTAGCTAGCATCTCCATCTCTGTATCTATCTGTAGTTTCTCTGTCAACATTTCTTTCTCGCACGGAGTCTTGCTTCCTATCACCCACACTATATATGTCTCTCCATACATATGCATTTATAGGTTGATCTCTTTTGCACAATCGTTGCGCCTCACTCCCTCTGCTCGCCATAGATGCATGCTACAGCCCACACCACTATCTCTTAAAGACAAAAACACATGCTCAATTGTTGGGCCTTCTTCCCTGCATTCTCACATGCATGCATATTGTCATACCGATCCGTCTCTCCCATGTCGTTGATCTTATGACTTATGTCTTCTTTCTTTTATCTCGAGCATGCGCGCGCACACACACACATCCCACGTATACATGTATACCTCTCACACATGCACGTTCAAGGTCTCTATGTCTCCATACGTAGTTAATTACCCTCAATCCTGACGCCACATCGAATCGTTCGCCTCTTTTGTGCACATAACTTCCGCCTGGGTGGGTAAAACACACACTCACACTTAACAATCTCCTTCTAGCTACCCCCCCCCCCCGCCTCTCACTCTTCCCCTATATCCCCGAAACCAATAAGACCATCCCTTTGTTTAATTCCCGCCTACATGCACCATCAATATATAGTAGTCTTCCTTGGTGTCTCTCGAACAAACACGTTATCTCGATGTTGACTCCTCTCACGCGCACACACCTTCTCTTCTCTCTCTACGGGCATTTTCTCTCTCGCACCCCATTGTTGGTGGCCTATGCCATACACATCACCTCTCTATGAGGAAGCCATGCACACTTAAATTACATCCGCCACAGAGGACCCCGCGACACACACACACGCACGCACACACACACACACACACATGCACGCACCCCCCCACACACACAAACTAAGACTCCATCTCTCTCTCACTCTCTCTCAAACACACACACACAAACACACACACACGCGCGCACGCACGCACACCCCCCACACACACTAAGACTCCATCTCTCTCTCTCTCTCTCTCACACACACACAAACTAAGACTCCATCTCTCTCTGTCTCTCCTCTCTCTCTCTCTCTCACACACACACCCCACACACACACTAAGACTCCATCTCACACACACATGCTCTAGGCGGAGCATTTGTTCCTACCACCCTTCATCCAACCTTACCCGTATGATAAACAATCACCTTTGTTTACTTGCATAACATGGACAAATTCCACTTTACTTTAGTAGTCAGCAAACTTATCATCTGTACCCTTATAAAAAACGAGTTGGCGATGATGGTGTGCCTGCCATGTTGTAATACGCACCGTATGATCTATATCCGACGGATAGAAAGCAAACTATGATAATTTTACAAAAGATACCCGCACCTCTCTCCACATCATTATCTCCGCAACCTCATTGCTCAAAAATTAAAAAAGGAATAAGTCTTTGGAACAATCTAGCATGCATGGTGGCCGCCGCTTCACGCGCCTGGCCCATCCCCATGCCTCCGCCCATTCCGACCACCAGTCACCACCACGCCCACCTCCTCGCCTTATCTCTCATCTTTCATTTTTTCGATGACATTCTCGAGATACCAGTTTTTCGATAAAATTCTCGAGATATCATTAGTTTTTACACATGGGATTACTCCTGCATGGGTCAATCACAACAGGTATTTTGTAAAAAAATGCATATTGATGTTCCGTGCAATGCACGAGAATCTTGCTTGTAATTATATAACGCAAATCACGAATAGGAAGTGACATTTTTTTGACACAACCACGTTAACATGGCCACGTAAATCACTAGCTAAAGTAAATAGCATTATACTTATATCCCGATGCAAAAGGTTGAGTACATGCCCGAAGAGTAGAGTCGCACACACGCACTCTGTCTTTCAGAATCTCTCTCTCTCTCTCACACACACCAGTTACGTGACGCCCACTTAAGCAGACACGTATGTTACAATTTGTGCACCCGCGGGTACACATGATGCTGCGCATTTATTTAAGCCGGAAGGCGAACCCAAACAGTAGCTGCATTCATTCCCTTCCTGCCGCCTCTTCTCTGGTCGCCGTCGCCCGGTAGCCATGGGCCGGCCGAAGGTAACAACATACGCCATACTCCCGCCGGAGCGGCGCTTTAATATGGAAATTTAAGTGGTCATGCATGCATCTTTTTGTGCTAGCACTCCTATATAAGGGTTGACCGGTCGCTTCCCACGAACGTGCGCGGGCGGTGGAAGAGGAAGGAGAAGGGAAGCGGGCTGTGTACTAACGTTTTTTACCACAATTTCTTAGGAAACTGAGTGCAATAATTGAGTAGTTTTGCAAACTACCAAGATTACACCAAACGGTTCAAAACCTATACTCCCTTGCCGGTAGCGCTTCCGCTGAAATGGTCAGCGTCGCCATGGAGCGTCGATTGCGCATTAATGCCCGGCCAGGCGGAGGCGACCTCTCACCGGGCGCCGGCTTTGAAGTGGCGCTGACGGCCGAGAGAGCGCCGCTTCCGGTGCACGCGATCGCTCAAGGCCGAGACTGGCCATAGGCCCTGTTTGGATCCATGGGTTAGAGTTAGTTTGAGCTAGTTGGGGTTCAAATAGCCCTAAAGTATCCAAGCATGAGGGTTTAAATTGGAGCAAGTTGCACTGCACTCCACCAAAAAACTATCCCACCCAAGAGGTGCTAATCGAGATAGTTCTCATTGGGACCACTCAAAAATCACTTTTCTCTCTCCATGAAGTGCATTTATTGTCAATCTAACCCTGTCACCCAAACACCTCTTTGGCTACAGTTAGTTCATGGTTAGTCATGAGTTAGTCTAACCTCTAGCTAAGTTAGAGTATCAAACAGGAGCAGTATAGGACATGCAAGTTGCTCAAAGCATATAGGCAAATTCGTATGTGAAAAGATTTTTTTCTTTTTGAAAACGGAAAGTGAAAGGATTTTTTTTAAAATGCTCTTGGCATGTCGCTAACATGTGATAGTTAACCAACCTCAATAGACGACAGAAACGCCAGCCCGCTGCACTTTGATAGAGACGAGGAGGGAGAAGCGATACAGGCTGCTGCATTACTAGAGATAGGTGTCGCACGGAAGCCAAGAAATATGCTGATAGCGTGGGTTAGCCATGTACTAGTATGATGTAACTACACTGGGCTGCTGTGTTTCGTACTCTTCCAGTCCACTGTGGAGATGATTGGTTAATTTTATATTGCTGAATAATATTAAATGAGTGCAGACGCTCCACCACGAGGTTCCTTGCTCCTTCTCGGTCGTCCGTAATCTATATTCTTCCACTCTATTTTTTTACGTGAGCTTTGTTCATCCTTTTGCCAACACGCGATACATCTAGCATCAAGGTGCACGTGTTATGCAAGGATCGTTCCATCTATATGAAGAACACGTGGAATTTGGAACTACGAGGCGGACATGTACCCAGGAGTGGACGTACGAACCTGAGTAATGTAGCGCAGTAAGTGAAGTAGAAAGGCACAAATGGTATGAACATGCGTGGCATATAGGGTGTGTTTGGTTGCGTTCTCGTCTCAGCATAGTTGTTCCCTCTTCATGCATGCTCAACTCAACACCCCTCTTCATGCATGCTCTCTTCATGCATGCTTCTAGTGTATTTGTGATAAACTAGTGTGGACTCATGCACCCTCCATACACTCTACCAAACAGCCAAAAGTAGGTCGAGAAAGGAACTCTTGGGCGGCATTTGTCTCTTACTACGTACTACCACTAAATGTTGTACGTGCAATGCACGGTGATGTTATGGAGTACGTGCCTAAGTACTCTACTACTACTATATTAGTTGGAGGCACATATTAACTTTTATATTTGTTTACGTGTATGCCCCGAGACCTTCCAACTAGACGTGTCTTTCTCTCCAGGTCGAACTTTGTATCGTTCATACCACTAAGTACTACTACATGTGGTCTCCGACCCAGAAGTGGAGACGCTCTACCACGCTGTTTTTTTACGCTGGGCTCTACCACATTGTTCCTGTCCCACTCCTTTCCCCGACGTGGGACATCCAACACGTCGCCGTGTTTGGCACCCTTCGTCGTAAGAGTTGAAACGCTAGCATTCATCCGAAATAAAAATAATTATAAATCGGCAAGTGATACTATTTTTTGCGAACCAATCAGCAGTGATACTATACCACGCGGTTTCCTTGCTCCTCGATATCGGAAAGAATACTTCCGTTCGCCAACATGTGGGACGTCGACCATCCTGGTCCACTCGCCATGCACGCAGAATTCCAAGGGAGAGTCACCCAGGTCGTCACGCCGCAGTAACAATGACTAATAAGCCGTCAAATCACATGCCCACTTCCCACTTTGAAGTTGCTCGGACGAAGGAACCATCATGACTTTGTTGAATTCCGCTTCTTGAAGAAAACTACTGTATCAAATGCATCGCTAGCTACATGAGTTACTCCAACAGAGGCCTCCTTTCGCTCATAGGATAGGAATATGAAAATCATAGGAAGTGAGATGACATGCATCTCAATTCCTATAGAGAAAGAGATGCCATTTGATGCTTAGGATAGGAATTTTTCCATTTAGTCTAGGCTAATGTAATCGGTAATTTGCTCTAAAAACTACAAGTAGTAACTAGTAGTACCGGTACATGCTCGCACTCGGCACATGTAAGCACACACTAACTACTAGTACTACTACTTCTCACATGTCAGCCGACGCCGTCGTTCTCCTTCCCGGCTTTGTCACCGACACCCCACCATGCTTGGATCTCCGCCGACCTCTCCGCAGCAGCGCGTGTGTCCTTTTCTTTCTTGCGGCGGCGGGCCTCTCTTTTCTTGAGTGCTTTTTGACTTTTCCGCTCCCTCTGTGCGGCTTTGGCCGCCTCTTGCTCTACCGCCCATTCGGCCTTGGCATCTTCAAATTCCTCCCACATAGTTGTGAGGTCGCGAGCGGCGATGAACTCGGCATGGCGGGATGCCATCGCTTCCCTACCATTTTGTGTGCGGTCGTGGGCGGCAAGGAACTCGGTGCGGCGGGATGCCATCACTGCCTTACCAGTTAGTGTGCGGCGTGGTGGCATGAACGACGCTTGGTGAGAGCTCTGGGTGGAGTGGCTGGACAACCGTATAGTGCATTGGTTTGTCAAGAGCTCAAGGACAGAAGACAACGCAAATTTGGATTCCCCTTCAATCCTAGTCATTTATTACCGAGTAAAATGCATTGGCGGTCATCGAACTTGTCTTGATAGCTCACTTTGATCATTGTATATGAGATATGGTGATTATACGGTCACTGGCTCAGCATATAGCTCCGTATTTGTCTGGTTGACCAGTCAAACAGTCCGCATGCGCCTCATCAGCTCGTGTTCTTTATCTATCTATGCGGGCCTACCTGTCAATGGAGAAAGAAATACTGTAAAAACCAAAATTATGCGTATGTGGGGAATCAAACCATAGACTCGTCGCTGCAACGCACCCTCATCAGCCAAATGAAAATGAAATACTTCGCATCAGACACTCACGCTCACGCTGTCAAAGCATGCTAATGCATGCACATCGCCCTCTAAATCAAAGTCCTGCTCATGGCGCAACGCAAACGGCGAGCCCATCACCTGCACTCCCCGGCGGTGCCTGACATTACTATTTAGACGTTTGATGGAGGCCTACGCGAACGCCGAGCATGTATTCACCTGGCTCAACACCAATGGTCATACTCGGACCGCCTTGCTCATGTATATCGTCCATCACAATGACAATCTATAAAACAACCTAAAGCTAGAGAGGGTACTATGGTAGTATGGTACGGAGTATGTACTATCGTGAGCGACCGATCTTAGTGCCACTACACACCGAAACCCCTTCCATCACTAGCGCGCGCTTCCCGCTCAAACGGTCACCGCCTCTCCGTAATGTCAATGCCGCATTCACCAGACTTAACTGCAGGTGCAATTGGTGTGCCACTGACATGCGGGCCAGATGCCCATTGGGCCCACATGTCAGTAACCCAAACGCATCTGCAGTTAAGTCACTGAAGCAGTGTCCGCATTCACGCCCGACGAACCTACTCTGGCGCCAGTTGTCCATCCGTCTACCGCGGCTCATTGCCATTCGCCCGCTATATTAACTTGAGCCCCAGCTCCCAGCCATAGCCAAAGACCCACACTTATTCTCCTCCGGTCCCTTCCTTCTGTCGGCACCACTTCAACCATGGCCTCGTGGCGCTCCGAAGCTCTCTTGGACGTACTCTCGCAGGAGCAGACGAGGGACATCGGCGGCTCCGCTCCGGGCGCGCTCCAAAGCTCTCTTCAACATACTGTCGCAGGAGCAAATAGAAGGAGATCGCCGGCACCCCCCCCCCGGCCGCCCTCCGCCGCCACGACCATGAAGCCGGCGCAGCGTCTTGGCGCAACTGCAGCGAGGAAGAGCAGTACACGGTAGGTCGCCGATGCTCTGGTCCTGGGAAGGCCATTGCTACTCCACTCAGTCGACGCCAAGCTTGGTGGGGTAAACATCGGCGGCCGATTAGCCGCTTGACGGCGACGTGGAGGCGAAAATCTTCAGAACCTTGTGCTCCGGAGGAGGAGGTTATCGAGGCGGATAAGGAGGAGGCAAAGGCAATGGCCGACTTTCTCAGGTTCATGGCCGGACATGGTGGTCGGGCGCCGGCGATCGTTTAGATTAGGTTTATAGTAGGTTTTAGTACGGTTTGTGTGAAACATGTAATGAATTTGGTCCAGTTTGTAGGAATTTTTTTCGAAATGTAATGAATTTCATCCGGTTAATTTGAAATTTGCTTTGTTTGCACGAATTTCGTCCGGTTAGTTCATACAGTTGTCGAAAGGTATGTGGGCAGCATCGGCTGGCATCCATCAGTGTCCTCGGACTGATGCCGGTGTAAATTTGTGGGCCAGCGCTAGAGATTCCCTAACTATCATGCTATAATCGCTAACAATCCTCCATTATTTGGCAGGGAATAGTTATCCCTTGATCAAAATCAGATCCACGGTGTTTCGAACTCCTCCCGCGTAAGTGTGTAAACTCTTGCTTACATAAAAATGGAGCAAGTGGACGGCATCAGAGCACGTCATATCACTCGAACTAGCCCGCCTAACGAGCGGGAAAGCACCGCCCTCGTCATTTTGTTCTAGATTTCTATCGATCGATCGCGCGAAAATGTTACGTTTCGCAAGTTCTAAAGGAAAAGGCGGCACACTTACGACTCGTACGCGTCGCAACCCCGACAGTCTGGCTCGCACGTCGCTCACCAGAGGGGACACACATTGTCTTGCAATTTCACTGACATGTGGGACCGTAATTGAATAAACTGTCGATAGCCGAAATCTAATCGCTTTCGTGAGCGTTGGGTGAGAAGAGAGAAAGCGGGAGGGAGAAGAGATCGCCCGCCGCCACGCACGGACTCCAAGAAATATATGGTGATAATGTGAGGTGGGCCATGCCGAGTCCGGACCGCTTCCGGAGCCCGCTCTCACCGCCCTAGCCCCTTAAGACGCCAGCTGCCCGCCGCATGCATGCATAGAAAGTACTCCTTATGTGGAGGAGAGAGAGGCATTGACAAAGTCAAGGAGTGGGCTCTACAAGAGCCCGTCTCTGCATGTGCTCCTAGGTATAAAAAAATAATTCTAAAAAAGGCATAAAAACAATTGTGTTTAAAAAAAGAAAGGTAAAAAACATTTGAGAGGAAATAGATAGAGAGAAAGTGAGAAAAAGCTGTAACATGGGCATTACATGAGGAAGGAGGGAGTGGTGCACATGCCAAGTTCACTGGGCTTCCGTGTTTCACACTCCTCCGTCTTAACAGTGGAGACAATAGCTTTCATAAAAAATAAACAATGAATACTCGTTGCTCGTCCTCTATATCGAAAAAATACTTTCATTCGCCGACATGTGGGACGTCGACCATCCTGGTCCACCTGCCATGAACAAAATTATCCTGGTCTACCCCGGTTGTATCGCAGGCCCAACCTTTCCCGCTGTAAGTTGTTCAGACGAAGGAACCATCATGACTTTGTTGAATTCCACTTCTTCAAGAAAACTTACTGTACCCGCAATACTGCTACCACACGCAAAGACTGGACGGCACTGCATCACGCCATATCATCGAAACCCACTAGGCCAAACTAGCCCGCCTAGGTCATCTATTTTGGAACGGAGGAGTACGTCTCAGACCTTTGCTATGATTTTGTGTTGCACGTTCTACGTACTTCTGCTACTATTTTCCTACCCTATGAACCAAATGAGGCCTGAATGTATGTCGACTATTGTCTCATCGATCGCTAAGCCTACAATTTTAGGAGCTAGGGCTATTGGTCGATCGACGAGGGATAAGTATAAGCGTACCACGAGCTCATTAGCCCCAACGTTTCTCTTCGGTGAGTGTTTTGTAAGTACTATAGCTCGCACAGTAGCTAGCCTACTAACACCAAGAATCATCAAACAAGCCCTGCTGATATGATAAACAGTTCAAACTTACATCTAAGCATGCCATATATTACATCAAAAGCTGGTGATGATACATCTGTTTCCATAACTCGGAGAGGGTTCGCATGATTCATCGCATGATTCACTCTCAAACAAAAGTCGCAAGATCCGCCCCACGCAAGACAAAGGCACTAGCCCTAAGATGGTTTGATAACACGCATCGTTACGGTAATTAAACACGAGGCAATGCAAACTACCCTCAAGGATTAGCGAGACCAACTATTTCTTGCCATCGATCTCGGGCAATGACCACAACACGGACAACGGCATGGGAATCGATTTATGGGCGATGTCCACAGGATCGACCATGCATCGGAATCGATCTCTGGGGTGATGTACACAGGATCGACAGCGGCATCAGAATCGATCTCCGGGGCGATGCCAAGAGGACGGGCCACGACATCAGAATCATCAAGGACAACCACCTGCACCTGCACAACCCTAACATATTAGCAAGCACATTGCAAATAATCAAAAACAACAACTATGGTAATAAGCCATTATTTTTTACCTTGTGCAGCACACCGGGGTATCTCATCCCTCCGGGGGCCATCTCCTCGTCCTCGATGGGGGCCATCACCTTGCTGGGGAGTATCGCTTCTCAACGACTATCTCCTCAAACTCGGTCTTGAGCCTCACATAGGTGGCAATCAGAGTTCCCGGGTAGGCACGGTGGGGCCCTTGCTGTTCTTCCAACTTTCTTTGAGGAGTTCGTCTGCCAACGTCCTCAACTCTTTGGCCGGTGCTTGTTTCTTGGAGTTCTTCGTCTCCATGGGTTGGCCCGCCAACATGGTCAACTCGTTGGTCTGTGCTCGCTTCCTGGAGATCGCTGTCTCCAGTGGGTTGTCCACCGGCAACTCTTTGCCTAGTGCTCCAAGATCCATCAATGAACTGACAAACAAAAAGCAATCAAAAGGAAGATTATTGGAATGAAAATATAGCAGCATAACTGATTCACCCACCTTTCCTTCGTCGGTACAGAAGAAAAATGGCAGAAGTGAGTAGCCTGGAGTGAGGTTTTCTTCAAGAAAGGGAAGAAAGGGCTTGAACGAAATGCGTTCAAAGGAAATGATGGTTGCTTCGTCCAGTCCAACTTGGAGGCCATCTTACCACCGCTGGTAAAGGTGTGGGTTTTGTGATATGACGGGTCATGACGGCCACACCGGGGTGACATGTGAGTCTCGATTGCACCTCGCTGTGATTTGGTGGATGGCACGCGGGCCCGGATGCTTTGAAATGTCCCACATGTAGATAGAGCGGCTAGTCATATAGGAGTGCTCAATATTGTGCACCCCGACCAAGGCGGAGAGGAAAACGAGAGAACTACGTAATTAATGCATGGGTTTAATTATGGTAGTTTTGTAAAGTACGAGATACATTCCTCCAATTGCAAAATGCCTTGGTTCATGAGATTTGAGATTTGAGCCCTATAAACCGGAAGGGAGGGAGTACTGCACACGGTGTAGTCTAGTCACTTGTTGAAATCTCTAGAAAGGCAAATACTCCTTTCTGGTTTACAGTGTCTATACTACTCCCTTCTTCTAGGTGTGTAAGTCATCTTACGAATAGTCCCAAAACACTTAGGGCGCCGGTGCATTAACTTCTACCTTGTTTCTTGTTTCTTGACATATCAACCAATAAGAGATGAGAGGTGTGCATGATTTTAATGACTTGCAATGGCTAGTTCATTGCATGCAATGCTATTAATTAGCAAATAAACATTGGTGACCCCAGGAGGAAACGGTGCTAAGCGCGTGGACCTATGCAGAATGAGTATCAACCAATGGATAATGGAGTTTAATTGTTAAACAATACTCCCTCCTTTCCGGTTTATAGGGCTTATCTCAAAATTTTAGGTTTTCCATTTTATAAGGCTCAATTTGGTTGTTTTCCATCACATTTTCAGATTCCAAGGTGCATTAAATCATTACATGCAAGTATTAAGAGAAAATTGACCAATGCATGTACTTTATGCATGCATGCATTGCAATTAATGCATTGATAAACATAACTTTTTGAGGAAAACAAGAGCATTAATTAGGTGCTTTTGCAAAACTACAAATCAGATTCCACCACTCACCCTCTACATTGATTGGTGAGATTTTTGAATTGAGCACTATAAACCGGAAAGGAGGGAGTAGCAATTTTGTCTCATGCAAGAGCCTCGACTAGTATATGCGTGCTCCAAGGAACCGCACCACGCCGAGCGCTCAATCGCCACGTTCGGGTTGTGCTTAGCTCTTCGCCTCTTCGAGAAGACGAACAATGATGTTACTCCTACTTCTACAGTATCGAATCCACTGCTGCATGTCCATCTACCTTGTGCGGGAGGGATAGCGTGTAGCGAAAGCTTCTACTTCCTGCTCCTGCCTTTGCCACTATGAGTGGGCCCAACAGTTGGTTGGCCCTCCCACATGCAGCCAAAGGCAAAAGTGCTTAAGGCACCGGAGCTCAGTCCCATGAGGGAGAGGGCGTTGTAGTAATCAAATTTCTCGGTCTTGTACGATATGACGCGACACATCAAAGCAATCGCACTCGATATAAGTCTTTTTACACATTTCAAATGGGCTACTTCAGATGTACGACATATTCTGCTTCAGATGTAGTCACTTGTTGCAATCTCTAAAAGACTTATATTTGGAAACGGAGAGAGTACAACGCATGCATGCATGCCGTGACTTTCCTTTTGATACTTGCATGTGTTGATTTGATGCACCTTGACAAATATTGACTATAAATTTAACTAACTAAATTTTCATGCATGTCACAAAAAATACGGGCTGTTTGGATTGTGACTATGTTTATCTTATGTTGCCACATTATTTTTCCCACACTTGCCACACTTGCCTAACCTGAGTTGCTCAAATTGTTAGACACACTTTGGCTTGCCTAAGGGAATCTTGCCGCAATTTTTGTGTCTATGACATGTGGGGTTCACTGCTAATAAATAAATTCTTGTCTTAGGTGTGGCTAATAAAAAAGACTTATATTTAGGAATGGAGGGAATATAAATAATAATGCATGTTGGGGCAACCCACGTTTCCGCTAATTTTAGCTGTGGGCTTGTTCACAATTTTTACGAGGGGGTGGTTGTTCATTTAATGGAGGGACTTGTAGTACCAGAGTTGAACGATACAAAGTGCGACCTGGCACACCGTAACACCACTTGGAACAAGCGAGTAGCTATCTCAAAAAAAAATCAACAACTAAAAAAAACCGCGACCTGGCATGTAGTAGTACACAATTTTAAACGATTGTTTTGATAGAGTGAAAAAGGAAAACTACCCCCATCAAGGTATATAGGCCGGAGCCTCCGCGCTTGCTTGCTAGGGTTGCTCTATTCACACACTCTCATCCTCTCCAGATCTAAACAAGATAGGGGTAGTAACACTGTCTTTCTCCCTTCAAAAACACTGGCTTTCTATCCTCACCGCTGGTTACAGATCCGGACGTATCCCCCTCCGCAGGTGAAGGGGAGGAGGTGCAACGTTTAGGCCGTTGTCGATAGCGAGGGAGGAGACCCACTGCCGGCCGCACCGTTATCTCTGGCTGAGAGCCGGCGCGGGAGGTCCTCCGATCCCTTCGTCGTTGCTCGGGCGGATCCGCCTCTCGCCGCCCACCTATCCACATCCCGACGACCTTCGGGTATATCTTCCTTCGAAACCGCCTAAGCTCTACTTGCCCAGCTCGCTACGTCATTGCATGTGCATCATTTTCTATCTCTCAGCCCCTCTCGATCGGATGGTCCAACGTCACCTATTTTTTTCTTGTATTGTTAGAGGTAAAGCTGCTTCATGGAGTCGAATCTTGTACTCCCTCCATCCGAAAATACTTGTCATTGAAATGGATGTATCTAGATGTATTTTAGTTCTAGACACATCCATTTTGATGACAAGTAATTCCGGACGGATGGAGAACTTGGTTCAAACAAGAAATAAAGTGGGGGTGGGGGAATTTGGTATGTACATCGGACTTGGTACAAACAGGAAGGAAAGGGGTGAAAGTAGTACAGACCGGTCATCCAACCGGTCTCTTGGTCGAAAGGGAAATATAGGGTAACGCTGCACAAAGTGGTATGCCCAGACTAGATTTGCTATACACACATAGGAGTAGGTGGCTAGAGTGAACAAAAATGGGACCAACCCAGATATGTTTCTTGGATGTTTGTTTCGGGGCAACAAACTATGAATCACCACTTTATGTCCCTCACATTTACGTACATGGTGCTGGACTGCTGGTGCACCCACTGTCCCATGCCCTTATACCAAATATTTAGGCTCCGTTCAGAATAAAGAGGCAGAAAACATAGGTCTTGATGAAAATAGATGAATAGGAAAGGAATGTAGGTATAAAACTATGGAACAACGAACCGGAGGAAACTCTCAAGAGAATGTGTTCGGATGGACTACGAAATGTACAGATTTGTTTTTTTAGAGTAGCATGCTTGGCAGTATGAGATGCTATTTGTTTATTTAGCTGCACAGTGACTACTCTTGTCCTCACCTCACGTACCACGCATAGGTTGATATTTTTATTCCGGAAAACACAGCACAGCAACCTGTCTAACGCATGGCAGCGAGCGCCTGCCTTGGGCTTCCGCCCAAAAAATGAGTAGCGCGTGGATGTTTCTAATCCTATGGAATCAATACTACCAGACCAGCTTTCCTATGAAACACTATTCACCTTTCCCGTGTTCCGAACGGTTGGAAGGGAAAGAATACCGTAGGAATTGTGTTCCTACGAAAATCCTGCACCAAACCTATGAACCGAATGCAGCCTTAGCTGTTCTTAATCTAATGTGCCTGGTAAAAATCAAGCCATGCCACTGTTATAAGCCATGACAAGTTTAGCCAAATGTTTTTGCCTATAATTGTTTGAGACTCTGACTGTTTCCTCTCAGGTTCTGCATTTGTGCAAACAGGATATCCAATTCACACAGTTCTTGTTGTGACCTTTTGGTGCACTGCACAAAACTCTTCTTAAAAGAAGTGACTTTTGTGTCATGTTTAACTGGAATGTCAGATGGAACAGTTGGTTCATTTTGGTGGAACTGCACAAAGGGAGATCTGTGTTCCAATCCTCATCATCCATATTGGCGCCATAACCTTCCTTTAGGTAAGAATGATATTTAATGCATGTGTTCATCTCTATTTTCCGACTGCCATGAGAAAATAATGCTGTTTTTTACTAGTAGACTTGTACTTCCTCACCGGCAAAACAATTCTGAATTAGAAGGCCAATCATGTACTTGGTTTCACCAACTGGTGAGGAGAAAGAGAAACAAAGCATGAAGAGGAGGAAGAAGAAGAATAAACAGTGCCAAGGCGATCTTGCTGAAGCCAGAGGCCTCGGTCGAGGCCATTCAAGGGCTCCAAAGAATCGACTACCTTACATGTGAGACGATCCTCCGTGGAGCCCTTCCACTTCTGTTGTCTCACTTAATTAATTAGGAGTACTTAAGTACCACTAATTTATTGCCGCCTAATTTTCCTGTTGGAGTTAAACAAATCCATGGTAGGACCCTATGCTGAATCATGTATGTGTGTATGTTTGTCTATGGAGGTGAATCATGTGGTGGAGCAGGGAGGGAATATTATTAGTGTCATGACATAATAGTGCTATTGTTTTGCATGTCAATTGATTGTCATTGGTTCAATGAGGCAATGTTTTGCGTATTGTCCATCATGAATTTGATGCTACTGTTTGAGTAATATGCTAATGTCTTCCTATCCTTTCTCACTAAGCTAATGAAGGTTTCACCTTGTTCCTACTTGTGCAAACAGGGATCATGTTGTGCCAATCATACATTTTAGTGGAACTACACAAGACAATACAATGAACTGTATCCCAGCCAGTGCTTTAACTCTGCTAGAATTTCTTGATAATCTTTCGATATAATCTCATCACTAGTAAACAAGAGTGATTTCAACCATACATTTGAAGTGCACAAAAATATATACTATTGTGTGATTCCAGTGAGTGCTTTACATCTCTTATGGGACTACATGAATAAGCTTTTTTCTCAGGTTGGTACGGGCCTAAGGCCTTCATCCATATTAGTTTGCTGTCATCTCTATTTGTATCGTACATCATCATGAGAAACCCCTTTATCTTTGAACGTTAAAGTTTTGCAACCTATGATAAATGGCAATGCTTTGAGTGTTGAGAAGAGCTAATTGGCACTGATTAAATAAACTAATACCTCTCTTTAAGCAAGACTACTATGTTGCTAACTTTACCCATTAAGATAATGAGGGTGCTTCTATTTGTTAGTGTATGTTTCATCAACTAGTCCCACTATTACAGTAATCTCACTCTCTCAATATATGTGCCAACAGGGATGCTCGATTTTGGTGGGAATGCACAAAAACTTTGGGTGCTTCATTGCCTCGATAGCTTCCATCATTTCCTGTCAGTCGCTAATCTCCGCTTGCTTTCTTCCTTTCTTTGTCACCGCTTGGCTTATCTCGGCTTCCAGTCAAAGGAAATAGTAATTGATATGCTACCTCACACAGGTTGGTACTGGTCTTTATCCTGATTATTGTGCCTATCATATGTATTGGTAATTTGGTATTGTGCTACTGTTTGCTGATTTCATAAAGGAGTAATTTGGAGCCTGAACTCGCAGGCAAATCATTACGTCGGGTGATTTCAATAGAACTGCACAAAATGATCAGATGGACAGGTACTTATGCTGCTGCTATGTACTCCAAAGTTCACTCGCATAAGCATCGATGTTGACAAGAAGTGCCTATATTCATTAGAGTATCAACCGACGCCAACCAATTGTCAAACTCCAAGTATTAGGAGAGTGAACGCCAAAAATATTTTTTGGTGCATAGCCCAGAAAAATGCAGTCCAGTCTTTGGTCCCAACTTGTGCCTTTTGGTTATCGACACATATGGTAGCGAACTATATGGCATGGAGTCGAAAGATTCCAGACAAGTTGGTTGACACGTATATTCATCTCGCACTTAATCGGGCCGCACGCCAAGGATGCTCCATTTCAGCTTGAACTGCACAAAAATTTGGGTGGTTCATTTTCTCAACCGCCTCCTTTCTCGCTCGCAATGTAGAATTTTGGCGAGATACAAGACCAAGCTGAGCCAAGAACTAGTTGGATGAAAGTAGTGGCCAAGTTGCTCAAACCTCCTCGCACGAGGCCACTATTTGAGGATAAACCTACAAGCAAAGTTCAGATTGTCTGTGTTGCCTCTTATGTACTCGAAAGTTTACTCGTAAAAGAACTAACTTTAGCAAGAAGTACCTCCGATTGAACACCATTTACCAAATTGCACTTAGGTAATTAAAGTTCGTCCATGGATCATATTGGTTGTGATCTCAATCATTTGGATGCATAAACATACTAAACATGTGTATATCTGATTCTTTTTGTGAATTATGTATGAATATTGTCGTGTGATCTATCAATCATTTGGATGCATAGATATGCTGAGCTTGTGTATATATGAATCTTTTGAGTTGTTGATAGTGAATGTTGGCTATGAATATGAACGTGTCCTGTGAACCTGAGTTTGATATGAATGTTTACCTTTTCTGTTGTATTTGTGTGTGAACTTGTTAGTATGCCTACTGTGAGGTATAAACGCAGGTCTCTGATAGAAGTAATGTTGTGTCCAATTTATGTTTTCCCTTCTAACATAACATAACATTATATATATAACGAGCCCACCTAATATGTGTATTTCAAGGAAGTGAAAATGGGCTGGGACTTCTTAGAAAATATAAATGGGCCTGATTGACGCGAAATTATTTGTTCACCCAGCCCAGCAAATGGACTATATATTCTAGAAAACATGGGTTAAATATATGCCACATTTTTGTAGGCTGACATGTGGGCCAATAGGTCGAAGCCTACGCAGGGCATTGTCAACTTGGTCAACAAATGATTGTGTCATCCACATCCATTGGATTTATATCCGACGGCCGGCATGCACCTTCAATCTCCCGTTTTCTTCCTCCAGCCGCTGGACCGCTTGGTCCGCCTCCCGGCTAGCGGCTCTGCTTAGCATCGCATCGCCGTAAGCGCCACCCCACCGCAGCCAGGCTATCCCTTCTCCCCTTGACACCTCCCGTTATTCTCCACATGTACTACAGCCCCACGGCGCAATGTAACCAATTATAACCCTTCTCCTCCTCTCAATCTGCGGACTCCACCGCCGCTGCTTCCCATCTCCGAAGTCGTTCCTCGTCCGGCCTCATGTCATCCACCGCCTCAGCGCCGGCGGCCTGGTCAACAAACGAGAGTCATCGGAAGAGGACTATACGTGGAGAGCCTGACGGCTGGGACCCACGAGGTCCATGGTCACACGCAAGGAAAGTTCCTCCTTATTAAGCTGAAAAAAATGTTTCCTCCACCTGACAGCTGGGACCCACCAGCTATATCTTGTTTTGCGAAAAAAATTATTCATCCCGTTGACAGCTGGGACCCGTCATATTTGGTGACTGACTTGTGGGCTTACTAAGCGGACGTGTACGCATGGCTTTGTCAACTTAATCAACAAATGACTCTAGCACCGGACCGTTGGATGTTAATCCAACAGCCGTGCTCCTTCTTCAACCTCTCGTTCTTGCTCCTGCCTCCCGTGGGCGGCACTGCTGATTGCCGCCGCCAAGACCAACCAAAGGAAGTTTCCCACTCCTCTCCATCTGCGGCTCCACTGCCCCGTCTTCCCCATCTCCGGGTTGTACCAGTCTGGGTGCGCTCGACACGGTGTGGTCAATGTGGTCAATAACCGAGAGTCATCGGAAGATGACTGTAGTATGTGAGAGGCTGACAGTGGGGACGCACCACGCCCAGGGACGCATGCATGCAACAGAACGCGGTGAGGTCAACGTGCTCAAGGAACGACTTCCATCAGAAGTATACTGTACGTGGAGAGTCTCAGCTGGTTCCATAGCCGCAGCAAGTAAGTGCCTCCTTATTACGCGGAAAATAATGATTCCTCAAACTGACAGCAGGGACCCACTAGACGGGCCACCATATTTTGCGAAAAAAACGTTTGCCCTCGATCGCCGGGAACCACCTGACGGGCCACCGTATTTCGCGAAAAAAACGGTCCCCCTGCTGTCAGCTCGGACCCACCGGAAGTGCCTCCTTATTACGCACAAAAAAATGAATACCCCCCTGCTAGCTGGGACCCACCTTGGTGGGAGGCTGACTTGTGGGCCTACTAAGTTGACGGGGACGAAGGGCTTTGTTAACTTAGTCAATATGAACGATTCTAGCTCCAATGACTGTACGATGTCCATCCAACGGTCGTAGTGCTTTTTCAACCTCTGGTCTTCTTGCTCTAGCCGCCCAAAGCAGCGCCGATCGTGCCGCATGCTCCTACCTCCAAAGGGTTTGTCAGCCGCGGAGGCCTCACCGCCTACTATTCCCACCATCGCCAGCCTGCGGGCGACGGCAGCCTCACACCACAGCCGAACCAGTGAACCTCGTGACTCCACTCTGCGAGCTTCCACCGCCGTGTCTTCCCGGCTCCACGCCGCCCCTTCCTAGGCCTCACTGTTGCCCACCGGGTGGTGCTCTCCACACGGCGTGGTCAACGTGGTCAAGGAACGACTTTCATTGGAAGAGTACTCAGACGTGGAGAGGCCGACACCGGGTCCACGGCCACAACCCAGTTTTTTGTGATTTGCCAAGTAAGTCGCTTTGTCGTGCCTGTTGGGATGCAAATCTTTCAAGACGAGGAGAGCTTTCATTCTCTGGCCGAGAAAATGGCCCATCAAGAATGAGAAATGGGCTGTACATTTTAGAACACATCAAACCGACAATTAGTTTCAAATATCTTTTTTAACTTCAGATTTTAAATTACATTAATTTTTATGCGTGGAGAATTTGTTGGATTTTATATTGATATACATTTATTTTTAAAATCAGTTTGAATGTGAGTCGAAATTTCAGGATTAAAAACAGTTCGGACCGCACCGAAATATGCAAAATTTCATATAATTTTTTAACTGTGGCCACAATATGGGCTGTAATGCTAACAAAAAGAATATGGGCTAAAAAAACCTTAAGAATTAGCAAATGGGCTGTAAATTATTAGAAATAATGGCAAATGGGCCGTATGTTGTTTTTCACAGATTTGAGGCTTTCATAAAAAAAATGTTGACGCACAAGCAGTGACTGTTGGATGTCCATCCAACGGCCGTCGTGCGTCTTCAATCGCTGCTCTTCCTGCTCCAGCCGCTCAAACAAGTGCCGGCGGGACTGCCTGCTCCCTCCTCCCTGCGGGTCGGGCTTTGCTACCGCCAAGCAGGCCTCACCGCCTCTCAGATTCCCATCGCTGGCCTAGCCATCCCTATTCTCACCCACACCTGCTGTTATTCTCCGCGACGGCAGATTTAACCAAGAAACCTCAGACAACAGATTTCACGCCGTGCAGGGAAACAACCGCCGAAGTCTTCCCCGCCTCCGTGTCGCTCCTTCCTAGGCCTCGCCGTCGTCCACCGCCTGGTGCTCTTTCGGCACGGCCTAGTCAACGTGGTCAACGAATCGACATGCATCTGAAGTGGATCAGACGTGGAGAGGCTGATAGCTGGGTCCACGGCCGCACGCAAGGAAATGCCTCCTTATTACGCGCAAAATAATGATTCCTCCACCTGACATTTGGGACCCACCGAAAGGGCCTCTTTATTTCGCGAAAAAACGTTACCACCGCTGACAGCTTGGACCCACCAGCTATATCTTCGCACGCAAGGAAGTGCCTCCTTATTACGCAAAAATAAGAATACTCCCCCTGCTAGCTGGGATCCACTATAGTGGCAGGCTGACTTGTGGGCCTACTAAGTTGATGAGGACGGAAGGCTTTGTCAACTTAGTCAATACTCCAGTGATCGTACGATGTCCATCCAATGGCCGTAGTGCTTCTTCAACCTCTGGTCTTCGTTCTCCAGCCGGCCAAAGCAGCGCCGGTCGTGCCGCATGCTCCTGCCTCCCATGGCCGGTTGTGATACCGTGGAGGCCTCACCGCCCCCTACTACTCCCACCGCTAGCCAAGCCATCCCTCTACTCACGCACACCCCCTGTTATTCTGCGGCGACGGCAGCCTCACACCGCAGCCGAACCAGTGAACCCTCGTACTCCTCTTCGCGTGGGCATCCACTGCTGCGTCTTCCCCGGCTCCACATCGTCCCCTTCCTAGGCCTCGCCGTCGTCCACCGCCGTGGTGCTCTCTGTTGGAGATATGCCCTAGAGGCAATCATGTATGTTGATATTTCCTATGTGTTTATGAATAAAGATAGTCCTTGGACATTATCAATGATGTGTATCAGCAAGTATGTGACTTGTTTGTGGGACTATGCATTGTATGATGACTGTCCTAAAAGGTCCCTAGTCGAAAGGGCTGTGTGGACGCCAAGAGCCGACTAGACTGGCATATGACACGGTCGATGGCTTGGTCTCACTAGCCATGGAGCATTGGATGCTAACCGGATAATATGGACTTGGAAAGGTCTGGTCGGATTCGACGTAGTCTGATCCGAGTCGAGATAAGGTCCGAGTCAGACAGACCCAACTATGAGACACAACGATATGTCATCTGTGAGTCTCTAGTACAACATACGTTCTATGTCCTAAGACCTGAGCTGACGCATGTACTGGATGGTGATGCACTTGCTTTGGGTCGACCAAACGCTACTCCGGATCGGATAGTTACAAAGGTAGGTTTCGGTTTGTCCACCCCATGCTGCGAGACATGGTCGAGCAAGATGGGATTTGCCCTCCGATCAGAGAGATATACTGGGCCCCTCGTGTGATCCGACCAGGATAAGCATGGCTATGCGACAAGGATTATGAGATAATCCGGTTTGTGGCTCGGTATCACCGAACGAGAAAGAGGTCGGGTTAGCACAAGGATGACAGCCTCGCCTTTGAGCCCGACAACATATATCGTGTGGCAAAGGAAATGTAAGTGTGACACGCCAGGCTGTGTTCGCTTAACCAGCTTCATAGTCTACTTGGTGGTCGGCATGCCTTGCTAGAGGCCGCTACTAACCGCAAGGTCGGAGTGATCCGAATCGTGACCAAGCTGACTTGAACCTAAGGGGTCGCAAGGCTTAAGGGAAGGAACCTACGAGGTCGGTTCATAGGACACCGATCGGATGTGATCCGAACCGGACTAGGAATGTGACCGAGTAGACTTTTGTTTTAGGGTCCGTGCGAGGCCCAAGCGTTGAGCCTGCGACGGACGCCTATATAAAGTGGAGGTGCGGCACACTCAGGGGGTTGATCGCTTCGGCGCTACGACTAGGGTTTGCATGTGTTGCGAATAGCCACCTCCACTCGCCGCTGACTGTGTGATCGGACCTAGCAGTCCGCCGCACGGTGTTCCTCCTGCACGTGCGGATACCGTTAGAGGCGGTGCGCTTGCGCCGCTCCGGTGAACTTGTATGTGGGATCAGACGACCGGCTGTTCGAGGGAGATCGGACGAGGAGGAGACGATCCACGTGGATGCGCTGCCCCAAATCTTCTTCCGCTGCACGGCACTGCACGTCTAGTGGTAACGAACTGTGATCCATCTCCCGTAGCATGTTCCTGGATGTTCTGCGCGTAGGAAAATTTTAATTTGCAGTCGACGCACCCTACCGTAGAACCCAACACTCTCGGCGTGGCGTGGTCAATGTGGTCAACGACCGACTTCCATCGGAAGAGTACTGTGCATGGAGAGGCTGACAGCTGGGTCCACGGCGGCCGCAAGGAAGTGCCTCCTTATTACGTGCAAAATAATTATTCCTCCACCTGACAGCTGGGACCCACCGGACGGGCCACCGTATTTCACGAAAAAACGCTTCCCGATCGCCGGGACCCACCGGCTACACCTTCGCACGCAAGGAAGTGCGTCCGAGCAAAAAAACGATTCGCTTCGATCACTGGGACCCACCAGTTACATCTTCGCACGCAAGGAAGTGCGTCCGGCAAAAAAATGATTCGCCGACCGCCGGGACCCACCAGCTACATCTTCACAGCAAGGAAGTGCTCGATACCGGGACCCACCTGGTCAAGCGCACGAAGCGTTGTCATTCGGGTCGCGAACGTACGCATATATATACCGGGTCGATGTAGAGGCGCCAGACGCAGTCGTAGTGGAGGCGCCAGACGTGTCGTAGTAGAGGCGCCGACGTAGCATGTACACGTATGTACAATGGACAGGGTGCAAGAAAAAATACGGTCGTGGGGTCTCGAACGCCTACTCACAGATACGCACGGCGAGGGCTCGTGTACATGGCTGGGTCGGAATGGAGAAACAGCGCCGCTGCCGTGTTCATGGGGAGCCAACCGCTGGGTCGAAATGTAATGCGTGGTCGTGTTCATCGGGAGGGCTTCACGGAACAGGCGATGGAAACGAGGCCTGGCGTACCACGTATCGGAGGAAACGAACCTCCCACGCTCGTAACGGGTCCCGCTGATCGAGGGGTGTGGCGTATCGCAAAACAGAGGAAACGGACCTCCTATGGTCGAAACAGGGGGTCCTGTTGATCGGGAGAGGTGTGGCGTTCCGCAAAGAGGACGAAACGGACCTCCTAAGGTCGTAAAGGGGGTCCTGTTGATAGGGGGGGGTGTGGCGATCGCAAAACGGATTTAAACGGACTTGTGTTGGAGCGCCACGGTCAAACGGGGTCCTGTTCATCGGGAGGGGTGTGGTGTACCGCAAAACGGACTCCA
The DNA here is from genome assembly GCA_021605145.1 of Aegilops bicornis. NCBI lineage: Eukaryota > Viridiplantae > Streptophyta > Magnoliopsida > Poales > Poaceae > Aegilops > Aegilops bicornis. The sequence goes on along the minus strand of CM038674.1, from coordinate 130,197,491 downwards.
CGGATACCTGCTCATCTCCACCGTCGACCTCCTCCAGCCTCCACGGGCTACCGCTGACCTCCTCCAGCCTCCACGGGCTACCGTCGACCTCCTCTAGCCTCCACGGGCTCCTGCTCATCTAGCCTCCACCGCCGCTACTCCACCGGCCATCGCTCAACCACCCTCCACCGCTCATCGCTCATCCAGCCCTCCACACCACGGGGTCCTGTTCAACCACCCTCCACCGCTCATCGCTCATCCAGCCCTCCACACCACGAGGTTCGTTTCATCCAGAGGCAACGCCACCGCCAATCGCTCATCCAACCCCCCGCAACACTCATTGTTCATCCAACCGATCGGCTTTAGTTAGCATCAAGAGCGGCGAATCGCCGATCGGGTTCGCTAACAGCCATCGATCGATCGCTCGGGTTCAAGAACGCAGCGTAGCTTCGCAGTCAATCGCCGGGTTCAGTTAGAGCCCAATGCCTCGCCGGGTTCGATTAGAGCCAACGCCGCCTACACACGCTGCAGACGTCACGGTCTGAGAGAAACTTGCATCGCTCGGCCCCCGACCTCCCATCGTAACCGGGAACTCCCCGAAATTTTCCTCCCCCTCGCTTCTACCACAGTTTTTTCGTCATGGACGGCCCAAAGAATGTCATGCAGCTGCGTCTCTGGCCCGCCCAGGACGAAAAGCCCATTTTCTGTCATGATTTTTTGTCATAGAAGTAGGAGCCCACCACATCTATGATGATACCTGGTTTTGTCACAATTATCATCATAGAAGTGTCATATGTATGATAGAAATTTTTTTTGTTCGGCCTAAAATGTCACAGATGTGTCTTTTTTTTGTAGTGTTTGGAAGAGACGAGCTTGAGAAAACAAGGTTAGATAACACAAGAACACTCTAAATAAAGCAAGTTCAGGAAACCACAAGAGTACCAAGACTGGATGACATGTAATGAGTGAGTACTTAGTACTCCATTCGGATATAGACATGTCCCCAAAGATTGAAGATATGCAATGAATTCCAAAGATTTTCTTCCCCTAGATATGAACTCTTTCTCCCCCTGAATCTAATATTGGATAATGGAAGAAGGTAGGGTAAGAGAAAATCAGAGCAAGAAACATTAAAGCAAGAAATGGTACAATCAACTATATATTAATGTGTCTTTCCCCTCTTAAAGACATGTGAATTCTCTCCTCTATTGTTAACAATCATCTGGAGAAGCTAAGATGTGCTTTCTCTCCCATGTGATAAGCTTTGATGTGCTTTCTCTCCCCCTTTGACATCAATTTCCAAGAAGGATACTTCTGGAGTATGAGTCAAATAGGTTTGGTCCTCGAGACACATTACAAAGCAGCATGTAGTTTATGATGCGGGTAGAGGATAAGAATCATTGAGTGGAGCTAGAGAAGTAAAGAAATATGCAATGACAAAAAGTTTTCTCGGCAGTGAAATCGATAACGCCGACCTATTTTCATCGCTGACACCGAGTTGGCAGTGTCAGGCATGAATCAGTGAGTCCGAGGTCAATGTAGAGGAAAAATCTTGTTAAATCAGCTCACTTGGCAAATGAAATCTCACAACGATTTGCAATGAATTAGCTAAAATATTTGCAATGAATTAGATGCAGAATGCAGAAACACACAAAATAAAAAGAGATCTAGATGAAGTTTTTTTGATAAGGGGAACAAGATTACACGAACCAAATGCAAGAACACAAAGCAAACGAACACTAGAGAACTTCATCTAGAGGGGGGTCGGTGACAAAATCACCTATGTTAGAGTATATTTACCAAGGAGTCAAGTGATAACACTTGATCGTAGGTCATACTCATCATTTAAGCTCAAAATGGGGTTACCATTTTTTGTTTAAGCATTTTGATGTATCCACATCTAGTTGAGTTGCTTTGACTCATGATTTGGGTCAACGCTTCTCTAAGATGGAATAACATACCTTGAGTTGTGTTGATCTTGATCATGTAGCCGGACTTGTGTTGGATGGTCAAGGTTGATGTAGTCCATCAAGAGTTTGGAGCACCACTTGTAGTTTGAGTTCATCCTCCTACATGGGTTAGTCTTGCAAGGAAGAGAACTTGTGTGTCCAAAATGATATATAGAAATTGTCAAATGATATGTTGAGTGGATTCATGCTTCATTGTATTCAACAACCATATAGTAGAAACTTGGTGATGTAGAGATTGCTCAAGATGTGAGTGAATTGCAATCACATAGATTTGGGCTCATCCAAGTACCTATAAGGGTTAGATAACATGCAAGGGCACAGGTATAGATCCAAGACATATGATCATCATCATAAGAGAAATATAAAGGATTAGTCAAAAAGGATCATGCCTTGCATGTATCCAAATGGAGTTTTTACTCCAAGTTTGAGGCATCAATGATGTTCAATTCACCTCTCAAACGGAAAAAACACTTTCTCATCAAGCGGTTTGCTGAATATATCCGCCAATTTCTTATCGGCATTTAACATGCTTAAGATTGATGCTTCCTTTAGCAACATGATCTCAAATGAAATGATGACGAACTTCAATATGCTTAGTTTGAGAATGTTGCACGGGATTGTGAGCAATATATATAGCAATTTCATTATCACAAAGCAATGGAACATGTTTCACATATATCCCATAATCCTTAAGGGTTTGAGTCATCCAAAGTAATTGAGCACAACATGATCCGTGGCAATGTTTCGCTTGGCGGTGGATAAAGATACCGAAGTTTTGTTTCTTAGAGGACCAAGACACAAGAGATCTACCAAGAAATTGACAAGTACCCGAAGTGGACTTTCGATCAACCTTGTCACCGGCATAGTCCGAATCAGAGTAGCCAACAAGATCAAAAGAAGAACTTTTAGGGTACCAAATGCCAAAAATTGGTGTATGATTTAAGTATCTCACTACCCTTTTCACAACCTTAAGATGACATTCTTTAGGGTCCGCTTGATATCACACATGCAGACACTTAGCATAATATCGGGACGGGAGGCACATAGATATAACAATGAAACAATCATAGAGCGGTAAACCTTTTGGTCAACTGGTTTACCCTCCTTAGTCAAGTCAAGATGTCCACTAGTAGGCATGGGTGTTTTCATACCTTTGCTTTCTTGCATGTTGAACTTCCCGAATAAGTCCTTGGTATACTTTGTTTGAGAAACAAAGGTACCCTCCTTAGTTTTCTTGATTTGCAAACCAAGAAAAACTCGAGTTCACTCATCATAGACATCTCAAACTTCTCCGACATTAGCCTTCCAAGATTTTCACTAAAATGAGGGTTAGTCGAACCAAATATGATATCATCCACATAAATTTGGCACACAAATAATTCACCATTAACCCTTTTAGTAAAAAGTGTAGAATCAATTTTTCCAATCTCAAAGCCTTTTTCAATAAGGAATTTGGTCAAGCAGTTATACCATGCTCTACGAGCTTGTTTAACACCATAAAGAGCTTTGTGAAGTTTGTAAACATGATTAGGTTTCTTGTGATTAACAAAGCCGGAGGTTGTTTAACATAGACTTCCTCAATTTCACCATTTAGAAAAGTACTTTTAATGTCCATTTAGTATAACGTGATATCATGGTGATTGGCATAAGCAAGTAAGATGCGTATGGACTCAAGTCTAGAAGGGGCATATGTCTCACCATTGTCCATACCTTCAACTTGAGTGTTGCCTTGGGCGACGAGACGGGCCTTGTTGCATAAAATTTGTCCATCTTCATCTTGCTTATTCCGAAACACCCATTTGGTTCCAATGACATTGTGCTTCCCATCGGTCTTTTCAACCAACGTCCATACTTGATTCCTCTCAAAATTGTATAGCTCTTCATGCATAGCGTTCACCAAATCCAGATCATCAAGAGCTTCTTCAACTTTCATAGGTTCAATACTATAAATGAATGAGTAATGTTCACAAAAGTTAGCCAAACGAGTTTTTGAGCGAGTAATTCTCCCAGTTTGAATATCATCAAAGATTTGTTCGACGGGATGATCTGTTGAGACTCTTGCTCGTACTCGTGAGAGCTTTTGTTTGGGTCGGGGTGGAACATCCTCTTCATTGTCTTGTTCTTCCTCTTGTCCTTCTTCATTGTTGTTGGCATTGTTGTTCTCTTGTGGAGGTGGAGAAGGAGGTTGATGAGGTTCATCTTGTTGTACTTCCTCGTTTCCTTTGTCTTGACGTGTTCCACTCGAGGATGCCTCCAAGTCAACTTGTGGTTCACCTTGGTGTGAAGTTGAGGCCTCCACTTGAATGGACAAGGTACTCTCCTTCACCTCTGTTGGGAGAATCTTGCCAATAGACAAGTCTTGAATTGCTTTCGAAGGGACTTTGTCTCCTACATCCTTTGGCAATTGCTCTACTTGCGAGCCCTTAGATTCATCAAACTTCACATCTACTGCCTCCAACCTTTCAGGTGAAATTATTGTAGACACGGTAAGTGTGAGAGTTTGAGCCATAACCGAGTAGGAAACCTTCATAAGATTTAGGGGCAAATTTCGAACGACGATGCTTATCAAGAATGTAACACTTTGATCCAAATACTTGAAAGTATCCAACTTGCGGTTTGTTACCAGTGAGAAGCTCGTATGCCGTCTTACCGAGAAGCTTATGAAGATATAGTCGATTTGTTGCATGACAAGTTGTCTCAACTGCTTCCGCCCAATGAGAAGCTCGTATGGCGTCTTACCGAGAAGCTTATGAAGATATAGTCGATTTGTTGCATGACAAGTTGTCTCAACCGCTTCCGCCCAGAAGTGTCTTGGCGTCTTGTATTCATCAAGCATCGTTCTCGCCATCTCAATGAGTTTCCGGTTCTTCCTCTCAACAACTCCCTTTTTTTAGGTGTGTACATAGCCGAGAACTCGTGTGAAATCCGTTCTTTGTTAAGAAATATATCCACATTGGCGTTCCTGAACTCCGTTCTGTTGTCGCTACAAACCTTCTTGATCTTCACTTCAAATTGATTTTGGGCCTTCCTAGCGAAGTTCTTGAAGATCTTTTGCACCTAGGTTTTATCATCAAGAAAGAACACCCACGTAAATCTTGAAAAATCATCAACAATGACTAATCCGAATGAGTCACCACCGAGACTCTTGTAGGCGTTGGGACCAAAAAAATCCATATGAAGTAGCTCAAGTGGTCTTCTCGTGGTCATGATGTTCTTCATCGGATGACTTCCTCCAACTTGTTTTCCTGCTTGACAAGCATTGCAAAGTCTATCCTTGTCAAATATGACATCTTCAACACCAAGGATATGATCACCTTTAATAAGCTTATCAAGATTTCGCATGCCCACGTGACCTAACCTTCTATGCCATAACCAACCTTTAGAAGATTTAGCAATTAAGCAAGTTCTAGGTTGAGCTCCTTTAGTGAAATCAACAATGTATAGATCACCTCTACGTTTACCGGTAAAGACCATATTATGATTATCTCTTCGAAACACTTGGCAATCTACTTCAGTGAGTAGAACATTGAAACCGAAATCGGCTAGTCAAGATACGGAAAGTAAATTGTAGCCAAGAGATCCAAGGAGCATAACATTTTGGATGGAGCTGTCATGTGAGATGTCCACCTTACCAAGGCCAACCACCTTACCCTTTGAGTTATCACCAAAAGTGACATACTTTCGGGGACCATTATTTTCAGCAAGCTGTGGCACCCCGGCTCAGAGAAACTGGAACGTCTTGTATTCCAGCCTAGAGATCTAGGTGAAGTCTTCTAGAATATGACACTGCTTAGCATAGAACAAACCAACTCTCTATTACAACACGAATACTAATACAAGGTCTACGATATTACAATGAATAACATCGGCACGGTGATGCTACGCCAACCACAGTGGCTCTATGCAAGCAGCATAACAACTCGAGGCAGCGGAACCTCTACTGGCAGTGGAACAACGAACGACGGTGATGAACTCCAATCCGCAAGGACTCTGGCTGGAACATTTATCCTAGCTCGCGAACACAGAACCACACCAAACAAGCAAGCAATCCAGCATCGACACGCAAACCGGCATGACATGCCGTGTCAAGACATTGAATGTACTTGCAAGCTCACAATTAACCAAAATCAGTCAAGACAAACAAAAACATGGCATTAACAGGTTAAAGCAATCACGAACATGATACATGGCACAGACAAACTGAACATGATACAGCTAGAACAACATTAGCATGGCATGAGCATCTGAACATGATGATAATACATGCAACAGGTTAACATTATCATGCACCAACTTACTCTTGTACGGCGGTTACCTCGTAACCATCTCATGCATCAACTTACCAACATCGGTATCCATGATACCTCCATGATCATCTAGCGATCACATAAAGATCAACCAACTTCAATATCCATGATACCTCCGTGATCCTCTCTTGATCACAACCAATCTCTTTCTCATCACTGAACCAGGGTTATTATCAATCAAGTTATTATTATAGTTGGCTCATAGTGTGACCGACTACAAACTGGGCCCATATCCACGGGCATGGCTATCGATAGATTTAAACACACACTCTGCAGAGGTTAGTACACTGTAGATCTTGTCAAGTTGCTTGCCGCTACTAGTCTTTTCTTGCTTCAGTGGTATTGTGGGATGAAGCGGCCCGGACCGACCTTACACGTACGCTTACGTGAGACAGGTTCCACCGACTGACATGCACTAGTTGCATAAGGTGGCTAGCGGGTCTCTGTCTCTCCTACTTTAGTTGGAGCGGATTAGATGAAAAGGGTCCTTATGAAGGGTAAATAGAAGTTGACAAAATCATGTTGTGGTTATTCGTAGGTAAGAAAACGTTCTTGCTAGAACCCAATTGCAGCCACGTAAAAGATGCAACAACAATTAGAGGACGTCTAACTTGTTTTTGCAGCAATTGTCATGTGATGTGATATGGCCGGAAGTTGTGATGAATGTTGAATGATATATTGTGATGTATGAGATCATGTTCTTGTAATAGGAATCACGACTTGCATGTCGATGAGTATGAAAACCGGCAGGAGCCATAGGAGTTGTCTTATTTTTGTATGACCTGCGTGTCATTGAAGAACGCCATGTAAATTACTTTACTTTATTGCTAAACGCGTTAGCCATAGAAGTAGAAGTAGTCGTTGGCGTGACAACTTCATGAAGACACGATGATGGAGATCATGCTGTCATGCTGGTGACAAGATGATCATGGAGCCCCGAAGATGGAGATCGAAGGAGCTATATGATATTGGCCATATCATGTCACTACTTTATATAATTGCATGTGATGTTTATTATGTTTATGCATCTTGTTTACTTAGAGTGACGGTAGTAAATAAGATGATCCCTTATAATAATTTCAAGAAAGTGTTCCCCTAAGCGTGCACCGTTGCTAAAGTTCGTCGCTTTGAAGCACCACGTGATGATCGGGTGTGATAGATCCTTACGCTCACATACAACGGGTGTAAGACAGTTTTACACATGCAAAACACTTAGGGTTAACTTGACGAGCCTAGCATGCAGACATGGCCTCGGAACACAAGAGACCGAAAGGTCGAACATGAGTCGTATGGAAGATACGATCAACATGGAGATGTTCACCGATGATGACTAGTCCGTCTTACGTGATGATCGGACACGGCCTAGTCGACTCGGATCATGTAACACTTAGATGACTAGAGGGATGTCAATCTGAGTGGGAGTTCATTAAATATTTGATTAGATGAACTTAATTATCATGAACTTAGTCTAAAGTCTTTGCAAAATATGTCTTGTAGATCAAATGGCCAATGCTCATGTCAACATGAACTTCAACGCTGCTCCTAGAGAAAACCAAGCTGAAAGATGATGGCAGCAACTATTCGGACTGGGTCCGGAACCTGAGGATCATCCTCATAGCAGCCAAGAAATAATATGTCCTAGAAGCGCCGCTAGGTGAAGCACCCATCCTAGAGAACCAAGACATTATGAATGCTTGGCAGTCTCGTGATGATGATTACTCCCTCATTCAGTGGGGCATGCTTTACAGCTTAGAACCGGGGCTCCAAAAGCGTTTTGAGCAACACGGAGCATATGAGATGTTCGAGGAGCTGAAAATGGTTTTCCAAGCTCATGCCCGGTCGAGAGATATGAAGTCTCCGACAAGTTCTATAGTTGTAAGATGGAGGAAAACAGTTCACAAGGAGCACATACTCAAAATGTCCGGGTTGCACAACCGCTTTGTCCCAAATGGACATTAACCTCCCGGACGAGGCGGTCATCGACAGAATCCTTCAATCGCTCCCACCAAGCTACAAGAGCTTTGTGATGAACTACAATATGCAGGGATGGTGAAGACCATTCCTGAAGTATTCTCAATCTTTGAAGTCGCAGAGGTTGAAATCAAGAAAGAACATCAAGTGTTGATGGTTAATAAAACCACTAAGTTCAAGAAGGGCAAGGGTAAGAAGAACTTCAAGAAAGACGGCAAGGATGTTGCCGCCCGATAAACAAGTTGCCGGAAGAAGTCAAAGAATGGACCCAAGCCCGAGACAGAGTGCTTTTATTGCAAAGGGAAGGGCCACCGAAGCGGAACTGCCCCAAATACTTAGCGGACAAGAAGGCCGGCAACACTAAAGGTATATTTGATATACATGTAATTGATGTGTACCTTACCGATTACTCGTAGTAACTCACCGGTATTTGATACCGTGCCGTTGCTCATATTTGTAACTCACAGGAGCTGCGAATGTAGATGGCGAAGGACGAGGTGACGATGCGCGTCGGGAATGGTTCCAAAGTCGATGTGATCGCCGTTGGCACGCTACCTCTACATTTACCTACGGGATTAGTTTTAAACCTCAATAATTGTTATTTAGTGCCAAGTTTGAGCATGAACATTGTATCAGGATCTCGTTTAATACGAGATGGCTACTCATTTAAATCCGAGAATAATGGTTGTTCTATTTATATGAGAGATATGTTTTATGGTCATGCTCCGATGGTCAATGGTTTATTCTTAATGAATCTCGAACGTAATATTACACATATTCATAGTGTGAATACCAAAAGATGTAAAGTTGATAACGATAGTCCCACATACTTGTGGCACCGCCGCCTTTGGTCACATTGGTGTCAAGCGCATGAAGAAGCTCCATTCTGATGGACTTCTAGAGTCTCTCGATTATGAATCATTTGACACATGCGAACCATGCCTCATGGGAAAAATGACCAAGACTCCATTCTCCGGGACACTGGAGCGAGCAATCAACTTACTGGAAATCATACATACCGATGTGTGCGGTCCAATGAGCGTTGAGGCTCGCGGAGGATATCGTTATGTTCTCACTCTCACTGATGACTTGAGTAGATATGGGTATGTCTACTTGATGAAACACAAGTCTGAGACCTTTGAAAAGTTCAAGGAATTTCAGAATGAGGTAGAGAATCAACGTGACCGAAAGATAAAATTCTTATGATCGGATCATGGAGGATAATATTTAAGTCACGAATTTGGTACACACTTAAGGAAATGTGGAATCATTTCACAACTCACGCCGCCTGGAACACCTCAGCGTAACGGTGTGTCCGAACGTCGTAATCGCACTCTATTGGATATGGTGCGATCTATGATGTCTCTTACCGATTTATCGCTATCATTTTGGGGATACGCTCTAGAGACAGCTACATTCACTTTAAATAGGGCACCGTCTAAATCCATTGAGACGACACCGTATGAATTATGGTTTGGGAAGAAACCTAAGCTGTCGTTTCTAAAAGTTTGGGGATGTGATGCTTATGTCAAGAAACTTCAACCTGAAAAGCTCGAACCCAAGTCGGAAAAATGCGTCTTCATAGGATACCCTAAGGAAACCATTGGGTATACCTTTTACCTTAGATCCGAAGGAAAGATCTTTGTTGCCAAGAACGGATCCTTTCTGGAAAAAGAGTTTCTCTAGAAAGGAGTAAGTGGGAGGAAAGTAGAACTCGATGAAGTACTACCTCTTGAACCGTAAAGTAGTGCAGCTCAGAAAATGTTCTGTGGTGCCTACACCTCTTGGAGAGGAAATTAATGATGATGATCAAGGTACTTCGGATCAAGTTGCTACTGAACTTCAGAGTCCACAAGGACACGCTCCACACCAGAGTGGTATGGAAACCCTGTCACCGAAATCATGTTGTTAGACAATGGTGAACCTTCGAACTATGAAGAAGCGATGGCGGCCCGGATTCCAACAAATGGCTTGAAGCCATGCAATCCGAGATAGGATCCATGTATGAAAACAAAGTATGGACTTTGACAGACTTGCCCGATGATCGGCGAGTGATAGAAAACAAATGGATCTTTAAGAAGAAGACGGACGCGGATGGTAATGTTACCATCTATAAAGCTCGACTTGTCGCTAAAGGTTATCGGCAAGTTCAAGGGGTTGACTACGATGAGACTTTCTCTCCCGTAGCGAAGCTGAAGTCCGTCCGAATCATGTTAGCAATTGCGGCATACTATGATTATGAGATATGGCAAATGGACGTCAAAATGGCATTCCTTAACGGCTATCTTAAGGAAGAACAGTATATGATGCAGCCGGAAGGTTTTGTCGACCCTAAGAATGCTAACAAGGTATGCAAGCTCCAAATGATCCATTTATGGGCTGGTGCAAGCATCTCGGAGTTAGAACATTCGCTTTGATGAGATGATCAAAGCGTTTGGGTTTATGCAGACTTATGGAGAAGCCTCATACATAAGAATGTGAGTGGGAGCTCAGAGCATTTCTCATATTATATGTAGATGACATACTTTTGATGGGAAATGATATAGAACTCTTGGACAGCATTAAGGCCTACTTGAATAAAAAAATTCAATGAAGGACCTTGGAGAAGCTGCTTACATATTAGGCATCAAGATCTATAGGGATAGATCGAGATGCCTCATAGGTCTTTCACAAAGCACATACCTTGATAAGATTTTGAAGAAGTTCAAAATGGATCAGTCCAAGAAAGGTTTCTTGCATGTTTTGCAAGGTGTGAGATTGAGCTCGGCTCAATGCCCGACCACGGCAATAGATAAAGAAGAGATGAGTGTCATCCCCTATGCCTCAGCCATAGGATCTAATATGTATGCCATGTCATGTACCGCATCGATGTAAACCTTGCCGTAAGTTTGGTAGGTAGGTACCAAAGTAATCCCGGCAAGGAACACCGGACAGCGGTCAAGAATATCCTGAAGTACCGAAAAGGACAAAGGACATGTTTCTCGTTTATGGAGGTGACGAAGAGCTCGTCAGAAGGGTTACGCCGACGCTAGCTTCGACACACGATCTGGATGACTCTAAGTCACAAACCGGATACGTGTATATGTTGAACGGTGGAGCGATGGCTGGTGCAAATGCAAGCGAAGCGTCGTGGCGGGATCTACATGTGAAGCGGAGTACATGGCAGCCTCGGAGGCAGCGCATGAAGCAATTTGGGTGAAGGAGTTCATCACCGACCTAGGAGTCATACCCAATGCGTCGGGGCCGATCAAACTCTTCTGTGACAACACCGGAGCTATTGCACTTGCCAAGGAGCCTGTGTTTCACAAGAAGACCAGGCACATCAAGCGTCGCTTCAACTCCATCCGTGAAAATGTTCAAGATGGAGACATAGAAATTTACAAAGTGCATATGGATCTGAATGTCGCAGATCCGCTGACTAAACCTCTTCCATGGGCAAAACATGATCAACACCGTAACTCTATGGGTGTTCGATTCATCACAATGTAACTAGATTATTGACTCTAGTGCAAGTGGGAGACTGTTGGAAATATGCCCTAGAGGCAATAATAAAAAGATTATTATTATATTTCCTTGTTCATGATAATTGTCTTTTATTCATGCTATAATTGTATTATCCGGAAATCACCTGCTACATTACAATACCTCGCTCCTTATACGGGAGCAGAACACAATACGTCGCTAGTAAGCCTCTAGTTGACTAGCTCGTTGGTCAACAGATAGTCATGGTTTCCTGACTATGGACGTTAGATGTCGTTGACAACGGGATCACATCATTAGGAGAATGATGTGATGGACAAGACCCAATCCTAAGCATAGCACAAGATCGTAGTTCGTTTGCTAGAGCTTTTCCAATGTCAAGTATCTTTTCCTTAGAACATGAGATCGTGTAACTCCCGGATACCGTAGGAGTGCTTTGGGTGTACCAAACGTCACAACGTAACTGGGTGACTATAAAGGTACACTACAGGTATCACTGAAAGTGTCTGTTGGGTTGACACGGATCGAGACTGGGATTTGTCACCCCGTATTACGGAGAGGTATCACTAGGCCCACTCGGTAGTGCATCATCATAATGAGCTCAAAGTGACCAAGTGTCCGTCACGGGATCATGCATTACGATCTGAGTAAAGTGACTTGCCGGTAACGAGATTGAACGAGGTATTGGGATACCGACGATCGAATCTCGGGCAAGTAACATACCGTCGACAAAAGGAATAGTATACGGGTTGCTTGAATCCTCGACATCGTGGTTCATCCGATGAGATCATCGAGGAGTATGTGGAGCCAACATGGGTATCCAGATCCGCTGTTGGTTATTGACCGGAGAGTCGCTCCTCATTATGTTCCAGATGTCTCCCGAACCCGTGAGGGTCTACACACTTAAGGTTCGTGACGCTAGGGTTATTAGGAAGACTTGTATGTGATTACCGAATGTTGTTCGGAGTCCCGGATGAGATCCCGGACGTCACGAGGAGTTCCGGAATGGTCCGGAGGTGACGATTTAGTCATATGGACACCGGAAAGTTTCGGGGGCATATCGGTATTGTACCGGGGCCACCGGAGAGGTTCGGGGGGTCCACCGGGAGGGGCCACCCCTCTCGGAGGGCCTCATGGGCCACAAGGGGTAGGGAACCAGCCCCTGGAGGGCTGGGCGCGCCCCCCCTTTGGGCCCATGCGCCTAGTGTTGGGGGGAAACCCTAGTGGGGGCGCCCCCTTTGCTTGGGGGGCAAGCCCCCTCCCTGGCCGCCGCCCCCCTCTAGATCTCATCTAGAGGGGTCGGCCCCCCTTGCCCCTTCCCCTATAAATAGAGGGGTGAGGGGAGGGCTGCAACACACATCCAAGGCGCAGCCCCTCCCCTCCCCAACACCTCTCCTCCTCCGTTGAGTGCTTGGCGAAGCCCTGTCGGAGTACTACTTCTCCACCATCATCACGCCGTCGTGCTGCTACTGGAGCCTTCTTCCTCAATCTCTCCTTCCCCCTTGCTGGATCAAGAAGGAGGAGACGTCGTCCGTTCCGTACGTGTGTTGAACGCGGAGGTGTTGTCTGCTCGCACTTGGTCATCGGTGATTTGAATCACGGCGAAAGTACGACTCCATCATCACCGTTCCTTGAACGCTTCCGCACGCGATCTACAAGTGGTATGTAGATGCAATCTCTCTCCCATGACTCGTTGCTTAGATGAACTCATAGATGGGTCTTGGTGAAACCGTAGGAAAATTTCTAATTTTCTGCAACGTTCCCCAACAATTGCAGTGTTTAGCTTCAAGAGTGGACTGCTGCTAGTGCGACACAAAGCAGCTACACAGATCATAGTGTAGATATAGCGGGAAAACCTTAAGCATCAGAGTAAAATCAGCAAAGTGGAACTTGCTGGAATATATGTGCTAGTATTGTCGGTACGGCTAGAAAGGCTTCAGATACCAGCTCTCTTCAAGTGAAGGTGCGGTACTGTTAATATTAGTGTAACTCTCAAAGGCGACACAACTCCCCGCATTTCCTTGCTATTCTTATAGGATTCAAGTGGGCAGGCCACTACAAATCCTATTCCTATGTTTACAAGATCCTACGAACCAAAGAGGCTCAAAGTGCCCATCACAACCGACCGTATAGACCTCTACACTGCAAATGTCCCTACTCATCTTCAAGATAAGGAACATATCAGACTACTATCATACTCCCTCCGTTCCAAAATATAAGTCTTGGTAGAGATTTCCTCTATGGATCACATATGATGTATCCAGATACATTTTAGAGTGTAGATTCACTCATTTTGCTCCATATGTAGTCCATGGTGGAATCTATACAAAGACTTGTATTTGGGAACGGAGAGAGTACATATTAAAGAAGAAATGTAAGAGGAACATGGTAAAGAAGAGCAAGCAGATTTTGGATAATAAAATGTTGGTTGCGCAGTGCCCACACATCATGAACCAGAGCGCATTAAGAATGCAACTCCCAGATGTCTCTCGACCATTTCAGGCGGTTGGATGAAGATCCTACGTCTCCTAACCCTTCTTCTTCCTCGTCTCTGATTCTTCCCATACAGAACACCGCAGACGGGTGCCGACCGACCACCGCCCCACCGCATGTGTTCCTCCGCCACCCCCACCCCCACCCCACCCGCGTCGAGTTTTCTTCGTTCGGCGAGGCCCCACAACCACCCGAGCTCCCTTCGATCGCACCGCGAACTCCGGCGTAGCTCAAAATCGATCACCCAATTTTGAAATTTATTCTACTGTGATTTAAATAGTGTGGACTATAAAAGAGGAAAACCATAAGCATTGGGAGTATAGTGTTGAGCGTGCCATGTCGGATCTGAAGGTGCAAACCGGACAAAGGCAACTTCGCTACCAAGACAAGAAATCAGAGTAAAGCAGTGGCGATATATTTTCTTGCTGAGATAAATAAGTTGACCAGATACGAAAGAGTACCGCCTCTGGTGCGGCGCCGTGTATGCATCTGCTGAGAATTTGGCGGTGCTGCGGTAGCGATGGCTGTCGGCGGCGTGGAAGCAGATCTAGTAGGGTAGACGGTAGCGGCGGGGCGCGGTGGACGAGAAGGTCGTAGGAGCGGCGCCGACAAGGTGGACGACGGCGGATGAAGCGAGAGGACGGGATGCAAGGATCCCAGTCAAGGCGTGGATGAGAGAGGTCGACCTCTTGTAATGGACGGCGGCGTCGGGGTATTAGCTCGGCATGGTGGAGGAGGACGGCGGTGGATGGGGTGGCGGACGGCCAAGGACGGAGGAGGTGGGGTGGAGAGGGTGTTTTGGCGCCCACGGAGTACGAATGGGGAAAAGGGAGGTAGAGAGGAAGGGGGGGAACCATGTATTCAGGGCGCGCTTGTCTCAAATGCGAGGAAATTTACAAACTTAGCTCCCGTTTCAAATTTCTACTACATCACAACAACATTAGTCGGTTGGGGATAGGACGGTAATCTCGCATGCACCGAATATTTGCCGACGAGAGTTTGTTATTGGCGCCCACCGTGTATGAATATGAATTGGGGAGGGAATCGATTTCGGCTGAGGACACACTGTGTTTTGGCGCCCACCGTGTATGAATCCGGGTGAGAGGCGGTTACGTCACGTTTGGGTGAAATTACAAACCTACCCCTATCGAAACCTATAGAAATCCAGCAGATAGGCTTTGCGTGGCAGGGATAGGCAGTAGTAATTTCCATCTCGCAGATTTTGGTTTCGGGCAGTTACTGCGACTTTCCCCGCTTCGTTCAAATTTTGCAGAGTGCACATTTACCGTACAACTCAATTCAATCCCGTTTGTATTCTTTTTTTTCCGGGTGGGATCCATTTTCAATTGGAATTACATTCTATATACATCATTTTTTATATATACTTTCAAAAGCACAACACCATTTATACATAAATATGGTTTACAAATGGCATGATCTCAGATTCATAAGGTTGTATCCATCAAATTGGATTTTCAAATATTTGAAACCACTTTATGTTGAAATCCAATGTATGCATTCCTCGCTAACTGTCTCCAATTAATGTGTGTTTCATGCGGGTTTTTTACTTCTCAAACATGTATAATGTGTTTCACACACGCAACATATAGTGTAATCCCGTTTAGACATTAATTGCATATAAACCATGCATTGTTTGTAATTAAAGAATCTATGGATCACCAATATTGATAAACTATATAACATTACACGTGTGCCCAAATTCAAATGAATATGCATGTTTGATACACCAATTTGTGTTATGATATTATCGATGTCGTGATCTCCAGTTTAAATATTTGAATCCCCTTTAATCCAGATATTCGTCTCATATAGCTATTACTCATGCTTATATAGGACTATCTCTCTGGACCTATACGCGTTCATCGTCTCTCAGGTATCTCTCGTGCTACCTGTATGTCGACAATGATCTTTTATCTTCGTAACACACTGCGGTACTCTCTCCCTCGACCTTCATCACTCTATCTCTCTCTAAGTATATCTCACTCACTGCTATGTGTCTCTAACTATGATTCTCCATGTGGAATCTCTTTCTCTCACACAAACACAAAACTTTGTCTCCCAGGGTCTCATTTCTCTCTACTATTCCCATGTGTGCCACTCGCACACACCTCATACAGAGATGTCTTTTGCTCCTTAGATATGAGAACCTACGACTCTTCCTCTTCAATATCTCTTTCTCACACACAAACACAAACTCTGTCTCCCAGGGTCTCATATTTCTCCATTGTTCTCTTGTATGTCGCTCACACACACCCTCTCTCCCTAGAGATATCTTATGCTCCCTCATATGTCTCTCTAGCTATCACTCTTGTTGTGAGATATCTTTCTCTCTCGCAGACACAAAACTCCGTCTCTCTGGATCTCATTTCTCTCTGATATCTGTTTGTATGTGACTCACATGCACCCTCTCTCTATCTCTCTCACACCCACACACATAACTCAGCCTTCTGATCCACTCGAATCCTATCTCTAACACACACTAGCTAGCATCTTTATCTTTCTATTTATCTGTTTCTCCATCAACCTTCTTTCTCGCCCTCACTCTTGATTCCCATCACGCACACTACATATGTTTCTCTCTACATGCAGTCAAGTGCCCTCTCACACACATATATAACTTCACCCTTTGAACCACCCCACGGTCATATCCAACACCCAAACTAGTGGATGTCCCTCTAGCTAGCATCTCCATCTCTGTATCTATCTGTAGTTTCTCTGTCAACATTTCTTTCTCGCACGGAGTCTTGCTTCCTATCACCCACACTATATATGTCTCTCCATACATATGCATTTATAGGTTGATCTCTTTTGCACAATCGTTGCGCCTCACTCCCTCTGCTCGCCATAGATGCATGCTGCAGCCACACCACTATCTCTTAAAGACAAAAACACATGCTCAATTGTTGGGCCTTCTTCCCTGCATTCTCACATGCATGCATATTGTCATACCGATCCGTCTCTCCCATGTCGTTGATCTTATGACTTATGTCTTCTTTCTTTTATCTCGAGCATGCGCGCGTGCACACACACACATCCCACGTATACATGTATACCTCTCACACATGCACGTTCAAGGTCTCTATGTCTCCATACGTAGTTAATTACCCTCAATCCTGACGCCACATCGAATCGTTCGCCTCTTTTGTGCACATAACTTCCGCTTTGGGTGGGTAAAACACACACTCACACTTAACAATCTCCTTCTCGCTACCCCCCGCCTCTCACTCTTCCCCTATATCCCCGAAACCAATAAGACCATCCCTTTGTTTAATTCCCCGCCACATGCACCATCAATATATAGTAGTCTTCCATGGTATCTCTCGAACAAACACGTTATCTCGATGTTGACTCCTCTCACGCGCACACACCTTCTCTTCTCTCTCTACGGGCATTTTCTCTCTCGCACCCCATTGTTGGTGGCCTATGCCATACACATCACCTCTCTATGAGGAAGCCATGCACACTTAAATTACATCCGCCACAGAGGACCCCGCGACACACACACACACACGCACGCACACACACACACACACGCACACCCCCCCACACACACTAAGACTCCATCTCTCTCTCACTCTCTCTCAAACACACACACACAAACACACACACACGCGCGCACGCACGCACACCCCCCACACACACTAAGACTCCATCTCTCTCTCTCTCTCACACACACACACAAACTAAGACTCCATCTCTCTCTCTCGTCTCTCCTCTCTCTCTCTCACACACACACACCCCACACACACACTAAGACTCCATCTCACACACACATGCTCTAGGCGGAGCATTTGTTCCTACCACCCTTCATCCAACCTTACCCGTATGATAAACAATCACCTTTATTTACTTGCATAGCATGGACAAATTCCACTTTACTTTAGTAGTCAGCAAACATATCATCTGTACCCTTATAAAAAAACAAGTTTGCGATGATGGTGTGCCTGCCATCTTGTAATACAGACCGTATGATCTATATCTGACGGATAGAAAGCAAACTATGATAATTTTACAAAAGATACCCGCACCTCTCTCCACATCATTATCTCCCGCAACCTCATTGCTCAAAAATTAAAAAAGGAATAAGTCTTTGGAACAATCTAGCATGCATGGTGGCCAGCGCCTGCGCCGGGCGCCTCCATCCCCATGCCTCCGCCCATTCCGACCACCGGTCACCACCACGCCCACTCCTCCTCGCCTTATCTCTCATCTTTCATTTTTTCGATGACATTCTCGAGATACCAGTTTTTCGATAAAATTCTCGAGATATCATTAGTTTTTACACATGGGATTACTCCTGCATGGGTCAATCACAACATGTATTTTGTAAAAAAATGCATATTGATGTTCCGTGCAATGCACGAGAATCTTGCTTGTAATTATATAACGCAAATCACGAACAGGAAGTGACATTTTTTTGACACAACCACGTTAACATGGCCACGTAAATCACTAGCTAAAGTAAATAGCATTATACTTATATCCCGATGCAAAAGGTTGAGTACATGTCCAAAGAGTAGAGTCGCACACACGCACTGTCTTCGTAATCTCTCTCTCACACACACACCAGTTACGTGACGCCCACTTAAGCAGACACGTATGTTACAATTTGTGCACCCGCGGGTACACATGATGCTGCGCATTTATTTAAGCCGGAAGGCGAACCCAAACAGTAGCTGCATTCATTCCCTTCCTGCCACCTCTTCTCTGGTCGCCACGCCTGCAGGGCATGGGCCGTCAAGGTAACAACATACGCCATACTTCGCCGAGCGGCGCTTTAATATGGAAATTTTAGTGGTCACGCATGCATCTTTTGTGCTAGCACTCCTATATAAGGGTTGACCGGTCGCTTCCCGCGAACGTGCGCGGGCGGTGGAAGAGGAAGGAGAAGGGAAGCGGGCTGTGTACTAACGTTTTTTACCACAATTTCTTAGGGAACTGAGTGCAATAATTGAGTAGTTTTGCAAACTACCAGTACTACACCTGAAACGGTTCAAAACCTATACTCCCTTGCCAGCGCGCGCTTCCCGCTGAAATGGTCAGCGTCGCCATGGAGCGTCAGTGCCGCATTAATGCCCGGCCAGAGCGGAGGCGACCTCTCACTGGCGCCGGCTTTGAAGTGGCGCGACGGCCGAGAGAGCGCCGCTTCCCGGTGCACGCGACTGCTCCATACGAGACTGCCATAGGCCCTGTTTGGATCCATGGGTTAGAGTTAGTTTGAGCTAGTTGGGGTTCAAATAGCCCTAAAGTATCCAAGCATGAGGGTTTAAATTGGAGCAAGTTGCACTGCACTCCACCAAAAAACTATCCCACCCAAGAGGTGCTAACTGGAGATAGTTCTCATTGGGACCAATCAAAATCACTTTTCTCTCTCCATGAAGTGCATTTATTGTCAATCTAACCCTGTC
The DNA here is from genome assembly GCA_021605145.1 of Aegilops bicornis. Classification (NCBI taxonomy): domain Eukaryota; kingdom Viridiplantae; phylum Streptophyta; class Magnoliopsida; order Poales; family Poaceae; genus Aegilops; species Aegilops bicornis. The sequence continues at coordinate 130,177,862 of CM038674.1, read as the reverse complement.
ACCCAAACACCTCTTTGGCTACAGTTAGTTCATGGTTAGTCATGAGTTAGTCTAACCTCTAGCTAAGTTAGAGTATCAAACAGGAGCAGTATAGGACATGCAAGTTGCTCAAAGCATATAGGCAAATTCGTATGTGAAAAGATTTTTTTCTTTTTGAAAACGGAAAGTGAAAGGATTTTTTTTAAAATGCTCTTGGCATGTCGCTAACATGTGATGGTTAACCAACCTCAATAGACGACAGAAACGCCAGCCCGCTGCACTTTGATAGAGACGAGGAGGGAGAAGCGATACAAGCTGCTGCATTACTAGAGATAGGTGTCGCACGGAAGCCAAGAAATATGCTGATAGCGTGGGTTAGCCATGTACTAGTATGATGTAACTACACTGGGCTGCTGTGTTTCGTACTCTTCCAAATCCATCGTGGAGATGATTGGTTAATTTTATATTGCTGAATAATATTAAATGAGTGCGTACGCTCCACCACGAGGTTCCTTGCTCCTCCTCGGTCGTCTGGAATCTATTTTCTTCCACTCTATTTTTTACGTGAGCTTTGTTCATCCTTTTGCCAACACGCGATACATCTAGCATCAAGGTGCACGTGTTATGCAAGGATAGTTCATATATATGAAGAACACATGGGAAACGAACTACGAGACTTACATGTACCCAGTATTGGACGAACGAACATGAGTAATGTAGATCAGTAAGTGAAGTATAAAGGCACAAATGGAATTAACATGCGTGGCAAATAGGGTGTGTTTGGTTGCATTCTCGACTCAAAGATAGTTGTTCCCTCTTCATGCATGCTCAACTCAACACCCCTCTTCATGCATGCTCTCTTCATGCATGCTTCTAGTGTATTTGTGATAAACTAGTGTGGACTCATGCACCCTCCATACACTCTACCAAACAGACAAAAGTAGGTCGAGAAGGGAACTCTTGGGCAGCATTTGTCTCTTACTACGTACTACCACTAAATGTTGTACGTGCAATGCACGGTGATGTTATGGAGTACGTGCCTAAGTACTCTACTACTACTATATTAGTTGGAGGCACATATTAACTTTTATATTTGTTTACGTGTATGCCCCGAGACCTTCCAACTAGACGTGTCTTTCTCTCCAGGTCGAACTTTGTATCGTTCATACCACTAAGTACTACTACATGTGGTCTCCGACCCAGAAGTGGAGACGCTCTACCACGCTGTTTTTTTACGCTGGGCTCTACCACATTGTTCATGTCCCACTCCTTTCGCTGACGTGTGGGACATCCAACACGTGCCGTGTTTGGCACCCTTCGTCGTAAGAGTTGAAACGCTAGCATTCATCCGAAATAAAAAATAATTATAAATCGGCAGTGATACTATTTTTTTGCGAACCAATCAGCAGTGATACTATACCACGCGGTTTCCTTGCTCCTCGATATCGGAAAGAATACTTCCGTTCGCTAACATGTGGGACATCGACCATCCTGGTCCACTTGCCATGCACGCAGAATTCCAAGGGAGAATCACCCAGGTCGTCACGCCGTAGTAACAATGACTAATAAGCCGTCAAATCACATGCCCACTTCCCACTTTGAAGTTGCTCGGACGAAGGAACCATCATGACTTTGTTGAATTCCGCTTCTTGAAGAAAACTACTGTACCAAAGAAGATCGCTAGCTACAATGAGTTACTCCAACAGAGGCCTCCTTTCGTTCATAGGATAGGAATATGAAAATCATAGGAAGTGAGATGACATGCATCTCAATTCCTATAGAGAAAGAGATGCCATTTGATGCTTAGGATAGGAATTTTTCCATTTAGTCTAGGCTAATGTACTGGTAATTTGCTCTAAAAACTACAGTAGTAACTAGTAGTACTGGTACATGCTCGTACTCAGACACAGAAGCACACACTAACTACTAGTACTACTACTTCTCACATGCTGGCCAGACGCCGTCGTTCTCCTTCCCGGCTTTGTCACCGACACCCCACCATGCTTGGATCTCCGCCGACCTCTCCGCAGCAGCGCGTGTGTCCTTTTCTTTCTTGCGGCGGCGGGCCTCTCTTTTCTTGAGTGCTTTTTGACTTTTCCGCCTCTCTCAGGCGGCTTTGGCCGCTTTCTTGCTCTACCGCCCATTCGCCTTGGCATCTTCAAATTCCTCCCACATAGTTGTGAGGTCGCGAGCGGCGATGAACTCGGCATGGCGGGATGCCATCGCTTCCCTACCATTTTGTGTGCGGTCGTGGGCGGCAAGGAACTCGGTGCGGCGGGATGCCATCACTGCCTTACTAGTTAGTGTGCGGCGTGGTGGCATGAACGACGCTTGGTGAGAGCTCTGGGTGGAGTGGCTGGACAACCGTATAGTGCATTGGTTTGTCAAGAGCTCAAGGACAGAAGACAACGCAAATTTGGATTCCCCTTCAATCCTAGTCATTTATTACCGAGTAAAATGCATTGGCGGTCATCGAACTTGTCTTGATAGCTCACTTTGATCATTGTATACGAGATACGGTGATTATACGGTTGCTGGCTCAGCATATAGCTCCGTGTTTGTATGGTTGACCAGTCAAACAGTCCGCATGCGCCTCATCAGCTCGTGTTCTTTATCTATCTATGCGGGCCTACTCAATGGAGAAAGAAATCAGAAACCAAAATTATGCGTATGTGGGGAATCAAACCATAGACTCGTCGCTGCAACGCACCCTCATCAGCCAAATGAAAATGAAATACTTCGCGTCAGACACTCACGCTCACGCTGTCAAAGCATGCTAATGCATGCACATCGCCCTCTAAATCAAAGTCCTGCTCATGGCGCAACGCAAACGGCGAGCCCATCACCTGCACTCTCGGCGGTGCTCGACATTACTATTTAGACGCTTGATGGAGGCTCACGCGAACGCCGAGCATGTATTCACCTGGCTCAACACCAATGGTCATACTCGGACCGCCTTGCTCATGTATATCGTCCATCACAATGACAATCTATAAAACAACCTAAAGCTAGAGAGGGTACTATGGTAGTATGGTACGGAGTATGTACTATCGTGAGCGACCGATCTTAGTGCCACTACACACCGAAACCCCTTCCATCACTAGCGCGCGCTTCCCGCCTGAAACGGTCACCGTCTCTCCAGAATGTCAATGCCGCATTCACCAGACTTAACTGCAGGTGCAATTGGTGTGCCACTGACATGCAGGCCAGATGCCCATTGGGCCCACATGTCAGTAACCCAAACGCATCTGCAGTTAAGTCATCAAGCAAAGGTCCGCATTCACGCCTCGACGAACCTACTCTGGCGCCAGCTTGTCCATCTGTCTACCGCGGCTCATTGCCATTCGCCCGCTTATATTAACTTGAGCCCCAGCCCCAGCCATAGCCAAAGACCCACACTTATTCTCCTCCGGTCCTTCCTTCTGCCGGCACCACTTCAACCATGGCCTCCTGGCGCCCAAGCTCTCTTGGACGTACTCTCACAGGAGCGCATTTAGGGACATCGGCGGCTCCGCTCCGGGCGCGCTCCAAAGCTCTCTTCAACATACTGTCGCAGGAGCAAATAGAAGGAGATCGCCGGCACCCCCCCCCCGGCCGCCCTCCGCCGCCACGACCATGAAGCCGGCACGCGTGCGCGGGCGCAGCCTGCAGCGAGGAAGAGCAGTACACGGTAGGTCGCCGATGCTCTGGTCCTGGGAAGGCCATTGCTACTCCACTCAGTCGACGCCAAGCTTGGTGGGGTAAACATCGGCGGCCGATTAGCCACTTGACGGCGACGTGGAGGCGAAAATCTTCAGAACCTTGTGCTCCGGAGGAGGAGGTTATCGAGGCGGATAAGGAGGAGGCAAAGGCAATGGCCGACTTTCTCAGGTTCATGGCCGGACATGGTGGTCGGGCGCCGGCGATCGTTTAGATTAGGTTTATAGTAGGTTTTAGTACGATTTGTGTGAAACATGTAATGAATTTCGTCCAGTTTGTAGGAATTTTTTTCGAAATGTAATGAATTTCATCCGGTTAATTTGAAATTTGCTTTGTTTGCACGAATTTCGTCCGGTTAGTTCATACAGTTGTCGAAAGGTATGTGGGCAGCATCGGCTGGCATCCATCAGTGTCCTCGGACAGATGCCAGTGTAAATTTGTGGGCCAGCGCTAGAGATGCCCTAACTATCATGCTATAATCGCTAACAATCCTCCATTATTTGGCAGGGAATAGTTATCCCTTGATCAAAATCAGATCCACGGTGTTTCGAACTCCTCCCGCGTAAGTGTGTAAACTCTTGCTTACATAAAAATGGAGCAAGTGGACGGCACTGTAGCACGTCATATCACTCGAACTAGCCCGCCTAACGAGCGGGAAAGCACCGCCCTCGTCATTTTGTTCTAGATTTCTATCGATCGATCGCGCGAAAATGTTACGTTTCGCAAGTTGTAAAGGGAAAGGCGGCACACTTACGACTCGTACGCGTCGCAACCCCGACAGTCTGGCTCGCACGCCGCTCACCAGAGGGGACACACATTGTCTTGCAATTTCACTGACATGTGGGACCGTAATTGAATAAACTGTCGATAGCCGAAATCTAATCGCTCGGCGGGCGTTGGGTGAGAAGAGAGAAACGGGGGAGGGAGAAGAGATCGCCCGCCCGCCACGCACGGACTCCAAGAAATATATGGTGATAATGTGAGGTGGGCCATGCTGGAGTCCGGACCGCTTCCGGAGCCCGCTCTCACCGCCCTAGCCCCTTAAGACGCCAGCTGCCCGCCGCATGCATGCATAGAAAGTACTCCTTATGTGGAGGAGAGAGAGGCATTGACAAAGTCAAGGAGTGGGCTCTACAAGAGCACGTCTCTGCACGTGCTCCTAGGTATAAAAAATAATTCTAAAAAAGGCATAAAAACAATTGTGTCTAAAAAAAGAAAGCTAAAAAACATTTGAGAGGAAATAGATAGAGAGAAAGTGAGAAAAAGCTGTAACATGGGCATTACATGAGGAAGGAGGGAGTGGTGCACATGCCAAGTTCACTGGGCTTCCGTGTTTCACACTCCTCCGTCATAACAGTGGAGACAATAGCTTTCATCAAAAATAAACAATGAATACTCGTTGCTCGTCCTCTATATCGGAAAGAATACTTTCATTCGCCGACATGTGGGACGTCGACCATCCTGGTCCACCTGCCATGCACAAAATTATCCTGGTCTACCCCGGTCGTATCGCAGGCCCAACCTTTCCCACTGTAAGTTGTTCGGACGAAGGAACCATCATGACTTCGTTGAATTCCACTTCTTCAAGAAAACTGTACCCGCAATACTGCTACCACACGCGAAGACCGGACGGCACAAAGCATCACGTCATATCACTGAAACCCACTAGGCCAAACTAGCCCGCCTAGGTCATCTATTTTGGAACGGAGGGAGTACGTCTCTGCACTGCTATGATTTTGTGTTGCACGTTCTCTGTACTTCTGCTACAATTTTCCTACCCTATGAACCAAATGAGGCCTGAATGTATGTCGACTATTGTCTCATCGATCGCTAAGCCTACAATTTTAGGAGCTAGGGCTATTGGTCGATCGACGAGGGATAAGTATAAGCGTACCACGAGCTCATTAGCCCCAACGCTTTCTCTTCGGTGAGTGTTTTGTAAGTACTATAGCTCGCACAAAGAGCTAGCCTACTAACACCAAGAATCATCAAACAAGCCCCTGCTGATATGATAAACAGTTCAAACTTACATCTAAGCATGCCATATATTACATCAAAAGCTGGTGATGATACATCTGTTTCCATAACTCGGAGAGGGTTCGCATGATTCATCGCATGATTCACTATCAAACAAAAGTAGAAAGATCCGCCCACGCAAGACAGTGCACTAGCCCTAAGATGGTTTGATAACACGCATCGTTCTGGTAATTAAACACAGGGCAATGCAAACTACCCTGAAGGATTAGCGAGACCAACTATTTCTTGCCATCGATCTCTCGGGCAATGACCACAACACGGACAACGGCATGGGAATCGATTTATGGGGCGATGTCCACAGGACTGGCCGCGGCATCGGAATCGATCTCTGGGGTGATGTACACAGGATCGACAGCGGCATCGGAATCGATCTCCGGGGCGATGCCAAGAGGACGGGCCACGACATCAGAATCATCAAGGACAACCACCTGCACCTGCACAACCCTAACATATTAGCAAGCACATTGCAAATAATCAAAAACAACAACTATGGTAATAAGCCATTATTTTTTACATTGTGCAGCACACCGGGGGATCTCATCCCTCCGGGGCCATCTCCTCGTCCTCGATGGGGGCCATCACCTTGCCAGGGGAGTACTGCTTCTCAACGACGACTATCTCCTCAAACTCGGTCTTGAGCCTCACATAGGTGGCAATCAGAGTTCCTAGGGTCGGCACGGTGGGGCCCTTGCTGTTCTTCCAACTTTCTTTGAGGAGTTCGTCCGCCAACGTCCTCAACTCTTTGGCCAGTGCTTGTTTCTTGGAGTTCTTCGTCTCCATGGGTTGGCCCGCCAACATGGTCAACTTCGTTGGTCTCAGGTTTCGCTTCACGGAGATCGCTGTCTCCAAGGTTGTCCGCCGCAACTCTTTGCCTAGTGCTCCAAGATCCATCAATGAACCGACAAACAAAAAGCAATCAAAAGGAAGATTATTGGAATGAAAATATAGCAGCATAACTGATTCACCCACCTTTCCTTCGCCGGATGTAAGAAAAATGGCGTAAGTGAGTAGCCCGGAGTGAGGTTTTCTTCAAGAAAGGGAAGAAAGGGCTTGAACGAGCTGCCCAAAGTGAAATGATGGTTGCTTCGTCCAGTCCAACTTGGAGGCCATCTTACCACTGCTGGTAAAGGTGTGGGTTTTGTGATATGACGGGTCATGACGGCCACACCGGGGTGACAGTTGAGTCTCGACTGTAGCACCTCGCTGTGATTTGGTGGATGGCACGCGGGCCCGGATGCTTTGAAATGTCCCACATGTAGATAGAGCGGCTAGTCATATAGGAGTGCTCAATATTGTGCACCCCGACCAAGGCGGAGAGGAAAACGAGAGAACTACGTAATTAATGCATGTGTTTAATTATGGTAGTTTTGTAAAGTACGAGATACATTCCTCCAATTGCAAAATGCCTTGGTTCATGAGATTTGAGATTTGAGCCCTATAAACCGGAAGGGAGGGAGTACTGCACACGGTGTAGTCTAGTCACTTGTTGAAATCTCTAGAAAGGCAAATACTCCTTTCTGGTTTACAGGTCTATACTACTCCCTTCTTCTAGGTGTGTAAGTCATCTTACGAATAGTCCCAAAACACTTAGGCGCGGTGCATTAACTTCTACCTTGTTTCTTGTTTCTTGACATATCAACCAATAAGAGATGAGACGTGTGCATGATTTTAATGACTTGCAATGGCTAGTTCATTGCATGCAATGCTATTAATTAGCAAATAAACATTGGTGACCCCAGGAGGAAACGGTGCTAAGCGCGTGGACCTATGCAGAATGAGTATCAACCAATGGATAATGGAGTTTAATTGTTAAACAATACTCCCTCCTTTCCGGTTTATAGGGCTTATCTCAAAATTTTAGGTTTTCCATTTTATAAGGCTCAATTTGGTTGTTTTCCATCACATTTTCAGATTCCAAGGTGCATTAAATCATTGCATGCAAGTATTAAGAGAAAATTGACCAATGCATGTACTTTATGCATGCATGCATTGCAATTAATGCATTGATAAACATAACTTTTTGAGGAAAACAAGAGCATTAATTAGGTGCTTTTGCAAAACTACAAACTGTATTCCACCACTCACCCTCTACATTGATTGGTGAGATTTTTGAATTGAGCATCAGAACCGGAAAGGAGGGAGTAGCAATTTTGTCTCATGCAAGAGCCTGGCTAGTATATGCGTGCTCCAAGGAACCGCACCACGCGAGCGTTCGCAACTGCCACGTTCGGGTTGTGCTTAGCTCTTCGCCTCTTCGAGAAGACGAACAATGATGTTACTCCTACTTCTACAGTATCGAATCCACTGCTGCATGTCCATCCACCTCGTGCGGGAGGGATAGCGTGTAGCGAAAGCTTCTACTTCCTGCTCCTGCCTTTGCCACTATGACAGGTGGGCCCAATAGTTGGTTGGCCCTCCTGTCATGCAGCCAAAGGCAGGTGCAGTTAAGGCACCGGAGCTCAGTCCGCGAGGGAGAGGGCATTGTAGTAATCAAATTTCTCGGTCTTGTACGATATGACGCGACACATCAAAGCACTGCACTCGATATAAGTCTTTTTACACATTTCAAATGGGCTACTTCGTATGTACGACATATTCTTCTTCATATGTAGTCACTTGTTGCAATCTCTAAAAAGACTTATATTTGGAAACGGAGAGAGTACAACGCATGCATGCATGCCGTGACTTTCCTTTTGATACTTGCATGTGTTGATTTGATGCACCTTGACAAATATTGACTATAAATTTAACTAACCAAATTTTCATGCATGTCACAAAAAATTACGGGGCTGTTTGGATTGTGACTATGTTTATCTTATGTTGCCACATTATTTTTCCCACACTTGCCACACTTGCCTAACCTGAGTTGCTCAAATTGTTAGACACACTTTGGCTTGCCTAAGGGAATCTTGCCGCAATTTTTGTGTCTATGACATGTGGGGTTCACTGCTAATAAATAAATTCTTGTCTTAGGTGTGGCTAATAAAAAAGACTTATATTTAGGAACGGAGGGAGTAGAAAATATAAATAATAATGCATGTTGGGGCAACCCACGTTTCCGCTAATTTTAGCTGTGGGCTTGTTCACAATTTTTACGAGGGGGTGGTTGTTCATTTAATGGAGGGACTTGTAGTACCAGAGTTGAACGATACAAAGTGCGACCTGGCACACCGTAACACCACTTGGAACAAGCGAGTAGCTATCTCAAAAAAACAATCAACAACTAAAAAAAACCGCGACCTGGCATGTAGTAGTACACAATTTTAAACGATTGTTTTGATAGAGTGAAAAAGGAAAACTACCCCACTGCGTGTATATAGGCCGGAGCCTCCGCGCTTGCTTGCTAGGGTTGCTCTATTCACACACTCTCATCCTCTCCAGATCTAAACAAGATAGGGGTAGTAACACTGTCTTTCTCCCTTCAAAAAACACTGGCTTTCTATCCTCACCGCTGGTTACAGATCCGGACGTATCCCCCTCCGCAGGTGAAGGGGAGGAGGTGCAACGTTTAGGCCGTTGTCGATAGCGAGGGAGGAGACCCACTGCCGGCTGCACCGTTATCTCTGGCCGAGAGCCGGCGCGGGAGGTCCTCCGATCCCTTCGTCGTTGCCTGTGGGCGGATCCGGCCTCTCGCCGCCCACCTATCCACATCCCGACGACCTTCAGGTATATCTTCGTTCGAAACCGCCTTAGCTCTACTTCCCCAGCTCGCTACGTCGCTGCATGTGCATCATTTTCTATCTCTCAGCCCCTCTCGATCGGATGGTCCAACATCACCTATTTTTTATTCTTCTATTGTTAGAGGTAAAGCTACTTCATGGAGTCGAATCGTGTACTCCCTCCGTCCGAAAATACTTGTCATTGAAATGGATGTATCTAGATGTATTTTAGTTCTAGACACATCCATTTTGATGACAAGTAATTCCGGACGGATGGAGAACTTGGTTCAAACAAGAAATAAAGTGGGGGTGGGGGAATTTGGTATGTACATCGGACTTGGTACAAACAGGAAGGAAAGGGGGTGAAAGTAGTACAGACTGGTCATCCAACCGGTCTCTTGGTCGAAAGGGAAATATAGGGGTAACGCTGTACACAGTGGTATGCCCAGGACTAGATTTGCTATACACACATAGGAGTAGGTGGCTAGAGTGAACAAAAATGGGACCAACCCAGATATGTTTCTTGGATGTTTGTTTCCCGGGGCAACAAACTATGAATCACCACTTTATGTCCCTGTTTACGTACATGGTGCTGGACTGCTGGTGCACCCACTGTCCCATGCCCTTATACCAAATATTTAGGCTCCGTTCAGAATAAAGAGGCAGAAAACATAGGTCTTGATGAAAATAGATGAATAGGAAAGGAATGTAGGTATAAAACTATGGAACAACGAACCGGAGGAAACTCTCAAGAGAATGTGTTCGGATGGACTACTTAAATGTACAGATTTGTTTTTTTAGAGTAGCATGCTTGGCAGTATGAGATGCTATTTGTTTATTTAGCTGCACAGTGACTACTCTTGTCCTCACCTCACGTACCACGCATAGGTTGATATTTTTATTCCGGAAAACACAAAGACAAAGAACTGTCTAACGCATGGCGTGAAGCGCGCTTTTGGGCTTCCGCCCAAAAAATGAGTAGCGCGTGGATGTTTCTAATCCTATGGAATCAATACTACCAGACCAGCTTTCCTATGAAACACTATTCACCTTTCCCGTGTTCCGAACGGTTGGAAGGGAAAGAATACCGTAGGAATTGTGTTCCTACGAAAATCCTGCACCAAACCTATGAACCGAACGCAGCCTTAGCTGTTCTTAATCTAATGTCCCTGGTAAAAATCAAGCCATGCCACTGTTATAAGCCATGACAAGTTTAGCCAAATGTTTTTGCCTGTAATTGTTTGAGACTCTGACTGTTTCCTCTGTGTCTGTTTGTGCAAACAGGGATATCCAATTCACCACAGTTCTTTGTTGTGACCTTTTGGTGCCTTTGCACAAAACTCTTCTTAAAAGAAGTGACTTTTGTGTCATGTTTAATCGAATGTCGAATGGAACAGTTGGTTCATTTTGGTGGAACTGCACAAAGGGAGATCTGTGTTCCAATCCTCATCATCCATATTGGCGCCATAACCTTCCTTTAGGTAAGAATGATATTTAATGCATGTGTTCATCTCTATTTTCCGACCGCCATGAGAAAATAATGCTGTTTTTACTAGTACACTTGTACTTCCTCACCGCAAAACAATTCTGAATTAGAAGGCCAATCATGTACTTGGTTTCACCAACTGGTGAGGAGAAAGAGAAACAGAGCATGAAGAGGAGGAAGAAGAAGAATAAGCGATTGCCAAAGGCGATCTTCTTTGAAGCTGAGGCCTCGGTCGAGGCCATTCAAGGGCTCCAGCAACGACTACCTTACATGTGAGACGATCCTCCAGGGAGCCCTTCCACTTCTGTTGTCTCACTTAATTAATTAGGAGTACTTAAGTACCACTAATTTATTGCCGCCTAATTTTCCTGTTGGAGTTAAACAAATCCATGGTAGGACCCTATGCTGAATCATGTATGTGTGTATGTTTGTCTATGGAGGTGAATCATGTGGTGGAGCAGGAGGGAATATTATTAGTGTCATGACATAATAGTGCTATTGTTTTGCATGTCAATTGATTGTCATTGGTTCAATGAGGCAATGTTTTATGATTGTCCATCATGAATTTGATGCTACTGTTTGAGTAATATGCTAATGTCTTCCTATCCTTTCTCACTAAGCTAATGAAGGTTTCACCTTGTTCCTACTTGTGCAAACAGGGATCATGTTGTGCCAATCATACATTTTAGTGGAACTACACAAGACAATACAATGAACTGTATCCCAGTCAGTGCTTTAACTCTGCTAGAATTTCTTGATAATCTTTCGATATAATCTCAGCACTAGTAAACAAGAGTGATTTCAACCATACATTTGAAGTGCACAAAAATATATACTATTGTGTGATTCCAGTGAGTGCTTTACATCTCTTATGGGACTACATGAATAAGCTTTTTTCTCAGGTTGGTACGGGCCTAAGGCCTTCATCCATATTAGTTTGCTGTCATCTCTATTTGTATCGTGCTACTGTCATGAGAAACCCCTTTATCTTTGAACGTTAAAGTTTTGCAACCTATGATAAATGGCAATGCTTTGAGTGTTGAGAAGAGCTAATTGGCACTGATTAAATAAACTAGTACCTCTCTTTAAGCAAGACTACTATGTTGCTAACTTTACCCATTAAGATAATGAGGGTGCTTCTATTTGTTAGTGTATGTTTCATCAACTAGTCCCACTATTACGGTAATCTCACTCTCTCAATATATGTGCCAACAGGATGCTCGATTTTGGTGGGAATGCACAAAACTTTGGGTGCTTCATTGCCTCGATAGCTTCCATCATTTCCCTGTCACCGCTAATCTCCGCTTGCTTTCTTCCTTTCTTTGTCGATCGCTATGGCTTATCTCGGCTTCGGTCAAAGGAAATAGTAATTGATATGCTACCTCATACAGGTTGGTACTGGTCTTTATCCTGATTATTGTGCCTATCATATGTATTGGTAATTTGGTATTGTGCTACTGTTTGCTGATTTCATAAAGGAGTAATTTGGAGCCTGAACTCGCAGGAAAATCATTACATCGGGTGATTTCAGTAGAACTGCACAAAATGATCAGATGGACAGGTACTTATGCTGCTGATATGTACTCCAAAGTTCACTCAGACAAGCATCGATGTTGACAAGAAGTGCCTATATTCATTAGAGTATCAACCGACGTCAACCAATTGTCAAACTCCAAGTATTAGGAGAGTGAACGCCAAAAATATTTTTTGGTGCATAGCCCAGAAAAATGCAGTCCAGTCTTTGGTCCCAACTTGTGCCTTTTGGTTATCGACACATATGGTAGCGAACTATATGGCATGGAGTCGAAAGATTCTGACAAGTTGGTTGACACGTATATTCATCTCGCACTTAATCACCGCACGCCAAGGATGCTCCATTTCAGGTTGAACTGCACAAAAATTTTGGGTGGTTCATTTTCTCAACCGCCTCCTTTCTCGTCCTGCAATGTAGAATTTTGGCGAGATACAAGACCAAGATGAGCCAAGAACTAGTTGGATGAAAGTAGTGGCCAAGTTGCTCAAACCTCCCTCGGCACGAGGCCACTATTTGAGGATAAACCTACAAGCAAAGTTCAGATTGTCTGTGCTGCCTCTTATGTACTCGAAAGTTTACTCGTAAAAGAACTAACTTTAGCAAGAAGTACCTCCGATTGAACACCATTTACCAGTCTGTACCCTAGGTAATTAAAGTTCGTCCATGGATCATATTGGTTGTGATCTCAATCATTTGGATGCATAAACATACTAAACATGTGTATATCTGATTCTTTTTGTGAATTATGTATGAATATTGTCGTGTGATCTATCAATCATTTGGATGCATAGATATGCTTTGCTTGTGTATATATGAATCTTTTGAGTTGTTGATAGTGAACATTGGCTATGAATATGAACGTGTCCTGTGAACCTGAGTTTGATATGAATGTTTACCTTTTCTGTTGTATTTGTGTGTGAACTTGTTAGTATGCCTACAGTGGGGTATAAAACGCCGGTCTCTTATAGAAGTAATGTTGTGTCCAATTTATGTTTTCCCTTCTAACATAACATAACATTATATATATAACGAGCCCACCTAATATGTGTATTTCAAGGAAGTGAAAATGGGCTGGGATTTCTTAGAAAATATAAATGGGCCTGATTGACGCTGAAATTATTTGTTCACCCAAATTTCAAAGAAATGGACTATATATTCTAGAAAACATGGGTTAAATATATGCCACATTTTTGTAGGTGACATGTGGGCCAATAGGTCAAGCTTCACGCAGGGCATTGTCAACTTGGTCAACAAATGATTGTGTCATCCACATCCATTGGATTTATATCCGACGGCCGGCATGCACCTTCAATCTCTCGTTTTCTTCCTCCAGCGTCGCCGGGACCGCCTGGTCCGGCCTCCGGCGGCTAGCGGCTCTGCTTAGCACGCATCGCTGCGAAGCGCTACCCCACCGCAGGCCAGGCTATCCCTTCTCCCCTTGACACCTCCTGTTATTCTCCACAGACTACAACCCCACGGCGCAACAGAACCAGTTATAACCCTTCTCCTCCTCTCAATCTGTGACTCCACTGCCGCGTTTTCCCATCTCCGAGTCGTTCCCGTCCGGGGCCTCGCTGTCATCCACCGCCTCGCTGCGCTCGGTGCGGCATGGTCAACAAACGAGAGTCATCGGAAGAGGACTGTACGTGGAGAGCCTGACGGCTGGGACCCACGAGGTCCATGGTCACACGCAAGGAAAGTTCCACCTTATTAAGCTGAAAAAAATGTTTCCTCCACCTGACAGCTGGGACCCACCAGCTATATCTTGTTTTGCGAAAAAAATTATTCATCCCGTTGACAGCTGGGACCCGTCATATTTGGTGACTGACTTGTGGGCTTACTAAGCGGACGTGTACGCATGGCTTTGTCAACTTAATCAACAAATGACTCTAGCAGCTGGACTGTTGGATGTTAATCCAACAGCCGTGCTCCTTCTTCAACCTCTGTTCTTGCTCCTGTCTCCCGTGGGCGGCACCGCGGTTGTGCTGCCGCGCACCCGAACCAGTGAAGTTTCCCACTCCTCTCCATCTGCGACTCCACTGCCCCGTCTTCCCCATCTCCGGGTTGTACCAGTCTGGGTGCGCTCGGCACGGTGTGGTCAATGTGGTCAATAACCGAGAGTCATCGGAAGATGACTGTAGTATGTGAGAGGCTGACAGTGGGGACGCACCAAGCCCAGGGACGCATGCATGCAACAGAACGCGGTGAGGTCAACGTGCTCAAGGAACGACTTCCATCAAGTATATCAGACGTGGAGAGTCTCACCTGGTTCCACAACGCAGCAAGTAAGTGCCTCCTTATTACGCGGAAAATAATGATTCCTCAAACTGACAGCAGGGACCCACTAGACGGGCCACCATATTTTGCGAAAAAACGCTTGCCCACGATCATTGGGACCCACCGACGGGCCACCGTATTTCGTGAAAAAACGTCCCCTCAATAAGTTAGCTCGGACCCACTGGAAGTGCCTCCTTATTACGCACAAAAAAAATGAATACTCCCCCGGCTAGCTGGGACCCACCTTGGTGGGAGGCTGACTTGTGGGCCTACTAAGTTGACGGGGACGAAGGGCTTTGTTAACTTAGTCAACATGAACGATTCTAGCTCCAATGACTGTACGATGTCCATCCAACGGTCGTAGTGCTTTTTCAACCTCTGGTCTTCTTGCTCCAGCCGCCCAAAGCAGCGCCGATCGTGCCGCATGCTCCTGCCTCCAGTGGCCGGCTGTGCTGCTGCGGAGGCCTCACCGCCCCTACTATTCCCACCACTGGCCAGGCCCTGCGGCGACGGCAGCCTCACACCACAGCCGAACCAGTGAACCCTCGTACTCCACTCCGCGCAGGCTTCCACTGCCGCGTCTTCCCCGGCTCCACGTCGTCCCCTTCCTAGGCCTCACCGTCGTCCACCGCCGTGGTGCTCTCCACACGGCGTGGTCAACGTGGTCAAGGAACGACTTTCATTGGAAGAGTACTGTACGTGGAGAGGCTGACAGCTGGGTCCACGGCCACAACCCAGTTTTTTTGTGATTTGCCAAGTAAGTCGCTTTGTCAGGCCTGTTGGGATGCAAATCTTTCAAGACGAGGAGAGCTTTCATTCTGCTGGCCGAGAAAATGGCCCATCAGTAATGAGAAATGGGCTGTACATTTTTAAAACACATCAAACTGACAATTAGTTTCAAATATCTTTTTTTTAACTTCGAGATTTTAAATTACATTAATTTTTATGCGTGGAGAATTTGTTGGATTTTATATTGATATACATTTTTTTTTAAATCAGTTTGAATGTGAGTCGAAATTTCAGGATTAAAAACAGTTCGGACCGCTTTTGAAATATGCAAAATTTCATATAATTTTTTAACTGTGGCCACAATATGGGCTGTAATGCTAACAAAAAGAATATGGGCTAAAAAAACCTTAAGAATTAGCAACTGGGCTGTAAATTATTAGAAATAATGGCAAATGGGCCGTATGTTGTTTTTCACAGATTTGAGGCTTTCATAAAAAAAATGTTGACGCACAAGCAGTGACTGTTGGATGTCCATCCAACGGCTGTCGTGCGTCTTCAATCGCTGCTCGTCCTGCTCCAGCCGCTCAAACAAGTGTCGGCGGGACTGCCTGCTCCCTCCTCCCCGTGGCCGGCTTTGCTGCCGCGCAGGCCTCACCGCCCCTCTGTACTCCCATCGCTGGCCTAGCCATCCCTATTCTCACCCACACCTGCTGTTATTCTCCGGCGACGGCAGACGAACTAGTAAACCCTCGTGCAACAGATTACTCCCGCCGTGTGGGAAACAATTGTCGAGTCTTCCCTGCCTCGTGTCGTTTCCCTTCCTAGGCCTGCGCCGTCGTCCACCGCCTGGTGCTCTCGGCACGCGGCCTAGTCAACGTGGTCAACGACCGACATGCATCTGAAGTGGGATCAGACGTGGAGAGGCTGATAGCTGGGTCCACGGCCGCACGCAAGGAAATGCCTCCTTATTACGCGCAAAATAATGATTCCTCCACCTGACATTTGGGACCCACCGAAAGGGCCTCTTTATTTCGCGAAAAAACATTACCACCACTGACAGCTTGGACCCACCAGCTATATCTTCGCACGCAAGGAAGTGCCTCCTTATTACGCAAAAATAAGAATACTCCCCTTGCTAGCTGGGATCCAGTATAGTGGCAGGCTGACTTGTGGGCCTACTAAGTTGATGAGGACGGAAGGCTTTGTCAACTTAGTCAATACTCCAGTGATCGTACGATGTCCATCCAATGGCCGTAGTGCTTCTTCAACCTCTGGTCTTCGTTCTCCAGCCGCCCAAAGCAGCGCCGGTCGTGCCGCATGCTCCTGCCTCCCATGGCCGGTTGTGATACCGTGGAGGCCTCACCGCCCCCTACTACTCCCACCGCTAGCCAAGCCATCCCTCCACTCACGCACACCCCCTGTTATTCTGCGGCGACGGCAGCCTCACACCGCACCGAACCGGTGAACCCTCAGATTCTCTTGGCGTGGTCATCCACTGCTGCGTCTTCCCCGGCTCCACATCGTCCCCTTCCTAGGCCTCACCGTCGTCCACCGCCGTGGTGCTCTCTGTTGGAGATATGCCCTAGAGGCAATCATGTATGTTGATATTTCCTATGTGTTTATGAATAAAGATAGTCCTTGGACATTATCAATGATGTGTATCAGCAAGTATGTGACTTGTTTGTGGGACTATGCATTGTATGATGACTGTCCTAAAAGGTCCCTAGTCGAAAGGGCTGTGTGGACGCCAAGACTAATTAGACTGGCATATGACACGGTCGATGGCTTGGTCTCACTAGCCATGGAGCATTGGATGCTAACCGGATAATATGGACTTGGAAAGGTCTGGTCGGATTCGGCGTAGTCTCGATCCGAGTCGAGATAAGGTCCGAGTCGAGACAGACCCAACTATGAGACACAACGATATGTCATCTGTGAGTCTCTAGTACAACATATCGTTCTATGTCCTAAGACCTGAGCCGACGCATGTACTCGGGATGGTGACAGACTTGCTTTGGGCCGACCAAACGCTACTCCGTGGATCGGATAGTTACAAAGGTAGGTTTCGGTTTGTCCAGTCCCATGCCGCGAGACATGGTCGAGCAAGATGGGATTTGCCCTCCGATCAGGAGAGATATACTCTGGGCCCCTCGTGTGATCCGACCAGGATAAGCATGGCCATGCGACAAGGATTATGAGATAATCCGATTTGTGGTCGGTATCACTGGAACGAGAAAGAGGTCGGGTTAGCACAAGGATGACAGTCTCGCCTTGAGCCCGACAACATATATCGTGTGGCAAAGGAAACAGAAGTGTGACACGTTGTACAGGTTCGCCTAACCAGCTTCATAGTCTACTTGGTGGTCGGCACGCCTTGCTAGAGGCCGCTACCAACCGTGCAGGTCGGAGTGATCCGAACTGTGACCAAGCTGACTTGAACCTAAGGGGTCGCGCGCTTAAGGGAAGGAACCTACGAGGTCGGTTCATAGGACACTGATCGGATGTGATCCGAACTGGACTAGGAATGTGACCGAGTAGACTTTGGGCTTTAGGGTCCGTGCGAGGCCCAAGCGTTGAGCCTGCGACGGACGCCTATATAAAGTGGAGGTGCGGCACACTCAGGGGGTTGATCGCTTCGGCGCTACGACTAGGGTTTGCATGTGTTGCGAATAGCCACCTCCACTCGCCACGATCGTGTGATCGGACCTAGCAGTCCGCCGCGGTGTTCCTCTGCACGTCGCGGATACCGTTAGAGGCGGTGCGCTTGCGCCGCTCCGGTGAACTTGTATGTGGGATCAGACGACCGGCTGTTCGAGGGAGATCGGACGAGGAGGAGACGATCCACGTGGATGCGCTGCCCCAAATCTTCTTCCGCTGCACGGCACTGCACGCCTAGTGGTAACGAATCGTGATCCATCTCCGTAGCATGTTCCTGGATGTTACTGGCGTGAGAAAATTTTAATTTGCGGTCGGCGCACCCTCATCAGAGAACCCAACACTCTCGGCGTGGCGTGGTCAATGTGGTCAACGACCGACTTCCATCGGAAGAGCATCGCGTGCATGGAGAGGCCGATACCGGTCCACGGCGGCCGCAAGGAAGTGCCTCCTTATTACGTGCAAAATAATTATTCCTCCACGACATTTGGGACCCACCGGACGGGCCACCGTATTTCACTTAAAAAACGTTTCCCGATCGCTGGGACCCACTAGCTACACCTTCGCACGCAAGGAAGTGCGTCCGAGCAAAAAACGATTCGCCCATCGATCGCTGGGACCCACCAGCTACATCTTCGCACGCAAGGAAGTGCGTCCGACAAAAAAAAGATACGCGCCCGGAATGCTGGGACCCACCAGCTACATCTTCGCAGTGGAAGTGCACGGCGGTCGGGACCCACCTGGTCGAAGCGTACGTAGCGTTGTCATTCTGGTCGCGAACGTGTACGTACATATATACTGGTCGATGTAGAGGCGCGCACGTGTCGTAGTGGAGGCGCGTACGTGTCGTAGTAGAGGCGCGCACGTAGCATGTACACGTATGTACAATGGACAGGGTGCAAGAAAAAAAATACGGTCAGCGGGGTCTCGAACGCCTACTCGCGCATACGTACGGCGAGGGCTCGTGTACATGGCTGGGTCGGAATGGAGAAACAGCGTCGTCGTCGTGTTCATGGGGAGCCAACCGGCTGGGTCGAAACAGAATGCGTGGTCGTGTTCATCGGGAGGGCTTCGACGGAACAGGCGATGGAAACGAGGCCTGGCGTACCACAGAATGGAGGAAACGAACCTCCTACGTTCAGAACGGGGTCCTGTTGATCGGGAGGGGTGTGGCGTACCGCAAAACAGAGGAAACGGACCTCCTACGGTCGAAACAGGGGTCCTGTTGATCGGGAGGGGTGTGGCGTACCGCAAAACGGACGAAACGGACCTCCTACGGTCGAAACGGGGGTCCTGTTGATCGGGAGGGGTGTGGCGTACCGCAAAACGGACGAAACGGACTTGTGTTGGAGCGCTACGGTCGAAACGGGGGTCCTGTTCATCGGGAGGGGTGTGGTGTACCGCAAAACGGGACTCCACGGGATACTGTTCATCTCCACCGTCGACCTCCTCCAGCCTCCACGGGCTACCGTTGACCTCCTCCAGCCTCCACGGGCTACCGTCGACCTCCTCTAGCCTCCACGGGCTCCTGTTCATCTAGCCTCCACCGCGCGCTACTCCACCGGCTACTGTTCAACCAGCCCTCCACCATCTACTGTTCATCCAGCCCTCCACACCACGGGGTCCTGTTCAACCACCCCTCCACCGTCTACTGTTCATCCAGCCCTCCACACCACGAGGTCCTGTTCATCCAGAGGCAACGCCACCGCCTTGTTCATCCAACCCCCGCAACACTCATTGTTCATCCAAGCGATCGGCTTTAGTTAGCATCAGTAGCGAAGGAATCGCTCGATCGGGTTCAGTTAACAGCCATCGATCGATCGCTCGGGTTCAGTAACGCGTAGCCTGCAGTGCAATCGCTCGGGTTCAGTTAGAGCCCAATGCCTCGCTCGGGTTGATTAGAGCCAACGCCTACGCACACGCAGCAGCGTCGTGGAGAGAAACTTGCATCGCTTCGGCCCCGACCTCCCATCGTAACTGGAACTCCCGAAATTTTCCTCCCCTCGCTTCTACCACAGTTTTTTCGTCATGGGCGGCCCAAAGAATGTCATGCAGCTGCGTCTCTGGCCCGCCCAGGACGAAAAGCCCATTTTCTGTCATGATTTTTTGTCATAGAAGTAGGAGCCCACCACATCTATGATGATACCTGGTTTTGTCACAATTATCATCATAGAAGTGTCATATGTATGATAGAAATTTTTTTTGTTCGGCCCAAAATGTCACAGATGTGACTTTTTTTTGTAGTGTTTGGAAGAGACGAGCTTGAGAAAACAAGGTTAGATAACACAAGAACACTCTAAATAAAGCAAGTTCAGGAAACCACAAGAGTACCAAGACTGGATGACATGTAATGAGTGAGTACTTAGTACTCCATTCGGATATAGACATGTCCCCAAAGATTGAAGATATGCAATGAATTCCAAAGATTTTCTTCCCCTAGATATGAACTCTTTCTCCCCTGAATCTAATATTGGATAATGGAAGAAGGTAGGGTAAGAGAAAATTAGAGCAAGAAACATTAAAGCAAGAAATGGTACAATCAACTATATATTAATGTGTCTTTCCCCTCTTAAAGACATGTGAATTCTCTCCTCTATTGTTAACAATCATCTGGAGAAGCTAAGATGTGCTTTCTCTCCCATGTGATAAGCTTTGATGTGCTTTCTCTCCCCCTTTGACATCAATTTCCAAGAAGGATACTTCTGGAGTATGAGTCAAATAGGTTTGGTCCTCGAGACACATTACAAAGCAGCATGTAGTTTATGATGCGGGTAGAGGATAAGAATCATTGAGTGGAGCTAGAGAAGTAAAGAAATATGCAATGACAAAAAGTTTTCTCGGCGATTGAAATCGATAACGCCGACCTATTTTCATCACGACACCGAGTTGGCGTGTCGGGGCATGAATCAGTGAGTCCGAGGTCAATGTAGAGGAAAAATCTTGTTAAATCAGCTCACTTGGCAAATGAAATCTCACAACGATTTGCAATGAATTAGCTAAAATATTTGCAATGAATTAGATGCAGAGAATGCAGAGAAACACACAAAATAAAAAGAGATCTAGATGAAGTTTTTTTGATAAGGGGAACAAGATTACACGAACCAAATGCAAGAACACAAAGCAAACGAACACTAGAGAACTTCATCTAGAGGGGGGGTCGGTGACAAAATCACCTATGTTAGAGTATATTTACCAAGGAGTCAAGTGATAACACTTGATCGTAGGTCATACTCATCATTTAAGCTCAAAATGGGGTTACCATTTTTTGTTTAAGCATTTTGATGTATCCACATCTAGTTGAGTTGCTTTGACTCATGATTTGGGTCAACGCTTCTCTAAGATGGAATAACATACCTTGAGTTGTGTTGATCTTGATCATGTAGCCGGACTTGTGTTGGATGGTCAAGGTTGATGTAGTCCATCAAGAGTTTGGAGCACCACTTGTAGTTTGAGTTCATCCTCCTACATGGGTTAGTCTTGCAAGGAAGAGAACTTGTGTGTCCAAAATGATATATAGAAATTGTCAAATGATATGTTGAGTGGATTCATGCTTCATTGTATTCAACAACCATATAGTAGAAACTTGGTGATGTAGAGATTGCTCAAGATGTGAGTGAATTGCAATCACATAGATTTGGGCTCATCCAAGTACCTATAAGGGTTAGATAACATGCAAGGGCACAGTATAGATCCAAGACATATGATCATCATCATAAGAGAAATATAAAGGATTAGTCAAAAGGATCATGCCTTGCATGTATCCAAATGGAGTTTTTACTCCAAGTTTGAGGCATCAATGATGTTCAATTCACCTCTCAAACGGAAAAAACACTTTCTCATCAAGCGGTTTGCTGAATATATCCGCCAATTTCTTATCGGTACGAACATGCTTAAGATTGATGCTTCCTTTAGCAACATGATCTCAAATGAAATGATGACGAACTTCAATATGCTTAGTTTGAGAATGTTGCACGGGATTGTGAGCAATATATATAGCAATTTCATTATCACAAAGCAATGGAACATGTTTCACATATATCCCATAATCCTTAAGGGTTTGAGTCATCCAAAGTAATTGAGCACAACATGATCCGGCGGCAATGTTTCTGCTTCGGCGGTGGATAAAGATACCGAGTTTTGTTTCTTAGAGGACCAAGACACAAGAGATCTACCAAGAAATTGACAAGTACCCGAAGTGGACTTTCGATCAACCTTGTCACCGGCATAGTCCGAATCAGAGTAGCCAACAAGATCAAAAGAAGAACTTTTAGGGTACCAAATGCCAAAAATTGGTGTATGATTTAAGTATCTCACTACCCTTTTCACAACCTTAAGATGACATTCTTTAGGGTCCGCTTGATATCACACATGCAGACACTTAGCATAATATCGGGACGGGAGGCACATAGATATAACAATGAACCAATCATAGAGCGGTAAACCTTTTGGTCAACTGGTTTACCCTCCTTAGTCAAGTCAAGATGTCCACTAGTAGGCATGGGTGTTTTCATACCTTTGCTTTCTTGCATGTTGAACTTCCTGAATAAGTCCTTGGTATACTTTGTTTGAGAAACAAAGGTACCCTCCTTAGTTTTCTTGATTTGCAAACCAAGAAAAACTCGAGTTCACTCATCATAGACATCTCAAACTTCTCCGACATTAGCCTTCCAAGCTTTTCACTGAAATGAGGGTTAGTCGAACCAAATATGATATCATCCACATAAATTTGGCACACAAATAATTCACCATTAACCCTTTTAGTAAAAAGTGTAGAATCAATTTTTCCAATCTCAAAGCCTTTTTCAGTAAGGAATTTGGTCAAGCATTTATACCATGCTCTACGAGCTTGTTTAACACCATAAAGAGCTTTGTGAAGTTTGTAAACATGATTAGGTTTCTTGTGATTAACAAAGCCGGGAGGTTGTTTAACATAGACTTCCTCAATTTCACCATTTAGAAAAGTACTTTTAATGTCCATTTAGTATAACGTGATATCATGGTGATTGGCATAAGCAAGTAAGATGCGTATGGACTCAAGTCTAGCAGGGGCATATGTCTCACCATTGTCCATACCTTCAACTTGAGTGTTGCCTTGGGCGACGAGACGGGCCTTGTTGCATAAAATTTTTCCATCTTCATCTTGCTTATTTCGAAACACCCATTTGGTTCCAATGACATTGTGCTTCCCATCGGGCTTTTCAACCAACGTCCATACTTGATTCCTCTCAAAATTGTATAGCTCTTCATGCATAGCGTTCACCAAATCCAGATCATCAAGAGCTTCTTCAACTTCCATAGGTTCAATACTATAAATGAATGAGTAATGTTCACAAAAGTTAGCCAAACGAGTTTTTGAGCGAGTAATTCTCCCAGTTTGAATATCATCAAAGATTTGTTCGACGGGATGATCTGTTGAGACTCTTGCTCGTACTCGTGAGAGCTTTTGTTTGGGTCGGTGGAACATCCTCTTCATTGTCTTGTTCTTCCTCTTGTCCTTCTTCATTGTTGTTGGCATTGTTGTTCTCTTGTGGAGGTGGAGAAGGAGGTTGATGAGGTTCATCTTGTTGTACTTCCTCGTTTCCTTTGTCTTGACGTGTTCCACTCGAGGATGCCTCCAAGTCAACTTGTGGTTCACCTTGGTGTGAAGTTGAGGCCTCCACTTGAATGGACAAGGTACTCTCCTTCACCTCTGTTGGGCGAATCTTGCCAATAGACAAGTCTTGAATTGCTTTCGAAGGGACTTTGTCTCCTACATCCTTTGGCAATTGCTCTACTTGCGAGCCCTTAGATTCATCAAACTTCACATCTACCGTCTCTCCAACCTTTCAGGTGAAATTATTGTAGACACGGTAAGTGTGAGAGTTTGAGCCATAACCGAGTAGGAAACCTTCATAAGATTTAGGGGCAAATTTCGAACGACGATGCTTATCAAGAATGTAACACTTTGATCCAAATACTTGAAAGTATCCAACTTGCGGTTTGTTACCAGTGAGAAGCTCGTATGCCATCTTACCGAGAAGCTTATGAAGATATAGTCGATTTGTTGCATGACAAGTTGTCTCAACCGCTTCCGCCCAATGAGAAGCTCGTATGGCGTCTTACCGAGAAGCTTATGAAGATATAGTCGATTTGTTGCATGACAAGTTGTCTCAACCGCTTCCGCCCAGAAGTGTCTTGGCGTCTTGTATTCATCAAGCATCGTTCTCGCCATCTCAATGAGTTTCCGGTTCTTCCTCTCAACAACTCCCTTTTTTTAGGTGTGTACATAGCCGAGAACTCGTGTGAAATCCGTTCTTTGTTAAGAAATATATCCACATTGGCGTTCCTGAACTCCGTTACATTGTCGCTTCTAAACCTTCTTGATCTTCACTTCAAATTGATTTTGGGCCTTCCTAGCGAAGTTCTTGAAGATCTTTTGCACCTAGGTTTTATCATCAAGAAAGAACACCCACGTAAATCTTGAAAATCATCAACAATGACTAATCCGAATGAGTCACCACCGAGACTCTTGTAGGCGTTGGGACCAAAAAAATCCATATGAAGTAGCTCAAGTGGTCTTCTCGTGGTCATGATGTTCTTCATCGGATGACTTCCTCCAACTTGTTTTCCTGCTTGACAAGCATTGCAAAGTCTATCCTTGTCAAATATGACATCTTCAACACCAAGGATATGATCACCTTTAATAAGCTTATCAAGATTTCGCATGCCCACGTGACCTAACCTTCTATGCCATAACCAACCTTTAGAAGATTTAGCAATTAAGCAAGTTCTAGGTTGAGCTCCTTTAGTGAAATCAACAATGTATAGATCACCTCTACGTTTACCGGTAAAGACCATATTATGATTATCTCTTCAAAAAACTTGGCAATCTACTTCAGTGAGTAGAACATTGAAACCGAAATCGGCTAGTCAAGATACGGAAAGTAAATTGTAGCCAAGAGATCCAAGGAGCATAACATTTTGGATGGAGCTGTCATGTGAGATGTCCACCTTACCAAGGCCAACCACCTTACCCTTTGAGTTATCACCAAAAGTGACATACTTTTCGGGGACCATTATTTTCAAAGAATTTGTGGCACCCGGCTCGGAGAAAGCTGGGCGTCTTGTATTCCAGCCTAGAGATCTAGGTGAAGTCTTACGGAATACGACATTGCTTAGCATAGAACAAACCAACTCTCTATTACAACACGAATACTAATACAAGGTCTCTACGATATTACAATGAATAACATCGCACGCGGTGATGCTACGCCAACCACACAGTGGCTCTATGCAAGCAGCATAACAACTCGAGGCAGCGGAACCTCTACTGGCAGTGGAACAACGAACGACGGTGATGAACTCCAATCCGCAAGGACTCTGGCTGGAACATTTATCCTAGCTCGCGAACACAGGAACCACACCAAACAAGCAAGCAATCCAGGCACGACCTGCAAACTGGCATGACATGCCTGGTTAGTACATTGAATGTACTTGCAAGCTCACAATTAACCAAAATCAGTCAAGACAAACAAAAACATGGCATTAACAGGTTAAAGCAATCACGAACATGATACATGGCACAGACAAACTGAACATGATACAGCTAGAACAACATTAGCATGGCATGAGCATCTGAACATGATGATAATACATGCAACAGGTTAACATTATCATGCACCAACTTACTCTTGTACGGCGGTTACCTCGTAACCATCTCATGCATCAACTTACCAACATCGGTATCCATGATACCTCCATTATCATCTAGCGATCACATAAAGATCAACCAACTTCAATATCCATGATACCTCCGTGATCCTCTCTTGATCACAACCAATCTCTTTCTCATCACTGAACCAGGGTTATTATCAATCAAGTTATTATTATAGTTGGCTCATAGTGTGACCGACTACAAACTGGGCCCATATCCACGGGCATGGCTATCGATAGATTTAAACACACACTCTGCAGAGGTTAGTACACTGTACCCACAACACGGAACCCATGGCCTCGAACTCCCATTCGGGTGGACCAACGCCATTCCGAAAAAACCGATCTATTGCCATCACACCCTCCCAACCACTCTGACAAACTCCCCTTTGGGCTAAGTCCTGGGTGGCCCCGATGTCAACTCGTGACATCCAACAGCCACCGTCGTGGCAAAACATAAATGGTCCCAAACGGGCACAAGGATCCTTACGACAACGGGCATACAAGGTTTATGTCCGCCTACCTGATCAGGGTAGCTGATACGTCTCCAACGTATCTATAATTTTTGATTGTTCCATGTTGTTATATTATTAATCTTGGATGTTTTATAATCATTTTATAGTCATTTTATATCATTTTTTGGTACTAACCTATTGACATAGTGCCAAGTGCCAATTGCTGTTTTTCCATGTTTTTTACATCGCAGAAATAAATATCAAACCGAGTCCAAATGCCATGAAACTTTACGGAGAATTTTTATGGGCCAAAAGGAACACAACGGGCCCTGGCTGCGCCTGGGGGGGTGCCCCGAGGGAGGCACAACCCACCAGGGCGCGCCAGGAGGCCCAGCCGCGCCCTGGTGGGTTGTGCCCACCTCGGGTGCCCCCGGACAGCCTCTTTGCTCTATAAATACCCCAATATTTCTAGAACCCTAGGGGAGTCGAAGAAATATTCATCCTGCCGCCGCAGAGTCAAGAACCACTAGATCCAATCTAGACACCATCTCGGATGGGGTTCACCACCTCCATTGGTGCCTCTCCGATGACGCGTGAGTATTTCTTTGTAGACCTTCGGGTCCATAGTTAGTAGCTAGATGGCCTCATCTCTCTCTCTCTCTCTCTCTCTCTCTCTCTTGATTCTCAATACAATAGTCTCTTGGAGATCCATATGATGTAACTCTTTTGCGGTGTGTTTGTTGGGATCGATGAACTTTGAGTTTATGAGCAGATCTATCTTTTTATATCCATGAAAGTATTTTGAGTTTCTTTGATATCTTTTATGCATGATCTCTTATGGCCTCGTATTTCTTCTCCAATATTTGGGTTTTGTTTGGCCAACTTGATCTATTTATCTTGCAATGGGAAGAGGTGCTTTGTAGTGGGTTCGATCTTACGGTGCTTGATCCCAGGTGTGAAGGGAACTGACACGTATGTATTGTTGCTACTAAGGATAAAATGATGGGGTCTATCTCTACATAGATAGATCTTGTCTACATCATGTCATCGTTCTTATTGCATTACTCCGTTTCTCCATGAACTTAATACACTAGATGCATCTTTGGATAGCGGTCGGCGTGTCGAGTAATAGTAGTAGATGCAGGCAGGAGTCGGTCTACTAATCTTGGACGTGATGCCTATATAATGATCATTGCCTGGATATCGTCATGAGTATTTGAAGTTCTATCAATTGCCCAACAGTAATTTGTTCACCCACCGCTTTGCTATTTTTCTCGAGAGAAGCCACTAGTGAAACCTACGGCCCCGGGTCTCTTTCTCATATTATTTGCCTTTGTGATATACTTTTATTTGCTTTTATTTTCAGATCTATTAATCGAAAAACCCAAAAATACTTTGCTGCAATTTATTCTTATTTATTTGTTTGGCGTGTGATCTATCAATCTACTACAAATTTACCTCACGTCCGTTCACCTATCTTGAGGCGCCGTACCCCGGAAGGGATTGACAACCCCTTTAACACGTCGGGTTGCGAGAAGTTGTTATTTCTGTGTAGGTGCTGTTTACGTTATGTTGCTTGGTTCTCCTACTGGTTCGATAACCTTGGTTTCATATCTGAGGGATATACCTACCGCCTCTGTGTTGCATCACCCCTTCCTCTTTGGGGAAATGCCGACGTAGCTTCAAGCGACATCAAAAGGAATTTCTGGCGCCGTTGCCGGGGAGGATTTTCAACATATACCAGGTTCCTAATCACAAATCTCATCTCCTTGCAATTTACATTATTTGCTATTTGCCTCTTGTTTTCCTCTCCCTCACTTCACAAAAATTTGCTGTTTTATTCGCCCCTCTTTTCCGTTCGCCGTTTTCTTACCGGATCTATTTTTGAGTGCAATCTTGTTGTGTGGTCATCATGACTCAGGAGAACACCAAGTTATGTGATTTCTCAAATACCAACAACAATGATTTTATCGACACTCCGCTTGCTCCTCCCGCCACTAGTGCGGAGACTTGTGATATTAATACTGCTTTGCTAAATCTTGTTATGAAAGACCAATTTTCCGTTACTCCTAAGGAGGATGTCTGATACGTCTCCAACGTATCTATAATATTTGATTGTTCCATGCTATATTATATTTTGTTTTGTATGTTTAATGGGATTTATTATACAGTTTTATATTATTTTTGGGACTAACCTTTTAACTGGAGGCCCAGCCCAAATTGTTGTTTTTTTGCCTATTTCAATGTTTCGTAGAAAAAGAATATCAAACGGAGTCCAAACGGAATGAAACCTTCGGGAACGTGATTTTCGGAACAAACGTGATCCAGAGGACTTGGAGTCCATGTCAAGAAAGCAACGAGGAGAGCACGAGGCAGGGGGCGCGCCTACCCCCCCAGGCGCACCCTCCACCCTCATGGGGCCCACGTTGCTCCACCGACGTACTTCTTCCTCCTATATATACCTACGTACCCCCAAACCATCAGAGGCATCCCTGAAAACCTAATTCCACCACCGCGACCTTCTGTACCCGTGAGATCCCATCTTGGGGCCTTTTTCGGCGTCCTGCCGGAGGGGGCATTGACCACGGAGGGCTTCTACATCAACACCATAGCCTCTCTGATGATGTGTGAGTAGTTTACCTCAAACCTTCGGGTCCATAGTTATTAGCTAGATGGCTTCTTCTCTCTCTCTTTGGATCTCAATACAAAGTTCTCCATGATTCTTGTGGAGATCTATTCGATGTAATCTTCTTTTGCGGTGTGTTTGTCGGGACCGATGAATTGTGGGTTTATGATCAAGTTTAGCTATGAACAATATTTGAATCTTCTCTGAATTCTTTTATGTATGATTGGTTATCTTTGCAAGTATCTTCGAATAATCAGTTTGGTTTGGCCTACTAGATTGATCTTTCTTGCAATGGGAGAAGTGCTTAGCCTTGGGTTCAATCTTACGGTGTCCTTTCCCAGTGATAGTAGGGGCAGCAAGGCACGTATTGTATTGTTGCCATCGAGGATAACAAGATGGGGTTTATATCATATTGCATGAGTTTATCCCTCTACATCATGTCATCTTGCTTAAAGCGTTACTCTGTTCTTATGAACTTAATACTCTAGATGCATGTTGGATAGCGGTCGATGTGTGGAGTAATAGTAGTAGATGCAGGCAGGAGTCGGTCTACTTGTCACGGATGTGATGCCTATATACATGATCATACCTAGATATTCTCATAACTATGCTCAATTCTATCAATTGCTCGACAGTAATTTGTTCACCCACCATAATACTTATGCTCTTGAGAGAAGCCACTAGTGAAACCTATGGCCCACGGTGAGGGAGTCCTGGATTAGGCGGTATCCGGACAGCTAGACCATATGCATCATCAGGACAATTGAAGTGTGAAGATACAAGACTCAAGACTCCGTTCCGTGTCCGGATGGGACTCTCCTTTGCGTGGAAGGCAAGCTTGGCGATCCGGATATTGTATTTCCTTCCTTGTAACCGACTCCATGTTAACCCTAGCCCTCTCCGGTGTCTATATAAACCGGAGAGGTTGGTCCTTAGAAGGCCGATCACAATTACAATCATAATCATCATAGGCTAGCTCCTAGGGTTTAGCCTCTACGATCTCGTGGTAGATCTACTCTTGTACTACTCATATCGTCAATATTAATCAAGCAGGAAGTAGGGTTTTACCTCCATCGAGAGGGCCCGAACCTGGGTAAACGTTGTGTTCCTTGCTTCCTGTTACCATCAGCCTAAGACGCACAGATCAGGACCCCCTACCAGAGATCCGCCGGTTTTGACACCGACATTGGTGCTTTCATTGAGAGTTCCTCTGTGTCGTCGCTGCAAGGCTTGATGACGCCTTCAATCGTCAACAACACGGTCCAAGGCGAGACTTTTCTCCCCAACAGATCTTTGTGTTCGGCGGCTTCGCACTACGGGCCAATGCGCTTGGCCATCTGGAGCAGATCGACAGCTACGCCCCTGGCTAGCAGGTCAGGTTCGGAAACTTGAACTACACGGCCGACATCCGCGGATATTTGATCTTCGATGCCAGGAACACCAGACAGTCACGATGAGCACGGCTTAGACCTGCTATCGGACAATGTTCGGGATATCACCCCTGCAGTAGCCCCGGATTTAAATCCGGAGCAGGCTGCGTTGCCTAAGGACGGAGGGATGGACCCCGCCCCGCAGGCCGCACACTCATCGGCGGTAGAGCCGAACACAGGCCTCACTTCTAAGGAAGCCTGTGGCTCCGGACCCTCGGACTCATATCCGGTTGTAGGTTCCAGTCCGCGCGCTCCCGAGCCCGCCGAGCCTGGTTGGGCTCCGGTAATGGAGTTTACCGCTGCGGATATCTTCCAGCACTCGCCCTTTGGCGACATGCTGAACTCATTAAGGTCTCTCTCTTTGTCAGGAGGCTCTGGGCGAACTATGCAGCTTGAGTGGGAAGCGGGCGTCGAAGGAATTCGCTGCCCACCCACCACCCACTTCATTGCCACGGTTGATGATCTAACCGATGTGCTTGACTTCGACTCAAGACATCGGCCAGTATGGACGAGATGCGAGGAGAAGTACAGAACCACCTCTCTCATGTAGGCGGTGGACAGCCACCTCCTCATATGATATATATATATATATATATATATATATATATATATATATATATATATATATATATATATATATATATGGTGGACAATTCAAGGAAACCAATGGCGACGAGGCAACGGAGGATAACCCCTTAGGGAGAAAAGCAAAGCATGGGCACCATCGGTGCTGCTCCAAGCCCCACCACAGCAATACCGGCCCCGGAGATGAAAGCAATCCGGATGGTGCCGAAGAGGAATACAACCCTAACCAGCCCACCTTCGAGCAGGCCGAACAGGAAGATGAGCAGGTCAGCCTAGTCAAACAGGCGACCGACG
Organism: Aegilops bicornis; assembly: GCA_021605145.1. NCBI lineage: Eukaryota > Viridiplantae > Streptophyta > Magnoliopsida > Poales > Poaceae > Aegilops > Aegilops bicornis. Next base: position 130,146,725 of record CM038674.1, on the reverse strand, counting down.
GATATCCAGAGGAGGACAACTATATTCCCCCCTCCAAAGACGAGATTAGCCTCGGCGACGATGAGTTCGGCGTGCCCGAGGATCCCGAAGAGTAGGAGCGCTTCAAGCGCCGGCTTATTGCCACTGCGAGGAGCCTGAAGAAGAAGCAGCAGCAGCTTCAAGCTGATCATGACCTGCTCACATACAGATGGACAGAAGTCCTGGCAGTCGAGGAATATGGACTATAGCGCCACACGGCTGACCAGCCACCCCGTGGTAAAACGGCATACCAGCGCGAATACCAGCCCGCACCCCCGTGCGAGTTTACTACGGCCCGGGGCAATACTCAAAACACCGCAAGACAACCAAGATCGATCTATGGATCGCGGGGGCGCGCCCCAGCGCGCGACGATGACCGTCACGCCGGATACATTATCAACAAGTCCGGCCGGGCCGAACACAACAACCCAGACCAATTTGAACTGCGTAGCCACATAGCCCGGCACAGAGGCGCCGCACACCCCCTTTGCTTCACTGACGAAGTGATGGATCATGAATTCCCAGAAGGGTTCAAACCCGTAAACATCGAATCATACGATGGCACAATAGACCCCGCAGTATGGATCGAAGATTTTCTTCTCCACATCCACATGGCCCGCGGAGACGATCTACGCGCCATCAAGTATCTTCCCCTTAAGCTCAAAGGACCAGCCCGACACTGGCTAAACAGCTTGCCAGCAAATTCGATCGGCAGTTGGGAAAACCTGGAAGACGCATTCCTCGACAACTTCCAGGGCACAAATGTGCGACCACCGGACGCCGATGACTTGAGCCACATTACTCAACAGCCCGGTGAGTCAGCCAGGAAATTCTGGACTCGGTTCCTAACTAAAAAGAACCAAATAGTCGACTGTCCGGACGCCGAAGCCCTGGCGGCTATTAAGCATAATATCCGTGACGAGTGGCTCGCTCGACACCTCGGCCAGGAAAAACCCAAGTCCATGGCAGCTCTCACAACACTAATGACCCACTTTTGCACGGGCGAGGACAGCTGGTTGGCTGGCAGCAGCACCACGCCAGATTCCGGCACTTCGGATGTCCGCGACAATAACGGCAAGCCACGACGTAACAGACATAAGCGACGGAACAATGGCGACAACACTGAAGACACGACCGTAAACGCCGGGTTCAGCGGATCCAAGTCCGGTCAGCGGAAGAAGCCGTTCAAAAGAAACAATCAAGGACCGTCCAGTCTGGACCGTATACTGGAGCGCTCGTGCCAAAATCATGGCACCCCAGACAAGCCAGCCAACCACACCAACAAAGACTATTGGGTGTTCAAACAGGCCGGCAAAATAAACACCGAAAACAAGGACAAGGGGCTGCACAGCGACGATGACGAGGAGCCCCGTCGTCTGAGCAAGGAGGGACAGAAGAAACCCCCCCCCCCCCAGGTGAAAACGGACAACATAATCTACACCACTCACATCCCCAAGCGGGAACGGAAGTGAGCACTACGGGACGTCTACACGATGGAGCCATTCGCCCCCAAATTCAACCCATGGTCAGCTTGTCCGATCACCTTTGATCGTAGGGATCATCCTACTAGCATCCGTCACGGCGGCTCAGCCGCATTGGTCTTAGACCCAATCATCGACGGATTCCACCTCACGCGAGTCCTTATGCACGGCGGCGGCAGCCTGAACCTGCTTTATCAGGACACAGTGCGCAAAATGGGCATCGACCCTTCAAGGATCAAGCTCACCAAAACCACCTTTAAAGGTGTAATTCCTGGAGTAGAGGCCCGTTGTATAGGCTCTATAACATTGAAAGTGGTCTTCGGATCTCCGGACAACTTCCGAAGCGAAGAGTTAATCTTCGATATCGTCCCTTTCCGTAGTGGTTACCATGCACTGCTCGGACAAACCGCATTCGCTAGATTCAATGCAGTACCACACTATGCGAACCTCAAGCTCAAGATGCCAGGCTTGCGCGGGGTCATAACAGTCAACGTAAACATGGACCGCTCTCTCCGTACGGAAGAGCATACTGCCGCCCTTGCGGCAGAAGTGCAATGCGGCCTCCTCCGGCAAACCACCAATCCGGCGACGACAACCTTGAGCACCATCAAGCGAGTCCGGAGCACCCCGCAACAGGATCACCAGGCACGTCAAGAGCGCGACTAGCAGTCCGGCCTCCGCTCAAGCCCCATCAAAGCAGCATTCGTGCCACGCGCACACAACTACGCACTCAAAATACCATGGGCACAGGCGGGCGCGCAGCGGTGACTCGGTCGGCGATCTTGGTATCACCGCAACATACTTTCATAAAAAAACCCCTTTCTCTTTCTATTTCTTTCAGGACACTGCCTTAGAGCAACCTCTTCAGAAGAGCCGGATTGTCGGACTTATACAGAGAGAAAACCAATGAGGCAACAGGCTTTGCACACAGAAGGAAATACCCAGGTGGAATCTATTTACGATCGTTATACCTGTTTTATCTATCTGTACGCGGCCTGCCCCTGGATACGATATGTCAAATAGTCCTATTTATCTCCGCTTAATACATTCATTGTAAACATACGCTTAAACGTATTATTCATCAATGGGAGATCATATATAGCGTCAGCTTATTATTCTTATTTGAGCATTTTTTTACAAATGTTTATTTAAATATTGCATCCATACACCTTGGTGCTGTCAGTTTGCCAGGGGCTCTTATGGTGCCCCGTAATACGGCAGGTAAAGTCCGAACACTTTCAATAAAGGCGGCACCCGAACTTATAGCACTATATGCATCAGCTCGAAGTCGTGTGTTGGGTCTCTACGATTGGGTTAGCCCGGCTCCCTTGTTTTGGTACCTTACGTTCCGTTATATCGGCTAAGGTAGCGCAGGGAGAACTACTGTGATTGTGTCCCGGTTCTTCCGGACGAGCACCTCAGTAGAGAAAGCCGAAAACTGACCGGCATTGTCGGATTTCGGGTTCCGGCAGACCCTTGAGGTTCGAACACTGGGGTGCGCGCAGAGATCTCGCCTTCTACCTACCTGCACCCCGCCGCCTCGCTAGGATCTAAACTACGAAAGGAACAACACAAGAGACACAAGGTTTATACTAGTTCGGGCCACCATTGTGGTGTAATACCCTACTCTAGTTTGTGGTGTGGTGGATTGCCTCTTGGGCTGATGGTGATGAACAATACAAGGAAGAACAGCCTCGCGAGGGTCTGTTCTTGGCCGGGCGATGAACTGCTTGGAGGATTTCAGTCGCCCCCTCTCTTTTTCTCTCTCTTTTTCTATTCAAGACGCCCCTAGCTCTGGGTGTGGATAGTCCTATTTATAGGCGAAGGCCCTGGGCCTCTTCCCAAATATTGAGCGGGAAGGGCGCCAACAATTGGCCATTTTGAAGGGGAACATCAGGTACACTTATCCTGACTAAAGTTGGTCCTCGTCTGTCAAAGGCTCTGGTGGTGACGCCTGCTCGGGCTCCACAATGACTTCCTTCCTGCTATTGGGCTGGTCTTGGTCTTGTTGCACCGAAATGGATGCCTTTGCTTGATGCTCTTGCCTGCGCTTGCTCCCTTTGCACCAAAGAGGAAAGGAGAACAACGTGCGGGCTGGCGCCCGCCTGGCGCCCTTGGTCGTCATGGCTTGCGTCATGGGAACCTCGTGAGGTACCCCGCCTTGATCTCTCCGCCTCCTCATGAGCCCGGCTGATGAGGTTGTGCCTGAGGAAGCTCCCTGTCGTCCGCCCCGTGAGGCTTGGCCCCTCGCGAGGGTCTTGAGCTTGTGTTGATGAAGATGGGCCGTGCTGGGCCCCCCTTTGAGCCACACCGCAGGCCGCAGGCAGGCAAGTCTGGGGACCCCCGTTCCCAGAACGCCGACAGTAGCCCCCGGGCCCAAGGCGCGCCCGGGCTTGGCCGAGCAGAGAGGCGAAGGGGCAAGTGCGAAGCGCCGCGGGCCCTAACAGCCTGCGGCCTTGGGCGCCGCGTGGCGGTTGATTGGGCGTGGGCGTCTCCACTTCCCCACGACGCCTCGGCAACTGCATGAATTGACAAGTCCCTGCACGCAAAGCGGGTCATGATTACCTGCGATTGTGGAGGACGGTGGTTGGCCTCCTCTGGCTTTAAGTGCAGGCAGCGGCGTGCCCTTCCGGTCTGTCCCCTCTTGCTTCTCCTCCTTCTTCATGGCTCCACCGAGAAGTTCTCGGCCGCAGAGAAGGGAAGGCCCGCCAGGTTGAGCCTGCCTCTCCCCCGCCCATGCAGGCCGAGGCCGCCCAAGAACATCCCGCGGCTCCCACGGGCGACTCCCGTGGCAGCTGGGTGATCTCCAGCAGTGATGGACGGCTGGCCGCGGCCGGGGGGCGCGCTACAGCCGCGCGACCCCCTAGGCCACGCTTCAGCACTGCGGAGGTGTTGCCGGAGTTCGTTGTGTGGGCGGCGGAGCTGACTTGCGCCCGGCTTCAGCTTCCTTGCTTCCTCCTAGGTGAGCTCCCAGCTGGCGCCCAGGCGGCCTCACGGCTCAGTGACGGGCTGCTGCGCGGTCAGGCCTCCTGGGCTTCCTTGAGGTCTCCGCAGGGAGCCTGGCCTGACTTCATGGCTAGCAGACGCTTGCCGTTGCCATGAGGCCCGAGCCGTTGGTGCACCCTGCACTTCAAGTTCGATGGCGATGCCACCCTTTACGTGAGGGTGTTCGGGGAGGATGGTCGCCGCGCTGGGTGCTGCCCTGAGGACGACGACCGCGGCCGGGGGCCCAGCCCCGGCGATGACGGAGAGGACAGCGCACGCATGGTCGGCGGTGCTCAGGGCTCCTCGAGCTTCATCGATTCTTCTCCAGGCAGCGGCTCTTCCAGCAGCGGCCGCGATCAGCCCCCACGCCGTCGTGCCTTCTTGGAGGGTGGTAGCGGGTCCGCCCGCCGTCGCGCCTCGGTGAAGCGCGAGAGGGAGTCCACCTGAGCCTCGGAGGCGGCTCGAGTCTTCCCTGCGGGCTGGTGTCGGCGAGCCGCGCCTGATTTGTTTTTCCTTTTTCTTTTTCCCGCGTAGAAAGACAGTAGTGTGGAGCCCCGTGGGGGCGTGTTTGGACTTTCGCCGTTAATCATCGTACTGTTTCTGCTATTTCGGTATCGTGCCCTCGGGCACGCCGCGCTGCCTGTGACGCAGTTTCAACCTCGGTAGTGGGGCGGCGACCCAGTCCCTGTGTTAGGTGTCGCCCGGTGCCCGTGAGGCACGGACTGGAGGGGTGCTCCTGTGGTGGACCCAGGTTGGGAAATCTTGAACGATAAGGGCAGAAAACACTCGCGAGGGCGCTCAGGCTGCCCCCTCACGAGACCTTGCACGAGAGAAGTCGAGGCCGGAGAGCGAAAAGTCGAAGAGCCACAAATCAAAAACGGCAACAACTTCAATAAAACTTCAAATGAGAATGAACAAGCCAACTGCAAAAAGCAAATGAAAAAGCCGCGTCCGGCACCTAATCTAGTCTTCGACGCCTTCTCACCAGCGCGGAGCTAAGTGCTGCCACTGGGTGTGGGAGGGAGCCCCAGGGCCTGAGGCCGGCGCTCCTGAGACTCCGGGGCGTGTGCAGCCCCAACTCATTATTATGTGAGAGTTTCACGGGCGGCGAGCTTCACAGGCGTTGGCCTTCTTCACAGGCTCCGGGCCTTTCTTGGGGGAAGCAAGCTTCACGGGCTTTGGCCCTCTTCACAGGCTCTGGGCCTTTTCCAAAACGCGACAGCTTCACATGCATTCGCCTTCTTCACAGGCTCTGGGCCTTTTCCAAAGAGATAAGCTTCACAGGCATTCGCCTTCTTCACAGGCTCTGGGCCTTTTCCAAAAAGATAAGCTTCACAGGCATTCACCTTCTTCACAGGCTCTGGGCCTTTTCCAAAAAGATAAGCTTCACATGCATTCGCCTTCTTCACAGGCTCTGGGCCTTTTCCAAAAAGATAAGCTTCACAGGCATTCGCCTTCTTCACAGGCTCTGGGCCTTTTCCAAAAAGATAAGCTTCACAGGCATTTGCCTTCTTCACAGGCTCTGGGCCTTTTTAGGGGTAAAACCTCCGGAGGTGCTGGATGTTCCATGCGTTACGGGTCGGCACCCCTCCCGAGTCTCCAAGCCTGCTGGAGCCGAGCCCGAAACATGAACAACCTTGAATGGGCCCTCCCACATGGGAGATAGCTTATGCAGCCCCTCCACGGAGAGAACCCGCTTTGAGCACGAGGTCCCCTACCTCAAGAGTTCTGGGGCGGATGTTGCGGCAGTGGTATCGTCGCAGTGCTTGTTGGTACCTTGCCGCTTGCAACGCAGCTTCTCGACGATGCTCCTCCCCCAGCACGAGGTCCGTCCCCCGCATGGCATCCTGTTGCACCTCGTCGAACGCCAGGACCCTTGCGGAACAACGTCTGACCTCGTGAGGGAGGACCGCTTCGGCTCCATAGACCAGGAAGAACGGGGTCTCTCCAGTCGGCTTGGTCATGGTCGTCCGGATGGACCACAGCACGGACTGAAGCTCGTCGTACCAACCTCTGCCGCAGGCCTCCAGTTTCTTCTTGAATGTTCTGGTTTTGAGGCCCCTCAGGACCTCTGCGCTATTCGCTCGGCCTGGCCGTTGTTTCAGTGGGTGCGCCAACCGGCGTAGCATATCTGCGTTCCCAGGTTAGCACGGTATGTTTTGAAGAGGTTATTGGTGAACTGCAAACCGTTATCGGTGATGATGCGGTTCGGCACCGAACCGCTCACGATGCCCTTGGCGAACTTGACCGCGGAACTGCAGGGATGGTGCGGACGGCTTCCACTTCAGCCCACTTGGTGAACTTGTCCACGACGACGTAGAGGTAGCGATAGCCCCCTGGCGCTCAAGGAAACGGGCCCAGGATATCCAGCCCCCAGACTGCGAATGGCCACGAGAGGGGTATAGTTTGCAGACCTCCTGCCGGCTGATGGATCTGCTTGGCATGGAATTGGCAGGCTTCGCAAGCCTTCACTAGTTCGACGGCGTCGTTGAGCGTAGTAGGACAATAGAGACCGCTCCGGAATGCCTTGCCCACGAGGGTTCGTGATGACGAGTGATGCCCACAGTCTCCACCGTGTATATCCGCCAGTAGTTCTTTCCCTTGCTCCCTGGAGATGCAGCGTAGGGACACATCATTTGGTCGCTTCCAACAGAGCTCTCCATCCTTGATGCAATGCAGTGGCTTGCCGCGCCACGCCTCCTTCCTCCTCCTTCTCCGGCAGGGTTCCTTGCATTAAGTAGCTCGGAGCTCGGTGATCCAAAGCACCCTCCCGAGGCTCCATCATCGAGGCGGCGCGCTCCTCGAGGCCGGGCCACGCACTGGGCTCCCAGGCAGGCGGCTGGGAGCTCCTCCTGAGGTTGCGCCGTGTTTGATAAGCGATGGCATGGCCGAGGGCTTGAAAAGCCGCTTCCTCAAGACGCCAGCTCCCGAGGTAACCGCACGGATGCTCGTTTGGCGATGTCGTCGGCCTCCCGATTGGTGCCACAAGGCACATGCTGCAACTCCAACCCCAGGAACTGCTTCTCCATCCTGCAGACCTCCAAGGTAGGCTTCCATGTGCTCATCTTTTGGCTCGTACACCTTGTTGGAGAAATTGACGAGGAGCTGCGAATCGCCCTTGATGGTAAGGCGCTTCACCCCTAGGGCAGCTTGACCTTCAAGCCCGCTATTAGACCTTCATACTCCGCTATGTTGTTGGAGACCTTTTCACCTTCTTTGGAAACAGAGCTGCACAGCGTAGTAGAGCTTGTCCTGAGTGGGAGATATGAGCACCGCCCCAGCCCCAAAGCCATGCCTGGAGAACGCCCCATCGAAGTTCATGACCCAGCCTTATTGTGCTTCGCTTCCCGGGGAGAGGGACCGATCCTCGTCGGCCTTGAGGCCCGGTGCCTCCGTCCATTCTGCCACGAAATCCGCTAATGTGGCCCCCTTGATGACTCTGGTCGTGCTGAATTCGAGCTGAAACGCTTGCAGTTCAATGTTCCACTCAGCGACCCTTCCGGCGGAGTTAGGGCTCCTGAGCACCCTTTCCAAGGGGTATGCTGAGACGACCTTGATGGGGTGGCCCTGAAAATAGTGCCGCAGCTTGCGCGAGGCCACCAATAGCGCGAGGAGGAGTTTCTGAGGCATGGGGTACCGTGCCCTCGCGTCCCTCAACACCGTCTTGGCACAAGTACCAGGTGCTCAACGAGGTTTGGAGCGCCAGTGCTGATGGCACCCTCTGGGGACCGTGGCGCCTCCTGAGGTGATGGAGCCTCCAGAGGCTGGTAGTCTGGGGGAGGGACCTCTTCCGTTCCTAGTGCGCTCCCCTGCGGTGGCTGACCCTTCTCAGCCGTGGTAGTGGTTTCTGTGGGTCTTCCTTGTTCCTGCTTTGCCTTGACCTGGGCTGCTTCTTTGTGGTTTTGGTTTGACGCTCTTCCCTAACCGCCACCTGTAGCTGGCGGAGTAGGGAGTGGCGGCGAGGTAGAGCACCAGGGGTTCTCATGGGGCGTGGTCCACCATGACCGGAGGGCTGGTTAGGTACCTCTTGAGATCTTGAAATGCCTTGTCGGCCTCTTGGTCCATTCAAAGGGTCCCTTTTTCTTCATTAGCTGGAAAAAAGGCGCTCGTTCCTCAACTTGGAGATGAGCGCCCTAAGCGATCCGCGCCCAGTGAGCTTCTGCATTTCCCTGAGGGTCTTTGGCGGGCTCATGTCCTCGACCGCCTTGACCTTTCTGGGTTAGCTTCGATGCCTCGGTGGGATACGAGGAAGCCCAAGAGCTTGCTCGAGGGGACTCCAAACACACACTTCTCCGGGTTCAGCCGTAGGTTCACTGCGTTGAGGCTCGCGAAGGTTTCCTCCAGGTCTTGTATCAGGGCTCTAGCCTCCCGAGACTTCACCACAATGTCGTCGATGTAAGCCTCAACATTCTTCCCGAGCTGCGGACCCAAGGTGATGTGCATCAGCAGCTAGAATGTCGCCCCTGCGTTGCGCAGCCCGAATGGCATGCACGTGTAGTAGTACACCCCACACGGGGTGAGGAAGGCCGTCTTTTCCACATCTTCTACCGCCATCTTGATCTGGTGATACCCGGAGAAGGCATCCAAGAAGCATAACAGGTCGCTTTTCGGTGGTGGAATCGGCGATCCGGGTCGATGCGAGGGAGCGGGAACGGATCTTGCGGGCATGCCTTGTTGAGGTTGGTGAAGTCGACACACATGCGCTCCTTCCCTCCCTTCTTTGGCACAACGACAGGGTTGGCCAACCAATCCGGATATCGGACCTCACGAATGACCCCAGCGGCTTCTAGTTTGCGGGTCTCCTAGACGATGATGGCTTGCTTTTCAGTGGACTGCCGCCTCGCTTTCTGCTTCACGGGGCGTACGTTGGGGCACACGTGGAGGTGATGCTCGATTATGCCCCTAGGGATCCCCGCCAACTGATCAGGCTCCCAGGCGAATACCTTCTTGTTTGTGCGCAGGAACTTGACCAGGGCCTCCTCCTGCTCAGGCTCGAGGTTGGCGCCTATGGTGAAAGTGGCGTCAGTGGATCCGTCCTCGTCGACGGGTATTTGCTTGGTCTCTGCCTTGTCTTGGGTGAACAACTGTTTCTTCTTGGTTGGTGCAGCCCCTTGGGCTCGGGGGTCTCCCCGTCGGCGAACTCTTATTTGGCGCCGCCGTCTTGAAGGCGAGCTTGAGCACTCGCAGCGCATCTCCGGTGTCCCCGGGCACGATGAGGACACCGTTGCTCCCGGGCATCTTCATGAGGTTGTACGTTGGGTGAGTCGCAGCCATGAATTGGGCCAGCGCTGGGTAGCCGAGGACGGCATTGTAGGCGAGGCCGATGGGGGCGATGTCGAAATCGACCAGCTCCGTGCGGAAGTTGTCGTAGGTGCCGAAAGTTACCGGGAGCCGGATCCGTCCCAAGGATCTGGATGACCCACCCCCGACGCCCGAGAAGGGCCGGCTGGGCTGCAGCCGCTCCCGGGGTATGTAGAGGAGGTTGAAGGCCTCAACTGAGAGGTTGTTGAGGCCCGCGCCACCGTCGATGAGAGTCCTGGTGACGGCCACCTGGCAGATGGTGGGGGTGCACAGCATGGGGAGCGCACCAGATCAGGCTGAGTTGGAGGGGTGGTCCTCCGAGCTGAAGGTTAGACTGGCCTTGGGCGCCGACCGGTCCGGGGGGGCTCCCTGCCGCGTGGAGGCTGCGCCGACCCGGCGGACAAATGGCTTGACGTGGTGACTTGAAGGCGGCGCCTGCGAGCCGCCAGAGGGCTGCGACGACGGGGTCTCGGCAAGATGTGGTGGGTGAGGAAGAGGCGCGCAGCTCTTCCCAAGAGGCCCGCGGAGGCTCTTGCGTGGTGGAGCAGCCATCTTGCGGAGGCGCTGGTGAGAGCCCATGGGAAGCCGAGTTGGCCCATGGCCTGTCGTCACCTCCGGCCGAGGACGGCCTCCTCAGACGCCAAGGAAGGCCAGCAGATCGGTCGCGCCATTGTAGGGCGGCGCTGCCGGCTCGGACTTGTCCGCCACCTGCACTGCTGTAAGGCCGGGCCAGGGCTCGAGCCTCTGGACCTCAACAAGGCCGGGCGGCCGAGCGGGCGGCGCGCTACTCATCGCGAGGCGGGTCGCGGCGGTGGCAGAAGGGAAAACTCCGGCGCACCCCTACCTGGAGCGCCAAATGTCGGATTTCGGGTTCCGGCAGACCCTTGAGGTTTGAACACTGGGGTGCGCGCGGAGATCTCACCCTCTACCTACCTGCACCCTGCCGCCTCGCTAGGATCTAAACTACGAAAGGAACAACACAAGAGACACAAGGTTTATACTAGTTCGAGCCACCATTGTGGTGTAATACCCTACTCTAGTTTGTGGTGTGGTGGATTGCCTCTTGGGCTGATGGTGATGAACAATACAAGGAAGAACAGCCTCGCGAGGGTCTGTTCTTGCCGGGCGATGAACTGCTCGGAGGAGTTCAGTCGCCCCCTCTCTTTTTCTCTCTCTTTTTCTATTCAAGACGCCCCTAGCTCTGTGTGTGGCTATTCCTATTTATAGGCGAAGGCCCTGGGCCTCTTCCCAAATATTGAGCGGGAAGGGCGCCAACAATTGGCCATTTTGAAGGGGAACATCTGGTACACTTATCCTGACTAAAGTTGGTCCCTTCCTGTCAAAGGCTCTGGTGGTGACGCCTGCTTGGGCTCCACAATGACTTCCTTCCTGCTGTTGGGCTGGTCTTGGTCTTGTTGCACCGAAATGGATGCCTTTGCTTGATGCTCTCGCCTGCGCTTGCTCCCTTTTCACCAAAGAGGAAAGGAGGACATTGTGCGGGCTGGCGCCCGCCTGGCGCCCTTGGTCGTCATGGCTTGCGTCATGGGCACCTCGTGAGGTACCCCGCCTTGATCTCTCCGCCTCCTCGCGAGCCAGCCTGATGAGGCCGTGCACGAGAAGCTCACACGTCCGCCCCGCGAGGCCTGGCCCCTCGCGAGGGTCTTGAGCTTGTGTTGATGAAGATGGGCCGTGCTGGGCCCCCCTTTGAGCCACGCCGCAGGCCGCAGGCAGGCAAGTTGGGGACCCCCGTTCCCAGGATGCTGACAGGCATGATGCGGCGAGAGCTGGTCGCTGTTCGAGAGGTCTTAAAATCCTTAAAGATTTTTTCCGCTTTGGGCGAGGAACCGGCTTCGTCCGATCTAGGCGTATATAGCGCCCCAATTCGGCCTTCCGGATTCTATGGGCTTCGCCGAAATTTAAAATTGTAGACTTCTATGGCTAACTGAAAGTTATAAAGCCGCATAGTCTGATTGCCTTGTTCGCTGCGCCGGATACCTCCTTAAGGGACCAAACATTTGGATAAAGAGTGTCTGTGTTTTCCACGAACACCCCAGTACTAGTTACATGGGGGCGGAAGCCCACGACTGGCCTACTTTTAGAATTTTATAAACAGCCGCACAGAAGGTAATATTTTAAATAAAAAGCGCTACATTGCGCAAGTAACTTCGTCCTTAAATTACAAACATGACAGAAGTGAATTCATTCTAAAATTGTGTCCTTGGTACATTCATCGGCCACGAGACGAGCACCCTTCATAACATCATCGTAATACTTCTCCGGATAGCGATGCGCCTTGCCCTCCGGCAGCCCGTCCTTCACCAGCTTCTCCGCATCCAGCTTGCCCCAATGCACCTTCGCGCGGGAAAAGGCCCGGCGGGCACCCTCAATGCAAACGGATCGCTTGATAACTTCAGCCGCGGGCAGGCATTCACCATCCGCTTGATCAGGCCGAAGTAGCTAGTGGGCAGCGGCTCACCAGGCCAAATCCGGACTATGAAATCTTTCATAGCCACTTCGCCGCCTCAGGAGTTCGACCAACTGCTTGATTTGGTCACTCGAGGCATTGGGTGTTCGGCCTGACATCTTTGGGACCGTAACAGCTTCTCCGTTGAGCTCCCCTCTTGGGCACGGTAGAACTCCACGGCATCTGATACGCTGCGTGGCAGATCTGCGAATGCCCCTGGAGAGCTCCGAATTAGGGTAAGTAAAAGAAACGCCTCCTCCGTATGTTTGCTTTGCATAAAGAATTTCTTACCCGCCGCTATCTTTTGGGCCTCCTGGATTTCCTGCTGTGCCTTCTCGGCTTCGGCCTTGGCGTCTTTCATACTCACAAGGGCCTTCGCAAGCTCGGCCTCTTTCATCTTCAGATCATGCTCCACGGACTCGAACTTCTTGCCGAGGTCCCGGAGCTCTTGCTGTACCTCGCCCACTCTAGCACCTTGCTTTTCGCGCTCCTTGCATTCCAAGGCTGCCTTGTCCTCGGCCTCAGATAGCGCTTTCTTCTGGGACGCCACTTTGGCGGTGGCCCCTGTTACACAGTCACGACGCTTCGTCGTTAGACTAATTAATTTTATCTATCCTTAAATACATAAGGGTGGGGAATCACTCACCTTTTTTCTCTTCGAGCTGCCTCTTTGTGAGGTCGAGCTCTGCCTGCGCCTACTCTAGGTCCCGCTTTAGTTCAGATACCTCGGCTGTGCGGGCAGCAGCGGCAAGCAGCACAGCCTGCTCATTCACATGCACATTTATTATTAGACTCCTGCAGATTATAATTGACCCTCCATTTGGCTTTTCCTCCCGAACACCAAACGGATTATCGGGGGCTACTACCTATCGGGTGGTAATTTCACACATTTACATTACTTACCTCAAAGCCTGTTAGGAGGCTGGTGCAAGCTTCGGTTAGACCGCTCTTGGCGGACGAAACCTTCTAAATCACCACACTCATAAGAGTACGGTGCTCTTCATCCATGGAAGCACCGCGAAGCGCTTCCAGCAGACAATCCGGCACCCCGAGCGCAACGAAAGTCCTCGACACAGACGGCTCGCCCTCCCTAACGAGGGGCTGCCCGCCTGAGTCCGGAACCATTGGAGGTTCCGGAACGGTGTTCGGCTGAGAGCCCGGCCTACTGTGGCTCTCATCGACACGATCCGCGGGGATCTTGAACCCCTCGTGTCCGACATATGGAATTCTGCCTTGGGGCATCTCCAGAGTCACCTCCCCCCGCTCTGGGAGCCTTCGGGACAACACCTCTGTGTCATCCGCTGGTTGAGGAGTAGTGGCCATCGGGAGCGAGTTCATCGCTGAATTGCTCAGGGACCCATCCGAAGATAATACCTCGGGATGAACCCTGGCCGGCTGCATATATGTTTGGCGTTATAAAAAGACTATGAAGTGAAGTCATGATAGAGTGTGAATACTTAAGATCGCGCTAGGGGCTTCCCCCTGGGCAGCCACCCCTCCTCGCTATGGGCGGCCGTGGTGGAGTAGTCTGGAAAGGACACTCTTCCCTTATTGGACGTCCCAGCCTCCCCCTCCGGGGCGGCTTTCCTCTTTTTCTCCTCCCAGTGCGGGGAGGTAGAGTTTCTTCTTGCTTCCCCCTGCCTCCGCAGGAGGAATCTATCTCGTCATCGTCAGACGACGTGGGTATGACGACCTTGCACCGAGGGCCTTTCCCGGCCCCCTGGTCCGCCTTCTCGGGCCCCTCACCCTTTCTGGGTGGGGTGGTCCCTTCTTCTTCTTCTTCCTCCCCTTCGGGGGAGGAGTGTGCCTCGTCATCTTCGGACGAGGCTTCCGGCACAACCTTACGCCGGAGACCCTTTCGAATCCCCGGGGCCTTCTTTTCGACCTTCTTCTCCGGCACCTTGTAGGGCGCCGGAACTAGCACCTCCGTTAGGAGAGCATCAGCTGGGCCTTCTGGCAGCGGAGCCGGACAGTCAATCTGCTCCGCCGTCTCCACATAATCCTGAACAAATATGCAGAATTACTTAAGACTCCCCCATGAATATATTGGGAAGAACCGAATCCGGTGGTAGCCTGAAAACTCACCTGACTCGGAGGTCACATGGCGTGGAGCCCACGGTCCTCGGATGTGGGAGGAGGTACTTCGGAAGCCTTGAACAACGCCTTCCATGCATCTTTGTGCGTCATGCCATAGAGCCTCCGAAGCGTCTGGTGTTCGGCTGGGACGAACTCCCACAGATTAAATGCCCGCCTTTGGCACGGGAGAATCCGGCGAACGAGCATGACCTAGATCACGTTGACAAGATTGATGTTCTTGTCCTTCATGCTCTTGATGCAAGTTTGGAGTCCGGTCAGCTCTGTAGATTCACCCTAGGACAGGCCTTCTTTTCCCAGGAGGTGAGCCGCATGGGGGTTCCGGATCGGAACTCGGGGGCCGCCGCCCAGTTGGCTCCGCGCGGCTCGGTGATGTAGAACCACCCTGACTACCACCCTTTCACGGTCTCCACAAAGGAGCCGTCAAGCCAGGTGACATTAGGCATTTTGCCTACCATGGCCCCTCCGCACTCCGCTTGCTGGCCACTCACGATCTTCGGCTTCACGCAGAAGATTTGTAGCCACAAGCCAAAGTGAGGCTTGATGCGGAGGAAGGCCTCGCATACGACGATAAACGCAGAGATGTTGAGGACGAAGTTTGGGGCTAGATCATGGAAATCTAGCCCGTAGTAGAACATGAGCCCATGGACGAAGGGGTGAAGTGGAAACCCCAGTCCACGGATGAAGTGGGCGAGAAACACGACCCTCTCGTAGGGTCCCGGGGTTGGAATGACCTGCCCGTCGATGCAGTAGCGGTGCGCTATGTCTGCGGCCAAGTATCCGGCGGCCCGAAGATTTGTGATGTGCTTCTCCTTCACGGTGGAAGCCACCCACTTGCCTCCTGCTCCGGACATGTTTATCTGTGCGGAGAAGACTTGGGCTAGGGCGCTGGAGCTCGAGGGGGCAAGAGTGGGTGAGGGAGTCCTGGACTAGGGGGTGTCCGGATAGCCGAACTATCATCTTTGGCCGGACTCCAGACTATGAAGATACAAGATTGAAGACTCCGTCCCTTGTCCGGATAGGACTTTCCTTGGCGTGGAAGGAAAGCTTGGCGATATGGATATGTAGATCTCCTACCATTGTAACCGACTCGGTGTAACCCTAACCCTATTCGGTGTCTATATAAACCGAAGGGTTTTAGTCCGTAGGACGAACAACAATCATACCATAGGCTAGCTTCTAGGGTTTAGCCTCTCACGATCTCGTGGTAGATCTACTCTTGTACTACCCATATCATCAATATTAATCAAGCGGGAGTAGGGTATTACCTCCATCGAGAGGGCCCGAACACAGGTAAAAACATCGTGACCCTTGTCTCCTGTTACCATCCGCCTAGAAATGCAGTTCGGGACCCCCTACCGAGATCCGCCGGTTTGACACCGACATTGGTGCTTTCATTGAGAGTTCCTGCAATGTCGTCACCTATAGGCCCGATGGCTCCTTCGATCATCAACAACGGCGCGGTCCAGGTGAGACTTTTCTCCCGGGCAGATCTTCGTGATTCGGCGGCTTTGCTGCGGGCAATTCACTTGGCCATCTGGAGCAGAACCGAAGCTTCGCCCACAGCCATCAGGTCAGATTTGGGAGTTTGAACTACACACCCAACATCCGCGGAGACTTGATCTTCGACGGATTCGAGCCACAGCCAAGTGCACCGCACTGTCTCGATGGGCACGATCTAGCTCTGCCGCCGAACGATGTCACGGAGGCCGCACAGCGTCGCTCCGACCCTTAGCTCGGGCCGACTCCCCGATCGAGGGCGAGTGGTTGGACACCGCCTCGGGGGCTACGATCTTGACGGCGATTGAGCCGAACTCCATCCCTGTCGCTGCGAAGACCGTGACTCCAAGGTGCGGACTCCTCTCCGGACTCCGAACCCTCCGCGCCTGCCCGGTCGAATCGGATTGGGCGCCGGTCATGGAGTTCACTGCCGCGGACATCTTTCAGCACTCTCCCTTTGGCGACATCCTGAATTCACTAAAGTCTCTCTCTTTATCCAGAGAGCCATGGCCGGACTACAGTCAGGACGGTTGGGATGCGGACGACGAAGAAATTCAACGCCCACCCACCACCCACTTCATATCCACTATCGAAACCTTACATGACATGCTCGATTTCGACTCCGAAGACATCGACGGTATGGACGACGATGTAGGAGAAAACCATGAACCAGCGCCTATAGGATGCTGGACAACCACCTCATCCCATGATGTATACATGGTGGATACACCCAAAGGAAATGAAGACGAGGAACAAGGGGACGCTACGAAGGATAAATCCCTCGAAAAGCAGTCAAAACGGCAACGTAAACGCCGAACCAAGTCCCGCCTCAACAAAGACCCAGCCATAGAGCAGGGCGAACTGGTGGACGACGAACATGCTATCGAGCAATCGTCCGAACAAGACAACTTGGATAAACAACCCGTCCCCGGCGAAGACAACAGTCCGGACGATCTCACGCCGGACAAATTGTTGGAGCAGAATAACCTCCACAAAAGGCTCGTCGCCATCGCTGCGTAGCCTGAAAAGCGAAGCGGAAGCTCAAAACAGCGGAAGATGCACTCGTAGAAGCAGATGGGCGAGTATTCAACACCGCAGACAAATCTGACGGCGATCGCCCGAACAAAGAGCTACCCAAAGAAAACTACTGCCCGAATTTGATGAGGAGGCCATAGAGCCCCCACAATCAAAAAGTAAGAAGGCCACCGATGCGATGGGCGACCCACGGCAAAAAGAGAGCGGCAAATGGCGCCGCACACAAGCCGGTACGCGATCCGCTTAAGGATTCACATCAAAAGGATGGCCCAGTTAGGTCCATCTATGGGCCGAGAAACCAAGCTCTTCAAAGCAATGCAACATGCCAAATATCCGAACATCATGGCACACCCAAATACAGGGGCGCCGCACACCCCCTATGTTTCACCGATGAGGTGCTAGATCATGAATTTCCAGCGGGATTCAAACCCGTAAATATAGAGGCATACGACGGAACAACAGACCCTGGAGTCTGAATTGAGGATTACATCCTCCCACATGGCTAGAGGAGATGATCTCCACGCCATAAAATACTTACCCCTCAAACTCAAAGGGCCAGCTCGGTATTGGCTTAAAAGCCTCCCCGAAAATACCATTGGAAGCTGGGAAGAGCTCGAGGATGCGTTTCGGGCAAATTTTCAGGGGACCTATGTCCGCCCTCCGGATCCAGACGATCTAAGTCACATAACTCAACAGCCGGAGAGTCAGCCCAGAATTCTCGAACAGGTTCCTTACTAAAAAGAACCAAATAGTCGATTGTCAGGACGCCAAGCCTTAGCAGCCTTCAAACACAACGTCCGAGACGAATGGCTCGTCAGACACCTCGGCCAAAAAAAGCCAAGAACAATGGCCGCATTAACAAGACTTATGACCCGCTTTTGCGCGGGAGAGGATAGCTGGCTAGCAAGATGCAGCACCAGTGACCCAAGTACATCCGAAGTCAGAGATGGAAACGGGAAACCACGGCGCAACAAGGACCAGCATTGTATTAAGGGGAACGGTCCAAAGAGCGCGACAGTCAACGCCGGATTCAAAAGCTCACGGCAGAACAATAAAAAACTGCCCCTTAAGGACAATAGCGATGAGCTATCCAACTTAAACAAAATCTTAGACAAGATATGTCAAATCCACAGTACTCCCGGGAGGCCTGCAAACCATACCCACAGAGATTGTTGCGTCTTCAAACAGTCCGGCAGACTCAACGCCGAACACAAGGGGCTCGACACACCAAGTGAAGATGATGACGAGCACCACAACCAGAGCCCCGGAAAACAAAAGAATTTCCCACAAGAGGTTAAAACAGTAAACTCACTTCACGTGATCAAAGGAAAAAACAGAGCGGCGCCCACTAAAATGTGCGCTGTACAAACTACCCTAGCGGAGTACCAACACTGGTTGTCAAAACCAATCACCTTCGACCATCAGGACTATTCTGAAAGTATCCGGAACGCAGGATGGACTGCCTTGATATTGGATCCTATAATCGACGAATTCCAATTTACGCAAGTCCTCATGGATGGTGGCAGTGACATAAACCTGATATATCAGGACATAATCCGTAGGATGGGGATAGACCCAACCAAAATTCGCCGTAGCAACACCTCCTTTAAAGGAGTAATGCCAGGCCCATATGCCCATTGTACGGGCTCCATACTGCTAGAAGTTGTGTTCGGTTCATCCGACAACTTTCGTTCTGAAAAGTTAATCTTCCATGTCGCCTAAAAGTAGCCATCAAGCACTATTGGAACGCGAAGCTTCCGTCCGCTTTAACGCAATACCGCATTATGCATCTCTTACACTTAAAATGCTCGGTCCACGCGGCATCATCTCATTAAAAGGGAGTATTAAGTGTTACTCGAGCACGGAGGAACGTGAGACTGCCTTGACAGCCCCACACCTATCCGGCTCGCTAGTCAAAGAACACGAATAGGTCATTCAAACACCGGACACGGCTAGACGTGTCCGGTGCCTACTAGCGGCATGCCCCCATACAAGGGGCTGCATGCATGTACACAAGAGACAATAAAGCTCAATTTTATTCACTCCTTCGAATCGCACTCTGTTTATTTAATATAAAGTACATCTTCATACGATCTTTTTCTTTCAAACTAAGTTCCTCTCTTTTACGGATGAACAACGTGCTACACCCGTCGAGGATATGACACAACGGAGACACATGCGTGAGCGTGCGGTAGGGACCCGTTGCAAGGATTCTTTTCAGATTAAGACCTGCGTAAACCTATTTTACTGTCTCTAGTTGATATACATCCCCCGGTTTCTTACTATAACCGAGGAGGAGGCTGGCGTTTGGCATTGTCTGCACCAGAATTTTTGCGCGTACCTGGACACCAGGGGCTTAGGGCATTATTCTGACCGTTTTTACAAAGGCCGAATACCTTAGGGAGTATTCGGCGTCTCGAGTTAGGCCTTATATGCACCAGCTCCGAATCATGTCTTTGGTCAAATGTTGGGTTTGCCGGCTCACGTGTTTTGCTGCCTTACGTTCCGTTCTATCGGCTAACGCGGCACCAGGAGAACTACTGCGATTGTGCCCGGTTCGGCTGGGCGAGCACCTCGATGAAATCCAAAACTGACCGTCATGATATAGCGAGAGACTGGTCAACCACTCGATGACTCACCGGAATGTTTAGAATTCCTCCGCATTAATGAAGGACCGTTTTTCGGTCAGGCACATACGCACCCCGAATTCGGGAGAGTGCGATGCCCCCAGGGGCTATATAGTAGCCCCACCCTCGAACTCCTATGGCTAAGTGAAAGTGATAAAGCATTATAGTCCGGTAGCCTAGTTTTCTACGCTACCACCTCCTTAACAGGACCAAGACGTTGGATTAAGTGTGAAAAAGCGCCTTCTTTGCAAACACCCCGCACTATGTGCGTGGGGTTGAAGCCAAGGACTGCCATCTTTCGAGGTTATATATACATATACATCAACGCCGCACAGGAGTAGTTTACTACTTGAACGCACAAGTATAAAAAGCTCTTATATTATATTGAAACATTGTTTTCACAAATCATACATGTCATTTAAACATAATATCCTTGAAAGCACTGCGTCTCTATTAAGCAGCGCCTGCAGACTTCCTCAAAATAGTGCTAGACAGTGCACAAACCTCATCCGAATCTTGGGATGCAACGTCGGTGGCCTTCATCTCCGCCCGGTATGTCTTGACACAGGCCGAGCCATCCGCGCCCTCAATACACGCCGACCGCTTTATTGCATCGACACGCGGTACCGCACCAAGGAACCGCTGCACTAAACCAAAATAACTCTTCTACCGGGTCCGCCTGGTCACAAATGAGTCATGACATGCTTCATGGCAAGTCCGGATAATTGATTCAGCTCGGCCCATTCGGCCAACCGATCGGTCAACGGAAGAGGACGCTCCGGACTATGGAATTGCGACCAATATAGCTCTTTCCTTCTGTGCCCCTTCGGCCTCGGAAGTGCTCAATCGCGTCCGCGGCGCTTCGCCGCTAAGTCCAGATAAGCATCCTCCGAACTCCACAACTTGTCCAACTGAGCATACTTCGGATCCGTATATTTCCTCCGTAGCAAAAACAGTTTTCCAGCCGCAATAGCCCCGGCCTGACTCAGCTCCTCCTTGGCAGCTCTCAAAGCCGAACGGGCATCCTTGGATTCGGCAGCGGCCTTTTTCAGGCCCTCTTGCTCCGCTTGACGTTCTTTTTCAAGAACCTCGCAGCGATCGGTAGTATTCTTCAACTTTCTGGCCATATCGGCCATTTCCTCTTTGCTTGGCGATGAGCGATTCGTTGACTTCTAGCTCTTGACGCCCTTAAAGCGGCCACATTACTATTTCTGGCTTGCTCTTTCGCTCGGGCGAGTTCCGCCCGCAGCTCCTCCACAGCAGCGGCACCATCTGCATTAAGCATACAAGTAGTAAGGCATGGGCGTCAAGCTCCCTTACCAGGTGTCCGCGTAGAAGTCGCATACCTTGTGACTCGTCAAACCGTTTATTGACCAGCGATGTCCGCATCCGCCTCGTCAAGTTGCCGCTTTAGTTCGGCATATTCATCAGTCCGGCTGGCCACCGGATGCCCCGCCACCTATTTAGGAGCGGCGATATGTTATAATTGAGATTTTGATCCTTGGCACGCTGTCAATTTAGACAACATACCGAGTCTCAGGGGCTACTATCTATACAGGGCGCATTCTATATGCATAACTGTCAGAAGGTACATCATTTTTGCGTACCTCGAACCCCGTCGATAAGCTTCGGCGGCTTCATGCAATCCGCTCTCGCGTATGCAATTCTTTCAATCACCGTACCCATTAGCACACGGTGATCCTCTCGAGATAGCCGCCGCCTCGGCAGATCCTTCAGCTCCTCGACCAAGCACACCACTTGGCGCCGGACCTTCCGCCCCATGGACTTGGGGAACCCTCCGTGGCGACACCTCGGGGTCATCCGCCTCGCATGAGGGTGCGACAGGTGGGCGTTTCGCTCTCCATCATCTCCGGAAGAAGATCCCCCGAAGACGAGCTCTGCTGGGAAGGGCTGAGATCCGAACTACAAGGTACAATTTTGGTTATCTTCAGAAATAAATACAGGGATGTTCCTTACTTACAAAACCCCTTCTTTTTTACTTATGGCTCGCTGGAGAGCTGATCCCCTTGGGGAAACAGTGCGGCTGGGTTACTTCCCAACGCCGGACTCTCTGACGAAGATTTCTTTCCCCTCTTTGAGGCCTTGACCTCCAGATCTTCCGAAGCGGTCCTCTTCTCTCCTTGGAGGGTGGGACCTTTGATCCCTCCTTCCTTGAATGTCTCCTTCGTGGAGGCAGTTGCTTCCCCACTCCCCCCTTCACATTCTTTAAAAGGCGCGGCCTTCAACATCTTGGTCAGCATGGGATCCGGCGTGGTCTCTGGGAGGGGAGCCGGACACCTTATTAATTTTGCCTTGGCTATCCACTCCTGTTCAAGAAACAGCTCCTTTAAGGGCAAGTTTGCGATAAATGAACGAACAACCTGTCCGGGTACAGGACTACTTACTTGAGTATCTGGGCGATTGCATCTCAGTCCTACGTCCTCAGTCAGGTCCTGACACTTCTCTTGAGATCCGAAGAACAGTTTATACATCTCCACGGGCGTCGTACCCATAAAATTTTGGAGAGCTCGTGGTCCCTCCGGATTAAATTCCCACAGGCGGAGGCGGCGTTTGCAGGCGAGGCGTCAATTAACATAACCTGCGCCACTTTGCAACCAAATTGATCTCTCTTTCTTGGAGGTCTCGAATACGGCCCTGCAACAGAGGAACGTCCTTGGACGGCCCCCAGTCGAGCCCCTTGTTGACCCATGACGCCGGCCGCTGTGGTGGACCTGAGCGGAAGGCGGGGCGCCACCCATTTGGTGCCCACAGGAGGCGGTGATATAAAACCACTCCCGTTGCCACAAACCAAGCTCCTCTTGAAAAGAGCCCTCGGGCCACGGAGCATCAACACACTTGCTTATGACCACCCCTCCGCACTCTGCTTGTTGCCCCTCGATCATCTTTGGCTCCACCTTGAAGGTCTTGAGCCACAATCCAAAGTGAGGGGTAATATGAAGGAAGGCCTCACATACGACAATGAATGATGAAATATGGAGGATGGACTCCGGATTCAAGTCATGGAAATCCAGCCCATAATAAAACATGAGCCCCCGCACAAAGGGATCCGTCGGGAAACCTAAACCCCGAAGGAAGTGAGACACGAACACCACGCTCTCGCCGGGCTCGGGAGTGGGAATGACCTGCCCTGGAGCAGGCAGCCTATGCGAAATCTTGCCGGTTAGATACCTGGCGTCTCGCAGCTTTAGCACATCTTCTTCCGTGACGGAAGAAGACATCCATCGGCCGAGCTGGTCGGAGCCGGACATCGTCGAAGGTCCGAAGCGCCTAAATCTGAAGCTTTGGGTGTTAGAACTTCAAGCGCGAGGCGAACTCGATGGAGGATGTAAAAAGAAGAGGGCCTTGGTCTCATTATAAAGAGGTTGAATACCAAGAGCACTCCCGTGGTCGATTAGGACTCGCCTTTGATAGAGGAGGCGTGCCAGCGGCAGTTGGGTTACCACGTCCGTATTGATGAGAATCCCGGAATAAGGGGCACGATCTATGCTCGATAATACGTGCCAAGGAAACCGCCTCGCTAAACGCGCTTAAGGTGGAGCGGTAAAAAGCGATTCATCTAAAGGCCTGGCCGTGGTATGATGTCACGCCCGCGGAATACGTCGGTGAATCTGTGCAAAAGTTATTCTCTCTACGATGGTATGTGGAACTTGTTTTGCAGAGCCGGACACTGTCCTTGTGTTCAAAACCTTCTATAAAGTATTCGGAGGAGGAACCCGCCTTGCAATGCCAAAGACAATATGCGCTGACTAAATGCGTCATTGAAGCCTGGTTCGGGGAGCTCTTGAGGAGTCTGGACTAGGGGGTGTCCTGATAGCCGAACTATCATCGCGGCCGGACTCCAAGACTATGAAGATACAAGATTGAAGACTTCGTCCCGTGTCCGGATGGACTTTCGTTGGCGTGGAAGGCAAGCTTGGCGATACGGATATGTAGATATCCTACCATTGTAACCGACTCTGTGTAACCCTAACCTATCCGGTGTCTATATAAACCGGAGGGTTTTAGTCCGTGGGGACGAACAACAATCATACCATAGGCCATCTTCTAGGGTTTAGCCTCCTTGATCTCGTGGTAGATCTACTCTTGTACTACCCATATCATCAATATTAATCAAGCAGGAGTAGGGTATTAGCTCCATCGAGAGGGCCCGAACCTGGGTAAAAACATCGTGTCCCTTGTCTCCTGTTACCATCCGCCTAGACGCACAGTTCGGGACCCCCTACCCGAGATCCGCCGGTCCAGATCCAGCCCTGGATACCACGCCTTGATGAATTCCAAGGCCCGACGCGCTCCAGCCCGGGCCACGGAACCCTTCCAGGCCTCAAGACGGCCAGCCGCGACCTCCAGCCAGTCGGCAGTCCGACTGGGAGTACGCAGAGCCGGCATGTCTGGCCATAGGGCAGCAATCGCTGGCGCCGACACGTTGAAGCCGGCGCGAAGATCCGATGTCTTGCGGCAGACGAGCCTCAATGCTCGAAGCTGCTCGTCAAGGGTCCGGGCGCGTTAGCGGCGATCTCAGCACCACTCGCCCTCCGCGCCTCGCGATCAGCCTCAATGGCTTGATTGGCCGCCTGCGTATGGCCGGGGAAGAAGTCTGCCAAGACGAAGAAGAAGCAAGTCAAAAAATGAGGAGTCAGCCTGACCAATAGTCAGCGGCTCAAAGAAGGAAAGTAAAGAAACTCACCGTCGATGATGTCCTCGATTTCATGGAAGCCGGAGGTCAGCTGTGCCTCCTTGTCGGTCCAGGAGGAGCGCTCGCTTCGAACTTCGGCCGGAGAGCGGCCTCTCTGCTCCGCCTCGTCGTCGCCTTCTTAAGCAGCTCCCTTTGCTCCGCCCGGTGCGTGTGGCAGGTCGCGCTCTGCGGCGAGCTTGCTGCACTCCTCCCCCTTAACGCGAAAGGCGGTGTCGGCTGCGCTCAGCTGCCGTCGGAGAGTGGCGTTGGCCTCTGAAGAATATAAAGAAAAAAGACGTTAAGTCGTCAATTAAGAAGGTCGCCAGGAAGATCCGGCCTGACTGCTCAGCAGTCGGCCCGAATCTCAGGGACTACAGCCCGCGGGTGCGCCAGCGCGCCTCCACGAAGAAGAAAAAAGACTCACCCTGGCTCCTCGACAAGTCGGCGGTCCGCTTGCCCAGCTCCTCAACGTTGCGGCTGAAGGCAGTGGCGCGGAGGTTGTGATACTCCTGCGATAAGCATTTTTAGACAAAGGTAAAAATTTGGAAATCGACAGATAGAGTTCGAACGCCGCTCGGCCGGCCCGAAACTCGGGGACTACACCCAGTGGGTGCACTGGCGCGCCCCCACAGAGAAGAAGGAAAAATTCAAAGAAGAAACGTACCCGGACAGTGGTTCACGAAGCCAAGTGCGCCTTGGTGCAGTTCTGTATGGCGTCGCCTTCAGCTCGCATAACCGCTGAGCGTCCGAAGTGCACGGTTCAGCGAACTGTCTTGCCTCCTCGCACCCACCCAACGGGCGCGGCGCTTGTCGCCTCGGCGTCTGGAATGGCCGAGCTGGCGGCGCCGGTCTCCAAAGGGCGTGGCGCCGAAGTCGCCTTCTCAAGCCAGCGGCGTGCTGGTGAGGCGACTTGAAGGAGCAGCTTCGTCTTTAGTCGGCGGCACCGGCGGGTCCGCCTGCTGTTTACCTCGTGCGCTCTCAGACGGCGGCGGAGGCGACGGCGACGGCGCGGCCGTGCCCGACATGGAGGTCTCGCCGCCTCCCCTCTCCATGACGGGGAACTCGCTGCCGGCTCCCTCTGTCTGCCCCGTGAACTCCGGCGGCGGCGGCGCAGAGCTCAGCGGGGTGACGAACAGCGCTGATTGGAGGCACGCGGCCTCCTCGGCTCGCCATTTAGCCGCAACGGAGGCTTCGGCCTCCTCCAGTTTCCTCTGGGCGGAAGCCACCGCCTTCTCGGCCTCCGCCTTCTCCAGGCAGGCGCCTCCTCCTCGTCGCGCTTCTCCTGCGCGTTCCGCTCCATCGCCTCCCGGAGGTCGGCGGCGGGGTCAATCCGCCGAGTATTGGCGGACGTCTCTGCCGACCCCATGACGGACGCGGCGGCGACCCTCTCTAAAGTAAGGGGAGCCCTGATGCGAAGAAGATATGTAAAAGATTTGGACAAGATGAATCAGAAGAAAACAAGACAAAGTAGAAGCACTTACGCGGAGACCAGAGGCGGCCTTTTTACTTCCTTGCGGAAGCGGTTAGCCTTCGCGACCGCCTCTTCCCGCTTGGTCGCGGCGGCCGTCCCCTTAAGCTTCTTCGGCCGTCCGCCTGGCGAAGCTCGTTCGGCCCGCGCTTCTTTCGCGCCGCCTCGACCACCCAAGCGGCGGAAGAACTTCGCGCCCGGCTGGCCGACCTTCCGGTTGGCGGCGGGGCGACTTCCCCTCGCCGTCATCTTGAGCCAGTCGGCGAAGGTAGCCGAGGGCCTGATGTCGTCAGCCCCTCCTCCTCCCCCTCCTTCGGCGTCGGCCTCCATCACCGCCGCCCCCAAGTCAGGGTCGTCGACGTTGCTCTCCGCCCGATCGGGGACGAACTCACGGGCCGGCCCCGTGGTCCCGTCTGAGGGCTGCATGAGGGGGTTCTGACTCGGAAAAACCAACAAGGATAAGTAGTCGGATTCGGCTGAAAAAAGAAAACAGAAGAGGGAAAAAGACGACTTACCACAGGTGGGGGGTTGGCGCGCGAGTATGGCTCCTTGCCGAACTGTCAATCCGCCGTAAGATTGCAGTTCGCCATGAAGTTCATCGTGTCCGCCACCTCCGCGTGGGGCATGTCCTTGGAGCACAGCCGACTGGGGTCCCGGTGGCGCTCATCGGCAGATCGGATGAGGTCGGCCTTGAGCGGAAGGACCGGCAGACGCCACGGTGGCCAGCAGGTCGGCCCGGTCGAGCCCTCCGACTCGCCAAGACTGGAGTCGCCAATGACGGCGGCGGCGCTGCGAAGTCGGCGTCCTGGCCCGATGGGACCAGGCCGGGGAGCCGCCAATACGCCCGGCCAGAAAGCGGCAGATTGACCCGATCGCCTTCGGGCGGCGTTCTTCACGTAGATGTAGGATCGCTACCACATCTTCACCAACTTGATCAGCGGGATGGCGGGAAAGGGTTATGTCGCCCACCGGCCTCCGGTGATCGCAATGAAGGTGCCGCGACAGCCGCACGCCGGCAACGTGCGTCTGCGAGCTTAGGATCGAAGAATTCCCCCCACAGCTTGATGGTGGGAAGAACGCCGAGGAAGCCCTCGCACAAGGCGGCGAAGGCAGCCAGCAGCACCACCGTATTCGGAGTAAGGTGGTGCGGCTGGAGCCCGTGAAACTCCAAGAAGGCGCGGAAGAAGCTGCTCGTCGGCAGCCCTAGCCCGCGCATGAGGTGCGAGCGGAAAATGACCCGCTCGCCCTCCTCCGGCGCCGGTGTTGTTTCGCCCGCCGGCGCGGCGCGGGTCCGCACTAGGTTCTTGCCGGGGATGCGGCGCATCTGGTGGAGGAACTCGATTTGGTCGTCGTCCACCTCGGAGCCGTACCACACGCCGGAGCGCGCGGCAGGAGGCGCAGCGGCGGAGGAAGAGCTCATCTCCGCGGCGTGGCGTGGTTCGGCGCGGCAGCGGCAAGAGGAGGACGAATCAAGGAGGAGAAGGAGCAAGAGGAAGCGGGGGAGGCAGGGAGATGGGTGTGCGTGCTCCGCCGCCCCCCTCCTCCCGCCTACTTATAGGCTTATAGGCTGAGAAGCCGACGGGGCGGGCGTGGGATTTACTGCGCCCAAAACCCCACGCCCCCCCATGATTTGACCTCACGGGTTACTGCTGCGCGATAACGGCGTAGAACCCCAACCGCCCGTACGGCCGCGACGGATCCGTTCGCGTGCCGAGGCCTGTCTCGTCACGCGCGTGGGTGGGCAAACTAACCCTGCCACGTGGCATCGCACGACGGGCCCGCAACAGGCAGCTGCCTGGAAGCTTATTAGGCACGCTGCGTGGATCCCGCCACGACCTTCAAACCCTTCGAGGAGCAAGACGGCCTCCTGCGAGTCCGACTCCAACTAGTCGGCCTAAGAGAAAGACGGCGAGCCAAGCCCAGATTCTTCCACCACAGGGATGAAACTGTTGAGGCTCCTCGACTCGTTGCCCTCGGCGCATCACCAGCTTCGGGGACTACTGTCGGAGTAATGGGCCACGGGTAGGCAAACCCGAGCCCCTGGACCTTTCAAAACATCGGGGCAGATCATGCCCTCAAGACCCCAAGACGAAGAGTCATTTGTCGGTGTCAAAACCGGCGGATCTCGGTAGGGGGTCCCGAATCAGCGTCTAGGCAGATGGTAACAGGAGACAAGGGACACGATGTTTTACCCAGGTTCGGGCCTCTCGATGGAGGTAATACCCTACTCCTGCTTGATTAATATTGATGATATGGGTAGTACAAGAGTAGATCTACCACGAGATCAGAGAGGCTAAACCCTAGAAGCTAGCCTATGGTATGATTGTTCTTCTCCTACGGACTAAAACCCTTCGGTTTATATAGACACCGAATAGGGTTATGGTTACACAGAGTCGGTTACAATGGTAGAAGATCTACATATCCGTATCGCCAAGCTTGCCTTCCACGCCAAGGAAAGTCCTATCCGGACAAGGGACGAAGTCTTCAATCTTGTATCTTCATAGTCTTGGAGTCCGGCCAAAGATGATAGTTCGGCTATCCGGACACCCCCTAGTCCAGGACTCCCTCAGTAGCCCCTGAACCAGGCTTCAATGACGACGAGTCCCGGCGCGCATATTGTCTTCGGCATTGCAAGGCGGGTTCCTCCTCCGAATACTTCATAGAAGGTTTTGAACACAAGGGCGGTGTCCGCTCGCAAAACAAGTTCCACATACCACCGTAGAGAGAATAATTTTTGCACAGATCTGCTGACGTATTCCACGGCGTGACATCACACCACGGCCAGGCCTTTATACGAATCGTTTTTTACTGTTCCACCTTAGCGCGTTTAGCGAGGCCGTTTCCTTGGCACGTCTTATGAAAGCGGAGATCGTGCCCCCTTATTTCGGGGTTCCCATCAATACGGACGTGGGTAACCCATCCGCACCATTGATTACGGCGCTTGGGAGATAAGCGAGTTTTACCAGGCTGGTGGGGGACGCATAGCTTTGTCCGTCCATATAAGGGGATAAGGATCCACCTTTTCACCTACGCCTTCTTCCTCCTTTGCTCATCCGTTTTCGCGCACTCGAGCTCCAGCACCAAAGTCCGCACATCCCACCTCAACCTTCTCCAACTATGTCCGGAGCGGGAGGCAGGTGGATGACCTCCTCCGTCACGGAGGGGCACATCGAAAAGCTGCGGGAGGCCGGATACTTGTCCAGCAACATCGCGCACCGGCTACCTGACGAGGGGCAGCTCATTCCAACCCCCAGGCCCCATGAGAGGGTGGTGTTTCTCACCCACTTCCTCCGCGGACTAGGTTTTCCACTTCACCCATTTGTCCGGGGGCTCATGTTCTACTACGGCCTGGATTTCCATGATCTGGCCCCGAACTTTATCCTCAACATCTCGGTGTTTATCGTCGTGTGCGAGGTCTTAAATCGCATCCAGCCCCACTTCGCTTATGGCTGAAGATCTTCAATGTCAAGCCGAAGGTAGTGGGCAGCGCCAGCCGGAGTCTTGAGGCGCCATGGTTGGCAAGATGGCCAAAGTCCTATGGCTCGAGGGCTCCTTTGTGGAGACCATGAAGGTGTGGCAATCAGGGTGGTTCTACATCACCGAGCCGCGCGACTCTCAATGGGCGGCGGCCCCCGAATTCCGATCTGGCTTCCCCACACGGCTCTCATCATGGAAAGAGACGGGCCTGGTGTGGGGGGATTCGAACGAGCTGTCCGGACTCCAAACCTGCGTCCGTAACCTGGTAGACAAGAATCTCAGGCTTGTCAACGTAATCCAGGTGATGCTCATCCGCCGGATTCTCCCATGCCAACAACGGGCCTTCAAATTGTGGGAGTTTGATCCGGCACAACACTCAACTCTGAAAAGGCTTTTCGACACTACGTACGAAGATGCCTGGAAGGTGTTGTTCAAGGGCGCCGAGGCTCCCACATCCGCTACCGAAGATCGCGGATTCAGCTCGCAGCATCAAGCCAGCGAGGTAAGTTATTTTACCCTTTATGGGACTCTTTTTTCATAGTTTGACTCTATGCGGGATCTAAAACTCCCTAACCTTTGACAGGACTGGCTGAAGACGTCCGGACAGATTAACTGTCCGGCCCCCTTGCCAGAAGACCCAGCGGACGCCCGATTGACAGGGTTGCTAGCTCCGGTACCTCACGTGGTGCCAGAGAAGAAGGCCAAGAAGGAGGCCACGGGAACTCGAAAGAGCTCCCGGCGCCAGTGTCTTGTCGGACTCACCGCCCGACAACTCGAGGCGGAATCCTCCTCTCGAGGAAGAGGAGGAGGAAAAAGCCTCTCCCAGTGAAGAGAGAAAAAGGAAGGCCGCCCAACCGGGAGGCCGGAGGGTCAGAAGGAAGGACCCTTCCTCCGGACTTCTCCGCCAACGCCGACAACAACAAGGAGGAGTGGCCAACAAGGGCCAAGCCCCTGGCGAGATCGTAAGTGTCCGGATACCCATGGTTTTTTTCATTGCATAGTGTTCTCTAACACCGAAAAATCATGCAGCCCGCCCAAGGACGAGTTCACCGCTTCGTCGAGCGGGTCCCTGAATTCGTCGGAAGTGGAGAGTACTTCACTTCCGGCCGCCTCCTCACCTCACGCTGCGGACGACGCCGAGGTGGGGCCCGAGGGGCCTGGTCAAGAGGAGGTGGTGCAGGAGGCGCCCGCAAGGCAGCCTCCCGGACTCCAGCGCGAGGAGCGAGACCCCTAGGGGCTCTAAGCCCGACCCTCGTCCGGACTCCATACCGAACCTTCAGTGGTTCCAAGTCCGCAAGCGGTCCCTTCGTAGGAAGGGTAAGGCAGCTGGTGTCCTCCGTCCAACCGGAGGCACCAGATAACTTCGGAGGCGCTTAACAGCGCCTCCATCGAGGAGGAGCACCGCCTTTGTTATGAGTGTGGTGATCCGTGAAAGTTCAGTCCGCCAAGAGCGGGCTGGCGGTATCGTACCAGCCTTCTAACAAGCTTTGAGGTAAGTTTAGAATATGTAAAAATATTACGCATAGACAGTAGCCTGATGCTTAGTTCGGTGTTCGGAAAGAAAAGCCGGACTAAGGATCTAAAAAGATATACGCAGGAGTCTAACATAAGTATGTCAATATGGGAATGCAGAGGCTCTTGCTTTGACCTCTGCCCTTGGCTGCGGAGGTCAATGCATTGAAGCAGAGCCTCGTGCGGTCCGAGAACGAGCTCGGCCTTGCCAAGAAGCAGCTCGAGGACAAGGAAGATAAGTAATACCTTATTAAAGAAATACCTTATAGAAAGGATTTGGTTGCAAAAAATAACAGGAATAACATGGGTACTGCAGGGGCCACGAGCGAGGTGGCGAACCTGAAGGAGGCGGTGTCCGCGGCCGAAAATAAAGCGGCTGCGGAGCGCACCGAGCGAGAGAAGGGGGAGGCGCAGCTGGCGGAGGTGCCGCAAGAGCTCCAGGCTCTCGTGGAAAAACACGAGGGTTTGGAGCATGACTCGAAGACCCGAGAGTCTGACCTTGCTTCGGCTCTTGAGAGTGCCAAAGCTGCTAAGGCCGAGGCCCAAAAAGCCCTCCAGGAGATTGAGGCAATAAAGAAGATCACGGCGGGTAAGGCATTCTTTATGTAGAGCAAGAATCTAAAAGTCAATTATCTAGTACTTACCCGAATCCGGAGCTCTCCAGAAGCGTTCCCAGATCTGCCCGTGGTGTAATGCGATGCCGCTGCGTTCTACCGCGCCAAGGAGGGAGCTCGACGGAGAAGGTGTTCTGGTCTCGATATCTTTGAGGCCGACCGTCCGTGCCCACTGGCGACCAGCTGAAGCAGCTGGTCGAGCTCCACAAGGTCGCCGAACAGGCCATGAAGGGCCTCATAGTTCGTGTGGCCATTGGAAGCCATGCACAGGAGCTATTTCGGGTTAGTGCAGCGGTGGTGGGCCTTTGTCCATGGATTGAAGTCATCAAGCGCTCCGTCTGCATTGAAGGTGCCCGTCGGGCCTTGCCCGTGCTAAAGTGCACTGGGGCAAGCTGGATGCGGAGAAGCTTGTGATGGACGGGCCACCGAAGGGCAAGGATCATCGCAAGCCCGAAATGTACTATGAGGGCGTCCTGAAGGGTGCCCGCCGTATAGCGGATGAGTGCTCCGAAGATGTAATTTTTTAATAGACTTGCATTTGTTATCATGTGTGCTGAAAACTTGTTCATATGCGCTAAGCAACGCTTATTAATTTAAAATATTACCTTCTGTGCGGTCGTTTATCAAATTTGAGAGATGGCAAGTCGTTGGCTTCAGCCCCCATGCCACGAGTGCTGGGGTGTTAGGGATAAACTTGAGCACTCTTGTTCCCATTCTTGGGTCCATCGAGGGAGGCGCTCAACGCAACGAACAAGGCAACCGGACTTATATTGCTTGAACACTCTCACTTAGCCATAGAATTCTATAATTTTAAATTTCAGCGAAGCCCCTAGTATTCGGAAGACCGAGTTCGGGCGCTGTCACGCCTTGGCCGGACAATGCCGACTCCTCGCTCTAAGCGGCATAAGTCTTTAGGGACCCAAAAAAACCTCTCGAACAGCGACCGGCTCTCACCTTATCATGACGGTCAGTTTTAGCTTTCTCCACTGAGGTGCTCAACCCAGCTCAACCGGGGCACAATCGTAGTGGTTCTCCCAGCGCTACCTTGGCCGATAAACGGGCGTGGGTACCAAAACATGGGGGCAGGCAAACCCAACTATTGACCCAAGACATAATTCGGAGCCGATGCATATAATGCTATAAGTTCGGGTGCCGCACTTGTGAAAGTGTTCGACTTCTCACACCATGCTTTTGGGGTACTTAAGCCCTCAGTGTATTGGCCGTACCAAAGTGTACGGGTGCAACATGTGATGAAATGAACATATATATAGATAAAGAAAGGAGTGCAATAATAGGCAAAAGCTATGTATTGTTTATTCAAAAGAAACTGCAAATAAAAGCAGAACGATACAAATTGTGCGATAAGCAAGGTATGGGACTATTTAACATGTCCCCCTCCAGGGGTAAGCTGCGGGATGGTATGTAAAACAGGTATAATGCTCGTAGTAGAGACCACCTGGACACTCGACGTAGCTTTCTGCTTCCCTGGCTGTTGCGTCGTGAGTTCGGCAATTCTAGTGCCGGACAGGACTTCTAGAAAACGGAGTCCTGAAAGTAAAAAAAAGAAGAAAAGAAGAATGACACAATCGGGAGCCCCTGGTGCGGTTGAGCCGCATTCTGGGCGTGTCGTGGTCGTGCCCCTCCCCTTATGCCCATGGTATCTCCAGAGCGTAGTTATATGCGCATAATCTTTCGCCAGCGGTTTCGCGAGGGCTGGGGTTGGGGCGGATTACTCTGGCGTGCTTGGATCGTGCCAGGCGGTCTTGTTGTAGGTTACTCCGGGCGCGCTTGACAGTGTCCGGACTATTAGTGGCCGGACACGAGAATTGCTGTGAGAGGCTGCTTTGCACCTCCGCCGCGAGGGCCGCCGTGTGCTCCTCCGT
This sequence comes from Aegilops bicornis, assembly GCA_021605145.1. Classification (NCBI taxonomy): domain Eukaryota; kingdom Viridiplantae; phylum Streptophyta; class Magnoliopsida; order Poales; family Poaceae; genus Aegilops; species Aegilops bicornis. Next base: position 130,113,573 of record CM038674.1, on the reverse strand, counting down.
TCTGAGAGAGTGTTCGGTGTTTCCATTGACCGTGATTACTCCTCGAGGGCCTGGCATCTTGAGCTTGAGGTATGCGTAGTGCGGCACCGCATTGAACTTTGCAAATGCGGTTCGTCCAAGCAGTGCGTGATAGCCGCTGCGGAACGGGACTATGTCAAAGATTAACTCTTCGCTTCGGAAGTTATCCGGGGATCCGAAGACCACTTCGAGTGTAACTGGCCTGTAAAATTGGCCTCTACACCCGGTATGACGCCTTTAAAGGTCGTCTTTGTAGGTTTAATCCTTGAGGGGTCTATGCCCATTTTGCGCATTGTATCCTGATAAAACAGGTTCAGGCTGCTACCGCCGTCCATCAAGACTCCAGTGAGGTGAAATCCGTCGATGATTGGGTCAAGAACCAATGCGGCGAATCCGCCGTGACGGATGCTAGTGGGGTGGTCCCTTCGATCAAATGTGATCGGGAAGGAGGACCATGGGTTGAACTTCGGGGCGACTGGCTCCATCGCATATACGTCCCTTAGTGCATGCTTCCGCTCCCTTTTGGGTATATGGGTTGCGTATATCATGTTCACCGTCCGCACTTGTGTGGGAAAGCCCTTCTGTCCTCTATTGTTCGGCGGCCGGGGCTCTTCCTCATCATCGCTATGCAGCCCCTTGTCATTGAGTTCGGCACTTAACTTGCCTGCTTGCTTGAACACCCAACAATCCCTGTTGGTGTGGTTGGCTGGTTTTTCGGGGGTGCCATGTATCTGGCACAGGCGATCGAGTATTCGGTCCAAGTTGGATGGGCCCTGGGTATTTCTTTTGAATGGCTTCTTCCGCTGACCGGGTTTAGAGCCTCTGAATCCGGCATTGACTGTCGTATCTTCATCATTATCGCCATTAATGCGGCGCTTGTTCTTGTTGCGACACGACCTGCCATTGCTGTCCTTAGTATCCGAACTACCAGGGTTTTTGGTCAAGTTTTTACTACGAGCTAGCCAGCTGTCTTCTCCCGCGCAAAAGCGGGTCATGAGTGTGGTGAGGGCGCCCATGGATTTCGGCTTTTCCTGTTCTAGGTGCCGGGCTAGCCACTCGTCGTGGATGTTATGTTTGAAGGCTGCAAGGGCCTCTGCATCCGGACAGTCAATGATTTGATTTTCCTTGGTTAGGAACCGTGTCCAGAATTGTCTGGCCGATTCTACTGGCTGCTGAATTATGTGGCTGAGGTCATCGGCGTCTGGTGGTTGCACATATGTGCCCTGGAGTTATCAAGGAATGCGGCTTCGAGGTCCTCCCAACAACCAATTGATTCTGCTGGCAAGCTGTTGAGCCAATGCCGAGCTGGTCCTTTAAGCTTGAGTGGGAGGTATTTGATGGCATGTAGATCATCACCACGGGCCATGTGGATATGGAGGAGATAGTCCTTGATCCAGACCGCAGGATCTGTGGTACCATCGTATGATTCGATGTTTACGGGTTTGAAGCCCTCGGGGATTTGATGATCCATTACTTCATTTGTGAAGCATAGTGGGTGTCTTGGCGCCTACGTATTGGGCTATATCACGACTTAGCTCATATGAGCTTTGTCTACTGTGTTCGGCCCGGCCGGAGCTGCTGTATCCGGCGTGACGGTTATCGTCACGTGTCGTGGGGCGCCCACGCGATCCGTAGATCGATCTTGTTTGACTTGCCTTGTCCTCCAATATGTCTCGCAGGTCTGGTGCGTTTCCCCGTGCCTTGGTACTTTTCGACGTCGGAGTGCGGCTTGAATGGAGGGTCTAGAGGCCTCTCTGTCGCGACCACGGGGTGGCCGGTCGGCCGCATCATGCGCTGGTGATGTAGGTTTGGGTGCTGCTTCCTCTAATTGGGGTAGCAGCCTACGTTTGGGGTATCTCTTGGAGGGGCGTTCGAGTTCATACTCTTCGGCTGCAAGGACTTCAGTCCATCTGTCAGCTAGCAAGTCTTGGTCAGCTCTAAGTCGCTACTCGCTTTTCTTGAGGCTGCTTGCCGTGGCCATAAGCCTGCGTTTGAAATGCTCCTGTTCGGCGGGATCCTCGAGCACGACAAATTAAATGCGTCGTCTAGGCTTGCCTCATCTTCGGAGGGGGCGCATAATTATCGTCCTCTACCTCTCTTTCTGCCGCATTGTCGTGCGGTCTTGCTTCTCCCTCCTCCTGCGACGAGTCCTGCTGGAGGGGTCGTCTTCGGCACTGTCCTGGGTATTATTGTTTCCCGTGCCGGAATCGCCGTTTTTACTGTGGCGGGATTTAGAGCGGCGCCGCTGACGTCGGCACTTGGGTTGTTTCTTGGAGGGGTCATCCTCCGCTGTTCCATCGCCGTTCCCATCTTTTGGGATGTCCACCATATATATGTCGTATGACGAGGTGGCCTTCCGATTGCCTGTAGGGCGCTGGTTCTTGGTCGTCTCAAGCATCGCCGTCCATACTGTCGATGTCTTGGTCGAAGTCGAGCATGTCGGTTAAATCATTGACAATGGCTACAAAGTGGGTGGTGGGTGGGCGTTGAATTTCTTCGTCGTCGCATCCCAACCTTCTGACCGTAGTCCGCCAGGCTCTCAGATAAAGAGAGAGACTTTAGTGAATTCAGGATGTCGCCAAAGGCGAGAGCTGAAAGATGTCATGGCGATAAACTCCATGACCGGCGCCAATCGGATTCGGTGGCGGGCGCGGAGGGTTCGAGTCCGGAGAGGAGTCCGCACCTTGGAGTCACGGTCTTCGCAGGACAGGGATGGAGTTCGCTCAATCGCCGTCAAGATCGTAGCCCCGAGGCGGTGTCCAACCACTGCGTCCTCGATTGGGGAGTCGGCTCGAGCTAAGGGTCGGGCCAGACTGATGCGGCCTCGGAGACCTTGTTCGGTGGCAGAGCTAGATCGTGCCCATCGAGACAAAGGCGGTGCACTTGGCGTGGCTCGAATCCGTCGAAGATCAAGTCTCCGCGGATGTCGGGTGTGTAGTTCAAACTCCCAAATCTGACGATGGCGGGCGTAGCTTTCGATCTGCTCCGGATGGCCAAGTGAATTGGCCCGCGATGCAAAAGCCGCCGAATCTGAAGATCTGCCCGGGAGAAAAGTCTCACCACTGGACCGCGCCGTTGTTGATGATCGAAGGAGCCATCGGGCCTATAGGTGACGGCATACGAGGAACTCTCAATGAAAGCACCAAAGTCGGTGTCAAAACCGGCGGATCTCGGGTAGGGGTCCCGAACTGTGCGTCTAGGCGGATGGTAACAGGAGACAAGGGGCATGATGATTTTACCCAGGTTCGGGCCCTCTCGATGGAGGTAATACCCTACTCCTGCTTGATTAATATTGATGATATGGGTAGTACAAGAGTAGATCTACCACGAGATCAGAGAGGCTAAACCCTAGAAGCTAGCCTATGGTATGATTGTTGTTTGTCCTACAGACTAAAACCCTTCGGTTTATATAGACACCGAATAGGGTTAGGGTTACACCGAGTCGGTTACAATGGTAGGAGATCTACATATCCATATCGCCAAGCTTTCCTTCCATGCCAAGGAAAGTCCTATCCGGACAAGGGACGGAGTCTTCAATCTTGTATCTTCATAGTCTTGGAGTCCGGCCAAAGATGATAGTTCGGCTATCCGGACACCCCCTAGTCCAGGACTCCCTCAGCCGCCTTCTGAGAGTCGGCGGCAGAGCCGCTGACTGCCCCTCCCAGCCGAGTCCCAGAGACGGCCTCGAGATGAGCCGACTCCCAACTGCCGGCTTCCAGAGAAGCCGGCTATGGGGAGTCGGCCCACGACTCAACCACCTCCTGCCTATGCAACTACGGACGGGATGGGATGTGGCGCTGCCCATCCCTACCCCGTTCACGAGCGAGCATGGCCACAGTCGTCAGATCGACGGAGATCTCCGTCCGACGCAGCCTTTGATCAACACGCCTCGACGTCGACCCGTGGGCAGATCCACATACCCACGGCGGCACATCAGACGACCCAGAGACGGCGGGACCCGCCTGTCAACGGGGGTGCAGAAGACGGTGAGAGCGCCGGAAGACGGACCCGTTGGGGGTCGGCCGGCCCCTCCCATGGGCCCGCACGCCATTAACCAGATGAGACACGGAAATGGCGACAGTGATCGCTCGTCAGGCGGCGGCACTGTTGCCATGACCCCATGACCAAGCTAGTGTCATTAGAGGCGCGGCTACAGTAATCCGCAGCCGGCAAGACCCGCCCACGGCGGGCAAGGCCTGTCGGCCCCATGCTGGGCCGTCAGCGGGGCCCACTAGTCTGTGGGCCCCAGAAGTCGGCGGAGAAGACGGCGGCCTAAGAGACAGACGGCTGGGACCCGCGCCTAGCCGGATTACCATTGTACCCCGGGGGGTAGGCCTATATAAACCCCCCGGGGCACCCATGCAAGAGGTTGGACCCTAATAGTTTTAGACACATGTAGAGGGGAGAGAAGAGCTAGCCGTGCCCTTCTCCTTCCCCACCCCGAACAGCTCAAGGAGCAACCTTGTACCCACTTTGCCATAGTGATCATGCAGAGACCCCGCAGAGCAGCAGTAGGGGTATTATCTCCACGGAGAGCCCTGAAGCTGGGTAAGATCCGCCGGCAAGCATGCCTTCGCCTCATCCCGTTTCCAGGCACCGGCGACGTTCTACTCGCCCCCACCATGATAAGCCATCCTTTGGCATATGTCGCACCCTTCCCCGACAATGGAGTATGGAACAAGGAGTGGCAAGAGCCTAATCTTGGGGATGCCCATGGCACCCCAAGATAATCTAAGGACACCTAAAAGCCAAAGCTTGGGGATGCCCCGGAAGGCATCCCCTCTATCATCCTCATCCATCGGTAAATTTACTTGGAGCTATATTTTTATTCACCACATGATATGTGTTTTGCTTGGAGCGTATTGTATGATTTGAGTCTTCATTATTTAGTTTGCCACAATCATCCTTGCTGTACACACCTTTTGAGAGAGACACACTTGATTCGGAATTAGATAGAATACTCTATGTGCTTCACTTATATCTTTTGAGCTATATAGTTTTTGCTCTAGTGCTTGACTTATATCTTTTAGAGCACGGTGGTGGATTTGTTTTATAGAAACTATTGTTCTCTCATGCTTCACTTAGATTATTTTGAGAGTCCTACAAAACAGCGTGGTAATTTGCTTTAATTATGATAGGCATTCAAGATTAGTAAAAAATTCTTATGAGTGTGTTGAATACTATGAGAAGTTTGATGCTTGATAATTGTTTTGAGATATGAAGATGGTAATATTAGAGTCATGCTAGTTGAGTAGTTTTGAATTTGAGAAATACTTGTGTTAAAGTTTGTGATTCCCGTAGCATGCACGTATGGTGAACCGTTATGTGATGAAGTCGGAGCATGATTTATTTATTGGTTGTCTTCCTTATGAGTGGCGGTCGGGGACAAGCGATGGTCTTTTCTACCAATCTATCCCCCTAGGAGCATGCGCGTAATACTTTGTTTTGATAACTAATAGATTTTTGCAACAAGTATATGAGTTCTTTATGACTACTGTTGAGTCCATGGATTATCCGCACTCTCATCCTTCCACCATTGCTAGCCTCTCTAATACCGGTCATCTTTCGCCGGTATCATAAACCCACCATATACCTTCCTAAAAATAGCCACCATACCTACCTATCATGGCATTTCCATAGCCATTACGAGATATATTGCCATGCAACTCACCACCGTTCCATTTATTATGACATACTCCATCATTGTCATATTGCTTTGCATGATCATGTAGTTGAGATCGTATTTGTGGCAAAGCCACCGTTCATAATTCTTTCATACATGTCACTCTTGATTCATTGCATATCCCGGTATTCCGCCGGAGGCATTCACATAGAGTCATATTGTTGTTCTAAGTATTGAGTTGTAATTCTTGAGTTGTAAGAAAATAAAAGTGTGATGATCATCATTATTAGAGCATTGTCCCAAGTGAGGATATGATGATGGAGACTATGATTCCCCCATAAGTCAGGATGAGACTCCGGACTAAATAAAAAAGGGAGAAAGGCCATAAAAAAGGATAAAAGGCCAATGAAAAAAATGAGAGAAACAGAGAGAAGGGACAATGCTACTATCCTTTTTACCACACTTGTGCTTCAAAGTAGCACCATGATCTTCATGATAGAGAGTCTCTTATGTTGTCACTTTTATACTAGAGGGAAATTTTCATTTTAGAACTTGGCTTGTATATTCCAATGATGGGCTTCCTCAAAATGCCCTAGGTCTTCGTGAGCAAGCGAGTTGGATGCACACCCACTTAGTTTCTTTTGAGCTTTCATATACTTATAGCTCTAGTGCATCCGTTGCATGGCAATCCCTACTCACGCACATTGATATCTATTGATGGGCATCTCGATAGCCTGTTGATACGCCTAGTTGATGTGAGAATATCTTCTCCCTTTTTGTCTTCTCTAGAACCACCATTCTATTCCACATATAGTGCTATGTCCATGGCTCACGGTCATGTATATGTGAAGATTGAAAAAGTTTGAGAACATCAAAAGTATGAAACAATTGCTTGGCTTGTCATCGGGGTTGTGCATGATTTAAATATTTTGTGTGATGAAGATAGAGCATAGCCAGACTGTATGATTTTGTAGGGATAACTTTCTTTGGCCATGTTATTTTGAGAAGACATAATTGCTTAGTTAGTATGCTTGAAATATTATTATTTTTATGTCAATATTATACTTTTGTCTTGAATCTTTAGGATCTGAACATTCATACCACAATTAAGAGAATTACATTGAAAATTATGCCAAGTAGCATTCCACATAAAAAATTCTATTTTTATCATTTACCTACTCGAGGACGAGCAGGAATTAAGCTTGGGGATGCTTGATACGTCTCCAATGTATCTATAATTTTTTATTCTTCCATGCTATATTATGTTCTGTTTTGGATGTTTAATGGGCTTATTATGCACTTTTATATTATTTTTGGGACTAACCTATTAACCGGAGGCCCAACCCAAATTGCTGTTTTTTTGCCTATTTCAGTGTTTCGTAGAAAAAGAATATCAAACGGAGTCCAAATGGAATGAAACCTTCGGGAACATGATTTTCGGAATAAACGTGATCCAGAGGACTTGGAGTCCACGTCAATAAAGCAACGAGGAGAGCACGAGGTAGGGGGGCGCTCCTACCCCCCCAGGTGAGCCCTCCACCCTCGTGGGGCCAACGTTCCTCCACCGATGTACTTCTTCCTCCTATATATAGCTACGTACCCCCAAACCATCAGAGGCATCCACGAAAACCTAATACCACCGCCGCAACCTTATGTACCCGTGAGATCCCATCTTGGGGCCTTTTCTGGCGTCCTGCTGGAGGGGGGCATTGATCACGGAGGGCTTCTACATCAGCACCATAACCTCTCCGATGATGTGTGAGTAGTTTACCTCAGACCTTCGGGTCCATAGTTATTAGCTAGATGGCTTTTTCTCTCTCTTTGGATCTCAATACAAAGTTCTCCACGATTCTTGTGGAGATCTATTCAATGTAATCTTCTTTTGCGGTGTGTTTGTCGGGACCGATGAATTGTGGGTTTATGATCAAGTTTATCTATGAACAATATTTGAATATTCTCTAAATTCTTTTATTTATGATTGGTTATCTTTGAAAGTCTCTTCGAATTATCAGTTTGGTTTGGCCTACTAGATTGATCTTTCTTGCAATGGGAGAAGTGCTTAGCTTTGGGATCAATCTTGCGGTGTCCTTTCCCAGTGACAGCAGGGGCAGCAAGGCACGTATTGTATTATTGCCATGGAGGATAACAAGATGGGGTTTATATCATATTGCATGAGTTTATCCCTCTACATCATGTCATCTTGCTTAAAGCGTTACTCTGTTCTTATGAACTTAATACTCTAGATGCAAGCTGGATAGCGGTCAATATGTGGAGTAATAGTATTAGATGCAGGCAGGAGTCGGTCTACTTGTCACGGACGTGATGCCTATATACATGATCATACCTAGATATTCTCATAACTATGCTCAATTCTATCAGTTGCTCGATAGTAATTTGTTCACCCACCGTAATACTTATGCTCTTTAGAGAAGCCACTAGTGAAACCTATGGCCCCCGGGTATATTTTCCATCATATTAATCTTCCAACACTTAGCTATTTCTATTGCCTTTTATTTTACTTTGCATCTCTATTTCTCTTTATCATAAAAATACCAAAAATATTATGTTATCATATCTATCAGATCTCACTCTCGTAAGTGACCCTGAAGGGATTGGCAACCCCTTTGTTGCGTTGGTTGTGAGGTTCTTATTTGTTTGTGTAGGTGCGAGGGACTTGAGCGTGGTATCCTACTAGATTGATACCTTGGTTCTCAAAAACTGAGGGAAATACTTATGCTACTTTACTGCATCACCCTTTCCTCTTCAAGGGAAAAACCAACGCAATGCTCAAGAAGTAGCAATGTCGCGTCCCCTCTTAATACCTTCGTGGAATTATGCGATATGCAAAAGAAAAAAGATGTGGACAATGATGTGGTCAAGATGAAACTATTTCCGTTTTCTTTGCGTGATTCTGCAAAAAAATTGGTTCTCTTCTTTGCCTCGCAATAGTATCGATTCTTGGCATAAGTGCAAAGATGCTTTTATCACTAAGTATTTTCCGCTTGCAAAAATTATTTCCCTTAGAACCCAGATCATGAATTTCAAGCAACTTGAACATGAGCATGTGCACAATCTTGGGAAAGGATGAAAATGATGCTAAGGAATTGCCCAACTCATGGGTTAAATCTTTGGATGATCATACAAATTTTTTATGCGGGGTTGAATTTTGTTTCTCGTAATCTCTTAGATTCTGCTGCGGGTGGTACTTTTATGGAAATTACTTTGGGTGAAGCCACCAAATTTCTTGATAACATTATGGCAAATTATTCACAATGGCATACCGAAAGGGCTCCTACTAGTAAAAAGTTAATTCGGTTGAAGAAATTTCTTCTTTGAGTGAAAAAGTTGATGCTCTTGAGAAATTGGTTGCTAGTATAAGTGCTCCTATTGATCTTAATGATAAGACTTTGTCTACTTTGATTGAGCAAAATAGTGATGCCATAGATGTGAATTTTATTTCTCGAAATAATTTCAGCAACAATGCTTATAGAGGTAATTTTAATCCTAGCCTGTTCCTAGTAATTCCTTTAATACTTATGGTAATTCCTATGGAAATCACTCTTATAATAATAATAGGAACACCTCTGATCTTGAGAATAATATTAAAGAATTTATCAATAAGCAACAAGTTTTCAACACTTCCATAGAAGAAAAGTTGAGTAAGATTGATGATTTGTCTAGAAGTGTTGATAGAATTGCTGATGATGTGGAAAATCTCAAGATGAAATTTTTTGTGCCTAAAGTAGATGAATCAATTAAATCTCATTACGTTTCTATGGATGAAAGTAAGAAAAGAACTGCTATGCTTAGAGTTAAAAGAGAATTTTTAGAAAAAGCGTTTTCTAGTGATTTCTTTCGCAAAAGTGATGAAGATCTTAAAACGATTGGTGTTTCTTCTATTGATTCCTTGTTTAGTAAAATTAATATTGATGAAAAAGGGAATGGAGAAGAGTCAACTTTAGGTAGAAGGCGTCCCAATGATTCGGAGGGTGAAAATCTTGTTGAGAAAATTGATAAAAGTGGGTTTGAAGAGGTCAAAACTTTAGCTAGTGATGTACCCACTCTTTTGGATTACAAAGATTTTAATTATGATAGTTTCTCTTTGATTGATTGTATTTCTTTGTTGCAATCCATGATAAATTCACTCCATGCTTATGAACAAAATAAAGCTTTTACTAAACATATTGTCGATGCTATGATGAAAGCTTTTGAAGAAAAGTTGGAATTAGAAGTTTCAATTCCTAGAAAATTGCATGATGAGTGGGAACCTACTATCAAAGTCAAGATTAAAAATTATGATTGTTTTGCTTTGTGTGACTTGGGTGCTTGTGTTTCTACTATTCTGAAATATTTATGTGATGTGCTTGGTCTTACCGATCTTGAATCGTGTTCTTTGAATTTGCACTTGGCGGATTCTACTAGTAAAAAGCATATGGGAAGAATTAATGATGTTCTTATTATTGCATATAGGAATTATGTGCCCATAGATTTTATTGTTCTTGATATTGATTGCAATCCGTCTTGTCCAATTATTCTTGGTAGACCGTTTTTACGCACTATAGGTGCCGTGATTGATATGAAAGAAGGCAATATTAAGTTCCAATTTCCTTTGAGGAAGGGTATGGAACACTTTCCTAGAACAAGAACTAGGCCACCATATGAATCAATCATGAGGGCATCTTATGGGTCTCGAACCAAAGATGACAAAACTTAGATCCTTGCTTTATGCCTAGCTAAGGGCGTAAAACTATAACGCTTGTTGGGAGGCAACCCAATGAATAGAATTTATTTTTGCTTTTTGCTTCCTATTTTTGTGTGTTAGCAAAATTATGCTACTGTTATGATTGTGTTTTTATGTTTTAATTAGTGTGTGTGCCGAGTAAATCCTTTAGGATCTTCTTGGGTGATAGTTGTTTGATCTTGCTGAAAAAAAACAGAAACTTTTACGCTCACGAAAGTAATTTTCCTTTTTTACCAGAGAGCGATAAAATAACCATTCCACTTGCAGTAAATCAATACACAAATTTCTCAGGTCATCCTAATTTTTCAGAATTTTTGGAGTTACATAAGTATTCGAATTAGTCCGATTGCTACAGACTGTTCTGTTTTGACAGATTCTGTTTTCTTTGTGTTGTGTGCTTATTTTGATGGCTCTATGGTTTTCTTTGATGGTTTTTTGCCATAGAAAAGTTGGAATACAGTAGATATAATACAAGAACAAAATATGAATTGGTTTGATACATCACTTATAGTAGTGATTTATTATTCTTTTACTAACGGATCTCACGAAGGTTTTGTTGAGTTTTGTGTGATTGAAGTTTTCAAGTTTTGGGTTATCTTATGATGGATGAAGGAATAATGAGTAGAAGAGCCTAAGCTTGGGGATGCCCCGGGATCCCAAGCTATTATCCAAAAATGAGCAACCAACTAAGCTTGGGGATGCCCCCAAGTGGCATCCCCTCTTTCTTCTAACGACCATCGGTATTTTACTCGAAACTATATTTTTATTCGTCACATACTATGTGTTTTGCTTGGAGCATCTTTTATGATATGAATCTTTGCTTGTTCTATTTTGCGTTTTTAGTCTTGATCCCTTGCTGGACACACCTATTTGAGAGAGCCAGAATTATGTCATGACTTGTTAGAATTGCTCTCTATGCTTCACTTAAACTTTTATGAGCTAGGGACTTGCTCTAGTGCTTCACTTATATCTTTTTGAGCACGGTGTGCTTAGTATTTTTGAAGAAATGCTCTGTTACTTCACTTAGATTTGTTTGAGAGTTAGTAAAAATTTCAACAAATTCTCTCCTGCTTCACTTAAATTAATTTGAGAGAAAGAAATACTATGCTCATGATCTTCACTTATATTTGTTTGAGCTTATGAAAAGCAACATATGAAAATTAGTCCCAAGGTGATAGATATCCAAGAAGGATATAATAAAAACTTTCATGAATATCATTGGACAAAATAAACTTGATTCTTAGTAATAGTTTTGAGATACGATGATGTGATATGTGAGTCATCTTGATGAGTAATTATGCTTTAGTAAGAATATTGGTGTGAAGGTTTGTGATTCCCTATGCAAGCACGAAAGTCAATAGTTATGCAATGAAATTATATCCTACTTATGGTGCATTATTTGGTGTTAGTTATGCTTAATGCTCGCTTATGAGATTATTTGTTTCTTAGTTGATCGCTTCCCAATATTTTTGCTATCCTTTATTTTGCACTAAGTATGATCACTACTTGTGCATCCAAAAACCTTTAAACCAGTTTTGCCACATGAGTCCACTATATCTACCTATATGCGATATTGTTTTGCCGCTCTAAGCAAATTTGCTTGTGCCATCTCTAATTTTCAAAAATAAACTTCTCTTTTGTGTGTTTGTTCGCTCGCGGAGCGGTGAGGGGTGGATAACATTTTCCATGCTAGATGTGTTATTCTCAAGATGAGTGTTTATTCACATGTCATTGCACGAGAGTAAGGCAAAGGTATAGGGATGCCCAGTCTTGAAATGAAAAAAATGAATTTACTTTATGTTATCAAATAATAAATTCCTTGGAAAGTGTTGGTATGGAGGGCAACCGTGGATACGGCTAGCCATGGAAAGTGAAAGTATGGTGGAAAAAGGAATAAACTTTATTTTCTGTTTGGGAACCGCCTATGATATATGTAAGCATGGAACGTATTGGGAACTCTAAGTCGTTTTCGTTGGTGGGATGGATACACCTCCCAAAATGTTTTTATATCTAAGTTTTTCGCTTTGAGCTCTGGCACCTCTACAAATCTCTACTTCCCTCTGCGAAGGGCCTTTCTTTTACTTCATGCAATTTTTATTTTAAAATTGAGTCTCCACCTTCTCTTATAAAATCACCAACTAGGAGGCAATATGATCGTACTTGAGTATTGGACATAGCTAACATACGAGTGTGTTTCATGAATGGATCAATGGTTGAGCATGATGGGCTAGGGATAGCTTATGTTAGCATTGATAGTTTGAAAGACATGGTTGCTTGTTGATATGCTTGAGTATTTAAATTATCATGTAAAAACTAGACTATTTCTTTGAACAATATAAAAGTCCAAATGTCCATGCTATAAAGAAAGAAATATGATATGATATGTTAGGCAGCATTCCACATCAAAAATTCTGTTTTTATCACTTCCCTACTCGAGGACGAGTAGGGGTTAAGCTTGGGGATGCTGATACGTCTACAATGTATCTATGATTTTTTATTGTTCCATGCTATTATATTATCAATCTTGGATGTTTTATAATCATTTTATAGTCATTTTATATCATTTTTTGGGTACTAACCTATTGACATAGTGCCATGAGCTAGTTGTTGTTTTTCCATGTTTTTTACATCGCAGAAAATCAATATCAAACGGAGTCCAAATGCCACGAAACTTTACGAAGAATTTTTATGGGCCAAAAGGAACACAACGGGCCTTGGCTGCGCCTGGGGGGTGCCCCGCGGGAGGCACAACCCACCAGGGCTTGCCAGGAGGCCCAAGCGCGCCCTGGTGGGTTGTGCCCACCTTGGGTGCCCCCGGACCGCCTCTTTGCTCTATAAATACCCCAATATTTCCAGAACCCTAGGGGAGTCGATGAAATATTCATCCAGTCGTCGCAGAGTCCAAAACCACTAGATCCAATCTAGACACCATCTCGGATGGGGTTCACCACCTCCATTGGTGCATCTCCGATGATGCGTGCGTATTTCTTTGTAGACCTTCGGGTCCGTAGTTAGTAGCCGGATGGCTTCATCTCTCTCTCTCTCTCTCTCTCTCTCTCTCTATCTATCTATCTATCTATCTATTCTCAATACAATGGTCTCTTGGAGATCCATATCATGTAACTCTTTTGTGGTGTGTTTGTTGGGATCGATGAACTTTGAGTTTATGATCATATCTATCTTTTTATATCCATCGAAATATTTGAGTTTCTTTGATTTCTTTTATGCATGATCTCTTATAGCCTCGTATTTCTTCTCCGATATTTGGGTTTTGTTTGGCAAACTTGATCTATTTATCTTGCAATGGGAAGAGGTGCTTTGTAGTGGGTTCGATCTTACGGTGCTTGATCCCAATGACAGAAAGGGAACTGACACGTATGAATCGTTGCTACTAAGGATAAAACGATGGGGTCTATCTCTACATAGATAGATCTCGTCTACATCATGTCATCATTCTTATTGCATTAGTCCGTTTCTCCATGAACTTAATACACTAGATGCATGCTGGATAGCGGTCGATGTGTGGAGTAATAGTAGTAGATGCAGGCAGGAGTCGGTCTACTAATCTTGGACGTGATGCCTATATAATCATCATTGCCTGGAAATCGCCATGAGTATTTGAAGTTCTATCAATTTCCCAATAGTAATTTGTTCACCCAGCGCTTTGCTATTTTTCTGGAGAGAAGCCACTAGTGAAGCCTACGGCCCCCGGGTCTCTTTCTCATATTATTTGCCTTTGCGATCTACTTTTATTTGATTTTATTTTCAGATCTATTAAGCCAAAAACCCAAAAATATTTTGCTGCAATTTATTCTTATTTATTTGTTTGGCATTCGATCTATCAATCTACTAAAAATTTACCTCACATCCATTTGCCTATCTTGAGGCGCCGTACCCCGGAAGGGATTGACAACCCTTTAACACGTCGGGTTGTGAGAAGTTGTTATTTGTGTGTAGGTGCTGTTTACATTGTGTTGCTTGGTTCTCCTACTGGTTTGATAACCTTGGTTTCATATCTGAGGGAAATACCCACAGCCGCTGCGCTGCATCATCCCTTCCTCTTTGGGGACATACCGACGTAGCTTCAAGCGACATCAGTAGTGCGCGCCCATGACCTTCCCTCGTTGGAGGAACCGGCGAGAGGCATAGACTGCATTAGGGCCTTCCCATAAAAGGAAAATGTGGTTGCACTGTTCAGCTTGATTTGGTGACACCATGACTTAGCCAACAGTTGTTCAAGTCCATTCTTATCCGGTTAAACTTGAACGCAATGAGCTGAGCCATAATAAAATATGATGCAACTATAATGCATGAGCCTGATATCAACATAAGCATGGAGGTGAAACATAATCATCGAGCATAACCACAATGAAGCATTTAACCAAATGAGCATGGCATACTGACGAGCATAAGCATAACACTACACATGAGCATAGCATGACTTCTAGCATCAGAAATAATACCATGCAAGAATATAACATTAATACTACCAAGCAAGCATATAAACAGCTAGATGCAAAGGAACATGCATAACAACGGTGATGGATAACAAACGGTAAACATGCATCAGGAAGAACACCACTGCTACCAGCATGTACTACTACTACCAAGCATAACATGTGAACATGATAAATACGTGCGTGACATGAATGCATGCAAATCTTGCATGACCAAACCATGCGAAGAGGAGCGGTAGGCTGTCGAACTGCAGCCTGCATGTTGCAGCCATGTCATCCACATGCAACCTAAAGGCCAATTCATACTCCGCTGGACTATACTGTACAACTATGCATTGTTTGGCATGAATGTTCCTTGGAGCTCGTGCTGCAACTGGCGTACTCCACAACCTGCTTCCCTTCTCCTTCCTCTTCCACCGCCCACGCACGTCTGTGGGAAGCAACCGGTCAACCCTTATATATGAGTGCTAGAACAAAAAGATGCATGCATGACCACTAAAATTTCCTTTCTCTTATCTCTATGAAATAAATGTGGCGTGAAACTCAGAGCCCTTTAAGTCTGAGTATAATGGAAATCATCGTCCTCCTGCGGCTTCGCTTTGCCCGCATTGTCGTCCTCCTGTTTCGGCTCCGTGTCGTCGTTCTCCTCCTCCGGATCCGCGTGCTGCTCCGCCTCCAATGCCTCCTCGTCCGACTCAGGTTAGTCCGGACTCCAGAGGCAGGGCGGCTGCGATCCGGGCTTCATGCTGCCTCCAGATTAAAGCGTCGCTCCGGCGGGAGTATGGCATATCTTGTTACCTTCGGCTGGGCCATGGCTATTGGGCGACGGCGACCAGAGAAGAGGCGGCGGGAGGGGAATGAATGCAGCTACTGTTTGGGTTTGCCGTTTTGCTTAAATAAACGTGCACCATCATGTGTACCTGTGGGTGCACAAATTGTAACATACGGGTCTGCTTGGGGGTGTCACGTAACTGGTATGTGTGTGAGATTCTGAGAGACAGAGTGCGTGTGTGCGACTCTACTCTTCGAATATGTACTCAACCTTTTGCATCGGGATATAAGTATAATGGTATTACACTTTAGCTAGTGATTTATGTGGCCATGTTAACGTGGTTGTGTAAAAAAATGTCACTACATGCTCGTGATTTGTGTTATATAATTATGAGAAGTTTGCTAACTACTAAAGTGAATTAAGGTGATTGTTTATCATACGGGTAAGGTTGGACAAAGGGTGGTAGTAACAAATGCTCCTCCTAGAGCATGTGTGTGTGAGATGGAGTCTTAGTGTGTGTGTGTGTGTCTGTGTGGGTGGGTGGGTGGGCAAGACGCTGTGTGTGTGTGTGTGTGTGTGTGTGTGTGTGTGTGTGTGTGTGAAGCGGAGTCTTCGGCGGTGAAAGTAATTTAAGTGTGTGTGGCTTCATCATAGAGAGGTGATGTGTATGGCAGAGGCCACCAACGAGGGGGTGCGAGAGATAAGAGGCTCGTAGAGAGGAAAGAGAAGGTGTGCGCGCATGGGAGGAGTCGACATCGAGAGAACGTGTTTGTTCGAGCGACACCAAGGAAGACTACTATATATCGATGGTGCATGTAGGCGGGAATTAAACGAAGGGATGGTCTTATTGGTTTCGGGGATATAGGGGAAGAGTGAGAGAGGGGGCTAGCTAGAAGGAGATTGTTAAGTGTGAGTGTGTGTTTTACCCATCCAGGCGGAAGCACTACTAGAAAAAGGGCTATAGATGAGATTGACACTAATGGCGCACCAGACAAGCGGTGCGCCATTAGTATATACTAATGGCGCACCACCTTCTGATACGCAATTAGAGTTGAAACTACTAATGGCGCACCTGGCCCAAGGTGCGCCATTAGTATCAATTTTTTTGAACTAGTGCGCCTGTCCAAACATACTAATGGCGCATCCAAACTCAGTGCGCCATTACTAGTTGTAGTAATGGCGCACCTATCGGAAAGTGTGCCACTAATGTTGTTTTTTTATTATATTTTTTATTCCTTTTTTTGCAAAACTACTAATGGCGCACTGTTCCACCGTGCGCCATTACTAGTTTAAACTAGTAATGGCGCATCATGAACAAAGGCGCCATTAGTATGTTTTTTTTGCAAAACTACTAATGGCGCACCAACAGAAGGTGCGCCATTAGTAACTGGATTACTAATGGCGCATTTAGAGTTGGTGCGCCATTAGTAAGTGGGCAACAACAAGATATTTTGGACAGCCTCTCCCCTACCCACACTCACTTTCTCCCCACTTCATTCTCTCCACCTCCTCCTTGTCTCGGTTGCCTCCTCTTTTTCACCTCATTGCCACCATAGATTCATTCAAATTAAGTGGTTAAATTACCTTGTTTTGATAGGTAAGTAAGGGGGAAGCTATATTTATGTTGTTCTCCCTACAACAATGTGCACATGCACTTTTTATGGCCTAGCTAGATCTATGTATGTTCGTGGTGTTGCATATGTTTGTGGTGTTGCATATGTGTTTGTGTTTGGAGGTGTACCGGTATTTGAAATGCGATAGTTGCCAATATTTTGCGGAATGTTGATTCATTTCCGTTTTCAGAGAATTTTGGCATTAAGCATTCTTTTGTCCTATTTTTAGGAAAGTCATGCCAAATTTTTCTTGGTTCTAAAATATCGTTTTGCTCTACCCATGACGACCATGGTCCGCATACGATGACCGAAGGCATCGTGAATAGGTTTTGAGGTCCGCGAAGGCCGAGATGCTTCAAAAGAACGAGACGGAGATAAGATGTCCGTGTCGAAGATGCAAGTTGAAGAGCCTTATTGCGGACCGGGATTCCGGCAGGTGGGACCACCTGCTCTTGCGTGGTTTCATGGATGGCTATCGGTGGCAAGGTGATGAAGATGACTACGAAGTCGTCCATGGGGGCCGGGCAAGAAGACGAAGAATCCCCAGCAGATGATCATGACGGTGATGCTGTACACAGTCATCATGTAGAAGATGCAGGACATGATGATGAGGAAGATGCCGGAGTAGACGACGGGCATGATCATGAAGATGATGATGCCGACGGAGCAGACGACGCTAGACCATCGATGGGCTGGGTGCAGGACCCTCATATTCAAGAGCTGCTTCTCAAGCAGACGGATAACGCAAGAGCTGCCGCCCGAGACAAAGCCAAGATGGATCAACTTGAGTTAGACGCGGTTACTCCATTGTATGAAGGATGCAGGCCCGAGGATACCCGCGAAAGTAACGCTCATGGCTCGAGATGAAGGTAAAACACAAAATGACCGACGCATGCTTCAACGAGAACATGTCATTACGCACGAACGTCTTCCCAAGGGGAACAAGTGCCCGACCAGTTTGGAGGAGGCTAAGAAAATCGTGTGTCCTCTGGATTTACCGCACGTGAAATACCATGTGTGCATGAACAATTGCATCATTTATCGGGACGAGCACGTGGAGTCTACCATATGTCCGGTTTGCAGCGTCACTCGATATAAGAAGAGGAAGAAAGCTCCTCGAAAAGTGGTGTGGTACTTTCCGATCACTCCTCATCTGCAGCGGTATTTCGCGGACCCTAAGGTAGCAAAGCTCCTGCGTTGGCACGCGGATAGGGAGGAGAAGAAGCGAGAAGATGACGCAAATGATCCGGAGATAGATAAAAAAGACAAGATGCCGAGTCACCCTAAGGATGCGAGCCAGTGGCAAGCGTTGAACTTCGAAGACCCAGAATTTGGGAAGGATCCAAGGAACATCGTCTTTGGGCGCGATACCGATGGAGTCAATCCGTTTGGCAGCCAGTGAAGCACACATAGCACCTGGCCTGTGTTTGTGTGGATGTACAACCTTCCCCTGGTTGTGCATGAAGAGGAAGTACATTCACATGAGTATGCTAATTGAAGGGCGAAACAACCAGGGAACGACATCAATCATATCTGGGGCTTCGAAGAGGAGCTTGACACGCTGTGGAAAACGCCAGCCAATACGTGGGACGCCAGAGAGAAAGAATATTTCCCTCGAGCCGCATCGCTCACGACGGTGCACGACTATCTCGGTTCACGGATATCTCGCGGGCAGGTAGTCCACGGATTTTCCGGATGCGTAAGGTGCATGGATGACACAACGTATCGCCACTAGATAGAGATCCGGGTCTTGAAAACCGTGTTCATGGGACATCGAAGGTGGCTTTCGCGACGATGACCCGTGGAGGAAACGCAAGGATCTGCTCAATGGTGAAACCGAACCCGAAAACGCCTGCGTGTCACGAGGAGCGGCGAGGAAATAGACAAGCTGTTGAAAAATTGGAAAGACTGCCCTTTGCCGGAAAGAAGCAAAAAGGCGCCAGCCGAAAGAAGCGAAGGCGCCAGAGCTGCTGAAGGTATGGAAAAGCGAGGTCATTTTACGGGACTTGCCGTCTTGGAAGATCCACCGTGTGCCTCACAGCCTTGATGTCATGCATATCAAGAAGAACGTGTCGTAGAGTCCGCTTGGTACCCTGCTCAACATGCCGTAGAGGACCAAAGATGGGCGAAAGCAAGGGCGAACTTGAAATCAATGGGCATCGTGCAGGAGCTTCACGCTAATGATGATGATGATGATGATGATGATGATGATGATGATGATGATGATGATGAGGCGAAGCGGGACCACGATGAAAGTCGTTGCAAAGGCAAAAAGGCCAAGAAGACCGGAAATGACTACCCTCCGCGTGCTTCACTCTAAGTCGAGGAGATCGAGCAGTTTTCACCTGCCTCCTAGGAGTAAAACTTCCTTCTGATTCTGTGGGAAGATAAGCAGATACCTAGACCCAGCGACGAAGTTCGATGGGATGAAGTCTCACGGTATCACGTCTTGATGACGCAGATACTTCCGGTTGCAATCCGTGGGATCATGGACGCACGTCCGTGACACGCTATTTGGCCTATGCAACTTTTTCGACGTCATCTCTCGGAAGTCGATTGGCGTGAGGCAACTCAGAAGGCTACAGGAAGAGATCATGGTGATACTATGCGAGCTTGAGATGTACTTCCCGCCCGCGTTCTTCGATGTTATGGTGCATCTGCTGGTCCATATAGTGGAGGATATCATCCAACTTGGGCCGACGTTCCTGCACAGCATGATGCCGTTCGAAAGGATGAAGTGTCATCAAAGGATACGTTCGCAACATGTCACGTCCAGAGGGAAGTATAGCCAGGGGCTTTCTGACCGAAGAGTGCATCTCCTACTGCACGAATTATCTAGGCATTGAGAACCCCGTTGGTCTGCCCGTCAATAGGCACCTCGGCAGGCTCGCTGGATGGGGTCACCATGAGGGTCGCCACGAAATGCATGTCGACTTAGAGGGTCGACTCGCCGACTTTGAAAGAGCAAACCTAGTCGCGCTACAACACATAGACGTGGTTGATCCTTGGGTGGTAGAGCACAAAACCTTTATTAAGAAGACGTACAATGACCGAGGCCAACAGAGGACGGACAGAGATATAATCAAAGAGCACAACTCATGTTTCAAGCGTTGGTTCAAGCAGAAGCTTCTCTCGTACCCTTTACATGAGGATTCTTCCGCGGAAGAACAACTCATATTCGCCTTGTCACAGGGCGCCGAGCACAACCTGATGACCTATGAGGCGTACGATATCAACGACTACACATTCTACACGAGGCCAAGGACATGAAGAGCGATGGTTATCGAACTCCGGGTAACGATGGAATCCTACACCGGTAATGACAAGGACAGATACTACGAAAGGATCGAGGAGATCTGGGAGCTAAGCTACGCTGGAGAGAAGGTCCCGATGTTCCATGTCAGATGGGCGAAGAGCGTCCTAAAAGAAGACCGGTATTTCACCACCATGGTTATACCCGAAGCCAAATCCAAGATCATGGTATAAACGTCACCGCTGAAAAATGAGCCATGGGTACTGGCTTCCCAAGTTGACCAATGCTTCTTCATTACCGACCCGCCAAAGCCCAGTCGTGTTGTCGTGAGGAGAGGCAAAAGGAGGATCATCGGAATGGATGGAGTAGCCAATGAGCAAGACTTCGACAAGTACGGCGACCCGAGGATCGAACATGACGACGATCATGAAGTAGCAGCATGCACCACAAGAAGAAGCAGGACCACCCTACCTAAAGGACGTCCGTTCCACAGAAGAACTCCATTTGCGAAAAAGAAGGGCAAGAAGATTGTGAACAGATAGCTAGCTAAGATGGATTGTATTTAAATCGTAGCCTTCATTTCTCGATTGTATTTCATGGGCACTTTTTGAACTATCATGAATATTTTTAAATTTCATGGACACTCGATCTCGATCCCTCCATCTCGATCGGTATCCCACCTCGCCAGATCCGTCCCCCTCGCCGCGAGCACCCCCGGTCCACCGCCGCCACGCCGACCCCGCACCCTCGATTCCCCTACTTAACCGCCCATGACCCCCGCACCTCGATTCCCCTACTCAACCGCCACGCCGACCCCCGCACCCTCCCTACTCAACCGCCGCCACACCCCCCACCCGCACCCTCCCGCTCCACCGGCATTACTGTTTGATGATATTTTTAAAAAATTATTACTGTCTTATAAAAAAAATATTACTGTTATGATTTAAACAAGTTTGAACATATTTAAACTCAAATAAGTATCAAACAGAATTTTATATGCATAAAAAATTGTGGAGCCTGGGAATCAAACCCAGGACCTCCTGGTGTGAGAACTGGCTGCTGACCAGTCGAGCTAGTAGAGGGAACTTGATGTGGATCAGGTCAGGTGGAAGATAACCTGTTGGCTCGAGCAGAAATCAAAAAAAAAAAATACTAATGGCGCACCAGGGTGAGGTGCGCCATTAGTATGGATGTACTTATGGCGCACCGAGGGGTGGTGCACCATTAGTATTGTGCCGCCCCCATCCATATTTCCTCCCCGGCCGGCCCAAACCTATCCCCTCTCTCTCCCTCACCCTCGCCCTCGATCCCCTTCCCCTCTCCTCTCCAGCCTTGCTGCCCGCCGCCTCGGCGCCGCCCAGCGCCGCCTCGGCGCCTCGCCGCTGCCTCGGCGCCCAGCCGCCGCCTCGGCCGCCCGCCTCGTGCTTGCGTCCGCAAGTACCAGCTACGCCACCGCGCGTCCGCCTCCTGCCTCTCCCGTCGGCCGCGGTGAAGCACCCGCGCCGCCTGCCCAGCCAGACCGGGCCGCACCTTCAGCTGCCCGCCACTGCTTACCGCCTCGTAGCTCCTCGTCTCCCTAGTTGCAGGTAGCTAGAAATTTATTTATTTACTTTGAGAATTACCCCTTGGTGTGAAACCTAAATGACGGAAATCTCCATAGTTCCTCACTCGCGAGGCCAGCAAGTGAGCAGCTTTATTCAATTTTGTGTGTGTTTTCGGTGCTCTGGCAGCTTTGGGTCGAGGCCTCTGTATTGACTAGTTTCGTTTTTCTATGAGAAAATGGAGCCGGGGAGGTTCATAATTTTAATTGATCCTTACTCCTACACCATATCCAAATTCTTCGTTTCCTCGTATGGTTACGGACAGCAACTTATTATAGTCAGCTTCAACACCGAAAGTGCCCCTTCTAGGTAAGTGTTGCAAGTTTCTTAGTATTTGTAGATAAGTATGTGGAGCGCATGATGATAAAGTTGGTTTATAAAAGTATGGGTGGGCGCCATCGACATGAAGAATCATGCTTTGTGCTTTGTGCTTGGGAGACTTAAGTATCGTGTCATGTTTGTGAGCCGTTTTGTTCTTCTTAAGCATGTGCCTGCTTAGTTTTGGTTTTCGTAAATGTTACGCCTATTAGGAAACTGTTTGGAAGTTTATTTAGTGGAAATTGACCATTGTCTTAGTTTTGATTTTCGGAAACACGGCGTTCACCTGTGATTCAAAGATAAGCAAATGCTTGGTTATAGAAATCTTCAGCAATGTGGAGTTCCTGCTGGAGTTGATTGTGATGCTAACGGTGTTCAAATGACTAGAAACATGACTGTGGACGACAGTAAAGACTCAAGGCAAAATCCGGCTACAAGGGCATATTAGGATCAGTCACGATATTGAGATGAGTATTGACTAGAACAAGTTCACACCAAAGCTGACTAGGGCAACCTAAGAAAAAATTCTGAAACAAAGACTACCAAGAGAAGCACTGCAAAACCAAGCATATCTTGAAGACCGCCAAGTTCCAAGCAAGAGGAAATAGATATATACAGCAATCGTATCTACTTATTTAATCGGAATGAGACCAACTAATCAGCAAGAGAAATGACATTCACAGATAGAGGGACCAACTAATCAGCAAGAGAACTAATTAGTATCTCAGAACGAAACTAGTTAATACAGAGGCCTCGACCCAAAGCTGCCAGAGCATCCATATTTCGTAAGATCATTCAATCTGATGGATTCACGCCCTATGCGTGCAAGTTTGGTCTTGGTATCTGTAATCATGTATGTATCAGGACAAGTGGTGCTAGCTTTATTGCCAGGATCAATTAAGCATAGTTCCTGCAGGTCCATCATTGGTGGATTTTTTTACTGTTGTAGTTCTTATTTGCTAGGTATATCACCTTACAATGAGTTGTGGGTGAAAATACCAGGTTAACTGATATTTGAGTCCATTCGCAACTGCTCCCATTAAGTTAAAGATCAACCAATTTAGTTACTAGGGGGGTTACCTGGATGCCCTGCAAGATAGATGCACATATCTACAATTGTTCAGTAGGTTTTGGAGCCAGTCCACTCCAGTATACTGGAATACAGATCCCTTTGGCAACCTCCATTGCTTTCTCAATCCTTGGCCTAGTGCTCTGCTCTTTGTACTACAATCTTGTCGGTATTACAATCTCAAATGCAATATTACCCTCTGCAATTTCCAAATTTACACAATACTAGTCTGTTAATACTTGTTTTGAGGGTACTTTTACTTCTTCTTTCCTGAGTTTTATTAGTGTACTTTTTACTGTCCTCTATAGGTGACGTGTGAACCGTTGCTTATGCCGATCGACTTCTGACTACCTATTTAATTGGTTTTCTTTTAAATCTTATATTTCCCATTGATTATAAACTGGCGACGCGATCAATCAGTTGGTATTGATTTTGTCACAGACTTTGAGGTCAGTTTAACCTGTCATTTTTCAACAGTACTCAACTATTTCAATCTATCGTTAATTAATGACGCCAAATTTTTGAGACTCGATTTTGCAAAGAATCGCTGATTGGATTCAACAGTTACGTGACGGTAGCCTAAGCTTGAGAGCATAATGAGTTAGTTTCAGCTGAGATAAATCTTGTGTGCGTGTGTGTGTGTGGGGGGGGGGGTGCTGCATAGGAACCAAAGAGTTGAAGACGCTCTTACGAAATATTGCTTCTTAATCGCAACTTTGATTAGAGAACTTGGTGTTCGATGGTTAATCCCTTGTGTACTGCCTCTTGCACGCTCCAAAAGCTATGTAGGCTAATTCAATTTAAATTTTGTACTCTGATGATTAAAAAAATATGATGATTACTTAGCAGTTAAGTCTTAACGTGGTTTGCATTTTGTTGGTGGCTCGGTTAACTCCTAGGGTTTTAGCAGTTATGTATAAAAAACATTCTGATCCAGTATTGCTTGTAGTGGTTTGTCCAAAATGTTGAATGATACTGCTTGGAGATGCATATATTGTTTCACCTCTTCAGATGCCAATGTATTTTCCATGTTGTGATGGAGGCCTTTTTGCCTTGTCCACCGAGAGGCCCTTGAGTTTGCTGGAATGTCGATTAACTTCCGTTCCAAAGAATTGGTACTCCATATGTCCTATTTTCAGCAAAGGTCATGCTGAAATTTTCCGTGAATTTTAGCATGACTTTGCTAAAAATAGGACATATGGGGTACTTGTGACTAATGCATGGGCCGGGTACTTGTGACTAATGATGAAAGCTTAGGCTTTTAGGGTGCCTCGGCATCAAAAACCCTCAATGATAAAAGCTTAGCTTTTAGGATGCCTCGGTGTCGACAAACCCTAAATGATGAGACCATGATCTTGTTCCTTGACAATAACCAACTTTTGACCAAACTTTGTTCCTATTTAGAGAGAAACATGGCCAACAACGATGAGGCCGGGGTTGAGGCGGCAAGGCATTCTGGGAGCTGTCCCAGGAGATGGAGGAACAACCTCACTTGGATGAGGACGCCGCCTTCCCCACCGATCCCGAGACAACTGATGGTACCGCCGAGGATGACCCCACTGATGCCACCACTGATGGTGCGGCCGAGGATGCCACCACTGATGATGGCAGCGCACGCACAGATGGCAGCCAACCGAAGAGGCAACGGAAGGACCGGTGCCCGACCGTGCTCCGCACCCTCAAGGAGGAAGTTACTGAAGTGGACTCCGGCAGAATCCAACGGCGCCCGAGCGAATAGTCAAGGGTACTCGCTTCAGCTCGGGTGCATTCTCCGAGCACCGTCTCGATCAACACCGAGAACACGAGGCATCCCGACCGAGGGAATTTATGCGCAACCTCCTCTTCACGAAGCTGCACGAGCGATACAAGTTCCCTGCTGAATTTGAAAACACAAGCCTCAAAGGGAATAAAGTGAACAATGCTTCCCTCACGAAGATGAGCAAGGCCCTGCTCTACTTGGAAAAGCAATGTGAAGAGAATGATCGAGAAAGGTGAGAGTTATGAGAAGATCAAGGAGAAAAATCCTTCGATCACCGAAGATGACTACAACGACTTCAAGATCAATTGCTCGAGCACCGCAAACTCCCAATCAAGTCGAGTAGGGAAAGAAATGTGGGAGCTGAACTTAGGGGAACACACACTCGGTCCCGTGATTACAGAGTGGCGGAGCCTATATGGGACAAGGAGGAGGCGGACCGTGCGAGCAAGGCCTACCGCCTCTTTGATAAATACGGTGACAAGCGGACCAGGAACTTTGTCGTGGCCCAAAGACAAGAAGGACCCGAAAACAAAGGAGCTTACCACGGATCCGAAGACCAGGGCGCTTGAGCTTGTTCTGGTAAGGAATACACCCCCGCGTAATTAGCTCCATATGGTTGCATTCTAATTAATGAAGCCAAATTTCTAAATGGTTCACATTCCTTCCGCAGGCGACTGAAAGCAGTAGCGCGGGGTCGACTAAGAGCAACCCTTGGGACACCACTCTAAATAGGGCGTTGAATGTAATGAAGAACAAGGATAAGCTCGAAGCCGACGCCACCGGTCGTGGTGGCCGGCAAAGGCTTGTCGACAAAATGGTCGCCATACTATAACACCGTGGGCGAAAGGAGAAAAAGACCAGCTCGGAAAGCCAGGTGCGCGAGGTTCAAGAACTCAAGGCACAGGTGGCGCGGATTTCGGAGATTGTCCAAGTGCAAGTGCAACAACAACTCGGAGCGACGATCACCGCCATTGTGCCTACCTTGATCGAGGGGTTGAGTGCGTGGATTGCGGGCGGCCAACAGGGCCGCCCCGATTCCTAGCTTCACGGCCAGCAACTCGCAGAACGCGATGGCGGGTCCGTTGGTGTCTCCGGCGGAGGCGGCATTGGTGTCTCTGACGCCGGCACGGGAGCTTAATGCACCCGGGGGTACGCCGGCCGCCACCTCTGCAGCAAGCAGCCTCCGGTTAATCGCACGCCCTGCGTTGGCGGTGCCTCGACATTAGCCGAGCTTGACGCCATCATCACAGAACTAATTAAGCCTCTCTCGGCCGAGGACTTCATCTCCTTGCCTTTGACTGGCATCCCCGACGCCCTACATGTTTTCGCCAGGCGCCGACGTTCCGTGCACTCTCCTGCGCCCGTGAACAACGAAGTTGGTCGATGTCGCCAAGGGCAAAATCATTCAACCGGCAACCCCTTGTTCCACGGTACCCAGATGCCACCCAACTTGTTTGAGGTTCAACTGGTTCGGTGCTGCCAGGTTGCGACGAGTTGTTACCTCTGATTCGACCCGTCGGGGCCGACGATGATGACGTGATGACCCTCGGCGCCTTGCTGGCTGGCCCCTACTTTGGCTGAAGAGCCAGATTCGTTTGGGGGCGGGGGACACCACCCCAAAGACAACACCGCCAGTCGTGTCGGCGCCAGGTCGGCCCCATGGCAAGACCGCTGCAACGGTGTCGGACATCCCTATGCCACTGGATCCAAACATGCATATGGCACAGGATCAGAACGACGACAACGACGATACATTTGGAAATGTCGATCAGTACTTTGGCGATCATGGGTACGGTGGCGACTTCATGGGGCCTCCTTCTCAAGAACCCAACCCAACAAAAGATGTGTGCGATCTAGCTGGTACCGCGGAGAAGCCAAGTTGCAACAGGCGTCGTCTGCCGTTCAGCTCTCAGGAGACGCCT
The DNA here is from genome assembly GCA_021605145.1 of Aegilops bicornis. NCBI lineage: Eukaryota > Viridiplantae > Streptophyta > Magnoliopsida > Poales > Poaceae > Aegilops > Aegilops bicornis. The sequence goes on along the minus strand of CM038674.1, from coordinate 130,086,427 downwards.
CCAGCTGTCGACTTCACCGAGCCTCAAATAGGCGAGGTGCGAAATATTATCAGCCCCAACACACTCAAGAAGGCGGTCTGTGAGCAGAACTCGGTCCCATTACAGGAGAAGAAGAAGGCACGCAAAAGAAAGACTAACAAGGGTGCCGGCCAGCCGGCACCGGGTACGATCCGTGCTCAGGACGGGCCACCTTCACCTGAGGATATCTCGAGGAGGGTGCATGTGGCGGGTAGGGCGATGCTACCGACAAATATGCTCAATGCTGCAACCGGTGCTATGCGGAGTCTGCATGATAGTGTTCTTTCTTTGGAGAAGCAGCGTCTCAGAGAGAAGGATGTGGCATACCCGGTTTTCACGGCCAAGGTGCTAGAGGGCAAGGGCTTTGTGGATAACTCCATCGGGCGTACGATCGTCCTGCGGTTTGATGACATCCACGCTATGTTGAACCTTCATCCGCTGCACTACACCTTCGTTCGGCTATTTTATTTGAGTATGGAGATGCGGATCATTCGCGACAAGACCCCGGACATCGTGATAGTCGACCCCTTCTACATGCGTGCCAAGATCTTGGGCAGCGCTGGGGACCGCAAGTCACGAAGTTCTTACCTCAAGGCGCCATTACGGCAAACCAAGATAAGGATAACTTCCTCGTGCCTTACTTTCCCGAGAAAGTCCTCCCTCAACCGCCCGTAACATATGAATTCTTAGATTTCGATCGTTTTTCTTTTAACATTCCATGTTTTCTGCGATGACACACATTGCACGCTCATCCTCCTAAGCCCCAAATATTCCATGGCCACGTATTTCGACCCGGACCGTCGGTCGAATGTAGACTACACAAATGTCAAGAAGGTTCTTGATGATGTTCTCCCAGCTCGCCAAATCTGGAGGCACCTTCACGGGCCTATTCGTAAATGCGGCAAGCACGTGTTCTCCCTGTCTGACGTTACGCTTGCGTCAAGCAACCGCTGGCGGTCGAAGGGTGCCTACTACGCCATCCATCACATGCGGGCGATCGTGCGGGACCATCATCAACTTCGCTACCGTGTAAACTCAAAGATTGGGCGCGAGCGCGTCGGCAATCCAGACACGGACATCGGACAAGAATTCTTTCGCATCCGATGGAGTTTGCGGAAATCATCCATCAAGATGTCCTTCGTACCTCGGGGCAGTTCTACCTCAGAAATCAACCGTCCAACAGTGACATCGACACAATTCTACAAATGCAGGCTGACAACGCCCGTTATTTCATGACTCCCACGATAGACGGCGGCTTCATCCACGCTCCGGTCCCTTGAGTCGAGTCGAAGCGGTGATGTCAGTGTCTAGTTCTCAAACATCGATTGGCTCATGTTGTAATTAAACTTTAATGAACTTGTAGTATGTCTCTTTGGTTTCGAGAGTCGCTCAAATTAGATGTAATCGATGCTATTAATGTCTTGCTTTTCTCTTCCGATCGTTACTGTTGCATACTTATATATTGCTTATGTATTGTGCGTGAATTGGTACTAACGTTTCGTTTGGCTAGTGCATAGCGATGCCGTCATATGTCGTGTACAAGGGTAAGGTTCCGGAGTCTCTGACGGCGGGAGGAGTGTCGGAGACAGTTTCACCGATTCAACGGTATGATTACAAAGGGTACACCACTAGGGCCGAGGCCGAATCTAGATACGCCCGCTATCTAGCGGGAGAGGAGAGGCGTTGGAGGTACCGGATGAAGACGAAGTTTCATCGTGATGATGCTCATCGTGATGACCACAGCTCTCTTCTATGTGATGGTAGTTTAGATGATCGATATCGACTTGTAATGTGAAGACAAACTTCGCTACTCATGGTCTCGAGACTTGTAATATAATGTTCTATCTTTGTTCGGTCTTTTCAATTCGGAGACTAATATGATGAATTGTATTCGGAGACTAATATGATGAATTGTATTCAGAGACTAATCTTCTACTGTATTGGATGAATCTGTTGTTGATGTGTGCTGTCTATATTTTGTCCAATTATACATTTTGTAACCTGTGCAAAAAATAGAAAATAATAATAAAAAACCTAATATTCATACTAATGGCGCATCACATCACAGTGCGCCATTAGTATGCCAAAGGATACTAATGGCGCATCATTAAACAGTGCCCATTAGTATGCCGAAGTTACTAATGGCGCATCTTGTCGTTGTGCGCCATTAGTATGCCAAAGCACTGGTATACATGGCCCCTCGGGAGGCATACTAATGGCGCATCGTTCTATATACTAATGGCGCATCCGAGGTCCGCCATTAGTATACCAGATACTAATGGCGCACACGTGGTGCGCCATTAGTAAAATATACTAATGGCGTGGCACTAATGGCGCACCACTAATGCGCCATTAATGGCCAAATTAGGTGCGCCATTAGTAGGCCTTTTCCTAGTAGTGAAGTTATGTGCACACAAGAAGAGAACGATTCGATGTGGGGTTAGGGCTGAGTGTAATTAACTACGTATGGAGACATAGGAGACCTTGAACGTGCATGTGCGAGAGGTATACATGTATACGTGGGGTGTGTGTGTGCGCGCGTGTGCAAGATCGAGATAAAAGAAAGAAGACATAAGTCATAAGATCGACGACATGGGAGAGACGGATCAATATGACAATATGCATTCATGTGAGAGCGGAGGGAAGAAGACCCAATAATTGAAAATGTCTTTTTGTCTTTACGAGATAGTGGCGTGGGCTGGAGCATGCATCTATGGCGAGCAGAGGGAGCGAGACACAACTATTGTGCAAAAGAGATCAACCTACAGATGCATGTATGGAGAGACATATATAGTGTGCGTGACAGGAAGCAAGAGTGCGTGCGAGAAAGAAATATCGACGGAGAAACTACAGATAGATAGAGACATAGAGATGCTAGCTAGAGGGACATCAACTAGTTTGTGTGTTAGAGATGACCGCCGAGTGGTTCAGAGGGTGAAGTTATGTGTGTGTGAGAGAAAGATAAAAAGAGGGCGCATGACTGCATGTAGAGAGAAACATATATAGTGTGCATGATAGGAAGCAAGAGTGAGGGCGAGAAAGAAGGTTGATGGAGAAACAAATACATAGAAAGATAAAGATGCTAGCTAGTGTGCGTGTTAGAGATAAGAGTCGAGTGGATCAGAAGTCTGAGTTATGTGTGTGGGTGTGAGAGAGATACAGAGAGGGTGCATGTGAGTCACATACAAACAAATATCAGAGAGAAATGAGATCCCGAGAGACGGAGTTTTGTGTTTGCAAGAGAGAAAGATATTTCACAACGAGAGTGATAGCTAGAGAGACATATTAGGGAATGCGAGATATCTCTAGGGAGAGACAGTGTGTGTGAGCGACATACAAGAGAATGGTGGAGAGATATGAGACCCTGGGAGACAGAGTTTGTGTTTGTGTGTGAGAAAGAGATATTTAAGAGGAAGAGTCGTAGCTTCTCATACCTAAGGAGCGAAAGACATCTCTGTGTGAGAGGGGGTGTGCGAGTGTCACTCAGGGGAATATTAGAGAGAAATGAGACCACGGGAGACGAAGTTTGTGTTCGTGCGAGAGAAAGAGATTTCACAGGAAGAATCATAGTTAGAGACACATAGCAGGGAGCAAGATACACTTAGAGAGAGATAGAGTGAAGGTCGAGGGAGAGAGTACCATCAGTATGTTACGAAGATAAAATATCATTGTCGACATACAAGTAGCATGAGAGATACCAGAGAGACGATGAAGGCGTATAGGTCTAGAGGGATATATAAGCATGAGTGATAGTTATATGAGACGAATATGTGGATTAAAGGGGATTCAAATATTAAAACTAGAGATCACGACATTGATAATATCATAACGAAAATTGGTCTACCAAACATGCATATTCATTTGAATTTGGGGACACGTGTAATGTTATATAATCAATATTAGTGATCCATAGATTCTTTAATTAGAGACAATGCATGGTTTATATGCAATTAATGTCTAAACGGGATTACACTATATGTTGCGTGTGTGAAACACATTATACATGTTTGAGAAGAAAAAAACCCCGCATGAAACACGCATTAATTGGAGATAGTTAGCGAAGAATGCATACATTGGTTTTCAACATAAAGTGGTTTCAAATATATGGAAATCCAATATCGAGCCTTATGAATGTAAGATCATGCCATTTGTAAACCATATTTATGTATAAAGGGTGTTGTGCTTTTGAAAGTATATATAAAAATGATGTGTATATATTTGTATTCGAATACAAAATGGATCCTGCCCGAAAAATACAAACTAGATTCGAATTGAGTTGGCACGGTAAACATGCACTCTTGCTCTGCAAAAATTTGAACGAAGTGGGGAAAGTCGCGGTAACCACCCGGAACCAAAATCTGCGAGATGGAAATTACTACCTATCCCTGACACGCAAAGCCTATCGGCTCGATTTCTATAGGTTTCGATAGGGGTAGGCTTGTAATTTCACTCAAACGTGACATAACCGCCTCCCCGTCTCACCTCCCCGGATTCGTACATGGTGGGCACCAAAACAAACTCTCCTTGGCCGAAATCTCTGTCGGCAAATATTCGGTCTATGCGAGATTACCGTCCTATCCCCAACCGACTAATATTGCTGCGATGTAGGAAATTTTAAACGGGGGCTAAGTTTGTAAATTTCCTCGCATTTGAGACAAGCGCACCCTGAAGACATGGTTCCCCCTTCCTCTCTTCCTCCATTTCCCCATTCGTACTCCGTGGGCGTCAAAACACCCTCTCCACGCCAGCCTCCTCCGTCCGCCACCCCATCCACTGTCGTCCTCCTACACCATGCCGGAGCTGATACCCCGACGCCGTTGTCCATTACAAGAGATCGACCTCTCTCATCCACGACTTCGGACCAGGATCCTTGCATCCCGTTCTCTCGCTTCATCCCCGCCGTCGTCCACCTTGCCGGTGCCGCTCCTACGACCATCTCGTCCACCGCACCGGGATATTTCCCCCGCCGCCATCGTCTACCCTCCTAGATCTGCTTCCACGCCGCCGATAGCCATATCTACCACAACACCGTCAAAATCTTAGCAGATGCATATACAGCGCCGCGCCAGAGGCGGTACTCTTTCATATCTGCTCAACTTATTTATCACAGCAAGAAAATAGATCGCCACTGCTTTACTGTGATTTCTTGTCCATCACTTAGGATCTTACTTGTTAGTTGAAAGCAAACATTAGTTGCGAAAGTTGGCTTTGTCCGGTTTGCACCTTCAGATCCGCCATGGCACGCTCAACACTATACTCACAATGCTTATGGTTCTCCCCTTTTATATTCCACACTAGTTAAATGACAGTAGACTAACTTTCAAAATTGGGTCAGTCAAGTTTTGAGAGCTCGCCGGAGTTCGCCGGAGGGCTGCCCCATTATCTATCTTAGGGTTTCGGATGGGGACAATGGTTGTGGGGGGCTGTCGTTGAGCTATGGTGAGGCCTTGCCGAAGGAAAAACTTGACGCCGCTGGGGGGTGGGGTTAGCTAGAGGGATGGCTGGGGCGGCGGAAGATCAGAGGTGGTGGGTGGTTCAGGGGAGGGCGGGGGCCGGTGGTTCGGCCGGTGACCCGTGTGGTGGTCTTTAGGGGAAGAATAAGAGGCGAGTAAGAAGAAGGGTTAGGAGATGTAGGATCTTCATCCAACCGCCTGAAATGGTCGACTGACCCAAATGACGAAAGTCAGGCAACTTGCATGTAGACATTCCCATATATTCATTACTATTATCGTAGGTGCTTCGAGACGTACGTGCAAGCAGTGCTCCTCAACCCATCAAGCTAAACAACATGCCACTCATAATTCCAAAGTTAGTTGCTCAAATACGAATCTGATATGATGCTGACATGTACTAAAACAGAGAAAGTTTAATTGGTCAGTTAATGTTCCTACTTCACTTTCGAAAAGCACATGCGCCACATATCGAGGGACAGCAGGGAGTTGTGTTCTTTATGCGCTCTGGTTCATCATGTGTGGCCAACCAACATTTTATTATCCAAAATCTTCTTGCTCTTCTTTAGCATGCTCCACTTCTGTTCTTCCTTTGTAAGTACTCTCTCCGTACCTAAATATAAGTCTATGTAGATATTCCTCCATGGACTACACACGGAGCAAAATGAGTAAATCTACACTCTAAAGTGTATCTACATACATCCGTATGTGACCAATAGTGGAATCTCTACAAAGATTTGTATTTAGGAACAGAGGGAGTATAATAGTTGTACAGTGTGTTTTTTGTAGTGAAGAGGAGCAGGGACATTTGAAGTGTACAGGTCTATTCGGTCGCTTGTCATGGATGCTTTCAGCTCTTCTTGTTGGTTGTCGGTGTGAAAACCGGTGGATCTCGGGTAGGGGGTCCCGAACTGTGTATCTGAGGATCAATGGTAACAGGAGGAAACAAGGGCACGATGTTTACCCAGGTTTGGGCCCTCTTAATGGAGGTAATACCCTAGTTCCTGCTAGATTGACCTTGATGAATATGAGGATTACAAGAGTTGATCTACTTCGAGATCGATGTGGCTAAACCCTAGAAGCCTAGCCTATGGTAATTGTCATTCTGCCTCTACGGACTAAACCCTCCGGTTTATATATGCACCGGAGGGGCCTAGGGTTGTACATAATCATCTTGGAGAGGAAGGAAACATTACACCCGAACTTTAAACTTGCCATTCTACACATATAGGAGTCCTATCCGGATACAAGAGATATCTGTGGTGATCTTCACGGCCCACCAGTCCGGCCCATAACGAGTAATCTGGCCACCCGAGGACCCCTTAATCCAGGACTCCCTTAGTAGCCCCTGAACCAGTCTTTGATGACGATGAGTCTGGCACGCGTACTGTCTTCGGCATCGCAAGGCAGGTTCCTCCTTCCGAACATATGAACTTTATCTCCTACATAAAGGAACTATGTCCGTCTCTGCATGACTAGTACAATCCCTAGCCACGAAAGCAATGTGTCAAAACAAACACTGTGTCTTTACTGACAACTTTCCAGCGAAACGTCATGTTTGATCCTTTAATATTTCAAACCGTTTTCTTGACTCTGGTTTCGCGTTTCGAGGCATAGCCTCTATTGGAACGTCTTGTCGAAGCAGAGATCATGCCTGCTTATCGTGGGATCCTCATCAATATGATTTGGGTAACCCAATCGCACCTTACGCATGATTATGTTGGGAACATGCGAGTTTTACGGCTCGAGTGGGGGGAGGCTTGGTATTTACTACCTATAAAAGGATATGGATCCCCTCTTTTTACCTTACGCTCTCCTCCAGCCTTTGCTTCCCAATCTCCTAGCTCCAGCACCCACAGCTCCATCGCCCGCAACTCCCGTCCCTTCCACCACCGCCTCCTTCTCCAGCGATGGCTGGATTGGGCTCAAAGGGCAAGTGGGAGGCCTCCACTGTCACGGAGAAGAACGTGAAGAGTATCCGGAGCGCAGGCTACCACGCCGACAACATAGCGCATCGGATCCTAGATGCGGATCAGGTGATCCCCATCCCTGAGCCTGGTGAGAGGGTTGTGTTCCTCCCTCACTTTATGTCGCGACCGGTTTTTCCGGGTAATAAATTCCAGAAAAAATGGCCGTCGTGCTCACCAGCCCCAGGATTACTGTTAGCTGATGAGGCATCAACTTGGTACAGAAAATCCAAGCAAAATACAAGATATGTAGTACAAGACCATTCCGGCCTGCGAGTACAACAAATGGTTTCTAGTGGTTGATGGCGGAAGCGGTTTGTGGATCATCAGCGCCTATGGGACTCCATTTCCCACGGGAACAGCTGACCAGGCTAACTCCTATCTTCGCGAGGCTGCTATCACCATTGCGTAGGTTCCGGGGTTGTCATCGCAACGCTCCTATCCATGCAAGAAATCTGGCCAAGACAATAGCCAGGGACAAGCCAGTGAGTACTTTGAATGTACTCGCAAACATTATGAACACGGGTATAACATAAGTAATAGTCATGCACTGAAATATCCCAAGATTACGCCTACGGTCATAAATAAAAATATTTTATGCATTCAAGCAGGTTATTTATATGAGCATGAAATAATGAAGTGGAAATAAAATGCCGTAGTCAGGCGTCTATGCGACACCACATAAAGGGCTTATAAAATAAATAACAAGCATGCCACAATCGGGCGTCTGAGCGACACCACATAAAGGGCTTATAAACAAACAGAAACAATGCCACAGTCGGGCGTCTGAGCGACACCACATAAAGGGCTTATAAATAAACAGAAGCAATGCCACAGTCGGGCATCTGAGCGACACCACATAAAGGCTTATAAATAAACAGAAGCAATGCCACAGTCGGTCGTCTGAGCGACACCACATAAAGGGCTTATAAATAAACAGAAGCAATGCCACAGTCGGGCGTCTGAGCGACACAACATAAAGGGCTTATAAATAAACAGAAGCAATGCCACAGTCGGGCGTCTGAGCGACACCACATAAAGGGCTTATAAATAAATGAAGCAATGCCACGCGAGGCGTATGAGCGACACCACATAAAGGGCTTATAAAATGAATACAGTGAATATCCAGGAGGTAGAACCGTCCCAGGGATACTCAATAATTCAAACAATGAAAAAGGGGTTATTCCATAATAATAATCATCATAATCATCACAAGTCACGAATCATACACCAAGTTCTGGTTTAGTAGTTTTCCTCCGAAGACTGACACTAAGACCAATACTTGACCCATCCTGCATCAGTAGTCCCGATCTATGGACACCTTGCTATTCGAATAGGTTTAATCTACGCACAGGTGTACCTTTACCCACGAGTAACGGATTCCTTTAGTCCATCGGGACTAATTCCGTCTATGGTCTTTTACTTGAAAACACACCTGACTTGCACACACCAGCTTAACTTACCCGTGTCTGGAATCACCCATGACACCTGTCAAGCAAAACTCTAAGTGGGGAGGCTGCAACCTCGCGTAGCATGGGATCAAATTTATAACATGCGCTCTAAGGGGTGGCCTCCCCTCTCGGTCTCAACCGGAAACACCCATGCCCCCGGACCAGGTGGCATGCCTACCGGCTTGAACTGATATCTTCCACCATGGCCTCTCTCAGACGTGTGTGCTTGAAAGGGGTTGACGACCGATCGAACCGCACCCTACTTGTTGTAGGGACAAGTGATAGTACGAAGCAAGTAAGGGCTTACTGGAACAAGACTCGATATAGGTCGACTCAGGAGGTTTATAAATTCCTTGCATGACATATATAACAAAATATATTTCAACCAACAAAGTCACCGCTCACTATACCTTACCATGCCATACCGGGCATAACCATCCCGACGGGGACCGGCGACAAGCTCACGCCTACCCAAGGCAGAGGCTTTCCCGGATTCCTTTCCGGCATGCATGCAAGGCACATGAGAATGGTCACCATCACAAGTATAATCATTTCCAACAACAAGGAGATCACTAAAAATGCATCCATGCAAATGATCAAATCACATGAAATAAAGAGTATTCCGAAATGAGGTGGTGTTATAAACGTGTCAACGAACACACCAAAATATTATGCCGGGTTCAGAATGCTTGCCTTCAGTTTGTGTAGAGGCAGGGTGCATCCTAAAAACTTTTGCAAGCTTTCTTCTTCTCAAAAAGTCCTATTCTGAATAAATTTGAATTAACACACAAACTCAAAACAACACAAAAAGTTGTTTTGAAATTTTTTCAAATAAATCTTAAAATAAATTAGGTCAAATTTGAGAGAGGTAGGAAAAAGAATTAATTCATTAGGAGTTATATTTTAAAAGTTATAGCCAGTCAAAGTTTAGTCAAATTTCTGGTTTTTAAATAAAACAGAAAAAGAAGAGAAAAGGCTTCGAACCGGTACACGTCAAAGACGTACTTTGAGGTTTACGTGTCCACTTAACCCACGTGGATCTGGCGGGTCATCGATGTGGGTCCAGGGGGCCCACTGGTCAGGTTTGACCAGTCCATCTCCCTCCTCTTCCTCTGCTCGAATGGCGGCGAGGTGACGGCGATCAGCGCCGGCGAAGGGCTGCTCCCCACGGGCTCCAGAGGGTCGGGATGGATCTGCAAAACTGGGGCGGTCCTCCCAGTGGTCGTTGGGTCGGTGGGGACGAACTGAGCTGCCGACGGCGAGCTTCGCGGCGGAGGAGGCATTCGGGAGCAGAGTGGTTTTGGGGCTACGGTGGCTCCCGATCAAAATCGAGCAGGGGGAAAGGTTCACGGGAGGAAGAGAGAACTTCTGGTGGAGAGAGTGGAGAGGGGGAGGCCCTGGTTGCGGTGAACGGAGCTGGGACGTGGCGGCGGCCGGACCGGCCGGAGTTGGGGAAGATGGCCTCTTTCTCTTCAATTGACGACAATGGGGGCACTAGGAGTATGGTGTGAGGCTGCTCGTGTGCTCGTAGGGCTCGAGGCGCTTCCTCTTATAGTGCTCCTACGTCGGTTCGCGGCGGCAGTGGATGAGCTTCGTCGTGACCGACCACAGTAGCTTGCGAGCAACGTGGCGAGGCTGGGGATGGCGGCGGGAACTAAGCGGACGAGTGGGTACTGCCTGTGGGCGAAGGCGGCGAGCCGCGCTGACTCGGGCGGCGGCCATTGCGGGGGCTGTCGGGCGGCATTGGCGGCTAGCTGCTGGCCTGCCGGGAGGCGTGGCGAGGGCTGCTTGCGCGTTGCGGTGAGGAGCTTAGTGAGTGGCGTGGCTCGCAGGGCGTCTGAAACCGGGCGACGCTGTCGGCTCGGGCGCCGCACGTGCTGTCTGGCGTGCTCTGCTCGCGCCCGAGCACGCAGGACGTGCTCGGATTTAAATGCTATGGCATGGTAGGGGGATCCAAACCACAAGACGGTTAGTAGGGTGGGGTTATAGGTTAGGGCAAAACCATGGGACATGCTGGTCTGGTCAGGGTATTAAGTTCACAGTGTAAACAAAACTCATATTAAATCTGTCCACGTTCTCAAGGTGCTTGACAAAATGCCAAAGGCTCCTAGGCAGTTCTTGGAGTGGCCAAAACCTCCAGTGTGGTCTCTTTAGATAAAAGAGAGGGTGGTAAGGTTAGTTTGCCCAAAGCACAAACTTGCTAGTGCAAGTTTTGCAAAACTTCAATTCTGTACAGAAAGAACAGGGCATGGTTGCATGCACGTAGAACCATCCAATGGGTCCACTCTCCTGGACTTAAGGGTTTGGCAAGGAGGACTACAAGTAGGAAAAGGAATCATGGATCAAGGAGCAACTAAAAAGGTGGTTGCAAAGACAAAACCTCAAGTTGGACCGTAATGGAAAAGAGGATGGTTCACTCAAATTTTCCAAAGAACAACATTAGGTTAATGCATAAAGTTGAATAATATGCTCCTACTGATATCCCATAATTTTGGTAGAAGTTTTAAAGAAATATTTGAATAGGTTGTAGTGAAAAAAATGCTCTCTGGACCAGATTTGAAAATATGGTGTAGAGCTCCAAATATTCAATGGGCAGAAGATATTTTTGCACAAAAGTGGTTCAAATACTCCATATGACATCTCCAAATTTTGGTGGGATTTTTGAATGAATTTATAAAAGGGTTGTAGTACAAATGGGGCCATAAAACTATGGGAAAACATTTTTCAAGAAAATAAAGATCAGGGAGAATATTATATAATTAAGTCTTCTGATAACAGAAAAGATTTTCTTGAGAGGGCAACAAGTCCAATATCATAAGTGAAAGGTTTTCAATTTAGGGAATATCTCCAAGATAACCAAGAAAAGAATGGTTTTGAAATCAAGAAAAAACAAGAAAAAGGAAAGTTAAATTTCCTGGCAAGATTTTAATTAACAAAACAAAGTTAAAATTTTTGGGGTGTCACAACACTACCCCCCTTAAGAAAAATCTCGTCCTCGAGATTTGCTAAGAGTTTTCTCTATAGCAGAATTGCATCAAAACAAAAGTGGCTACAGTAAGAGGGCAATAAGTGGTGCAAAAATACAGTGTGGGGACACTGGTGCTGCGTGGAAAAATCCACGGTTACGAGCAAAAACGAGAGATTTCTACGCCGGATATAGATTTAGAATAAATTCTAAATCTCAAAATACGCTGGTCGTACCCGAGAGCACAGTGCTCTCTCTGGCTGACAGGTGGACCCGGGCCCACTGTCAGCCTCTTCTTCTTCCTCCGGCTCTTTCCTCTTCCTCTCCCCCGCGTGCTTTCCCGCGCTTTCTCCACCGGTGATGCCTAGCGTGTAGGGCATCTAGGCCGTACTGCGGTAGTGCACGGCGCGCTAGCTGCCGGTGCAACGTCCACTCACCTCGCGGGCCAGTGCGCTGTCAGCACTGCTCAAGGATTCGCCTCCGAACACCGGCGATCGGGCGACGAGCGGCGTTGGTGGACCTTGCCCATCGTGCACCGAACTCGAGCTATAAAACGGCTGAGGTGTTCTTCTCTTTTCCTCACACCCGGCCTAGCTTCTCCTCCTCCTTCTCCTCTGTCTCCGTTTGCCGGAGCTCGAGGCGAGGCTCTAATGGCGGCGGTGGTGCCGGACTGGTACGTGATCCTGTTGTGCGGAGGGCTGGCAGCAGTGCTGGGGCTCTCCGTGCTCCTGTGCGCGATGATCCTCGATGATCGTCGCGATGCTGCTGCTCGGGTGTTGGCTCTCTGCGGTGGTGGTGATCACGAGGAGTAGGTGGGGTGTGTCGGGCGTTGACTGTTGTCGGGAGGTGCTCAGTTAGATGTAACACCGTTGCAAATTTTTGCAAGCAGTGTGAGTGTGTGCTCGAGTAGTTGTGGTTGTGAGTCTGCTGCCGTGGTGCTGCAGGAAATAAAATAATCCAAGTCGTGAGGGGATAGATGATGCAACAATCAGGTAAAAGAAATCTCACTCCAGGATTTTTCGCGAGAGAAAACAGTAATACATTAAAGTCAAACCGCAACAGAGCTACTCTCGTTAACAGAAACTAAATGATTTGCTCGCCGTGCAAACTCGGGGTACCGCGCTTAAGTTACAACACACAAACAAATGTTGCAGCAATGCACACAGCAGAGACGTCTAAAATGAAAATGGTAACCGGACGGGGTCCTGAGAAAACGTCTCTGGTACTGGGATACTCTCTTCTTCTATCGGGGAAAGTGGATTGACCAGACGATGAATGTGCCTCTCCTGGTCGGGCCTCAGTGATCTGCCAATGGAGATATGAGGATTTAAATCCGCGAGACCCTGGAGATAACCCATCACGCATTGGGTTAAATGCTCTTGAGCGATGACGTACTGGACGAGGTTGGACAGGACTGGGTCTCTCTCAATTCGTCCACCAGAAAAAGAGGTTACTCCTCCGGGTGCTGCACGGCTCGGAAAGTAATAATACCCTCGTTCGCTGGCATAGGGCACCGCGAATCGAAGGCGAGCAAGTGCTTCATACGCAGCAGCTTCTCTGACCATATGCGGGTTGGCATAGATTTCCCCACGAAGGAGACCTCCGTTGGGTCTTGGTTTGGGTTTCTGAGGAGGGATGTGCACCGCTGCCCGGATCTCGAGGTGGAAGGGGTGATCCTTGATTTGAACAGCTCGTACTGGGGTGGCTGGGTAGCACCCATGGTACTGCAGGTAAAATCCCACAATATTTTGACAAAACTACCAGGGGTTGCATCTGGAGTTCTCAGATAAATACTAGGGCTCGGCATGGCAAGAAATGGTTGTGCGAGGGATGCTTGGCAAGGTCACTCGGTGGCCTTTATATAGCACCGGAGCTGGGTCATTTTTACCGTGGTGAAAGGCAATGAATTTGCCAGCTCGGCTCCGGGGGTCGGGGTCAAAGCCACAGATACATATCTCATCAAAGTGACGTATCACTGTGGGTGTTGTCGGGGTGGTTTTGGTGACTGTGCCTGGGATAGGAAAAATCACACTGCATGTTAATATATCCATGCAAGGCTACTATTTAAAACAGAGGCACGACGACATGTTGCGTTAATTTAAGTGATCACAGGATTACAAAGCGAGGATACACTGGGACTTGATACCACTTGGGTGACTTAGTCTACCTTGTTTACATCCAAGCGGGCGTGCCTTGTGGATGTCGAGGCTTCTCCACGGTTCTCACCGTTGGAATTTGCTGGAGAGGGTTGAGGGGCTGCGGGCTCGGGGTAGTGATGATGACCGTTGCGGGGATTGCTGACCACAACCCCGTTGGAGTGTGCTCCCAAAAGGCGACGAAGTACTTCGGGGGTCATCAAAGCACCTTGGCTGATGGTTGGAGCTGACATCAGGGTCTCGATCGGGTGTCCGAACAACACGACTGGGTTGTCGGTGTTGGGCTCGTTCTCTTCTCTCGCCGGGACTCGACGAATCAGCTCTCCACGAGCTACGATCAAATCAATGGTGATTTGATCGAATAGTTCCTCCAGTGCACCTACATAGCGCACTAGGTGCAGCAATGCAGGGTCCATCTCGTGATCTCCGTTGGTAACTTGGGGTGGTCTACCATACCCTTCACGCCTGGGGTAGTAGTGGAACGAGCGACAGTTAACTCAGGCGGCAGTGCACGAGATGAACTATAGCCTCTCGAGCAGCTAGTTGGATGGCTTGTGGCTCAAAGGAAGTTGTTCTTCCGGTGAACCTGTAGGGGCGCTCGGGCGCTAGACCCCTACCGTAAATGTGTACGGTGGCCCAGAATTGACGGCTCTCACCACTCATGGGTCCTTGGTACACAACATATTTGGGTGGCTCTTCTAACGCATAGGCACGACGGGTGAGGCTTGCGAGTATGGTCACAAAGCCTCCAAGGTTGGTCGCTGTGGTCTCATTGTGCACGACGGGGCCATGCATTGTGGCTCGGTTTGGGGTAGCGGTTGTGCTGTGTTGGGGCTAGCGTGCCATTTTATAGTAAAAGGGGACGAAGTCTTCCTTCGCACGCTTGCGAATAAGACACCTTGGGTGCTGGTCACTGGTGCGCGATAGACATGCTAGGTTGATAGGTTGGGCACCGACTGCAAAAAAGGCGTCGGGTCACTGTGTGGCTATCTTTCATGAGAAGCTTGGCTGGGGTTTCGGTTATGGTCTGGTGGGTTGGTTTGCCTAAGCTCATTGACCTGACTAAGATAGGATTAGCCAATGGTCAGCCTAGCTCTGATACCAAGTCTGTCGCGACCGGTTTTTCCGGCTAATAAATTCCAGAAAAAATGGCCGTCGTGCTCACCAGCCTCAGGATTACTGTTAGCTGATGAGTCATCAACTTGGTACAGAAAATCCAAGCAAAATACAGGATATGTAGTACAAGACCATTCCGGCCTGCGAGTACAACAAATGGTTTCTAGTGGTTGATGGCGGAAGCGGTTTGTGGATCATCAGCGCCTATGGTACTCCATTTCCCACGGGAACAGCTGACCAGGCTAACTCCTATCTTCGCGAGGCTGCTATCACCATTGCGTAGGTTCCGGGGTTGTCATCGCAACGCTCCTCTCCATGCAAGAAATCTGGCCAAGACAATAGCCAGGGACAAGCCAGTGAGTACTTTGAATGTACTCGCAAACATTATGAACACGGGTATAACATAAGTGATAGTCATGCACTGAAATATCCCAAGATTACGCCTTCGGTCATAAATAAAAATATTTTATGCATTCAAGAAGGTTATTTATATGAGCATGAAATATAGAAGTGGAAATAAAATGCCGCAGTCGGGCGTCTATGCGACACCACATAAAGGGCTTATAAAATAAATAACAAGCATGCCACAGTCGGGCGTCTGAGCGACACCACATAAAGGGCTTATAAATAAACAGAAACAATGCCACAGTCGGGCGTCTGAGCGACACCACATAAAGGGCTTATAAATAAATGAAGCAATGCCACGATCGGGCGTCGAGCGACACCACATAAAGGGCTTACAAATAAATGCGAAGCAATGTTACCACGATGGCGTCTGGCGACACCACATAAAGGGCTTATAAATAAATGTAAGCAATGCCACGATCGGGCGTCTAAGCGACACCACATAAAGGGCTTATAAATAAATGTAAGCAATGCCACGAGGCGTCGAGCGACACCACATAAAGGGCTTATAAATATACAGAAGCAATGCCACAGTCGGGCGTCTGAGCGACACCACATAAAGGGCTTATAAATAAACAGAAGCAATGCCACAGTCGGGCGTCTGAGCGACACCACATAAAGGGCTTATAAAATGAATACAGTGAATATCCAGGAGGTAGAACCGTCCCAGGGATACTCAATAATTCAAACAATGAAAAAGGGGTTAGTCCATAATAATAATCATCATAATCATCACAAGTCACGAATCATAAACCAAGTTCTGGTTTAGTAGTTTTCCTCCAAAGACTGACACTAAGACCGATACTTGACCCATCCCAGACTGTAGTCCTGATCTATGGACACTGCTATTCGAATAGGTTTAATCTTTGCAAAGGGTGTACTTTTACCCACGAGTAACGGATTCCTTTAGTCCATCGGGACTAATTCCGTCTACGGTCTTTTAGTTGAAAACACACCTGACTTGCACACACCAGCTTAACTTACCCGTGTCTGGAATCACCCATGACACCTGTCAAGCAAAACTCTAAGTGGGGAGGCTGCAACCTGGCGTAGCATGGGATCAAATTTATAACGCGCTCTAAGGGGTGGCCTCCCCTCTCGGTCTCAACCGGAAACACCCATGCCCCGGACCAGGTGGCATGCCTACCGCTTCAACCGATATCTTCCACCATGGCCTCTCTGCATGCAGTGTGTGCTTGAAAGGGGTTGACGACTGACTGAACCGCACCCTACTTGTTGTAGGGACAAGTGATAGTACGAAGCAAGTAAGGGCTTACTGGAACAAGACTCGATATAGGTCGACTCAAGAGGTTTATAAATTCCTCGCATGACATAGATAACAAAATATATTTCAACCAACAAAGTCACCGCTCACTATACCTTACCATGCCATACCGGGCATAACCATCCCGACGGGGACCGGCGACAAGCTCACGCCTACCCAAGGCAGAGGCTTTCCCGGATTCCTTTCCGGCATGCATGCAAGGCACATGAGAATGGTCACCATCACAAGTATAATCATTTCCAACAACAAGGAGATCACTAAAAATGCATCCATGCAAATGATCAAATCACATGAAATAACGAGTATTCCGAAATGAGGTGGTGTTATAAACGTGTCAACGAACACACCAAAATATTATGCCGGGTTCAGAATGCTTGCCTTCAGTTTGTGTAGAGGCAGGGTGCATCCTAAAAACTTTTGCAAGCTTTCTTCTTCTCCGAAAGTCCTATTCTAAATAAACTTGAATTAACACACAAACTCAAAACAGCACAAAAAGTTGTTTTGAAATTTTTTCAAATAAATCTTAAAATAAACTAGGTCAAATTTGAGAGAGGTAGGAAAAAGAATTAATTCATTAGGAGTTATATTTTAAAAGTTATAGCCAGTCAAAGTTTAGTCAAATTTCTGGTTTTTAAATAAAACAGAAAAAGAAGAGAAAACGCTTCAACCGGTACACGTCGAAGACGTACTTTGAGGTTTACGTCTCCACTTAACCCACGTGGACTGGGGCGGGGTCACTGACAGTGGGTCCAGGGGGGCCCAATGGTCAGGTTTGACCAGTCCATCTCCCTCCTCTTCCTCTGCCCGAACGGCGGCGAGGCGACGCCGATCAGCGCCGGCGAAGGGCTGCTCCCCACGGGCTCCAGAGCGTCGGGATGGATCCGCAAAACTGGGGTGGTCCTCCCGGTGGTCGTTGGGTCGGTGGGGACGGAGTGAGCTGCCGACGGCGAGCTTCGTGGCGGAGGAGGCATTCGGGAGCAGAGTGGTTTTGGGGCTACGGTGGCTCCCGATCAAAATCGAGCAGGGGGAAAGGTTCACGGGAGGAAGAGAGAACTTCTGGTGGAGAGAGTGGAGAGGGGGAGGCCCTGGTTGCGGTGAACAGAGCTAGGGCGTGGCGGCGGCGGACCGGCGGAGTTGGGGAAGACGGCCTCTTTCTCTTCAATTGACGGCAATGGGGGCACTAGGAGTATGGTGTGAGGCTGCTCGTGTGCTCGTGGGGCTCGAGGGCTTCTTTATAGTGCTCCTACGTCGATTCGCGGCAGTGGATGAGCTCGTCGGCGACCGACTTATGTAGCTTGCAGGCAACGTGGCGAGGCTGGGGATGGCGGCAGGAACTAGCGGATGAGTGGGTAATGCTCTAGGGGCGAGCTGGCGAGCGGGCGCGGCTCGGGCGGCGCTGGCCATTGCAGGGGCTGTCGTGCGGCATTGGCGACTAGCTGCTGGCTTGCTGGAGACGTGGCGAGGGCTACTTGGCGCGTTGCGGTGAGGAGCTTAGTGAGTGGCGTGGCTCCGCAGGGCGTGCAGAAATGGGGGCGCGACGCGTCGGCTCGGGCGCGGCACGTGCAATAGCGTGCTCTGCTCGCGCCCAGAGCATGCACGGGACGTGCTCGATGAAATGCTGTGGCATGGTTGGGGGCTCCAAGCCACAAGAGGGTTAGCAGGGTGGGGTTATAGGTTAGGGAAAAACCATGGGACATGCTGGTCTGGTCAGGGTATTAAGTTCACAGTGTAAACAAAACTCATGTCAAATCTGTCCACGCTCTCAAGGTGCTTGACAAAGTGCCAAAGGCTCCTAGGCAGTTCTTGGAGTGGCCAAAACCTCCAGAGTGTGGTCTCTTTAGATACAAGAGAGGGTGGTAAGGTTAGTTTGCCCAAAGCACAAACTTGCTAGTGCAAGTTCTGCAAAACTTCAATTCTGTACAGAAAGAAGAGGGCATGGTTGCATGCACGTAGAACCATCCAATGGGTCCACTCTCCTGGACTTAAGGGTTTGGCAAGGAGGACTACAAGTAGGAAAAGGAATCATAGATCAAGGAGCAACTAAAAAGGTGGTTGCAGTACAAAACCTCAAGTTGGACCAGAATGGAAAAGAGGATGGTTCACTCAAATTTTCCAAAGAACAACATTAGGTTAATGCATAAAGTTGAATAATATGCTCCTACTGATATCCCATAATTTTGGTAGAAGTTTTAAAGAAATATTTGAATAGGTTGTAGTGTAAAAATGCTCCCTGGACCCGATTTGAAAATATGGTGTAGAGCTCCAAATATTCAATGGGCAGAAGATATTTTTGCACAAAAGTGGTTCAAATACTCCATATGACATCTCCAAATTTTGGTGGGATTTTTGAATGAATTTATAAAAGGGTTGTAGTACAAATGGGGCCATAAAACTATGGGAAAACATTTTTCAAGAAAATAAAGATCAGGGAGAATATTATATAATTAACTCTTCTGATAACAGAAAATATTTTCTTGAGAGGGCAACAAGTCCAATATCATAAGTGAAAGGTTTTCAATTTAGGGAATATCTCCAAGATAACCAAGAAAAGAATGGTTTTGAAATCAAGAAAAAACAAGAAAAAGGAAAGTTAAATTTCCTGGCAAGATTTTAATTAACAAAACAAAGTTAAATTTTTTGGGGTGTCACACCACTACCCCCCTTAAGAAAAATCTCGTCCTCGAGATTTGCTAAGAGTTTTCTCTATAGCAGAATTGCATCAAAACAAAAGTGGCTACAGTAAGAGGGCAATAAGTGGTGCAAAAATACAGTGTGGGGACACTGGTGCTGCGTGGAAAAATCTATGGTTAGGAGCAATAACGAGAGATTTCTACGCTGGATATAGATTTAGAATAAATTCTAAATCTCAAAATACGCTGGTCGTACCCGAGAGCACAGTGCTCTCTCTGGCTGGCAGGTGGACCCGGGCCCACTGTCAGCCTCTTCTTCTTCCTCCAGCTCTTTCCTCTTCTTCTCTCTCGCGTGCTTTCCCGCGCTTTCTCCACCGGTGACGCCTAGCGCGTAGGGCATCTAGGCCGTACTGCGGTAGTCTTGTGGCCTAGCTGCCGGTGCAGCGTCCACTCACCTCGTGGGCCAGTGTGCTGTCAGCACTGCTCAAGGATTCGCCTCCGAACACCGGCGATCAGGCGACGAGCGGCGTTGGTGGACCTTGCCCACCGTGCACCGAACTCGAGAAAAAAAAGGAAAAAGGAAAGTTAAATTTCCTGGCGAGATTTTAATTAACAAAACAAAGTTAAAATTTTTGGGGTGTCACACTTTATCCGGGGGCTGGGATTTCCGCTTCACCACTTTGTTCGGGGTCTCTTATTCCTCTATGGGCTAGATTTTACTGACCTGGCCCCGAATTCTATCCTCCACATATCGGCTTTTATAATCGTGTGTGAGGCTTTCCTCCGAGTCCCCCCACACTTCAGCCTATGGCTCAAAACCTTCAATCTGAAGCCGAAGGTGGTCGACGGGCAGCAAGCGGACTACAGGGGGGGCTATGGTAAACA
This sequence comes from Aegilops bicornis, assembly GCA_021605145.1. NCBI lineage: Eukaryota > Viridiplantae > Streptophyta > Magnoliopsida > Poales > Poaceae > Aegilops > Aegilops bicornis. Next base: position 130,066,099 of record CM038674.1, on the reverse strand, counting down.
AGCTCTCGAATGCAACCTGGCCCAAAGGGGCTTTTGTGGAAACCAACAAGGTATGGCAGAAGGAGTGGCTCTACATCGCCGAACCTCATGAGGACACATGGGCGGCCGCGCCCGAATTCAGATCCAAACCCCTAGAGAGGCTCACCTCATGGACCGCCAAGGGCCTTGATTGGGAGTCTCAAACGGAGGTGAGGACGCTCCAAAATCGCTTCTCCAGCATGATTGCAAAGGGCACCCACCTCACTAACGTGATCCAGGTGATGCTCTTTCGCCGCACCCTTCCCTGCCAGCTACGGGCCTCCCGCTTATGGGATTTCAAACCGGAGGGACCACGGACCTTGAAGCGCTTCTTTGGCACTACGCATGAAGACATATGGAAGCAGCTTTTCAAGGCCCAGAATGAGTGGCCCGAGGAGACCGAAGACACCGGTTACGACAGCGTGACTCCGTCCACAGAGGTAAGCACGATTTTGCCGAAAAATTACCATGTCCATATTTCAATTATAATAGGAGTTAGAAGTTTTACATTCCATACAGGCCTGGGCAAAGAAAGCGGAGCGGATTGACTGTTCGGCTCTGCTGCCTGAAAACCCAGCCACGCCTAAGTTAACGACGATGCTGGTTCCGGAGCCGTACAAGGCGCCGGAGAAGAAGGCCAAGAAGAAGGGCAAGGAGGTGAAGAGTGGCCCCCGCCCTAAGTGTCCTTCGGATACTATGTCCAGAGAGACCGACTCCCACTCCTCCCATGACGAAGACGAAGAGGAGGAGGAGGAAAGTGACTCCCCTGTCAAGGGAAAGGGGAGTAGGAGGGCGGCCCCTGAAGACGCGGGAAAGGGGGCGCCCATGAGGAAGCTGAACCTCCTGAAAAGCTTGGACTCGGAGCCCGGAGCTGATTTCCGAAAGCAACCCAGGAGCAAGACTCTGGCGAATCGTAAGTGTCGGACTTTTGCTATTATATTCGGTCAGTTTGTTATCATTGCATAAGCAATTCTATGTTGTTTTGTAGTCCTCCCCTCACACTCCGTAGCACACCATTATCATCAGGGAGCTCTCTGCCAACTAACATGGCGGAGAGTGACACGCTGCCGCAGGCTCAATCGCCCATCATACCAGGGAACACCGAGGTGACTTCCCAGCGGGTGTCTCCTGACGAGGAGGTGGGAGTGGGGCAGATGAGGGGGTGCCCGAGGTCAACACCTCGTCCACCGTCTGCCAAGGGGAAACAATCCCTATGGCAACCGACGGCGGGGAGCCCAAGCAATCTATGGTACCCCGATCCGCATGGAGCAGGGGGCCTTCGCACGTCAGCCTAGGATAACACCTGACGCACGACAGGTCCATAATACAGCATTCCAGGTACAATAATATTCATCAAATACATGTGTATATGGTTACATCATTGATGAATACAATTATCTGGCATAGCCCTAAGGCTATTTAAATGGCAGAGGAAGTCTATTTAAATGGTAGCGGAAGTCTTGGTTTGGCAGCATAACAACTCTGGCTGGGCTCCACAACTCACATGACTGGCAAGATTACGGCCTAGCGCGACCAATCAAGCAAACAATCCAGGCACGGCCAACAAACTGGCATGACACGCCAGGTCAGTACATTGAATGTACTTGCAAGACAACCAAATACTTAGCATCAAAACAAACAGATGACGAAGCAAGAACCAAGCGTCTGCAATAACCTATCTCATAGCAGAAGCTAAACATGGCATGATATTACTAGAGACATGGATCAAAATAAGCATGAACAGCATCATGGCATCTACTATCATGGCAAAAACATGGCATATCAAACTTACTTCTAGTATGGAAACACAAAACATAGCATCGCATCTTAACCATAACATGGCATGTCAAAGCACTACAAAAAAATACACTTCCATGATTATGCGTGTTTGTCACAGTAGGTCGCGTTTTTTGTCATGCATGTACATCCATGACAAATTTATGACAGAATCAAGATAGTCATACCTGTGCCGTCGTAGAAGTGTTCCATGACATTACCAAAATTATCATCACGGAAGTGTCCACTTCCATGACGATAAATCGCGCGTCACAGAAGTGCTTTCATCAAGGGTGACCGACACGTGGCATCCACGTAACGGAACGCCGTTAAGCTATCGGGTCGGGTTTTGGATCCGATAACCCGTTAACAGCCTCAACCAATGGGGATTTTCCACGTGTAAAATCATCATTGGCTGGAGGAAACACGTTTCGGCTCACCGTTGGGACAAATGTCATCCGCTCATTGGACCGAAGGCGCCTATGATACGGCGACACATGGCACGACCCAACAGAGGCCCATTCCTGTGAAAAGGCCGGCCCGTTTGACTTGGTCAAAAGGTGGCGGGCCGGCCCACCTGAAGCCCGTTAACGGCATGTTCGCATATAGCCCATTTACAGCCCTCTAACCTAGGGCCCGTTCGCCCTAGCGAATTAGGCCCAAGAGCGCTATCCGGGCCGTCCAATATGATTCAGCCTGCTTAACTTCCGGCCCATGTGTAGCCCATGACTTCTTTCGGCCCATATGAGGACCTTTGTAACTCTTGGCCCATTAACGGCCCATGGTGAAACTGGCCCGTAATGAACAGTGTATCATTTATACCCATTAACGGCCCGTTATTCCATTAGGCCGTTTCCAGCCCAAGTTATCTTTCGGCCTTCTCAGGGCCCATTGATTCTTGGGCTCATTTGCAGCATTCGGTTACATACGGCCCGTTACTGTCATTTTCTGCTTGTGGGCCAAATTCAGCCTGTCGTTACAGTCGGCCCGTTTGCGGACCGTTAATACGTTGGGCCGTTTTCATGTAAAAAAAACCCGTTGGGCTGTTTTCATAGAGTTATCAAATACGGCTTATTAACGACCCGTTATGGTCCACGAATAGTTTGGCCCATGATTGGCGAAATGATGATACGCCCCGTAGAAGGCCCATGGATCCTACGGCCCGTATGAGGCCCATGGATAGTACGGCCCGTAGAAGGCCCATGGATCGTACGGCCCGTAGAAGGCCCATGGTCCCTACGGCCCATAGAAGGCCCATTGATCCCTAAGGCCCGTAAAGAAGGCCGATGGATCCTACGGCCCGTATTGAAGGCCAATGGTCCTACGGCCGAACGAAGGCCCATGGATCATACGGCCTGCAGGAGTCCCATGGTTACAACAGTTCGTGTGTTGCCATGATTATTTTGGCCTAGTTACCAAAAATGGGCTATTGTGGCCACTAGAAAAACACAGAAAAAGAACTGCAGTGACTACAAGCAAACAACTAAACAAGACAATAAGGAAATAAATAAGCAAGCAATTAAGGGTAGCCTATTACCGCTATTACACATATTACATCCACTTTGGGCATCAAAGTTCGCCACCAAAGGCAAATATAGGGAACAAAGCAAAGCATAATACATACATCGGCCGTCAAAATTGGCCACCAAAGGCAAATAAACGCAGCAGCAAAACAAGAGCATAACTGAAACAACTTCGGAAGAGCTCAAGAAACGTTATCACAGGTATCCACCATGTCGGCAATAAGCTTAGCAAGCTAATTAGCTTTGTCCTGTTTGGCGCTAAAATCCTCCAACGCTTGTCATTGCACCGGAAAGTATGCATCCGAATGCTCCAGGACTTCGCAGTCCGTCCGCTTCTTGTCACAAAGACAAATGATCGATGTCTTTCAGCTTGTAGTTGAGACTCAAGAAACCGAACTGATTCAGACGGTGAGTTTGAATAGCTTGTGCATGCGGTAGTGGCCAAGAATCGAACACTAAACCAAGACAGGACTTTGGGGTTGTCTCACTGTCTTCAAGATAGTCTTTCTTAGCTGTTTTATCAGCTTTGTTGGAGACCAACAAGGATGTGTCACTATCCTGAACCTTATCTGCATTACTTCCTTTACCATTGCTTAATAAGGCACTCTTCCCCAATATTCTCACAAGATTCTAAAAGAAGAAACAAGCGGACACATAACAAGTTTAGCATGTACTAGTATATGAAACTCATTTCGTGAACCAGTTCATTAGGAAGGTGGACAGGATTAAACTACCAAGTCTTCTATTGCCAAGTACAAGTACATAATAAAAGCATCAAAAAAACATATATCTATGTCCTATGGTCACTGCATTGTCTTGCCAAATCAAAATAGAGACACTGCTCAAATCATATCGATTCAAGACAAAGCAGCGGTGAAAGAATACAAAGCGTGGGAAACTACACGGCACAACAAGATTTCAGATTGGTACCACGGGTCTACATGTACAACAACACTATTGGCTCATGTTGTGATGCTAGTAATGTGCATGATATGAAAGTCAATCTGTATACACAATTGAAATTGAAATCAACAGAGCTATTGATAAGAGCAAACCTGTTAAAGAAACATGCGTGAACATACCTGCTGTGCCATTGGAGTTTTGATTGGATCCTTCAATTTAAAAATAAGTTTGTATGAGTAAATATAGTGATACAAGAGCAAAGCAATCATAGTTAAAAAGGCGCGCCTAAGCAAGCGCTTAAGCACGCCTAGGCTCTAGGCGTTGGCAAAACGCATTGTGCATAACTACGCATAATCAGGCATAATCAAGCATAAGCATGCGCTTTGGTCAGTAAAGCGCAAGGCGGTGGCAAAACACACAATTAACGCCTAGCGCTTTTTTGAACTATGATAGCAATGGAATCTTAAATTAGAACAGTTGTTCTTCAGGTTTAGGAACTTGTTCTACATGAAAAGAGTACAGTAAGACGCAAGAATAAAATACTTAAAAATAGAAAATGAGCTCATACACCTTACCACATTCTTGGTTATGGACCAAGATGTAACAAGGCATTCCTACCATCGTCCAAAGAATGTGTCTCGTGAGAACGTAAGGGAATTTGATGAGTTTCTTTGCCGGTGAAGTACGCTTTTCTTGAGGTAATTCCGACATCGCCACCAAGCATTCTTGAAGATAGCGAGAGGTATTATCACAGGTTACCTCATCCTGAGTTTCCAAATCGGTCCTTCTCTATAGAGAAAAATGGGAAAATTCTTTGTATTATAACCATCATGGAGGTAGGATGTATGGGACGAAGCAAAGTAATTGCCATGAATAACATTACTTACACATAACTCCCGGACAAACACCAGAATCGCATTTTCCTTCATCTTGATATAATATTTCCAAGATGGGAAGATACGCACATACGATTTAACAACATCAAATGCGATAGATGTTAAACTACCACCGGCTGGTTGTGCTTCCTCCACGTGAATAGGTGTACTAACCGTGGAGTTGGGGTTCGCCGTGATAGTACTTGGCCCTTTGGGCACCGGAGCTGCCTTACTAACCGCTCTTGTTTGGGAGCTCTGTGGTGGAGATGGTGTTGTGTCAACAGGAACTGGGTTATTATCGGTGGGGTTGGGGTTAGATTGGGTGAAGCTGGTTCTCATCCATCGCAGTAGGGGTACAATCTGCGGAGTTTGGGTTATGTGTGGTAGGGCTGGTTCTTGTGCATGTACAACCGGGTGCTATCTCCACCAAGAGGTAGCACTGTTTTATTTGAAGACCGTGTTTTTATTCCGCTGAATACCGCATCACCCGCTCCAATTCAAATGGCTGATAAACAGGAAACATAGTTGAATGTACATACATTGTATGAGAGATGTATGCAATAGATAGTGTGGAAAAAGAGGGCATGAAATAGTTGACATGTATATTGTTTAACTAAAGCGGATAGCATGACATAATTTCACATATATGATGTCTATCTAAACTGGATAGCATAGCATAACATAATTCAAAGATATGATGAATAACTAAACAGGATCGCATGACATAATTCACCTACATGTTATCTAAGTAATCAGGATCACATCATTTAATTCACATATGTGATTTATATGCTAAACAGAGGGCATTCGATATGATGTCTGAACTAAGAACATGGTGTTGAATATTGTGTATATGATGTCTAAACTATGCAATGCTAGTCACCGTATGCATGATATGAGAAGTATAACCTTGACAATTTAGAGCATACACCTATGTGGGGGACTAGGACTGGTCATCTATCTCTGAATCCATCTCTAAGGAGCTAACTGGACCAAACAAGAGATCTGCCTTGACGAGTAGCACTGCCTCTGAAGGCCTTGTTTTCACTCCAGATTTTTCCATCTCCCACCCAAATGGCTGATTCATAGGAAGAGTATTTTAATGTACAAACATTGTCGACAAATGGAAATGTAATGAAGAAAAGGATGGGAAAGATATCATTCAAATGTATGATGCCTGGTTAAATAGGATGGCATTGCACATTTCACATATATTATGGCTGGCTAAAAGACATGAGATCGCATAATTCCCATATATGATATAGAAACTAAACAGGTGGCATTACGTAACATGTCTAAACTAAGTAGATGACATATATGATGTCAAAAGTAGGCACCTTTGCAAGGCAACATATGCATGATATGACTAACATCATCATGCCAAGGTAGAGCAAACACCTTGGGGGTAAATAGGAGTGGTCAAGCGATCTGAATATGCCTCGTAACAGATATCTTCCTCTGGATTACAACTGGAGAGGGGTGGGAGGGTTTGCCATTGAACCCACCATGGAGCGATGTCTGCATGACATTGTATTGCCAGCATAAAACTCTTGTCTTTTTCTCTTCATGTTCAAGCATGACTGTGTACAATATCTGACATGCATACGAAAAAAATATGGTGAGATTATGTAAGGAGAGCATGCAGAAATTTAGAGTGATGGTAACAACCAGTGGATCAACGTTTTTCCGTTGAACCAAAATAGCCCTAATGGATCGACGTGATGTATAGTAATAAGTGATGCAACAAGTGTACAACCTCTTTGCCGTAGCCGTGTCGACCTCAGCATCATTGGGTTGGTCGCATAAGCAGTTGTGGCAGAGGTGGCTGTCAGAGGTGTGGAGGAAGATCTGAGGAATCATGAAGCGGCGTCCGAGAATCGCTCTGTTGTGATGGATCGCTACGTCGTTGGAGCAGCTCCGGTGAGTCAGAAGACGTCAATGCTGAAGCAGCTCAAGACAGACATAGCCAATCTCAAGTGGGATTCTAATAGCATCTCCAATAGATGATGTAAAATGGATGTAAAATTAACATCACCAAAAACCACCTGACTACAACAGATGAGGTAAAAACTGTTGACTCTGAACTTAACTGTCGAAACTGAAATTTACTGTGGAATCTGAATGCTACTGTCGAAACTGAATGCAATGGTAGTAGAGAGGCACTTGACATGTAGTTTAGGGAGGGCCTGCAGTTCATCTTCAACCTGCACCCCCCTGAGCCGCCTTGACCACCGGTTGAACCGCCTGACCCAGCCGCCTCACCGCCCCGAAACAACTCGCCGCCACCGCCCCGGCCAGCCCGTTAGGCCCCCCGCCCCCATCCTGAACCCTAAGATAGATAGTGGGCTACCTCTCCCGCGAGCCCCGTCCCTTCTGGTGGTTCTTCCTTAACTCCGCGAGCCCCCAACCCCTGAAAATCGATCGACCCAAAAGTCGATTCTACCGATCAAGTGTGGCTTAATCGGAGCAGAGCAGCAGCACGAGCGAGGGGGAGAGCAGCAGCAGCAGCTGGGCGAGCGAGCGATCGAGCGAGAGCCGGAGCAGCAGCAGCAGCGCGAGCGAGCGAGAGCTGGAGCAGCAGCAGCAGATCCGGCTGGTATGGACGCCGCCGCCGAAGGGGCCTCGCACTGGGGGAGAGCCGCCGTGGAGATGTCGCCGGCGGAGCCGGCTTCAAGGTAGCTGCTCCATGGGGGTGCGAGATGGAGCACCGTCGGCACCGGGAGGTCGAGTTAAGGAGAAGGTGCGATGCGATGAGTGTACAACCTCTTTGGTGGCGCCGAGTAGGCCTCGGCTTCGTCCGAGGAGTCGGTGAGGATGCTGCGGTTCCAGTGGAGCAGGTTAAGGCAGCGCAGTGGGGATGGAGCAGCCGCGATAGACGAGGAGATCGTCGGAGCAGCTCCTTGGAGGTGGAGGACGGGGCGGCTGAACTGGCGGGACAGCGAGAATGAATATGGATCCTCATCCGGGGAGGTGGACGAGGGACGTCGAGCTGTTGCGGTAGACGACGTCGTCGGGGAAGAGGCTCCGGCTGGGCAGCGGTGACATGGCGGATGGAGGAGGGTGGGGTTTCGCGGCTAGAGCGCAGAGGTTATGGCGGCCTGGGATTTCGAATGGCGAAAAGGGGGTGAAGCATGACTTAGGGACGCGCTTGTCCAAAATGTAGGGTGTGTTACAAAAGTACCCCCCACCAATTTGAACTAGCGGCCCTTTTGGCTCGAGGTTAGAAGGGGATTTCATGTCGGGATTTGGCAGCTGGAGGGAGTTTTCACAACATTGTAGCAAGGCGCGGGTTGTGAAGGCGCCAGTTTTGGGAGCACGATATCTGAATTTTCGGTATATAACAAGACGCGGGTTGAATTTTAGGGACAAGCCTAACGTGTAGTAATATTGTACTTGTACGTACCAAATCAATTCGCACTTCCCTCAACCAAAAAGAAAACAAAAAAATAAAACTATTCACACCACATAAAGAGAGAGTCTTGCCCCCTTTACTATACAAACGCTATTCAAAGCTACTCCCTCCTTCCATCTATATAGGGCCTAATGTGTTTTGATGCTAACTTTGACCAAATATTAGAGCAATGATATATGACATGCAACTTACACAAAGCACACCGTTAACTTCGTCTGTGAAAGGTTCTTTCAATGATATAATTTTCACATTGTGCATGTCATGTACTATTAATCTTGTCAATAGTCAAAGGCGGTCTTAAAAATCTCATTACAACCTATATAGATGGAAGGAGGGAGTATGAATCCATGTTATGTCTGATTAATTTTTTTCGCTTGCTGTATAATGCATGTAACCTACTCATACCAACATTTTAGTGCATTCCCAATGTCTATACTACCGCTGCAATGCGAACTAAATTTGAATTCGTTTCTCTATTTCAATAAGAATCTACAATCATGATTGTTGCCAACTTCAACCATCATAGTTTCCTTGCTATCCGCCAGATATAAATCGGACGGCCTATAATGCAGGATGGCAGGCACACCATCATCAACAACTCCATTTTTTATAAGAGTAGAGATAAAATATATTAAATGTAGTATAACATGTTCATAAACACACCATGTGTATCACCGTTATATATATTCACACATGCGTCGGTTTAAAACACTATGATAAATTCTTCAAATATCTGAATTCGCTTTTTATAATGAAGTATATATCATCGCATTCGTCTTTTACACCCACACAACCCTCTTATCTTTGTAGCTAGCACTAACTTTCTCTTGTGCATGCACACGCCTGCATCCCTCTCACCCTCCCTCGGCATTCTCTAGCTCCGTCGCGCAAATTTGTCGTTTCACTTTAGGTCGTTCACCCATGGTGTGTGTAGGCCCCCCAGCTCCTTCTTTACGGCACACATCGATCGATATGCCTCTCTATCCAGGTGTGCCTAGCACAAACACAAGCTTCCCCTCTTCTCTTGTCACCGTCCATGCCTCACTCTCACCACTCTTTTCATCGTTCTCGCATCAGACACTCCTCCCCACTCGATATAGTATGCCTCTCGTACCACCTCCTACATGCATCCCTATATCTCTATCCTTCTCCTCGTGCCTCGTTTGCTTCTAACACACACATGCATGTATACCGATCGATCTCCCAACATGACCTGATCGACTTTAACTACCCCCCCCCCATCGATTAAAGTACCTCACAAGTTATATCTCTCCTTTCTCTAACAAAGGGCGATTGATCTTCCTATGTAGTTATGTCTGCTTACCACAACCACATCGTCCCCCCTCATCATTCGTGCATGCCTCCTGACCCGTCTCTCACATGCACGTGCATGACAACAAGTAGCCATCTCCTCTCTTATTGATATTATGGTGTGCCCTCCGCTTGTCTAGCAAGCCTATCCCACCATTTGTTAGAAGCAACTCCACTACCACCCCTCCAACACTCTAGCTCTGTCTCTCTCCCAACCTTATTCCTCTCCTGCACATATGCATGGATGCCGATCGATCTCCCTTAATACATGAGGCAGATCGATCTCCTTAATACATGAGGTAGGCCTCTCTCCTCCTCCACACATATACCACCCATTGTACCTCTATAGTTAATTGGGCCTCCCTCTTCCCCCACCACACACCGATAGTCGACCGCTGCAAGTGGGTATCCATGCCACAGAGACAAACTGCACATGTCCCCTCTCACGTTCCAAAGAGGCCAGACACTATATATATTTGTCGTGGTCACACACAAATTCGATGGCACTCTTTATCGATCGCGCGCACACACACACACAGATCATCCCTCTTTTCGATTCTATGGACACCTCAAGTTGGTGATACCTCCACTCTCTTCTCGTGGATCGCCCCCTCTATATATATGTTATATCCAGGACTCTATTTCACACACATTGCATATGTTACATTTTTTGATTGAACCCCCCCCCCCAAAAAAAACTCTCAAGAACCCACACACTATATCTCTCTAGGTTTGTATATCTCTCACACAACCCCACGTAGGTGGTGTACGTATACAAGAAGAGAATAGGTGCACCGTGCACGTACTCACGCTTCGTGCCCAGCCACACCAGCTGGTACACGGTGGAGCTCATTTCTTTCTGAAATGGCAGCC